>OW285237.1:193495763-194921138 GCA_935421215.2 Melolontha melolontha
AATTTCGATTCTTTCTCGCTCAGATAAATGTGCCATTTTTTATATTAGCGAAAATGAACAATTTTTACGCAATATCTCAAAAATTTAACGTCAAAAATAGAAGTAAATAATTCAACAATGTTGTCGCCATAGAAACAATTTCAAGCTAAAATTTTTGTACATAAATTGTATAAAAAGAAGCAAGAATGTCATAAAGAAATATCTTGCAAAAAAGTGCGTGTTTTTGTTTTTGTAAATTTTTTGCATAGTAACATGAGTACATGTGCTTTTGACGATCCGGTTTTTTCAAGAAGAATATTTAAGTCCTCACACAAGACAGAAGTGTGAAAAAAACTTACTTACATATTTCAGTAAATTTTGTAAGCTTAATTAGTTTTTGAAATCTTCAATTTTTGGGCGATAATTTTAATTAAGAAATGGTCTGCCACATCATGTCAATTTTTTAAATAAATTAAACTTCTTTAGCCCTTTTTTGTGAAACTATTTAATGTTAAATAAGATTTTTTAATAAGTAATTGGCCGATTGGGAAGACGAATTTCTTTTGACCTGATTACTATTGATCGCAAAGCATTTACACTCGGCTGGGACAGTGTCAGTTGGTTGGTGGGGTCCATTTTGAAAATTTACGTTAACTGTTACAATAAATTTAAGTTCAAATGTATTTTTTTTAATTTAATTTTAATTTTGTACAAAAATAAAATTTTCGGATTTTTTTCTAAATTTATATCATTTTTTCAAAAAAATTGTGATGCAACATACCAATTGTTTTATATCACTATTTGGTGGATATAAAGATCTACCAAAAACGAGAAAAAAATAATATGGTTGCCATTTAAAGAAAGTGTTGATAACGTCATCACTCGAAAACCAATGACGTCATAGAAAAAAATTGTATGTCAAAAGATGGCGTTTTAAAAAAGAAAATTTACCTGTCCGAGCGTTTTTTCTAAAAATGTAAAATAAGGCGGTTATAGGCTTGGTTCGAAACTTTATGACCACACTGTATATCGTATCATTGTTATGTAAAATAAAGGTGGGGTGTATCTCTTGTGAACTAACATGAATACATATTAGATAAGGTTGTCGCTCTTTTAACTGGTATTAAAGTCACCGACGTGATATGATAATAGCTTTATTTCAAACATTAATAACAGTCGGCATCTAAGCCTTTGTGAAGATATTGTGTCTGATTAAATATTTTAAGCGGGGAACAATTGGTCGTAAGTAAATTGTTCGACGATCTTATTGGCCGCGTTTAAAAATACAGCCGCCAAATTCTTCTCTATCATCGGCATCAACTCCTTTAGAAACAGATGCAGGTTCTTGTTGACGGTAGTGTTAACGACGTCATCTGAAACAATAAATTTATTAATTTAAACATCTTGATACTATAGGCATGTTTAAGTATGTACTCGTATCTTCTCCAAAGACGTAGATACGTATCTACGTCTTTGGAGAAGATACATTCAAAAATACATATATGAACTTGTATTGTGTTCTTCACACCCCATTTTTTAATAATATTTTATATTATTAAAAATACTTTTGTATTATACAAAATTAGTGAGGTTTTACCCACTCAAGTATGTTTCAAATTAAGTTGTTACATATTACCGGTTAAATTTCTGGGGAAAATGAATGGCTCAATCTGTAGATCATGTAAAACTCCACACCATAGATTTACATAAAATCGTTGTTGGAAATTAGTTTCCACTATAAGGTTAGGATTATCTTCTACCCATACATCTGAGTTGTCAAGTTGTTTATGCCATCCCGTGTGAACTGTGCCTCATCAGTGAATATGATAAGCCGAACCATTCCCATTTAGTCACTCGCAGAATGCGACAGATAAGATCCTCAGGTTATACATGTTGAACTTTTTGAATATGATACGGATAGAAACCATTCTTTCTAAGCGTTCTCTACACCCTCGAAGAACTACAACTTACTTGCATAGTAATACGCCTTGTTAACGCTCGATGACTGGCGTGTATAATATCGAGAATGTTTCCTTCTTCTATTACATTACCTTCGTGATTTCGTTCATAATGGATTCTAACACTGGGAAGTGAACCACTTTGTCTTAATATCTTAAATGTACCACTAATTATTTTTGCATTGGGGGATCCTACGATGCTACGGATGGCGTCGTTGATATTCGGCTGTAGCTGCTGTTGCACTTCCGTCACATACACCATAAATAAAAATCTTATCGGCATATTGCTCCGTTGTAAATTTAAACAGCATGTTCATACAACAAACAGTAACAACACACAGTCAGCTGTCGACTGTACACTGCACGATCGTCTAACTAAACCAGCTTAGGACGACTCCAAATCCCAAATTCAACGTGGGCGCAACGTACGTTGAGCTCCCTTCCCATCGATACGTTCAGAAAAATCCACAACACTCCATCATTATTTGAGATAGGTAAAAAATTTATTAGAAAAGATTTTTCAAAATTACGTCAGAAACATGCTTTGTTAGTGTCAGTAAAACTTCGTGAAACACTCTGTATAACAAGAGACTCTCGAAGTTACCATCGCAACGAGAATGTCCTCAAGAAAAAGGTGAACGTGATATCATCGAAACGTCAGGAAGAAAATTGTCCTTCTCCTTTCTCGAAATCATCCAAACGCGCCGAAATATCTCGAAGAACAATGCTTCATCAAACGATCCTGAAAGCATTCGACGAAATATATATATAGTGCGTCTATAAAGTAAGTAATAACGTTATTGTGCATTACTTGACAAAATGCAAAGATATGTCGATTAATGCTTTTTATTAGCTATATTTAGATGCTACATTTTGTTTTTTCCGTCCACCTTGAATAAGTTATAACGTCATTGATAATTTTTTTAAATATCAACCCATTTTTTTTTGTGGATTTTGAAAGCTTTTGCCAATTCTTTAATCGATGATGTAAAAATTTTGGTATGTTACATTAGAAAATTTTTGAGTAATAGTTTTTAGTTTAGTTTTAGTCATTCCCAAAGTGACAAGGTAATTTTTTTGACAGATTGTAAATAATCCGAATCACAACATTTGTATTTAATCCTAATTGTTGGTGTAAAGTGTTTTAATTATTCATTCTCTGAAATGCATTTATCTGAACGGGAACGCATTCAGGTGTTCATGATGATTGGTTTGGAGATAGACGTCGAAATGTTAGGGAAGTAGCGGAGTTGTTTAATGAAACGCATTCTGAACTGGACCCTATCGGTTTTTCAACTGTAAGTAAAATCCACAAAAGATTTTTGGAAGAAGGGTTCGTTCGAGATAAACCAAAAAGTGGACGTCCATCAACGGTTCTAGACACTCAAGTTGACATTTTGTTAACAGTTCCAGAACGTCCTCACACAAGCACAAGGCAACTTAGTCGAGAATTTGAAGTAGCAAGGGGTAGAGTCGGAAAACTTTTGCATAAATCAAAGTATCATTCCTATAAAATGAATTTAGTTCAAGAGTTGTCTGAGGATGATTTTGATCGGCGTTTGGAATATTGTGAGCGGTTGATGCAAATTTGTGATAATGACCCTCTATTTCTCTTCAACATTTTATTTTCTGACGAAGCTACTTTCACATTGAATGGCACTGTGAATAGACAAAATTGCCGATTTTGGTCGACTGATAATCCTCATTGGATGCAAAAGACACATAGCCAATACCCGCAAAAACTTAAATGTATGGGCTGGGATTATCGGCGATCGCATTGTGGGACCGTTTTTCTTTTATGTAAACTTGACAGGGGAAATATACTTGAATTTTTTGAGGAATGAATTGATACACGTTTTAGCGGTTTTTTTTTCCAAATAATGAGGATCCACATTTGCCAGATCATAGAATTTGGTATCAACAGGATGGTCCTCCTCCGCACTATACGATACCAGTAAGGCAATACCTCAATAATACATTTCCTAACAGATGGATTGGAAGAAGAGGGGCAATTGAATGGCCTGCTAGATCGCCAGATTTAACCCCATTGGACTTCTTCTTGTGGGGTTATTTAAAATCAAAAGTCTATGCGACACAACCGGAAAATTTGGATGTTTTACGACAACGCATCATCTACGAAACCAGACTAATCACTCTCGAAATATTACAGAATGTGCGAAATTGAATTTATAATCGCTTAGGATTTTGTCAACACAATGAAGGAAAACATTTTGAGCATTTGTTATAAATTTGATACTGAAAATGTCAAAAATAAAACAGAATTAGAACACAATTTACTCAAAAATTTTCTAATGTAACATACCAAAATTTTTACATCATCGAATAAGAATTGCAAAAGCTTTCAAATCCATAAAAGAAATGGGGTTGACATTTAAACAAATTATCAATAACGTCATAACTTATTCAAGGTCGACGGAAAAAACAAAATGGTAGTATCTAAATATAGCTAATAAAAAACATTAGTCGACGTATCTTTGCATTTTGTCAAATAATGCACAATAACGTTACTACGGGCTTGTGTCCATACTTTCTAGACGCACTGTATATATATATATATATATATATAGTAAATTCAATCAGTTGGCGATTTAAGGTCTTGCTTTACTTTAAAGTATATATATTTAAAACAACCCTACATGTTTCGGCAATGATGGCTTTATCAAGGATATAAAATATAAATGACAGTATACAAATGTCATATAATTGAGTTGCTATGGATAAAATTATTCAAAGATACATTCCAATTGAATAATAATAAAGCATGCCTTAGTATTCCAAAAACAGATAGACAAGAAAAACAGGGAAAAGCAAGACATGAGTTATTATTATGTATGCGCCCGTGGAGCGTCTTAAGATGCAAAGTTGTCGGCATTCGCCTTAAACGAGAAGGAAAACCACGAAAACTTACTCGGTCAACCAGACAGGAATCAAAACACGGAACAATCAGCATGATAAGCAAATCGCCAACTGATTGAATTTACCATATCATACCAAGGTCACGAAGTAATTATATATATATAGTCGATTTATATCTATATGTATCTGAAAAGAATTATCGACTGTACTATATTGGTTAATAATAAATTAAGAACGAGAGTGACGTACACAGATATATTAAAATTGATCAATTTCATTTTTTAACTTCACATCCTTATCTCCTAAAGAAGCAACAAACTCATTGTGAAATATAGAAACAAAAAATTATTGAGTTTTAATTGACGTACCATTTGCCCGTTTTATTTTATTATTAACATATATATATATATATATATATATATATATATATATATATATATATATATATATAAGATAAACTTAATAAGTCGGCGATTAAAGGTCTGGTTCATTACTTCATAGTATATATATTTAAAACAACCCTACATGTTTCGGCAATGATGCCTTTGTCAAGGGAATAAAAAATATATTTTTTATTCCCTTGACAAAGGCATGTAGCTTTTGCGACAATTTATACACACCTTGTATATATATATATATATAACAATTGATAAATTATTGGAGTTTTTCGGCTCTTATATGAAATATTTACAAATATCAAATTAGAATGTATGTAATTGCAGAGTAAGTGAGGATGTAAACATTGCTGTCTACAAATTACAAAGCAAATCATACGAAATTTTTAATTGAAAAATATGTTGGGATTCGAACCCAAGTCTAGAGTTTGCCGGACTGTCGCTTTTACCACTTAGCCACAATAGACCTAGGTTCAAGCTATTTAGAAATGCATTATAAAGTAATAGTGTACAAAGCAAATCATACGAAATTTTTAATTGAAAAATATGTTGGGACTCGAACCCAAGTCTAGAGTTTGCCGGACTGTCGCTTTTACCACTTATCCACAATAGACCTAGGTTCAAGCTATTTAGAAATGCATTATAAAGTAACAGTGTTAATGAATCAAATGTCAGTTATTGAATGTAGATGTCAACTTGAAAGCAGAAGTCAGTTTTGAAAGCTGATGTCAGTTTTTATTGCAGATGTCAGTTAGTGAAAGAAAATGAAAGCAGATGTCTGTTTTGAAAGCAGGTGTCAGTTATGAAAGCAAATTGAAAGCAGATGTCAGTATTTTGAGAGCAAATAATAATAATTTATCAATTGTTATATTTAATAAACGACTAAGAAATTATCTAAACACTTATATATATAGTAAATTCAATCAGTTGGCGATTTAAAGTCTGGCTTTACTTTAAAGTATATTTATTTAAGACAACCCTACATGTTTCGGCAATGATGCCTTTATCAAGGATATAAAATATAAATGACAGTATACAAATGTCATATAATTGAGTTGCTATGGATAAAATTATTCAAAGATACATTCCAATTGAATAATAATAAATCATGCCTTAGTATTCCAAAAAACAGATACGACAACAAAAACAGGGAAAAGCAAGACATGAGTTATTATTATGTATGCGCCCGTGGAGCGTCTTAAGATGCAAAGTTGTCGGCATTCGCCTTAAACGAGAAGGAAAACCACGGAAACCTACTCGGACAACCAGACAGGAATCAAAACACGGAACAGTCAGCATGATAAGCAAATGTATATGATATTTAAATGTAATTGATATTTAAATAACTTAAGGTATATACTTATTAACAAAAAAATATATTATGATGGTAAATAAACTCTCTCATTAATTTATATTCGAATTTATATGCAAGTTTTGTAGTAAACACCTCTTCTTTAAACGAAGAAAAATTGAAAATCGAGTATAGGGCGTCATTAAATACTTCCTTTTGAATCGATTAACATCAATAAAAGTTTAGCAGTGACGCACCTTCATTCTTCACAATAAAATGATGAGCAGCACAATAAAAACGTATCTTACATATCCGCAAATGAAATTGTCACATTTTGTACATACTTACTTAATATTTTCTCGCGAAAGATATCTTCCAATTTGACGTCCCCACTTCCTACACGAATTTTCATAGTATTCGAAGTAAATCTCATATATTGTTGACCATCTTTAAGGTATTTTTCGCCTTGCAAGAAGCTTCGAGATGTACAGTTTGCTGAAAGTAGGTAATGTAAGTAATTTGTTACAGTTTCCCTACTATAAATTGTAAGTTTTGGATTGATGCATAAGGCTGTAGCGTTTTTATTAAGGTCTTAACAAACAAAATACATAAACTATTCAAGAATATATTTTCTTTCAAGAGGCACGAATCTTAGAAACCAAAAATCTACTAACTTATGAATCAATCTTTTATTTTTATTAACTAATGGAGTATCTAATACAGGTTTAAGTTATATTTACTATTCTTAAATACTATGGATATCTGTTTCAGATGTTAAATCAAAAAATTTGTAAGAAATCTGATTATGTTTTAGACTTACTAATATTTCCATAGAAAAGTCCACTTCCTTTTACCTGTAATATAACAAGTTTCCCTTGAACAGTATAACGAGCTTCGATTCTTAAGTGTGGCAGTTCGACGTCCGCGGTAAATTTCACTTGCTCCGGATCAACCCTTAAAATCGCGTTATTAGACAAAATTACAATAAAGAAGCAAGTACCTTTCCAAATACTAAGTACTGCACATAAAATATAAATATAGAAATATACAGGATCTTCCTAAATTAGTTATGCAAAATTATATATCTACTGGTGACGCTCAGAAATTGGTTTGAGCGCCTCGTAACGGTGAACAACGAAGTATTTATCTATATACAAACGTTGTATTTTCATCTGTGCTAATTGTGGTTATTTGAATTTCGATATTTTTGGAATGAATTCCATAATATATTTCGATTTTCGTGCAATTAAATATGAGCGTAAAACTTTAGGCAATGATAAAAAAGCCCTGAAATGGTATTAGTACTGTAGAAACGTGAATACATGCAGATGTCATAAGACAAGCATATGCTACTTTATGTCCTTACACAGTAGTTTTGCAGGTAATGTTTGAAATATATTGTTTATATAAAACAATACAATGTTATAATTTATAAGGTTTGTATAAAATAATATGTTATAATAATAATTTGTTAAAATTCTTGGTGGCTGTAAATTAGTAAGCTCTGCACACAACCATTGACCGTTATATAATACGTAAAATTTGGAAAAAATTCACTTCCAAATTAGATGTTACTAGGGGAAACCATATTGAACGTAAACGAGACTTAAAATTTTGCTGAATGGTTTTGCTTTATTATTCAGTTCAATAAAATTCATACCTTCTTCACAATTAAATATTATTTCTGTATAACTAATTGAGGAAGACCCTGTATAAGAAAAGTTAAACGAAAGAATTTTTTTCATACTAAAACTACGTTTTAGAAAAAATACCCATAATAATTTTTTCTTTAAATTATATAAATTATAGCCACGAAAGCAATGCCCAATGGCAATTAATCTTAGTAATTTTGTTCAGACAGTTAAAAAATTTTCTTTGAATGATGCAAAAGTGCAGAAATTTTAAATAATTTTATAAATAAAATAAGAATTGTAATAATTATAACAAATTTTAAATATTGTGAGGTTATACAAAAAGGTTGTGTTTAGGGATGACAATACGTTATGCACGTATAAAGCATTTGTTACAATATGAAACAGACATGTAAATAATTTACATATCTGTAACTGTACACATGGACAATACACCTCATATTTTCAGCATTTACTTCTGCTTAATACATATGTTTCTGCCATCTAGGCGTCATCAGTCAAGCTAGTGAAGTAATGTATACAAATTTATACAAATCTGTATTGTCCATGTGTACAGTTACAGATATGTAAATTATTTATATGTCTGTTTCATATTGTAACAAATGCTTTATACGTGCATAACGTATTGTCATACATAAACACAACCTTTTTGTATATTTACCGCCATCTGGCGCGTTGTTAATGGACTACACCGACATACGTATTTTTTCGTTTCCTGTAACAGCATAGCTGTTCGAACGAAAGGTCGCCTTCCGACATAGTCTCTTTCGTCCGTAAGATGTCACTTATTAAATAGTGTCACCTTATAGGACGAAACTTGCTTTATCTTTGTGGGCGATTTCAGTAAAATATAAATTCAGATACAAATCAGTTGTTTAACAGATTTGTATCAATTTGTATACATTGCTTCACTAGCTTGACTGATGACGCCTAGATGGCAGAAACATATGTATTAAGCAGAAGTAAATGCTGAAAATACGAGGTGTATTGTCCATGTGTACAGTTACAGATATGTAAATTATTTACATGTCTGTTTCATATTGTAATTGTGAGGTTAACAGAAACGATAACCCATTGTTACGCCTTTATTTTCCTACTAAAATTTTCTTAATAGTTTTCATTATTTATTGACGAGTCCCGATATCTTATTTTGCTTGCGTATCATTTAATACCCATGAGTGCTGATATCGCTATCTGTGGTTGAATTGGTAACTAGCATCCCCTTCTACGAGCGTCTGCTGGTACGCGGAAGGGAGAGACTGGCCGACAGCCTTTTTTAGTGTGAGGTCGTTTAAAAAGTGACAAAAAGTACATCTTCGTAACGGAAGTTAACTCACGCTTCTTCGACTTATAGAATTTCACGTTTAATTATGGATCAGAGTTAGTGAATATTTTAGAACAGCCAATTTTGCCGCCTGCGACTCAAGAAGGTTGGAGAAAATTATCAACCGACTTTGGGTCTATTTTCTGCTTGGCGTTCTACTTCGACTTCTTTTTCGGAAAAAAATAATTCACTTTCCGCGGAAGGCACCGCGCACACTACGGCGTCTCCATCCAGGGCAGTTCATGGTCATCTAATCCACCGAACAGCGATACACCGGAAGAAATTAATTACCTTCTTAGACGAATAGGGAAAGGATACAAGTAACTCGTATTGTTAGATTTTTCTTTGTGTAATTTAAATTTCCTCTTATAATTTATATATATATATATATATATATATATATATATATATATACAGGCTGATTCATTTTCGGCCCTCACCAAGGGGATCTCGCTTATTATTGGAGATAGAGTATAGGTTTAAATTTGGCAAAGTTGTTAAATTTTGTGTTTGTTATAAATCCGTAAAGAAAATAGACCTATTACAAATGACCTTCGTTATTTAAAAAAAAAAAACGCGAAAACCACATTTTCTTCTTTTACCTGTAGCACCGACATTTGGCCTTGTAGAGAAAAAATTGAAACACATCCTAGTGGCCATTTCTAAACCTCTATCCAGTGGTGTACTCTAAATTTTTATACGATGTTTCGTTTCTTTCTGGCCGTCATCAACTATCTAATTTCTTATAGGCGCCATATTGGATTTAGACATGTTCAGAAAGAGTTTTTTTTCTCATTTCAACCATGTACCACATGCTGATTAAAGTTTTTGACATTAGGTTTTATTTGAAAGAATAATTTATAATATTAAATAAGGTAACCATGGAATTTCAATCTGTCAAATATTTCATTTATTGTTCATTAATAATACAAAAATGTCATACACTAACGAAGAGAAACGAGATATGATAAGTATTTTTTCTATTTTGACTACAAGTACAAGATATCTACAATTATATCCAGAACGACAACAGCCTCATCGTACCATTTCTCTAGATCTCGACAGAAATTTGGTCGAAAATGGATCGTTTACTAAGCCGCGTAATGTTCAAGATAACAGGAATTTAAATGAAAATCGACAAGATATTTTACAAATGGTAAATTAAAAGCGTGTTTTCAAATTTCATGTTAATCTTGTATTTTTATAGATAAATAATAATCCATCAATTTCTACACGCGAAGTAGCGTCAGAATTAAATTTGTGCCAGTCCAGAATTTGGAGAACTTTACATAAAACTGGATTTAAACCATACAGGATCCATGTTAGTCACTCTTTACTGCCTGGAGATAATTTGAGAAGGCTAGAATATTGTAATTGGTTAATGGGAAGGATAGAAAATGACGAAAATTTTTTAAGCAAAATCATCTGGTCAGATGAAACAAAATTTACAAATTCTGGAATGTTCAACAGAAATACGGAGCACTATTGGGCAGTACAAAATCCCCGACAAAACAGGACTAGAAGACCACAACATCGTTTTGGAATAAACGATGGGTATTTTGGCAAATCGTCTCTTAGGAACAATTATGTATGAAGAACATTTAAATGGAGAAAGATGTTTAAACATTTTACGTACATACGTATCTGACTATCTTGACGACAATATCCCATTAAATCAATTACAATATTTATGGTGGCAACAAGATGGCGCACCAGCACAAAATGCAGCTGTTGTTAGAAATTTCTTAAATCAAGAGTTTGCAAACCGTTGGATTGGAAATAGGGGAGTTGTTGAATGGCCTGCGAGATCGCCTGATTTAAGTCCGCTAAATTTTTTTAATGGGGATATGTTAAAAATAATATTTATAAAGTAGATGCGCCACAAAACATTGAAGAATTACGAGACAGACTTCAGAATGCCTTCGATGCAGTTCCTAGAAGAACTATACAAAGGGCAGTACAAAATGCCAGAAGACGTGCCCAATTGTGCATGATCGAAGATGGCCAGATAATTGAACATTTACTGTAATTGTTTGTTGTTTACTTTTCTATGTATTTTTATTAATGTTTTTGTTATATTGTACTCGCTACTGTTGAATTTCGTTTCGAAGAATAAAAAATACTTATCATATCTCGTTTCTCTTCGTTAGTGTATGACATTTTTGTATTATTAATGAACAATAAATGAAATGTTTGACAGATTGTAATTCCATGGCTACCTTATGTAATCTTATAATTTATTTTTTCAAATAAAACCTAATGTTAAAAACTATAGTCAGCATGTGGTACATTGTTGAAATCAGAAAAAGAAAACTCTTTCTGAATATGTCTAAATCCAATATGGCGCCTATAAGAAATTAGATAGTTGATGATGGCCAGAAAGAAACGAAACGTCGTATAAAAATTTAGAGTATACCACTGGATATATGTTTAGAAATGGCCGCAAGGATGTGTTTTTATTTTTTCTCTACAAGGCCAAATGTCGGTGCTACAGGTAAAAGAAGAAAATGGGGTTTTCGCGTTTTTTTTTAAATAACGAAGGTCATTTGTCACAGGTCTATTTTCTTTACGGATTTATAACAAACACAAAATTTAACAACTTTGCCAAATTTAAACCTATACTCTATCTCCAATCTCCCCATGGTGAGGGCCGAAAATGAATCAGCCTGTATATTACAATTTCAATAATTGGCAGCGTTATCTGACAACATATAAATTTAAATTAAGTATCTAATTTCAAAATAATATAAATTCCCTAATTAAAGAATATGTATACAGCATGCTAATTGAATTAGTTAAGATATTTTTTATGTTATGTAAAAGTGAATTTGTTTATTATTTTTTATTACAAAATGTTTAACTTTGTTTCGTGAATATATGTATTATTTAAAAAATAGAATAAATGCCTCAATAATTATTCCCTAAAAGTTTTTTTGTTACCTAACTGAGTTAACAATAAAATCACTGCCGCCATATGCTACTACGTCAGATGTTGTTATAGTCAACCCAGAGGATTCTTCTTTAATGAGTTCCTTTATCACCAGCGGTTCCACACTAGGTATATTGTGTTCCGTCGAACCTAACATTTAAATAAACATAAAGCAATAATTATTATTGACAAATTTTATCTAAATATGCATAATAACATAGAATTTGCTACACTCAGTTCCAGCGGACATTATCTTCGAATTTTAATAGAACCAAGGTTAAAGATTTTGAGACTATTCATCAAATTACAGTGGAATTGTTATTTCCCAATCTCCTTGAATTATTCACAAGCACTTTTGCGTTCGTTTACATGATTTTATGAAAAGAAATCTGTTGTTTTGTCTAGAGTCCAGATAGGTATAAAATATCGTCAATGGACAAATTTCGAAGATGAAGAATTACTCATCTAAAAGAATCTGTTTGTCGTTAACTGAAATTACTACCCATGTAAATTGAAATTGTCAAGAGATAGTCGAGCCCAGATAAGACTGTTGGCATCAAAAATTCGGTTTTCAAATATAAAATTCTACTATTTGGTTTGCTGATATCCAGTAACGCTTTAAATAATCTAGCAAGGAATAAGATCATTTGCACTTAAGTCTTGCCGACATAATCTAATATCAAATGGTGTGCAATTGTCTTGAATATAAAATCTAAATTCTGGTTGGAGATTTATGGTGACATTGATGACCTTTATACATATCAACTTATCTTTAATAGGAGACGTGGATAAAAGAGCTTTCGATTTTCACTAAACTGCTAAATTCATGGCATGGGGCATCGTTACTCATGGAATCTTATATCTTTCTGCTGTTCATTAGAAGCGAAAAATTGTTTTCTGATGTTCATCACAGGCGAAAAATTATTAAATTTTGATCTTGTTCCTTATCTTAAGAAGCTGAAGGATTTGATTCCTCAACTACACAGTATGTAGTAAGTTAATTAGACTCAGTTTTTTTGCCATGGCCTTTTGATTCTCCCGATATTGCCCCAGTGCAACCTTCATGGGATATTGTAGGTAGAAGGTCAAACAATCTGATACGTCCACAACAGACCTTGGTAACTCTATATGAATACAGCTTGCCTGGGTTATGATACTACAAGATGTTACTAAACATTTATTGCAACACGTCAATGAGCGCGTAAATATGCTAGGAAGGCCAACAGTTAGTCCTTTTTTTTATGAATTTTTTATCTTTTGTTACTTACCAATATATCTTATGTTTTATATTGTAATATAATAATCCTCACTAAGTGTCGCAATTTCTATGTCAACGTTGTACATACCAGTTACTAATAATGGTCGAATTTCCTCTATCGAACGCTTAATACATTCATCTATATCAGGATCCGATCTATGGCAAACGTGAAGAAACGAAGCTGTTGAGAAATAATCATGTAAATAAAATAATTGTCCAAAAGTAATTTGCACAAAACTCACGTAGTTCTTTTGCAATAGATCCTTGCATTAGCACTGCAAGCAATGCCGCGTAGGCAAACGTCACCGCCATGATAGTCTTGTTAAAGTGTGATTTTTTTTCTAACAATGAAATATTTTATAGATTCTGCGGTAGCTCGACATTAATGTAATAATTAGGTAGGTAACGTCTCATTTGCTTCCTGAACCATTGCAAGGTTGTATTATAACATGTATCGACAGTTGATTACAAATTCTTACAATTAATTTTATTGTTTTGTGATGACCTTATGCTGCATGCATAGTCGATAAATGACGGTTAGGCTAATATTTCACTTATCGCAGTTAAAATTATTTTTTTTGTTACGTATGGCAAGGAACACGCGTTTATTCAGTTAGTATAAGTATAAATTTGTCATAATTTGCAGCACATGAACGGGTTACAACCTTTGTTTTAATACAGAGTCTGTTTATTATAGAATAACACTTTAACATGGTACAGCCCTTTACGTTTTGTACTCTTAACATATACTCGCAAAATAAAATTATGCTCATTTTGCATGGCTATCTTATATTTTATATACCGTATGTGTTAAATATCATTAGGCATAGAGAATCAACGTATGAGTACATACAATGTATACGTACATGAGAAAGCCAGTCCAATGCCAGCGAAGACCGCGACGACTGACGATTGTCTCCGATACCGATTGACTGGAAATTTTGCATTCAATCTAACTGCGGCCGTTACAGTTTGAAAGCGTACAATAAAATTAATATATAATCGCTCTTTATACACCCACTGAAAAGCTTCAGTTAGTAAAATGGTTTTATGCTGGCAAGTCTGCAATGGAGTGCATGAATTTGTTTGCGCTGACTTTTGCAGACCGTTCTGTACCTTGCGGACAAACAATTTATAATATTATAAATAAATTTGAAACTTGTTTCTGTCTCAATAACTGTACGAAATGCAAACCAAGATAGGTATCACCACAAAAAAATTAAGGAAAGAGAACGGCGGGATGTATTAATTTGTAGTATTGTGGAAATTGATAACACGAGATCTATTAGAAGTGCTGCCGAGGAATTGGGTACAAGTAACACAACTATTTTACGTATTTGGAAACGTAATGGTTTAAAATGTTTCAAATATACGAAAACTCAAGAAATATTTCCCGAGGACAATTTCCGGAGAATGGAGTTTTGTCAAGACGTTATGGAAAAGATACATCGAGATGAAAATTTCGTTAAAAATATTCTCTTCACCGATGAATCAACTTTTCCATTACACGGAAAGCACAATCCCTCTGTTCTTGGATATTGGGCTTCGGAAAATCAACACCGGCATTTTGCAAATCGCACTCAGTATCCTCAAAAACTAAACGTTTGGGCAGGTATTTTAGGTGACCATTCTATAGGCCCCTATTTTATTGATGGTATATTAAATGCCGACAAGTATCTCGAATTACTGAAAAATCAAATACTTCCCGCCATTCAAAACATTGGAATAAATCAGGAAATCGTTTGGTTTCAACATGATGGCTGTCCAGCACATAATGCAGTGAGGGTAAAGGAATTTCTAGGAAATACTTTTCCTTACCATCTTATTAATGGAACAGGAAACATTAAATGGCCCCCGCGATCTCCTCATCTGTCTCCAAATGATTTCTTCTTGTGCAGATATCTAAAAAATATTGTTTATACTCATGAAATCTGGTAGAATAGAAAATCTAGTTACCTTGAGAGAAAAAATAACTGAGGCTGCGAATTCATTAACTGCCGACATGTTAGCAAATGTAAGAGCTAATTTCTACGACCGCCTAGGACCATGTCTTGCTGTGCAAGGAGGAATTTTTGAACCTCTTGTATAGTTTATTATAATTTTTAGAATCGTTTTTTATTTATTTTATTAGGATTATTCTTTAATTTTATTAGAATTACGCTTTTGTTTATGCGACGCACCGCATCTTAAAAATTTCCTGCATCTACTGAAAGAAATAAGAAAAGCAAATCCCTTGCAATTCGTAAATGTTATTTTAGAACGCATTACAAGTACCTATGTCGATGGCCAAATGATTACTGCTAACTTGTATTTGCGAAACAATCGGAGACAATCGTTGCCGGCCATCGCAGTCTTCGCCGGCATTGGGTCGGCTTTTCCATATAAGTATACATCCCCTATGCCTAATGATATTTGACACATGCAGTATATTACGAGTCCACGAACAATCCCTAAAGAATACAAGTAGTGATTGTACATACAATAGTATAAAAATAATCTATCAACTTGGTTCCGGAAATGCTTCTTAAGGGAGCTACCGCACTTTAGAGATGGCATCACAAAACTAGTTTTTGGTCAATTAGTCTTGAACAACATTTAATTTACGATTCAAATTTGCTACATGATTTACAAATGATAATTTATACTTTCTATGTTTATTGGCCAGTAACTATCGCATACAGTTTTGGAGAGGTGTCAGGGGCCTTATACACTCTTGACACTAACTTTTTATAAGTATTGCATTCTAAACTACCTATAATAAATTCTCCACGTGATGACCAGAGAGCGGACTCGAGCGATTGATGATTCATAGCCCACAGGCGTATGCCTTGTATTCTCAATAGGTTTGTTTCTGTAAGCGATCCGTGAGTTTCGAACAATTTGATACGTGTGGTCACTCGCATAAGTGGCACATACCTACATATGCAGTTAATATGTATCTGTCAATGCACAACAGAGCGAATGTAATAAACGGTTTAGTAACTGGCAGCAACTACTGCTGAAACAAAAGTAATGCTGAAAAGCGAATTGCGTATCGACTTTTGAATAAAAGTAATTTGCAAAGAACAAAATTCAAAACTATGTAAAGTGTAAAACATTACTATGAACAACTAAAACTTGTTCAAGATGTCCTCCCTGTGTTAAATTAGTTATTTTAGATGTTAAAACGTCTTAAAAAATAGAAAATGTCCGTTACACATCAGAACTGGTGATGGGTGCGTGATTAAAATGTTGCAAATGTTGCACCATACTTCAAATGTATAGATTTTTCAATCGACTCTGTGCAGAATTTATATAATGTATTCAAATCTGGATTTCTGTTAAATATAGCATCAACTTATTGTCTCAGCTTCTTTCCAAATTCAGAAGGCATAGTTTTCATTTGATCGGTTTCTAAGTTAATTATCGCCTCTTTTAAGTTAATATTTTGATTTTGCATGTAAGTAATCATATCTGTAAGACAATAGAAATTAGCTTTAATAAAGTTTAGCTGGTTTTGCAAATTTTCAATTTATATCAGGTGTTTACAATTAGAAATGCTTTGCGTATCATCATCTTGAAGATGAAAAGCAAAGTTTCTTAATTCATCCAAGTGTTGTGAATAGAAAAATGCTGCTTCTAGCCATGTTCCTCACCTAATTAATATAGGAACTGGGGCTAAAGGCAAATTTGGAAGTATTCTCTATCATACAATAAACAAATGTTCAGATGACTGTTAACGTTGCATTTTTTAATAAAGGATTACATTACGTTTCAGTTCATACAACAGCTTATTAGTGAGTGGACAAGTTTTCTTTATTCAAAGTGCCTTACCGATTTTCTTCTCAAGAGTATGCGGACATACATTTTGTGTATGGCTACTGTAACGGCAGTGTACATCAAGCAGTTATTGAATACCGACATCGGTTTCCCGATAGGTGCATTCCTCATTACAGAACGCTTCTGGAAGTACACAGACAATTTCGAGAATGCGGACTGCGTGATTATCTTTTCGACCGAGGAGTAAATTTGCCAGCAGACTAAGAGGAAGAAGCAGTAGCTATTGTTACAAAGGATCCAACTCTCAGTGTACGTCGGATCGCTAGACAACTAGGAGTGCCACGAACGACAGTTTGGCGAATTTTTAAACGTGAGGGCTTATATCCATATCACTATCGCAGGGGACACGGTTTACTTGAGGCAGACCACTATGCTCGTCTAATTTATTCTACCTGGATATTAAGACAGTCACGGCTTCATTTTAATTTCTGCAGAACAGTCCTCTGAACAGATGAATCTACGTTCACGAGAAGTGGTATTACAAATCTGAGAAACCTGCACAGGTAGTAATTAGAAAATTCCAAGGCTATACGCCCATCTAAATTTCAACATGAATTTTCTATTAACGTATGGGCGGCCCTAATCGATGCTTTGTTGATTGGTCCTGTCGTTCTTCCTGGGAGATTAAATGCGGACAATTACCTTCAATTTCTTATTGACGAACTGCCAGGTCTTTTAGAGGATGTCCCACTAAATGTTCGACGAGACATGTGGTTTCACATGAATGGGGCACCGCTACATTTCGAAATTGCTGTCCGAAATTGGGTTAACGTCAATATTCCAAGATGGATTGGTCGATTTGGTCCCTTTGCATGGCCACCCAGATAACCCGATCTTAATTCCCTTGACTTTTATTTATGATGGTAAATGAAAAATTTAGTCTACGGGCAAGTTTCGAACACAAGAGAAGAGTTGTTGGATCGTATTCACCTGGCTGCCGAGCAAATCCGACAAAACAAGTATGAAATTCAGATAAGTACTTCTTCTGTTGGCTTACGGGCACAAACCTGCATTCAACAAGTCAAAATCAGTTTTATTGACTTTAGGATTACATTTTTTTTTCATGATCTGACAATCACATTCATAGATCTGGAAATTTGAAACAAATAAAAATGGATATACAAGTTTTGCGTTTTTGTTACTTGAAATGAAGTCTAGTTTACACTCCTAAAATTTGATCATAACGATATGGGACCTTGTATAATGCCACTTGTGAAGATGCTTTGAGAAATATCTTTTTAAATGACGAAAATAACTTATCAATATTTGGAAAATGACCCTTGATGTATTCACATATTCTGTGTAGTGCATGTGCTGCACAGGTAACGTGTAGCATATTGGGATAAGATTGCTTTAATAACTTCCCTGTTTTTGACATATAAGCTGCCACATCAGTCAAAAATAATAGCATCTTGTCTTTATAGTTGTTATCCGATGACAAAATATTATGAATGCATTGATCAAATTTACAGCAATATTTTAGTTGCAATTAAGTATGGTTGGTATGAAGTTATCGGATGAAGAATACCAACAACTACGTTTAACACATATCGTCCCATTACATCCGTTGTTTCGTCTGCACTTACCCAAAGATAATGACCAGATAGGTTGGTTCGTATTTTTCAATGGTTCTCTAATAACATTTTGGTAAGTGGTATTTACGTAAAGTAGATTCCTCTGGTAAATGACGATCAGTATGTTTTGTAAGAAACCTCTTGAGGACTAGATTGTTAAGCTTTTTGAATGGGATATTAGCCGCCATGAAAGCTTCACACAGTTCTTCGTTAAAAGTGTCAGGTGCAGATGGTCATATGTTATCTAGATGAGTTTACGAAGAAACATGTCTCTGCACATTACACTTTTGTGGACGCCTTAAACTTAATGAACAGGCACTGCAATATATTTCGGTATCATTTCGAATATAGAACCAATCTATATGGCCTCTAATCCATCTTACCATGGTTGCCCTACGAGAATTCTCCATAGTTAATGAAAATAAAGAGAAATACTAAAGAACAGAAAGAAATTGACTAAAAAGAAGAAACGAAAACTACTCCAAAAATAAGGTAGTAAATTAAACTTAATATTTATAAAAATATAGGATAAATATACAATATAACAATGTAAAAAGGATTTTTTAAAATACTAAAAGTTGTAACCAAATAATACTGAAAGAAATGAAACCAGAAACAATCCCTTATAGAAGAGAATAGAAAATATACTATCTCAAGAACAATAAATACATATACGTATATGCATTTATAACACCATGTAAACACGAGCATACACTTTCAAAATTAGCTGATATAACGAAATAATATATAAATGTATATTCCGTCTTACACGCCACTGTAAAATAGAATTTATGAATGAATAGACATAATGACGACGGGAATAACAGCACCTGCTCAAGGAATGCAATAGAGCAAGCAAATAGTGGGGCTGTTATAACATGTATACTATGCCTGAGGCCGCCACAACGTTTTATCGGTGAATTGGCCATTCAATCGCTTCAATCCGCTCTCTGCTTATTAATATTTTAGAGATTTTTTGCCAATCCTAAATATTATAATTAAAATTGACTACTTTATCAGAAATATACTGTACATGAACACAATTATATACACAGCGAATATTCAAACAATTCAATTCAAGTTTAATTGTTAATAATTATTTGTTATTTACTGACGTATTTGCATGTATAAACCAACAATATCTTATGGAGCAAACGTTTCATTATATTAAATTACAGGTTTAGGACATCGGTTACGTCCGTTTAATATGGTAGGGTATTTCGACACTTGGCAACATAATTTTAAAGTCACCTTCAAGTAAAAAGCGTAATCATAGAAAAAGTCATATATTAAAAAAATTATACATTGCTTAAACTATAATAAATTAATCATATGCTTCCTTGATAGTTGTCGTTACACGTACTCGTAATCTGTAGCCCATTTACTAAATGGAACTTGACCGAATAGATTTTGAACGAACCCTGACATTAGCACCAGCAACTTTTTTCTCAAATCCGGTTTCATTTCTTTCAGAAGATCTTGAGCGTTGGAATTTATGAATAAATTCAGGGCTGCCTCTGTAAAAGAAAATTGTATTATTATTTTGTATAAGAAGCGATGTTGAAAATTATTAGAAAAATACAAAAGGTCACAAAAATTTGTACACTAATATCTAAATTTTTCAACCAGCCCAGTGCTGGAGGAATTGCCTTGCTCAGTTCGTGGGTCTCTCTGCGTATCTACATGAACTAGATTCTATTCCTCCTTTAGTCCCCAGCTGTTGTTCCAGAATTGTTGTAGGAAAAGGAACCCTAATCGCCCCACGGATAAATTTCGCACGAACTCATATACGAGGGTGTACTGATAACTAGTTAGCTTAGGTCATTTTCCTTAAAGAAAACAAAATATTGTTATAATGGCAAGAAATAATGACATTTTAAAAGTGCTACTGAAAAATCTTACGTCAACAAGTTGAAGTATTTCTGTGCATGAAATTTTGAAAGCAAGCATTATTTGACATGCTTTCTTTAAAATGTGAAAATCGATAAATTGGAGTAGTGAGACGTCATCAAATACTGTATTTGAAGAGGTTAAGTGGTAAGGAAATTTACGAAGATATGCTTAACACACTTGGCGACAATGCCCATCATATGCAACTGTCAAAATTTGGATTGCGTGATTCAAAAGAGGAAAAATTTCCGTTGAAGATGAGAAGCGACCAAGAAGACCGGTTTCTGAAAATATTGTCGCAGCTCATGATATGATATTATCAGACCGTCGAATTGGACTGAGGATTTCATATGAATATGTTCATCATATAGTTCACATCGATTTAGATAAAAAAAAATTTCTGTAAAATGAATTTCTAAATGCACCGAACGCAAACGAGCAAGAGTGAAAGCATCACAGTCAATCTGTGCCCGTTTTGAAGGAGATTCAGATTTTTTGAACCGTCTTGTGATTATAGATGAAACATGGGTTCATTTTTACGACCCAGAAACAAAACAACAATCGATGGAGTGGAAGCATCATGGTTCTCCAAGGCCTAAGAAGTTTCGAGTTCAAAAATCCGCTGTAGAAGTTGTTGCATCAGTATTTTGTGGGATATTCGTGAAATAATTATAATCTATTACCTAGAAAAGGGTCAGATCATCACTGAAGATTCTTATTCTAAATTACTAACCACCCTGAGAGAGAAAATTAAGGAAACAATACGTGCGAAAGGTGTGTTGTTTTTGCAGGACACCAAAATTGCGCATTACCATGAATACAACTCGGGATCTAGAGTTCGAATTACTAGAACACCCCCCCTATTCCCCAGACTTAGTCCCCTCAGGCCATTATGTGTTTCTTCGGTTAAAAAAAAAATTTAAAAGGACGTCAATTTTTATGTAACGAAGATGTTTGCGAATTGTTTGCTCGGATGGCTGTCTTCCTCGTAGCGATATATACCGGTAGGTCCAGCCCGCAACGGGCCATACGGAACAATATACGTATGGAACGTAATGCGATGTGGCAACGTATGTACGACGCCACTCCGCGTGCGCATACATAAGTCCGATGATAGAGAGCAATAAATTGCCCGTCATTCGTATCTAGCTGTGCAAATGTAAAGGTTGCAACAGTTGCAAGTTCAACTGTTTAGAATTTTCGAGACCATAACCCCTATAAATCTCGAGGGAGTGAGGCGGGAGTTTTACAATAGGCTCGGCTATTGTTTGGGGAGAGAGGGCGGTATTTTCGAATCCTATATTTAGTGACTTTCTTAGAATTAAAATTTATTCTGCAGAATTATTGATTTTTTTACTTTTATCTTTTAGAAAACGTTATTGTTTTTTTATTACTTAAAATTACTTTTCCGTAGCAGCTAAGAATACAATGATAATAACTTGGAGATATAACGACCTTTTTATATCTGAAACAAATGGGCAAATTACGTATACAGAACGAATATGCAAACGACTATATCCTTGCGCGGTTTAAGTCTTACTAAATTCATAACTCTGCAATGTATGGTAATGTAAGCTATTGCGCGTAGAAGGGATTAGCTGTTGCCACTTATTGCTCGGTATGGCCCGTTGAGAGCTGGTCCTATAGGTATATATGGAAAAATGTGTGAAAGTCGTATCCATCCGGCAATTGCTGCAACGAATTAGAGCGGCAATGGCATGTATGTGAGAATTCAATAATTATGAGTTTCTCATTAGCATTACGTTTATCATCATAATTATATATACACGCAGTATAGAAATGAAAGTCGTATCTATTTCTGGGTAAGGTGTATTGACAATTAGTAATAACTATGAAACGTCGACGTCTACACATCCCGGATGGATACGACTTTCACACATTTTTTCATTTTCCCGGACAACCTGGACGGTTGACGCCGTCACACGTTGCAGCTACATTCTTAGACAAAGGTGATTTTGTCATGTGTAGAAATTGATGCAACGAATTAGAGCGGCAATGGCATGTGAGAATTCAATAATTATGAGTTCTCATTAGCATTACGTTTATCATCATAAGTATATATACACGCAGTATAGAAATGAAAGTCGTATCTATTTCTGGGTAAGGTGTATTGACAATTAGTAATAACTATGAAACGTCGACGTCTACACATTCCGGATGGATACGACTTTCACACATTTTTTCATTTTCCCGGACAACCTGGACGGTTGACGCCGTGACACGTTGCAGCTACATTCTTAGACAAAGGTGATTTTGTCATGTGTAGAAATTGATGCAACGAATTAGAGCGGCAATGGCATGTGAGAATTCAATAATTATGAGTTCTCATTAGCATTACGTTTATCATCATAAGTATATATACACGCAGTATAGAAATGAAAGTCGTATCTATTTCTGGGTAAGGTGTATTGACAATTAGTAATAACTATGAAACGTCGACGTCTACACATCCCGGATGGATACGACTTTCACACATTTTTTCATTTTCCCGGACAACCTGGACGGTTGACGCCGTGACACGTTGCAGCTACATTCTTAGACAAAGGTGATTTTGTCATGTGTAGAAATAGATGCAACGAATTAGAGCGGCAATGGCATGTATGTGAGAATTCATTAATTATGAGTTCTCATTAGCATTACGTTTATCATTATAAGTATATATACACGCAGTATAGAAATGAAAGTCGTATCTTTTTCTGTGTAAGGTGTATTGACAATTAGTAATAACTATGAAACGTCGACGCCTACACATCCCGGATGGATACGACTTTCACACATTTTTTAATTTTCCCGAACAACCTGGACGGTGACGCCGTGACACGTTGCAGCTACATTCTTAGACAAAGGTGATTTTGTCATGTGTAGAAATTGATGCAACGAATTAGAGCGGCAATGGCATGTATGTGAGAATTCAATAATTATGAGTTCTCATTAGCATTACGTTCATCATCATAAGTATATATACACGCAGTATAGAAATGAAAGTCGTATCTATTTCTGGGTAAGGTGTATTGAAAACTAGTAATAACTATGAAACGTCGACGTCTACACATCCCGGATGGATACGACTTTCACACATTTTTTCATTTTCCCGGACAACCTGGACGGTTGACGCCGTGACACGTTGCAGCTACATTCTTAGACAAAGGTGATTTTGTCATGTGTAGAAATTAATGCAACGAATTAGAGCGGCAATGGCATGTATGTGAGAATTCAATAATTATGAGTTCTCATTAGCATTACGTTTATCATATATATATATATATATATATATAATTGATATTTGTAAATATTTCATATAAAAGCCGAAAACCTCCAATAATTTATCAAATGTTATATATATATATATATATATATATATATATATATATATCCCGTTGCTTAGCAATAAGACGGCCAAATTCACTAACTGTAGTAAAGTCTCTTGTAATGTACCACACACACACACGATTTTTGGATCCGCTACGTATAGCGTGAATTTTTATCTCGCTTTACGGAGCGCAACCAGACACAACCTAACTCTCGCACGTCTCACAGATCAATCCCGCCAAAACACACCTCCAGAGGGGTCCAATTAAATGAATACAATCTCACTAGATGAAATATGAACTAAATTTGGATATAAATCTTTATCTACAGGGCGGTAAAAAATAAATGTCTTTTTTACTGCACAAAAATAACTCGGATTTTAAGGATTTGGTCGCAAGCACCATTTCCTCCAACTGTTTTTTTTAATATTGATCAATGCATTTAAATCGCTTTATTCTTGCAAGGATAGGCCATAGAATAATAACGCCTTCCATATAATGCTCTCTTCGTTCTTTTGAGTTGATTTCCCATCATACAAGACTAATATTGACTAATACTCACTAATCAGCATCGTGCCTTCAAATATATACTTTTATTGGTTGCTTAGTTTCTTTATTTTTTTGTTATATAAACCACATTAAATGTATTTTAACATTTATTTCCTCGTAAATAAAGGATTTTCATATTTTCCAGAAGAAATGAAAAAACAAAGCAACGCCATCTACTGATTAAAACATAAAGTAATAGTTACTTGTTTATGGTTCCTATTACATAATCTGCAACATAATGATATATCCATACGATTTTTTTACAATAAAATTCTAGTTTGTACGCCTATATAATAAACAAGTTTTTATCCAATTTTTTCCAATAGGGCGCAAACTAGCATAGAATAATCGTAATGTACCAATAAGTGCACAGAAGTACGTTATTTCAAAAATTCAGTTCAGAAAATTTTTATTATTATATTATTTAAATTTTGGATACCCTAGAAGAAAAACAAACATTTATGAAATTCCATTATAACTATTATCAGGATAAAATAAAACAAATTTTAATGAATTTGACTTTTTAATTTACACCATAACGATCGTTTCGCTCCAACCTGAGCTTCATCAGACATATATGTCTGATGAATCTCATTAAATAAACATTTATGCACAAATTTTAGTGACGGACAGCGTGAACCTAGATTAAACGACATTTAGAGACAGTTTCTGGCGAATATATTCATTAATCTCGACAGTTCTTTGCTGCTAAATTAAAATCGTACGAGAAGAAAAATTCAAAGGGCACTACAAAAGTTTTGTGATATGATATAATCGATTTCTGCACGCTGTGAGAATTTCAGTGTAGATTCAGATCTTTTCAAACCTACACTCTAGCCGATGTCTTGTGGCAATGTACACACTTCGGTCTTGCCTTGCTTCGGTCAAAAACAGAAATACCAGTAATTTTTATATTACACGAGTTTATGTTTATGTTGCACGAGAATTAAATATTGATCAATATTTACAGGCTTCTGAATTAGAAGATGATTATCCAAATCCTGCAACCGTTTTTAGGAAGTATAAAGAGTTTCAAAGAGGAAATTTCGACATGGAAGATAAGCTGAGGTTAGAGCACCTACCTCATCCATTACCGAAAAGAACATTGATGCTGTCAAGTAGATGTTCAAGTTCGATAGACATGCAAGTCATCGCCGGCAATTCGTAGCAATATATACCAAGATCTTCGAGTGAGGAAAGTTCGTTCTCATTGGATACGAATAGACAACACTCCACGTTTCATGATTCCCCGAGATACTCTTGACAGGTGATAAAACCTAACTTAACTACTAAGACGTGCGCACTAAAACACAGAACAAGGAATCTGGATCCTTTAAGAAAGAAATGATCTTCTCTGCCGTGAGAGAAGTTATGTATGTAAAGTGGTACACTGAGGAGTGGGTGCTCGGAGTTGTAAAAGTACTCAAAAACATTTTTTTTTGCCACAACAACGTTCCAGCCCATCGCTCCAACGTCTGTACCGAGTGTTTAGTAAAAATTGGAATAAGGATGCTCTAATATCTACCATACAGTCAATATCTCGCTCCACGTAACTTTGCCCTGTCTCTCTGAGGGGAAAACAGGCTGAAAGATAAGAAATTTTTCGATAAAGATGCTATCAGAAGAAACGTGGAAGAATTTGTATAATGACTGGTTTCGAAGAATAGAATGCGGTGGAAATTCTGATAATTAAACTTCTATTGCAAAACTTTTGTAGTTTCGTTTCCATGTTTTGATAAAGCTTTGTCCGTTAATGAGAAACCTCTACTAACTTCCGATATGGCTTCATATCAAATATACACAGGCAAACGTAAAATTTGCGATAAATCGGAAGATATACAGTAGTAGCTTTGAACCAAACTACGTGATAGACATATTTGTTTTTAATTCATCTTGATAAAGCTACAAATAACGACAGTGATTCCCATCTCGTAATAGCTACCTGGAAATTTTTCCGTGATTCTTCTTGATGAGCGATTGTGCGATTATAAATCAATGATGTTATCTTTGCAGTAAATTTGCCAACATCCAATTGTTTTATTACGTGTCGACGAATTGAATGAAGAATTAAGAAATTTATCTACAATTCGATTCGGTGGAGAGTGTGGTTTGAAATCTGAAACAGACAGAAACAAGAAAAACCTAACCACAATGTAAATCAATAAACTCTAAATACGTATTTTGGCAAGTAAGTTGCCATCTTCACAACAATCTGAATAATAGAAATAGTGTTAAACGTAGCGTCTTTAGCTAAGATATAACTTTTGAAGATATAGGTACCCTTCATCAATTTGCAAGCTTATCCACCTTAAGAAAATTAATACTGGTAGCCGTAACTTTGTGGTAATTCATTTTGAAAATAAAATAAAATAAAACAATAACTTTGTTATATATACCACTTTATTCACATATAATCGTGACCGCGGTTTCGACATACAATGTCATTATCAAACTGCAAAAGTTACAGGCCTACATAGAACTTATAAATGACACAAAAATATATGGGGGTGGTTTATGATGTTATTTAAAATTACTACTATATACTTAACTATTATATACAACATTGGAAAAGAGGTGTATATATAAGGTCCAACTGTTCGGTTAAAACGATATCTATTGTGTTGTGTCTGCTTTTGAAAACCTCTAGGGCCTCTAAAATATTTAATTTACGACCTTTCTCGGCCAAATGCAATATTTTACTGTGACAAAATGTATGTCCTTCTGTAATAAGATGGTTTGCAAATATTGAATCTGTCTTCTTTAGTTTATATGACCTCCTGTGTTCTTTTTCCCGTATAATAAAACTTCGACCAGTCTGACCTATATATACACTTTTACAATCGTTACAATATAATTTGTACACTCCTGATTTATTATTAATATCTGTTTTAGGTTTTGCGTTAAAAATGAAATTACTTGTTTTTACATATGGTTTGTAAGCTATACTAATATTACTATTATTTTTTGAAATTATATTTCCAATTTGCTCGCTTATTTTACCGAAGTAAGTTAACGAGACAAATTGTTTCAAATTAGCACTATCTTTAGGATATACTAAACTAAGGGCCACTTGTAACTGTTTTTTCTTTAGTATACTGTCAATTACGCTACTTTTATAACTATTGTTTACCGCTATTTGTTTTATAGTATTGATTTCACGAACAAAAGATTCATTAGACAATATACCGAATTTACAGATAGCTCTTCCATAAAAAACGCAATACAGTTAACAGCTAAATTAAAAGATTGTAATATACAAAAGACCGAAATCCTGGTATCATTTGATGTTTCCAACATGTTTTCAAAAATACCACATAAGGAATGCTTAAGGTTAATAGAAAACATATTACTAAAGAAAAATACAAACCCGGTTGTTATACACGAAATCATATCTCTAACGGAGTTAGTCACCAACCAAAGTTACTTTACATTTAAGAACAAATTCTACAAACAAACAGAAGGTCTGGCAATGGGCTCACCTCTAAGTCCTCTATTAGCTGAAATTTTCATGAAGCATATTACAGAAAAAATTCTTTCATCACAACTAGGTAAAAAACATATTAAATTTTGGTATCGGTATGTAGACGACATCCTAGCTTGCTTTAAGGGTACTCATAGACAACTACAAACATTTCTGAACTACATAAATTCAATCCATTCTAATATCAATTTTACAGTAGAAATAGAAGAGAATAACATTATTAACTTCCTGGATTTAAAATTAAACAAATTAGATCAGAGCTTAGAATTTGATATATATCGTAAACCTACTTTCACTGATTGCATTATTCCCAAAGATTCACTACACCCTAAGACACACAAACATTCATTTTTTAATTCTATGATACATAGAGCATTAAATATTCCTTTGTCTAATGAATCTTTTGTTCGTGAAATCAATACTATAAAACAAATAGCGTTAAACAATAGTTATAAAAGTAGCGTAATTGACAGTATACTAAAGAAAAAACAGTTACAAGTGGCCCTTAGTTTAGTATATCCTAAAGATAGTGCTAATTTGAAACAATTTGTCTCGTTAACTTACTTTGGTAAAATAAGCGAGCAAATTGGAAATATAATTTCAAAAAATAATAGTAATGTTAGTATAGCTTACAAACCATATGTAAAAACAAGTAATTTCATTTTTAACGCAAAACCTAAAACAGATATTAATAATAAATCAGGAGTGTACAAATTATATTGTAACGATTTTAAAAGTGTATATATAGGTCAGACTGGTCGAAGTTTTATTATACGGGAAAAAGAACACAGGAGGTCATATTAACTAAAGAAGACAGATTCAACATTTGCAAACCATCTTATTACAGAAGGACATACATTTGGTTACCGTAAAATATTGCATTTGGCCGAGAAAGGTCGTAAATTAAATATTTTAGAGGTCCTAGAGGTTTCAAAAGCAGACACAACACAATAGATATCGTTTTAAACGAACAGTTGGACCTTATATATACAACTCTTTTCCAATGTTGCATATAATAGTTAAGTATATAGTAGTAATTTTAAATAACATCATAAACCACCCCCATATATTTTTGTGTCATTTATAAGTTCTATGTAGGCCTGTAACTTTTGCAGTTTGATAATGACATTGTATGTCGAAACCGCGGTCACGATTATATGTGAATAAAGTGGTGTATATAACCAAGTTATTGTTTTATTTTATTTTATTATCCACTTTAACTAAAGATGTTACGTTTAACACCTTTTTCTGATTATTCTACTAAAAATGCTAACTTAGTTGCTGAAATACATATTTAGAGTTTATTGATTTATATTGTAATTAGGCATTTTTATAGTTTCTGACTGTTACCTGCAACTTGTAAATATAAAACGTCTAAGTAACTTCGACTATTGATTTTGAAGTTACGAATTTAACCACGTCCATATATTCATCATGGAATAAGCAATATTCGAATAGTGAACCCCATGTTCCAACACCCTCTGTAAATTTCAAATACTTACGAATGATTGCATTTTGATTGTGAACATTTTCCACTCCCATTTTGATATCCTTTACGCTGAAATCCATCTTGATCTCCTGCAGATTCAAATATTGTGCTCCATATCTGTTCACGAGATCGCACCTAACGTAGACTTTAGCTCGGGCTCCAGCTGAAAAATAAAGAAGACAGCATAATAGCATCATTACTTGTCTGATGTCACAAAAAGAACAATAGATGTTAGCAGTAAATAAAAAAATATTTTTGCTGTGAATTTTTTGAGGTCTTTATTGTATCCTGTTATTTGGTATATCTCGATTATGTGTGAAAAATAATATCGACCGTATATTCGCCAGGTCATTAAGCTTGCTTTGAGAAAAAAGTTGGGGTCCTTCATCAACAAAAAAATCTGAAATAGACTTCTGAGAAGGGAATGTGTTTCCATCCTCGGAACCACCCAGAATGTTATCGAAACTACGAGGTGGGTGTGGTACTGTGATTTCAAAGCCATGAGGCACTGGACGAATAGCTGAATTAAGATTTTGGTAATACATGTTCTTTTTTTTTGTATTGAAACCTTTAACATCTACCGAAATGAAACAGCAGTCGATAGTGTGGTACCACTGTTCACGCCACATCATAAGCAAGAGTCCAGGCTTTGTCTTGATCACCAAGTTTCAACTTGAAGTAAGCAAAATACACTTTCTTTACGAAATCACTTACATTTTTTTGTTGACTTTTAACAGTGTATTCACTACAAATAAAACAAAATTGTCAGGAGAAATAACACAATCTCTTGAAGGCATAATATATAACTGAAAACACGTTTGAATGCAAAATGTAAACTGAGCGTGCCTTAAACAGCAACCAAGATCCTGATGTTATTTATCTTGTTGAAACATTATTAAATCTGAGAATACGTTCCTTTATACTCGTTCCTAATAACTATTATCAGGATAAAATCAAACAAATTTTAATGAATTTCACTTTTTAATTTACACCGTAACGATCGTTTCGCTCCAACCTGAGCTTACCTTGAGACATACAGCGAGGTCCTAAAGTAACGGATAAATTCGTTTTCTACGTAATTATTAATACAAAAGGAAAATCCTGAAACAGGTCAATTTTTATATATGAAACTACACTTTTTTAATAAAATTATCTATGTGCCCCTTCAGCCCCCTCCAAGTAATAACTACCCCTTTAAAAAATTTAAATGAAAAGGGGTAGCGTGTGTTACTGCTTTTATAAGGGATTTTAATTCTCTATTCAGCAGTATATGCCTTTTTGATTTTTGGACGTCGATAATCAAGAAAAGAGTAATTTTATGACATACAAACAAGTAGGCGTAGAACCAAATACCTGTCACGAGTGACTAGTCTATTAGTTACCTTTATGTCAAAAAAGTAAATTTGTTTCTTTTTATGACATTTACTTCTCAAATTTGTTTTAGTTCGTTAGACGTCGTTAACAATTGTTAGGTATTAAACGTTTTTTTAGAGATTTCTAAGCGTTAATTTAAATTGTTCAACAATGAGCCTTTCCGAGACCCAAAGAATTGACGTAGGTGATAGAATGGAGTGGGTGATAGAACACGAACGCATTCTGAAGTATGTAGAATATTTAATGATAAGTATCCTGACCGTCACATTTCCCAGTCTACGGTGAGTAGAGTCGAACAAAAATTCCATCAATTAGGAACTGTCAAAGATCTTCCAAAATCTGGTAGATCAAAACTGAATGACGAAAAAAAATTGGATGTATTATTACATGTTGAGGAAAACCCACATAAACCTACAAGAGAAGTAGCCGGTGATTGCGATGTAAGTAAATCGTCTGTCTTGCGTGTTTTGAAAAAAGAAAAATACCATCCGTATAAAATTAAAATGGTGCAGGAATTAAATGACGATGATCCTGATCGTCGATTACAATTTTGTGAAATTGTTACAAATAGATATCAACAGGATCCGATGTTTCCCAAAAACATTATTTTTTCTGATGAGGCAACGTTTACCCTACATGGAACAGTCAACAAGCAAAATTGTCGGTATTGGAGTAAACAAAATCCGCACTGGATGAGGGAAGGTCATACTCAGTATCCTATTAAACTGAATGTTTGGGCTGGCATAATAAATAACTGAATTATTGGACCATATTTTTTTGAGGGGACATTAACTGGGGCGATTTACTTGGAGTTTTTACAAACATTTTTAATACCTGAATTAAGAAGACTTTTTCCTGATACTGTTAACCCCACAGAAATTAATAGAAACATATGGTTTCAACAAGATGGAGCTACACCACATTATGCAGCAGTAGTACGAGCTTACCTTAATCAAGTTTTTCCGCATCGGTGGATCGGTAGACGTGGTGAAATTGAATGGCCAGCCCGTTCTTCCGATATGACTCCACTGGATTATTTTTTGTGGGGTTATTTAAAATCAAAAATTTACTCCAATAAACCAATCAACATTAATGATTTAAAAAACCGAATAATGCATGAAATTAATCAAATCAGCGCTGAAATGTTGCAAAACGTTTTGGAAGAATTCCAACATCGTCTATTTGTTTCTCAAGAAATGAACGGACTCCAGTTTGAGCATATGATTTAAACTATTTTTAGTTATTGTAAATAATATTAAATATTTTAAAATTTATTTCGTTCTGCGACATAATTAATTATACAATTTAAACAATTTAACATTGATTTTTCCTATTATCGACGTCCAAAAATCAAAAAGGCATATACTGCTGAATAGAGAATTAAAATCCCTTTTAAACGCAGTAACACACGCTACCCCTTTTCATTTAAATTTTTTAAAGGGGTAGTTATTACTTCAAGGGGGTTGAAGGGGCACATAGATAATTTTATTCAAAAAGTGTGGTTTCATATATAAAAATTGACCTGTTTCAGGATTTTCCTTTTGTATTAATAATTACGTAGAAAATGAATTTATCCGTTACTTTAGGACCTCACTGTATAACTAACTTATGTACAAATTTTAACACGAATGTACCGTAATAAACACATGTTTTGTTTTGAATAGTTGAAGGAGGATATAAAAGTAATATAATAGATAACATTTGAAATAAAAAATTTCTTACAAAAGCCATATCACAAGTTTACCCAATATTAAATAATAATAACACCGAAAAATTTAAAATGATCACGTTTATAGGCTCTTCAAGCACTAAAATTTGTAAATATTTAAGAACGTTAGACATTAATACAGCGTATAGAACTAACAACAATTTATCCAAATTTATAAAAAACAATAAATATTTAAGAAATAACAATAAAAAGTCAGGAGTCTCTGAGTTAACTTGCGGTAGTTGCCCCATGACGTATATCGGACAGACAAGCAGTTCGTTTGAAATACGCATCAAAGAAAATTTTTCTTCATTTAGAAATAATAAAAGTGACTCTTCATATGCATCTCATATTAATTCAAGCAACCACAATTTTAACAAAGAATTTAAAATATTACACGTAGAAAATAATGGCAAAAAACTTAATTTATTAGAGTCATTTGAAATTAATAAATTAAAGAAAACCGACAAGATCCTCAATGATCAATTAGAAACAAATAATTCACCCTTACTCAATTTATTTATTTGATATTCAGACAGTCATATATTGTATTTTTCCTTACCTCCCTGTAACATAAAGTAGACCCTCAGTTTTATCACTTAAGAACAGTATTGCATAAACCGTAGTGAAAGTTTTGTGCATAGACATTTTAGTAATAAAAAGTACCCATTCAAAACAAAACATGTGTTTATTACGGTACATTTGTGTTAAAATTTGTACATAAGTTAGTTATATGTCTTATGAAGCTCAGGTTGGAGTGAAACGATCGTTACGGTGTAAATTAAAAAGTGAAATGCATTAATATTTGTTTTATTTTATCCTGATAGTAGTTATTATTCACGCTCGTAAATGGATGCAGTCACAATCAAACGCCGCTAAGCACCTTTTGTGAGTCAGCATGTTAAGTGGTATCATTGTAAGTGGAAGCTTTGTTGATAAACAATTTTTCATTGTTGTTTGCTTGTGTTTATGATTTTTGGAATTTCATCAAGTAAAGGCTGAAACAATCATATATCATTCATAATACCCTGGCTAATATGTGTATAAACATAAAGATAAATATGTATCGTAAGTACAAACTCGAGTTTTGCAAGAAAATCTAACGAGTATTTTTCCCAGCTTTAGTGAGCAAAAATTTATAATAATCCTGTACAGTTTTTTTTTTATTGTAGACCTGTGCATAGAATAGATAGAATAAGAAACGCAGAAATAAGAGAAAAACCGGCACTGCAGTCAACCAAGACAATAATAAGTGAAAGAGAATTAAGTTTACGACTAAAATAGAATTATATATATACCGTGTGTCCCAATTTCGATGCTCACCATTGGTATCTCGGTTATTAGAAGATATAGAACAACGGTTAAATGGGGAATGTTTTGCAGAATTCAATACTCGCGGCAAATCTCATTTCAAATTTGATCTAACTTTTTAAATTTTTAAAATATTTTGAAAAATCAAAAATTTGCCTATTTCGTTATTCCTCATTATCTCGATAACGCTTAGTCTGACCTCTTTTAAAGTTTTACATTGTTCAGACACTTTTTTAAAACAAATTATTTGATACAAACAGAAACCCCCGATTGTCATTTGTTTTTAAGTTATTACCACTATCTTTTGTTTTCCATATGGCGGCCATACTGGATTTTGGGTTTGTTAGGTAGTGCTCAAAATGTGCTTTTCAACGATGTATAACATGCCTGAAAAATTTTTATTTATAGGGAAAATATTAATAAAAACGTAAATTAATCTTTAATATAAAATTAGTAGGCTGAAAAATTAAACACCAATGTCAAATGAAATGAAAAGATATTCTAAGTATAGCAAACGCCAATTAAGTTGGCGCGAGGAGGGGTAAGTTCGCGCAGGATTAAAAGTAGTGGGGAGATTTGTATTTGATTTTACATCAAATGTCAGATAATTCTAACCTCTGAGCGTGTATCACTAGCAAAGACATTATGTTCCGTCAAACGTCAATGACAAATGTATTCTGACAATGAAACAAAACGATAACCTGTCAAAGTACAATTAGTGCTGCAGAGATAATTAAAACTACTTGTAGTTAGTGATAAGTAATTATTGTCAAGTATTAAGATTTATAAGTATTGATAATGGCACATACATATTCAAACGAAGAAAAAGTTGATATGTTGGAAGTGTATTTCAAAGCAAATAGAAACACTAAAAATGCGTGCACGAGTAATGCAGAGCGTTTTCCAGAAAGACAACAGCCACACAGGACAATTTTTGGAAGACTAGTTAGCAAATTAAAAAACTTTGGAAGTTTCGAACAAAAACGAGCTAACTATGAAGTTAATGATGCTGATACACGTCGAAATAATATTTTGCAGAACGTTAGGAACAATCCCAGCACATCAGTTCGTCGTGTGACACGAGAAACAGGGATTTCAAAATCTACTGTTCACAGAACCTTGACGAAAAACAAGTATCACCCTTACAAACCAACAATTGTACAAGGTTTAAGTGATAATGACAATCTCCGACGATTACAGTTTAGCAGGTGGTACCTTCAAAAATGTGAATATGACGCTAATTTTCCTAGGAAAATACTATGGACAGATGAAACACGATTTACCAATTGTGGAGTGTTCAATAGGAATAACTATCATCATTGGTCTACTGAAAATCCACATTTGGTAAATCAAAGAAGATTTCAAGTTCGATTTGGTTTTAATGTCTGGTGCGGTTTAATTGGTATGGCATTTTGTTTACATTATTTTTGTTTTTTAAACTCTTTTTTTAGTTTTAATAATCAGTTAATAGGTCCTTTCATCTTTGATTACAATTTAACTGGTAACAGATATTTGGAGCTACTAACAAACGAGATAATGCCTGCTTTGAGGCAAATTATTAATCCCGAGAACATGCAAAACATCTGGTTCCAGCAAGATGGTTGCCCGGCCCATAACACTCGTAACGTGCAACATTTTTTGAGAGAAAACTTTAATGAGAGAGTGATTTCAAATAATGGACCCGTGCAATGGCCTGCGAAATCACCCGACCTTACCCCGCTTGACTTTTATTTATGGGGTGCCACTAAAAACGAAGTATTTGATTTTGAACCGCCAGAAACTCGGGAAATTTTAGAACAAAGAGTACTAGATGTGCTACGATCAGTAAACGGAAACACGCTACGTAGAGTTTGTAACTCTACTCGAACAAGGTGTCAAAATTGTGTGGAACAGAATGGTCTTCATATTGAACAATTTCTTTAAGTGAATGTGAACTTTAAGTTCTGTATCTTTACTTTTTATTTCTATAATTTTTTTATCGTTTCGTTTGTTTACAGTATTACTTAGAATATCTTTTCACTTTCATTTGACATTGGTGTTTAATTTTTCAGCCTACTAATTTCATATTAAAGATTAATTTACGTTTTTATTAATATTTTCCTTATAAATAAAATTTTTTCAGGCATGTTATACATCGTTGAAAAGCACATTTTGAGGACTACCTAACAAACCCAAAATCCAATATGGCCGCCATATGAAAAACAAAAGATAGTGGTAATAACTTAAAAACAAATGACAATCGGGGGTTTCTGTTTCTATCAAAAAATTAGTTTTAAAAAAGTGTCTCAACAATGTAAAACTTTAAAAGAGGTCAGACTAAGCGTTATCGAGTTATTGAGGAATAACGAAATCGGCAAATTTTTGATTTTTCAAAATATTTTAAAAATTTAAAAAGTTAGGTCAAATTTGAAATGAGATTTGCCGCGAGTATTGAATTCTGCAAAACATTCCCCATTTAACCGTTGTTCTATATCTTCTAATAACCGAGATACCAATGGTGAACATCGAAATTGGGACACACGGTATAGCATCGAAACAGAAACAAGGAAAAGAGAAGCAGAAGATCCGAAAGAAATGAAGAAATAGTTTGCTAAATAGTTAGCGAAACAGTGACTGGAATTGCGCAAAAAAATAGCGGGAAACAGGGGATGATATACAGTCGCGAGCAATAAATTCTGGTTGTCAGTCATGCTTTGAAACAATGGCAACTGCTCCATTGTGTAACCGTCGTAAATGTTATAACCTATAATCATGTTGCATAACAATAATTATCATTTTTTCTTTGTCAATTTTCATTCAAGTTGACAATTCATTGTAATAGGTATTATCAGGCGGGGGAAATTTACAATTTTTGACAGTCTAATTAAATTTTGAGGTGACATTAACGACCAGAATTTATTGCTCGCGGCAATACATCGTAAGATAGAAAGAAGTATCCAGTTAATAATTTAAGAATTATAAAGATAATATGATCTAAAAGAATGCTACAGTATATGCAAGCAGAAAGACGAAAAGTCAGGAGCTTGAAAGAATAAAACGTAGAGTGTTCAGAGTATAAGCAGAAAACTAATTTCGTGTTATGTATGGATCAACGAGCTAATGGTATGATACAAGAAAATAATTTCTTCTTGTAACATATTTTACTAAGTAATAATCTCAAAGTATACTTACAATATTCTCCCCAGTAATCACCTCCACCAGAAGCTGGTACAATAATCAAAACCCCAGACGATTCAAATTTAGCTCTAACGGATAACTTCGGAACAGCGAAGCTGAATTGAAATTGACGCGTTGGTATGTCTGACCTAAAATATGATTAAAGAAACAATATTTGTGATTTTTTAATGTGTTTTTCATATATCTCATCTAGCCATAAGTTTTCTTATAGGAATTTAAACGTAAACTTAATAGAAACATTAGAAAAAACAACGATATTGACTGCATTTCAAATTTCGCCTGTTTGAAAATATAAACTATTCAAGTCAGTGGCGGCTCGGAGTGGTTCACATAGGGAGTGCATAATATCAAAATTAAAAAGTGTAATACCAAAACGCTTACCCAATCCTTATAAATTTCACCGACGTACTGTTCCAGACAGGTACTGTTCATTGTAGAGTTTGTTTTGAGAGAATAGTAAATATTACACTACACAGTTTAATTACATCTGACGATAAACACGGTCCATTTTACGTGTCTTTGACTTGCAGAACAGTTCTATCACTTTTTCATTAAAGTTTGGGAAATCATTTATACATTCCTTTTCACAAGATAACATAGTAAGGGCATTTAATCTCTCTTCTTTCATTGTATTCCTCAGGAAAGTTTTTATTCTCTTCAGCCGTGAAAACTGGCGTTCCGCTTCGGACGTTGTCATTGGGATTGTAATGACAATTTTTAAAAGCGTAACAACTTCACTAAAGGTGTCGCTTAATCCATCCAGCAGAAGACCTAGCAGACCTACAGCACCGACTTCAATATTTTGCCTAAATTTTTCTCTAGAATATAGAATGCTTAATTCAGTTCGTAGTCTGCTTTCATTGAGGCATGGATAAAATTTTACTGCTTCTTTAAGACAATCTTCCGGAAATTTTTTTTGAAAAGAGGAGAACTGTTTAAAAGAAATTAAATTTGCTAATATTAAGTGCCCTGTATACCGAAATCTAGTTTTTATTTCTAGCAAAATAATATCGCACACTTCAATAGTTTCCCTCCTTCTTTGGCTGCCATCAGTTACTCTTCGCCGCTTTGATGGTCGAGGAGTCAGTTCTGGGTCATTTTGTTTAACCAACTGATTATCTGTGTCAGCGATTTCGGTTCGAATTTCTCCAATAGCGCGTTCAAAATTATCTAAATTATTCTTGATTTTTAATGCATCTGTATTGACATTTTGTAATTGATTAAACAATATGTCTACATGTGGCATAATTTTATGAACGAAAGTTAACCAATAGATAAAATTTTCCTCCTCTAAAATTCGCAAATTGGCCCTAGCTTTATGAATGGTAGTTTGTAAACTAGCTTCTCACTCGATTTGTTCTAGAGCTTCAATTATTTCTTCTCGGTGCTCATATATTGTATTCACTGTCCTAGAATTGAAGTTCCATCTTATTTTTGAAGAACGAGGTAAGTTTTTCTCTGAAGGAATTCTTCCAATCTTGCAGCTCGTTGTGGTGAAGTGGAGAAAAATGTACATAATCCCGTCAGATTGGCAAAAAAATTCTGCAATTACTACTGCTCGATGTAGCATGTGACATAATTATATTTGTCTGGTGTGCATAACAATGTACAAAATTAGCCCTTGGATACTGGTCTTGGACATGTCTTTGCACGCCGTTAATAGCACCACTCATGACTGCTGCCCCATCATAGCTCTGTGCAATCAGTTTTTCTGGGTCATCAACAAGCAAACTAATTTCGTTAAGGATGGAGGCAGATAAGGAATTAGCATCATGTCCACTAGGCAGAAGAAATTTCAAAATCTTTCGACCGGTCTCGCGTTCACTATATATCTTAAAACAACCACCAACTGAAACTGATTGGACACATCTGTGGTTTCATCAGCTATCACAGATATGAAGTCGGTTGCTTTAATTTCACTGGCAACTTGTTCATGATACACGTTCAACATTGCATCAAGCAGCTCATTCTGCATTGTTTTTGATGATCCCTTAAAAACCGGTGCTGCTTCGATGTGATTCTGCCGTAAAATTTATCAATTCCCGAAAAATGCCCTTGTTATTCGACGTTTGCTGTTCATCATGACCCCGAAGTGCCAGTTCAAACGCGCCACAAAATCTAATGCAATTTATTATTAAATTTAACACATGCCTATTTTTTGTTACCTTTTCATTGTGTTGTTGAATTGCTTTTCTATATGATGAATCTAAAACATTCTGAATGTTATTTTTTCCTAACATTCTTAGACTAAATATATTTTTCAAATGCCCTTCGGAATTTTCATGTTTAATAATTTTACACTAAGATTAATTAAGTCTCTTATTACGTTCTTTGACCAAGACGGTTCACCACCAAACAAAAGACACGGAAAACAAAACAAAGTATTTTTAATTTCACACCCACAAATCCAGTCATTTTTCTGATAAATATCCATTTTGAATTTTCTTATAACGTCTTTACCTTTAACAGATTGTTTATTTTCTAAACATAATTGAGGCATCGGCCGTTTAAGATTTTTTACTGCGATTTTTTCATCATATGTTAACCGCGAAAACGCGTTGTTCTCTAAAGCAGAGACGGAATTCATTTTACAACGGCCGTGAGCAGACTGGACCACTTGCTCAGACGCTATGTGTTATACGACATTGAAGTAGGGCAAAATACAGTTCTCCCCACCTTCAATGTAATGTTAATGGCTTAACGGAGCAACAGTTGGGCTTTGCTCATTATATCTGTGACGACGATCGGTGCATGTACGTTGTTAGCGTGCCACGTTCCTCGTCAATAACTATGAATACATAATATACAATAAATAAATACTTTCAGTTAGTCGCCGCTTGGTTTGTTTTGTTTCATAATTCCAGGGGGTGCAATTGCTCACTTGCTCTCATTAAAGAGCCGCCACTGATTCAAGTTATTAATAATCGTAATAATAATTCAAATGGTGTCAAATTTGATCGAAAACAGCAGCGCGGTATTTGCTTTTCGAACAATACGAATAAAATACATGTCGCCTACATCAGAGCACTTAAACAACACCTATTTTTCCTCTGAAATCAATTAAGTTAAGGATTTGTAGATATCTGGCTATGACTATATAAAGAGCTACACACGACTCTTTTGATTCAATATAAGTCGGTTTGTGATAGTTGAACGTCTTTTTATTTCATAATGTCGCGTACGTGTATAAATAGTCCAAACAGTTTCTGTTATATATGTGGAGAATCCATCAGCATAAGCGTAATCTTACACCTTTAATAGAAAAGTTATATTTTCACTATTTCGGCTGAATCATTGAACATCAAGACAAGTCATGAGCTCCCAATATTTACTGCGCACGCTGTGCTGTTGTCTGATTTGATTTGATGCTATTTGCAAGACCTATGATTCGGCGTGAATAAACGGAGCATTTGACTGATTGCTAGTTTTGTTGCGCGAAAACTTTGGGGTTTTCCAACAAAAATAAGAAAAACATCAGTTATGGTTATGTCCAGTACCTCCTTCGAAAGCCTTGCCAGTACCAAGACATTTCCGTTATAAAAAACCTTATCATGGCAAGTGGAAGAGTGAAATTTTTGCTGATTATTGTTGGAATTGATATCAGAAAGTGTCGAAATACAGTATAAAAGAAAAACATTGCAAACACGATGATACCATACAGCTAAATATAATTAATGCACATAACAAATGTTCATTTGAAAAGTCAATCTAGGTTACTTTGAAATTTTGATTGAATAAGACGCAAATATATTAATATGTGTTTGTTGTTCCATAAACGTAAATCCAAAAGACATTTGATAATGTCAATCACAAATATCAGTTAGTGCATAAAATAATCGTGCGTCGATTCTGGTTTAAATAAATTGCTTCTCAGTTTTAAAATGGCTTTCACTTTAGAACATAAAATTTTTTTAGTCCAGGCTTATTTTCGAAGTGGTAATAAAATTGATGGTATATGGGTTTATTCAGTTCAAGATTGCATGGTAGAATTTCAAGTTGAGTTTCCACATTTTGTAATAGATTATATAGAATTTAAGAATACTTTGGATAGAACTTTAAAACTTTTTTCTGAAACTGGTAGTCTCTTAAGAAAATCAGGCAGCGGAGCAGTTAAGAAACGTACACCTCAAGTTGTCAATAGTGTTGAAGAAATAATGGAAAATGCACCACAAACATCTGTTCGACATTTGAGTCAACAACTCACAAGTTATTAAAAAAAGATATGCAACTTTATCCATACCGTGTCACAGCAGCACAAGAATTGTTAGAAATTGATTAACCACGTAGATTACAGTTTTGTAATTGGTTTGTAAATATAAACAATAATAGAGAACTTTCGCAAAGAGTCATATTTACTGATGAAGCATGGTTTTATAAAACGGGATACCTAAATACACAAAATACAAGAATTTGGAGTAGTAAAAATCCACATGTAATTAATGAAGAATCGCTACATCCAGAGAAAATTGGTGGTTGGGCCGCGATAAGCCAAAGGCGAATTATTGAACCAATATTTTTTCAGGGAACGTTAAATTCTCAAAGGTACCGTACGGAAATTTTACAACCATTTGTCAATCAGTAGCATGACGATGAACTTCAAAATGCATATTTCCGACAAGACGGAGCACCTTGTCACTGTACTGCAGAATTTTTTGATGAGCGTATAATTAGTCAAAATACTGAAATTGCCTGGCCTGCACGTTCATGCGATTTAACACCTTGCGTCTTCTTTTTGTGGCTTTATCTAAAAAATAACATATTTCGAACACCTATATTGAATTTGAATGATATGCTGCAGAAAATCGAACAAAAATACATGGAAATTAATAACAATCCAGTAATGTTGCAGAATATCATCAGAAATTTTGAACGGAGGATTTTAAAGTGCATTGATCTTGAAGGACAACATTTTCAACATTTGTTATAGTTTTCAATAAATACCTATTATTTGTTATTTATTTGTATGTATGAAACTGTCAAAATATACGACTTCGTAGGTTAAGTAGTAAATTTTAATTTACGACATACTTCAAAATGTTCTCAGTAAATCACATGCTACTAGATTGACTTTTCAAATGAACACTTGTTACATAATTAATATTATGTCATTTACTTTTCAATATTTTTCTTCAAAAACCTGACGTGCCAAAATAAATTTGTTGTTACTACTATTGTTAGAACTATAAAAGAAACGAAAATTGTATATAGTTTCCAAAGAAAAATTTAAAAAATTTAAAGAGTTAGAAGAAGCTACTTACAACAGTAGCAGCTAGCACATACCAATTGGTACATGCTTACATAGCTGAAAAATCTATAATTTCTAACGACAATGTTTTACAAATTTTAGCATTATTTAGCTTAGATAGAAATTAGCATTTTGCATGTTTCCTGCTTTAATATCTGTAACAGAACTTATGGCAAGAAAACTTATACGAGTATTACATGTCTCACCTGACTGACGTAATGGTCAAATTACTAATTCCATAGACATAGATATCTTTGAAGGTACCTCTGTAACCATTAGGACCATCACCGAGTGATATACTTATTTCATCGATTATCACTGGTTCTGGAGAGGATATTCTTAATTCGGGAATGCCTCGTCTTATGTGGGACATCAGATAATTTGCGGATCTTTGGAGGCATTTATTCAAATTTGGATCGCGAGCACTACATTTCTTCATAAAGTAGAAATCTGAAAGAATATATTTTCAATTATAATTACATCATGTTAAATCGTTACTAAAAGTCGAAAGATAAAAACAAAAAAATATTATTTTTGAATAATACAAAAGTTACTTTAATAATTTAAATATTATTAACAATCTGGTGTGAAGAACACAATACAAGTTCAATATTAATATTTTTGTGAATGTATCTTCCTGTTTTGTATTGTACAAATCTGGTGCGGTTTTTACCCGCTCATGTATGTTTCAAATTTATTTTTTATTATATTTAAATAAGTTTTTACAGTTTTGAAAGAGGTGCTATATATAGCACTGAAACGCCAAATTAAATATTGTTCTAATTACCCGGCCGCAACTACCAAGAAATATTATATATATATATATATATATATATATATATATATATATATATGGTAAACCTAATCAGTAGGCGATTAAAGGTCTGTATATTACTTCAAAATATATGTATTTAAAAACCTCTACATGTTTCGGCTGTGTACGCCTTTATCAAGAGAATACAAAATATGAATTCATATTTTGTATTCTCTTGGTAAAGGCGTACACAGCCGAAACATGTAGAGTTTTTTAAATACATATATTTTGAAGTAATATACAGACCTTTAATCGCCTACTGATTAGGTTTACCATATCATACCAAGGTCACGAAGTTATTATATATATATATATATATATATATATATATATATATATATATATATACAATGTGTCCGGGAAAATGTGGGAAATCTCTCGGATTCAGATAGAACATTAAAAAATAAGATGACAAGTTCCCATCATTTTTTTCCTAGCGGCCCTCCCTACGGAGATACGGCCTCCTAAAGGACGCCACTGGAAATCAATTTTTCTTGAATAACTTTTAAACTACTTATTATAATTTAATGAAAATTTAATGTGATAAACAGTAGTAAGGACCTCTTAAAATACTGCCCTTAAATTTAAATTAGCATGTTTAGTTTACCAGGGGCGGACTAGGTTGTACATTTTAATGCTTACATTTTTAACACCCTGTATGATAAGGAGTTAAAAAAAACAAATTTGGGTACCTTGAACATTAAGCTAAAGAAAAGGTACTCTTGTTCATTGTCGATAAAATGAACCGTTTTCGAGGAAAAAAAAATAAAAGAATTAATGTTTTATTTCTATTAAAAAGAACCATGTCTTTTATTTTTTTTTGTCTGCAACAAAGTGTGATACAGAAGTCATTCCAGGAACAAAAAAATTTTAGTTTAGGTTATTTAATACGACAAAATTACAAAGATTCTTAGAAATGCAGTTTTGTCCCAGAAAGGCACCTTGTTTAGAAATGTACTCACCAAAGCTTGCAACGATGAACCTAAATACGCTAATTAGAAATAATCAATTAAAAACTTCATAAGTGGGTTCAACATGGGCTCCGTGAACTCTGATACACTCGCGGGCACGGCGAATAGAGGACTGCTGTAGTCGCCACAACAACCCAGCATTGTTTCTTATCACATCACAATGAAATGTGATTCTCTGTAAAAGTTCCTCCCTAGTATCAACCGGAGAGGAATACACCAAGGTTTTGAGATGACCCCACAGGTGAAAATCCATTGGCGCTAGGTCGGGAGACCGTGGAGGCCAGGCAATGGGACCTCCTCTGCCTATCCAACGGTTTGGATAGACGTTATTCAGGTGGTCGCGTACAGCAACGCTAAAATGAGGTGGGGCCCCATCATGCATAAAATACATGCTTTGGCGGGTTGCAAGTGGCAAATGCTCTATTGAATCCAGAAAAGCGTTCTGAAGGAACTGTAAATAAAGTTCACCATTCAATCGTGGCGGCAATACGCATGGTCCAATCAAAAAATTGCCAATTATTCCTGCCCAAACATTAATTGATTGGAACTGATGTTGATAATGATGAACGTGGCATGAGGGTTTTCATCAGCCCATACATGCGAGTTATGTAAATTTACAATACCATTTTTGGTAAACCCTGCTTCATCGGTAAAAAGAATATTGCTAATGAAGTTTGGGTTGTTCATTGCTGATCTAACAGCCAGTTTGCGAACTGGATTCTACGAGGAAAATCTTCAGGAAGTAGTAGATGCACTTTTTGCAGATGATAAGGGTAAAATAACTGTTCTTTAAGTACTTCATGAATTGTCGTTTTTGACGTATTAAGCTGCGCGGCTAATCTTCGAGTGCTTATTGAAGGAGTATCACCTACAGTATCCAAAATATTTTTCTTCAATTGCACCGTACGTACTGTTCTTCTCACACCAGCATCAGTACTTTTTTTCGCAAAACTTCCTAAAACATTAAAGAAAGTCAATAATGTTACCTTATTAAATGGAATCGGTCACCAGTCTCTCTTAGACGTTTGTCAAGTCGATGAAATGTTTTCTGATTTGGAATATTGCGATTAGGATATCTTTCTTCATACAACCTTCTTGCTTCCAAAGCATTGCAAGATGCAAGACCGTACATAAGATGCATATCTGCATACTCACTAAATGTGTATCCCATTATCAAAATAAAATTAACAAAATATTCAAAATTCAATAAATTAATATCGAAGTATGTAAAGAATCAACGTGTTAACAATATGAAAGATTACAAGATTTAAAATTTACACGTCAATGCAAGAAATTTATTAATTCGTGGGTACCAAAGTAACGTTTGTAAAAATAATGCGTTTTTTAGTACTGAAAACAGTTTTATTTCAGACTTTTGTATCACACTTTGTTGCAGACAAAAAAAAATAAAAAATATGGTTCTTTTTAATAGAAATAAAACATTAATTCTTTTATTTTTTCTTCCTCGAAAACGGTTCATTTTATTGATAATGAACAAGAGTACCTTTTCTTTAGCTTAATGTTCAAGGTATCGAAATTTGTTTTTTTTAACTCCTTATCATACAGGGTGTTAAAAATGTAAGCATTAAAATGTACAACCTAGTCCGCCCCTGGTAAACTAAACATGCTAATTTAAATTTAAGGGCAGTATTTTAAGAGGTCCTTACTACTGTTTATCATATTAAATTTTCATTAAATTATAATAAGTAGTTTAAAAGTTATTCAAGAAGAATTGATTTCCAGTGGCGTCCTTTAGGAGGCCGTATCTCCGTAGGGAGGGCCCGCTAGGAAAAAAATGATGGGAACTTGTCATCTTATTTTTTAATGTTCTATCTGAATCCGAGAGATTTCCCACATTTTCCCGGACACATTGTATAAATATATATATATAATTATAGAAAATTTCTTGACCGTACTAATATAAATTCACTAATATTTGAGTTATCGGTCTGTTTACATTAAAACTTAAATGTTTATTCTCAATATTTCATAATTTATTAATGCCTTCATCAGGAGATGAGCTAGAGTTAAGTGTTGGTAGTCTTATTAATTAATTTGCACGTAATCGTAAATAGCAACTCACTACTAAACACTTGAAAATTACATTTTAAAACAAAACTAACACTGTAATATTTGAAACTTGAACCATTTTCATTATACAGACATGCAGTTGAAACAGGTTCAGTTTCAAATATTACAGTGTTAGGGCCCATGGTCCTCAATGACGGGCAATTTTGGTAGAATTCTCCCCATCATTCTCCGGACGACGTTTATCTTCACTTCTCGGATCTTCTGGAATATTCTGGCCCGTAACTGTGCTTCATTTTGGGCTTCCCAACCCTTGTCATAAACTTTCCTGTTCAGTAGTGCCCAAAATTCCTCAATGGGGCGCACCTAGGGTACGTTGGAGGGATTGTCTTCCTTAGGTACATAATTCAAGTTATGTTCAGTTAACCAATTCTGAGTGATTCTAGCATAATGGCATGAAGCCAGATCGGGCCAGAATATTACATCATTATTTGAATGATGAGCATTAATGAAATTTATCAATTTAGATAGACATTTGCGAATATAGGCGTTTGCATCCACAGTTTCACCTCTAACTCTCCCAACGTAAGGTCTTTAAATTCCTGCTTGAAAAATAGTGCACCAGACCATAATCTTGTCGGCAAATTTCGCTTTCGGTTTGAATTTTACGTTGTCAGAACAATTTGCAATATTGAACTTGTAAAAACCATCGTTACCCTTTATTTCCGAATTGGATAAGTCAAAATTCTGCCAACAGTTCTATACGTAATTCCAAATCTACGGCCTAAAGTGCGCAGACGTCCCAACTCTGTCTTGAGCAGATTGGATGAGTCTGTTTACTTCATGTGGGGCCAAAACTGGAGGTCGTCCTCTTTTCGGTAATTTCATGCGTGGCATACCTTCTTCACATTCCTTAATTGTGCGGTAAATTGTTGACAGTCCAATATTTTGGTCTTGAAAAATGTTAACAATCTCGCGTTTAGGTACTCGTCAAACTAAATTATATATAGACTTTCGTATTTCAATATTCTATGACATCTTTCAAAACTACTTCTGACAAATCTAACATGTCACCATAATAACTAACAAAGGAGCATCTTTTCTAGCCCCTGTTTTGGTTCATTTTTTTCTCAAAACTTCTCAAATATAATATTAATAAGTGTAGGTATAGAATTGAATGAAAATTATCTTGAAAAACTAAAAATTTTTACCCTAAAATTAGTATTTCATTTAAAACGCACTTTCCCTTTAACCCATTAGGTACTAGCGTGACTTATATGGTACGCTGTACAACACCCCTTCTAAAAAATTGTAAAATACTTCCCAGTGGAACTTTGGAGTTCTAGTCTGCGCTTTTGGGTTGAATAGTATTTAGATTAGTCATCAAGGCGGCGAGAACGCGTGGCGGCACAGTGAATGAGTCTGTTTCTGCGTGAAACTTTCGTTCGTGTTTTCGAAGCGGCAAAAATGAGTCAAGGTAAACGGTAAGTTGATTTTTGATCTACTATTTTTGAAAATAGGCATACATATTCCATTATCCTTTCACATTATTATCTAAAAACATTCCTACAACGATAATTTCTACCATAACCTATAAATCTGTTTCCCAGAATAATGTTATCGTTGCTGTAACTTATATGACACACTAGTCTCTTGGAGTCTGATTTTCCATCACAAGTTATTTCCAAAAAAAGTTTATTTGTTTTGAATATTACGAGTTTAAAACTGTTTCATGACGTACCAAGAAATATATAAATTCAAAAAATGTAATATTATTGGTTTCTTGCAGTTTGACCGTGCAAGAAATTGCAGATATGTTCGAAACCGATGAATTCTGGGAAAATTTTGATTATGACGATATATACCGTCTTTATTTAGAACCTCCTGAACACAGAGATGAATCAGACGAAGACTCTTGGGATGAATCTGGTGGATTACTAGAAAATTTGTCTGGCAGACAGTTGCAAGCAGCTGCTGAGGTGGTTTTGCACAGTGGGCAACGAATTGGCAATGAAGACGTTGATCAGGATGATTCACACTTTGCATAAAATCAAGAAAACAATCCGCTTGATGATTTTGTTGAAGAAGATGACATACCTCTGAGCACCTTTGTAAAGGCGAAACCAAATCCTATCTGTTGGTTGAAAGATAATGATCTGCCTGACGTGGCCACACAGCAAATTTTTCCGCAAACAAATTTTTCAAATTACCGTGACAAGTCACCTGTAGCAATGTTCGAGCTTTTTTTAACCATGATGTAATACAACTACTCCTTGAAGAGAGTAATAGATATGCACTATTCAAGAATTGTCCAGATCCTAAAATAACACATGAAGAAATAAAATGCTTCTTAGCAATTCTTATTGTATCTGGATATGACAAAAAACCGTCAAAGAAAAGTTACTGGGAAACTGGAGAAGATTTACGCAACACGGCTGTTTATAATTCCATGCGTCGAGATCGATTTATACAGATCATGAGGTTTTTGCATTGTGCAGATAACACTAAACTAACAGTAACGGATAAAATGACCAAACTGCGACCCTTGATAATTGTAATAAAAAAAAACTTTCTTAAATATTATATACCAGATCGTGAAATTGCATATGATGAAAGTATGATTGAGTACTTTGGACGCCATGGATGTAAACAGTACATCCGTGGCAAACCAATTCGTTTTGGCTACAAGGTCTGGTGCATCAATTCAAAAAGTGGCTATCTTATCAATTTTGAGATATATCAGGGATGCATACCTAATTCTAAGCCAGAACACCAAAAAGAGTTTGGTAAAGCGACAGCTCCGCTTCTACAACTAATCGAAGATTTACCACAGGAACACAAATCTAAGCCTTTCAGGTTTTATTTTGACAATTTGTTTACATCAATAAAGATCCTTTATCACCTGAAAGAAAAAGGATACGAGGCAACTGGAACGATTAGGGAGAATCGGTTACCAAAAAATTGTTCTATCCAACCTGTGAAACAAATGAAGAAAACAAAACCAGGAACATATGACTATGCTTTGACAACAGATAAAAATGTGGTAATTACCCGTTGGATGGACAATTCGGTGGTTACTGTAGCATCTACAGTGCATGGGGTTGCTCCAGTATCAAATGCAAGTCGCTATTCGGCTTCTGAGAAAAAAAAATTGGCATTCCAAGACCTAACTGCATTGGCAAATACAATGAATTTATGGGAGGAACAGATCAAATGGACTCAAACATTAATGTTTATAGAATTTCAATCAGGGGTAAGAAGTGGTGGTGGTCGATTTTTACATGGTTAATTGATGCCTGCTTACAAAACGCCTGGATTTTATACAGAAAGCAAAACCCTGCTACATCACAACTGAATTTCCGACAAGAAATAGCAAAGGTCTATTTAAAAAAATTTCTCACTCACCGAAATCGGCTGGGCGGCCATCCACATATTCATCAGACGGCAGAGTTTCTGCTGACATTAGGTATGACCACATTGATCATATTGTTGAATATATACCGAACAATAAGCGAAGGCGTTGCACTGGCAATCATACAACGTCCAGTGCTGTTAGAACTCAATGTCGCAAATGCGGTGTAGGACTGTGCATTACTTGTTTTGGTGAATATCACAAGCAAAATTAAAGCTTCTCTTGCAAATTTTGCAGAAAAAATAAATATACATTTCAGTTGCAAATGTTTTATTTTAGATACCCTATGGTACTAGTGTGCCATATATGGCACAGCCCATATTTTTTTTTCTAAACTTTTCAGCTTAAAAAAATTATCCAAATGCAATAATTAAACACCTAAAGACACAGAAATACACATTTGTTTATTAAATTTCGGAAATAAAAATATTCAGTACCTAATGGGTTAAATCACCATTGTGTATAATATCTGATCTTTTTAAATTTACAACAATTTACCTAATCTATAAATTCGAAAACTGATTTTAAAAATCGAAAGAGTGGATAAATATTAACAAAAAAAATTGCCTAAAAAACAGATGCACAAAAACAGACTAAGCCAGGGAAAACCCCAAATTTACGTGTAAAAAAAAGAAAGTCAGGATTTGCGCGAATCATGATTAATTTTTTGCGCAATATGAAACTTTCTTTAATGTAAGAAAACATATACATATATCGAAATGGTAATCAATGTTCCTAACAGGAAATTAAAATTAATTTCAACAGAGTACCACAACTAAATTAAATATGAAATTACCTAATTTTCAAGTCGGCGATGTAATAAATAAATTTAAATATTAAAATAATATAATATATATTCGAACCGCTGTGCACCCAATTTTATGCCACACTATCGATATCTAGGTCATTAAACTTCAAGTTAACTGTTTACCTTACGTGAAATCATGTGTAGCTGCGATTGTCGCGGTTAATTAAAATTGTGTATTTCTATAGGTTTAAATTTAAAAAATAGAAGTAAAAAAGTTTAAAATATTTATTTTAAGCTTAATCTATAAATTAATTTAAAAAATACTTACCATCTTCTGCAAAAATAATACTGATAAAGGTGAAAACACATATTAATTTATACATTTCTCTATCTAACTTATTAAATTAAGTAATTACAGTAATTAACTGTATCGTAATTGTCTACTTCCAGGTCCCAGGAAGTAATGACAGCTACTGACCTCTTACAATCTTAACCATGACATTGAGAATGAATGTCTCAAGATCAGGAGGGGGTTATTTATATAGAAATTCCAGGCGTTCCAAGAAGTGACTTAATGAGACATGATGCTGTTGGTTTACTTGGCGCATTTTGATTTTATTTTTTCCTTTGTAATACATATTTATGCCTTTATTTCATAAATAACATATTTCACGTGTAATTTTTATACAGATTTTATTGTAATTTTTGGTTGGTTTTAAATGAAGTATGCTAATAGGATTTAATGTATTCAGAAAATTATAAAATGCTTACCGAATTCTCGCATTACGATAAAAGAAGAGTTTACAGACTATTTGTTAACGTGCCTACTATTAAAATAAATAAAACATATCTTTCAAAAAAGCCCACGAACAAATATTTTAATTATAATAATAACAATGTTTATTGGTCCAACAGATCATACAATCCATTAATAGGACAAAATAAAACAAAAGAAAAGTATTCCCCATATTGCATCACGTGATAAGTATTTATACATATACTCGCACACACACACACACAATATATATATATATATATATATATATATATATATATATATATATATATATATATATTTAACAATTGATAAATTATTGGAGTTTTTCGGCTTTTATATGAAATATTTACAAATATCAAATTAGAATGTATGTAATTGCAGAGTAAGTGGGGATGTAAACATTGCTGTCTACAAATTACAAAGCAAATCATACAAAATGTTTTTATTTGAAAAATATGGTCTACGTTGGGACTCGAACCCAAGTCTACAGCTTGCCGGACTGTCGTTTTTACCACTAAACCACAATAGACCCAGGTTCAAGCTATTTAGAAATGCATTATAAAGTAACAGTGTTAATGAATCAGATGTCAGTTATTGAATGTAGATGTCAAGTTGAAAGCAGAAGTCAGTTTTGAAAGCTCATGTCAGTTTTGATAGCAGATGTCAGTTAGTGAAAGCAAATATCAGTTAATGAAAGCAGATGTCTGATTTGAAAGAAGGTGTCAGTTATGAAAGCAAACGTCAGATTAGAAAGCAGATGCCTATTTTGAACGTAGATGTGAGTTATTGAAAGCAAATGTCAGTATTTTGAGAGCAGATGTCAGATTTGAATGCTAATTATTACTCCATAGCTATATGAGATGTTTTAGATAATTTCTTAGCCATTTTTGCTTTTATATGTCAGTTTTGAAAGTTATATTTGTAAATCTTGTAACTTGTACAATTTAGGTCTTGACATACGAAATTATATCATTTAAATATATTTATACACATAAATTTGACTCTTCGTTTTATTTCATGTATTCGTAAGAGTTTGTCTGTGTATCGAGAACTTACTTCGAGACCCTTTGAGAATAAGTAGTTTTCAGGCATTTACTATCATTGATAACTTAACTATCGTGTTTTTCTTGAGCTAGCCATTCTGTCATTACATTTTATTTGACAACTATTATAATTATTTATTACCAAACAGGTAATTCTCCACTGCATTCACAGTTCTATATCATATATATATATATATATATATATATATATATATATATATATATTGAACTTCATGTGTATGAGAATTAATAATTATTAAATCTCATTTTACATGCGATTGTCGCTATAATTTGTTGCATTTAGAATTAAATATGTATGAGAATTAATAATTATTAAATCTCATTTTACATGCGATTGTCGCTATAATTTGTTGCATTTAGAATTAAATGCAACAAATTATAGCGACAATCGCATGTAAAATGAGATTTAATAATTATTAATTCTCATACACATGAAGTTCATTACAGTTCGTATATATACACGTAGTATAGAAGTGAATAACATGTCTGTCTTCGGTAAGGTGTACTGATGATCTGTAAAAAACAGTGAAATATCGATATATGCACATTCCGCGCAGATAAGTTTTTCACAAAATTTTTCATTTGTACTGATAACTTGTACAGTTGATGTCGCGGCTTGTTGCGTCTACAATCTAGGGCAAAAGTGATTTGCCGAATTGTAGAATTAAATGCAACAAATTATAGCGACAATCGCATGTAAAATGAGATTTAATAATTATTAATTCTCATACACATGAAGTTCATTACAGTTCGTATATATACACGTAGTATAGAAGTGAATAACATGTCTGTCTTCGGTAAGGTGTACTGATGATCTGTAAAAAAACAGTGAAATATCGATATATGCACATTCCGCGCAGATAAGTTTTTCACAAAATTTTTCATATATATATATATATATATATATGTATATATATATATATATATATATATATACTACGTGACTATAAATGTTTGTAACAAATATTTACTTGCAACACTGAAAAATTGGCTTGCCTGGATATTCGTATATAGGTACAACTTTGTAGGTTATGTCATTTGTATCATATGGATGCGTTAAAAATCAGGTGTGCTAACATAAAATTACAGAAGTATTTCCAACTTAAGTCGAAAATTTACAATCATTTATAGTCTCGTTGTATATATATATATATATATATATATATATATATATGTATATATATGATAAACGTAATGTTAATGAGAATTAATAATCATTAAATTCTCACATTACTGCCAATGCCGCTCTAATTCGTTGCATTGATTTCTACACCTGACAAAATCACATTTGCCTAAGAATGTAGCTGCAACGCGTCGCGGCGCCAACTGACCGGGTTGTACGGGAAAATGAAAAAATGTGTGAAAGTCGTATCCACCCTGGAATGTGCAGACGCCAGCGTTTCATGGTTAACCATGAAACGCTGGCGACAAAATGAAAAAATGTGTGAAAGTCGTATCCACCCTGGAATGTGCAGACGCCAGCGTTTCATGGTTAACCATGAATGGATACGACTTTCACACATTTTTTCATTTTCCCGTACAACCCGGTCAGTTGGCGACATTCACCCTGGAATGTGCAGACGCCAGCGTTTCATGGTTAACCATGAAACGCTGGCGTCTGCACATTCCAGGGTGGATACGACTTTCACACATTTTTTTTCATATGTATATATGTTTATATATATATTTAGTGTTGATACATACAAACAAAATGGTACACTAAACCAATCACATCCGGCAGATACGTAAACTTTTATTCAAACCAACCCCTATCCCACAAAAAGATGTTGTAGTGGACAGGGCTGTAAATCTCACCAATCCAGTTTTCAGACCAACAGTACTGAATAAAGTAAAAACTATTTTAACAGAAAACAATTATCCACCACAATTTATACAAAACATTATAAAGCAGAGACTTAATAAAATATATAACAAAACTAAATGCCAAAATATAAATAAAACAACCAATGAATTAACATATATCCCTACACCCTATATAACTGGATTATCCGAAAAACTAAACAATATAGTTAAACCATTTAATTTTAAAATAGCACATCAAAGCGGAAAAAACCTAAAATTCCTACACACAAAACTAAAAGTCCAAACAAAACAGTCCACGAACAATACAGGAAAGATTAAAAGGACACAAATACGCAAAAATCAGACAGCTTTAAAAAAACACCAGATAACATTAAAACATAATTTTGATTTTGAAAATACAAAAATAATAACTAAACAAAAAAATACAAAGGCTTGGGAGGTCTTAGAAATGATTCATATATTCAAAAACAACAAAACAATCAACGATCGTAATGAGATTGATGGCCTTTCTAAACTTTATTATCCGCTCATTAAACAATAGAAGACAACCCCAACCACACAAAAAAAAAAAAAAAATTCCCAATGTAAATATACTGTATTTTCCCAAACATATGGCCTGACCAAACTAATTTTATAACAAAATAAACAATTTCATTTCTGCACAAAGACATTTAGTTACACTAAATATTCCGAGAAAGGCAGTTCGACCCTAAAAAGGTCGACATGTCTGACCATACATATTACACAAAATATGTGTTTTAACACGAAATAAATTGGTGAGTTTTGTATCCTTACTTTAATTATTATTTTAATTTTAATTCATTCATACAAATTGTAAATACGTATATTTCTTACCTTTCGTTGTATTAATTTTTTAGTTCTAATCACTTGAAAAAGACTTAATTATATAAAAAAAGTCGAAACGTAGTAGTAAAAAACTGAAATTCATTAAAGGTCGCTAAACCAAGAAAATGTCTATTATTTTAATATATATATATATATATATATATATATATATATATATATACTAGTTAAAAAGCATCTACTGGATTTTGTTATATCTGTTTTAATTTTCCATTTTTTGAGCTCGCTCGTTGGATATATCATATATTATTAATTGTATTATTGAAATTGTACTATTTGGAATTAATTTTTAGCTATGTACAAATAAATAAACTTCCAGTAAATCAAGTTTTTTTTTCTTCAAACACGTGTATTTATACATTTTCTTGATTAAAATGTCTACTTACATTCACATTTTACATTGTTATAGAAATTGTTTTGACATCCTGACACCGTTTGGAATCGTTTAGGCAAAATTCTACTCAGGCGATGAATTACTTTTAAATTCAATTTGCGCAGGTTTCTCTAATAATAAAATTTGGTCACATTTTCATTTCGTAGAGAATGTCTAATGCACGTTAGATTGATTTCACCATATCAACATTTAGTTTAATCGCGTAGTTCTAGTCAAGCGGTCCCTAAAATGGCAATATTGATTTTGTAATAGGATAAATTATTAAATTTTTGTACCAATATTTTCAGAATTACTGAAAAAATTTAAAATGTAATACAAATAATTAAATTTTAATTAAACTAATTAAAAATTCAAACTTTTTTGTAGTTCCTAGTTACAAATAAGTGATTCTGAATCATTTTTTCCATGCTGAATCCAAATCTGCTTTTGGTCTTTCCCTAACATGTATAGTTTCAGAGAAAAGCTTGATTTGGTTTCGAAATAGAATGCTAAATTACGATGTGTAGTCAAAAAATAAAGTGAATGCATTTTTATAGCTACAACTGCTTACGCTACATTTATTTGAAATTATAAATCTGAGAGCCTGATTCGTTGACGACAGCCAGTGCCACGATAGAACAAGTTGGGACCTGTCAGTCGGATTTCAGAGCCGGGAGAGTGAGGTCGTGTTTACCGTGTCTGTTGCTCAAAAAGTTGCCCATGAAATATTAAAATCAGTGTATGGCGATAATGTGATGACTCTGAAGACTGTTTACAAGTGGTATGAGCGATTGAATCAGATCAAGACGAACAACGGTCGGAACGTCTTTTAACCTCAAAAACAGGCGAAAACTTGGAAAAAGTGGCAAAAATGGTTCGCTCAAACATGCGATTGACTATTCGAGAGTTTTTCAAAGAATCGGACATATCGTACGGGTCCGTGCAAAACATTTGAACCAATAATTTGTGAAGTGAAACGGGTGATAGCAAAATTTATTCCTAAACTTTTAACTGACAAACAGAAGAGGTATCGTGTGTCAGTTTGCACGGAATTGAAGAATCGTTTTGTGCATATTCGGACTTGATGGTAAAAAGTATAACTGGAAATGAAAGTTGCGTATATAACTAACATGAGAGCAAAATGAATTGAGGTAGTAGGAGGCTGCGGTTCGTAGATCGTATTTCGTGAATTATATTCACAATATTTTTCTGTCAAACATTTAATGACAGACTGTCAGTGTGAATTATTAATTCTTTCAATACAATTTTTTTTAAAAAAACTGTATAATCACATTCAGAATGTTTACTCAAGAACAAATGGTGTTCATTTTAGAATGTTACTTTCGTAACGGTCGACGTTTGCCAAACGGCGAATGGTATTATTCAATAGAAATGTGCAAGAAAGAATTCCAACAACGTTTTCCTGAAGTTGTTTTAGTAAATAAGAACTTTTCTCGTGACCTATTGAGAATTATAAATAACTTTCGAACAACTGGGTCTGTAAAAAGACAATGGAAAGGGGGAAGATCTTCTCGAGTTAGGACCCAAAATGTTGTTAATAATGCAAGAAACGCAATTGGAGAACAACCTACAACATCTGTCAGAAGACTGGCACAACAGTTGGATATAAGTTATGGAACCTGCCGCAATATTCTTAAACGCGATATTGGTATGCATCCTTACAAGGTTCAATTGTATCAAGAACTATTGCCGCCAGATTACGTTTGAAGAGTTGCCTATTGTGGTTTCTTTAATGCAAATCTTAACGACGACGATGTTTTGGATAAAACGTTTTTCACCGACGAAGCGTGGTTTCACCTGAACGGCTACATAAACGCTCAGAATATGCGTATGTGGGCAACAGACAATCCGCATTATTATAGGGAAACAATGTTGCATCCTGTAAAAATAGGGGTTTGGTGTGCCATGTCACGTAGAAGGCTTATTGGTCCGATCTTTTTCGAAGGAACTATAAATGGTGAAAGATATCGCAATAATATACTGGAAACATTCATAAATCAACTGCATGATGACGAGTTACAGTTAGGTTTCTTTCAGCAAGATTCCGCACGACCACACACTGCCCGTGAAACAATAAATTATTTACGTGAATTTTTTGATGAAAGAATTATTAGTGTTGACCGTTTCCCGCCAAGATCGTGTGACTTAACTCCTCTGGATTACTTTTTATTTCCATACTTAAAAAACTCTATTTTTAAAAATCCAGTGCATACAATAGACGATTTACGGAACAATATCGTGCGACAGTGCGAGTTAGTAGACGGATTTATTTTACAAAAGGTTTTTGAAAACATGAAGCGGCGCGTAAATTTATGATTGAATGCCGAGGGACAACAGTTTCAACAATTATTGTAAACTTTTCAATAAAATATAAAACATGACATTTGTATGACATTTTATAAATATTTTAAGTTGTAAATTAAATTTGTATCAAGGAGACATTTAAGTGCTGTCAGTAAGATTTATTTACTTTATAATTCACGAAATACGATCAGCGAACCGCAGCCTCCTACTACCTCAATTCATTTTGCTCTCATGTTATATATGAACCTGAGACAATAATTCCGAATTCCCAATGGAAAATAAGGCTCTCTTTTCGCCCTAAAAGGACACATCAGTCAAAGTCGATCGTTGTTCATTGTTTTTTTTTTTGTATGAGAGCTGTTGAGGATAAATTTAATATCCCTTTGTAATATTTTAATTTCAAATATGTTTTATTGTTAAATATAAGTAAATCTAGGATAAATAATTAAACTAGAAGCATCTCCAATTCTTTACGTTTACAAATCTATTTATTACCTACTTTATAATTTAGACCACTCGTTTTATTACTACGGTTATTAATAATCGGCATCTTTTTACAAATTTATTTATTATTTTATACATCAGACCGCTGTTTTATTGTCTTGGGTTTTAGTGAACAAAGGATTTAATCGGTATATCCATTCTTAAAATCACGGTTCCTAGATATGTATAATGATATTTGATTATATGTTAATTAAGATTAGATTTTTAAAACTCTATCGTAAACCTTTGGTATTATTGCCTGCAGGTACATTTTCCCCGATGTAATAAGTAAGTTCAACAAATACACGCATTTAATTATGTATCTCTAATAGTTTGTAGGAGTAATGGTACTCATATATTCTTACCTACCCGTAACACAGTCTTAACATAACAGTCTCACATTAACATCATAACTAGAAATAATCTTAACGCAACAGTCTTATTCGTAACATCATAACAAGGTACAACATTCTCAAACACAGTATCGACATTATCAACAAGACACACAGTCTTACTTTAAACATAAACATAATAATCATATTTGCACAAGATACACCAGTCTCAACAGCAACTTTATGTTAGTATAAGTCGTTGTAGATCCAAAAATAAGAGTGTAAGTAGATATATTTAGATGAAAATACATTTATTTTTTTATCCAAGAGTCACCGAAGATTTAAATAGTAAAGTGCATGCAGCCTCACAACCTGTGCACGGTGAAGCAACATTGGGGTCGTGATTCTAGTAACTGGGTTTGAAGTATTACCGCTAGAAACCGGATCAACGATTTGGTTCCAAGAGCCGACATCCCAACAAGAGTATAGTGCGTTCAGAGTTTGTTCCAAGGGGAACAACTGTAAACTTCGAATATTTCAAGTACTTACTGCAACGTTTGCGAAACGATGTACGAAGAAAGAGAAGTCTGCTTACATATGCCTTATTCTCCGGATTTAACACCGTGCGACGTCTGGCTCTTTCTAATAATAAAAACCGTACCAAAATAAAAACATTTTAACACCATTCCCAACTTTGAGATGGTCACGACGCAGCGGCTGAAGGCTCTTCCGAAAGAAGCCTTCCAGAAATACTTCGAATCAATGAAACAACATTGGGATAAGCGTATCGTTAGCCGAGGAGAGTACATTGAAGCAAATTTATTCAAACTTGATGTGGGCTTATTACTTTAACAGTAATCAAATTATTCACTGAATTTTTTGATCACAACTCGTAATGAGATGCATTTAGTATTAGAAAATGTACATAAAACTCATTAAAGTATTCTTACTTGACTGTTTTATTATGTTCATTCAGCGCCGCTCATTGACTAATCTCAGAATCACGTACGCCAAAACAACCATCGCTGTATTCGTAGTCTTGCACTTATTATGAAGACAGCGATAGTTGTTTTGGTGTTCCTGATGTTGACATTAACCAATGAGCAGCGCTAGATGGTCTTCTAGCCCTGTCTTAATAACTTTTGTAAGATGTAATATTTCAATAATTCTTTTATATTATTAAAAATGTCTTTGTTATCAAAAATTCTTATTTACTTGGATTAGATGGTCGGTGCATGTATCAAGCTTGTCAACGAAACAAATTCTATATTTATTCATTTTTAAGAGATTTGTTGCTCACGATATATAGTTTTTTCAGATGAATATTACCACCTGATCATGTTTATTGAAGATACATTCACACTATCCTTTTGTCATATTTTAATTTTAAACATTTTTATAAATATTAAGGTGTATTTTCAAGTTTAAACCACTGCACAATATACTTTTATTCGCACATTCAAATCGTAAAACTTTCTTTAAATTCTAAGAACGCGAGATCTTTTACATTTACAAATTTATTTTCACCTAGAATTATTAATAATCTTTATGTTTTTCCAAATTTATTTATTACTTTATACATCGGACCGCTTGTTCTATTACCTAAGGTTATTAGTGAACAAAGTGTAATTTGGATATTCATTACCAAGATGTTTCTTAGATATGTATAATAAATTTTATTACTCTAACAAGGGACGATCCGAAACTACATATTTAGATTTATGACACCTGCTGTTTAATCACAGATTAAACAACATTATTTCAATCTATTTAATCTAGTTGAGCTTCATATTTTATCATAATGTATATTTTACCTTTTATATTTAAGCAATCTATTGTTCCGTAAATAGTTCGTGTGGTTATTCTGCTTATTCGTATTGATATTTAGTAAGTCAACAGAGTGTGTCACAGACACCAGCATAAATATTATGAAAAACTAGACCTATTATAACGTAAAAATGGATTATAAGCTTCCGCTTGAACTCTTTAAATAAAACGAGGTGATACACTAGTGACCACCCGCAACAAATATTATATATTCTAAATTTTAAATACATTTACTTGAGGTACATTAAAACAACATTTTGAGAACCACTAGAATTAAGTCATAATTAGAATTTGTATGCATGTATACTGTAAATTTGTTAAATAAATCATTACGGGATGTTCTGTTCTTTAATCAATATTCGCCTACTAATACTTAATTAGTAATGATATTTTATTATTTATTAGTCAAGATTATATTTTTAAAACATTATCGTAAACCTTGGGTATTGTTGCTTGTAGGCACAATTTCCACGAAATGAACACACGAAATTCCCCGTTATGACGTCAAACAATACACTATTCAACCAATACGATTTGAATATGTAATAGTGTTGGGGTAGAGCTATATCTTTACCTACTTGAAAAACAATACGGAACAGATTAGTATGAACTCAACAAGAGTAGAAGACACACATTTCCGTCATTTCCGTGTGTTATTTTTACCTTTGTGTGTAAGTTTGTATTACACAATCTTTATATTTTATAAAGAGCTATTTTTTTCTTTTTTTTGATTTTGTATTAAATTTTCATTTTAAATTTATATTGTGATCTTTATTGAATTGACCTTTCATTACGAGTTTTATAAGTAACTTAAAGATATAATTATAACATTTGTCAATACTCTTTGACTGGCGCCTTAAAAATTTTGTAGAAGAGTCAACCACGTTTCCGATTGGAACCCTGAGAGGAAAGCAGCCCCATTTTTTGGAAATAAACCGACTGAATATCCTAGTTGGATAGATTTGTCGTGAACGGTGGTACAGTAAATATAAAACCACAGTTCATAGCAATATGTACGTCTCTAGAGAAGATACATCGACAAATATATGAACTTGTATTGTGTTATTCATGCCCGATTTTTAATTAATTAATTAAGATACATCGACAAATATATGAACTTGTATTGTGTTATTCATGCCCGATTTTTAATAATATTTTATATTATTAAAAATACTTTTGTAATAAAATTAATATTTCGTAAATTGCCGCACAAGTTACCAAGTCATATGTGATTTTAAAAAATCACATTGAGAAATTGCATTAAAATTTAAAGGTGAAGATGAAAAGAGGCCCCCTTATATCAGAACTAATCCTCTAATTACAAACGGAATGGTGTATATTTTGCAGACGTATTTGAGCAGAATATCCTTGTAAGGCACGCTAAATATTATTCAATATTTTTTTTCCTGCAAATCTAAAAATTAAAGTCCCTGTATCGAATACATATTACATTTAATGAACGACAATATTAAAATATTTCAAGAATATATTTATTTGACGTCAATGCATAGGTACTTACATCATAACTTACCTACACGTGTTTTCTCTGCCTACGTGTTTTCAATAGTGTACACAAATTTACTATAAATAAATAATTTCGTTGATAATTTTCAAATAAATAGCAGTTTGACAAATGAATTAATAACCAAAAATTGAAATAGAAAGTTTTTCTTCGTGAGACAAGTTAGGATAGGCAATACATACAGCACGTATATGTAATTCGGGTAGTATATATGTTCGTAAAAAAAATACCATAAATTTTCGACTAAATTATGAACATCAATATAATATTTTATATTTTACTTTGATATGTATATATTTAAAACAATCTTACATGTTTCGACACAAAGTGCCTTTTTCAAAGAAAAAACCTAAAATATAAGTGACAGTATATCAATGTCAAACTTATTGATCTGTAGTTGTCATGGACAAAATAAAAAGTCTTTCTTTGGAGACTGTGGTTAAGTAAAAACTTAAAAAAGGTATATAACCCCTTACCACAATTATTAATCGTATCCTAAATACGTATTTCAACTAGTTGTCATCATCAGTAGGTAAAACCACTAATCAGGGTGTCGCACATGGGGCACACATGGCCAATTTGACAACTCTGTGCATGACGCAAAATTGTTTCCAAGTAGGAGAAAAATTTTATGAACAGAAACAAGGCACAACAATGGGTAACATAGGCAGTTACTCCTTTCATAGCCAATTTATTCTTGAGTCAATTTGAAGTAGAATTTAAAAATAACGCTAAATATTTCCCGAGAGTCTGGATTAGGTACGTAGATGACATTCTCGCGATTTTTGATACACGGAAATGCGAATTAGACATGATCGTTAGACATGATCGTTAGACATGATCGTTAACGATCATGTCTAGATCGTTAATCAATTAAATTTGAAATTTCCGACGATTAAATTTACGGTGGAAAAGGAACAGAATGGCAGGATACCTTTTTTAGATACTTTACTGATTAGGAATAAACATAAAATAGAAATCGACATTTTCCGGAAAGAAACCAATGTTAATAGATTCATCATCGCGGATTCAAATCATAGTTATCAACATAAGACAGCTTCCTTTAATTTCTTAGTCAATCGGTTACTAAATTTTCCGTTAACAAAAGAGAGATATGAAATAGAACTGGATTCCATTAAAAATATCGCGACATATAATGGTTTTGACATAGAAATAATCAATAATTTAATTAGAAAAACAAAAATAAAAAATACAATCCGCGAATCCACAAGTTTGATATCTCAAAGTAACCAGGAGAAAAAGTACATGTGTTTACCATACCACCCCATCACGAAAAACATTAATAAAGTTGTGAAAGAAAGAGGTCTCCAAATTGCCTTTCGGTCCGAAAATACTATCAAAAGTCTCCGAGGGAATACTAAAGATAGAGTTAATTTTAATTCGAAATAAGGTATATACGAAATTAGTTGCGATTATTGTAATTTGAAATATATAGGCCAAACAAAACGACCAATAATAACCCGGTTTAAAGAACACATATCACATATTAAATACAATAGACCGGATAAATCTAACGTTGCCAACCATGCTTTAAGTACACTACACATTGTGTCGATTAAAGGGTTAAAGCTTTTAAAGGGCATAAATAACCCCCGCGATCTTGACGCCTACGTGAAAGCATTCATATCGTTAAAACAAAGAACATTCCATGAACGGTAATATAGCACCGATTCCCTTCACTTGTCTCTTTTCATTCTTAGAACCATAAAAGGGTCGTCGACGAAGAGAGGTAAATTTGTCGATCTTTTTCGTTAGATATATTTGCATGTTTAAATTAGTCTATACGTGGACGCCGTGTAAAGTAGTTGTTGCGTAAGCGGTGTTCTAGCTTTACTGTGCCCCACGTGCGACACCTTGATTAGTGGTTTATCCTACTGATGATGACAACTTAGTTGTCGAAATACGTATTTAGTATACGATTAATAATTGTGGTAAGGGGTTATATACCTTTTTTAAGTATGGGCAAAATATTCAAAGATACATTCAAGATTAATATTCATGCCTCAGAACTTTCGACAGCAAGACGTCAAATACGGGGGATTGGCAATCTATGAGTTATTATTATGTCTGCGCCCCTGGAGCGACTTAAGATTTTAAGCTGTCGGCATTCGCCTTGAACGAGAAGCAAAACCAGGAAAACCTACTCGAGTTTTCTTATAGTTTTTTTTGCAGCTCTCTCCAAACTTTATAGAGATCGTTTCTTTACACAGTTAGGTAGTGTTTTTGTAGGTACTCTTGCTTTTTCCCAAAACATAATACACTCCCGAATCAGAAGATTTGAGCTTTCACTAACAGTCAATTTTACTTCGCGAATGTTAAAAAATAAAATTGCAAGAACTTGTCGATTCGACGGTAATTTTGCACCCCTTATTTGGTGATTTACGTTTCCGACTAAGAAAATATTATTTTTAGCACTTCTTAATTCCACTGACATCTTAGAATGATAAAACAATACGTGTTAATTACCTGACAAACTGAGTACGACTGACAAATAGAGCGAGTGGGCACCACACTTCGCGCACAACTTGTATGATCATGTTTCGGCACTAGTTGGCACGGGTTGCATTGCTCGAAATATGCTAATATTTAGCTTGTGAGTATTTTAGGGGCAAATGAACAAAAGTAGAGCCTATGCGTTACAAAATAAATACTTTTAAAAATAAGGGACATCCTACTGTTCAGTCATCTTGGCATTGAGTTTGCCAAATTTGTTAAACAAATTTGAAGAAGTGCTTCGAATTCTTTCAAAAAGGCTAATCGCAGCTCTTACGGAGTTGCTGACATAGCTAGACAACGACGAATACGCCTCTAGAATTCATCCCAAAGCTGTTTTATCTGATTAAAATCCGAACTACATGCTGGCCAATTCAAGTCTATGAATTCTAACTTCATTAAGATATTTACTAATGACTTTTGCCATGTGTGATCTAGCGCTGTCATGCATTAAAACAAAGCCATCTGAAACAAAATGAGAAAATGGGATAACAGCTTTTTGCAGAATACTTTCACGTACCTGTGAGCGTTTAAAGCGTAATTTTCTACAAATATTAACTCTGTACGTGCTTGTGTGGAAATTCCTGCCCATACCATAATAGAACCACCATAAAAAGACACCCGTTTAGAGATGGTGCAATCGGCATGTCATTCCTTTTGTCTTCTCCATACTCTTTCTCGACTATTGGGTGATCGTAGACGAAAGCGTGACTCATCCGTAAAAAGAACCTTACTCAATGCTGAAGAATCCAATTCAAACATAATCATGCAAACTGAAGACGTGCTCTTCGATGTCTAGGTAACAAAACATACACGAATTGTACTTGCATTTAATTAATATTTAATAAAATATTTTGATAATCATTTTCATAATAATTACATAGCAGGTAACTATAAACTCTTGTACTAATTATAAATTATATAAAAAAAAAATAAATATTAATGCTACTGAAGTTCTTTTGGTATATAAAAAACATTCATCGGAATATGTGACAGTAAATGATTCGATATGTTTTGGAAAAGCGAAGATAATTTATTTCTCAACTGCGGCATCATCACACTCAAAACTTCTTGTCCATACTCCTTCAAGAATAGATTCATCGCTTCAACTGAAACAAATAAACAAAATCACTATTATTATTGAAAATAATTAGTTATTATTAGTTATAATCTTAATGTTTTTTCAATTCAATTTTCCTTTATTAATCCATTAACTTTTTGAATTCTTCATTATTTGTATCCACTTAATAAATCTTCTTGTATGTATATTTTTACAATTTATTATATCAGGTGTAGAATTTATTATATCAGGTATAGAACAGGTGATTGCAAGTATTGAAACTTCGATTAAGTATTTAGAACAAGGGCCAAAAAACTTTATTCGAGAAGCTTGTAAAACCCAAATCGATAAGAATTTGCAGCAGCACAAACAGAAGTCGGTCAATAAAGAATGGAATATCATTAAAACTCTTAGATCGAAGGACTGTTTTTATCTAAAAGCAGATAAAGGGAACAAGTTAGTAATTATGGACAAAATCGACTATTTTCAAAGAGTTAAAAATTTAATTGCCGAAGGTCCGTATGTAGAAATTAAGAGAAATCCGTTACCTAAAATGATTAGTGACAAAAAAGACGCGTTAAAGAAATGTCCAATTTTAATAACTTTCACCCAAAAGTATAAATTAAATGTTAGTAATCCTTTAGTACCAAGAATGTATTGTTTGCCGAAGATACATAAACCAGGTAACTCGATGAGACCTATCGTTTCAGGTATCAACTCACCGACTTATTTGATTTCCAAATGGTTGGTGAATGAATTTAAAAATTTACCCGTAAAACCAGAAAATTTGTCAGTTAGTAACTCCTTAGAATTTGTTAAATTAATTAAAGATTGTGAAAGGCAACCATAAATGAACAAAATATATAGGTATTTTAATAAAAAATACAACATTCAACCATAAATGCACAAAAATGCATAAATGAACAAAATATATAGGTATTTTAATAAAAAATACAACATTCATGCCTGGAAGCCGGGGAAATTTTAGTTTCATTCGATGTAACGTCATTATTCCCCTCGGTACCTATTCCAGAGACTATGAAATATTTAGAAGGCTTGCTCCACAAGAATAAGATTGAACCTTCAAAAATAAAAGAATACATGAGATTGACAACTCTGTGCATGACGCAAAATTGTTTCCAAGTAGGAGAAAAATTTTATGAGCAGAAACAAGGCACAACAATGGGTAACTGCCTATCTCCTTTCATAACCAATTTATTCATGAGTCAATTTGAAGTAGAATTTAAAAATAACGCTAAATATTTCCCGAGAGTCTGGATCAGGTACGTAGATGACATTCTCGCGATTTTTGATACACGGAAATGCGAATTAGACATTTTCGTTAATCAGTTAAATTTGAAATTGCCGACGATTAAATTTACGGTGGAAAAGGAACACAATGGCAAGATACCATTTTTAGATACTTTACTGATTAGGAATAAACATAAAATAGAAATCGATATTTTCCGGAAAGAAACCAATGTTAATAGATTCATCATCGCGGATTCAAATCATAGTTTTCAACATAAGACAGCTTCTTTTAATTTCTTAGTCAATCGGTTACTAAAACAAACGAGAGATATGAAATAGAACTGGATTTCATTAAAAATATCGCGAAATATAATGTCTTTGACATAGAAATAATCAATAAATTAATTAGAAAAACAAAACTAAAAAATAGATCTGGTGATCGCGGTGGTCAGCTTATAAAGCTTCCTCTCCCAATCAACCTATTGGGGAATACCCTATCTAAATGTGCTCTTACAGCAACACCGTAATGTGCAGGTGCACCATCATGTTGGTACCACAATCTCCTTATGACGTTATCTGGTAGGCCTTCTAATGGTAAATTATTTTGTAGGAAATTTGTGTAGATTTCACAATTTAAAATAGTATTAAAAAAGAATGGACCTATAATAGTGTTTCCTATGATGCCTCCCCAGGTGTTAACAATCCATTTTTGTTGGTATAAAATGGGTTGTACAAAATGAGGGTTTCTAGTGTCATAATAATGAGAATTTTTTCTGTTTGTTATTCCACAATTAGCAAATGTTGCTTCATCTGTAAAAAAGCACATGATCTAGAAAAGTTAGATCTTGTCGTAATTGGAAAAGTAGCAATTCACAGTAAACAAGTCTTGTTTCAAAATCCGTTTGTAATAAGCATTGATGATTTTGATTTTGTAAGCGTGAAATTTATGTTTTTTTAAAATGCTTCTTACAACAGTGACTTCTATCCCGTGTTCTGTCGAAATTATCCTTGTAGATATGCGCGGATTTTCCACAAGGGACTGGACGACTGTCACTTCGTTATCTTCTGTAACCATAGTCTTAGTTCTTTCATATTTGACATAATTCACTGAACCCGTCCGAAGAAACCTCGTCAACAAATTTTCAAACGTCTTAATATCTGGTGCTCTTCGGTGAAGATACTCTATAGCATATGTTCTTGATGCTAAAAGTGGATTTCTATTGCTAGCGCCAAGAACAAATACCATGTCTATTAGCTCCTCTTTCGAAAAATCCATTCTAAAGAAACACAACTATAAACTATTACGGCATGTAAATAAAAAATAATGACAACAAAACGATATAACTGACAAGATAACAACTAATAATGAACAAACGGAAATTGATAATTAACACCTTATAAGGAAATTTTAAGTAGATATTTGATGTTTGGTTACACAGCAATTTTTGCTTAATATCATTTCATGGCCAACCAACCAACTATTAGATGCAGCACCGCATATTGAATATTATAAACATAGGTATATCCCATTAAAGGGTTATAACTTCGAAAATACTAGAAATAAGTACTATGTTATTGGTATCATTTTAACGGCAATTTTACAAGGAATTTGCTGACTAATAAAAAAATTATAGGTTCAATTTAAAAAAAAAAGAGAAAATAGCCTTTAAACTTCGATAACTTTGGCACGACATATTTAACATCCTGTATATGTTGTCACGTTGTTCACCCTCAAAACATATAACGTGTTAGTCCATAAATTGGTAACAAAAGAGTTACGTGAGGCACTGCACCCATTTTCAGGCTAAGACTTAAAATGTTAGACGCTGCAACTGTCAAGATTTTAACAAAATTTGCAATAAAACCAGAACTAACAGTTGTAAGTGCACATTGTCATATATCATTGCAAAGATAATTTGGGTGGCTATCATCGTAATAACAAGAAAGTATAGCAATCTATTTAAAAAAAAAATTGAAAGTGGTTGCGGAAATTTGGAACAGCCTGTAAATATATAAATAAAAATAAAAAATGTACTTTAGCATACTACATGTGTACGTAAAATTTCATTGCTACAACTTTATTAGTTTTCATGCTAAGCTCCGCCGACACACTATTGCCGGACCCGGTAATATTATCTTTTAAACAATTGTCACATGCATTTGATATTTTTTTTATTTACATTACATGAAGTTCAGTTTATTTAAAGTAATTTATTTGTGATTGTAATTCAGTTTTTTTTCCATTATTGATATTTCTTGTATATGTTTACTTGTATCCAGTTCATAACATTTTACATTTTACAATTGCCAGGTTTGTAAGAACATTTGGCACTTACCTAGTACCTACGTATTTAATAAAAGAAATATTTACCTAGAACTCGGTTGTTTTTATAAATGTTTTTTACAGCCATGTTAAGAGATTTGACGCTCATATCAAAATTAAGTGAATCGACATGTAGATACTTTTTGCCCTCTTTAAAATGGGTACTAGATTTTCCTTTGATTTTGGCGGTAACCGAATCTGAAATACAAGAAGAAACAAATCGTCTTCGTAATAATTCCATGTCGCAATTTTTAATACTAATAATATTTACCATATTTTCCATGATAGGACCCTTTGCCACTGGCTGGAAGAATAATCAAAACTCCACTGCTCGAATATTTAGCGTTTATTCGCAGTTGCGGCATGAAAATTTCGGCTTCGAATGGTTCACCATTTTCACTCAACCTGCGCTCCAAAACAAAAACACATTCATTATAAAAAGTATATATTTCTATGTTATTCTAGAGTTTCGAATCTTTTCCGTACAACAGACTCGAACGCGCCCACCGCTATATAAATGTATAGCAAACGCCAATTAAGTTGGCGCGAGAAGGGGTAAGTTCGCGCAGGATTAGAAGTAGTGGGGAGATTTGTATTTGGTTTTACATCAAATGTCAGATAATTCTAACCTCTGAGCGTGTATGATCCCCTAGCAAAGACATTACAAAATATGTTCTGTCAAACGTCAATGACAAATGTATTCTGACAATTACTTGAGTAGTGGGGGTGGACGTTTTTAAAAACGGCTTCTGCGCATCCCCTCCTCGCGCCAACTTAATTGGCGTTTCCTATACATATTGATATGGACTTTTCCCAGCAATTTTGTGAAGAAAACATTATTTATGATTAAACATTAATTTATGATGACTCTGTATGTTTTTTGAAATTTATGATTGCAGATTTTATGTATGAACATTGATTTTATGTTGAGTTAGTTTTGACTAGGGATGTAGTTCGCCGTGTGGCCATGCGATATCCTTAGACACGTTTTGATTCTCGAGTAAGAGTGTTGCATATTTGTAGATAAACTTTTTATCTTTTATTTCAAGTTAATTTCGGTTTTTGTTTTGAATTCATAGTGGTTGTGATTGCTTTAACTCATTACCGAATTTTTACGAGGTTGCATACTTACTTACATACTAATTTTGATTTAATAAAATTTTACTCGAGGTGTGTCTTATGTATCAAGAAAAAATATTTTTTTCAAGTATAATACCACGTTCTCCTACTGGAAACCCGGAGAGGAAAGCTGTCTCATTAAAGAAGTTTACCGATTGAGCATCAAAGTTGGACAGTGTTGTGGTGAATAGTGGTTCATTCAACTACGAACTCACTATTCATAGCAATATGTTTGTTTTTGCAGGCGTATTGAAACGGTTTGAAAATCATGTTATGATCACTTTTATACGCATGCGTCAATTACAATCGTTTCCAATCTATCCCCAATTTTTTTGTTTCTAAAACAAATTTCAAATTCGTGGCTGCTAGTGACATCTACCATACAAATAGTAATACTTCAGAATTTTCAAATCTCTCACTTACTTCTTGAGCAACATGTCTGCTTACGCGAAAATGTTCTATGAATTCATAGTCTGTGTATTGAGGAATAATTATTTCTAAATCATTTTCATTCCAGATTTTAATTTTATATGGAAATAGTATTTCTTCTTCACTGGTAAACTCCAACTCAGTACTACTACTGTCACCAGTGGATAAACTAAATAAATCCGACATTCTTTTCATAAAACCACTACGACTTATACAAAACTTTGCACAAAACAGTCAAACAACGAGCGCGATGGAGATTTAAAAAACAGTCAGTCAGAATCACAACGTTGTTTACGCGTTTCTCCACTTTCCGTGCGTTTTGAAAATCAGTTCATAACGATTTAAAAATCGCAAAAACGACAAATGTTTTATCAGCGTTTGATTTTATTTCTCTGCCCGAACGCTTTTTCTTCAATGCGCACACTCCTGATATTTCAAATGATTTCAAAAGCCTGCAAAAACAAACCTGTAACTTGAGCATTAGTTTAAATATTCTTTCATTCTCTCTTATCTATTATATAAATATATCTACCGTGCCTTCAATTAAATTTTCATTCAGAACAGCCTATGATTTAAATATAAATTTGGCAACACTGTGGAACAATAAAGTTTTACGAAAGACAAATTTCGACAACTGTCACCTTACAGATTGTGTTACAACTTAATCTTATTTCTTGTGAAATGTTTTAAATAAAAGACATTTATTTACAGAAATGCGTTTATTGTAAAAATACTACGTCAAAGAAGATGCTCTAAATATTACCCTCTTGTCTCGATGCAGACACGAACTCTGTGTTTCATGTTTTAAAATTCGTTTGACAAATGAGGGAAGGGATCTCCAATACTATTACAAAGTTCTTCAATTGTATGTTGTAGTGTTCTCAAAATCGTGTTCTTAATGTGCGGAAAAATGAAGTAATCCAGAATTATGAAATCTGGAGACCTTGAAGGGAAATTCACTATTCGATTATCAAATAACTCTTCTAAACGAGCACGTGTTTGTTGGGCCAAAATGGTGGAGTATTGTCTTGTTGGAAATTTTTTCTGTAATTTCATCGTAATGTATCTGATTAATAAAGAGCTCTAATAAATCAGTTCGGCATCTTTCGTAATTTATTGCTCCATTAATAAATATTAGTCAAATGATTCGCTTTCCTTGGCACCGTTAGCCAAACAATTTTATGCGTATGCAAAGGCGTTTCAACAAATTCATGAGGATTTTCTGCCGACTATATTCTCATATTTTGTTCGTTTAAATATCCCGAAAGATGAAACCAGGCCTCATCAGTAAATAAACATTTCATAAGTACATGATAACCATTCAAGTCATTCAAAAACCATTGGCAGTATTCGGTTCTTCTATCGTAATCTGCAGGACCGAATTCATAAACAGTTTGAATTTTACTTGGACATAATTTTTAAATCTTTTTTAAGAATAGTGTGTCATGTTCCAACTGATAACTGAACTTCTTGCGACAGTTTCGCAACGGACTTCTTTGGTGCGTTTTCCATTTTCCGATGTCGAACATCTTCAAAGCAACCAGGAGTTCTTTTTTTATGTGTTCCGACATCGGATTTACGAAAGACTGTCCCCGTTTCACGAAATCCGTCAACGCAACCATGAATTTGACTAGCCAGTTATTCATACGTAATTACAAGATTAGGGAACACTTGTCGAAAATCCTGTATACATTAAACCTACTGTCCATTTACTAATCTACCTGTTCTAAAATAACTTTCAACAATAAAAACTTTGCGTTGTATTTCTAACATCATAATAAATAATCTAATTGATAAGACAACTTTTCAATAAATTGACTTAACTATGACAGTTGTTAAAATTTTAATTTCGAAAAATGTTACTGTTCCACAGTGTCCCCAAGTTTATATTGACTTCATAGATTACTCTAAATGAAAATTTAATTGAATGCATGGTATTTATAAAGTATATTAACGCATAAAGTAGCTGTTTAGTACTACATTTTTATTTCACGTGTTTGAATTAGTCCGAAACGGTAAACGAGACGCCTAGTCCAATTCTGTTGTACGGACAAAATATCGCACCTCTAGTTATTACTTTAACTTGTTGACTGTGAAGTTGCTGGCTCCAAAAATATCGATATCGCTTAATGTGACCTTGTATCCATTAGGCCCGGTCGTTAAGGACAAAGACAATTCGTCCATACGGAACGGCTCCACAGACGGTAATTCTATTTCCGGTATTCCAGCTGCTAAATACGGCGACAGGTGATGTACGCTATCTTTTATGCAAGGAATTAGTTTCGGATCTCCTTCCCGACATTGTTTTATGTATGTTGCTGCAATAATATTATGCTTAGATTAGACTATGCTTAGAGTTGACAATAGAGTAAGCCTTAATTCAGATTGTTAATGTCATCCAATTTAAGAATATCTAATTAGGCAATAGACTAAATATGAAAAACCTCACAATATATACTCAAAATGCTCATTTCTTTTAAAGTGCAGTTCTTCTACACTTACATACATTAATGTGTAAAAAGTCTATCCTTAGAGATCGTGGTTAAGCAAAAACTTAAAAAATGTATAAAACCCCTCATCACAATTAATATTCATATCCTAAATATGTATTTCGACAACTGAGTTGTCCTCCTTAGTAGATAAAATTAATTAACACAATTTTGAACTGAGATACAATAAAGCTAATATAAAGAATGGCGAAACACTTTACAAGGCGTCCAAATATACACTATGTAGCTACTATAATGTGGCAGCTATTGCATAACTACCTAAGCCCCTGCTAATGCATACTCATATTTACAACAACTAATACTTAATTAGTAGAGCAGACCAATTTCCGTGCGCGCCATGTGCGCCGATGTGAGGATGATTGTATTGCATCAGAACTAATAGAAAGCATTCAGTATGTGTTTGGTACTTGCTTAGACTGCATGTAAGTGTAAGCATACATAATAAAATGTCGTCGACACATAAATCGAGAAAACGACCGTTGTCAGACGAGGTGAATAAGTTTATTATGAATTTCCCGGACTTAATATACGATGGCTCAAAAATTAAATGTTTAATGTGCAATACATATCTAATGTGTTGGTCAAAAACACATTGTAAAGAACACGTAAGCAGTTCGAAGCACAATAATAACAAAATTAATCGACAACAGTTTATACATGAACTATGTGAAACTATGATTGTGTGTACACTGCCGTTTGCCTTGTTAAGTAATGATTCATTAATTTCATTTTGGAATAATTCGCGAATCAAACATTACCGAGCACGACAACGTTACGAAGGAATTTACCATCGGTGCGTTAACAGATTGAAAATAAAATCAAAGCCGAACTGAAAAATAAAAAATGTGGTTATGTGTGGACGAAACAACTGACAGCAAAAACCAATCTGTAGTTAATGTGATGGCGCGTAATATGGAACCACATCAACCAACGTCTTCAATTTTATTAGCATCCAGACGACTAGAACAATGTAATGCCGAAAAAATTTCAGCGGTGCTATTAGATACTTTGGAAAAATTTAAACTTTCGAAAGACCAAGTATTAATGTTTATGACCGATCCGCAACCATGTGTTCTGTAGGCCGGTCTCTTAGAAAATATTGTCCTAACTTGTTACATATTACTTGTAAACTCCATGCTCTACACCTTGTGGCAGAACAGGTTCGTAGATGTTATCCAGAGGTAGATGCTTTAACATCGAGTACAAACAATAACAACAGCTACAGCTACAAGCTGCAAGCTGGTGGTTGGTGGTGAACATTTACAAGTTGCAAGCTGCAAGTTGGTGGTGATATCCTATACACTTTCTTTTTCGCGGATGATCATGTAGTAATCGCAGAAGACGAGCAGGATTTGAGTTATATGGTTAGGAAACTCAATGAAGAGTATACACTAGCGGGTCTTAAAATAAATCTGAGTAAATGTGAATACCTCATTGTGGGCAGCGATAAAAACGACAACCTACCTTTGGAAATAAATAACGTTGACAAAGTTAAATATTTAGGAGTAATTTTCAATAAGCAAGGAAACAGCAAAGATGAGATCCAGGAATGAATTACAAAAGGTAGGAAAACTATTGGAGCACTCAATTCTATACTGTGGGAAAAAACAATTAAACGAGACACTAAACTTCGTATTTACAAAAGAGTATTTCGACATATGGTTCAGAAGTATGGGATTTGAGTAAAACTAATAGAAGGAAGCTGCTGGTCACAGAAATGGATTTTTTAAGAAGAAGCTGTCGAATATCGATACTCGAAAGGATAAGAAATATAGAAATAAGAAAGAGGTTGAACATCGATAGGGATATTATTAACGACATAGAGTAAAAACAATTGACTTGGTTCGGACACACAAACAGAATGAATGATACCAGATGGCCAAGGGAAGTGTTAGAATGGATACCTCCAGAAAAGCGAAAGAGAGTAAGACCAAGAAGACGTTGGAGAGATGACATTAACGAAGCTATGGATGCAAGAAATTTAGAGGAAGACATGTGTTACGGCAGAAGGAATTGGAAACTGGGGACGGAGAAGCGGCGACAGCCGTAAATATTCCATATATATATATATATATATATATATATATATATATATATATATATATATATATATATATGGTAGATTCAATTAGTTGGCGATTTAAGGTCTGGTTTTACTTAAAAATGTATATATTTAAAACAATCTTACATGTTTCGGCAAATGATGCCTTTTTCAAAGAATTTAAAATATAAATGACAGTATATTAATGTCATACTTACACATTTGTAGTCGCCATGGATAAAATTATTCAAAGATACATTCCAGTTTAATAATAATAAATCATGCCTTAGTATTCTAAAAATAGTAGACAAGAAAAACGGGGAATGGTAAAGCATGAGTTATTTATAATGTATGCGCCCGTTGAGCGGCTTAAGACGTTAGGCTGTCGGCATTCGCCTTAAACGAGAAGGAAAACCACGAAAACCTACTCGGACAGCCAGGGGGATCTAAACACGAAACTGTCAGCATGATAAGCAAATGTACAGATATTTAAATAACATACAATATGTACTTATATAACAGCAACATATATTATGATGGTAAATTGCAGATCGTTACATATTTAGGTTATAGTATATACTGCTTAAATTTTTTATATCACTTCTGTTGTTAATTAAATTTTTTTTCCGTTTAATACTAATCATTTCTTTAATTTCCCTTTTCATTGTGTGTTGTTCTTTACCAATTATCTGTGTATTTTCAAAATTGAAATGGTGATCACGTTGTCGTTTGTGTGTAAATAAAGCAGTTTTTTCTGTTTTAGAGTATTTATGGGCTTGTATTCTTTTGTATAAATATTGTTTAGTTTGGCTTATGTAGTAACTATCGCAATAGCGACATGGTATTTTATAGATGACATGTGTTTCTCGATTCTTTTCTATTTTGGGTTTTAGTTTTGAAAATAGATGTTTATTAGTATTACTAAGTTTATATGTTGTAGCTATATCATATTTTTTTAAAGTGTATTTAATTTTTTCTGATAATTGTGGAATATATGGAATCGTGATATATGTTGTTTCATTGTTTAAATTGTTATTGGTGTCTGCAGTGTTGTATATTTAGTATTTTCTTTTTTTAATTGCTTGGTTGCGGTGGATAGTTATTATCTGTTACGATTGTTTTAATTTTCTTGATGTTATCTTTTCTGTATTGAGTATGTGATAGTTTTACTGCTCTATCAGTCAGAATATTTATAATCATTTTATTGAATATTGTAGGTGCATTTGAGTGGTAATTCACATATCGAAAAGAAGCTGTGGGTTTATTCTACCAATTCGTATAAATAGTACCCTGTCTATCATAGCTTAAAGAAATATCAAGAAAATTAATACTGTTTGTTATTAATTTCTTCTTCAATAGCGAATTTTAATTTGTTGTGAAAATTGTTGAATTTATTTAAAAGGTAGTTTATTTTATTTGTCGGAATACATGTTATGATGTCATCCACATATCTTTTGAAAAAATTGGGGTGGAAGACTAATGAATTGATAACGTTTTGTTCCAAATGTTCCATTAGCAGATTTGCAATAGGAGCAGCTAAAGAAGAGCCCATGGCAATACCAAATGTTTGACTATAAAAAGAATTTTTGTATTGAAAATATGTGTTGCCAAAACAGAATTGTATACCTCTAATAAATTCGTTTTTATTTAGTGATGTGTGTGGACTAATTTCATCCCATTTGAATTCTATTATGTTTATAGCTAGATCTGTAGGAATGTTAGTATATAAAGATTCTACATCAAGAGATTTAATTTTGTGCTTAGTTGGTACTTTTTGTTCCTTGATGAAATTTTGAATTATTTTATGGCATACATTAAATTTTAGAATTAGTAATTCAATCAACTAAATATAAAATCAAAATATACAAATATACAATCAAAATACTTTTACTTAAGTAGCAGACGATCAAAAATTTATATCACCATTATATCACAATACCCTCTAAATATTTTCAAATTCTTTGAATAACTCGTTACAATTTTTGGATCGCTGATTTCATATATTTCGTTTACTTCTACAGTTCATATAATTATTTAATTACATGCTGCTAACCTCTAGATAGTTGCACGTGGTAGAGAAAGCCAATACGTAACGAAGTGATATTTAAATTCGTTCTTATTACATTTAATAAACTTATACGAAATCATTTATTTGTTAATAACAAACGAACTTCCTATATGTAACGTAATTTAGTGCAAATCAAAAACCGTGACAGTGAAATTTCTACGAGATCGTACGCTGATATCATTCGAAATCGAAAGCAAAAACGCACAACAAACAAAATCCGTTGTACATAGTGGAAACTAGATTACAATTACTTTTTGATATAATTTTTTATTACTTTCGCGTAAAAAACATCAAATTATTTCAGAAAAATAACAGCAATTAATTACATTTTACTTCCTTCTGTACCAAAAGTATTTCCGAGAAATTGCGTTCTATATTTTCGGTTTCTATATTAGCAGCAGAACAGAATCACAATAAGAGTTTTATAAGGCATTATAAAAGTCATTAATCTAAAATAGGCCCTAAGGGTTAGATGGTACGAACATGTAGAAGAATAACTGAACAAAAATCAAGTGTAAGTAGATTCAAATTAAGACCGAATGTAGATGGGAATGAATTACAGATGAGCATTAAAAGATGAAACAAGAAGCTAGAGGATAGAATAGTATGAAGAAACATAGTGAAGGATATATGCCGGGTTCATTTTTTATACATACATTATACATACATCGCCCTATGTGTAGAGCTAAAAAAAAATAAAAGTCAATGCTTTGGTGGCATAATAGACAACCAGTTATACACCAGTGACGTAATTTTTCAATTTTCAAATATGTATGATTTTTCATTCACACTTAAATCTTAAATTAAGTACATTTTATTGCAAACTAGATAATTTATTTAAAACCGTTAATTATCCTAACAGGCATATGTCTTGTGCGAAGACAATTTTAAATATTTTTAACAAATTCGAAGATAATGGTTGTTTTCGAAATTCGTACAAAAAAATAAAACCAATCACGTGTTAACAGAACACATGAAACTGAATATCTCGTGTTATGTAGAAGAACGGTAGGATCGCTTTTAAATGTAACCCTGAAAGAATTCAAATATAAGCCATACAAGATATCAAACCAGCGAGCGCTTTTCGATGAAGATAAAGTAAAGCGAACTGATTTTTGTGATATAATGTTTAATTTGATAAAAGAAAAAGCAGCAATTTTAAATAAAATAATTTTTGCTGATAAAGTAAACAGTTCCGTAATAGATTTAAATAGTTTCATGTACATTTCGTATAATTTCCCTTTGAATACTTAAACAATCATATCTTTAATAGTTAGAAAGCATAATAAAATTAAAAAACCCTTACCACAATAGAATTTTATGATTATAAATACGTATTTCTACAACCACGTTGTCATCTTCAGTAGAAAAAACAGTGTAACACTTGAACGCACAAAAACACTCACAGAAGGATTGTTCTGAACGTCTTCTAGTGTAACACTGAACTGTTACAGTGTAACAGTGTTAAACTGTTGCAGAATATCATCAGAAATTTTGAACGGAGGATTTTAAAGTGCATTGATCTTGAAAGACAACATTTTCAACATTTGTTATAGTTTTCAATAAATACCTATTACTTGTTATTTATTTGTATGTATGAAACTGTCAAAATATACCTACTTCGTAGGTTAAGTAGTAAATTTTAATTTACGACATACTACAAAATTTTCTCAGTAAATCATATACTACTAGATTGACTTTTCAAATGAACACTTGTTATATATGTGTGTATATATACAGTGTATATATACACAGTGTATATATACAGTGTATATATACAGTGTATACATACAGTGTATATATACAGACATATATATATATATACAGACTGTCCCGTAAAAACGCCAACAATCATAATTCCGTTATTTATTGTCCGATTTATTATTATTGTCCGATTTATTTATTGTCCGGTTTAATTTATATACAGTGTATATATATATATACAGTGTATATATACAGTGTATATATACAGACTGTCGCGTAAAAAACGCTAACAATCATAATTCCGTTATTTATTGTCCGATTTAATTGAAACAAAAAGTAAAATTAATAGCACCAGTAATACTACAAAATAGTAGTGCTTTGTTTGTTTTCAGTTGTTTTCATTAATGTCAAACGATAGTCAACTTTTTTATTTTAAATGGCAACATATATATTTTTGGTTATATTCGGATTAGATTTTTTTTTCTGAATTCAACGATGTATAAGTTGTCTATTTTAGATAAAAGTTTATTGAAAAAAATAATAATAAAACACATTAAATTTCATCTTTGTCTTCTATTATTTATAAATTTTCGAGTGTGCCATGAAATAACAAAAATACGATAAACGTTAATAAGTGTCAGTGCGAGTTTATTAAATCTTCTTTATTGTCCTGCTTGAACGTTTTGCAATAACAGAATAACAATCACTTAACGGACATGTTACAGGTGTTTTTTGAATGTAATAAAAATCGTCTTGAAGCGGTTCATCGTTACAGTGTTCATTTTCCGAACAGAGAAGTTCCAGATTCGAAAATATTTCAGAGAATTGAAACGAATTTTTAAGAAATTATAAGAATATCATTTAACAAACCTAAAACACAACGATGTAAATTCTCCGAGGAAACGGAATTAGATTCCTTTTGCAGTACAAAAAATTCACGAACTTCGACTCGCGAAATTACACATACTATTGGGGTATCAAAAATTACAATCCATGGTATTTTAAGAAAACACAAACTTAAACCGTACAACGATCCTTCTCAGGGCACATCTCACACACGACCTAGAATCCGACATGCTCTCATCACACGTTCCCGAAAAAGGAATAACATATTTTATAAGAAGATCCTAAAGATATGATCACCTGTATTAATATGAAGTGAACGCTCATCAAAGCTGCCCAGCTATGGTCTATCAAAAACTATGGCTACGGTTTTCGCTTCGCGTAAATTTTAAATGCATTTACTAAAATTTCTTGCAAATAGACGTGCTTTATCTCGTGGATTGCCATTTAGCACATTAACGCTTGGTTTCTGTATTTAAAATTTGACACGGGGCGTCTTGAGAAAGTCTGAATTCAGCAGGGGCTCTGAGAATTGTAAAAGTTTAGGAACCTTTGCTTTAAATGGTTAACGATTAAATGGATTTGTAGTTCAGACATGTACATGTATCGAATTCTTCTCTAATATTTCATTATTAATACAATAAACTTAAAAAAAATAGATTTAAATGAATTATTTATGAAATATGAGCCCGTTATGATAATTTTATTAATACTCATAAAACATTTTTATAAAATTAAAAAGCGTTAAAAATTACATATATAGGAAACAATAAAATGTCCATTTAGAAAATATTACGTAATTATTTTTACTTACGTATGTTTTCGTTGGCTTTTTCACCGACAATGTGAACGATTAACGTATTAATTATCACATAAATCAACATTTCAGTTTCAAACCGAAACCACAGAAGATCGTAACAGTGTTTAACAAAAGTTCTAAGAAACCCGATCGTTTTCAGATGTATGAACAATTGGTAAGAGAGCGATTCCAAATACCTTTCTCGATGCCTACTATTTGATGTTCCGTTGGCAAATGAACACACTACTAGATGTATGAACTAAACTTTCACTTCTATTGTAAAAGGCATAAGATCAAGAAGCACCAAAATGTTTTATTATTAAAATGTACTAATAATTAGTAATTAAAGCCAAAACTAATACTTTCACAAACATCTAGTGGGCTCTAATAAAGAATGCCGAGTTTTAATTTGGTCCTGGTTTATAAATAAATTGTTATTAGTATTTTCCGTATAATCGTTTTCCGTTGTACTACTGCACTTTTGAAGGTCACAAGTGACATTCTCAGATCTAGAGATTATAACGCTATGTCTCTATTGGTTATGCTAGATTACAGTAAGGCGTTTGACACTGTTAACCATGACATTTTATTGGCTTTTCTTTATCATCTCGGGTTCAGCAGTGGTGCCTTGGGTCTGGTACTTTTGTACCTCTCCGAAAGATATCAGTACATAACGTTGCGTGGCGACGTATCATCACCATTGCCTGTGACAAGTGGTGTTCCACAGGGATCAATCCTGGGCCCTATATTTTTCTCCATTTATACCAGCCAGCAACCAGCAAATGTGTCAAGTACTGCCAGGTGCAAATGTATGCTGATGATACGCAGCTCTACGTTGGTTTCACAAAAAACGATGTTCGAGTTGCTATTGATAAGATTAATCACAACTTAGAGCGCATACAATCATTTTCGCAGAATCATGCACTAAAGATCAACCCGGAAAAGACCACTGCCGTCTTGTTTGGTAACCCTGCATTTATTCAGAAAATCAAAGAACAAATCATGATCAAAATTAATAATGCAGAAGTGTCGTTGGTTGTTTCGGCAAAAAACAAAGGTTTAATCATTGATAACACCTTCCGATACAAGAAACATCTTTCAAAAATTATTCAGTCAACCTATGCCAATCTCAAAACATTGTATCCTTATCGATCAACTCATGCGAGAGTCGTGTCTTGTCGCTATTTAATTTTGCATCCACAATCTACGGCCCTTGCTTGGATAGTGCTGATCGAACTCGCGTACAGAAGGTTCAGAACGCGTATATGCGTTATATTTTTGGTATACGCAAATTTGAACATATTTCGCATAAACTTCTTGAGATGCAGTGGTTAAATATGGCCAACAGGAGAAAGCTTCAAGCCTTATGTCTATACCTTAAAATTATAACTTTGAAAACGCCATCGTACTTAACTGAAAAGATACGTTTCCGGTCTGATGTACACAATATAAATCTCCGTAACACCAACTTGATTAGACCCCCCAAAACACAGATTGGCGCTTTTTGAAAGATCCTTCACTCATAACATTTATCTGCTGTACAATTCCATTTCGGCGTGTTATAAATCCTTGGAGACAAAGGCATTCAGGAAACAATTCATGTACTTTCTTTTTAAGCGTCAGTAATGGTTTTCGGCTAGTATGTGCGTGTATGTATGTATCTATATGTACAGGGTGGCCCAAAATGACCGAAGGGGTTTGAGTTCATATAACTTCTTATTTAAGACATAATTATTAATTTTTTTTAATTTTAAATGCAGTATATTAATGGAGAATATTTTTAATTTAATTATGAAAAATTATATCTCGCAAGTGGTGGCCATTTTCTGCTTCGCATATTCGTGCTCTTTCCAAAACATTTTCCATAACCTTTCGCAAAACTTCAGGTGTTATGTTGTTGATTTCGTCGCGTATATTATTTTTTAATTGCTGTATGGTTCGAGGCTATTACTTTCAAAATAGGCATCTGCTTTCTAATCTGACGTTTGCTTTCATAACTGACACCTGCTTTCAAAACAGACATCTGCTTTCAATAACTGACATTTGCCTTCACTAACTGACATCTGCTATCAAAACTGACATGAGCTTTCAAAACTGACTTCTGCTTTCAACTTGACATCTACATTCAATAACTGACGTTTGATTCATTAACATTGTTACTTTATAATGCATTTCTAAATAGCTTGAACCTAGGTCTATTGTGGCTTAGTGGTAAAAGCGACAGCCCGGCAAGCTGTAGCCTTGGGTTCGAGTCCCAACGTAGACCATATTTTTCAATTAAAAAAAATTTCGTATGATTTGCTTTGTAATTTGTAGACAGCAATGTTTACATCCCCACTTACTCTGCAATTACATACATTATAATTTGATATTTGTAAAATATTTCATATAAAAGCCGAAAAACTCCAATAATTTATCAATTGTTATATATATATATATATATATATATATATATATATATATAATTATTTCTTGGCCTTTGTATGTTAAGTAGATTAAATTAGTCGGCGATTCTTTGATATGTATATATTTAAAGCAATCTTACATGTTTCGACACATAATGTCTTTTTCAAAATAAACAGACTTCAATTTAATTGTTAATATTAATCACTTCCTTAAATCACACTGAAATATTTGAAAAAAACTTATCAAATGGAAAACAAATTATCTTCCTGTCAACTTGACCCTCCACGTCTCATAGAAAATCTGTGTTAAAGGACACTTGAAGTGGGAGCCAAGTAAGATCGATGGTTATTTTCAAATACTTTCAGTACAACACCGTGTCTTCAAACATTACAAAAAAACGCTTTGAAATTAAAGTCTCCAAGCCCTATAGATGCATATTTTCAATTACCTTTTTTGCTATGCCATACTGTTCGGTGCTTTTGAAAATGTTCACCTACAAATGTCTTTTGGTATGTATAACAAATTTTTTAATATTATTAACATCTTCACATTTTAATATTATCTCACAAAATCAAAATTATTATTTTATCTAAATGCAAGTAATCTATCACATAAACAATTTATCTGAAAGAAAAAAAAATGTACATTAAGATCAAATTAATACATTTCTTTTTAAGTTGAAATCAATGTAAAGTGCTCATTTTACAGAATTTACAATTGAGAATAATCAATTCTATTTCATAAGTAAAGTGTTAATGAATGTTCACACATTACGTTCCGAGATTGTGTAATTTTTAAGTGAGATTTAATTCTCAACACTATGCAATGGGGAAAGTTTCATGTGAAGACTATTTACACTATAATTTGTTAACATATATATATATATATATATATATATATATATATATATATATATATACATACACACACAACTTAAAAGAAATTATTGACCGTACTATATTGGTTAAAATAAATTAAAAACGGGCAAGCGGTATGTCAATTAAAACTCATTTATTTATTATATCTCCATATTTCACAACGAGTTTGTGTTGCTTCTTCAGGAGGTACTACAAGATTAATGAACAAGGATAACGAAAAAAACGAAACATATAGCTAAAGCCCCAAGAATATCAAAACCAAAAAATAATGCACTACAAATTTAACAATAGAAGGACCAATTAACAAAAATTTAGATGGTCAACTAACCGCCAAACCGAGTATATTGAAATAAATTATACTTAGTCCGTTAGTATCAGATCCATAATTAACGTTATTTGTGTCTCTGTTAATGTGGACTATTTCTAAATAGGTTCTTCTTTTTGAAGGTTATTTTCAACGTAACAGATCTTAACGCCAACAAAATTGGAATGAATGGTCACGATGGTTAGTTGACCATCTAAAAATTCTTTGGTTTTGATATTCTTGGGACTTTGGCTTTTTGCTATATGTTTCGTTTTTATATTTCTTATGACTTTTACATATACATGTTTTTTAAAGGTTGATGTGACACCTTATATCTATAGTTACATAAATGTTTTAAATTTAATAAATTTTAATGTCTGTGTACGTCACTTTCATTTTTTAACTGTACATTCTGTGATTATTTTACTATTGCTTTATACACTAATTTATTTAATGTCTTCTTCATTAATCTTGTAGCATCTCGTGAAGAAGCAACAAACTCATTGTGAAATATAGAGATAATAAATAAATGAGTTTTAATTGACAGACCGCTTACCCGCTTACCTATATATATATATATATATACAGGCTGATTCATTTTCGGCCCTCACCATGGGGATCTCTCTTATTATTGGAGATAGAGTATAGGTTTAAATTTGGAAAAGTTGTTAAATTTTGTGTTTGTTATAAATCCGTAAAGAAAATAGACCTGTGACAAATGACCTTCGCTATTTAAAAAAAAACGCGAAAACCCCATTTTCTTCTTTTACAGGTAAAAGAATAAAAAATACTTATCATATCTCGTTTCTCTTCGTTAGTGTATGACATTTTTGTATTATTAATGAACAATAAATGAAATGTTTGACAGATTGAAATTCCATGGCTACCTTATTTAATATTATAATATATTATTTCAAATAAAACCTAATGTCAAAAACTTTAGTCAGCATGTGGTACATGGTTGAAATCAGAAAAAAAACTCTTTCTGAAGATGTCTAAATCCAATATGGCGCCTATAAGAAATTAGATAGTTGATGATGGCCAGAAAGAAACGAAACGTCGTATAAAAATTTAGAGTACACTACTGGATAGAGGTTTAGAAATGGCCACAAGGACGTGTTTTTATATTTTCTCTACAAGGCCAAATGTCGGTGCTACAGGTAAAAGAAGAAATTGGGGTTTTCGCGTTTTTTTTTTTAATAACGAAGGTCATTTGTCACAGGTCTATTTTCTTTACGGATTTATAACAAACACAAAATTTAACAACTTTGCCAAATTTAAACCTATACTCTATCTCCAATAATAAGCGAGATCCCCATGGTGAGGGCCGAAAATGAATCAGCCTGTATATATATATATATATATATATATATATATAAGGAGACAAAGAGTCTTTGCATTTAGGTACAAAGATAGAATTAATTTTGGGGATTGCAGCAAAACAATATTTAATAATAAGTAGTTTTTTATTTCTTCAACCAATATTACGCATCCTTAGTTGGAATGCTTCATCAGTAGAGCAGACCAATTTTCGTGCGCCCCATGAGCGCTGATATGGGCGTGTAATTCGTAATATATTAGAATATGCGATAGAATAGGGACGCAACATGAGCTTGCTATAAGTATAGAAGTAGAGACATTTATTCTAAATAAGAATAATATATATTCTAGCAGCGTTGTATGTACCTATAAATAAAATGGAAAATGTATGAAATGAGTGATTGTGTGCAAGACAGAGGATTTAAAAAAACACTTACCGTTTTAAGCGTCTTCCAAAGATTGACAAACTGGAGAAACTCAATTGTATATTTTCAACATCAGGTGCGTTTCTAAGGTTATTTCTGAAAAACATGTTCGCCGTGAGGAAAAAATATGTTTTTTATTCGGAAAACGAGCGTTCTACATCTAGTGATGTTATATTCGCATAATAAAAATACTTTTTTAAGCAACTTAACGCATCTGTGACGTGCTCTCACAAGTACATGTTAAGGTGTCAAAATCTGCATTTCTGTCTAAAACACTTTCAAATTTAATTAGAACACTTTCACTTTTTGCGTCTTCTACATTCATAATTCATAATAAACTTATTCACTTCGTCTGACAACGGTCGCTTTCTCGATTTATGTTACTCATATTACTCATTACTCATATGTTTGTAATAGTGTAAATTAATAAAGCTAATGTCAACGGACGTACACTTAGTTGTTTTGAAATTATTCCTGTGTTTTTTAAAATGTAATTTCAAAACAACTAAGTGTACGTCCGTTTATTAATTCACACTATTACAAACATATGAGTAACTTCTCCAGAAAAAACAAGTTCACATTTGTAAGTATTAATTTCTTTTGTTAATAAGTAATAAATTTTTGTCCATCTACTCTTAAAGTGATCCCCTGAGGAAGCACTCGAATTCGCTGCGAAATATTGATCTAAAAAAGAGTTTAATTTTGCTGGATTCCCCCAAAAAACCCTTTCATATATATATAAATATATTGTAGTGGGTCGTCCTTTCCCATCTAATTTGGAAACCAAAATAAGGAATTTGTTAATAACATGTTAATAGTTCATGAACTAAACCAATTTGAAGTCAAGTTTGACAGCTATGTAATATATATTACGGCGAATTTTGTGATATGTTTATTTTAACAAGTTATTACTTCTAAATTAACTCATTAAATAAATATAAATTCGTTATTTATATTTTTTCACTAAAATCAACCTATTACAACTGCCCAACTCGACATTTAAAGTTTAAAAATTTTTAAAATAATTAAATATAATATAATAATTAAAATTATGTACACGACTACACTTTTGAAATATGTATTGCATGGCGCGAAAAGTCATGAATGTATTTCATTAAACAAATCATCTATTGTTATTTCCACAGTCTTTAATAGCTCAAGTGGCAGAGCAATGGTCCGGCAAACTATGGACATGGGTTCGACTCCTACTTAAGAGCGAATTTTTCAATTAAAAAATTCGAATAGTTAGCGACCTAAAGTAAAGCATTCCCATTACTTCGCGAGAATGCAATTAATTGGCTATAGTTAATTCTTCACAGTGCTAATATTCTTAAGAAACTAGTCTTTGAATTTAATATTTAACCGTCTTTTTTGTTAGTTGAAATATGTTAACGATACCAAATAAATGTTTATTAATTACTAAAATGAGTTTTAAATAGGCTGTAATCAATATAATCACTTTTTACGCAAATTTAACCTTATATTAGAGAAGTGAGTATGTATTATAATTAATAAATTGACATATAAACGAACTTATATTTTAAATAACTGATTGACGTGTTGAAACTCCATTACAAAAATTAATAACACATCGTTTAGGTTTTAAAAGATGAAATGTGGGCACTACATACGTTTTGTCACATGTGGCTTCATCAGGTGATGACAAATACGCCGAGGAAATGCCAGTGTGATGAAACTATGTAGTGTCTACATTAAGTATATCTTTTTAAAACCTAAACGTTGTTTTATTAATTACACAGGCCTGCATTTTTCAACTCTTTGAATGTTGATTTAAAAATTTTAACTGTTTTCTAGTAATTGGGTAGCGCTGATTTCAAATCTGCTTTTATTTTTTTTTTTGTAACACGTAAGGTTATTTGTCAAACCAGTAAAATCCAAAAATATAGAAAAATCACGATTTATTTCATTTATAAGCTAGTTTTATATTATATTTTAAAAAAAATACAAAAATATACACATAGAAACTATTAGATATAGTTATTTATTCTTTATGCTTCTTAAAAAAATGTTTTCGTTTTTCAGAAAAGCTTCGTTTGGTTGTTTTTCTGTCATATTCAGCTAAAGGAAGATCTGAAGGTAGTTTCTGGGGCAAGCAAATTTTTTTGTTTCAACCTAGACCCCAGTACTTCAGAAAGATCTTTTGAAAGTCCCAAATCTCTTACTAAATCATTCAGTTCGGCTTGTGAAAATAGCTGAGGTTGGTTTTGACCTGAGGTTGATGGTTCAAAATCACTATCCATCTGTACGGAGCCGGAATTTGAAGAGGTTTCAATATCTTCTTGTATTACTTTGGGGGGTACAGGTATAGGTACATGATCACTGTGAGGAACTGGTCTGATAGCTGATTTAATATTGTTTGGGTACAAAATATGTTTCAAAGTTTTTCTATTATGCCCCTTAATATCACAAAGACAAAAGTAGCAATCTTCATGATGATTTTGCGGTTCTCTCCAAACCATCGGTATTCCAAAAGGAAGGCTTTTTCTATTCCCTTTGGTCCAATGTCTTAAACCTTCTTCACATACCTTACAAACTACGTGCGGTGCCCAATCTTTATCTTGATCTCCTAATTTGATTTTGAAATAAGCATAATATGCATTTTTCACAAATTCACCATTGGTCTCTTAAACTTTTTCAAGACGAAATATCCACAAATATAACAGAAATCATCTGGTTTGTTTTTGCAACACCGGCTAGACATATTTTTAAGCAATGTTTATTTATCAAATACCACGCACAACACTAAAGACAAATTAATTTTACTTGTTTACTGATCGACACTCAGAGCTATAATGAAGTAAATGACATTAAAATATACATTTTGTTTGGAGTGATAAACTTGAAATCCTTCTTCGCAGTACTAATAAAGTGAAAGCATAATAAATAGGATTTAGCAGGTAAAAATTCCCGGAAATCTTGTCCAAAATTAATACATGCAATAAAAGATTTACATCAGGTAATGAACAGGTATTTAACAAATTTCTTTAAAACCACAACAGAAAATTATTTTTGGGTTAATACCTAGAATTTGAAGTAGTACATTCATTTTAAAATGTATTAAAACGCCTATTATAAGATTTTTTTATATTTTTTTCTTTTTCTTTTGTGCAAAAAAAAAATCCGTGGGTGGTAGAGACCAACTGTATTTTAATTAGTTATTGCTATATAAAAACTGAGCTTAACAAACAAAAATCACGTCATCACAAATTTTATGCAGGCCTGTGTTATTGTAAATATATATTTAATAAATAGCAAATTTTTTGCAGAGGATGCGTTTCAGGACTGTCACAGGACTAATCCAAATTTTGATTACTGTATTATGAATGCTTTAAATACAGTTCGTCCATATTTTAAAACAGGTGATGATTATATTATACAAGGTGTGACAATTAAATTCCAGAAATGCCTCTTTTTAAAATATACGAGTGCTCTTATCGACTAACAATGGAAGATTTCCAACTCTAAAATTTAAAAAAAAATTAAGTTTTATCTGACAATAGTTCAAACAACAATGGTTCAAAACCATTTTTTTTTGTGGTGAAAACATATTAAGGGGCAAAAACGCCCTTCCACATTAAAGCAATTTTTGTATTTTTAGCATGTATCTCGGCAATAAAAATATATAAAGCATTAACGTAATATGTAGAAGTATTTAATTTTTGATGATCTATGACTCAAGTGTTACAGTAGAGACTCGATATTCCGGATTGTTGTAGTCCGGATATTGTGATAATTCGGATGCCGTCTTTGTTACCAGCGTGTACGTTGTTGTCCGGATCTATGTATTTTTCGCCCATTTGAATTCACGTCTTAACAGGTTTCAATTTGCAAGATTAAGCTTCGTAATAGTTACATATACAGAGTTACTACTGAATAGCGCCCAAGCTATGCGAATTTGAAGAATACGTGTAAATATTTAACTGAAAATCAAAAAAGAAATTTCTTTGTAATTTATCAAACATTTCCAAATTTTTTGAGCCAAGATGTTGTTAAAGAGTCGGTCCATATCCTATATTTTAGAAAATATGTTGAGGAAAATACAGCTGATAATTCAAGCTTATTAATCAGCAAAAAAATCGAAAAAATTCATTATTGTTAAACGCTATGAATTTTTACCAAATGTTTTATGCGATATAGTCAGCCGCGCGTACGGTCTTCTTGTTGCGATATTTTTTTGTATATATTAGTTATAGTCTTTGGAGAAACTATATGTAGAATTCTGTATTTAATCGTTCTGGGAGTGTATCTGGTTCAAGTAATTTATCGCCTAGTAATCTTGCCCAAACATTGACGGACTCACCTGCAAGAACCCTTGGTGTATATCGTGGGGGTTTTGGTACAACCAGTAGTGATAATTATGATAATTCAAAATACCATCTTTGGTAAACGTACATCCCTCGGTAAAGAGAATTACTGACGTGAGATCTGGCTGATGAACTTCTCTGTTGTTATATACAGTGTATCACAGAATAATTATTCCTAATTTTCAGAAATGATAAAGGGCACTTAAATAAACATTTTTTATTAATAAACTAGTGTCCGGAAATATTTCAGTATCGAGATAAAATGAAAAAAATCGGCTGTCACTCCAGGACTTTCCCGACGGTATACAAAGTAAAAATTGAAACATAGCAACCTTTGAAAAACAACAATCATTTTAGTAGTTGACATTTTACGTATGTCACAAATTATCCCTTATTAGAGAAGTGTGTTTAAGTGTCATTTCAAGTGACACAAATTAATCCTTCAATCCTATAGGTAAACTGGGCCCAAATGGAAATTGTTTGTTTAATAGCCTGATTGTAAAAAGAACATATAGCATACTTTTACATTTTGTAGTTTTGTAGTAATATGCATAAACATACTATTACATTGACATATTATATATATTATAAATATCAAGTACATTTTACGTAATGTAGTCTGCTTATTTCTCCTAATTTATATCTATTCATAAAATTACCAAGTTTAAGTCTCGCAGTAACATGCAAGCCTTGTATTTTAATATATGTATCAATTTGGCACTCTTTTATCTTTTCCATAAAGACGTATATAAAGGGATGCGTTGCATAAAATGAGGAATTGAATTTTGCATGAAATGACTCACAACAATTAGTTGTTCTTGTTACCGAAGCACTTTCTTCTGTTTACGTAGAAGGGAAAAATACTGCATTTTCGATAATATATAGATATATCTAACAAATAATTACAATATTTATCCAACAAATCATTGTGTGGCTTGTACGACATTATATCAAACACAAAACAATCCTCTAGTTCATTTCGGTGTTCCCGAATTGGGGACCTGCACAGACAAAATAAGTGCACGGAATTTCGGACTGTACTAAGGATTAAACTAGGTAATGAGTCGATGAGACCTATTGTTGCTGGTATTGACTCACCGACTTATTTGATTTCAAAATGGTAGTGAATGAATTCTGAAAGTTACCAGAAAAACCAGTTAGTTTATCGGTCAATAATTCTTTAGAATTTATTCAGAAAGTGAAAGATTGTCTGGAAGATGGTGACATTCTGGTTTCATTCGATGTAACGTCTTTGTTTCCGTCAGTACCTATCCCAGAAACGTTAAAATATTAGTCTGACTTACTTCACAGCAATCACGTTGAAAAGGAAAAAATAAATGAATATTTGCAGTTAACAGGCCTCTGTATGGCCCAAAATTGCTTCCAATTCTAAGGCAAGTTCTTTGAACAGCAACAGGGTACAGCCATGGGTAATTGCTTATCTCCATTTATCGCGAATTTATTTATGAGTCACTTTGAAATTGAGTTTAAAAAGAGTTTAAAAGGCCAGATATTTTCCAAACATATGGGTCAGGTATGTAGACGATGTGTTTGCAATTTTTGATACCAACAAGTGTGACTTATATCATTTTGTAACAGAATTAAATTCCAAATTTCCTAGTATTAAATTCACGGTTGAAAAGGACGTTTACCATTTTTAGATAACTTAGTAATTAGGAATGACAAAAACTTAGAGTTTGATATTTACCGAAAAGAAACCAACGTCAACAGATTTATAACCGCAGATTCAAACCATACCCTTCAGCACAAGAGTGCCTCTTTCAATTTTCTTATCAATCGTTTGTTAAGCATGCCATTGACAAAGGATAGATATGAAAAGGAATTAACTTTAATTAAGAACATCGCGAGTTACAACGGTTTCGATTCAGAAATAATAAACAAGCTAGTTAGAAAACATAAAGTAAGAAAAACAATTCAGGATTCCACATGTTTGCTACCTCAAATTGATTCGAGCAAAAAATTTATTAGCTTACCGTTTCACGAAACTACGAAAAAATTAAATAAAACCTTTAGACAGTATAATCTTCAACTAGCATTTCGGTCGAATAACTCCTTGAAATCTCTTTTAAGCAACGCGAAAGACAAAGTTGAGGTAAACAATAAATCTGGAATCTATGAAATAAATTATAAGGATTGTGATAAGAACATGTTTCGCATATTAGATTCAATAGGCCGGAAAAATCAAGTGTTGCCCGACATATTCTTGAATCAGGTCAGAACGTAACATCTGACTGTCTGAGATTAATAAAAAAACGTCACTAGCCCCCGCGAATTAAATAGTTTTGAGAGCATTTTTATCTTTAAAAATAGGAAAAACGTAATTAATGCAGATTTGGGTCCTATACCAGGTTCATCTTTATTCGAGTTAATTGACAGTTAGATGTTATTAAACTAAAAGTGATAAGAAACCCATTAACAAATTAATCTAATTCTATGTAATTTTTTAAATTTCGGTTCGTTACAACATTAGCCTTTAACAGATATTATGATTCAATATTAATTTCAAATTGACATATATAATTTAAGATGAGTTTATATGGTTTCTTTATGTATATTAAATTAGGGTATCCCCTTTGTGTAATTTTCTAAAGGGCCTTTCTGTAGAATAAAGCATTAATCGGTTAATGGTCTCTTAATCCATGTACGTATTTAAGTAGGGTTTTTCCAATAAGGTAAGTTCTGTAGTATTCAGGTTTTTAAAATTTTAAAATTTAGTGTTAAACGAGAAGCCGTACAATATAGCGCTCAGTGAGTGTTGTGTGTTTTTTGTGCTTTCAAGTGTCACACTGCTTTTTCTACTGAGGATGACAACGTGGATGTCGAAATACGTATATAGAATTGTTAAATTCTATTGTGGTAAGGGTTTTTAATTTTTTATTCACTTAAAAGCCACAGTCTCCGATTTTTCAGGTAATGAGTGTTCGGATTAAGATAGGTAATGAGGCTTGATTGCGTTAACGATATTTTTATTAGGATAGGAAACTTTCTAAATTCCATATTTTTAGGTATAAGTAATGTTTGTTTTTACTGTATATTTAGTTTAATTTGAGTGAGTTAAAATGAGCGAAATTAAAATGATCTTAAGTGAAAAGGGAAAGTCGTTACTTGTGTTGGATGATTATAAGTATTGTGAAAAAAAGGTTCTTAAAAGTGGTGAAAAGTTTTGGACTTATGCTGTGAGTAAATGCAATGCAAGGGTTTTTACGCTGGGTTTAGAAAATATAATTTCAAGAAAAGAAACTTTACATAATCATTAAAAGGACATAAAAAATTAAATAAGCATATTTTGAGTGTGGCAAGCAAGCGGAAAGCTACAGAAGATATGACAGAACGGCCATCAAAAATAATTCATTCTGTAATAAAGGAAAACACAGATACAATGGACTCTTTGACACAACAGATATCACATTCATTAGAAATAATAATTATTACCAAAGACCGCGTTTACCAAGCAATATTTCAAACGTTTTACATATTCTGCCAACATTAAATTTAAAAACAATTAAAAATGAACAATTTCTCTTGGCCACTGATAAAATTAACAATATTGTAGTATTTTCGTGCGATACTAATTTAAAATTTAATGTGTAATAGTGTCGACGGAACATTTCGATATTGTACGAAATATTTTTTACAATTGCTCACAATTCATGTTGTAGGAAACGGCCATTGTATACCTGTGGCTTTTTGTTTATTACCGAATAAACTTCGGTCTAGATACGATAGACTTTTTGTTTATTACCGAATAAACTTCGGTCTAGATACGAAAGACTTTTTGTTATTCTTAAAGAAAAGTGTTGTAATGCTAATTCAATATTTGCTCCAAAAATTATTGTAGCCGATTATGAACCAGCTATTCACAAAGCAATTTCTGCGCAATGGCCCACCACGAAGATCACAGGATGTAGGTTTCATCTTGGACAAGCTTGGTACAGGAAAATACAGAGTTTATGGTTGGCTAAAGAATACCAAGATGAAAAAAGTGAAACTGGAAAATGGATGAGATGTCTTTTTGGATTGTCTTTTTCAAAACCCAAGGAGGTTGGAGATTTCTTTGCTTTGACTATTTAATAGATAATTATATTGGGGAAGATTCTTTATTTCCACCAACAGTTTGGGCCGAAGCTGTTGTAACTACAGAAAATTCTACAAATGAATACGAGCCCTTTCATTCTAGGTTTAATTCAAATTTCTATTCGATGCACCCATCATTGTATTTATTTTGTAAACGTTTTGAACAATTTTCAAACAGATACTTATATTCGTATTCAAAGCCTGAAGGAGCCAGCCAAATGTAACAACAAAATTGTTAGATGTAGATTAAATATGTTAACTCCTAAAATGTCAGAATATAACAACGGTTGATTTTGTAAAATTTGCGTCATATTTTCATAAAGTATAAATATTCAATGTAAGTATTGCTATGAATAGTGGTTTTGAATTTGGTAATACCACTATTCACAACCAATCTGTCCAGCTTGGATATTCTGCCGGTTAATTTTCAAGATGAGACTGCTTTTTCCTCAGGGTTCCAATCGGAAAAGTGGAAAACACAATTGAATTAGTACAATAGCTTTTTATTGGACGCCACTCAAAACTTGTTTGAGAAAAGTTATGATAATGTTATTAAGTTACTTATGAGCGCAAATGAAAAAGGCCAAATGTAAAAAATACACACAGTAAACTTTAAATGAATCTTTAATACAAAAATTTAAAAAAATCTTTATAAAGTATAAAGATTGCCTCATTTAACAATATTATTAAGGCAAAAATATCGTATGGATATGACCGCAGCATACGATAAAAAACTTCCTTTATGACAGCCGATCAAAATTAAAACTAATAAATTACAAAGATGCTTTTTAATTTCTCCCCAGAGAAACACACTGTAAAGTTTGACAACGCGATGAAAATCTACTACATGCGCGCTCACATGTAACAAAAAATTCCCTTGAAAACCAAACAATAAAATTTTACAGTTACAGAAATTTTTTATATTAGAAATTTTAAAATACCTTCTTTGTCATTTATATCAAATAACTAAGATTAAATCAATACGATAATAATAATACAATTAGAAAATAGAGTATTAAACTCTTTTAAATATAATAATAATAATAAGATATCTTTTATTAAATATATCACTTACGTAAAATATATATTCGTCAAAAAAAAAACGAGACACGGTGTGTAAGAAAGTATTAATAATCAATTACGAGATTCACAATCTCGAAAATAAACTCGGTAATGAAATACTCAAGCACAAATCACAATTTAATCAAACAACAAAAACCGAAATTACTATGACGAAGATAAAGATTTATCTTTCAATAAGCACACCTTTCTTACTACACAGCACATTTGTGTCTTGTTAGTCCACATGAAGCACGCAGGCTCCGTATAAAAAAATATAGTTATAAAAATCGTCCACATCAATGCAAACGGCTTGCTCCAACAGCGCTAGTCAAAAACAAGTATTCAAAATAATAATTCACTCATAAACAATTAAACTTCAAAATATTTGTGGGGAAAAGTTCATAGCACTATGTATAATTATTGTATGTTTAAAAGGATTCTTTGTCAATTGTGAAATAAATATCTATTTTTATCTGGATTCGTACTCTTTTAAAAATAAACTATCAAAGATTAGCTATAAATACATTCTTATATCTAGTCTTTGACACTGTATTTTGCAAATAAATGAGTATAGTGACCCGTCGTTATAATTTCATATTGGTCCCCACTTCGTGTCTGCCCAGGAAAACAGGGAACCAAACTAATTTTGCTTTACATATTCGGACTATTTCTAATCGATTAATGTTAATGATCAGATCATTTACAATACGATTAATGTTTATGACATTAAAGAACGTGTCGCGCCTAATTTACCTACAGACCCTTTTAGACATGCAGGTAAACGCATTATTCTTGCGCCCAGTTTACCTACGTCCATTCTGTGACACCCTGTTTACATAGCTTATATATTGAACTTATCGCATTAAATATATAAAAATATAAAATCTTGATTCTGTTTTATTTAAGTGCAATCTTCCAAGAAACTAAATGTTTTAATAATTGGGACGAACTTAGCATTAATTGATCCGAAATATCGAGTTTTTACTGTATTTAGAAATCAAAATTTTACCCCACATAATAGCAAAAAGCACTTAAAATGGTGCAAAGTACATACATAATTTATTTAATTTAAAACAAATTTAAAAAGTCCGCGAATTAAATTGTTACTACTCATGCGTATTGTATAAAACGAAAGCTCTTAAACGTCTAGTTTTCAGGAGTCCCCGAATGGAATTTACCGCCATTTGATCCTTTCTTTGCCTCTGAAGTTGTACAAGTTTACGACAAGCCATCCTTTAATTACAGATTAAAATTAATCAACTCGACTGAAGCGGGATGGACAAAATCTTCAGTTGTCGATTTTAAGTAAGTACAACATATAAAAAATGTGCAGATTGCATACTAAAATGATGTAATAAAAGTCAATGAATTCGAATTAATCATTTTTGGTAAAATTATTGGATATAATATTACATGAAACGGTTAATAAAGAATTACACACTCTCGGTAAAACCATGCTCTTTTAATTAAGCTTATTTTTTATTTAATTATTGACTAAAACAAGTCGTATCAATTTTCATATATAGCTTTTAACGAGCTATTACATCTAAGGGAATATATTCCAGTAATACCGACTTGTATGTCTGGTTGCATATGTGTCAGTTTTAAAATTAAATCTACATATAAATATATTTTTATTTTTTCTGCATATTTCCTGCCACTTATTTCAGTTCCAACATTCATATTTCTATTTAAGAATGATTAAACATATTTTCAGGAGTGATCTCGAACACAATTGCATTACATACACGCAATATTTTCCTGCAAAATTCTTGAAAGGCATGTATCAATTCACCGCTGCCATTCATGGAATGGAGATAACAACAAGTGGCTCTTGGAATTTGGACTTGTACGGTTTCGTTCAAAAAACTACAATATTAAGAAAGCCTGGAATGCTGGAAAATGACACGAACATTTACGATATACCACTGACAGTTATAATAAACATCGAAACAACTAACGATATGAAGTTGCATATATCAAATTTATTAGGAGGACATAAAATTATAGGTATGTATGCTCTAATGTTATATTTAAATAATATTATGTTAATATTCATTTTAGGGAATTATGTTCATTATAAAAGTTTGTTAGGATATTTTTATCTACATTTGAGAATATTTGAATTTTTTTTTTCTTCAATTGTTTTTTAGTTACGCCTGTCCGCGCAGTTTTTTTAATGAGAACTAGTAAATTTTACTCTACCATTCGATAGAGAATTTTTTTCTCTTTACAATAATATTTTGATTTTTTTAAATTCATTTTAATAACTTTTTTATAAGAAAAATTAAACAAATTAATAACAAAGTAAATTAAAGTAAGTGTTCAAATTGTCGTCCATTAGTAATTTGACAATGAACCAATCGATTTACAAAACCCCGAACAGAGTTCTGTAAAAAATCTCGGGGAATTCCTTGTATCGTTCTGGTAATTCGGATTTGTAAATCTTCGACGTTATCGGGCTTATCTTTGTAAACTTTGTTTTTTACGTATCCCCAGAGAAAAAAATCTAAAGGACTTAAATCTGGCGAACGGGCTGGCCATTCAATGGTTCCTCGTCTTCCAATCCATCTGTGGGGAAAAACGTTGTCCAGATATTGACGAACATTTACACCATAATGTGGTGGGGCGCCATCTTGCTGGAACCAGATACTGTCATTGGGCAGGTGTTCATTGTTTTCATGAGGATAGAGCGTAGCACAAGCAGGTATTATTTCATTCTGCAATAACTGCAAATACAGAGCCGAAGTTAAATTGCCATTGATGAAAAAGGGACCGATAATATGACCGCCTAGAATGCCAACCCAAACATTAACTTTTTGGGGGTACTGCGTATGGTGCTCCAAAAACCAAGAGGGATTTTCCGATGACCAGTATCTGCAGTTATGTCTGTTTACTTCACCGGTAAGGCAAAAAGTAGCTTCGTCAGAGAAAAGAATATTGTTGACAAAATTTTCATTATTATTGCAAATATTTAACATTTCTTCAGAAAATTGTAATCTCCTATCAAAATCATCTGCCGTTAACTCGTGTACAAGGTGTACCTTATAAGGTTTATACTTTTCACTTTTTAAAAATGACACGATCGATGACTGAAATATTGAAATTGGCCGCTAATTGATTGGTTGATAGATGGGGATATTCAGATACAGCCAATCAAATATCCAGTTTGTTATCATCGCTTTTTGCTGTTCTAGGTCTACCACTCCTTGGCAAATCTTTAACGCTACCCAATTGTTCAAAGCGTCTTAAAGTTTTACCAACAACAGATTTAGAAATTGGATTTCTATTTGGATGCGTATCATTAAATAAATTACAAACGTCTTGTAAACTTCTGCGTCTATCTCCATAACCCAACGTCATAAGTATTTCAATTCGTTCATGTTCACTTAAACTCGCCATTGTTAATATTAACAGCAACAAATTGCACAAATGAATTATTTCTGTCAAAGATTTGACGTACACAATAACCACTGATAAAATTATGTCGCTCAAGTTTGTTTATCGCTACGCTTCTGTCTATCTGCGATGTACCGAACATCTGTTAAACACATTAACCGGCCTTTTCTTATAAAAAAGTTATTAAAATGAATTTAAAAAAAACAAAAATATTATTGTAAAGAGAAAAAAAATCTCTATCGAATGGTACAGTAAAATTTACTAGTTCCCATTTAAAAAAACTGCGCGGACAGGCGTAACTAAAAAACAATTTGAAGAAAAAAAAATTCAAATATTCCTAAATGTAGATCAAAATATCCTAACAAACTTTTATATTGAACATAAATCCCTAAAATGAAGATTAACGACAATAAATCGCCGTCTCCATACTTTTAACTAATGTGTATATATACTTGAATTTTATGACCAATTATATGAAAGAATTGTTTTCGTAACCATGGAAACATCATTCAAAATTAAACAGAGTTAATACGTTTGAACTGAAAATTCAGTTATAAACAGTTATATATCGTTGTTGTATACCGCTGTTTAATACAAATTACAAAATATATATGTATTTTTTAAATAGATAGTTGTATTTTGCAATATTATCTTCTTTATAATCTAATTATTTACTAACTGTTAAGCGGTAATCGCGTTTCATTGGTTACAAATTCGTGTATAATATTTTGCCTAGGAGACTTTTCATACTATTTTCGGACCGAAAGGCAACTTGGAGACCTCGTTCTTTCACAACCTTATTAATGTTTTTCGTGATAGGGTGGTATGGTAAACACATGTACCTCTTCTCCTGGTTACTTTGAGATACCAAACTTGCGGATTCGCGGATTGTATTTTTTAGTTTTGTTTTTCTAATTAATTTATTGATAATTTCTATGTCAAAGCAATTATATTCGCGATATTTTTAATGAAATCTAGTTCTATTTCATATCTCTCTTTTGTTAACGGAAAATTTAGTAACCGATTGACTAAGAAATTAAAAAAAGCTGACTTATGTTGAAAACTATGATTTGAATCCGCGATGATGAATCTGTTAACATTGGTTTCTTTCCGGAAAATATCGATTTCTATTTTATGTTTATTTCTAATCAGTAAAGTATCTAAAAATGGTATCCTGCCATTGTTTTCCTTTTCCACCGTAAATTTAATCTTCGGAAATTTCAAATTTAACTGATTAACGAACATGTCTAATTCACATTTCCGTGTATCAAAAATCGCGAGAATGTCATCTACGTACCTGGTCCAGACTCTCGGGAAATATTTAGCGTTATTTTTAAATTCTACTTCAAATTGACTCATGAATAAATTGGCTATGAAAGGAGATAGGCAGTTACCCATTGTTGTGCCTTGTTTCTGCTCATAAAATGCTCATATCTCCTACTTGGAAACAATTTTACGTCATGCACAGATTACTTAACCACAGTCTCCAAAGAAAGACTTTACTAAACAATATGTCAATTAAAGAGTTAAAACTTGTCAAAGCTATCAATAATCCCCGCGATCGTGACGCATACGAAAGCATTCACATCGTTAAAAACAACCAGAACACTATGAATGGTGACAGGGGACCGATTCCTTATATCTGTCTCTTTCCATACTTGGAAAAAAAAGGTTGTAGACGCGAAGAAAGAGAATAAACACATGTGGTTGCCTTTCCTTAAGAGAGGTAATTTTATCGTAATTTTTAGTCGATATATTTGTATTTTAAAGTCAGTGTATACGTGGACGCCCTGTAAAGTTGTTGCGTGATCCGATGTGCTAGCTTTACTGTGCCCCATGTGCGACACTTTGATTAGGGATTTTTACCTACTGATGATGACAACTTAGTTGTCGAAATACGTATTTAGGATACGATTAATAATTGTGGTAAGGGGTTATATACCTTTTTTTAAGTTTTTACTTAACCACAGTCTCCGAAGAAAGACTTTTCAAGTTAGTTATATGTCTGACGAAGCTTCGGTGTGTGTGAAACGATCGTTACTTTGTGAAGTAAAAAGTAGTGAAATTCACTAAAATTTGTTTTATTTTATCCCGATAATAGTTACCAACTTTGTCCGTCATCATTTTCGCCATTTAAGAATTAGTTTGAAAGCGAACACAAAATTTTCAACTCACACTAAGAATCAAAATGTATCGAATCCTTTTTACTTGTGTATTTATTTATTTCTATAATTTGTTCTGAATTGTTTGGAAAATAATTTACCCTAAAATATCTCGCAGTCATTAATATTGCAATGTTTTTTTTTTTCAGAATTCTTCCTGGATAAAATAATAAACATCGCCTGGCCACCCGGATTTACTATACTGAAACCAGTGATAAATGATCTAGTTAGTACTGCTTTCACGGATATATTTAATAAGGCATTCCTAAATTTTCCGTTTAATAAACTAATTCATTAAATTGTCTTTTTTCACAACATACATGTTATTACACGACGAATACGATCATGATATGAAGATGAAATATATAGGTGTTTTTGAAGAAGTGCTAGTATCCAAGGGCCGGTATTATAAACATCGAATGAATCTCTGAGTAACAACTTTACGAATAAATTTATTCAACAAATAAATTGAAATCTGGTATTATCAAAAATGCATGCAAGTGAAATAAATATTTGTAGAATAACTCTGAATAGCTTTGTATTTTGCAATTTAGCGTTTCGATAAAGGATGGAGCCACTGAATAAAATAAAGACATACAAAAAAATCCCCTAATTCTTTACTATTTCTTTTTGTTTATATTTATAAAATACAAACCGATAAATCTAGCATTATCTAAATTCAAGTTCTCAAACACACACAATATATAAACTTTTGAAAATAATATTTTGTTTATTTGAACATAGTGTGTGGGGGGGGGGGGGCAGCTGTTCGCATTTAACCAACGAATAAAATTTAATACCACGATTTTCTAGAGTGTAAATTAATTGGTACACTTACTTGGTTAGTTTTCTTATTCGCTATGTATAATACCCAATCTATAGAGTAAATTAAATTTACTACTTAATAAATAGAATAGAATCTGCAGATTTTATCGTTTATAATACCGGCCCTAAATGAGACATAATAATTCTACTAAGCCTAAACACAAAATATATTGATATCCGAATATTCACCGAGAAGGCAAAGATAGTATAAAAGCTCAGGAGCTACGTTTCGGCACTAGTAGATCTGCAGATTCTTTGAGTTATCAGACAATATTTATTTTAAAAAAGGTATATAACCCCTTACCACAATTATTAGTCGTATCCTAAATACGTATTTCGACAACTAAGTTGTCATCATCAGTAGGTAAAAACTACTAATTAAAAGTCGCACATGGGGCACAGTTAAAACAAGAGAAACGCTTCCGCACAACTATTATACACTGCAACCCTGTATAGACTAAATTTAACAAGTCAATCTAAAACTACGAGATAAACGCGTACCTACTTTAGGAAAGGTCTAAACATATGTTGAATTGTCGGACAAAGAAAGAGGTCTCCAGGTAGCCTTTCGGTCCGAAAACACCATCAAAAGTCTGCTAGGGAATACTAAAGATAGAATTAATTCCAATTCGAAATCAGGGATATATGAAATTAGTTGCGCGGATTGTAATTTGAAATATATAGGCCAAACTAAACGACCTATATTAACCCGTTTTAAAGAACACATATCAAATACAATAGACCGGATAAATCAAATGTCGCAAATCACGCTTTGAGCACACTGCACAATGTGTCGATTACAGGTTTGAAGTTGATCAAAGGAATTAATAAACCCCACGAACTAGATGCTTATGAAAGTATATTTATAGCGAAAAATAAAAATAAACATACCTCCTTGAATAGCGATAAATCACCTATACCGTTCAGCTGTTTATTCACATTTTTATTAACATAAAAGGGTGGGTGGGTAACAGCAGAAATTTTAGACATGTGAGAAGCCATACATAGGAAAAAACACAAAAAATTACCTCCTTAACAATGACATGTCACCTATTTATAATTAACTTTTAAATTATATACCAACAATATCTAATAATTCATAGAACCTTCTCACGTTACTTGATTGTCATTTAATATAAGTCAACACAGTCAGATGTCTTGTTTTTTCATATGTAACGGTTCCTTCAAAATTTTGTCCTTCCTATATTTTTCAATAGAGTACAGTTTTTACAATATACTACCACACTTTCCGATTTTAGCATTTTTTAACCATTTGTAATTGGAAATATTTTTACACCCCTACCCTAAATAGATATTTTTACTATACATGTACTCGAGTAAATACGTTTAAATATACTATTGGTTTGTTGAAAATAAAAGGTGGTTTATCTAAGTTTAATAGTGGGTCATCGTAGTTTTTAAAAATCGAAGTGCCGCCCCCCTTAGAGAGGATGTCTGCCGTTCCTTTGTCCGACAAGTCAACATATGTTTAGATCTTTCCTAAAGTAGGTACGCGTTTATCTCGTAGTTTTAGATTGACTTGTTAAATTTAGTCTATACAGGGTTGCAGTGTATAATAGTTGTGCGGAAGCGTTTCTCTTGTTTTAACTGTGCCCCATGTGCGACTTTTAATTAGTAGTTTTTACCTACTGATGATGACAACTTAGTTGTCGAAATACGTATTTAGGATACGACTAATAATTGTGGTAAGGGGTTATATACCTTTTTTTACATTTTTATTTAACCACAGTCTCCATTGAAAGAATTAGACAATATTTAGTCTGACAAACCCAGACAAATGAAAAATAATAAGCTAACAATAAGTAATATTCTACCTGAAAATTTACATAGATGTCTGCTTATTTAAAAATATATATACATAATATTGGAATATATTAGATATCGGATGAATTTGCTGGGAGTAATTTTGAAGGAGCCACGCTTTAGCTTGCAGTTGTTACTGAGTTCTAACAATAAATTGTAAAGCGCTTGTTGTAAGTTTGAAGCCAAATTAGGTTTCTTTTGTGAAATTCCAGCCAAAACATTGACTGAATTGTCCATATTTGAAACAAACCAGTTTGATATTTTTCGTTAAGAAATGTTTTTAAAGATACACTTTTATAACGCGAAGAAATAAGTAATTAAACTTCTAGTTTCAAAAATTCTTTTATTGTAAATACCACTACAATATTGTTTCGCCATACAATGGCTTCATCAGGTGGATGAAATACTGAATATGTACAATACAAGTTTGAATACTTATGTGAAAATTATTGGGGAAATGGTGGTGGAAAATTTTTTTTTTTTTACAATCTTAAATTTAGTAGAGGGGAGTTTTTTTAAATCTAGTTGGTCATTTAAAGCTAATCCTAAACTATTGTATCTATTAATTTCTAAGTTTTCTAACAGGTTAAGTTTTTTACTTTTTTCTTGAATGTCTAAAATTTTGAAATCTATATTAAATCTATGATTGATATCTATACAATTTTCAACCGATGAGGCCTAGATGGCTGAAACATATGTATTGAACAGAAGTAAATGCTAAAAATACGAGGTGTTTGTCCATGTTTACAGTTACGGATATGTATTTTGCATATCTGTTTCATTATATAACAACCGCGTAATACGTGCAAAACGTATTGATAAATATCCCTTTTTTTTCTATACAATGACTTGCGAAAGTTGAATCTGTTTCCTTTTCTTTATGGCTTCTCTCGTGTTCTTTCATCCTAATTTTGAATGTCCTCCCCGTTTGTCCTATGTATACCTTATTACAATCTTCGCATGTTAACTTATATACACCAGAGTTTGATTCTTTGTCTATTTTATCTTTGTTGTTTTTAATAATGTTCTGTATAGTATTGTCTGTTTTAAATGATATATGTTCGTTATTAAGTTTTTTAATGAAAGTACCAATTTTTTCCGAAATTTAAGTGATTGAATTATAGGAATTAATTATCTTGTATTTTAATTTTGGATAAACTAAGGAAAGGGTTTTAGATTGTTGTTGGCTATTTAGGATGTTATTGACAATATTTATATCCTAAATAGCCAACAAAAATCTGAAATCCTTTCCTTAGTTTATCCAAAATTAAAATACAAGATAATTAATTCCTATAATTCAATCACTTAAATTTCGGAAAAAATTGGTACTTTCATTAAAAAACTTAATAACGAACATATATCATTTAAAACAGACAATACTATACAGAACATTATTCAAAACAACAAAGATAAAATAGACAAAGAATCAAACTCTGGTGTATATAAGTTAACATGCGAAGATTGTAATAAGGTATACATAGGACAAACGGGGAGGACATTCAAAATTAGGATGAAAGAACACGAGAGAAGCCATAAAGAAAAGGAAACAGATTCAACTTTCGCAAGTCATTGTATAGATATCAATCATAGATTTAATATAGATTTCAAAATTTTACACATTCAAGAAAAAAGTAAAAAACTTAACCTGTTAGAAAACTTAGAAATTAATAGATACAATAGTCTAGGATTAGCTTTAAATGACCAACTAGATTTAAACAACTCCCATCTACTAAATTTAAGATTGTAAAAAAAAAATTTCCACCACCATTTCCCCAATAATTTTCACATTAATATTCAAACTTGTATTGTACATATTCAGTATTTCATCCACCTGATGAAGCCATTCTATGGCGAAACAATATTGTAGTGGTATTTACAATAAAAGAATTTTTGAAACTAGAAGTTTAATTACTTATTCCTTAGCGTTATAATGAAGTTTCAACAAGTATCTCCTTCGTCAATTAACTATACACTTTTATTTTGCAAATAACGCAGAAAACTTTAATATGTTTACCAGTGGTGGCTCGTAAGTTATGAAAGAGCGTGGGCACAAAAAAAGAACTTACCTATTTCTTGTACATAAAATCCATTCTAGTATTTTTCATGCTGGAAAAGACGTCTATGACTTTGTTGTCAAAATCCGGGATAGACTGGATGGACTTCTTTTCTATTGATAGGACCGCCAATGCGTGCAGTCGATCTTCTGACATTGTGCTTCTCAGAAAAATTCTAATGCGTTTGAGGGTGGAAAAACATCGTTCACATTGTGCTGTCGACATGGGCGTTGTACAGATAATATCCAACAGTTTATATGTTTCCGTCAAAACTTTTTTTAGGTTGTTGTCTGTTATGAACACTAAAAGTGGAAAAACACCACCTACGTCACACATGTCGTCACGCTCATAAATTACTGAAAGTTCACTTTTCAGTTTTACACCGTCCAACATAGGATAAGATTTCTGTTTCATCAAAATTTTTTTGTGGATATGAATGACCACAAGTTTTAAAATTTTGAGAATCAAATAATTTTGCTGCACTTAAGTGATCCCTAAAATCAAATTGGTCGCTAATTTGGCTTAAAATAGTGTCACATACTTCCTTTGCAATAACAGCTCTGTTATCTCCAGCTGTCGTTTTTTGTTTTTTGCTTGCAGGTTCTTCATTATTGCGTTCTTGATTGTCATTGGCAGTAGAATTTCCTAAATTTCTATTGTAAATAATTTGCTGTTGGAATTGTTCAATTGCCTCTTGCAGTTGAGTACGGTCAATCCCGCGCATTTGAGTCTGATTAAATAATATTTCAACATGTGGCATAATGAAATGAAATATTTTCAACCAGTAGAGAAATTCCAGGCAACTCAAATGTTTCAATAAACCACTTGCTTCACTAATAGTAACTGAATCCATCCCATCTTCGACAATAATTTTGTCTAAACATTCTTTGAAAGAATTCTGGTGTTCAAATAATGTGTTCACAGTTCGACTGCTTAAAATCCAGCGTGTAGGAGCAGCGCGTGGTAATCTATGTTTCACTATTTCATCAAGAATTACCGTTCGTTTTGGCGATCAAAAAAAAAACTTGAAAATGACTGTAAATTTGCAAAGAAAATGCCCATAATGTGCCTGTGGTAATGTTCTTTTGATAATAGCTTGGACACCATTTGTCTTACCATTCATCATGGACGCCCCATCGTAACTTTGAGCGATTAGTTTATTGTTATCAAACCCAGAAGGAGAGTTTAAAATAGTTTGCAATATTTTTGATAATACATCAGCATTATGTCCAGCCGGCTTAAAAAAAGACCAAAAACGGTGTTTGTAGTTTCATCGGCCACCAAAGGAATGAAATTTGCAGATTTAATTTCTTTTAATATTTTCTGCTTGTAAATTTGCCACATTGCATCTAGCAATTCGTTCTGAATACTTTTTAAGAAGCCTTTAAACACCTGTGAACCTTTCATATGTATTGTAAGCACAGCGTCTAATTCAGCTGCAAAGTTGATGAAGCCTACATAAATACCTGGATTTTCCGACGTCAATGTCTCATCATGGCCTCGTAACGCCAATTCAAAAGCTCCGCAAAATTTTATGCACATAATTAACCGACGCAAAATATCCACATTTTCGTTGTACTTAATTTTATGTCGCAAATAAGCACTGTCTAACTGTTCACATATGTCCACATTGCCTAGAACACTAAAATCCACGCATGCATTCATGTGAGAAACGGAATTTTCGTGTTTCTTTGCCCTTTCTGCGATATGCTTTAAATCATTCAACCCTTATTTATTCCACGCACTAACAACCTCTTTCTTAAAAATTAAGCAGATAAAACAAAATAGTTTATTTGTTAGTGAACATCCGCAAATATACTCATATTTTTCATATATATTTTTATTGAATACTCTATTGTAAGTTCGAGTTTTACTTGTTGAAGTGTAGTTTATTTGAAGTTCATTGATAGGTATTCCTTTCTTCTTAACCCCTTGAGACCTGGTGCACATGAGCATGTACATTGACTTTGATCTTTTTGATTACGCATGTCTATGCGATGCATTCGTTCGGAGTTGATATGGATCTCAGTATACACTTATTTGATAGAATTAACATGCTTGTGCCGCCCTCTGCTAATCGAGAGTGACACTATTTGTTTTACTTCTACCTAACCTCTGTGTTTGCCGTTGTTCACGTGGTAAGTACAATTTGTCTATATAATTAGTACATGCATGATAATGTCTTTGTAAAAAAAATATTGTGATAAAATGTATATATCAAAATACCTATTTGTGTAATAAAAGCAGTGATTGCCTCAATTTTTCACTTGCAAAGTTGAAAAAACTTTTTGTACATGACCATGTACAAATGGTCTCCTTTGGTGTTGTTGTTTGTACATGAGCATGTACAAATGGTATCAATACCATTAAATGGTTATAGATAAAATTTCAGACAAAACACTCAGAAAGAAGAAGAAATGGATAAACTGAAGCCAAAATATAATTTATCTAATCCAAATGATGTTCAAGAACTTATAGATTTATTACAAGCGGACAAGCGGTGACAGTGAAGAGGAAGATGAAATTGTGATGAATCAAGAATATCGAAGAGTTGGGCGAGGGCCTGATACTGTATCAGGGATGGAATTTGGTCCAGACGACAATCAGGAGCCTGAAGAGTCGAATGATGATAATAATGACGAGTTGAATACTGAAGAGGGAAACGAACATCTTACGGAACAACATAAAAGAGATAATCGCGTAGCATGGATGAAAGGCACTTTTCAGACAGTAGAACGAGTGTGGGAGCCAGAGACGGAAGATTATGTTACACAACCACATTATCCGGTGCATTATTTTTTAAGATATGTGCCTGAAAGACTGTTTGAAGATATGGCGATGTACACTAATATATATGCAATTCAGAATGAGATGCATCTTAGACCCACATCAAAATCTGAAATACAGACACTGATTGCGTTACATATAATGATTGGATCTCTTAATAAATTTCCCAAAATTCGAATGTTTTGGGATCGAGCTATTGGATTGCGAGTATTTCTAGATAACATGTCAAGGATCATTTCTTTCAGCTACGCTCCTATCTTCATTTTGTGAATAACTTGGAAATATCACCACAAACCAATGATCGTTTAGCTAAAGTTCGGCCTTTGATAAATGCCATAAAAAAACGGTGCCGTCAGTTGGTTTTAGAACGTCACCTTTGCGTTGACGAACAGATAATTCCTTTCACCGGAGCTATAAATATCAAACAGTATATAAAGGGTAAACCTTGTCCATGGGGGATTAAAATTTTTGTTTTATGCGGCCAAAGTGGACAGGCGTATGGTTTTTTATTTTATCAGGGTAAATCAACTCCGTTAGATGAGAAAAATCTAACAAGATTTGGACAAGCTGCCAGTGTTGTTCTACATTTAGCTCAAAGTATTACTAAGTCTGGTCATAAGTTATTTTATGATAATTACTTTTCTTCCTATAAGTTACTCAATGAATTAACAGAAAAAGGGATTTTGGCTGCAGGAACTATACGACTGAATAGATTTTTTAAACCACCTCTTACTAGTGACAAAGCGATAAAAAAGGAAGGAAGAGGCTTCTCTGAGGAGGTAATTAGCACAGATGGTGTAGTTATAGTTAAATGGTTTGATAATAGAACGGTTTGCTTAGTATCAAATTATGTAGGAAAAGGTGTAGAAGATAGAGGCTAAAAGGTGGGATAAGAAAGAAGCTAAATATACAACGATCGAGAGACCTGAGATAATAAAAGATTATAATCAAAGTATGGGAGGTGTAGATCTGTTAGATCAGTTAATAAGTTTATATAGAATTTTCATTAGATCACGAAAATGGACTCTTCGTGTAGCCATGCATACGATAGATTTTGCTTTCGTCAATAGTTGGCTAGAATATAAAAAAGATTGTGCAAAGTGTAACGTACCAACTAAAAGTGTACTACATTTATTAGATTTTCGCATTCACGTTGCGGAAAGTTTGATCAAATTGAGCAGGAATGTTGAACCTAACAAAAGAGGACGGCCATCGACATAGTCTTCTCCTGCTGTGGTACCACCACCAAGAAGAAATCATGTGGAAATGCGGCCTTTCCATGAAATTCAAACGGATCACATGCCTCAATTTGATGATAAAAAAGAAGCTACAAGATGTAAAATGCTAGGGTAGATCCCATATATTCTGTGACAAGTGCGGAGTACATTTATGCCTTGTAAGAAATAGAAACTGCTTCGTAACTTTCCACCGAAATTAGCACACTTCTAATTGTTATTTCTTTTATTTTAAATTTTTATATAAATGCATAGAATTTTAGTTAGTTGTTTTATTTCAGACCATATGTACATTGCTATGTACATTTTCAAAAACAAACTCAAAAAAATAAAAAAATACAAAAAATCATATAAATGGCTTACAGAGTTGCCTAAGACCTCAAATCAGTCAAAAAAAGATTTTTCTATAGTAGAAAAGAAAATCAGGTCTCAAGGGGTTAATTAAAAGTTTTTCTTCAAATGATACCGGGTTTTTTAAAATATTTTGCACACTATTAACTTCCATCATTAATAATAAACATGTGCAGTAAGCGCCGAAAACAATACTATCACAGTAAACGCAAGACGTTAACTGGAGTCGAGCGAGTCTGTGCCCCAAAACGACGTATAAAAACATATAGCGAAGATAAAGGAGACCAGCCGATCCATATTCGGAATAGGTACATCTGAAATCGTGCCCCGGAACATAGTTTTGAGCGTTTATGCGTTAATGTCTGTGGTGCGGAAGGAAACTTGATACCATCGTTATAAAAATACGTGAAAATAAAATACAATAATGCACTGAATTACATGCGAATTTCTTTCTGTGTTTATCTTGGTGGTTGGGTGAGCACGTGCTCTTGTGCCCTTTAGTACCAGCCGCCACTGGTGTTTACAAATTATGTATTACTCTTTACTCTTAACTTTTGCGTCAAATCTTACATTTATTCATCAGCAGTCAAGGCACACTTTTCTTAATTTGCCATTAAATCTCAAATCGGACACTTATTTCTGGACTGAGGGAGTATTGTTTTGGCCCTAAAATAATTATTTCACTGAAAAGTTTCAAAATACCCTCGTATGTAGAATAGGTTCTAGTGCAAACTTTGAATATAGTTTTCTATATTAAGGAAAATAACTAATAACAACTAATACTAGCAATAGTAAGCAACAAAATTAGAAAGATATTTAACTTTACGAAAATATCTATTTTCTTTAATTTTTCTTAACTCAGTGCATAGCAGATTAAATATCTAAATTAATAATTTTATTGATGATTAAAACTGCAGATAAATTTCTCACTTTCATGCAACAGTTCTCTTGCCGCGGCGATCTAAACAAAGTGAAAGTAAACTCCCTCTCGATCACATTAGGATATATCTTAATCGATGTGTAACTTATTAAAATCACTACCTGTGGATTTCCATTTATACTTTTTTTAAACGCGCACTGCTCGCACAGGTCTGCCGGTTCACAATTTCTTCCTGTTTATCGAATTATGCGAGCGCATTTTAATAATAATGAAACGCCCCGGAATTCCGAAATAGAAATCGCACTAAATGTACAATCGGATCCGTGCGTGTTACAAAACCCCTGTTACATGTAGGCACATGCAGAAAACTATTCGCGAGATGGAAGAGATACCTGAGGAGGGGAACCTTAACATAGAAGAAGTATGATTTCAGATTAAGGACATTCAGTTTAATTTCGTATTTTAAAAGATCTGGAAGTTAAAGATCCACATTATTATATATATTATTGTGTGAGGCAAATGTTGAAGTGTCAAGTATGGAAGGTCTTAGTCATTGTTTTCTGTATGTGGTGCTGTTGTTGATCAATTTTGTAACAGTTTATACACAGGTTCCTCCTTTTGGTAAGTAATTTAAATTTAATTGGATCGATGAATTTAATAGAGAGTTCTTGGTGAAACGAACTGGTTTTCTGTAATTTTAACTGCATTAATTTATTAATTTTAGTATAGTATAGAATTTAGGTTTAGAATTTAGAAATTAGGTTTAGGTATGTTGCTGACATATAAATTTGCTTTAACGGTTCAGATAGACAATTAAAAACTTTACATAATTATATCAACACTATTCACCCCAAAATAAATTTTACTATAGAAACAGAAATAAATAAAAGCATTAATTTTCTAGATTTAACAATATCACATAAAACTAATAAACACGAGTTCGCTATATACCATAATCATCCTATAACACACAAATTATCAGCATACCAATCAATGGTATATAGATTAATTCATGTACCTATGAGTAAAAGTAATTTCGACCTTGAACTAAATAGAATATACACAATAGCATTAAACAATGGGTACTCTATAAATATTGTCAATAACATCCTAAATAGCCAACAAAAATCTAAAACCCTTTCCTTAGTTTATCCAAAATTAAAATGCAAGATAATTAATTCCTATAATTCAATCACTTACTTAGGAAAAATTTCGGAAAAAATTGGTACTTGCATTAAAAAACTTAATAACGAACATATATCATTTACAACAGACAATACTATACAGAACATTATTAAAAACAACAAAGATAAAATAGACAAAGAATCAAACTCTGGTATATATAAGTTAACATGCGAAGATTGTAATAAGGTATACATAGGACAAACGGGGAGGACATTCAAAATTAGGACGAAAGAACACGAGAGAAGCCATAAAGAAAAGAAAACAGATTCAACTTTCGCAAGTTATTGTATAGATATCAATCATAGATTTAATATAGATTTCAAAATTTTACACATTCAAGAAAAATGTAAAAAACTTGACCTGTTAGAAAACTTAGAAATTAATAGATACAATAGTTTAGGATTAGCTTTAAATGACCAACTAGATTTAAACAACTCCCCTCTACTAAATTTAAGATTGTAAAAATTTTTCCACCACCATTTCCCCAATAATTTTCACATAAATATTCAAACTTGTATTGTACATATTCAGTATTTCATCCACCTGATGAAGCCATTGTATGGCGAAACAATATTGTAATGGTATTTACAATAAAAGAATTTTTGAAACTAGAAGTTTAATTACTTATTTCTTAGCGTTAGTATAGAATTTGTATTCTTTTCAATAGAACATTAATTTATTTTATATAATTTGTTAAATCTGCATTTTTCATTTTTAACCAACACTTTCCTTCTTTTCATTAATTTAAAATATGACATGAAACATCTAACCCGTTTCATCTTATTGCGTTACATGTAATCTAAAATTAGGAATAGAATAATTTTTTATTTACACTTTATTCGCAAACTAAATTCAACAAAACATCATGCAATCGACCGTTTTAAATATTTTCTTCATTTTCAGGGTGACATCGTTGTCTCCTTTAAATTCACGATTCCTGTTTTTACGATTTTATCCTATCAACGACTTTTTGCGAATATCATGAGAACCAAAGAGGATATCGGATCGCGTTATTCGCAATCAGCGCACTCGATTACATAATTTACAATCATCGAATCGCCAATTGACATTTCGTTTTTTTCGAATTTTTTAATGTTCATCGCCTGAAGTTAAAAAAATCTCGATATTCTCAAACATAGCTCCCACGTTTCTTATTTGATCGACATGAAATTTGCGTTCGAGAATAACTTCCGAATGACTCAAAGACTAGTGTATTCTGTAAAAGTTACTTTAAAATATTATTACGACAATGTAGATTGAAATCCTAGATACGCATTTCGGCAACTAAGTTGTTATCATCATTCGTCAACAAAATTCAACAAAACATAATACAGTCGACCTTCTTTTTAATATTTTGTTCATTTTCATTCCTTAAAGACAGCCCACTGAAAATTCGCGGTTTTATTATTCGTAATTAGGACATAAAATACCGTCATCGAATAGTCGAAAATCGATGTGAAATTCACCTTAAATCATTCACTTGCCAGAAGTCATTTGACTTCTGAAAGACTCCGAGATTGCAATTAGCGGACAATCTAGACGTGGCGTCTTTCCTTTAGTTATTCTTCGATATATTCCTTATAAATAAACTTCCAACGGTTGATAACAGCTTTTGCACGAGGTCGCCAAAGCTTTGAATTTTTACTACCAAAAATGCAATTTTTCGTTATTATTTTGCTGTTAACAGTAAATTATTACAATTTTAAACGTTTATTCAGAATTATCTTTCTGATAAATTAAATAACTGAAGAAAGATATTAATTTTTTTAATTTTTCTAAAAAAAAAATAAAAAATAAGAAATAAAATTTTTTTTTAGAAATTATATAAAAATGGCTTGAAACAGTATAAGGAAACATTCCACGTGCAGATTATCCACTAATTTATACACACCCTGTATATGCCATGTTCCAAGCGGAAGCTATTCTCAATATTTGTAGATGACACTTGAAGTTTTAACTAACAAATCGGAGACTGTGACTTATAAGTGAATAAAATAAAATTAAATAACCCTTACCACAATATAATTTAATGATTCTAAATACGTATTTCTACAACCACGTTGTCATCTTCAGTAGAAAAAACAATGTAACATTTGAACGCACAAAAACACTCACAGAAGGATTGTTCTGAACGTCTTCTAGTTTAACACTAAATTCTTCAATCTTAAATGCTACAAAAATTACCTACATTTTGGTAAACCCCCACCTATTCATGCAAGAGCATTAACCCATTATTTGTAAATTCTATAGAAAAACCGTTTAGAAATATTATAAAAGCTGTAATTTAACATACATTAAGAATACAAAATAATACAAATCTGTATAAAAACAAATTTGTATCTGTATATGCATGGACACACAGTACGTATTTACCAGCTTTTGCTTCAACTCCAGACGCATGCGTTTCTGTGTAACCACTTTTCAATGATAGATTTACGAAGCAAAAGACTATAAGTACACTTGCGGTCATGTAGTAAGTTTTGTCCTATCCGAAGACATCAGATAACCTCATGCCATCTGACGGACAAAGCCGACCACGCCGGTGCAAAGTGTTTCTTCTCGAATAGCAAAGCTATTACTGGTAAAGAAGAAAAAATACGCATGTTACTGTGAGTCCATTAACTCGTCGCCAGGTGGCGTAGTATAGCAAAAAAACAAGTTGCATGTCCATGCGATAATTCACATCAAGCTTTGATACAAAATAATACAAATCTGTATAAAAACAAATTTGTATCTGTATATGCTTGGACACACAGTACGTATTTACCAGCTCTTGCTTCAACTACCAGACGCATGCGTTTCTGTGTAACCACTTTGTCAATGATAGATTTACGAAGCAAAAGACTATAAGTACACTTGCGGTCATGTAGTAAGTTTTGTCCTATCCGAAGACATCAGATAACCTCATGCCATCTGATGGACAAAACCGACCACGCCGGTGCAAAGTGTTTCTTCTCGAATAGCAAAGCTATTACTGGTAAAGAAGAAAAAATACGCATGTTACTGTGAGTCCATTAACTCGTCGCCAGGTGGCGTATTATAGCAAAAAAACAAGTTGCATGTCGATGCGATAATTCACATCAAGCTTTGATACAAAATAATACAAATCTGTATAAAAACAAATTTGTATCTGTATATGCATGGACACACAGTACGTATTTACCAGCTTTTGCTTCAACTACCAGACGCATGCGTTTCTGTGTAACCACTTTGTCAATGATAGATTTACGAAGCAAAAGACTATAGGTACACTTGCGGTCATGTATAGTCTTTTGCTTCGTAAATCTATCATTGACAAAGTGGTTACACAGAAACGCATGCGTCTGGTAGTTGAAGCAAAAGCTGGTAAATACGTACTGTGTGTCCATGCATATACAGATACAAATTTGTTTTTATACAGATTTGTATTATTTTGTATCAAAGCTTGATGTGAATTATCGCATCGACATGCAACTTGTTTTTTTTTGCTATACATTAAGAATCCAATTATGAAACTAATCCTTAAATTATGTTGAAATATAAATTTGTAAATTAATGTTTTAATGGCAAATATTGTAATGAAACGAATTTAAAAATAAATTCCATGAATTCGAATATTTTTTAATGGTTTTCCGATTTTTCTTGCTTTAATAACATCTAACTGTCAATTAACTCAAATAAAGAAGAACCTGGTATAGGAGCCAAATCTGCGTTAATTACGTTATTCCTATTTTTAAAGATAAAAATGCTCTCAAAACTATCTAATTCGCGGGAGCGTGTAAGGTTTTTTATTAATCTCAGACAGTCAGATGTTACGTTGTGATCTGATTAAAGAATATGTCGGGCAACACTTGATTTTTCCGGTCTATTGAATCTAATATGCGAAACATGTTCTTTATAACGAGTTAGAATCGAACGCTTTGTTGAAACGGTAAACTAATAAATTTTTTTGCGCGAATCAATTTGAGGTAGCAAACATGTGGAATCCTGAATTGTTTTTCTTACTTTATGTTTTCTAACTAGCTTGTTTATTATTTCTGAATCGAAACCGTTGTAACTCGCGATTTTCTTAATTAAAGTTAATTCCTTTTCATATCTATCCTTTGTCAATGGCATGCTTAACAAACGATTGATAAGAAAATTGAAAGAGGCACTCTTGTGCTGAAAAGTATGGTTTGAATCTGCGGTTATAAATCTGTTGACGTTGGTTTCTTTTCGGTAAATATCAAACTCTAAGTTTTTGTCATTCCTAATTACTAAGGTATCTAAAAATGGCAAACCTCCGTTGTTTTCCTTTTCAACGTAGTTTCACGAAACTACGAAAAATTTAAGTAAAACCTTTAAACAGTATAATGTTCAAGTAGCATTTCGGTCGAATAACTCTCTAAAATCTCTCTTAGGCAACGCTAGAGACAAAGTTGAGGTAAACAACAAATCTGGAATCTATGAAATAAATTGTAAGGATTGTGATAAAAAATTTGTCGGCCAAACAAAACGTTCGATTCTAACTCGTTATAAAGAACATGTTTTGCATATTAGATTCAATAGACCGGAAAAATCAAGTGCTGCCCGACATATTCTTGAATCAGATCACAACGTAACATCTGAGTGACTGAGATTAATAAAAAAACGTCACACGCCCCCGCGAATTAGATAGTTTTGATAGCATTTTTATCTTTAAAAATAGGAATAACGTAATTAACGCAGATTTGGGTCCTATACCAGGTTCTTCTTTATTAGAGTTAATTGACAGTTAGATGTTATTAAAGCACGAAAAATAGAAAAACCATTAAAAAATATTCGAATTCATGGAATTTATTTTTAAATTCGTTTCATTACAATATTTGCCATTAAAATATTCTGACTCAACATTAATTTCCAAATTTATATTTCAACATAATTTAAGGATTAGTTTCATAATTGGATTCTTAATGTATGTTAAATTACGGCTTTTATAATATTTCTAAACGGTTTTTCCATAGAATTTACAAATAATGGGTTAATGCTCTTGCATGAATAGGTGGGGTTTACCAAAATGTAGGTAATTTTTGTAGCATTTAAGATTGAAGAATTTAGTGTTAAACTAGAAGACGTTCAGAACAATCCTTCTGTGAATGTTTTTGTGCGTTCAAGTGTTACACTGTTTTTTCTACTGAAGATGACAACGTGGTTGTAGAAATACGTATTTAGAATCATTAAATTCTATTGTGGTAAGGGTTTTTTAATTTTATTTTATTCACTTCAAGTTTTGCTGAATCTTTTGCTTTGTTAGTCAATTCAATAAAATTTATGCTTTTTTGACAATTAAATATTATTTCTGTATAACTGACTTAGGAAAGGCATACATTTGATCATCATAAAATATTGCATTTGGCCGAGAAAGGTCGTAAATTAAATCTTTTAGAGTCACTAGAAATTTTTAAAAGCGGAAACAACACAATAGTTCTGTTCTTAACGACCAGTTGGATCTTATATATACACCTCTTTTCCAATGTTGTATATAATAGTTAAGTATATAGTAGTAATTTTAAATAACATCATAAACCACCCCCATATATTTTTGTGCCATTTATAAGATCTATGTGGCCCTGTAACTTTTGCTGTTTGACAATGACATTGTATGTCGAAACCGCGGTCACTATTACATGTGAATAAAGTGGTATAACAAAGTTATTGTTTTATTTTATTTTATTATTTTCAAAATGAATTACCACAAAGTTACGGATACCAGTATTAGCTTTAGAAAACTTCAAATTCTAACAGTTGTCACACATAAATTTAAATTATAAACGTTTATATTTTTTAAATTATTTTATTATAATATTAAGACATAAAATATATATTATTCTACTATACTGTAGAACGGGCAAAAATTAGAAAATGGAGATTGGATTTATTCCACTGATTAGTGCTTACAGAATTTCGGCAACAATATCCTAATCTGCCAGTTAATTACGCACAACTACAAAAACATATTCAAGCTTGTGTTATTAAATTTGGTGAAACAGGGGCAAGATCTCGTAAACTTGGCGGTAGAGCACCTAGGAGACGAACAGCAAATTGCATAGAGGATATTCGACGTCGAATGGGCAACCCACCCAAAAAATCAATCGCAAAACTATCACAAGTTCATTTGTCAGTGGGAACATGTCATACTATTTTAAAAAAAGGACTTAAAGTAGTTTCCAAATAAAATTCAAGCAGTTTTGGAACTCAAACATGTAGATTTTGTAACGAGAACACAGTATTGTCTATGGTTTTTGAATAACATAAATAATAATGGTATTCTCGACAAATGATTCTTCTCGGATGAGGCTTGGTTCCAACTTTCAGGATATTTAAACAAGCAAAATATGAGAATTTGGTCTGCAGAAAACCCTCATGAATTTGTGGAATCTACGCTATATTTACAAAAAATAGTCAAAAATAGGTTTGACTAGCAGTTTCCAGAAGACGAATTATTGGACCTATATTTTTTAATCAAACCATAACAGCCGAAAGATATCGTAATGAGTTATTAGAGCCGTTTATTAATGAACTTCATGATGATGAACTTACTGAAGGATAATGCACCAGCGCACAAATCTCGAGAAACAATACCTTTTTTTACAAGAATTTTTCGATACAAGAATTATTAATTTACCTCCAAGATCTCCAGATTTGACAATTATATACTATTTTATTTTTCCATATTTAAAGAATACCATTTTCATGACCAGACATCACACAATTGAAAAGCTCTTCGTAATGCTATTGTAAATTTTTGTGCTGACATAACCCAAGAAATCCTAATAAATGGCTTTGAAAGCATGAAGCGTAGAGTTCAACTTTGTCTCCAAAATAATAGTCAACATTTCCAACATCTGCTTTAGTATTATTTTCTTTTAATTTTGACCATTGTAATAAAGATTTTTTCAAAAACTAAATTACTAATTATTACACATACTTACATGACATAATAACCAAACTATCAAAATTATACGTTTGTGACAGAATACATCCACTGTCACCAACCATTAAAAAACTCATGGCCATCTCTAATGACGAAAGTTTTTGAAGGCACGTCATGTCTTAACTTGATTATAAAATCTTTCAGTTGTCATGCAGCTGTCACTTATGTGTAATATATTAGCAAAGAATTATCTAAATTAAAAGTTAGGTGTATGTACTTTTAATTTTTGTGGATATTTGGATTAATACTGGTGAAACTGGTGAACTGGTGAAAATGCTATATATAAGATAGAACGAAATATTTATTCGAGCACCATATCCGAATTTAAAATAATATTTTAAAATAAATTATTACCACTTTATAGGGTTGTAAATCGATATATATTCAATACATATATAATTCAATATATTCAATAAAGAAAATAAAACAATGCCTTTTTAATACAAATTTATCAACTCGCTGGCTATTTCGAAAGTATAATTCGATAATAAAACTTTTGTGTTCATGAGAAAACTGCATTATTAGCGACCAATATTAACAATTAACAATATGTTTGTTTTAAATAGAACAGTAGTTGAATTATGTTCAGACACATCGTTTAACTTCACAGCGAAATCAAGACTAATTAGAAGCATTTTTTATAACGCACGATATGTAGTTGCAATGACATTATTAATATTCTACTATAATGAGTATAATGACAACAAGTGTTCTAATTAAATTTCAGGTTTAAAATAGCTTTTTTTCTATTTTGAGTTTGAAATGAACTCATTATGACACCCAAAACAGTATCGAAATGAGCTTTATTTCGATACGCTTTTTTCATTTTTCAATGTTGGCGTTGTTCGAACACAGAAATAAATATCATTGAGTAACAATTATCGATAAATTCCATAATTGTTACTCCTACACGCGCTTATTTGCTAACTCTGTATACTAAGTTATTCCTGTTTTAAACATTTATTGAGCTAACGTTTTATATCAAGTTTCACTTTCGAATGGGCAGATGAAAAATTTTATTAATAGACCGGTTCTCCGAGTGAAATGTCTTGGAAAAAAAGTACTTTCTTCGTATTTTATTGCTGTTTCGTGTGAATGTTAAGTAACTTGATTTTCATAAAATTTTATAACGATACTTGATACAACATTTAGAATAAATGTAAGATAATGAATTTTATACCTTACTCGCAATATACAAAGTGTCCCGTATCGTTATGTTCAAATTTTAGAAGTGTAAAGTAGACTTCATTTCAAGCAACAGAAACGCCAAACTTGTATATCCATTTTTATTTGTTTCAAAGTTACAGATCTATGAATGTGATTGTCAGATCATGGAAAAAAATGTAATCCTAAAGTCAATACAAACTGATTTTATTTAAAAAAAAGTTATACGATTCAATAACAGGCCTGTGATTGTTAACGTCACATAATAAAATGTTATCCTAAAGTAAATAAACACGTGTCGTAGTGTATACAGTAATTTCTTGGAGATCTACAAAAAAAGAATTCTGGAAATTGATTTATGATAAAGAAGGTTCTTACTTATTTCGTAAGTGCTTAACCATGAATATCATACAATAAACGAATGTTCAGATGACTGTTAACGTTGCATTTTTTAATAATGGATTACATTACGTTTCTCCATACAACAGCTTCTTAGTGAGTGGACACGTTTTCTTTATTCAAAATGCCTTACCGATTTTCTTCCAAAGAGTATGCACGTGAAGCAGTTATTGAATACCGACATCGGTTTCCCGATAGGCGCATTCCTCATTACAGAACGTTTCTGGAAGTATACAGATAATTTCGGGAATGCGGACTGCGTGATTCTCTTTTCGACCAAGAAGTAAATTTGCCAGAAGACTTAGAGGAAGAAGCAGTAGCTATTGTTACAAGGGATCCAACTCTCAGTGTACGTCGAATCGCTAGACAGACTAGGAGTGCCACGAACGAGAATTTGGCGAATTTTAAATCGTGAGAGCTTATATTCATATCACTATCGCAGGGGATACGGTTTGCTTGAGGCAGACCACTATGCTCGTCTAGTTTATTCTACCTGGATATTAAGACAGTCACGGCTTCATTTTAATTTCTGCAGAACAGTCCTCTGGACAAATGAATCTACGTTAACGAGAAGTGGTGTTACAAAGCTGAGAAATCTGCACAGGTGGTCATCAGAAAATCCCAAAACTATACGCCCATCTAAATTTCAACATAAATTTTCAATTAACGTTTGGGCGGCCCTAATCGATGACTTGTTGATTGGTCCTGTCGTTCTTCCTGGGAGGTTAAATGCGGACAGTTACCTTTAATTTCTTATTGACGAACTGCCAGGTCTTTTAGAGGGTGTCCCACTGAATGTTCGACAAGACATGTGGTTTCACATGGATGGAGCACCACCACATTTCGGAATTGCTGTACGAGATTGGGTTAACGTCAATTATCCAAGATAGATTGATTGAGGTGGTCCTGTTGCATGGCCACCCAGATCACCCGATCTTAATCCCCTTGACTTTTATTTATGACATTATTATACATGAAAAATTTAGTCTACGCGCAAGTTTCGAACACAAGAGAAGAGTTGTTGGATCGTATTCATCTGGCTGCCGAGCAAATCCAACAAAACAAGTATGAAATTCGGATAAGTACTTCTTCTGTTGGCTTACCGGCACAAGCCTGCATTCAACAAAGAGGTGGACATTTCGAAAATATTATTAATTGAACTTTTTTAAATAAAATTAGTTTTTATTGACTTTAGGATTACATTTTTTTTTCATGATCTGACAATCACATTCATAGATCTGTAACTTTGAAACAAATAAAAATGGATATACAAGTTTTGCGTTCTTGTTACTTGAAATAAGGTCTACTTTACACTCCTAGAATTTGAACAGAATGATACAAGACACTTGTATATATATATATATATATATATATATATATATATATGAAGGTGTAGTTTCTCGGGTTCTTAGCCGCGTGTGAGTTTTGTCCTGAAAAGGACTAAAAGGAGTAAATAGTCCTTTTCAGGACAAAACTCACACGCGGCCAAGAATCCTAGAAACTGCACCTTCATCATACATCCGCGAGAACATCAAGAGTAACATATATACATATATGTATATATATATATATATATATATATATATACATATATATACATATATATATATATATATATATATATATATATTTCGAAGAAATATGAAATGTAAATAACAGTATATTAATGTCATACATAATATCTGTAGTTGTCATGGACGAAATTATTCAATAGTACATTCAAGTCCAATAATAATAAATCACGCCTTGGCATTCTCTAAACAGTTAGACAACAAAAACGGGCAAATGATCAATCATATGTGGGGCAGACAAACAGGCGAGTTAGCGTGAGAAGAGAAGAACACCGAAACGCGGTCGTCAAGAAAGAAGTAAAGTCATCGTTAGCACAACATAAACTCCTGACAGTGCACTCTATCGACTTTGAAAACACGAAGATCCTAGCCAAAAGTCAAAACCTAACGACGAGAATTACAAGAGAAGTGCTTAAATAAACGTGACGACAGCCAGCGCTTGCCGCATGCATGGAAACCGCTCCTAGTTCACCGACAGATAAAAACACAACCAAAACCCGACAGATCGCAACCCCTACACAGACACACGGGCCGACCAGGGAACTTACAGGCACTCGGACCAATTACACGAAGCCGCGCATGCATGACGTCAATAGTGAGACGCCCTCTCCCGACACAGCAGCATATAACAAGAGGTAGTGTTAGGCCCACATTACAATCGTGTACTAGTCTTTGAGACGAACACACGTACATATTGCATTTAAACATTCGACGGTAACCGTCAAAGCGAACCCGGAAGCAATGGCCGGACGAATTATTACGATAACAAACTTAAAACTAAATCCCAACTTCGTTGAACTCTGGCCACCTGAATTACTACAACAAACACAATCGACGAAACGCACAGCGAAAGTGGCGTTCAAGAACTACTACGGACTTCACCGAATTTATTTGTTATAAATCCAGATCAACCGAAGATACAAGTAGAAATAACAGATCCCGAACCGACCAAAAAAGAAAAACACCACAGAAAACAGAACATAATACATCCGGAAAAGAAAATCGAAGACTTCATCTACCCTAAATTTACAAAGAAGCTGAAAACAGACGAATCAACTACACCGATCGAAACAAGAAACTCCTACAGTGCCCTCGAAACCAAACCCGAGGAAAAGATGGAACAAGAAGAAGCTGAATTCACTCCACAACCGTCAACTTCAGGCAGCACACCCAGGGTAAGTGACAAAACAAACACCACACAAAATACAAACACCGAAACACGCAAAACACACAAAATCGCACCAATCATAATAACAGACAAAGACAAATGGGCACATATACGACAAATGCTTAAAACACTCAACATTAACACCGTACAAAACAAACTAGTGAAACCTGGCATTCACATCGAACCGAAAACTGACGAAGACTACCGCACACTTAAACACATACTCAACACAGAACACATTCAATTTTACACGTTTCAATTACGAAGCGAAAAAACACTAAAGGTATTATGCGAGGCATTCCTACCTTTATCACTGACACAGACATTACAAACGACTTGACTGACCAAGGCTACCCGACACTAAAAATCAAAAGAATGAACGGCAAACACGGCATACCTGCACCACTTGTACTAATAGAACTGACGAGACAATACAAATCAATTTACAACATACACGACTGCTGCGGACTCACAATTACAATGCCACAAATGTCAGACATTTGGACACCACCAAAAAAACTGTAACATACACTACAAATGCATGAAATGCGGAAACGAACACTCAACACACCTATGTACAAAACCCAAAACAACCCCACCAAAGTGTGCAAACTGCGGTGGTCCTCACTTATCCACTTTCCTTAACTGTCCTAACAATCCAAACAACCCTGTAAACAAAACCACACCCAAACCCGAATACATACCAGCACCACCCCCAACAACGAACCCATGGACACAAAAACAAAGAAACACAAACGCAACAACAGAACAGATACAATACTTCCTAACGCAAACACAGAAAATAATCACACTCTACAACAACAAACATTAAACACACACATGACTGAAACGCAAAAAACCGATGACCAGTGACTTAAACGCAAAAAGCGACAAACACACAGACTACACATACGCAACACAGGACCGCACAAAAACACACAACACACGATTATTTATTAATCAGACACAAACACGTCACAACCCTGGGAAATACGAAACAATGGAGTGGAAATGGAGGCAACTCCGATCACAACAAAATTCAAGTCTCATATAAACAGGCCCACATTAGACGATCTCCAGCTCTAACCAGCGACAGATCGACTAGCTCCTGAAGATGACGAGTGCGATCTCGTTGAAACGTAGAGTAAATAGTCCTTTTCAGGACAAAACTCACACGCGGCCAAGAACCCGAAAAACTACACCTTCATATTAATTTCCTCAAAGCCACAATCAGGAAGAGCAGCTTTTGACTTATGCACTGGCGCATTGTCGTGGAGGAACACGACACCTTGCGTGAGTTTTCGGCGTCCTTTCGCTTTAATAGAATATCTGAGACGATGTATCAAACTTGCATACATTTAAATAATAGTACTGCTACTATTGATATTATATTATTAGACCCCTAACTTTCTTTCTGCTGGTCAGATCGGGAATTTTAATAGCCTTAAATCTTCTCCAGACAACGCGGATTATTTTACAAAAAAAAACGCGGGTAAATCAGTTCAGTAATTGTTTAGTCTATAACGGACACACATAAAAACATTGCCTCATATATATATATATATATATATATATATATAATCCGCGTTGCCTGGAGAAAATTTAAAGCTATTGAAATTCCCGATCTGACCAGCAGAAAGAAAGTTAGGGGTCTAATAATATAATATCAATAGTAGCAGTACTATTATTTAAATGTATGCAAGTTTGATACATCGTCTCAGATATTCTATTAAAGCGAAAGGACGCCGAAAACTCACGCAAGGTGTCGTGTTCCTCCACGACAATGCGCCAGTGCATAAGTCAAAAGCTGCTTTTACTGATTGTGGCTTTGAGGAAATTAACCAACGATCTTATAGCCCAAATTGAACACCCAGTAACTGCTTTTTGTTTCTGTATCTCAAAAAAAAACACTTAGGGGAATAAAGTTTACAGACGATGACAATCTTATAAAAGCTGTAGAGAACCATTTTGAAGAGAAACCAAAAGATGATTTTTAAAAATGTAAGCCACCAATCGCTGGTGAAATAACTTCGTAAATCGAAACCTTCATTTTGAACATAGAACAATATAATGTATAATTATCAAACAAATCAAAGCCATACTATTATAACATTAGTATTGTTCATCAATTAAAGAAAATTACCCACGCATCAAGATCGGAACTTCCATTTAAAAAAAGAACTCCTTACATTGACATTCATTAGTATATATTGCGCAACTTTCACCGATGAAATTACTCGTTGCAAAATTATTCCCTTACGTAACGACTTTTGTCCTCTTTTGTATTTAAAAGCAATCATAGCTCTTCAATTTTAGCTTCGTAAAGATCACAAATAAATTAAGGCTAAACAGGGCCTCCTTTATTTAACAAAGTTCAAGCAAGTAATATATAAAGATGCATATGAGAGAATGTGCATGAATTGATTGCCAAACATTATTATGGAACCATGACCTCAATTAAAATAGTTATTAAATAAAAGTCTCGTGTGCTATGGCATAACAAGTTACTTAATTTTTTGAGTTACAGTTCGTTAACTCGTATTTTCCCAAAGTGTTAGTCAATTATACGAATTGATAATTTAAAAAAAAGAACTCCCTGTGTAGTTTCGTAATTAAATTTGCTTAAACACTTAAACACGAATGTCTTTAGCAGTGTCACCAAAGTTTAATATCTTAGTAAGTACTAAAGTTTATCTCGTAATTACAATCCAGACCGAGTCTGTAAAAATAGTATAATTGTACTATAAAATAAAAGGTGATATCCCAATACTAAAATGTAAATAACAGTGTCACAAGATTATTTTAGGTGATCATGATGTAAGTTTCGATTCTCAATGTGTAGGGGAAGCGGGGCTGGTTGGGCACCGGGGTACAGTGGTCATTTCTAATTATTTTCGTTAATATACCTACATAAGGTTCGCCATCTATAAATGAGATGTTGAACACATGTCCCGACACCGCAAGGCAATCATCGATACATCTAGAAGTTCCGCGATGGCAGAGTGACTCTAACCTTGTTCAAAGTAGGTGTGAAAAAATGATAAATAGAGCAGACCAATTTCCGTGCGCGCCATTAGCGCCGGTATGGGAGTGTATTTCGTAATACATTAGAATATGCGATAGAATAGGGACGCAACATGAGCTTGTTACCGATATAAGTATAGAAGTAGAGACATTTATTCTATCAGAAATAATTAAATATACATTTGGTTTTCTGCTATTAAAGTAATATGCATAAACACACGAAAAATAAGAATAGTGCATATTACAGCAGCGTTGTATGTACCAATAAATAAAATGGAAAATGTATGAAATCAGTGATTGTGTGCACGACAGAGGATTTAAAAAAACACTTACCGTTTTAAGTGTCATCCAAGGATTGACAAACTGGAGAAACCCGATTGTATATTTTCAACATCAGGTGCGTTTCTAAGGTTATTTCTGAAAAAAATGTCCGCCGTGAGGAAAAAATATGTTTATATTCGGAAAACGAGCGTTCTACATCTAGTGATGTTATATTCGCATAATCAAAATACTTTTTTGAGCAACTTAACGCATCTGTAGACGTGCCCTCACAAATATGTGTTAAGGTGTCAAAATCTGCATTTCTGTCTAAAACACCTTCAAATTTAATTAGAACACTTTCACGTTTTGCGTCTTCTACAGCACACAGTTGTGCGTGAACATCTTTAACGATTTGCAGCGATTCCTCTAACGACAGCGACGAATTTTCTAATTTTGTTATTGCTTTCAAGTCCCAAGTAATTCTCACGAATACTTTGTAAATCCATTTTAATCTGGGCATCTTGAAATTTTTTCTGGCTTGTATTGATAGCTGCACTTTCTTTCGGATCGAATGATAAAACCACGTCCTTAATTTTTTCAAAATGTTCAAGATAGTAAAACCCCGCCCGTAACCATGTACCCCAACGTGTCAGAATCAGCTGTGGTGGCTCAGGGGTATGGGAACACAATTCGTGAAATACGTTTTGGTGATTTCAGGAATACTGGCTTTGTACTTGATATTAAAGCATCTACCTCTGGATAACAACTACGAACCTGTTCTGCCATAAGTTGTAAAGCATGGAGTTTACAAGTAATATAACAAGTTAGGATAATATTTTTTAAGAGACCGGCCTACAGAACACATGGTTGCGGCGCCATCGGTCATAAACTTTAATACTTGGTCTTTCGAAAGTTTAAATTTTTCCAAAGTATCTAATAGCACCTCTGAAATTTTTTCGACATACATTGTTCTAGTCGTCTGGATGCTGATAAAATTGAAGACGTTGGTTGATGTGGTTCAATATTACGCGCCATCACATTAACTACAGATTGTTTTTTGCTGTCAGTTGTTCCGTCCACACACAACCAGTTTTTTATTTTTCAGTTCGGCTTTGATTTTATTTTCAATCTGTTAACGCACCGATGGTAAATTCCTTCGTAACGTTGTCGTGCTCGGTAATGTTTGATTCGCGTATTTATTAAAATGAAATAAATGAATCATTACTTAACAAGGTAAACGGCAGTGTACACACAAACATAGTTACACATAGTTCATGTATAAACTGTTGTCGATTAATTTTGTTATTATTGTGCTTCGAACTGCTTACGTGTTCTTTACAATGTGTTTTTGACCAACACATTAGATATGTATTGCACACTAAACATTTAATTTTTGAGCCATCGTATATTAAGTCCGGGAAATCCATAATAAACTTATTCACTTCGTCTGACAACGGTCGCTTTATCGATTTATGTGTCGACGACATTTTATTACGTATGCTTACACTTACATGCAGTCTAAGCAAGCACCAAACACATACTGAATGCTTTTTATTAGTTCTGATGCAATACAATCATCCTCACATAGGCGCACATGGCGCGCACGGAAATTGGTCTGCTCTAATGATAAACAATGGAGATTATAAAGATATCATTATATTTCCAAAAAGTATTTCTTTAATTAGTTTGAAATAAAAAATATGGTTTGCTAAACATTGGGGCACAGTGGTCCTTATTTATGGGAGTACAGTGGACACTGATCTGAATGTATATTTAAGTAGTGACTACTATATCCCAATTTCGGACTTGCATATTTTTCTGGAACTGGATCTTTGGCTTTTTAAAGAGAACACGATGGTTGGCAACAGAAAAAGAAAGACACATATTGGCGAAACTGATCCAGGCCTTATGTTTGAGGCTATTCGAAGCACATTAGACAGAGGCGTATCAATAAAACGACCCGCAATTAATTTCGATATTCACAGAACGACACTTAAAAGATACATACAAAAATGAAAAGATAGAGGTTGGGATATTGCCACTTTTGTGACGTACCTTCAATGATGCCTACTTATTCAACACGCAGAAAATTTGACAACGGTGAAGAATGAATGTTGGTTAAATATTTGGTAAAGTGCGCTCAACTTCAGCGCGAATTGACACCGCAGTTTAGTTTAAACCGTTTTAATGAACTCTTATAACATGGGTTAAATTTTATTTGTAACTCTTGGTTAATACATTTATGTTTAAATTACCTTTTTTGTTTTTAATAATAATGTATCCACTCGAACCCATGATCCTGTCTAAACTACCCCGGCTTGGGGCACGCTGGTCACATACATAACTCTACTTGCTAAATCCCTACTACAAATTTTGTTAAATATGATTTTTCAATATTTTAAAATATAACATTAAAGAAGCCGATGTAGAAGCATCCATCTGTTTGTGAAGCAAAGCACTTGCGCTAAGATGCATAATAGTTACGTTGAAAATACGAAGAAAGTCTCGAAGGTGTCCCGGTCTCCCCTATATGAAAATGCATAAGCATCTATATATTTTAAGATATTTATGAAATAGGTCTGTTTACCTTTGTGAGTCAATTGTTATAGTATTTCAAGAAATACTATGACCGATGTCTATTACAGTTCTTATATTAGTAGGAGTTATTGTGGGATACCCTAAAAGAAATATTTATTAAAGTAGCAGAAGGTAGATAAATTGAGTGAGCCACAAAAAGAATTTTCAGAGTATGCCATTGATTAAATCAGTTATGTCTTAGATTGATTCAGTGATTTAACCTAATATCAATCCATTCGATGTTTAGACTTACGCCATTAATTTTCAACCATATGAACCAAATCAAGACTTCTGGCTCAAATTCATTACTTATAAAATAGAATTGTAGTTAAAAGTAATAAAGTAGATTACCTCTATTACTTTTAACTACTACTACGAACACGAACGAACAGTGTGTCTACCAGTAGGGGAAACAAGGGAGGCTCGCTACATTTTTTAGAAAAACAACATTCGAATTATTTCAGCACCTGTTTCTGAACTCGCTTATATGCGGATACAATCTTGGACTATTTCTGCAGCTAAGGAATTATATAATTTTTGAAAATTGAAATATTTGACTGTGTTAGAAATTTTTGTATTTACCCTTGTAAAATGTCTCTAACCTCCCCCTATATGGGAGGCATGATACATTATCTGGGAGGTTTGATACAATACAGATTTATATATTAACTGAAGCAATAAGAACAAAGTATTTTATTTCTTATAAACTCAGAAGATTACATTTATAAGTTAATATAGGTATACATAGATTCAAAAATTCTATCTAGATTTGTTTCTAAAAGTGCAAATACACGTCGAATAAAAAAAATAGAATAGGTATGAATAAAAAGTAGACCTTTAATTAAGACACAATTCACAGATAAATGTTTTTATGCCTCTATCGACACCAGCGCATGCAGAGTGGCACCATTTTAGACAACTTTGACAACGAATCCAATTTTCACCTGATCTAGACATCGAGTATAATAATTGCAATAGATGCAAGCAGCATCTTCCTCATCATCAGATTCAAAATGTGGCTCTTGGTCACTATCATTATCAGTCTCAACAAATTTTCTACCTTGCATTTTCTTGACATTTCTAACTAAAACCTGTCTTTTAGGCCAACCCTCATTAGCTCCTTCTGCTAAAGCTTGTTTAAGATTTTCTTTATCAGTGAATAAGTCGCGTTTGCCCTGTTGAGCCCTTGTTCGTTTTTCTTTCTTTTCTAATCTAATTCTATGTTCGGCATCAATAGCTTCCTTTTCTGGAGTATCAGTTAAAATTATGTTTTTTCCAAGATTTTTTCTTCCTGTTTTTTTTCCGTGGTAGTGCTTTGGGAAACGGACGAATCTCCTCAGGACTTTTAATCAGATCAGATGCCTTGCTTGTCCCTGGTCTTACACTATATGAAGGAATTTTTGATTTGTTTAGAAGTAAATCTTGTGACTCTTGACAAGAGGTACCAGGTTGACCTGCTGCATCGATATTTAATCTTTCGGGTTCTACTTCAGCGATTTCAGCTTCTGCTACATAGGTCCGATTTGTAACTTCCGCTCCTGCAAATTCGAGTTCCCCAAATAAATGTGGATTAAATGGGTAAATTCCTGTTGTAGAGAATCCCTTAGTAATATTGGAATGTGAAAAGGCTCTAGCATAAGCAAGCCCAACTAATTCTGATACATTTTTTAGAGAAATTGTTTGTCCTGGGTGGCTAACCATCCATGCATCCGCTTGCTCATTATAATAACGTTTAAATGGGCCAAAGACAGAAACATCTAGTGGTTGAAGTCGATGACTTGTGTGGGGTGGCAAAGTTAATAAACTGACACCATTTAATTTGCAAGTGTGTTAAGCTATAGGCGAAATGTGGCTATTATGATTGTCTAGTATTAACAGACATTTATTTTCTTTAGAACACTGCATATTTTATAAAATGATCTAGATATTTTATAAAAATATCTGCGGTCATCCAACCACTTTCATGCGTCTCCGCAATGGAACCCGGAGGAGCACCTTGGATCATGTAATCCTGTACCCTGACACGAGGAAATATAAAGAAGGGTGGCACGGAATTTCCCAAAGCATTTATAGCGCAACATACTGTCACAAGTGTGCCACGTTCCGCAGAAGTTGTTTTAGAAATTTGTTTTTGACCTTTACGGGGGGTTTGTGCGCAGTGGTAACCCCAGTTTCGTCCAAATTATATATAGATGCTGGACCTAAATTTTCCCTTTCAAATAAAATGCGTAAGTTATTATAAAATAGTTGTACGTTGTATCGATTGAATGCAGTCGCTCTGCCTAAGCTAGTTGCTTCAGGAGTTCGTAACGATAATTGGGGATGACGTACCATAAATCCTTTTAGCCAATCGTATGAAGCTGATTCATTAACTTTCCAGTTTTCTGGTATTTTTTTCATGTTTTGTTGGCCAAATTGATATACAAATTTTCTTGTTTGCTTAGACGTTAGGCCATAATAAGTTAACAGATAGTCCATCAAAAGGATTTCTTCTTCAGGCAAGAATATTTGTGAAGTGTTAAAGTTTGGCACAAAAGAAATATTTTTGTCTGTTTTATACTTTGCAGCATATCGAGATAGAGTAATCTTAACAATTTTATATTTTTTGGCGGTAGTTCTTATGGGTTTATTCTCATTGACTACCTCTAGGACGGCGCTTTTTAAATCGTCAGGGGAGATCTTCTTCCGATTTTTAGATACCCATTTAAACGGCATCTAGAATATAATAAATGCGTCTTAACTACAGCTCAACTATTGCCGTGTGAGACCACAATTTGCAAATAATCATTACGCAAATAAATATAACAGTTGCACAGAGAAAGGGAGGTTTGATACTCGTATCAATCCTCCCGAGGCCAAATGTATCAAACCTCCCCGAATGACAAATTTATAAAATAAGCACAATATTGAAATCAAGCAATTCGATTTTAGAAATACCAGCACTTGTGCCATAGTTTAAACTAATTGCAGACTCGCGTAGTACCAATGAAATTTTCAAATTCTTCTTTTGAAAATCATAAAATCTTACGTCAGCTAAGGGAAAACATTGAACAGTAGGAAAACACAAACTAACCTCTAAAACTGTCACTTTACCTACGTTTACTTCTATATTGCATATTAGACTAGTGCGTTAACTGCAACCCACGTTGCATTCATGCAGAATGTCCTACCAATATATATAATGTAAAATACGAATGTGTATCACGCCTCCCGACGTATCAAGCCTCCCTGGTTTCCCCTACGTGATTTATGGCTCACAGAGTCAGTCTCTCGAAACACACAAACACAATTAGAAAAGCAATTATAAAAATTTTTATGAATTACAGCTAACCAAATTTAAATTTATTTGAATTGGATGTATAAACTTGCTTTCGGCAGTTTTAACACATTAATTGATGACAGTCAATGTCACTCAATTTTCAAGACCCTTAAGTTATAATACCTGGTTTAAGTTCAGACATTTCAGACATATATTTTCTATTTTAATGCCATCTTCGTCCTAGAAACTTTACGATATCACGGTATATATGAATTTGTTGTAATTATTCGCATTAACATAATGAATTTCTACAATGAATGAGAAAGAAATAAAGCAAGGAATCGTGTAGGTAACTACTTCCTTGTATTAATGCTATGTTTGTATTGTGAAGTAAATGTAAATAGGAAAGATTGCTTGAGAATTTAAAAACAATTTAAATGGATTATGAAAATTACTACTTAGATTACAAAATTAGAAAGTTTTATTATCATTAATACGTAATTATTTTAATTAAGAACTTGCTGATATTAGATTCCTCATTTTTAATTATTTCAATTAGTAATTTCACAATTAATTTGCACTTTTGCCCCTTTTTCGATTATTCAAGAGATGTTTTATGCGACTATTATTTAAAAATTTGTACTATTGAACACATGACGAGTTTCACTATAAGCTAGTCAAAAAAATAACAATAATAACCATATACTTGTCATTATCTCAAAAAGTTAGAAGAATATGGAAGCAAAATGGAGTGATTATAAGACTATTTATAATATATCTCGCGGGCACATTTTAAAAAATATTAATTCAGAACCTACAGATATTTGATTTGCCTATTTGGTCTTTGCGTTGTGGCAAAGTTACCGTTTTGATTCTGTTGGATTACACCGGCCAACAATTTTTTGTTTCTTCTGACTGTGATTTAACACTTGCTTTCAATGAATATTGGTACGCTAATGCCAAATATGAAACCCATTTGTCCCTTTCACGCCAAGTTTTCTTTCTACGGAACTTCTTGTTAAGTAAATGCAGCAAATTCTTAATTGTTCAAAAAATTGAAAGACATTCCAAATACATTTATCTCATTAGCATTATACATTTGTACCTGATATTATTGAAGTACTTAATGAACTAATTTAGTAATAAACAATTATAAAGAAATGCCTTATCCTGTTCATTAAGTGAACATATTAGGGTTAAATGAGATTTTATTAGAAAGTATTGATCACTTAGGACTATTTAAAACTAAACAATGGTGATAATAAAACGTTAGTTACATGTTAGTTGTTAGGGAAGAAACTACATCATGTCCACTACTCGAAGATGTGCATATAGTGCCGATTCGTTCTACTAAGACTTTCTTTCTTTTCTAAAAACATAACCTAATTCTTTGTGGCTTTATTTTCTTTAGTATTACCCACTGTTGCCAGTATAAGTATTATTGCTATAGATTCTAGAATACTTTCGCGATAAATTTTAAAGTTTTGAAATAGATTTAAAGAGCTTCATGTACATTCTGTAATTTCCCTTTGAATGCTTACACATTCATATCTTTAATAGTTAGAAAGTATAGTAAGATGAAACTCATTGAGTTATATCTTTAGCTAATAGAAAAAGGTTGAATGTAATTTTAATAAAATAAATACTTAGTTTACTTATTTATTAATATTTTTATTTATGAACAATAGTATATTCAGATTTTTCGGTTTTAGTCTTGCACACCTATGTTCTATTATTAAACGAGCTGTACTATACACTCTCACTTTTGTTGAACTCGCTCGAAGTATTTCCTAGCACATTGTTTTAAGGGTTTCAGCTCTATTCCTGTTTCCTAAAAGAAAATCCAAATAAAAAAATGTATTTAGGGGAAAGGTGTCAAGAATGGGACAAGTCTTGAATGGGACAATACAGTTTTCTGCTGTCTGGTAGTAAATACTACTTCTTTGCTATGCTTATAGATGGTAATACAAGTATTTACAACTTTAATAAGTATTCTTATGTTCTTCACCAGTTTAGTTTTCACAGTATCAGTCAGACAAGTTTTAGAACGCGGAATGTAACCTGTTAGGAAACTAATAATGATAATAATAATCCATGCCTTAGCATCCCCCAACAGCTTGCGCCAATTACAGGGGGCATCGGCTGGCCATGAGTTATTATTACGCCTACGGCTGTAGACCGACTTAAGATACCACCATTCCGCATTTGCCGTGAAATTTGGAAAACTACAGAAAACCAAACTCAGAAAGGAAGCACCGGGGTTCGAACCCGGTACTGCCGGACTACGAGGCAAGTGTGCAAGCCACCAAGCCACTAGCCCGACAATAAACCTAATCACCTAAACCTAATAACAAGTATTACAAACGGCGGCTTGATCTGGATATCGGGATGTGGATGTGCCGTGCAGAATGTTAACTATGTATACACAAAGTAGAGAATTGAAAAGCCATGTCTGTCTTCGAGATACCGTACATTGATAAGCTTCAATTAGAGCGAAACGCGTCTGTACGTTCCCGTTGATGGAAGTGGCTTTTCAGTAATTTTTAATTATCCTAACAACCAGTAAGATCGTAGTCGCGACGAGGTGTGTTATACATGCTAGTACAAACTTGGTTTGTCGGATTGTAGTTATTAATGCATCACATAAGGCGACATCGACATGTAAAAATGGGAATTAATATTCAGTAATTCTCATTTGCAGTAAGTTCAGAATGTTAACTATATATACACAAAGTAGAGAATTGAAAAGTCATATCTGTCTTCGAGATACCGTACATTGATAAGCTTCAATTAGAGCGAAACGCGTCTGTACGTTCACGTTGATGGAAGTGGCTTTTCAGTAATTTTTAATTATCATTACATCGGCTGTAATTGATTTTACTTTCCCTTATTCTTTCTTGCAAAAATCCAGAAAATGAAAGAGACTCTTGATGGGACTAATGTCTGTTTCGATTACAGGCATTTGTTATTTATTTTCAGGATCTACTTTCTTCATAATATTATACATTTCTTGATCTAGAAAAGAAATAACCCCTGTAGCATTTTCAGTACAACGAAAACTTTCTCTTTAAATCGAGGTTCTCAAACAGTTGCTACTCTAGTAACTAATCCTCCTTCATATGAAAATAGCCTTACTTGCCGCCCTCAATCTTTAATTCCAGTAGTGATGCTGTCAAATAATTATACAGTCCAAATGTTATTGTGATTATTAAAGAAATAGAACACATTTATTACCTAGAAGAATTTTGGTTATATTTTCTACCTTTTTTGATACACTAATTTTACTATCTTAGATATAGGTATTTCAACCTTAAAGGAATACTATCCATCTTCTTTGAATTTGTTTTATACGCTTGTTGGGATAATTAACTGTTTTAAATGATGTATTTTTCAATAAAACGTATTTAATTTCAGATTCAAGTATGAACAAAAACAGAAATTTTTGACTGTTTGAAAATGTGTACAACTGGTTGCCTACGCCACCATATAACGGGTGGGCAAATTTGAGGTTAGGAATTAATTTGGCTGTCAAATGATGAAATTTCAAGAATTGTGCTGTCATCCTTTGACATTTATTTAGTAAAAAGTTGGGAAATTTTAACCATGGAACGCTACACTCTTGAACAAATAATTTTAATTGTGAAAATTTACTATCAAAATGGTGAAAATTTTACTGTATCACTTCGTAAAATTCGAGCAGCTTTTCCTCGTAATCAGGCTCCTTCTGAGACCGCTGTGCGTAATTTAATCGCTAAATTCGAGGCTCACGGTACTGTTGCTGACAATAGACCAAAACAATACGCTCGTAGTGGCCGTAGTAATGTAAACATAGCCGCTGTACAGCAAAGTGTTGAGAATGAACCTGGAACATCAACTCGTCGACGTTCGCAACAATTGGGCATCACCAGAGGCACTTTGCGCAACATTTTGCATAAAGATCTTCATCTTCACGCTTATAAAGTTCAACTCGTTCAAGAATTAAAGCCGGCCGACCATTGTTTGCGTCGAACGTTTGTGAATTGGCTGTTTGAAAAACTGAACGAAAACAACGCATTTTTCAACAAAATCATCTTTAGTGATGAGGCCCATTTTCAATTAGGCGGTTATGTAAACAAACATAATTGTCACATATGGGGCTCACAAAATCCACAAACAGTCCTCGATAAACCACTACATCCAAAGAAAGTAACCGTAGGTGCGGTTTGTGGTCAGGCGGCATCATCGGCCCGTATTATTTCGAGAATGAGCAAGGAAACGCCGTCACCGTGAATTCTCTGCGAAACAAACCATGCGCATATTAGTGCGCACCAAACCATGATAACCGATTTTTTGTGGCCACAATTGGCTAATGTTGACACCAATGACCTTTGGTTTCAGCAAGACGGCGCCACAAGCCACACAGCCAGCCAAACAATTCAGTTATTGCATGAGAAATTTCCCGGTCGCGTAATTTCTCGATTTGGCGATGTCAATTGGCCGCTTCGTTCTTGTGATTTAACGCCGCTTGATTATTTTCTCTGGGGCCATTTGAAAGACCGGGTTTACGTGAACAAACCACAAACAACTGACGCTCTGAAAGATGAAATTCGGTTCTGCATTGCCGAGATAAGCGAAGCTTTGTTGCAAAATGTGGTTCAAGATTTTGTGAAAAGAGCGGACGTCTGCCGACGTGCTAGAGTTGGACATTTGCCCGACATCATATTCCATTATTAATTCCCATATTTCTACTTTACATTTGTATCAATAAAACTGAATTTGTCAAAAAAAAAGTGTGTTTTTAAGCCAATTTACTTCCTAACCTCAAATTTGCCCAACCTTTACTTATTCCTATGTGTAATTGGAAATGAAAATAAGTCAGTCAATGCATTTTACCTATTTTGGGGAACAGATGTACCGGGTGTTTTGTTTATTAAATTATTTATCATGTTTCACCTAGAGCCTACCGTGAATTTTATACATTATTTTATTTTGCTTAACTCCTTAACTAGGACATGCCACCTATTTATAATTAACTTTTAAATTATATACCTACAATATCCAATTATTCAAGACCCTTTTCACGTGAATTGAATTCTCATTTAATATGCAAAATTACCTCCTACATACCCAGAGCCTACCGTGAATTCTATACATTATATTAAATTGCTTAACTCCTTAACTAGGACATTGTCACCTATTTATAATTAACTTTTAAATTTATATACCTACAATATCTAATTATTCATAGACCCCCTGTTCACGTGAATGGTTTCTTTTTTAATATAACACATTGTCACCTATTTATAATTAACTTCTAAATTATACACCTACAATATCGAATTATTTATTGACCCTTTTCACGAGGATTGTATTCCCATTTAATATAATACAACAAGCCGGATGTCTGGTTTTTCACATATAACGCCTCTTCTTTATTTTGTCTTTCTCAGAATTGCTATGAGAGTTCGGCCTTTACTATATATATATACGACTTTTTAACCATTTGTTAATGGAAAATGTTTTTACACTCGGACCCAATATAGATTTTGTCACTACCTGCGTACGAAATAACACGTTAAATAATAACTATTAATTTGTACATTGCACATGAAATGCTCATACAGTTAATTATACTAGTGTTTTGTGGAAATATAAGGTGTTTCATTTAGTTTATTAGTAGGTCACCGTAGCTTTAAAATCGTTTTTTAGTTGGCGCCTTCTTTAGAGAAGAATTTTTGCCGTCCCTTTGTTCGATATTTTAACACATGTTTAAGAACCTTTTCTAAGAGACAAGTGTTTTGTCTCGTAGTTTGAAATGTGCATGATAAATTTAGTCTTTACAGGGTTGCAGTGTATAGTAGTTGTGCGGAAGCGTTTATCTTACTTTATTGTGCCCCGTGTGACTTTAATTAGTAGTTTTTACCTACTGATGATGACAACTTAGTTGTCGAAATACGTATTTAGGATACGACTAATAATTGTGGTAAGGGGTTATATACCTTTTTAAATCATTTTACCTATGTGTAATGACAAAAGAAAAACCCGGTATGAATGTTTGGTATATAAAAATGCATTAAATTCATTTGAGTATTTTTTGAAGCAATACATATATTAAAAGTTATTGTATTTTTTATCATAGAATATTAGCTAGTTTACAATACATAAAATAAGAAGTTGCTACAAAAATTTTTAGTTGGTTATTTTTCTTCTTCCTCCAAATCAAACAGCTACTGTTTAAAAGAAGTTACTATTTTCAAGATTTTTAGATATTTAAACTTAAATGTCTAATATATTAAAAGTTCTATATTTACATCAATATATAATGAACGTTGTTATGAAATTTAATGATTTATTTTCTGCAAAAAGTACCCGCGGAAGTCATGCGATATAATTTATAAATCTGTTCTCATAACCTTTCTAAACATATGCACCACTTTCGCGGTATGAGGAACAGCACGAATATGAAAAAATATCTATACCGCAATGAATGAGTACTTACTCGTTTTTTTGCTTTTGTATCATTTTCTCGATTGGTAAGCACCTAGAGTTGGGCGTGCCCACTTTGTTATTATAGCGTAGTCGTAGTTTTAAAAAATGGAGATTTCACAAAAGATCATGCTTTCTAAAATAGACTGAATTGATATATTCTGTTATATAATGCTAATTAATTAAAGGATTGTATGTTATTTTGCAGTGAAATTACAAAATTAAAAGAAAACTAAATCAAACTGCACGGAAGCGAGGCTCGGTTAGATTAAATATAAAAACGCTATAATTGACGTATGAAGAAATATATACATACTATATACTAGTGTAATAAATACCGCCTTTTATAATTTTTTACAAAAGTGCAAAATTGAAAAGGGAAATGTTTGATCACCGCTTCCCAGTTCTTATATCCACTTAATCGCACAACAACCCTACTTAATTAATATCTAGTGACTAACCTAATACATTCCAAATAAGAATAGACCAAAGGACGTTGCAATCTGAGTGTAATTTACGCAGAATAGATTTTGCAATTTCAAACTTTGCCGTCATATCTTGAAGTTATATACATATCTACATAAAAGATTCTTTTTTACTTACGTTTCTGTATTAATATATTATTATTAAGAAACTTTAGAAACCCTTTAATAATTTTATTCAAACCGGATGACAGGACGTGTAGTTTTGTACAAGCTCAGGCAATTCAACCTTTTTAGCTTAGCTAACAATTTAATGGCTTTTGTTAAAAGCCATTAAATAAGTGCCTCCTTTTTCCATAATGAAGTAGGTGACTTTTCTGTTTTAGGAGGATGATAAGGCGCATTATACATTACTATAATACAATTGGGCTAAATTGCAATCCATGCAATGAACACCTCACTATTCATATCTTCTTAATAATGTGTAATTTTCTTAATTTCAAATAATAACTAGGAACCGGACACGAGAGGCCAATGACTCATCGCCCACGGGCGTACTATTAAAAATTAGTGTTTTTAAAGAGTTTCTAATTTTACATAATTGGAAAACAAACGGGTGATGATCTATAAAATACGAAATACATTTTTATTTGTTAATTTTCTATTTCAAGTTGAGTAAAGGGGTATCAATATTAACAACCAATACTTTCTCAAGGTTCTCTTCTGTAAAATTAGTTCTCTTTGAATGAAGTACATCCTTGTAAATAGACAACGTCCTCTCTACATCGGAACTAGTTATAGGTGCATACTGGAAATATTCTTTTATTTCAGCGTATTTAGCAGTTAGGTTCTGAGGCATTGTCCCCATGCACAATTGCCGCAATGTTATTAAATCTAGATTTATATTAAAAACTGCGTCTAACTTTTGCCGAAGGCCACATCCGAAGTCACTTGGAATATTTTTCAAATTATTAATAGCCACATCTAATGCAGCGATTAATCATTTAATTTGAGATTTTTATTTTCAAAATAAGTGATTAGTTTTGGCAAACTTTTAAAGTGTTCCTGAAGAAAGTGCAACTAATTCTTTTAATTTGGAATTTGTTTTAGAAATGCACTCAGAAATACTTCAAGCATCGTCATCGAAATTTTGTAAACTATCGAAATTTTCTGCATAAAAACTAGTAGCTTCTAACCATGTTCCCCATCTAGTTATTACCGGAGGGGAAGGCGGTGACAAATATGGAAATTTTTCCCTGTAAAGAGCTTCTTTCAATGGTGCTTTTCTGAAAACTTTTTTAAAAGCGAATACAAGTCTATCAACCTCCGGAAAGGTATCTATAATATATTCACAGATTCTGTGGAGAGCATGTGCTACACAAGTAATATAGAACATATTAGGATATATTTCCTTTAACAGTCTGCCTGCTTTTAACATATAGTAGCACTGTCACTGTCAAATAAAAGTATTTCTGCTTTATACTTATCGTCCGAATGACGCATTTGGTGCATATTCTCGTATATGGTTTGAGCTACTGTTTGTGCATCAACTGTAACTTTTGTTACTACATATTACATATTCGTTATATGGAATAGTTAAATGTAGTACACCACCACACAATGTCCTAATATATCGACAGTTTTGTCGGCAGTTATCCATAGGTACTGATTTAAAAGAGGCTTCTAATGCGTTCTACTGCTATCGTGTAGCACCTTAGGAACATAATATTAATAGTAAGATGGATTCATCAGGAACATTTCGACCTGTATATTTTTGGAGAAATGTTTTTAAGGTGGGATTGTTATGTTTATCTAATGGAATATTTGCCGCCATTAAAATTTCACAGAGTTCTTTAGTTCTTTGTTAAAATTGTCTGATTCCAACGGGTCTAATTTCTGTGTATGTGTTTGCGATGCTAAGTGACATTTTACGTACGATTTCTTGGAATTTTTTAACGATATTTTGTAGACTTTGCAATAAACCTCGGAATCACTGGCAATGGACATACAATCATTGTTTCACGATGTTATTCTCGATGTTGTTCGATATCACATCTAAAAAGCTAACTTAAATAATGTTCTAGATCCAAATAAATGAAAATTAAAAATGTATACGCAAGTTATTATTGAAACTTAACAAAATTCACTGGACACTTACTTCGAAATAATTGGGAGAAGTAGATTCGATGAAACGATATTAAACATAATCTATTACAAAAATTACGAAGTCTTACGAAATATAAATTAATAAATAAAATAATTTTTAAAATCACCTCACGCTATCTACGCCCATGAAGAAAGGAGTTTAAGTGTTATATCAAGGTAATTGCGTCACAATTCAACGACAAAAACCGAATGTGCGGTTAACCGAATTAATAGTGCTATTCACTAACTGAGTGTTGTACTTAGCGATGTTATAGACTATTTATATGGTCCATCGTAATTTCGGCCCGCTGCGTACGGTCTCTAATAATAACAAACCACTATTCACAAAAGCAATTTCGCTGTCAATGTGAACTCGCTTTCCTTTGCCAGGTGGATCTTTTAAACTAGTAGAAAGACCTTCAACAAATGCTTGCCTTGGATTAAGTATCTTTCTATATTTTTGGTTTTGTGTTAACTGCTAGGCTTTTATTTTAAGCCCTATCTTTCCCAACGATCTATTCTTATTTGGAATGAGGCATAGTTTACAAACTTAAGTTTGTTCGCTGGGGTTTGAACTTTAATAGGTGATATTGACTAAATATGTTGTTATGATGTCAAACATGATTTAGATTTTTTCCTATCACAACCAGATACGAAATAAACTACAAAATAAAAAAAAAACATTGTTTTTACGAACCTTTAGAACTATATTGTACTCAGTAATGAGATTATTAACACTTTTACATTTGAATATATCTAAAGATACATAAATACTAAACAGTATTAATCAAAATTCTGAAACTTTCATTAATAAGACCGTTGTCTCTTTGTTTGAAAAGACCGCTAAATCGTTTTTCTTGTGTGCATAGACGCAGGGATGTTTCTTTTTAAACACCAACAGTAGCCGACCATGTTTGTATTCTACCTTCCCTGGTACCTCTGCTCCATTTCTTTGATGTCCTGATGTCCTCTCTCTTTGTTCTTCGCTCATTTGTCCAAGATTTTCGGGAAAAGACATTCAAAAAGTGAATTTTGATGCTCATCTTGCAACCAAAATCGCGAAGCTTTTGCAGCATGTTTTGAACAACTTTTTTATAATCCTGTAATTTATGATTTCCTAGAAGTTTTCCAACACAATTTCAAGAGCAGGCTTCTCTTTCAACGACAGTCATAGTAGTTTTGAAGTTACTGTCCAAAACCGATTTTCTAATTTGGGTACCAATAATGATATCCTCTTTAAGTTTTGCGGCAGACAAACCGGGAATTTTCCTTTTAACACTTTCTGATTGCCTTACTAAAAGAAAACTAACAAACAATAAAAGTTCACGACGGTGCCTGCACAGACTACTGTAACTGTATAGGGAATGTACTCCTTATATACACTCTGTGATTGAGTGAACTCTACAAACAAGTCAGGGTACGCTGAGACAAATTTAAACATGCACAAGCTAGTGTACTTGGCAAAAACATTTAATACGATTACAAAACAGGGGTATAAAGCTTGTATACTGTGACTGAAACAATAGTTATGTCTAAATTTGCGCTTATCTTGGTAATATTTAGTCACTAAATTGTGAAAAATATTTTCGTGATAGAAACAAACGGACTTCGATTTAATAATCAGTAAACATGTCTGTAACATTGGCACATGCTTCTTTTGAAACTGTAAATCAATGACAATCAAAATACGTTCCTTCTCTTAAGGACCTAGATATAAAAGTGTCCCCTATTTTTATGTTCAAATTTTAGGCGTGTAAAGTAGACTTCATTTCAAGTAACAAAAACGCAAAACTTGTATATCCATTTTTATTTGTTTCAAAGTTACAGATCTATGAATGTGATTGTCAGATCATGAAAAAAAATGTAATCCTAAAGTCAATAAAAACTGATTTTATTAAAAAAAAAAAGTTCAATTAATAATATTTTAGAAATGTCCACCTCCTTGTTGAATGCATGCTTGTGCCCGTAAGCCAGCAGAGGAAGTACTTATCCAAATTTCATACTTATTTGTCGGATTTGCTCGGCAGCCAGGTGAATACGATCCAACAACTCTTCTCTTGTGTTCGAAACTTTCGCGTAGACTAAATTTTTCATGTACCCCCATAAATAAAAGTTAAGGGAATTAAGATCGGGTGATCTGGGTGGTCATGCAACAGGACCACCTCGACCAATCCATCTTGGATAATTGACGTTAACCCAATTTCGGCCAGCAATTCCGAAATATGGTGGTGCCCCATCCATGTGAAACCACATGTCTTGTCGCATATTCAGTGGGATATTCTCTAAAAGACCTGGCAGTTCGTCAATAAGAAATTGAAGGTAATTTTCCGCATTTAACCTCCCAGGAAGAACGACAGGACCAATCAACAAGTCATCGATTACGGCCGCCCAAACGTTAATAGAAAATTTATGTTGAAATTCAGATGGGCGTATAGCTTTGGGATCTTCTGATGACCACCTGTGCAGGTTTCTCAGATTTGTAACACCACTTCTCGTGAACGTAGATTCATCTGTCCAGAGGACTGTTCTGCAGAAATTAAAACGAAGCCGTGACTGTCTTAATATCCAGGTAGAATAAACTAGACGAGCATAGTGGTCTGCCTCAAGCAAACCGTGTCCCCGGAGATAGTGATATGGATATAAGCCCTCACGTTTTAAACTTCGGCAAACTGTCGTTCGTGACACTCCTAGTTGTCTAGCGATTCGACGTACACTGAGAGTTGGATCCCTTGTAGCAATAGCTACTGCTTCTTCCTCTAAGTGTGCTGGCAAATTTACTCCTCGGTCGAAAAGATAATCGCGCAGTCCGCATTCCCGAAATTATCTGTGTACTTCCAAAAACGTTCTGTAATGAGGAATGCGCCTATCGGGAAACCGATGTCGGTATTCAATAACTGCTAGACGTGCACTGCTGTTACAGTAGCCATACACAAAATGCATGTCCACATACTCTTGAGAAGAAAATCGGTAAGGCATTTTGAATAAAGTAAACGTGTCCACTCACTAATAAGCTGTTGTATGAACGGAAACGTAATGTAATACTTTATTAAAAAATGCATCGTTAACTATCATCTGAACATTTGTTTATTGTATGATATTCATGGTTCAGCACTTACGAAATAAGTAAAAACCTTCTTTATCATAAATCAATTTCCAGTACTCTTTTTTGTAGATCTCCAAGAAATTACTGTATGCACTCCGACACGTGCTTATTTATTTTAGGATAACATTTTATTATGCGACGTTAACAATCACAGGCCTGTCATTGAATCGTATAACTTTTTTTAAATAATCTGTAACTTTGAAACAAATAAAAATGGATATAGAAGTCTTGCGTTTTTGTTACTTGAAGTGAAGTCTACTTTACAGTCCTAAAATTTTAACATAACGATACGGGACACTTGTATATTTGTAATCTTTATATCGGAACCCAATATTCAGCTAAAATTGTGAATATATTACTTTCAAACTTCTGAAACAATTTTTAGGAAATTCAAGGTAATAAAACACCTTTAAAGTAACGTATGATCAAAAAGTCTTTGGATCGCTATTGCCGTGGAATTTACGAGATATCTATGAGATTATTTATTTCAATTAGTTTTGACATTTACTTGACAACTTTCATGTCAGCTGTTATAAAATATACATAAAATGCAACTAATTACCATAACCTAAAATCTATTTTATTTGTGACTTATGTGTACTTCAAAGTAAAGAAGCACAGAAGTAAATAATTCTATAGATGGTTTTTACACTTCATGGCTATCGCGATCCAAAGACTTTTTGATCATACGTTAGCAATACTATGGAATGGAATCATTAAGTGAACGTAAAACGAAATATAATTTTTGCTGAGAAAAATTTCAGTTGTTCAGCGGTCACTAGTGGTAACATTGTTCACAATCAGTAAAATCTGTAATTCAAGATTCTCAAACCGGCTGATAGCCTAGTCGTAACACACTGGCTTATTATACCGGAGATCCCTGGATCAGGTCCTTAAACCGCAGGATCCGATCTCGGAAATTCTTTAGAATTTGTTGAAACAATTAAAGAGTGTGAACTGGAAGACAGCAAAATGTTAGTTTCATTAAATGAACTGTCATTAGTGTCTTTGGTAGGTTACCTATTTTAAAATATTTGAAATATTTAGAGTATTGACTTTATAAGAATAACACTGAACCGTTAAAAGTCAATTAATACTCGCGATTAACAACTCCTCTGCATATCTCAAATTTGTATCCAAATTGGACTCAAGCAGACTACGAACAGAAACAAGAAATAGCAATGGGTAATAGCCTACTTCCATTCTTAGTTAACTTATTTATGAGTTAATTAGACCCATGCATAGAACAATTAAATTCGAAATTTCCAAAAAATTAATTCACGGTGGAACAGAAAAACAATGATAAGTTAGCATTCTTAGATACTTTAGTAACCAGAAAAAAAACATAAAATAGAAATTGACATTATCCAGAAAGCAATCATTATCAATAGGTTTATAACCGCGGATTCAAAACATAGTTTTTAGCAAACGATGTGTTTGTTTAATTTTATTATCAAATGTTTACTAAATTTTCCCTTAGCAAAAGAAAAATACGAAAAATAATTAGATTTCGGTAAAAATATTGCGGGATACAATGGTTTTAGGTCGGAAATAATTTATAAATTCATTCGAAAAACTAATTTAAATAAGACAATCCGGGTTTTCCATATCGTCCAATTACGACAATTAGAAATCGAATTGTTATAGAACGTGGTCTTCAAATTGCTTTTCTGTCCGAAAATTAAATCAAATTTCTTTTAGGAAATGCGGAATATAAAGTTGAGAAGTACCATAAATCTAGAAATTGTTATATGAAATAATTTTCGTAATTAAAAATTCAAAACATGTTGGTCAAACAAAACGTTCAATCGTAACCCGTTATAAAGAAATAAATCGCGTTTTAAATTCAATAAATTGGATAAATCTAGCACTGCCAGACAAACATTAGAAACAGATCATAACATAACTGCGGATTGCTTATGCTTTAAACAAATCAGTGTAATTCTTTAAATACCTTTCCAAGTCTTGACATTTATAACTTCTTTAATTAATTTCTTGCAGGTGCTGCATTCGAGAACTGCCATAAACGAGATCCCGAATTCGATGTTTGTGTAAAAGATGCTCTCAACATGGTGCGCCCCTATTTCAAAACAGGTAGGAGTTAATTAGTTTAGTTTTCATTCGCTTCTGGTAAAATCATAAAATCTTGTTGATTTACAGGTGTACCTGATTGGCGTATACCGCCGTTTGATCCATTTTTCTCGCCGAAGGTAGTTCAAAGCACCGGCATACCGATGTTCAATTACAAATTGGAACTTACCAACGTGACCGAAGCTGGTTGGACTGAATCACAAGTTACTAGTTTTAGGTGAGATTTGTGTAGAAGAACACAGATTCTAAGAACCGCGAAGCGACTTTTCTTATTTAATAGATGTGATCATAATCTAAATTCTTTAGGGTTAGACGCCAAAAAGCTGAGATTTTCGAGCACAGTGCTCTTCATACCGCCCCCATTATCCCTCCCACTCTCATTCGGTCCTGTTTCCTCGATAAAAGCCACTATCCTTCCAAGGGTAATCCGAATTGGTGGATACTGTAGCTTAAATCTGAAACAGACGGAAACAAGAAATATCTCTAACCACAATATACCAAAGAAATTTGGATACATCAATACGTTAAGGACGCATTTGTTGCAAATAAAACAGGTATGCATTACACACATCTGTATACAGGGTGAGTTTTTTTGAATGTTTAGCATTGGGATCTCAGAAACTACTGGAGATAGAAAAACGGTTAAATGGGGAAAGATGCGCAGTTTTACGAGTTTGATTTAAAACTGCTTTTGTTTTTCCGATAACTTTCATGGCTTATTAGATCTTCAAAGAAAACTAAATTTTACGATTTTCTTTAAACATGCTTAGCATCGTTAATAGTAATTTTAGAGAAAAAGTGTTCAGACAAAAGTTTTAGATAATTTTACGCCAAATAAAACCATGTAGCTAATATTTTTTTTGTTCACCATTATCGAGTTATGACACAAACTTGTGTTTTTTTAAATGGAAACCATAGTTGGTTTTAACATCATCAAAAAGCTTATTTTTTGCTGATTACAATGATATAAGGTTTGATATGGTTATTTAAAAAAAAAGGATACGGCATTTTTATGTTTTTTATGGAAAACAATTGAATTTCGAACTGATAAAATACAAACCAAACGAAAACTTATTTTGAAATCTTATGTAGTAATAAAATGAAAACTATAAGAACTTTTATTAAGGGCACACAACATTATTAATGTTCAAAGATACCTCCATTATTATTAATACACAAATTGCATCTCTTCATAACAGAATTTGTAGAATTGCGGAGTTTACGCCTATCGATGTTATTAAAAGCAACTAAGACAGCTTCTCTTAAATCGTCGATTGTTTCATATGTTCTTTTGTATACTGTGTCCTTTAGTACACCCCACAAGTATAAAATCCAAAACTGATAAATTAGGGGATCTAGCCGGCCATTCAATGGGTGCATTTCGTCCTATTCATTGATTAGGGAAGTTCAAATTTAAATAATTTCTAACATTCAGTTGATTGTGTGGTCATGTTGAAACCATTGCAGCATTGCTCGGGTTCTTAAATTTAAATTATCTAACATTTCCTCGAAATCTTGTTGTAAAAAATTAAGATAACGATTGCCAGTTAGTGATCCATCAAAAATAAAAGGAGGAAGAATAGTTGATCCTATAACACCACACCAAACATTAAACTCAAATTTAATTTGTGGTCTCCTATGTTCAACGTGAAGTGGATTTGTTTGAGACCATATGTGCTCATTGTGCCTATTAAACATTCCACAATTTGTGAAACGAGATTCATCAGTCCATAATATTTTCATTGAAAAGTGTGGATTGTTTTGACACTGATCTTTAAACCATCTACAAGAAGCTATTCGTCTAATGTTATCACCTTCGTGTAAAGTTTGTGATACTGATAATTTGTAGGGACGAAATTTATGCTTCTTCAACACTCTGACAATAGTGCGTTGAGAGGAGCCCATTTCTGTTGAAATTTGTCGGGTCGATGTAGATGGATTCTGAGCGACACTTGCTAATATGTTTATTTCTCTATCTTCATCCATCCCTTTTTTGATTTTGGTTTAACGAACGAACCATAATCTGCTAAATTATCCCATAATCTCTTAAAAGTAGGTAGCGACGGCTGACGTCGATCAAAATAATTCTCAAAATAAACTTCAGCAGCTCTAGTAGAATTTTTCTGGCACTGAATGTAACATTCAACCATATCACGCTTTTCTACGTTAGAAAATTCCATAGCCAATGCAAACTTATGATTAACGGCCGTTTGCACCGCTTATAGTTAAGTTACAATTAAATTAATTAATAGTTAATTGTCAATGTTTGACAATTAACTTGACTTAAAAGTAAAAATTAACAGCTCTCACTTCTGTGACTCAACGTGAAAGCAATGTTAGTATATTTATCTCGACTGCTCCAACGAACACTATTGTAACTCAGATTTTTCGTTTTTTGAATTACAAAACACCAAACATTTTTTTTTTTAAGTTTTTATCTTATAAAGTGAACAATCATAGAAATGTCAATATCCTCTTTATTTTTTAAAATAACCATATCAAACCTTATACCATTGTAATCAGCAAAAAATAACCTTTTTAATGATGTCAAAACCAACTATGGTTTCTATTTAAAAAAACACCAGTTTGTGTCAGAACTCGATAATGGTGAACGAAAAAAAAATATTAGCTACATAGTTTTATTTGGCGTAAAATTATCTAAAACTTTTGTCTGAGCAATTTTTCTCTAAAATTACTAGTAACGATGCTAAGCATGTTTAAAGAAAATCGTAAAATTTAGTTTTCTTTGAATATCTAATAAGCCATGAAAGTTATCGGAGAAACAAAAGCAGTTTTAAATCAAACTCGTAAAACTGCGCATCTTTCCCCATTTAAGCGTTTTTCTATCTCCAGTAGTTTCTGAGATCCCAACGCTAAACATTCAAAAAAACTCACCCTGTATGTACACATGGACATACACTTTGTATTTTTCAACGTTTACTTCTGCCAAAGCCACGTGTTTCTGTCACACGATAGACTTCGTCAGTTTGGCTAGTGAAGTAAAGTTTGATGGAAGTAGAAACTGTTGTCCTATCACGTGGTACCAGATAATCTGATGATATCTGACAGACAAAAGAGACTATACCGAAAATAGCGAAATACGTATATAGGTGTTAGTCCATTAACACGATGCCAGATGGCAACAAATATACCAAGTTGTCAGAAGTAAATTTTGGAAAATACAGGGTATATGTCCATGTGTACAGATACAGATCTGTGTAATGCATATCTGTTTCATTTGTAGCAAATGCGTGCTTAACGTATTAATGTAGTCAAATTTCTTTGGTATAATAATATGGACATATTCTTAATCAATCATGAATTTGCCAATTCAAAATAAAGATTTCAGTCAAGATTTTCTTTTATGATTGAAATACTTGATAAAATAAAAAGTAGATATTTTCATAGTCCTTTGTTCGGTCGAAACCACATCATTTCGGTTATTCTTGTGCGAGGTATGTCTAAAATTTTTACAGTCGTTGTTTCTGTCTCAACTAAGTTCTTAAGGGATGTTCCCTACACAATATCTAGGAGCTATTGGTAACGAAAGAATATCTATATAACCAGAACAAATTCAATGATCCCTTCACAAAAGAAACTCATTTTGAATAATGAACGTTAGTTCCTTATATATTCCATTAAATTAAGGATAAAGCTTAGGCTCTAACAAAGGTGTTCAAGAAACGGTTACAGCTTCAAAACCAAGAACCAGTTTATCAGTTTTGAAGCTAAAACTGCTTCCTGGCAATTGGAAATGAAAAAACCTAATTTTCATTGACATTTAATCTTACGTTCTAGGAGTGACTTTAGAAGAAACATGATAGAATACACGCAATTCTTTCCGGAAAAGCATCTAAGTGGACTGTACGATTTCACCGGCAGCGTTTTCGGAAATAAGATGTCGAACAGTGGAGGCTGGAACTTGGCCCTGTACGACTTTATACAGACGACTACCATAACAAGAAGACCGAGACGAGCTGCTAGCGGGGCCGATGTCTACGATACTCCCCTTAAAGTTAGAATAAATGTCCATACTTGTCGAGACATGAAGCTCCACGCGTCACATTTGCTAGGAGGACGTAGGATATTAGGTAATACACTCAATATAGTATGAATTCTAATAGTACACTTAATAAATGAACACTCAGTAAACGATCTATGATCTATTTGAACTTAAATTATAAAATTTTCAGGAAAGCTGTATTTTGTTCGTAGTAACAAACGATTAAGATTCCAACAAGATATCTGGACATCGAAAAATGGACATTTTATATTTTACCGATTTTTCTCAAATTTCTCGAAAATTAAAAGAGATACGAAATTGCGGTTTCCTTTATCGTAATCAGCGCATCAAAATACATAAATTAAGCTCTTCTGAACATTGAAAATTGGCATTTTATATTATACTCATTTTTCGGGAATATCTTGAAAATCAAAGGAGATACGGAATTGCGGTTTCCTTTATCGTAATTAGCCCATCAATTTACATAAAATAAACTCTTCTAAACACCCAAAATCGGCATTTTATATTTTACCGATTTTCCACGAATATCTCTAAAACCAAAAGAAATACGAAATTGCGGACTTCTTTATAGTAACCAACGCATTAAAATACATAAATTGTAGTCGCCTGAACTCTTGAAAATCTACATTTTATATTTTACCGATTTTTCGCGAATATCTCGAAAACCAAAAGAGGTACGAAATTGCGGTTTTCTTTATCATAACCAGCACCCCAAAATACATAAAGTAAATTCTTCTGAACATTGCAAATCGGCATTCTATATTTTACCCATATTTCGGGAATATTTTGCAAATCAAAAGAGATGCGGGTATCCGGTAATCCGGAGATACGGTAATCAACAAACTCTTCTGAACACTCAAAATGGATATTTTATATTTTATCAATTTTCGCCGAATATCTCTAAAACAAAAAGAAATACGGAATTGTGGGGTTCTTTATCATAATCAGCACCTCAAAATACATAAAATAAACTCTTCTGAACACACAAAATCCACATTTATATTTTACTGATTTTCCCCGAACATCTCGAAAACCAAAAAAAAAAATAAAATGTGTTTTTTTTTTATCGTAATCAGCCCATTAAAATACATAAAATAAACTCTTCTGAACACCCAAAATCGACATTTATTTTTTACCGATTTTTCCCGAACATCTAAAAAAGCAAAAGAATTACGGAATTGCATTTTCTTTATCGCAATCAGCGCATCAAAATACATGAATTATAGTCTTCTGAACCCCGAAAATCGACAATTTATATTTGACCGATTTTTCGCGAATATCTGGAAAACGAAAAGAGATGTCAGTTTTCTTCATCGTAATCAACGCATCAAAATACATCAATTAAACTCTCCTGAATACCCAAAATCGGCATTTTATATTTTAGTTACTTTTCGAGAATATCTCGAAAACGAAAAATGATACGGAATGGCGGTTTTCTTCATCGTATTACTGAATGTAGTATTGGCAATGGACTAATAAATATTTTTGTCCTTTTTCTGTTGATATTATTTACTTAAGTGTTACTACAAAATGTACTTATAGATTTATTAGGCCTAGTAGTATGTGAAATAATGCATGCTATTCGACAACATGCGAATTTTCATCAATTAACTGATTAACCCTTAACCACCCAGGTGAAATATTTTTACACAAGCACCCAGGTGACGTCTGACAGACTACTTAATTAAAGACCATAAAAACAATCATCGTTTTTTGAAAATATTGTTTATTGTGTATTTACTAGTTACAAATGAGCCTACTAAGACATAAAACTAAGAAAAATTGGGAAACTTTTTTACTAAAAATAACAAAATTAAGAACTATAAAAATCATAAAAACCTGTCAATGTCTTAAGGCATATTCATTAATAAAAGGTTGTATTAGGTATATGAAAAACTCAAAAAACTCTAAAATTAATAAAAATACTTTGCGGCAGGAGCTAAACATCGCGGTTGTTTACACATGTATTACAAATTGGCTTTGAGCATTGTAAACAAACTGCTTTTCTACACTGCACACATAGATATTTCGTCATTCGGTTTTTGACCCTCGGGCACAGATAACATCCTTTGCGTTTTTCCAATAAAAGGCCTTCACCACTTGATGGCGCAATTATTTCTGGAATTCCCAAAATTCTGCTAATGCTGGAACGAACTTCGCGAGATACTCGAGGATTTGTTAGTCGCTTTTCCATGTGGTGACGTACTAATTGGGCCGCTAGTTGTTTTGCAAATACCAACTTTTCCCTAATTACCGAATTTCTCGTGTAACATTGATGTAGAATATAAGAATTAACAATAGAAATATCAAGGATTCTGAAAAATATTGCCAGGGGTCATCTGCAAGTGCGTCGGCTTGACGAACTTTTTGCGCACTTCTCATCAATTGTGTCTACTCCTCCTTTGTTACGGTTGTAGTACATGATAATGTCTGGCTTCTGGGTGTCTGGATCGGTAGATGCACCACTATGCATAGAAGAAACAAGGATGGTAGCCTTTCCCTTTTTTCCCACGTAAGATACCATAGTTTTCTCATCTCTAAATCCATAAAATGATGATCCTACCGCTCTTTTTTTGTTTGGCAAAAACTCGCTTGGTATTTCTCGCTTATTTTTTTTAACAGTGCCAACATATGTTAGTTTGTTTCTTAGTAAAATATCTACAAGTTCTATAGAACTAAACCAATTGTAGGCAGTAACATTTCGATTACTACCAATGAGAGGTTTCGCGAGACGTATTACTGCCTGTGTTGGCTTAGAGAATTTATGTTCTTCTTCGCTTAGTCCAAGTCCATCGGAACCCTTTCCGCTGTAAATGTAGGCATTGTATAAATAGCTTGTTCTGGAATCAGTTAGATACATAATTTTTATGCCGTATTTACACGGCTTATTTGGCATGTACATCTTGAAGTGTGTTCGCCCTCTAAAACTTACAAGCATCTCGTCGATTGTCACCGAATCCCCCATTCCATAGATATTTTGGCAGTTTTCAATAAATTTGTGAAAAACTTGAGAAATTGCTGCCGTTGGATCTTCTTTTTTACGCTCGGTTCTTGTCCTAGGGTCATCAAATCTTAGGGCAGACAGGAGAACTGAAAAACGATTTTTGCTCATCACCGCTCTAAATATATCTCTGCCTCTCCCGTCAGTAGCGAAAATTGTATCCATGTTTTCATAATTGGAATTAAATATTGAAGTATAAATCAAGAGTCCTAGAAAGACCTTCAATTCTATCATGTCTACATCACTTACATGATATTTTTGTGTATAGTTTGATAGCACTTGAAATAGTTTATGATTTGTCCACTCAACTATCTGACCTAGAATATCCTCCGAAAAAAGTAAATTCCATATAGAAAATGGATCTGCAGTTTGGCCAAGATCACGAGCACTTCCTTTGAGAACGGGAACTTTCAATACAATGTTGTGTTTTCTCACCCGCGATGAAGGAACTACCTCAGTAGTACACCATCTGTACTCGTTTTTTCCATATAAATAATTTTTGCTTGTAGAACGTTCACCATGTTCTACCACATTCTCATCAACATCACTTTAATCAAGCGAGTCTTCCTCCGAAACTTCGGAAGCAGAACCATGTTCTGATTCTATATTTTCGTTCTCTGACGCACTGCCTATGTCACTTGCATCATCGTCTACTTCCTCAAGCCATTTCAAAACAGTTTCGTCAAAATCTTTATCGCCAAACCGAACTCTTTTCGACGGACCCGCCATTTCACGTCACACAATATTTAGTACACAAACACACAGGTGCCGTCTGACAGACTGTGACAAACTGAATTCTGTACGTAAAATTCGATAACTTCTTTACGAGTAATGATGACTCATGGGTAGGGAGTAGTGGTGGGAGCAACAATAGAGAAATGATTAGATGGAGCAATCGATTTATGGACGGTCGAATTACAGAAATATTACATAATATATTTATCGCGTAGTCCGTCAGACGGCACCTGGGTGGTTAAGGGTGAATTAACGGTCTTGCTTATAGAAGGCTAATTTTAAATATGCCTAATGAACTAGCTGACTGCCTAAGAAACTTAGAAGGGCTGGCGAATTATTTATGAAATTACTGAAATTCCTTAATACGAATAAAATGCGTATTTCCGAAATTTCATTAGAATATATGACCGTTTACTACGTGTTCATTAATTTATGGCTGTCAGTATATATAAGATTAAATATATATTATTATTATTAAACACTGAAACACTGTTTAATAAAAAAATAATTTTTAATTTAATATAAAATTGCCCAATTAATTTTTAATCTAATATTAAATAATTAAATAATTTCATATAATATTTTCAATCAAAAAATCATTTTAAAATTGTATATCCTTCAGAATGTAGGTAAATGAAATTTATTAAAAGTTCTAAATCATAGTTAGGCAACACACAATGCAGGAAGCTACTGGAAATCTTATTGGCTAGAATTGTTATGTGTAACTAATTGTTGATTGGTTCCTCAAGGAAATAAGTATTGATTTTTACTTTAAAAAGATTTTTTAATCTATCAATTCTTAAAGTTAATTTAGACAAATTGATCTTACTTTTTACCATTATTATTATGTTAATTGAATGAATTAAACTTTTTGCATATTTAATCAATTTATCTGCTTTAAATTAAACGTAATAATTAATTTATACCTGAACCAATATTATTTAAAATATTTTCACGCCAGCAACGAATTTTAATTTACTTCCCAGTAATTTTAAAATTTTGTCTCTATTCTTTATACTAGAATAACAATATTAATTATTTAATAGCATCGTTTTTGCAGAATTTCTAATTTTGTAATTATGGAAGATATGATTAACATTGCAGTTGTCGATGCTAGTAAAATAATTGGATGTATATTATTCAATTATATTTTTTATAACGTCAATAACAATATCAATATTAATATTTACTCAATTTTAAACAGAGATGTATATTAAATTGCATATACTGGATACTTTGTCTCAATGGAAAATATGTAAAAGATTGCATTGCCAGACTATTAGTTAGCAACGCTGGTATATTATCTAATTTAATGAATTTTATGATAACCTACTATCATGTTTTAATAGTTAATGTATATATATATTAAAATAATAAGCTTTTTTTTTTGTTTAGCGACCTTTATTGAAATTTAATTTATTTAACTAACGACGTTTCGACTTTTTTGTATATAATTAAGTCTTTTTCAAGTGATTTAGAACTAAAACAAAATTACAAACGAAAGGTAAGAATTATATTTACATTACATGAATGAATTAAAATTAAAATAATGATTAGAGTAAAGAAAGTTAAAATTTAAAATTTAAAATTTAAAGGATACAAAACTCACCAATTTATTTCGTGTTAAAACACCTGCCCAGTGCAATATGCATGGTCGGAAACATGTCGAACCTTCACTACAGGGTCCGAACAGCGTATCTCGGAATCTTAAGTGTGACTAAATGTCTTGTTATAGAAATGAAATTTTTTTATATTATTTCGTTTTTAAAATTTGTTTGGTCAGGCCATGTGTTTGGGAAAATACAGTGTAGCAAAAAATAGATTGCATGTCGATGCGATAATTCACATCAAGCTTTGATACAACATAATACAAATCTGTATAAAAACAAATTTGTATCTGTATATGCATGAACACACAGTACGTATTTACCAGCTTTTGCTTCAACTACCAGACGCATGCGTTTCTGTGTAACCACTTTGTCAATGATAGATTTACGAAGCAAAAGACTGTAGTACACTTGCGGTCATGTAGTAAGTTTTGTCCTATCCGAAGACAACAGATAACCTCTTCGGATCTTCCAACCTAGCGCTGAATCCAAGTTTTAAAAGAAGATGCACTCCGCAGCAACGCGAAGACGCGGAAACCATTATTAACGGAACCACGGAGGAAGAAGAGATTCAAAATCTATTAAAAAAACAACCGCAAACATTCATCATAGATCCCGCCGAACCAACGGTAAAAATAGAAATACTAGAATCGCCCAAAGAGGAAACAAGTTCAGTAAAACCGTCAGAAAGCAAACAACAACTCATAGATCTACAAAAATTCGCCATGGATATCTCAAATAGTTTTATACATCCAAAGAAAACAGCAAAAAAACAGAAAACAGAACACGCAAGAACACCAATAGAAACAAAAAACTCGTACAGTGTCCTCGAAAAAACCAACACCGAGGAAAAAATGGAAGAAGAAACCTTCGAACACACTCCACAACCGTCAACATCGAACAGCACACCCAGGGTAAGTGATAAGACACACACTACACTTAACACAAAAACTGAAACAAAAAAAAACACACAAAATCGCACCAATTATCATAATCGAAAAAGACAAATGGGCATACATACGACAATTACTTAAATCAAACAGCATTAACACAGTAGAAAACAAAATGGTGAAACCAGGAATACACATCGAACCGACAACAGACGAAGACTACCGAAAACTCAAACACACACTAGACAACGAACAAATACAATATTACACTTTCCAATTAAGAAGTGAAAAGACACTAAAGGTGGTGATGCGTGGCATTCCCACCTTTATAAGAGACACTGACATTACAGACGACTTGACAGACCAAGGATACCCGACTTTAAAAATTAAACTCATGAACGGCAAACACAGAATACCAGCACCTCTTGTATTAATCGAACTGACGAGACAATACAAGTCAATCTACAACTTACGCGACTGCTGCGGACTTGCAATCAAAATAGAACAACTAAACAAACGGACTGACATTATACAATGCCACAAGTGCCAGACTTTCGGACATCACCAACGGAATTGCAACATAAACTACAAATGTATGAAATGCGGAGACGGACATTCGACACATCTATGTACTAAGACAAAAACAACCCCGCCAAAGTGTGCAAACTGCGGTGGTCCTCATCTATCCACTTTCATAAACTGTCCCAATAACCCAAACAATCCTACAAATAAAACCACACCTCAACCTAAATATGTACCAGCACCACCCCCAACAAGTAATCCATGGACACAAAGACAAAACAAGACAAAACTTAACACAGTTGACGAATTAGCACTTGCCTTAGGCAATATGCTAATAACACTACAATCGACTAACGCAACAAACGAACAAATACAACACTTCGTTACACAGACACAGACAATAATAACACTATACAACAAAACACATTAAACACACACAACTGAAACGCAAAAAAAAAAAAATGTGATGATGACCAACAAACAAACACACACGACTTAAACGCAAAAACGCGACTGACGAACAGAATGCACACACAACACATGACCGCACAAAAACAAACACAACAACGCACGATATTAATCAGACACAAACACATCACAACCCTGGAAGATACATAACAACGGAGTGGAAATGGAGGCAATCTTCGACCACGATTCAAAATTCAAGGACCCATGAACAGTCTTTTGCTTCGTAAATCTATCATTGACAAAGTGGTTACACAGAAACGCATGCGTCTGGTAGTTGAAGCAAAAGCTGGTAAATACGTACTGTGTGTTCATGCATATACAGATACAAATTTGTTTTTATACAGATTTGTATTATTTTGTATCAAAGCTTGATGTGAATTATCGCATCGACATGCAATCTATTTTTTGCTATACTACGCCACCTGGCGACGAGTTAATGGACTCACAGTAATATGCGTATTTTCTTCTTTATCAGTAATAGCTTCGCTATTCGAGAAGAACACTTTGCACCGGCGTGGTCGGTTTTGTCCGTCAGATGGCAAGAGGTTATCTGTTGTCTTCGGATAGGACAAAACTTACTACATAACCGCAAGTGTACTACAGTCTTTTGCTTCGTAAATCTATCATTGACAAAGTGGTTACACAGAAACGCATGCGTCTGGTAGTTGAAGCAAAAGCTGGTAAATACGTACTGTGTGTCCATGCATATACAGATACAAATTTGTTTTTATACAGATTTGTATTATTTTGTATCAAAGCTTGATGTGAATTGTCGCATCGACATGCAATTTGTTTTTGCTTTACCCGATTGTTTTCCAAAACTAGATTCGAAACATTCTGATTTTCTTTCGATCGTTACCAGCAATAATAGCCTGTGCACGCTTGAAAAAGATAGAAGTGTTCAATTTGTACAACTATATAAACAAATTAACAATTTAACGAAATATTTTAAAAGTAGGACGATGACGGTTGACAGTTGATATTAATAGACAGATAGATACTGTTGTCGATGCCGACAGCATATGTCAATAAGTTGCAACATAGCAACCGAAAGTGAAGATAGCGTTAATGACAGCAACTAAGGATAGTAAGAGATAAAAGTTGCTATTATATCCCATACTGAATACGGAGGTTGGAACGATCTATAGTTCGTTTATTTTATTTTGCCTTTTTTCATGAAATTGTATTGATATCAACTCTGTCTTCAGGTTTGATTTTAAATAACAAAAGCAATTTGAAATACATAAAACAAAAAGATTTTTAGTAATATTCAAATATTATTAAAAATTGTAGGTAACTAGGAAGTTTTTTTTGTGAAACTCTATCTTTCCCAGCATCATGTCCTAAAAATCTATAGCAATATGAAACATGTCTGCACGTGTAGAAAATAATTTTCACATATTAACTTGTATTGCTTTCTCCACATCTGATTATTAATAATATTTCGGAATTATTAATTTTTTTTTTAATTTTGAATAGTTATATCACACACAGTAACAACGTTAACACTATCATAAATAATAATATAGAATCTGAAACATTTACAACTGAAAACGGTCTGAGACAAGGAGGCAGTTTAAGCCTAACGCTTTTCGTAACATATATGGATGAAATAATAAAGAAATGTACCACGAAAACTAGCAAGTACAATGTTGGACACTTACAACTACAAAGAGTAGATATCTCGGAGGGAGTTTTCGCAGATGATGTCGTTATAATCGCTAAAAGTGAAAAAGAATTACAACAGAATCTAGAAATATGGAACACAGAGCTGGAAACCCACAGAATGAAAATAAACAGAAAAAAAACAAAAGTGATGACGATAGGAGATGCACCAAAAAGCATAAATATAGAAATAGATGGGGTAAAAATAGAGCAAGTGAAGACTTTCCAATATCTTGGAGTCCCAATAGACGAAAAGGACACACAAGAAGAAGAAATAAACCAGAGAATAGAGAAAACGTTAAAGCTCTATTATATGATGAACAAGAAATTCATAAACAATAAAGAAATTTCGCGAGACACAAAAATGAAAATATTTAAAGCGATATTTAGACCCATACTGACATTTGGCTGCGAATCCTGAGTTTTAAGCGAGAGGCAAAAAAGCAAGTTACAGGCTGTCGAGATGAAATACCTGAGAAGAGTCCGAGGAGTTACCAAACTAGATAAAATAAGAAGCATGAAAATACGAGAAGACCTGGAAATAGAATCAACACTCAAATTCATAGAAAAGAGACAGTTGGGTTGGTGGGGTCACTTGCAAAGAATGGAAGGCGTAAGACCAGCTAAAAGAGTGTGGGAGGCAAAAATACTGAAAAACAAAAGGAGGGGTAGGCCAAAACCGCAATGGGATGGAGTAATAGCGAAAATACTGGAGACAAAGGAAAGAACATGAACAGAAGCAAAAAAAAAATGGCGGAAGAAAGAAAAGGATGGAAAGAATTTGTAGACGCCTATAATAAAATAGTATATTATACCTATAAGGGAGAGAAATGCGTTATTTTGGCAGGTGCTACAATGCACCGATGACAAAATAGCATCTCTCCCGAATGGTATATACTATTTTTTCCACGGTCTCATTAACTTAAAAACACATATTTTGTCATTATAACTCCAAAAATTATGTCGTAGTTTTAGTCATTAAGATGTTATTTCAAACATCTGTCAGTGTCAAATATATATTTTAAAGTTTCATCAAAAGAAAAAGTAATGGCCTTTAATGATATGCATAAAGCGTTTATGGTAGATTGTTACTTCCTGACATCTCATAAAATTGATGGTATGTAACATTTAATTTAAATGTCAATAAATAATTTCAATATTATCTTTTTTTTGCATGAATCACAAACGTTCTCCATAATGAAAACTCCCTTGGGAGCATTATACTCCCTTGGGAATAATCGACTACTTCTGTTTTAATTTTGATGTCATAGAAACTGATTTCTACACCCGACCGTGGAAAAATATAGTTTCGTCCCGACACCATTATATGGTAGAAGGGAATTTAGATTAATTATTAATTATATCGCACGCTTGTATTAAATTAAATTAAATTATTTAAGTACAGTTCTTGTCAAATGGCCCAATCAACACCTGTATGCGTTCTTAAAATAATTAAATATCATCACGTCTCAATTTAACAATACAATTTATCACCATACGCAGCAATAATAAGATTTTATACATTAGATATACATCAATTATTGCTCTGTGGGCACGTTTACTATTTAATCGAAGATTGCCATCATTGTAGTGAATAAATGTATTATTGTATTCAATATAAACGTTTAGCACTTCCCTTCAGGATGCTTTCCAACCGCAACAATTCTATTTGTCACAGTTAATATAAGGTAGCATGCGTGGAAATTTAAGGTAAGATATCCTTGAGTTATAATATTAAAGCCACTAAACCGGAAAACGGAAATATTTTCGATTTTATCGATGGGATTTCATAGAATTTTGTGGGGAGTTATTCCAGAATATAGTCTAGAAATAAGTTGAGATAATTTTATGGATTTTTCTAGTGAAAGTTTGATCAAAATTTAAATCAAATCACGCGTATGTTATACGTCGGGGAATTAATTATTAAAAAATTTAACTTTCTAATCACATAAAATTATGTAATTTAAAATAAGAATATCGCATGATTGATATGTATATACAGGCTGAGTTTTTTTGAATGTTTGCATTGAGATTTCAGAAACTACTGGAGATAGAAAAACGCTTAAATGGGGAAAGATGCGCAGTTTTACGAGTTTGATTTAAAACTACTTTTGTTTCTCCGATAACTTTCATGGCTTATTAGATATTCAAAGAAAACTAAATTTTACGATTTTCTTTAAACATGCTTAGGATCGATAATAGTAATTTTAGAGAAAAAGTGTTCAGACAAAAGTTTTAGATAATTTTGCGCCAAATAAAACTATGTAGCTAATTTATTTTTTTTCGTTCACCATTATCGAGTTATGACATGACTTACTAAAGCATAAAACACACAAAATCAAGAAAACCCGGGATTACATTTAAATAAAAGGTAAAAAAGAAGTTTTTTATCTTCACACAACTATCTCACTTGACTGGAAATCAATCTTTAATGGAAATCTTTACCGGACATATAATGTACGAATAAATCAAAATATGATCCAGGCATCGTCGATATCCGGGAACGCCCTAATCAAAAACATACATACAAAAGTATACAGTCATCATCAACAAAAATATGCCAGCAATAAAATTAATTAATTTTCAAAATATAACTATATAAATGGTGATCTAAAAAATAAACATACATAAATAAATTATAAATTTTAAAATTTGTCTTCGGGAAAAAGTTCACTACAATATGTATTACTACTTGTAAGTAGTATATGTTCTTTATTAAGTTTGACTTGATTACTGACATTAATATTTTATCTACATTTTACCAACATCTATTCTTTAAGTTCAAATTTTTGTAAAATGTTATACATAAAGGCAATTACTTTTTTTAATTGAAACTCTAACGTATATATCGCATTACTATCTAATTTATCATCTTTATATTAACATAATTTAGCATTTTTATACTTGTAAAGTTTTTGAATGATCAAATATCTACCTCTAAACATTTCATTCACATAGATATAACCATTTTATCATACTGGGCATGTTCATTCGCATTTTTTTGCAAAGATTAGATAGTACACATTATCCTACCTTAAAACCGCAGCTGCGCAATTCCTATCTCCTGTTAATTTATTTTTTCTTTCCCGTGGCGAGATAATACAGTGATAGTGTTAAATAATTTTAAAAAGAACCTAATTTACATTTCACGTAGAATTTCCAAGTAAAAACGCGAACTTTCTTCCGCTAATGAGAGATTATCTTTATCATGTAAACCATTTAGGAAAGGAATCACACTTTATTTCCGATTAAAAAAGAATCAGAGAGATTTTTCCAGTTATAATAAATTAATTATAATTTAATTTAGAAAGTGTACAGGTTTAATTTTTAACTCATAACTTTTTCAATATTAGATGAATGCAAGTATATTAACAGCAGAAATTAATTTAAGAAACCCTTACTATCATTATTAGAATCTCTTAAATAGACAAACATAAAAACACAAAAGATTGATCGAATGAGACGAAATATACCTCACATTAGGGGCACCTCATTAAAAAAAAGGGAATATTTTAAATCGCTAGCTCTCTGGGTACTCTCAATGAGACATTTTTAAATTGTACAAGCATTTCATGTTGTACACGGAAGGCACTATATAGAAAATTATATTATTATTATTACTAATAAGATTATATACAAGTGTCCCGTATCGTTATGTTCAAATTCTAGGAGTGTAAAGTAGACTTCATTTCAAGTAACAAAAACGCAAAACTTGTATATCCATTTTTATTTGTTTCAAAGTTACAGATTTATGAATGTGACTATCAGATCATGAAAAAAAGTGTAATCCTAAAGTCAATAAAAACTGATTTTATTTAAAAAAGTTCAATTAGTAATATTTTCTAAATGTCCACCTCCTTGTTGAATGCAGGCTTGTGCCCGTAAGCCAACAGAAGAAGTACTTATCCGAATTTCATACTTGTTTTGCCGGATTTGCTCGGCAGCCAGGTGAATACGATCCAACAACTCTTCTCTTGTGTTCTAAACTTGCGCGTAGACTAAATTTTTCATGTACCCCCATAAACAAAAGTCAAGGGATTAAGATCGGGTGATCTGGGTGGCCATGCAACAGGACCACCTCGACCAATCCATCTTGGATAATTGACGTTAACCCAATTTCAGACAGCGATTCCGTAATGTGATGATGCTATATCCATGTGAAACCACAAGTCTCGTCGAACATTCAGTGGGACATCCTCTAAAAGACCTGGCAGTTCGTCAATAAGAAATTGAAGGTAATTGTCCGCATTTAACCAACAAGTCATCGATTAGGGCCGCCCAGGCGTTAAAAGAAAATTCAGGTGGAAATTTAGATGGGCGTATAGCTTTGGGATTTTCTGATGACTACCTGTGCAGGTTTCTCAGATTTTTAACACCACTTCTCGTGAACGTAGATTCATCTGTTCAGACGACTGTTCTGCAGAAAATAAAATGAAGCCGTGACTGTCTTAATATCCAGGTAGAATAAACTGGACGAGCATAGTGGTCTGCCTCAAGCAAACCGTGTCCCCTGCGATAGTGATATGGATATAAGCCCTCACGTTTTAAAATTCGGCAAACTGTAGTTCGTGGCACTCCTAGTTGTCTAGCGATTCGACGTACACTGAGAGTTGGATCCCTTGTAACAATAGCTACTGCTTCTTCCTCTAAGTCTGCTGGCAAATTTACTCCTCGGTCGAAAAGATAATCACACAGTCCGCATTCCCGAAATTGTCTGTGTACTTCCAGAAACGTTCTGTAATGAGGAATGCGCCTATCGGTAAACCGATGTCGGTATTCAATAATTGCTTGACGTGCACTGCCGTTACAGTAGCCATACACAAAATGCATGTCCGCATACTCTTGAGAAGAAAATCGGTAAGGCATTTTGAATAAAGAAAATGTGTCCACTCACTAGTAAGCTGTTGTATGAACTGAAACGTAATGTAATCCTTTATTAAAAAATGAAACGTTAGCGGTCATCTGAACATTTATTTATTGTATGATATTCATGGTTCAGCACTTACGAAATAAATAAGAACCTTTTTTATCATAAATCAATTTCCAGTACTCTTTTTTGTAGATCTCCAAGAAATTACTGTATGCGCTACGACACATGTTTATTTATTTTAGGATAACATTTTATTATGCGACGTTAACAATCACAGGGCTGTTATTGAATCGTATAACTTTTTTTCAATAAAATGAGTCCCAAGGCGAGATTCAGGGTGGAACCTGATCTTATAATAATAAATGAAATAAACTAAAATTACCGCCTTTGCTAAATTCGAAATTAAAATTGAAATTAAAAATATGAAAAAAAAACATTACTTATTCCACTTAACATAACCTAACTTAATGGCTTATGCATTAATCGATAGTCATTGTTGTTTCTTAATACTGGACATATTTAGATCTTATATGGAAATAGCAGTAAGTGCTGGTACAATACGACTCGATATTTTTTAAAGATCGATATTCATATTTATCGATTCTAAAAATTAATATCATCGATGCTTTCCAATGATGTGCCAACTGTGCCAACTCTACCACATACATAGCAAGGTTAGGATAAGCCAACTGAAGAATATGAAAAAATTGTTTCAGTTTATAGCCACGGACCTCAAATTATTATTAAATAATTATTATAAAATAAAATTAAAACATTAAATTCTTGATTATTAACATTATGTTTGCCAGACTTAGAGCAACATGTAGCCCAACTTCTTACCAACATTCAAAAATGTCAAAAAACGCCTCGAACTATTAATTCTGAACTGGTACTCGCTAAGGAGCAAGAACTGCTAGAATAGTTCTGGAATCTCTCCGAATTATTCCTTGCAACAACCAAAACATATAATTAAAAATTCTAAACTAGTTCATATGTAACCAAAACACCAAATAGCTAGTACGATTGCGCAGTAGTTCTGGAACTGTTCTGAATTGCGAACCAAAACAAACATTGCATTTCCTCCATTGAATTATTAAATTTTAAAGTTTCAAGTTAAAAGATACACCCGGTAGATTAAGTATAGTTACATGTATTTACAATTTAGAAGAATGTAATAATTTGTTAAATGAATCTTTCTTCCTCTTTTGCAGAAATCCTCATGGACAGGGTAATAAACGCCGCCTGGTCTCCTGGATTCATGATTTTGAGGCCCCTTGTGAACGATCTAGTCGGATCTGCGTTCACGGACATCTTCAATAACGCCTTCAGGGATTTTCCATTTAACGAACTTATCGATTGATTCAAACCATGTGTTCATTTATGTAGTATGTATCAAATTAATAATGTGTTAGATGAGCGAATCCCGGATTGTTTTACAGAACGAAAATCTTTAAATTGTTAACGGTAGAAATCTCTTACAATAATAGATACAGTCATATTATGTGCCAAACGAATAATAAAATACAATCTATTATTATTTTATAAATTATTCACAGACAAGGAAAATCACAAGATGTTAGTTTGGGTGTCAAATTTGTAGTAATAATAATGTGTAATGCATAACATATTGATAAAAATTAAACCAATAGTTCATAGTAATAATGATAAACAATAATAATAATAATAATAATAATAATAACCGCCATCCAAGATCAAGTAATTCCAACGCGTTCCTATAGGAAAAAAATTCTTAAGGAGAATTTATCTGACATTAAATGTCGTGTATGCGCAGATAAGGAAGAAACAGTTGATCATTTGATGGCAGGATGCTCTGCACTTGCCCCCAAACAATACCTCGAGAGGCACAACAGGGTTGCGAAAATAATACACCAGCTGCCCAGACAGAAGCACTTGTCGTATTCTGAAAATGTCCTGTATTATGAATATGAAGCACCTTCAGTTTGCGAGGACGAAAATTCTCGATTATATAGGAATCACCAAATAATCACGGATAAAACAATTCCCAACAATATTCCAGATATAGTACTGACACTGAAGAAGGACAAGATAACGTACATCATTGACATTGCTGTTCCGTTGGCAAAAAACACTGCAAGGAACTATAGTGAGAAGGTAAATAAATATTTACCTCTCAGCGACGAAATCAAGAGTATGTGGAAGATGGACAAGGTCCTAATAGTCCCAATTGTGATTGGCGCAACGGAGAAATCCCACATAAATTGCACAAGTCCATAAATGTTTTGAATCTCTACCAGAAACTTTATTTAAAAATACAAAAAAGTGTCTTGTTAGACACGCCAACAATAATACGTCGTGTGCTAAACTGACGTTGGAGCGCGCGAACGTGGGCAACGTGGCCGGGAGGCGAAATGACGGAATGGGTGGGGTGCTGATGTGGTCCTCTACTGGGTGGTAGCCTAGCATATGCGCCACCAAACTCTAGGGGGGTCTGCCCGATGGGCGGACAGGTGCCATTACGCCTTTCCAGCAGGGGAGAGAGGAACCAAGCTACGCGGCGCAAAAGACGGCGCCGCGCAATGCACACACCACTAGGACCGGTCCTGCGCGGCAACCTGGCTAGGCTGCCGTGAACAGCACACACACGCTCGACGTGTGTGCAGTGCCCCCGCAATGGCGGAAAACGTTAAGATGGCACAAAGTGTGACCGTCGTCGACCAAAGTAGCCGCTAAGAGTGTTCCCTTGGTTGGCGATGAGCAACCCCGTGCAAGGTGCGCTTCTCGGGTCTGGGCCTTGCCTCGATGGGGCGGGGGTCGGGCCGTCGAAGTACTGCACGGAAAAGTAAAGAAGATGCCGGGAAAGGGTTGGCGGCCCTGCGCAACGGCTGGTTCTCCGATCTCTCAAAATTAGCGCGACCGGTAACTAAACACATGCACAAGCGCGCTAAAATACAACACCCCTACACTTGCGCGCTCGCACAAACACAAAATCACACACCCAGAGAGAGATGCAAGCTGCCAGCAGCGGACAACACATAAGTTCACACCCTTAAAGTACTGATAAGTATCTACTATAATCAATATTCATATAAAAATAAATGAATGATAGATAACTATGCCACCCATCTTGTTCAAATGAACCGATGGGGTAAGATAATGGCAACCAAGAACGAATGGTTCTTGTGAGTGGAAGAGATAATAATAATCCGTATTGATTAAAACAAAATTCAAATTATAGAACAAAATATAACATAAACAAATACAAATTTGGTATACCAAAATTTAATTACATATAATGGCAGGCAGAAATAAATAAAAATTAAAAATACAATGCAACAACAAAAAAAAAAACAAATAATTCGTAATAATAGAAACAGTGACCGAAAGTGAATTAAAGAAATGAAGGGATCCCTGTAATATTTATGCAGGTTGTGCATCACATGCGATAAAAGCACTTGAAAATAACACATTCGTCCAGGCGATCGGAATGGTGAAAGTGTTCATTCAACGAGTGGACAAAAAAATACAATTGCGATAAACAGGGTTACCAGGTTGGGGGGTTTCACCCAAAATTTTGGGTATTTTAATCGCCCTGGGCGTGGATTTGGGGGCACTGAAGTTTTTGGGGAATTTTTTTGGAGGTATTTTTATGCTATTCTAATAAAATTTGGTACCATAACTCGATTGAGCTCTCACCACAAATTTAAGGCAGTCCGGTAAAACTTCAGTGTTTGTCAAATGTATTTGTCATTCTCTCCATCTTGCAGCAGAGCATGCTTTTAAATGTGTACCGAGGAATTTAGACTTTTTGATACGGGAAGCCCATAACTGGTTTTCTATAAGTTCTCTTCATCAGTAGTAAAAGCAAAAGCAGAAGAAAATGCTGCTGAATTGCTAACAACGCACTTGTCATGCTTTGAGGATTGGTTTACAAGAAACAATTTAAAAATGAATGTAAGTAAAACGAATCTAATAAGATTTGGTGCCAAAAGAACGAAAATTGATATCGGATACAGGGATGTGCAACTTGCCTTTGGCGAGGAGGCCGACTTCTTGGGATGGACCTTGGATTCCCAACTATCATGGAAGGCGTACGTCGAACAGCTGGCAGTTAAATTGAGTGTTTTTGTTACGCTCTGGGAGTGGTTTCGCGTAGTGTTAGTGCTGATGCCGCGGTGAGTGCATATTATGCCTACGTGCATTCTAGACTTGCATATGGTGTTATCTTTTGGGGAAATTCAGTTGATGTGGGACGAATTTTCGTAATTCAAAAGGCATGTATTAGATCTATATTTAACATCAACACACGGGATACTTGCAGGAACCCTTTTAGGGATAAAAAAATACTTACCCTACCCGCGGTATACATTTGGCAGCGCGCATTGTTTGTCAAAATGCATTATTCTGATTTTTTTGCTAAATATGAACTCAAGCATAGTTATAGTACAAGAGGGACTTCTGAGTCATATTTGTGTCTTCCACGTTCTCATTTGACAAAAATGAAAGAAATGTACTCCACCAGTGTATCAAAATATACAACCACTTGCCAGAGACTTTAAAATCATTGCCAACAAAACAATTCAAATACCCACTCAAGGAACTATTAATAAACAAAGTGTTGTATAAAGTTGAAGATTTTTTTTTAGAAAGAATTATTTAATAGGTGCTATGGACTTGAAAATCATTTTAATTATATGTTTATTATTTTATACATACAGATTTTGTATTTTATTTATGCATTTGTGACGTTTCGTATACATTTTGTGTGTCTTAACGAATGAAGGTATATTATTATTATTATTATTATTAAAAGGCAAATCGAATATAACAGAATTTATGAATTAATGAATTATAGAAGACCCCTAAAAATGAATAAGTTAGCTGGCACACGTTGGCTTTCTAGAGTGGAAGCTATAGAAATAAGAATTAATCAATGAGAAGAGCTTAAATTACATTTTGCCGAAATCAAAGACAAAGAACGTTGCTTAACTGACGAACAACTGGATGCAATATTGGAAGATAGAAACAATTTTTTATACATGAATTTCTTAAGTATCCTATTGAAAGATCTATCGAATATTAATAAATGATTTCAAGCAGAAAGTGCAGATCCTTTAAAATTATTGACAAGTTTAGTAAATTTACTGAGAACATTGTTCTGCTATTTGATTCCACCTCACTGTTTGCCAAAAATAATTCCTAGCGATTTTGGTAAATTTTAGTGTTACCGAAAATGCGATGGACACAAATTTAATAAACTTTGGATATACCTTCAATAAAATAAGCACCACCATTGGATAATAATAATTTACTCATGATTCGAGATCGTTGTAAATCATTTTTAATTGATTTATGCACACAAATTCAGAACCAAATTCCCACTAACATTAATATTTTGGAAAAAAAAGTTTTGCGCCAGATAAAGCCACTTCACAATTTCACCAAACCGAAAACAATGGATATTGCATGACATTTTAATACACTTTGTGGAAGTGTTGATTTGGCTGTATATATCGACAGTTATAGTGCATTCAGAATTATAAGAAACTAACTTTTAATGTCTTTACAACTATGGTGATAATTCTCTCATTGTTATTGAATGGATACAGTTCACATACCTGCAGTATACGAATCCATTGGCCGTATTGACTAAAAATTATTGCCGTAAAAATTATCGCCACAGGGGGTGCAACAACTGTTGTAAACACATTAAAAGTTAGTGTCTTATAGTTCTGAATGCACTATTTATTATTTTTGATATATTCACTTTAATTTCTAACTTTCTAGTTTGCGCCTTTTTTAACATGTTATTGTAGTTTCAAAAGTTATTTTCAAACGTCGTTTTTCGACATTTCATCTCACAAATTTAGCAATTTACTATCGCATTAAATTGTGAATCAGTCGCATTAAATTGTGAATCAGTCAGTGAATAAGTTTTCGTCCAGTTCTCGTTTATTAACTATTGTTATTTCACCTTATTACCACGAAACTCAGATGAAAAACAAGTTTTATTAAACAGGAAGTTATTTACCGCAAATTTATGTGTATACCTATATTCTGCACCAATCACGTTCGATCTGTATTTTATTGGTTAAGTGCAGTGAGTGTGTTTTGACAGGGAAACATAATGTACTATTGACAAGCATGATTTATAACATCCGGTTCTGTGTTTTATTGTAATAAAATGTTACTGAGTTGTTCAGTAATAAAAATTACTAATACACGTTTTTCTTTCTTAATTAAAGACGTCGTATCTGCAAATAACTTTAGTTGTTTATTAGGTCTTCTACGGCGTTGTGTAGTTATATACGAGGTACGTCCCATATGTAGTGAGAATGATCTATTTTAAAAATTTTTTGAATGTATCTACAATTTAACATTATCCCCTTCAAAGTAGGATTTTTGAGAATGCTCTATATTTCGAAACAACTTTGTTGCTTCTTCAGGAGACAAAAATGTTGAGTTCAAAAAAAATAATAAAAGTGACGTACACGGACAATAAAATTAATCAATTTTATTGTCCGTGTTTGTAGTATTATCCGCAAAGGCACACTCCGAGACACTAACCACTCGTATAAACCACAAATATTGGCTTAGTCTTCTTTGGGTCTTTTTAATCAATTCATCCATAAAGATAGTTAATTAACAGCAGTGGACTTAAGCTTCCCACCTGTCTCACTCCTTCGCTGGTGTCAAACTCCTCGGATACCAAGTTTCTCATTGTTTTGTATAGGCATTTATTTATTCATGCACCTAATTAAGTTTGGTTCAATTTCCTTTTTCTTTAAATAATCCCATGTCTTTGTTCTTGGCACTTTGTTAAAGGCTTTTTTCAAGTCCAAAAATGCAAGGTAATCTGTTCTTGATCTTGTCAAGGTTCTGATTGTAATTTCTTTTAGTGTAAATACATGATCTTGGATACTTATATTTTCTCGGAATCCGCTTTGGATCTAACTTTAGTTCTATTTGTTTTGAATTTTTTTTAAAGATTTTTTCTGCTGTACTCAGCAGTTATGTCTCTATAATTACTACAATCTTTCTTATCGCCCTTTAGGTGTAAGGGCAGAATAATTCCCATCTCCTTATCCTTTGGGATTGGTTGATATTTCCATAGTTTATTAAAGATTCTAAGAAGTAGCAATATTCCTTTTTCATCCATGGTTTTTATCATTTTTGTTGCAATTCGGTCGGACCCCCGTATCCGCGGTACATACCGTTCCAAGCCTTACCGCGGATACCGAAAACCGCGGATAATAGCCAACATCTACCAATTTTCGTTTAAATGCAAGTATGTACACGTATTATATTACATACTTGTATTAAGTCAATAACAAAAGAAATTTAGTCTCATTTATTTATTTTATTATATTGTAGACTAGAAAGTACATACATATATTAGATATTAAAAATAATTTTTAATCGGAAAAAGAATCTTCAACATCAACTAATTCTTGCACCTCCACCGGAGAGAAAGGAAACGCAAGCGATGTTGATGGTACAGGATTCTCGATCGTTGATGCCCTTTTGTCACTTTTTTGGAAAAACATTGTTATAGGAAGCTGCTGTTTCTTTTTCTTCAATTCATTAAATAGTGTTTGAAGAGTGTCCAATGCTTCAGTTATTGATTCCGTTACTTTCATACTGCGTTCCATTAAAGGCTCGTAATGTACGATATTTTCCTTAAAATCCTGTGCAAGCCGAAATACTTCACCCAATCTTTCCAAAGACCATTCAGATGCTCGTGTGTCAGTTTCTTCATCTTCCTCTTCCTCTGTCGATGAAGTTATAAGTTCCTCCAATTCTTTATTTGATAATTCCTCTCCATGTGCTTCAATACACTCATGCACCTCCTCCTCCTCCTCCATCAAATCAACGAATCCTTCTTCACTAAACTGCCTTGATCTTAATCCACAAATTCTTCCAACATGACTTTATAGTCGCTGGTTTTAATTCATTTATTGTTGTTTTGATAAATGTAATTGCGTCGGCGATTGTAAATGTTTTCCAACAATCTATAATTTGCAACTCAGACTCTATATCCATTGATATTCTAAGCCTTGCAAATACAAGACGAGTGTATATTGCCTTAACGCACCGAATAATACCCTGGTCGAGAGGTTGCAGTAATGAGGTAGTGTTTGGCGGCATTTTTAAACAATGAACAGTATTATAGAATACAACTACTGCCTTATATCTCGTTTATACTTACTGTTTGAAGAGCTGTTGAAGTGCTTAATACAAACAATTCAAACATGTATTATACCTATACCTACAGTGATATATTGCACTGTAGAAACATCAGTATTTTCACGAAATATGTAAATACATCAGTGAATAATGACGAATTGTAACGAGAAAAAGTTTAGATATGTCGCAGAACCGATAAATGGAACCGTGTATAACTGAATCCGCGGATACTGAGACCGCGGATACGGGGGTCCGACTGTACTTTCTGGTGCCTTGCTATTCTTTAATTGTTTTATAGCTTCTATCAACACCTCTTTTGTTATCCCTTGACTTTCTTTTTGAATAGATTGTACTTCTTCCTGTAAGTATTCATTTTTAAATATTTGTTCTTTTGTTACCGGCTCAACATTAGGTAATCTTTTAAATTGTCCCCAACTTTCCTCCTGAATAATTTTTAATCGTTAGACTATCAATCTTTTCGTCACCTCTATGTTACTCTTTCTAATAACAAAATGTAAAACCTTGAAATATTAATTTAAATGATACTCAATTTTGTTTCAAATATCCACCAAAATTTTGTAGTAGTTTTATGTAATAGTTCTTCTACTATTCGTAAACTATTCTACATTCGTATAATGGGAATAGATATTCCTCCATTAGTAGATTATTTACGAAGAATATTTATAAATCACATTCAATACAGGATGTACCTCCGATAACAGACTTAAAGAAAGTATATTTATATATACAAATGTAATAATAATACTTGTACAAGAGATAAGATAAAAATAACACACACCACTGTGATATAATCTTTCTACGGCTTTTAACACATCATAATACTTTCACCATAGTCCCGATAATACACAATATGTAATGCCTATGTCCACTGATAAAAATTGTTACATCCGTTTGAGAAAATGCGTTGCAAAAATATAGAAATGTCATTATGCATTTTTTATTAAATTACTATATAGTCCGTTCGCACCTTATAATACCGTACAGAGTTGTCACATTTTATCGTGAAAAATATTTCATTAAAATATTAACGAAAATGCTATATAATAAGCTGGCGAAACTTAAATTAATTTCAAAACGTTCGAAAAATTCATTTAAATAGTGATTCTAATATAATAACTCGTTAAAGAAAGGATTATCATTGAGAATTTCTGTACATTTAAATAAAATATTAACACAAATGTAATGTAATAAACTTGCCAAACTTAAATTAATTCCAAAACGTTCGAAAAATTAATTTAAATTATTATTAAAATAGAAATTCTGATATAATAACTTATTAACGAAAGGATTATCATTTGGAATTTCTGTACTATAATGTTTATGGTTGGCAGGCTGATGGGATATCGGCAGTTGGCATTTGTTATAGTTGGATATACATATAACCAAAACCTAAATTACAAAATTACCTTTGAGTCATAATACAAGTTTAAATTAAGATTAAAAAATAATCGATTTTACCGATGTCTCCGGGTATGATGGATATCTTTTTTAAAGAGTTAACTTGTTATCAAATTCTGATATACCCATGTTTATCTAATGAATGGATAGCAGTTTCCCCATTGAAATTTTGTTTAGTGCTTAACTGAGTTTCAAAGATTAATTCGTAATAAAGTAAAGAAACATATTGCTGTGTATAGCAAGCGCCAATTAAGTTGGCGCGAGAAGGGCGTGCGCAGAAGCCGTTTTTAAAAACGTCCACCCCCACTACTCAAGTATTTGTCAGAATACATTTGTCATTGACGTTTGACGGAACATAATGTCTTTGCTAGGGGATCATAAAGTGATTCACGTTCAGAGGTTAGAATTATCTGACATTTGATGTAAAACCAAATACAAATCTCCCCACTACTTCTAATCCTGCGCGAACTTACTCCTCCTCGCGCCAACTTAATTGGCGTTTGCTATACTTTGCTTTCAAATGTAATTTATTTAAATGATTACTTTTGTGGGCAGTTACACAAGCATAATTTTGTTGAGACTCTGTATAATATTTTGGGTATCTCAGGGCTATCTTTTTGGTTCTACACAACTAGGCCCAGCGTCCAAAGTAAATGCAAAGAAATAATACAAGAAGTAATCGTTTAAAATATTTTATCGTTTTTTTGTATTTTGACATCTCATTTTTGTTGTAACATAAAATATTTCTTTCGTAACCTATATCTTAACCTATCAATGCAACTTTAATATACAAATATTCTTTTGTAAATCACACAAGGATAGTATTGGAGTTTTGATTTTGATTCCACATGAATCTCGCAAACAAAGACTCTTGAGGATTTCACTCGCAAAAGGGGGCATTTGCCCTACAAATGCTGAGATTAGTACTCAAAGTCTATCTCTGTCAGAAATGTGGATTTATAGTCTCTACTGATAACTTTCTACAAAGCGAGTGTGCTATTCAGCGCCTATTTAAGTGGGAAACGAGTCCCTACAGAATAGGATGTTCACATTGTATAAGTATTATCTTATTTTCACGCCTATCGAATGTTTTGACTTTAAGATTTTTAAAACAGTACAGATATTTTGAGAATATTCAAAGAAAATTACTTCCTCTTCATCAAACTCGGCTTAAGATACACTTCTATTGTATATTTATGACTAATTTAATATTCAGAATAATAATCCACATGCACTTTCTAATTTAACTAACTCTAAATGCTCCAATTTTTATCGTGTATAAAATTTTACTTACTCAAAGTTAAACTGTGCATACAAAATTTTCGAACTCCTCCTGGCATATTATTAAACTTTTATAATAATGATGAGAATAATAAAGATAACAATATGAATTATTAAGATGAAATTAAACTTTTATTTATTCTAACTTAAATTTAATGCCAATAGGCTTAAATTTTTAGATTATATTCTAATTGAGATTTTTGAAATCAATAAGCATTAAAGTTAAACTGATCAATTCGAAAATAGTTCGGTGAATCTTCAATTTTTCGGTTCTTCTCCGCTTTTATACTCAGCGTTCCTATCTTCTACGAATTCGGTTCCTGCTCCAGATAATTCATTTCTGTTTTCTCTAATTTTCATAATTTTTTCATCTCCCTACGTTGTCTTTGTTGTTATTTTGATATTTGTAAATTTTATTCTGGAATAGCGAACTTTTAGCCTCGTCTTCCAAGAACAGCGTCAATTTCGTGTCTAGCTTTTCTTAGAACGTAAGTCTACGTAGTATTTTCTTTCCTTTTCTTCCCTTGTTTGTATGGTGTCGTCTTGTCCTTCGCTTTCTCTCGCATGTCCTTTAGATGCGTCTCATGATATGCCTTTTCACATGCCTTTGTTTACATCGTGATATGACTGCATTAATTACATTTTTATTTGTATTTTATGCTGTTTGTTTACTTCCGGTGAGTGATATTCTTGTTGTTTTAGATTTTACTGATCCAGATCTGCCGCTTGCATGGCTTATATAATTAATATCTCTTATTTTAAAATTGCATTGGACGTCTTATCTCAATGTATCCATTTTGACAACCTTATATTTACATAAATATAATGAATTAAAATTAAATATGGTTACTAACGTTATTACTGTATAAAAAAGAAATTATTTTATATCCTTTTTATAATCTTACTGGTGTGTATAGCATGTTTTATTAATTTACATACTTACATTTTAAACGTTTAATAATCTAATAACCTAAAATGTATTGACATAACGTTACCTGTTTACCTATTAATTCTTGGAAATATACATCTATAAATTTAAAAATTTTTGCAACTTTTGGTGGTCGCTCGCGTCGAGGTTCATCTTCCACTGATTCACAAACGTCTTTAAATTTCTGATGCCACTCAAACACTACATCGTGGTAAACTATCATCTGGGTGTGGAATTCTAATAATTTCAAAAGTTTCAGTTGTAGTTTTACCCAATCGAACACAAAATTTTATCGAATATTTTATCGCCACTCTCATTTTTTCAATAGGTACGTCAAACACTCACAATTCAGTAATTAATTTGTAATAAACGTCAAAAGTTGAATCAAAAACTACTTGAAAATAAGTACAATGCAGGTTTCATGTTCTATTCTTTGTGTTATAAAATTGTAGTTGTGAAAGAAGTTAATAGCACCAGTCTCGTTATATTTGATATACTATCGTATATAAAAGAAATTAATATTTCAAGTATCACTGCTATTGTAGGTCATGGAATTAGAATCCAAAGTAGTGAAATTCTTGTGAATCATTAGTTTTTCAATTATCGCTTATTTTGGTCAGTCGTGTTACCTAAGTGGGAGCACATTCTGCTATTTCCGATATCTGCCTGTTTCTGTACCCACTTTTAATTTCTTTGTTTTACTCTTCACGTCTTTTATTGCATCATTGGAAACTATGTTGAATAGAGTTATGCTAAGTACTCTTCTTGATCTTAGTCCATCTATGGTTACAAACTTCTGAAGTCTTAAATTTCCTGTTGTCACACAGTTTCTTGTGTTTTTATAGAGACTGGCAATAGTTCTTGTTGGATTATTACTAATTCCTCTTTTCTTGAGGCTATTCCATACTGCCTTTCTTGGAATGATGTCAACAATTTTCGACGTCAGTAAAACCTACAAATATAGTGTTATTTATATTCTTTTCCATCAGTTGTTTCATAGTAAATATGTGATCTGACCACCTCTCTCTTTTCAGACACCTCTCTGTGGCTTTTGCAACTGGATTTCTCTGTAGATCTTATATCTTAGCCATCGTCCTCAGTAGAGTTACACCTCTCTAGTTATGACGCTCCTAATTGTCTCTGATATCCCTTCATCGTCTCTCAAATCTTCTAATTTTACCAATACTTTTATTCCATTTTTATCTAAATTCTTTACAATTTCTGTTGCTATTAGATCGTGCCTAGCCGCTTTGTCTCGTTTTAGAATTCTTATAGCTTTCGTTACTTCTTCAATATTTATTTCCTCGTGTGTACTTAATGATTGCAAATCGTATTGTTCGAACGTATTAAAACAGAGAACCTTAAGGAATTTTAAAAAATCGTTAAAAAGGTTTTTAATACGGAATTTATTTCCATAGTTAAACTGCTTAATTTCTTATCACAGTTGCCTCTAACAGTCACACAAAAACCTCCCTGAGACTGAAAGAATAACAATTGGCAAACTTTGACCTGCGATTAGTTCAAGACGATACGTTTGCTGGTTGAACTATGTAGTCGTATTTTACTGTTCTTCCTGCTTACGTTAATATTAGCATGTTAATGAAAATGTACATACTATTTTGAGAAATCATATATTACTGAAAGCAAAATAACATTCTTATAATTTATAGATTATAGTTTTTGAATCATCCTTGCAATATTAACATAACTCCAGTCATCAAGTGACACAGAACACTTGCATAAGAAAGTATGTAATTCTTATACACATATGAAATTTATACCAGCGTATACACATAAATTTGCGATGTTTACTTATTTTTTATATATTACATTACATTATGCAATCATAATATACATTTACATGTAAATATGTGAGTAGATAAGATATGCGGGTTCTAGCTCAAAATCCCATGTATTTTCTTATGGAGGTTCATTTTGCACTTTTTCAATTTGGACATATTAATCCGGGACACCTCTATATACACTCGTAGATCTGTTTACAGATCTACGAATGTATATAGAGGGTGTCCCACTGAATGTTCGGGGGGGTGAGTTTCACATAGGGGTGAGAAGCTTGCAAGGCGGTTATTATTATAATTTATGTGGGGGGTGGGTTTTACATAGGGGTGAGAAGCTTGCAAGGCGGTTATCGGCGCTAGCGCGTATGATTTCAGAGGTGATTTCATCTTTATTAGTTCGTTTGCTCCTTTTCTTCGGACCTGTTCATTCCTGTTTCATATCTATTCAGACTTAATCATTATTAGTTCAGAGATATTTAGAAGAGAGATGACGTCACATATTTAGAATTATTTGATTTTTTTTATTTTTAAAAATATCACATTTAAAATTTTTTTATATTTTTAATGTCGGGACGTCGGGGAATCGAACTCGGGTCCTTCTAGGTGTAAGACAGACACCTTAACCGTTCGGTCACACCCGAGATGTAAATTGGATATTGTAAAACGCATAAGTAGTCTATTACAAAATGTGGAAACTCAACTTTAAATAACTTAGAGATATTATTCATTAAATTCGCGTCTAATTTACATATAATTAGTATTAATTATCCCCGTTTAATACTCGATATATTTTACATTTTTCAGCAGATATCAACCGTAATTTTGTGTGTAATATTAGAATTAGAGGTAAATATATCGACACAGGTCATTGAGTAGATATGTGGATTGTTCGATAAACTGCTTTTCATGAAAGATAGTATCTTCCCTCATTTTAAGAGAGGCGATGATGAATTGATTGTAATTATTCGATTTTTTCTATTTTTAAAAATATCACATTTATATTTTTAATGTCGGGACGTCGGGGAATCGAACTCGGATTCTTCTAGGTGTAAGACAGACACCTTAACCGTTCGGTCACACCCGAGATGTAAATTGGATATTGTAAAACGCATAAGTAGTCTATTACAAAATATGGAAACTCAACTTTAAATAACTTAGAGATATTATTCATTAAATTCGCGTCTAATTTACATATAATTAGTATTAATTATCCCCGTTTAATACTCGATATATTTTACATTTTTCAGCAGATATCAACCGTAATTTTGTGTGTAATATTAGAATTAGAGGTAAATATATCGACACAGGTCATTGAGTAGATATGTGGATTGCTCGATAAACTGCTTTTCATGAAAGATAGTATCTTCCCTCATTTTAAGAGAGGCGATGATGAATTGATTGTAATTATTCGATTTTTTCTATTTTTAAAAATATCACATTTATATTTTTAATGTCGGGACGTCGGGGAATCGAACTCGGATTCTTTAGAGTGAGACGCCGGGATTCTATCACGAGACCACGCTGGGTAATATGAATAGGATATTTTATAAGTTATATATATTATCTAACCTATTACTATAAATTATTTTTCCAAGTTAAATTAGAATTACTATCATAGGTAGATATATCGATCGAGTCTTAATAATCGTTAAATTTACGTTTAATTTGCATATAATTGCATATAATACTCAATATATTTGACAACCATAGTTTTGTGTGCAGGATATCGGTTGTAGTTCAACATATTTAAAATTTTTTATATTTTTAATGTCAGAGTGTCGGGAATCGAACGTGGGCCATGCTTCACATAAGTCGGCTTCTTAGGCGCTAGACCATACGGCCCTCCAGAATTTAATTTTTTATAACTTACCTATATTGTCTGACTTATCCCAAATTATTATAAATTATTTTTCCAAGTTAAATTAGAATTACTATTATAGGTAGATATATCGATCGGGTCTTAATAATCGATAAATTTACGTTTAATTTACATATAATTAGTATTAATTACTCCGTTTAATTTATTTACTCTGTGATAGACATTATAATCGACTGGAGCAGGGCGATCATATAGATGGATTTCCGTCAGCAAAAAAAATTAAGTGTTGGTTCCGCTTAATATCACATTGAGATGTATATAAATATGTAAATTTAAAATAAAAAAGATATAAAGTCATTTATGTTTTATTTATAAAGTATAATATAAAGTATAATATATAGGTAATGATAATAAAATCATAATATATTTTTATTGTCTATCCAAGAATTGTGTGAGCTGTTCAATCCCAACCACTTCACATATACTTTATTACGCTTCCGTCGCAAAATCCTTTCAACGAGGTACACGTTCCTATGAATAGTCTTCTGTAATTCCAGTTCATAGAAGCTACCTAGTATTGGTCGACCGGACATATCCTCAAGCATATATGTCGAAGGATTTGTAATATTTGCTTTAACTATTCGGAACAATTCCGTAGACCAGCTCACGGTGAATCCTTTAGCAAATGCTCCTTTATATTTACTTATACGAACGATGTCACCCACATTAAATTTCCGAAGTCCACTAATTTTTATATTATTATAAACACTTTTTAACAGACGTTTTTCTATCTTCTTGGTAACATCGCACGGTCGCATTTTAATCTTTCTATGTATAGTATGATTATACTTTTCGGTAACTGTCTGTAATATATCTAGCCATTTATATTTACCTCGCATACTGAATTCTTTATACAATTTCTCCTTAATAGTTCTAATTACACGCTCAGCAATAGACGCTTTCATTATACTATATGTAGAATAATGATTTATACCGTAATTTTTTATTAGATTTTGGAATTTATTGTTATAAAACTCTTTTCCAGCATCAGTCTGTAAATTTTTAGGCTGTCGCAACCCTTTAAGGATTATTTCCATTGCGTTTCTCACATCTTGACCAGTCTTAGTTTTAACAGGCTGCGTCCAAAGATATTTCGAGAAGCAGTCTACTACCGTAAGAATATATTTATAGCCACTATTCTCTCTAGCATAGGGGATAAATTCCATGAGATCCGCATGCCACAAATCGTCAAAACCCTTAATAATAATATGTCGTCTAGTAAACAATCTACGAGCAGGTTTATGCAGTTCGTTTACAACGTCACGTTTAATTTCACTCATTTCTCTATTAGAATATTTAATATCGATACAGCTTAGATGTTTACAGCTGAACTTTATCTGTGTAAATGAAGTCGCAGCTCGACAGCTCATATAGAATTACTATCATTAAATGTTTTAATGCGTCAACGTAGATTCAAAATTTTTATAGATCTACAGCGCAAGCAAGTGGTGATGTTTTCTATTTTAGAATTTCCAAAAGTTCTTTAAACTTACTATCCACATAGCTTTTATTTACGCCTAAGGATATAATCTTTTTAAGTAGCTCATCAACCGCTGTAAACTTTTTATCTACATTAGTTTTGTTTGCACATACCGATAAGCTCCTTCTAAAATTATCTTCAACTGCGATAAACTTTTTATCCACATTGGTTTTGTTTGCGCATGCAGATATAGTTTTTCTAATATGCTCATCAACCGATGTAAACTTTTTATCTACATAAGTTTTGTTAGCACATACAGATACACTCTTTTTGATAATCTCATCAACCGCTGCGATCTGTGTATCTACAAAGGTTTTGCTCGCACATGAAGATTCAATCTTTTTAATATAATCATTAAGAACTTGTATCTTTTTATTAACATAAGCCATATTCACAGAATCATTATCTTCTACAGGCGACTGAATATTGCGTATTCGTTTATTTTTAAAATCATAATGTCCCTCGATATCTTTAGATAAAATAGACTGAAGGTTATATGGTGCGAGTGATTTTTTTATTTCACTTTTGTTTAAATGCCGCCCGAATTTATCAATACTCTTCATGACTGACCGGCTTTTACGAACAGTAATAGCGTACTACTATATTAATACTCGGCCTCGATTAATTATACAATTACGCCGGATTCCTTGAGCTCTTCAACAATGGAGGCAATTTCATTTATATGTCCAGAGTGCCCGGCCGTTTTCGATGCTAGGAGTAAACGTAGTCGATCAACTAGTTCGTTTATATCATCCCAGTACACATACTGATAGGGAGCATTCCTCACTACTAATTCTTCACCAACATGGCCACTCCCCTGTATATATCCACTCGTAGACGATGTGTCCAGATTCATCGATGAAGTGCTTAGATTCAATAAAGGTTTAATGATGTATGAATATTTATAGCTTCTGCTTCCTTTGACTTGCTTTTCGGGATCAAAGTCACGATGATGTACACTAGTTTGTTTTAAGATTCGTCTATACTGCTCTTTGTCATCTCTCGTAAACTCGCTAGGATGTACCTTAAATATCAACTCGCATAATCCTCGCGTCCCCTTATATCGCACGTTATCGATTACAAAATCACGACCATCGGAAGTAAAACTTGATTTACCCATTTTAAAGTTATCCGACATAGGATCAACGTGGACACCAAACGTTAAATCATATTCTCTGCTAGCATCGGACAATAATCCTTCCAAGTAGATTCTAGGAAAATAATACAGGTCGGAATTTTCAATGTTACGATCAGTTATATTAAGTCCCTCATAAGGGCTATCGGAACTCTCCATAGAAACACTATGTGACTTTGTGTTTGATATCATCTTCGGAATTCTTATATTTTGTTTAGACTCTTCATCCTCTGACTTCATCTTACTCTTCAGATCTATTTCAGTCTGTGCTGATGTTTTTTCTAAAACTTTTTTAAGGGGTTCAGTGACTGGTTTGAAATGGTGTGTTAGTAATGCGTCAAATTCAGAACGACCTAATTTCAATGCTAAATATTTTTTTCTAATTGAAGCGCTAGCGCGTATGATTTCAGAGGTGATTTCATCTTTATCATTTCGTTTGCTCCTTTTCTTCGGCGACATCCTCAGGACTGTCCCGCAAACAGATAGCAAGCAGCTCCGAAACAGATAGTGAACAGGTTTGAACAGCTTCTAAACAGGTCTGAACAGAGAACGAACAGCTTCCGAAACAGATATGGAACAGGTCTGAACGGATAATGATCAAGTCTGTATAGATATAAAACAGATATTATACAGCTCTAGAACAGGAATGAACAAATCTGAACGGGCATTAAACGGTTATTGAAGCAGATGAGCTGTTTTAAGATATTAGATATTGGATAGCTCTGGAACAGGAATGAACAGGTCCGAACGGATATTAAACAGCTATTGAGGCAGATAGGCTGTTTTCATACTTTAATACTATTAAGTGTGATCATAGCTAGCGGAAAAGCTTTATAAAAAATGAGGAAATACATTCGCAGAGTGTCCAATATATATCACAACATATATCTCTGATATCGGTTGACGATTGCTCTTCCCCCATTGTTATGCTTCTTAACCATACGCATATCGTTAGCTGATTGACTAATATGCTTGTGTTCACAAATATATATAACAATCGAACATTTTTCTATAGCGACCCTCATCGATATTACTATCTTTATCTATCGTTAGAAAACCATAATTATTTTTCCAACACTCAGCACAAACTTCTTTAAACTTATCAAAAGTCATATCAGTGTTAACATGATCGGCATATATATGTCGAAGATTTAAATCATCCTGTTTAAATAAAATAATAAAATTAGCATTATCACGTATTAAATGTTTTGGTATTCGAGTATACGTCTGACATAAGTAGAAACAATCAATCGACTTATGTCGACCCATGCAAAAATATGTTCTAATTTTATCTTGTGTCTCGCAAGCAACATCATCGAAAATAAAAACAGAGTTTTCTAAAGCTTTACAGGGATCTATGATGTTATCGTTTTCCGAATACTTAAAATATTTAACATCCTTCACGTTATTCATCACTGCCTCTAGAAATCGATATTTAGACTGGTAAAGTGACTTGGAATAAACATAGATATTGTTAAATTTTAAACCATTCTCTTCGGTAATCAAACTCAAAAGAGCATTTGTTTTTCCGCAGTTAGATGGCCCACATATTATACCTCTGATAGTATTTGGTAATATTTCTCCATGTCTTCGTTTAAATTTATTGTCTATCAAACCACCGTCCAAATTTCGAACCTTTAAGGTTACCTTCTGTTTAACGACACGCATTTCGCAAGAATGAATCTATATAATGTGATCATACATTAATATATGTTTCATTCAAATGTCTACATTCAAAGAGGGTAGAGGTATATTAAATTCACTCATTAATAAGTTACCTGTAGAATTACATCTACCCGGATATCAATACTGTGGTCCAGGTACGAAACTGAAACAGCGTATGGCCCGAGGCGACCAAGGAATTAATCCGCTTGACGCTGCATGTAAAGAACACGATATCGCTTATTCGAGGGATAGCGATACTATAAAACGCCATCAAGCCGATCACATACTGCAAGAAAGAGCGTGGACTCGAGTCAAATCCAAGGACGCAAGTTTTGGTGAAAAAGCAGCTGCTTGGCTGGTCACAAACAGTATGAAAGTTAAAAGAAAATTAGGTATGGGGTTAAATCGAATTAAGACTAAGCGTAGATCATCTATAGCGAAAACACGGAATAGAATAGAAGGAGGCTTCGTTAGAAAAATCCCGTTTAGAAAAGGAGTTGTCTATCATGCTAAGGTAGCCCTAAAAAAGACTAAACTGAAGGATATTGTTGATGGAGCTAAAATAGCGCTCGCTTCTGCTAAAATCGCGATAAAGAAGAATGGGGGTAAAACAAATATTAATACACCCAGAGTTATTCCTCTACCGAAATCAGGGGGTATCATTCCTCTGATACCTCTATTTGCTGGCTTAAGTGCTTTAGGTGGTCTTACCGGGGGCGTAACCGGAATTGTGCAAGCGGTCAATAAAGCTAGAGCATCTCAAAAAGTGTTAGAAGAGACGCAACGTCATAATAAGGTTATGGAAGAAGTTGCTTTGGGGAAAAAAGGCGAAGGAATGTTTTTGAAGCCATATAAAAGAGGAATGGGACTATATCTTAAATCAAATAAGGAAGCAAAAAACTTTTAAATCGACTGCCACGCAGAGCTCTCTCAGACGTAGACATTTTAAAGTATGGAGATTATTTACCCTACTTCCGAGGTGTCTTTATGAGAAATAGCTTACCGAATATACCAAAAAGCAATGAGTGTGCAGTCGTTAATCTTGATTCAAAAGAAGGGCCAGGCACACACTGGGTTGCATATTCCAAGAGAAAACTGAAAGTTCAATATTTCGACTCATATGGAAATTTATCACCTCCGCTTGAACTCGTTCAATATCTAAAAAAATGTGAGATCAAATATAACCACCGCCGATATCAGAAGTTTAACGAAAAGAATTGTGGACATTTATGTTTAGAATTTCTATATAGCTATATGTAGAGTACATAGTGAGTTCAGTATCATGTCGAACACGTTCACACTCAAAAGCACTAACCACGTGCTTACTGCAGATTACTATCCTCCGATTGAATTAGATGATCGATATGAATATGGATTGGGACTTATAGGTCTACACACTTACAATACTATACCAAATGTTTATGAGGGACATAACAAATTCTATTATGATAACGAGGTGTTAGAAATACCCACTGGCTCATATGAAATAAGTGATTTAGAGACTTATATACAAAACCGATTGCCGTCTACAAACAAAAACATATTAGATAAAAGCGGTTTACTAACTATAAAACCTAACAACAACACGTTGAGGTGTGAGATATATAGTATTTTTTCTATAGATTTTACTAAGGAAGACTCAATCGGTCGCATGTTAGGATTCAGCAAAAGCAAATTGCATGCTAAAAGGATCTACGAATCTGACCTTCCAGTACAGATTATAAAGGTCGTTACAATTAGAATCGAGTGCAATATAGTATCTTCTGCGTATTATGACACACGTCCCTCTCACACACTATTTGAATTTTCACCAACAGTAGAACCTGGTTACAGCATCAATATAGAACCTAGGAATATAGTCTATCTGCCGACAACAACAAAAAACATTAGCAATATTACGTTAACGTTGCTAGACCAAGAAGGAGATCCAATAAATTTTCGAGGTGAGCAGATCGTTGTGCGCCTAGAATTAAAGCGATTATAATGGGTTTGGAGTTTAACAAAACATATAAAGAACTCTCTTATCATCAGACGGCGGCCATTCAGTCTCCAACGACTAACGTGCTAACACCTATAAATTTAACATTCCTTCAATCATTGGGATTTGTTGTTAACGATGGAAAAGTTAGACATTTACGCAAAGTTAAACTTCGACGAAACGATAACTAAGGAGGAATATCATACATATTACCCTCGTGCTAATAACTTCAATGCGAACGATGAAATACGTATACCAATAAATAATCAAGATGTATACACAATTCCAGGTGACAGCTACATATATATTGAAGGTACATTTAAACCAAACATAGATGGGACTGGCTCTTGTGAGCTAATAAATAATGCATACGCGTTTCTGTTTGATCAGCTGCGATATGAGATAAATGGTATCGAAATAGATCGTTGTAATAAGCCTGGTATAACTTCTACCATCAAAGGTTTCTTGTCTTTAAGTGATAATGAGAGCAAGTCTCTACAAATGGCGGGTTGGTATCCTTTCGAAAATAAAAGTCAGCCGACATTATCAGGTGATACATTTAGTGCATGCATTCCCTTAAGGTTTATAGTCGGATGCTTCGAAGACTATAGGAAAGTGGTCGCCTATACCTCCCAAGAGCTGATACTGATACGAAGCCGATTAGATATTAATTGTTATAAAAATATTGAAGCAGATGGCACAAAAAAAGCTAAAATAGATATCAGTAAAGTCGAATGGCATGTTCCACATATTGTTATGGATGACTCAATTCGTCTAAATTTATTAAAAACTTTAAACGCTAATAAACCTATCTACATGCCATTTAGAAAATGGGATCTGCATGAACTACCATCTTTACGAAGCAATAAAAAAGATGTGTGGAGTGTTAAAACGAGCACAAATTTAGAGAAACCGCGCTTCGTAATAATAGCCTTCCAAACAAATAGGAAGGATAACTTAACTGCTGACGCTGGTCGATTTGATCACGTGTCAATCAGTAATATAAAACTATACTTAAACTCTGAGACCTATCCTTACAATAATCTGAATTTACAAATGGATATTAAGCGATACGCTTTAGCATATAGGATGTATACATCCTTTCAATGTTCATATTATGGGAGAACGATCGCTCAACCTCTAATAGATTATAACGCTTTCATTGATTACCCCTTCTTAGTCTTAGACGTTTCTAAACAAGCAGAGAGCATAAAAGCGGGTACCGTAGACATAAAACTTGAGTTTGAGTCAGATAATCCTTTCCCTAACAATACTACTGCCATCTGTTTAATCATTCACGACAGCGTTGTAGAATACGCTCCGCTTACTGGAATAGTGAAAAAAATAGTATAATTATTACTAATAAATCATGTATTTAAAACGATAGCATGAAAGCTGTAGCTGCTTACAGATGCCCTTTTGAAAATAGAATTAGGAAAGTGGACAATATCATTAGACATGTTTTATCGCGCGTTCATCGAGATCGAACAGCATATGTACTTGAGGATATATCCGGTCGTCCAATACTAGACAGCTTCTATGAACAACTCACACAATTCATGGATAGACAATAAAAATATATTATGATTTTATTAATATTATCTATATATTATACCTTATAAATAAAACATAAATGAATTGATATTTTCTTTTTATTTCTAATTTACATAGTTATATACATCTTAATATGTTAATAAACAGAACCGAATTTCTATGAGCTTAACAGCCATAAATAATTGAAGATAGCATACAATGAGGCTTCAACTATTTCTTCTCCCCTTTTAGTTCATATTATATGCAATTTTATATAAGTTCTAATATTAAACTCATTCATATTTTAACGTTTAGATTTTCTACGCAACCAAATGCTGAAGGCTCGATATCTAATAAGAGTAATTAATAAAAATATTAAAACATATTTAATTTCAAGACATTTTATATTGATTAATCATTATTATGTATGGGTTGTGAGATATAATTTATATATTCTACGTAAAAGCTATTGACTAGTGTATATATTATCATCTACTTAATTTCCAATCTACATAAAATAAGCACACCTTGTGTTTAAGCCTTTATGTATTCACCTTAAATTTCATGGTGTCTTTGCGATTATAAATCACTTAAGGATATACCGATTCACCGCATCTGATTATTTTATTTAATGAGGGAAAGTTTAGTTGAGAAAGCTAGTATATGTGATGCATAAACAATGTATATTTCCTGCTAAAAACACTTTCAAATATAATTTTCCTTCTCTATTTATTACTTATGAAAATTTTATTCGTATAATTAGGATGTTTGAATTTCGAGATGTTTAAAAGTTGCAGCCTTTCCTACCCCCTATAACATAGATCTTCTAATACCCCTGCATGATCCGGTTGTTGGTATGGATATTAAATAGACATATATATAATAAATATTTTATTTTATTTTTCAATATACATATATAATATTAGCTTAGAAACTTGTTTATATATAAAATAATTAATCTATAAAAATATAATTCAGTCTATACACATAATATTTTCTTTCCTCAATATACATATACAATATTAGTTTAGAAACTTGCTTATACATAGAATAATTAATCTACAAGCTAAAAATATAATTCATTCTATACACATAATATCACGATGTCCCCAAGGTAACGTACTGCAACTGTCTTTTATTAAGTATCTTTTATCATCATGAGGACTTAGAGCAATTTTCGTTTGATTACTGCTATACACTTGATGTTTTTCGGATTGAATTAATTTTTGATTCACATATTTCTCGTTAGTATTGTACAAACATTCTATATAATCATCAAAACTTATTCGATTTTTGACAATGTTCTTCTTAACTCCTTTAGCTTTCCTTACTGCATCTTTACCCCCTACTCTAATAGCATACATTTTAGATCTCAAGCCTACAAATTCTGTTACAATTTCCCCATTCATCTCATCTTTCATCACACCTAGAACTTTTTTGTTTACAAGAGGAATACTATAAACATTATCTTTAGGATAATCGCTTGTATCAAATCGTCTATGACAGTCGCGACGGATTAAATCGTAGATATCTGAACACTCAATTGAATAGATTGATGTTTTAGAAATATCTAATATGGCCATTCCTACATAGATAGGTTTATTAAAATAGATCTCTGTTTTGTTGAGTTCAACAGCAACAAAGTTCTCATTAAATATAGTCGCCGATTTGAATTCAGGCTTTGAAATTAAAGCTTCGGCACCATATCGTCCTTTCCATTTATTTACTAGTTTCACTATACTATGTTTGCGTATATTTTCCATCGTCTTCCCGAAAACAGCGTTGTTCATCAGTTTAAACAAATTTTTTTCAAAGTCGTTCATAGCCAATGATCTCAGTTTAGTGTTTAAATCAATGTATGATTTCAGCCATGTACGCTGTTGAAATTGCAGTATTCTATGAATGTTAGCTAACTTTAAACCATGTCTTAAGGCTTGTTTTAGATTCTTATAATGAATAACATAACGTTTTTTTCCGAATAAGGTAGCCATTAATTTCTTTTCTTTCGATCCCGGAGCAGCTAGATGTTCAGGACAAAAGGGTAAATCTGAGTGTAAATCATGTAGTTCTTGCGGATACTCTAAATCTACCTCTAAAATATATCCTATATCATTCTCATCGGGTATATCTAAAACATTGAAATTTTCGGTATTAGATAACCATTGAAATCCTCCATAAGGCAGATATTGAGACATAGCCCATCCATATTGATTATTGATATCGTTATACATTATAAATTTGTCTGGTTTGGATGAATCATAATCCGACATGTATTTATTATTTGCTTTAAGATGTCTATAAGAACATTGGCTGAGCCCTCCTCTGATTCCGCGTTCAATAAACATAATCATATCCAAATCTGTCAGTAATTCTAAGATTATATTAGTATGTTTAAACATACAATCCCATGCGAATCCGGGTAAGGTGAAGTAAAGTCCTGGATCAAGCTCATATGTTTTCAGACAGCTACTTCTAAATTGTTCGAAAATGCAAGCTAATAGTAGCACATCCGTCTTCAGATATAGGTCTGAATATTCACCCAGGTTTTCGATATTAAATTCACTCCATACCTTTTGCGCATGATCATAGTCTTCATCTGAAATATCTAGATCGTTTAATTGATTGAAGAATTTAGATTTTTCGGGGAGCTTCGTTTCCTTGAATTTCTCTTCTGAGTCGAAATAATCGTAAGGGTATACTCCTTTTCGTGTTAGCAATTTCAATTTTTCATCGCTTAGATTAGAAAATTCAGATATAAGTTCGGGATATTCTATTAAATATGATGCTAAGGTATTGAGTCCTGAAGCCATAAATCGAAAAGAATCAATGAATCTAAATTTAATTATATTCTCATCGATATGTTTAGTGAATGAAATATATTTTTCTTTGGTTGTCGGCAAAACATCTATACGTCCCTTTAAGTCCTCAGCCAAATTCTTGATGATGAAATGTGAGTCGTATCCAGTTAGGTAATGGAAAACCACCGGAACTGTATGTGTATCTTGATAATTTATATTACAATCTTGATGTGCAGCTCCTCGGTATTTTCCATTCAAATGATCGTGATCTCTAACCTTTTTCTTTTCATCCGAACTAAACGATTTTTCACAAATATGACATATTGTAGCGTTTTCATACAAATATCGTTCATCAGATGTTAGTTTGTCCATGGGTATGGGGCATAAAAATACTGTTTCTAAATCTTCTGCAAAAGCTTTGAGTTCCTTAGTAAACCATTCTATACAATCTTGACCACGATAACTTCTATAAAATGATAATGATTCATCATAGCCGCACTTTACGAAATAACCTATGCTGCATGGCAGATGTTCTTGATATTTATTTTGAATTTTACATGGTGCAAGTAGACACTCCAAATCGGCATAAATAACGAAGGGTGCTTTCACTTTATTTTTGAAATTTTTAAATTTAATAAACTTGTCATCTTCCGTGGGTAATTGGATCTTACAGTTATTCATTTCTTGACAATCTAGGTAATGTTCATCGAGAGCTGTTTTCGTATAAAAGTAGTGTAAGCAGCGGTCGCAAAAATACGTTTTTGATTTATGCTTCGATAGCTGTGAGGATACGAGGCGTGATAAGTTCTTAATCCAGACATAATGATAACTAGGAGTTGATTCATTATTATCCTCATGCACTTCATCTTCGTTATAGTAAAAATCTTGAATAAGCAGCAAATTCACATGTTTAGTTTGTTTCATTTTTGCTAGATATGTAGGTACGGTGATGAATTTTTCATTTTTTTTTTTCAGAATGTAAACATTTATTGATACATCGTTTTGTTTTTCAAACTGTGGAATTTGTTTCATCGTCATTGGAAATTGAATTCCTGTTAAATTTAACACAGATGATGGGTTTGGATACTTTGTAGTTCTTCGCGTGTTCTTACTCACTGGATATAATGCGGATACAACAGCCCATGCGAAGCATTTTTGATCATTATTTTCTACGTTAATGCAAGCTTTTTTAATTTTAATTTGCGGAGGTAATTCGATGTAGGATGATCCTAGTAGAGACGTAAATTTATTAATATTTACCTGGAGACTGATGACTGTTGATAACGCCCAACCGCTGTCTCTTTCTTGAAACTCTTCAAGATCAGCGAGAATTGGCTGCTGTATGCAGCTAACAAACCATTCTTTTAGACTGGTGTCTCGATAAATTGCAATATTTTTAGTGTTAAAATATTTTAATTCATTAATCTCTTGGTCAGCTTTCTGTATTTTGAATTCGCCACAAAACATTGTATTCACCTTGATGGCTTCTTCCTTCTTTAACACATTCGAAATTCTTCGTTGAAATAGGATAGCAGCATCTTCCATAAATAATATGGGGTCGATATGTTTTAGATTAATTATAACTCCAGTTCGAATACGGTTTTGAAACGCTGATTTGATATCCTCCCATTTAACGTGGTAAGAAGCAGTAGTACGTTTCCTCGGTGCGTAACTCCCTCCAGCTATTTGATGAGCTCGATACATTTGTTTGAAGCTCCTTACTTGAGCAATGGTAGCTATCAGTTTTTGTTTTTCTCCAACACTTTTAGCACTACTCAATGAATTATTTAATACTCGGAGAGTTGAATTACATTTTTTAATTTCTGAAGCCAGAGCATCTTTATTATTTTCAATATTAGCGTTGAAGAGCGAAGATTTAATTTGTTGAACGGATTGCATCTTAACTCAACGATGAACACTGATTACATGATTTCCATATACATATACTCCTCTATATATACTCATTTAATGAGATAATAATGATCACGTGATAGCTTTACTATTTTATATACGCAAGCGCTCTAAAACCACTCTATACATTTTAAAGTAGAAATATTATTTATATATCTTTGTCCCTTCCATACAGATCTCCTACCTACAAAACTACGAGTCTATATCTGTTAAGACATGTATAGACTTGTTTTGATCTATGTACTTGCATTGTAACCCTTAGATGCTCTGTATATTACTGTATATTATCCTAAAAAATAGATGCTGCCTAAATAAAATTTTATCCTATATGAAATTATGTTTTATTTTTAACTAGCATTATTACTCACAAAATTATGGTCGTCAAATATATCGAGTATTAAACGGAGTAATTAATACTAATTATGTGTAAATTAAACGTAAATTTATCGATTATTAAGACCCGATCGATATATCTACCTATAATAGTAATTCTAATTTAACTTGGAAGAATAATTTATAATAATTTGAGATAGGTCAGACAATATAGGTAAGTTATAAAAAATTAAATTCTGGGGGGCTGTATGGTCTAGCTCCTAAGAAGCCGGTTTATGTGAAGCATGGCCCACGTTCGATTCCCGACACTCTGACATTAAAAATATAAAAAATTTTAAATATGTTGAACTACAACCGATATCCTGCACACAAAACTATGGTTGTCAAATATATTGAGTATTATATGCAATTATATGCAAATTAAACGTAAATTTAACGATTATTAAGACTCGATCGATATATCTACCTATGATAGTAATTCTAATTTAACTTGGAAAAATAATTTATAGTAATAGGTTAGATAATATATATAACTTATAAAATATCCTATTCATATTACCCAGCGTGGTCTCGTGATAGAATCCCGGCGTCTCACTCTAAAGAATCCGAGTTCGATTCCCCGACGTCCCGACATTAAAAATATAAATGTGATATTTTTAAAAATAGAAAAAATCGAATAATTACAATCAATTCATCATCGCCTCTCTTAAAATGAGGGAAGATACTATCTTTCATGAAAAGCAGTTTATCGAACAATCCACATATCTACTCAATGACCTGTGTCGATATATTTACCTCTAATTCTAATATTACACACAAAATTACGGTTGATATCTGCTGAAAAATGTAAAATATATCGAGTATTAAACGGGGATAATTAATACTAATTATATGTAAATTAGACGCGAATTTAATGAATAATATCTCTAAGTTATTTAAAGTTGAGTTTCCATATTTTGTAATAGACTACTTATGCGTTTTACAATATCCAATTTACATCTCGGGTGTGACCGAACGGTTAAGGTGTCTGTCTTACACCTAGAAGAATCCGAGTTCGATTCCCCGACGTCCCGACATTAAAAATATAAATGTGATATTTTTAAAAATAGAAAAAATCGAATAATTACAATCAATTCATCATCGCCTCTCTTAAAATGAGGGAAGATACTATCTTTCATGAAAAGCAGTTTATCGAACAATCCACATATCTACTCAATGACCTGTGTCGATATATTTACCTCTAATTCTAATATTACACACAAAATTACGGTTGATATCTGCTGAAAAATGTAAAATATATCGAGTATTAAACGGGGATAATTAATACTAATTATATGTAAATTAGACGCGAATTTAATGAATAATATCTCTAAGTTATTTAAAGTTGAGTTTCCACATTTTGTAATAGACTACTTATGCGTTTTACAATATCCAATTTACATCTCGGGTGTGACCGAACGGTTAAGGTGTCTGTCTTACACCTAGAAGGACCCGAGTTCGATTCCCCGACGTCCCGACATTAAAAATATAAAAAAATTTTAAATGTGATATTTTTAAAAATAAAAAAAATCAAATAATTCTAAATATGTGACGTCATCTCTCTTCTAAATATCTCTGAACTAATAATGATTAAGTCTGAATAGATATGAAACAGGAATGAACAGGTCCGAAGAAAAGGAGCAAACGAACTAATAAAGATGAAATCACCTCTGAAATCATACGCGCTAGCGCCGATAACCGCCTTGCAAGCTTCTCACCCCTATGTAAAACCCACCCCCCACATAAATTATAATAATAACCGCCTTGCAAGCTTCTCACCCCTATGTGAAACTCACCCCCCCGAACATTCAGTGGGACACCCTCTATATACATTCGTAGATCTGTAAACAGATCTACGAGTGTATATAGAGGTGTCCCGGATTAATATGTCCAAATTGAAAAAGTGCAAAATGAACCTCCATAAGAAAATACATGGGATTTTGAGCTAGAACCCGCATATCTTATCTACTTATGTGCAACATAAATATTAACTTTAGTTAGTTATAATAGCCATTAATGTATAATTAACTATTAAGTAATGATTTAGTTAATATATTATGTATATATTGTATGTTTATATAATTAATAATAAAATATTTTTGTTACCATTCGTTTTAAAAATTCATTTACTAATTCGTTCTTGCTAAAACCCTTTTATACTATACGTAGTTTTGTAATAGGAAGGCTGCAGTGAAAATTTCTGAAATCTAGTAGTTAAGTGTCGTATTTGTAAAATTAGACACTTCTATCTAATAATTCAGTTCATAGTTCTTACTTTAGAGAAACAGTTTGGTTTACACAGCATTTAAGGGACAGTAGCTTTGTGCGAAAATAGAACTTTAGCATGGAACTTTTCGAGACATGGTTTGCTATGATTTCAACGCAGAAATAATGTATGAAACGACTTTATTTGTTTTATCTTTCCAGATAAAGCACAATCTTACAGTTTTAGCAGTTAACATGCCGAATTTGAGCGTGAGTGCAGAAGTTTTAGAGACGAATTTGGCGAACGTATAGTTTATTTTAAATTATGTATAAGAATATAACTTTGAACGGCTCTAATGCTTTTATTTCACCACCTGCGGCAATAACTACCTGGCCGCTCAATACAATTATCTTTTACGCAAACAAACTGCTGAGGTCCGTAATGACAAAATTTAAGTAAATTGTAATGACTGCAATTTAGATGAAATAAAATTTAATAATAATTTAACAGTTGTTAATTTGAATATATAGTTATTATATATAGTTAAATAGTCATTAAATTACAATTTAGATAATAAGTGCTTATATTTATTAAACAATATTTAAGTAAATATAGTTAGAAGAGTTGGTATATATTACATCTAATATTGAGTCTATTTATCATTTATTGTTAATCTTTACTGCTGTATACATATTTGATTTTTCTCTCTTTACTTAACGAACATGTGACGACCTTTTGCTGAAAGTGTTAGTGATTATGATGCGAATAGTGATAATACTGTTGGAGCTCGACAGAGACAGCATATATCAGAAGATGCAAAACAGATAATTTTCAATGTCTATCATACCCTGATGGAAGAAAATAACGAACTACAAACCCAGAATATTCAACGAACGTCGCAATTAACCAAGGTGCCTTTTGGAACAATATATAAAATAATTAAGAATAACGCAGGGCCTCGAAAACAAAGAAGTGACAAAGGAGCATCGAGAAAAATTGAAGAGTATGAAATTGATACTATTAGGCAGCAAGTATACTCCTTCTACAGAGGAAATGTTGTATCTACACTTGACTGCTTACATAAAAGAATCAGTGATGAGCCTATAAATATTCAGTGTTCTAAAGCAACTTGTGGCGGACGCTAAAGAAAGGTGGTTTTAAGTTTGGCACTATAGACAAACGTCGCACAATTATGGAAAGCCCGCGGTTACAGAAACTTCGATATGAATACTTAACGGCAATTAGAAGGAAGGACGATTCATATGTTATTTAGACGAGACGTGGTATGACACCCATGACACAATTTGCAAAGGTTGGGTGGATAGTTCAAGTAGGTGTCAGTTGGACGCGCCGGTTTCGAGAGGGAAGAGAGTAATCATTCTTCATGCTGGGTCAGAAAAAGGATGTATCGGACGGCCGCTCATCTCTATTATCTGCTAAAAATGTTATATCCTCAAGTTTAGATTACCATGAAGATATGACCTCATCTTTATTTGAAGAATGGTTTTGTGACACTTTTCTGACAAATTTACCGAAAGATAGTGTCATAGTGATGAACAACGCTCCGTATCATTCTCGACAGCAAACCAAAGTTCCTACAAAATGTAATAATAAGAAAGATATTAAAACATTTTTAGAAGCAAATGATTTATATTTTGAGGATCATTATACAAAAAAACAATTAATAGAGGTGATGAAGACAAAAGAATATTTAAAGGATTATTATGTGGATAACAGAGCAAAAGAAGCAGGACATACAATTTTGCGTTTACCACCATACCATTGCATTTTCAATCCCATTGAATTGATATGGGCCCAACTGAAAAATACCATAAGACGAACAAATCAAACACCGAAATTTAGTGAAAGCAGTGTAACACACATAACAAATGCTATGGAACATATAACTGCTGTAAATTGGAAAAATGCTGTTAAACACGCAATAGTAAAAGAGGACGAATATATGCGCATGTACAAAATAGTAGCACCTTTGATTATAAATTTGCAATACGATTCAGACACAGACACCGATTTGCAAGACGACTCAATCACAGATGATTTATGAAATGCGGTGACACATAAAAATTTTATTGTGTATTACAATTAAATTAGCTTTATATATCTATATGTATCCACCAGTGGCGGTTTCTGCTATGGTTTGCAAGTTTGCGCAACCACCAAAACTAATAGATTTAATTTAATGAAAAAAAGCGTAATTCTACATCTTTTAAATTATAAATTAAAAATTTGTACTACCTCACAGAATAAATGAACTATTATAAATATAATAGGTATATCTAATTCGATATGAATACGTTAAATAAATGAGAGAATAACACACTTGGTTTGCAAACTCATCGCAATCCACGAACGTATATATCCCTATACGGCTGACGAACTTTGTCGAACGTCTTTCAGATATATCTCCATAAACGAAAATAGTGTTGCAGCGGCAGTGCAACCAAAGCGATACACGTATTTCTTGCTTACGGTGCAACGGTATAAAAGCGATTAAAAAAGTTGTATTTGTGTGTTTAAAAGTGTTTATGCTCTTTATTTTTAAATAATAATGAATTCAGTGCAGAGTTTAATAGTGGATCCGTTCTATAAAAGAACGTATGCCGAAAAAATTGAAATAAAGCGGTTGGGCAGACCTGTTCCGAATTTAAATCTGAAACAAACGATTTCCAGTAAGACGCGAACTTTTAATAGACTATTTAATAAGGATATTTATAATAAACATTTGTGGATTTGCGGTTCTAGTATAAAAAATGCATTATTCTGCTTTCCTTGCTTACTATTTGAAAACGCTATCTACAATCATTCTTGCAGAACTAGAAACACACATTAAAGATAACGAAAGAAAATTGATTGCCCAGACATATGATGGGGCAGCCGTCATGGGCGGATCGCATAATGGGGTACAGGCACGTATTAAACAAACTTATAAATACGCTGCTTACGTGCACTGCTACGCGCATCAGTTAAATTTAGTTATGTTGAATGCTGCCTCTGCCAACACTAATGTCCGTATATTCTTTGCAAATTTACAAGGAATTTGTACCTTTTTTTCAAATAGTTCTCAAAGAGTTGCAATATTGGACGAAACAGTTAAAAAGCGGCTGCCTCGTTCGGCCCCAACCAGATGGAATTTTAATTCCAGAATTGTCGCCACTGTGTTTGAACACAGAGAAGAAATTATAGAAACAATGCGAAGAATTTTGAATGAAAGTAAAACTGTAAATATCACTACTATCAATCAAGCTTCAGGTTATATTACGCTTCTTACTAATAAGAGTTTTATTTTCTGGTTAAATCTATTTTACAAGATAATGCCTCAAGTAGATATATTATATGCAAAATTTCAAACTAGAGAAATTGATCCCCTTATGGCCAATAAATATATATTATCATTTGAAACTCAGTTAGCTCAAATCAGAAATAATATAACGAACACTTCGGATACAAGTGACAGTGGGCCCGGCTCATCAACTTCAAAACGACGTAAGATCGATGGAAACGAATATACACGAGAAGCAAAGGAAGTTTGTGATATTAATGTTTGTCAAGCCAAAGATAGGTTTAGCTTTACTGGACACTTAACTGCAACGTCTCTATTTTGTTCTGATAAATTTAATCAATACAGCCTCCATTTTCCTGAAAATGTCTTTCAGGAAACAATTAAGTCTTACCCATACTTTGATGAACGGAAATTCCGTACTGAACTAAGCGTAATTTATGAAACGGAAGAATTTAAATCAATCTCGGGTTTGCTTCCTCTTTATGACATCATTTCACAAAGTGAACTAAGTGCGACTTTTAGTAAAACATTAAAACTTTTAAAAATTCTAATTACAATTCCGATGTCATCAGCTGAAGCGGAGCGGTGTTTTTCTACTTTGAAGAGAATAAAATCTTTCTTAAGAAACAGCATGGTACAAGAGAGACTTTCTGCATTGGCGATGCTTTCTCAAGAAAAGGATTTTATCCAAAGTATTCCAGATTTTAATCAAAGGGTTATAGATAAATTTGCTACTGCGAAAGATCGTCGCATACGCATATTTTGCGAATTAACATAACCTTTCAAATAAAACCAAGCTTCATCGGTGAAAAAAGTATGATTTAAAATATTGTCTGTTATTGTTTGAATAAACCATTGGCAAAATTGTGTTCTTTTTTCATAATCCGTAGATAATAGATTTTGTACAGAAGTTAATTTATATGGATACATGTGCAAGTCCTTTTTTAAAATTTTTTGATATGTTCCATACGAAAGTCCTACTTGTTGCGAAACTCTGCGAATAGATGTTTGAGGAGATTCGTTAATAATTTGTCTGACATTTTCAATTACGCCGCGACTTCTCTTGAGAGGAGGACCGCTTCCTTTTTTCCTTAAAATACTGCCAGTTTGACGAAAAAGATTTACACAATGCATTAGCGTATCACGGAAAGTTTTATAGCTAGGAACAGTATTTGGATATCTCTCTTCAAACTCCGCAAGGCAATTTTCTTTTGAATGCTGCCAAATACCATCAATTTTTTGAGATGTCAGGAAGTAACATTCTACCATAAACGCTTTATGCATATCATTAAAGGCCATCACTTTTTCTTTTGATGAAACTTTAAAATATATATTTGACACTGACAGATGTTTGAAATAACATCTTAATGACTAAAGCTACGACATAATTTTTATATACACGGCCAGCTACGAGTGAAAATTTTAATAATCGCTCGTTACAAAATATTGTATAACGTCATGTCTATGTCAATGTATAACAATAAGCACTATAGAAAATGCCCTCTGTCAAACAATACACAAAACAAAACTTCGATAAAAACATTACCAAACACAAAACACTCAAAACCGGACATCAAAGAACTCGACAATGTCATATAATGGATTTTCCAGAAGTATCTCGTGCGAGGCATGTCCGAATATTTTGGTTAGGAGCACTTTTATATGCAATGGCAGGTGATTGTGCACTTTAACAATTTGAAATACATAACATTTTGCGACCATACTTTTGGTGGTTTGTAGAGGCACTATGTGAGCACGCGTGACCCCTCTTGTCTCATATATATGTTGAAGAACATAATTTTTAAAGAAATATTCAATTTTCCGCAGAAAAATAGCGCATTCCAATACATATAAGTTAGTTAAGGTAAGTATACTTTTTCCTCTACACAACTTTTTAATAATATAAAATATTAAAAATCTTGTGTGAAGAACACAATACAATTTCATTATTATTAATATTTTTGTGAACGTATCCTTCTCCAGAGACACAGAAAGAAACGTATTTCATCTTTCTACAGGTTGGTCTAGTGGCTTGGTGGCTTGCACACTTGCCTCGTAGTCCGGCAGTACCGGGTTCGAACCCCGGTGCTTCCTTTCTGAATTTGGTTTTCTGTAGTTTTCCAAATTCCACGGCAAATGCGGAAAGGCAACATCTTAAGTCGGTCTACAGCCGCAGGCGTAATAATAACTCATGGCCAGCCGATGCCCCCTGTAATTGGCGCAAGCTGTTGGGGGATGCTAAGGCATGGATTATATTATATTATATTATATTATGGCCAATAAATATATATTATCATTTGAAACTCAGTTAGCTCAAATCAGAAATAATATAACGAACACTTCGGATACAAGTGACAGTGGGCCCGGCTCATCAACTTCAAAACGACGTAAGATCGATGGAAACGAATATACACGAGAAGCAAAGGAAGTTTGTGATATTAATGTTTGTCAAGCCAAAGATAGGTTTAGCTTTACTGGACACTTAACTGCAACGTCTCTATTTTGTTCTGATAAATTTAATCAATACAGCCTCCATTTTCCTGAAAATGTCTTTCAGGAAACAATTAAGTCTTACCCATACTTTGATGAACGGAAATTCCGTACTGAACTAAGCGTAATTTATGAAACGGAAGAATTTAAATCAATCTCGGGTTTGCTTCCTCTTTATGACATCATTTCACAAAGTGAACTAAGTGCGACTTTTAGTAAAACATTAAAACTTTTAAAAATTCTAATTACAATTCCGATGTCATCAGCTGAAGCGGAGCGGTGTTTTTCTACTTTGAAGAGAATAAAATCTTTCTTAAGAAACAGCATGGTACAAGAGAGACTTTCTGCATTGGCGATGCTTTCTCAAGAAAAGGATTTTATCCAAAGTATTCCAGATTTTAATCAAAGGGTTATAGATAAATTTGCTACTGCGAAAGATCGTCGCATGGATTTTCTGCTTCAATAAAATCAGGATCAGAATCAGTGAGTTTTAAAAGCCTTTTTTCTTCTTTATATGTACCTTAGCAAAAATAACTTTTAATAAAACATACTTAGTTACCTACCTTGTTTACCTACTGTAAAAAGTATTAGTATTCACTAAATTTGCAACCCCCACATTTTTTATGCACGAGCCGCCGCTGGTATCCACTACACATGTTGCCACACGATTTGTAATTTTTTCTTTGTATATAAACCCAATGTACAGATATTTTTTATTATATACTTGAAATTAACAGCGTTTTATTATTATATTATAGGGCCCTAATTTATAGGCAATACGGCCCCTAGATTCATACGTTGTAAATAGGTAAACCGTACCCGTTCAATAAGGAGACCAGGTATAATAATTATCGTCACAGAAGGTGGTGCAATAAGAGCATTAGAGCCGTTCAAAGTTATATTCTTGTAATTTGAAATACAATACATTGATACTAATGTTGATGCTGTAAATGGGACCCGCATACCACATACCTTCAGATTATTTCTGATGGGTACTTTTTATTATATTCATAGACATTTAAGTAATAAAAAGTACATATTCCTTCAAGTATTCAAAACAAAACATGTGTTTGTTACGGAACATTTTTATAAAAATATTTCCATAGTTCCATATGTCTGACGAAGCTCAGGTTGGAGCGAAATGATTGTTTCTGTGTAAAGTAAAAAGTAGTGAAGTACATTAAAATTAGTTTTATTTTATCCCGATAATGGCTTAATCTTAGAAGTTTTTTAAACGAAACATTCCCAAATCGGGGATTGGTCGTCTCCAGATTTAAATCGTCTAGAATTTTTCGTTTGGAGTTTGTCGGTGAGCTCATAAATCACCCTGTATAAATGATTGCAGGAATATTATAAACACCCCTGGGCATCTACGCCCAGAGTACCTGATTCTCATTTACATTATCATTAGCTTATCGCATTCTTACACTTATTAAGGGATACTATAAAGGTAGGTACTTTGCATTTACTCAAATTAAAATGAGTGAAAGGAATTGTAACGTAAAATGATAAAAACATGTCAAAATAATAAAAAATAATTATTTTTTTTTCATCAAGCGTGAATAATTAGATAATACAACAATTAGAACTGATAAGAATTGACATTAACAACCCGGCACGTACGCGTATCCACACTCTATTATTATATTAATGAAAAATCCCGACATCTCGAAAGGCGGTTCGATCTTATCGAACAGGAAACGGATATGATTATATTATTTTAATATGAGCATCCAACAAGGCAATCCCTCACTTTATGCATTAGAAAAAGAGCACGTCCGAATGCGCCAGGATGAAGACGGAGAATCACAGGGAAGAACGCAACCGAAAACGAACACGGGCACTGTACGAGTATTCTTTCGCTTGCGTAATACAAGTTTCAGAATGTATGGTCATGGTGTGATAGAATTGAAGAAACCGAACCGGTGCCGTTGGAATGAAAGGGAAAAAAGGGGAAAACATATTCCACTCGTGTTATTTATTGTTGTTGGTCTTTCGGTCGGATATCGAGGATAAGCCTTTGCGGTCGTCTGATGGTATTGGGGGAACTTCCAAACGGAAGTGGTTATATGAATGGGTTCTACTCGCCTTTAAAAACTCCACGAGACCGTCAAATGCAAATTTAACATCCTTCCTTTTATTTGTAAGAATGAGGTATTTATCTTTGGTTTTACGGACTAGAAGATACATTTCGTATATTTTGTTTCCGCTTCGGAAGTCAGTCCAATTATCACGTCTGCGGGTGGATACGTAAAAATGATCAAAACATAATAAGTACTTGCATTACAACAGAATTTAGAATATTCTTAAATTTATGAATGTATATATGATATGTATTGTTATCATATACATACACTACCTCTCAAAAGTATACTAACTTTCAAACAAATCCGAACGAGTTGATCAATTTTAATAATATTTATACATAATGTTTGTTTAACAAAACTTAAGAAATTATTAGATTAGATTAGATTAGATTATCGCTTTATTCAGTATTACAAGTACAAGTGTTAAATAAGTCACATTAATAAGCTAATTACAAGAAGCAATACAGGACAAAGATCACAGAAATTTGAACACATAACGGCTGTTCATTTGAAATGTCAATCTAGTAGCATGTGATTTACTGAGAACATTTTGAAGTATGTCGTAAATTAAAATTTACTCTTAACCTACGAAGTCGTATATTTTGACAGTTTCATACATACAAATAAATAACAAATGTGATTGACATTATCAAATGTCATTTGGATTTACGTTTACGGAACAACAAACACATACTAATATATATGCGTCTTATTCTATCAAAATTTCAAAGTAACATAGATTGACTTTTCAAATGAACACACGTTACTGTTGTACATAATAACGAGTGATCATTAAAATTTTCGCTCAAGTAAGCCATGTACACAAAAAGTATGTCCTAACTTAAGTTATTAGAGGAGATCTGTCATTATAATTTCAAACGTCATGATTGTTAAAAAATAATTTGAAATGCTGACTTTTATATTAAATATATTTATAATTTTTATACAAAGTAATAGAATATTATAAAAAATGTGTAAAATGTTGACCATTCTCCACCAAGCATAATCGCACTCTATTTCGTAGAGCATTGAAAACATTGATCAGTATTTGCGGTGAGTTATTGATGTGTTCACATTTTTCTATGATTTTATGTCTTAACTCTTGTATATTATTAATTCTTGTTTCATAAATAATATTCTTTATATATGGCCACACAAAAATCTCCATGACTGTTAAATCACACGATCGTGGTGGATATGGAATCGCTGTATTTCTACTTATTATCCTATCGCCATAAAATTGTTGCAGAAACTGAATATTTTCAAGTGTAACGTGAGATGTAGCCCCATCCTGTTGAAAATATCCGACCTGGAGTTCATCATTAGTCAATTGATTAGTAAAAACACTGAGAATTTCGTTACGATATTTCTCCGATGTTATCGTGCCCTCAATGAATATTGGTCCTATTAATCGGTGACGACTCATACCTACCCATACGCCTATTTTTTCTGGATGTAGAGGAACTTCTCTGTAGAAATGAGGATTTTCACTGGACCACATACGCATATTTTGCGAATTAACATAACCTTTCAAATAAAACCAAGCTTCATCGGTGAAAAAAGTATGATTTAAAATATTGTCTGTTATTGTTTGAATAAACCATTGGCAAAATTGTGTTCTTTTTTCATAATCCGTAGATAATAGATTTTGTACAGAAGTTAATTTATATGGATACATGTGCAAGTCCTTTTTTAAAATTTTTTGATATGTTCCATACGAAAGTCCTACTTGTTGCGAAACTCTGCGAATAGATGTTTGAGGAGATTCGTTAATAATTTGTCTGACATTTTCAATTACGCCGCGACTTCTCTTGAGAGGAGGACCGCTTCCTTTTTTCCTTAAAATACTGCCAGTTTGACGAAAAAGATTTACACAATGCATTAGCGTATCACGGAAAGTTTTATAGCTAGGAACAGTATTTGGATATCTCTCTTCAAACTCCGCAAGGCAATTTTCTTTTGAATGCTGCCAAATACCATCAATTTTTTGAGATGTCAGGAAGTAACATTCTACCATAAACGCTTTATGCATATCATTAAAGGCCATCACTTTTTCTTTTGATGAAACTTTAAAATATATATTTGACACTGACAGATGTTTGAAATAACATCTTAATGACTAAAGCTACGACATAATTTTTATATACACGGCCAGCTACGAGTGAAAATTTTAATAATCGCTCGTTACAAAATATTGTATAACGTCATGTCTATGTCAATGTATAACAATAAGCACTATAGAAAATGCCCTCTGTCAAACAATACACAAAACAAAACTTCGATAAAAACATTACCAAACACAAAACACTCAAAACCGGACATCAAAGAACTCGACAATGTCATATAATGGATTTTCCAGAAGTATCTCGTGCGAGGCATGTCCGAATATTTTGGTTAGGAGCACTTTTATATGCAATGGCAGGTGATTGTGCACTTTAACAATTTGAAATACATAACATTTTGCGACCATACTTTTGGTGGTTTGTAGAGGCACTATGTGAGCACGCGTGACCCCTCTTGTCTCATATATATGTTGAAGAACATAATTTTTAAAGAAATATTCAATTTTCCGCAGAAAAATAGCGCATTCCAATACATATAAGTTAGTTAAGGTAAGTATACTTTTTCCTCTACACAACTTTTTAATAATATAAAATATTAAAAATCTTGTGTGAAGAACACAATACAATTTCATTATTATTAATATTTTTGTGAACGTATCCTTCTCCAGAGACACAGAAAGAAACGTATTTCATCTTTCTACAGGTTGGTCAGTACGCCCCTGCTAGAAAAGGATTAGAGAATACAATCTCGGGATCCCGGCCGGGTTTTGATCCCGTAAATCCCGGGACTGTACTTGGCTAATCTCGGGATTTTCGGGATGCCAGTTTGCATTCCATAATCCGTTGCCCCTTGACAATGACCTTACCTAGATTATATTAAAGGCACTTATTACATAAAGACAAAAATCAATCGTACGCCGTACGATAAAAGAACTAGACAGGTACAGCCCAAATAATATGTAACTTAGAAGGGCCTTCCCCGCCCGGCATATGTACTTCAATACAATACTTTTAAAGTAATTCTCCAACGTGCCAACAAGAGAATCACCAGATCACCTCATATGATATATCATAATATTGTTGCGAGCGAAAGTATAAATACGCTTATTAGGATTTACTTTTTTCATTAATTATTCTACTAGCGACAAGGTTACGCAGGTTACGTCATTTAAATTTAAAAGTCAATTATCTGAAAAAGTTATTTTAAATGGCGGGAGACTTTGTTCAACATAAAAAAAGCGGTGATACGTCGCCAGTGTGGAGTTATTTTTTAGTTGCGAAAGACGGGAATAGTGCTAAATGTAAGGGATGCCCTGCCATTTTCAAGACTTTGGGTGGATCGACTAAGAGATTACATACACATTTGTCATCAAAACATAACAATAAAATTTTAGCTGACGTTAATCGTTTAACAGCTTCAACAAATCAAGATTCTGAAAATCTGAACACAGCACTGCCGCCAGCTAAACGAAAGTTAGAAGATTATTTTACTAAAAGTGCCGACGATAGCCTGGATAATGTTTTGGCAAGAATGAATGCATTAGATGGATCTCCATTCAGTGTATTCATAACTTCAGACGATTTGAGAAAATTGCTCTTAACGAAATACACGGATTTACCAAAATTAGCTGTCACAATTCGAAAGCGTGTTATGAATTACAGTGAAAAAATCAGAAAGCAAGTAACTGCAGAATTAATACATTTGAAAAGTGCAGGTGAAAGATTCAGTCTATCTTTCGACGAGTGGACATCAACGTTCAATAAACGATACATGGCTGTCAACGTTCATTAATATAAAAAAATTTGGAGCTTAGGACTCGCTCCTATTTATGGAAATATGACGGCTGAAAATTGTCTTCGTATATTGAAAGAGCGTCTAAGTAAATTTGATATTTCCCTGGAAACTGATATCGTGGCTACTGTAACCAATTGACCGAACGTTATGATAAAGGTGGGACAGCTTGTTTGCACTGAACAACAACTGTGTCTCGCACATGGTATCAATTTGGCCGTCTGTGATGTGCTTTATAAAATAAAGAACTATTTTCAACACAGGCAAGACAGTCCTACCTCAGACTCAGATGATACTATAAATGAACCAGCTGTGACTGCTGATTATATGAACGATAGCGATGATGATGACAATTTAGAAGACTTAGACTGTCCAGAATCAGGTTTAATCTTAATGTTACAAAATGAACGTGCACGAGAACACATACCAGAGTTAACGAAAGATGAGAACATTAATGACCTGATAAAGAAAATCCGCAAAGTTGTAGTGTATTTCAAAAGATCACCATTGAAAAATGAAACAGTACTTCAAAAATATGTGAAGATTTAACATGAAAAAGAGCTGTCACTTCTTTTGGACTGTAAAACCAGGTGGAATAGTCTTGTAACCATGTTGGAACGATTTTCTTTTTTAAATACCTGCATTCAAAAAACTCTTATAGATCTCAATCATCCAATCCGTTTAGAAGATGCTTATTTTGACTTGGTAAATAAAATTGTTGATGTGCTGACCCCAATTAAATTAACAGTAGAAGCAATCTGTCGACGAGAAGCTAATTTATGCACAGCTGATGCCGCTTTTAAATTTCTTATAAAACAATTGTCTAGCAAAAACTCAGCACTCGCCAATAAAATGAGAACATCCTTAGTGGAACGTTTAAAGCAACGACGAAATGATGATTTAACTGGTGTGTTGAATTATTTACAAAATCCACGAAAAGATGATGAAAATCAGTATTTATCGGATTTGGAATGGCGTGACTTATTTCCAGTTCCTACACAGGCTTTAGTGAGGGCGGAAATAAAGAGTATTGTTAAAAGACTAAATAGTCGAAATGACACGGAAGAGGAAGAAAGGTCTGGATCACAAACAGATGCTGAGCCAAGGCAACAAACCTCCCAACACCAATTGACACTAAAGGGAAAGTTACAGCTGGAAATTAATAAGAGCATGGAATCCCCAGATCCTGAAGTACAAAATGAATCGGGGTTGGTAAATAATATTAGACGCGAAATGAGCCTGTTCGAAAATGGAGGAGTTTGTGGATATCACTTAGAATTAACATATAAATATCTATTGTCTATTCCTCCAACCAGTGTAGAACCTGAGCGAGCATTTTCAGCTGCTGCTTATGTTGACAATAAACTACGAAGCAGGCTTGGAAGTCTAACATTGGATGCTTTGATATTTCTGCGATTGTATTTTCGAAATTCTAAATAGTTTGTTGTATTGTCTTTTTGTTCCTTATTTTAGTATATTGTGTATTGTGTTGTGCAACAATATTAATAAATAATTTTTAAGAAATTACTTAAGTTTTTTTTTCATTTGAGCCCAATTAGAAACCAAATAGTCTAATCCCGGGATTACGCTTCAAAAATCCCGTAATTCCGGGATTGGAAAACATGCTCGGGATTGTATTCTCTAAGAAGGATATATTCACAAAAAAGAACAACTTCGCTGTATCACAGAAATTCCGTAAGATCCGTAAAGATTAGTGAAGACACCATAATACAGTATCCAGAGATACGGCAGTGCCCTCTGATGGAAACACTTTGTTAGTTCTACAGTTGTTGTCTGTAGACAGAGCTAGTTGCTTCGGCTGTTTGCTAATATGCAGCACTCAATGTACTTCTGCGCTTGGCGAGAAGAGATTAATACAGCAATTGACGCATATTTTGAAGATATTCTGAAAGAAAATTTGTTGGAAGCTTTTAAACAGTGGAGAGAAAGAATGGTTAAGTGTATCATTGTTGAAGGGAGTGTCTTTGAGCATATTTAAAATAAAATCCTAGCAAATATTAACGGTGCTTTTTACTCTCAATAATTTCAGTTTGTCCCTCGTATACCTCAACAATACTTGGACGAAGACCGTAATAAAATTAATCTGATTGTGGGAAATACAATGCAAAAGAAACATTCATAATGCATTTGTTTTTAATTAGATAAATAGAATATGTTAGAAAAGATTTGAAAATTTTATAGTAATTGCTTCGAACCAGGTATTAAAAATGTACAGTAAGTTTCGGTTAGTACCTACAGTATTTATTGGAAGTTTCTTTCTTAGAATCATGACTATTTTATCTCTCGTATAACACACTGTATGCTTGTTAATATTAAGTCAATCGATCAAAAATAAAACAAGTTTTCTTATAGTAAACTCGATTTGTGAACTAAATACGTACACACGCTGTATATTTCAGGAAGAGTTAATCAGTAATTTTTATAAAATCTTGAAATAAGGATTACGCTCACGCATCGCCCGTAGACGTTGGAGAAGTCACAAAGTCACTCTTACATTTTATACTTTCCAAACTTCCTCTGCCACGATAATTATTATTTCTTCGAGGAAGGATGCGGACTGCTTAATGAGTAATGATTTTAGTTTTCCTGTCGTTTGTCTGCCTACGTTTCGTTTGATCTTTTTATCACGCCATCGCCTAATGTGTCATAATGTGTGTTCATAACTTACTCATCTTAATTATTAATAAATATATAAACTTTGAAGCGTGTTTAATTTGTATTTATAGGCATGGCTATGTATATACACATGTTATTTGGTTAAAACATTTTTTTAAGTTTCCAGAAAACGAAATGCTAAATAAAAAAAAAAGAAAACAAAGAAGTTATAAATAAAAACTTATTTTCTGAGTGAAGAGTATCTGGAATAAAAATTAGTCCAGAATGCTTATAAAACATAAAAATAGGAAGAAATTTGGTATCAAAATCAATTATCGTCTTACTAATAGTATTTGTGGCAAACATTCCTTCAATTGTATAATAATCAGTAAGTACATCACGCAGTTATTGAATGCACTATTGATCTGGCTAGCGCGCACATCTGTTTTCATCGAGAATTACGACGTTTTTTGTTGGATATTTACAGTTAAATTTCTGTTTTCATGGGCGTAGATAGAAGCGTGTGGAGTTTTAATTTAGATTACATTTCGTAAGATAAATAAAGCGCTGTGAGTTAGTTTCTTGTTTTGATAGTTTTAACTGTTAATTACATCGTAATGTTTGTGATAGATCCTGTTTAATATCGTTTGATTGAATATACTACTCCCAATTATTTCGACGTAAGTGTGCATTGAATTTCGTTCAGTTTCATTAAAAATTTTACTATAGAAACAGAAATAAATAAAAGCATTAATTTTCTAGATTTAACCATATCACACAAAACTAATAAACACGAGTTCGCTATATACCATAAACCAACACATACAGATACCACAATACACGCTAATTCTTTTCATCCTATAACACACAAATTATCAGCATACCATTCAATTTCGACCTTGAACTAAATAGAATATACACAATAGCATTAAACTATGGTTACTCTATAAATATTGTTAATAACATCCTAAATAGCCAACAAAAATCTAAAACCCTTTCCTTAGTTTATCCAAAATAAAAATACAAGATAATTAATTCCTATAATTCAATCACTTACTTAGGAAAAATTTCGGAAAAAATTGGTACTTTCATTAAAAAACTTAATAACGAACATATATCATTTAAAACAGACAATACTATACAGAACATTATTAAAAACAACAAAGATAAAATAGACAAAGAATCAAACTCTGGTGTATATAAGTTAACATGCGAAGATTGTAATAAGGTATACATAGGACAAACGGGGAGGACATTCAAAATTAGGATGAAAGAACACGAGAGAAGCCATAAAGAAAAGAAAACAGATTCAACTTTCGCAAGTCATTGTATAGATATCAATCATAGATTTAATATAGATTTCAAAATTTTACACATTCAAGAAAAAAGTCAAAAACTTAACCTGTTAGAAAACTTAGAAATTAATAGATACAATAGTTTAGGATTAGCTTTAAATGACCAACTAGATTTAAACAACTTCCCTCTACTAAATTTAAGATTGTAAAAATTTTTCCACCACCATTTCCAAAATAATTTTCACATAAATATTCAAACTTGTATTGTACATATTCAGTATTTCATCCACCTGATGAAGCCATTGTATGGCGAAACAATATTGTAGTGGTATTTACAATAAAATAATTTTTGAAACTAGAAGTTTAATTACTTATTTCTTAGCCTTACTATATCATTTTTTATACGCATTGGTGCAGTTCTTTTAGTAGATATTGCGATAGACCACTTAATCTAATCAACCTTATGAAATTCGATTTGGTTTAGGCAAGGTTAATTTTATCTTCTGCAACAATTTTTTTATGTTTGAAAAATTTATTTGAACAGCGGGAAATTTAAATCTAATTAAAATTACCACACTTCTGACTAACACTTTATATACCAAATAAACACATACATATGTGCTGAATATGCATGTAAATACGTACGTGAGGCGATGTTCTTTCGACTTCTCGTATTACGTACAAATTTCTGTGAAATTTATAAACAGAATTTCCGGAAAATTACGTTCTAAATTTACTAGTAATCGCGTAACAGAATCGTAATAAGAGTTTTATAACCCATTATAAAAACTCATTAATCCGAAATGCGCAGGAAAGTTTCTCAAGAATTATAAGAAAATTAGATTAAACATACGATCATCTGTGTTAAGATAATGTGAATGCCCGTTCAAACTACCCAAATGGTCTATCAAAAACTATATTGCAAGGCGCGCATAACATTGTATTAACTATCGCTAATGAACTCAAACTTGCCTAATTAGCACAATGATAAGACAAGATAATAGATAATTACGCATATAATTCCCGTAAAGAGATGTTTGTTTTAACATTGGAATCCCGTATATAACAATGCGATGTAATATGTAAAGGACTAAAAGTGTAGTAGCTAGATACTGGATTACTACACTATTTACGCTTAGTTGAAATTGCACCCCGTGTACAATGGAATTGCATCCCCGAGCTATACTTGATTTGTAAGATAAAATTGAAGTTATTTTCACAGTGTTGCCGAACTTTGAGGATTTACAATAAATCTAGAAAATTCACAAACAATAAACTTCTCAGAAGATCCTATTTGAGAACTATCGTCTCGGTTCAACCTGATGCACTACCCTTGTTATCGGGTTGGTGTAATTTAACTTAGGTAAAATGACAACACCCATCTGGGTATAAGGAGGAGGGGGGGGGGGGGGGGGGTAATTATCCCTATAAGTATTCAGAATAGAGTAAAAGCGTAAAATTAAGCAATCAGTCATTAGTTGTTTATCTTGTCGAATTTGATATTCCACCTTGCGTTATTTCAGTAAATTATTGTTAGTGATTGACGGCTATACTTTTATCTTTCTAAAAAAAATGTTAGTCAAAGATACAGTCAAACGGTGGCAGTGTAGCAAACGTATGTGTAAGGTCTTTGTAGAAACTCAAAGTACAGAAGATATAAATAGTGGAATCGGTTTTGGACAATAATCATTAGAATGTATATGAGGGTGGTTTGACAATTAACTTGGTTTGCTATGAAAGAAAACAATTTGAGTTTTGCAACGTACTTTATTTTTTGACATAGTCCCCTCGAAGTTCAACGCACTTGCCCCAACGTTTCTCCAGCTTCGCGATTCCTTCACGGAAATGAATTGCTTCGATGCTTTCAAAATACTGGTTTACTTTCTGTATGACATCTTCATTAGACTCAAACTTTCGTCCTGCCAGAAAAGTTTTTAGTTTCGGGAATAGATGGTAGTCCGGAGGAGCTAGATCTGGCGAATACGCAGGATGCGGAAGCAGTTGATATCGTAGCTCGGCCAATTTTTGCTAAGCGACACGACTTGAATGGATGGGGGCATTGTCATGGTGAAACAACACCTTTTTCTTGGCCATTCCCGGGCGTTTCTCTGTTATTGCCGCCTTTAATCGGTCCAAAAGTGATGCATAGTATTCTCCGGTAATGGTTCTTCCCTTTTCAAGGTAGTCAATTAGGAGAATTCCCTTTGCGTCCCAAAAAACTGACGCCATGACCTTTCCAGCGGATGGAACGCATTTCGCTTTTTTCGGAGCCGATTCGCCACGGGCAATCCATTGTGTCGACGGCTGTTTTGTTTCCGGGATATAGTGGTGTATCCAAGTTTCGTCCATTGTCACAAAACGGCGAAAAGACTCAACTACATTCTTCTGAAATACTTGCAAATTGTCGGCAGATATTCGCATGCGAATTCGCTTTTGCTCTTGAGTGAGTAAACGCGGCACCCATCTTGCGCACAGTTTTTGCATGTGCAATTCTTTATGCAAAACGAAATGAACTCGCTCAGTTGAGATACCTGTGGCTTCCGCTAAGTCGCGCACTTTCACTCGTCTATCGTCTAAAATCAAATCATGGACTTTATCGATGATTTCGGGTGTCACAGCTGATTTCGGGACTCCAGGACGTGGTGCATCTTTAATGCTTGTTCTGCCACGCTTAAACCCATTTACCCAAAGTCGAACACACTCATAAGAAGGACATGAGTCGCCCAATGTAGGTGAAATTCTCTCATGAATTTTCGCCGTTTTCCCTTCCAGATAAAAGAATTGAATCACACCACGAATTCCAACTTTATCCATTTTTCGCTATTGCTCGAAACACTTCTGTTTAAGTAACTGTCAAACAACGAGTTACTGTCAGAATGACTTAAGACCAGAGAATATTAACTCATAGGAATGACACTTTATGACTACATATACAGATTACATTTGCGCCCTCTATTAGTGTGTGAACCAAGTTAATTGTCAAACCACCCTCGTATATATATGAAAAATGTGTGAAACCCATATCCATCCGAAATGTGCAGATACCGATATTTCATAGTTTTTACTAATCTTCAGTACACATTATCCGGGAATAGATAAGACTTTCATTTCTATACTGCGTGTATATATACAAATGATGAAAAACGCGATGTAAATGAGAATTAATAACTATTAAATTCCCACATTATGTGGGAATACACCTCTCTTCAGCAAGCTATCCCGCGCTATTTTTCTTGGTACACTATTAAACGCTTTTTGGATATCGCCTCAAACATGTTCTGACCCATGTTCTTTTCTATTAGCTGTTTTATCGTAAATACATTAACTTGTATACTTCTACCTCTTGTAAATTCACTTTGCGATTCTTCCAGTTGGGGCTCTGTCAATTCCTTTAACCTTTTCTCGAGTATTCTTTCATACATTTTATGCTTAACATCTTTATACCTCGATAATTTGTACATTCCCTTGTGTCATCTTTCTTAAGAAGTGACATGAGTATTTCTACTTCCCAATCTTCGCGTACTTTGCCCTATTTTTCTATTTTTTCTTAGCTTTTCTGAAATATAAAAGGTTTATTTTTCTTGGAATTCGGCTTATTAATAAATTATTCTATAAATAAAAAACTTGTTTTAACGTTTCGACATTTATTGTCTTCTTCGGAAACATTCATTTGGATACTAGTGGTATAAGCAAAAATTAAAAATATGGTAATTATGTATATTGTACAGGTGGCCCAAAATGACCGAAGGGGTTTGAGTTCATTATAACTTCTTATTTAAGACATAATTATTAAATTTTTTTAATTTTAAATACAGTATATTAATGGAGAATATTTTTAATTTAATTATGCAAAATTATATCTCGCAAGTGGTGGCCATTTTCTGCTTCGCATATTCGTGCTCTTTCCAAAACATTTTCCATAACCTTTCGCAAAACTTCAGGTGTTATGTTGTTGATTTCGTCGCGTATATTATTTTTTAATTGCTGTATGGTTCGAGGCTTATTAATATAGACTTTTCCTTTCAAATAACCCCAAAGGAAACAGTCTGAAGCGGTTAAATCCGGTGAACGCGGAGGCCAATTAAAATCGCTTGTACGGGAAATAATTCGTTCACCAAAGATGTCGCGTAAAAGAGCCATTGTGTCCCTCGCAGTGTGCGTTGTGGCTCCATCCTGTTGGAACCATACTTGCGGATGGTTTTCCACGGCTGGCCTTAAAAAATTTCCCAACATTGTCCGATATCTAACACCAGTGATGAAAACGGCGACACCGTGTTCATTTTCAAAAAAATATGGGCCAATTATCCTTTCCGACGAAACACCGCACCAAACGGTACACTTAAGTGGGTGTAATTCTCGCTGTTGAACTACTCTTGGATTTTCCGTAGCCCATATCCTGCAGTTTTGCCTATTAACTAACCCATTTAATTGGACATGGGCTTCGTCGCTCATAATTAAATTATGAATAAAATCATGATTTTCTTCTGCTTTTTGACGAAAATAAATTGCATAATCAAGTTGTTGCTGGTAATCTGTCGGTTTAAATTGTTGTACAAGCTGAATTTTGTATGGAAACATTCTTATTGTATGCAAAATTCTCTGCAGCGACCCTCTTGAGAGGCCAAGTTGTGTCGAACGTCTCCTGGTTGATGTTTCTCCATCTTCCCGAATACTCTCCTGTACCCGTTCAATATTGTCATCCGTGTGCACCGTTCGTCGTCTGCCGGCACCAGGAAGGTTCCTTACTGCCCCTTGTTCTCGAAAATTTGCAACCAGACGGTTTATTGTTGACTCTGAGGGTCCAACCCGCACGTTAAAATAACGACGATATGCACGCTGAGTCAAAACAATGGATCGTTGATTTGAGAAATAAAGTTCAACGATTTTGGCACGTTGTTCAATTGTGTACTGTTCCATTTTAAATTCCCCAAGTCTTCTTTACAAAATACTGAAAACAAAAAAAAAATTATAATAAAAAAGTAAAGGAATTAAAACCCCTTCGGTCATTTTGGGCCACCCTGTATGATACTATAGTATGGTATGCATTTTCTACTGTTTTAGTAATTGTAAAATGTACACAGAATTTTACACATATTGACTTACGAGTCTACTATACATACTAAAGAGGTCAACTAAACGAAATTAAAATGATTTTTATTTATAATATAGAAAAATATAATTTTGGCAAATTTGTAATTTCATTACGATCGTTTATGTCGTTTTTCTTGTTATTTTAATGTGAATTAATTCTAATATTGATCTACCTTTGTATTTTTTTCTCTGATTTGAGTATTTTAACAGAATTTTAGAGACTGAATCAATGGTCATAAATATGCAAAAAACATCACAGCCTTAAAAAAACACGAAAACAAAAATAGTCACACTTTCAATTACAAAGCTGTTAGAAATGCAAGATTTGCCCGTTAAAGGTGTTAAAGAAATGAATTGTGTGCTACGAGGAGAGATTGATTTATTCAAGCGATCGCTTAGAGTAGGCCGTGAAATAAAAAAAAATACACATCACATTTTGACAACCGATGCCTTGTCAGTTAACTATTAGTATTTGATAAATTTGTGATAAAGCGTATTTCGTAAACAATTTTTTTTTATTTTACCCTGCTACTCATTAAGTGTAAATGGATAATTTTGAAAATCGTGCAGCGATTAAGTATCTTTTAAAGATAGGTATACCTTTTACCGAAATGCATAATTATATGCGAGATACACTAGGTTAGTTCTTCGTATATAACCGTCAGAAAATAATCGTAGCAGGAGCAGCTTAGAAGATGGTTCCAACAGAAGTCCAGAAATGGTGAATAAAGTCCATGATTTGTTGCTAAATGACCGACGATTAAAAGCGTTCAAAATAGCAGAGGCAGTGGCCATTTCAAAGAACGGGTGCTTTATATTTTTTACACAACTTAATTTGAGAAACTTTTCGGCGAGATGGGTATCGCGGTTATTACAATTATTACTAAAATCAGGTCGCTCCAAATAAGACTTTTAAGTCAAGGCAAGATGTGTACAAGATTGTATCCAAAAATTCTCGAAATTCGAACCGTGCGCGTTCCTCCATCTAGTAGCGTTTACAATTAAATGCTTCTAGGTGGAGCTGTTTGCACCCTTTGTGAGTGAATATAATAAGAGACGTCATTGTATGTAGAAACAATTAGGAACAATTTTTCGTTCTTGCGATTTTTCAATTATCTATTTGAGTAAACAGCGTTCTGTTGAGAGTTCTGTTTTAAGCTTGATAAGACTGGCGTAGAAGGACGCATATACCAACTTGTTTAAATTTCAATTCAAAAATGGCCGAACGTCAGTGATGTTCCTGACAACCATCAATCGGCATTACACCAGAACATGTAGTTGTTGTTCGGAATATAGTTGTAAATGATCGTAAGCAGACCATCCAAGACAAATGTAATATTGTGGGATTATTTTACAGCACATATCAGCGCAAGAATTGAACAGGAACGACTGAGTTCTACACTATAAGAACGTGAGACTACATAACGCTTTCCTGATACAGCAGCAGTTTTTGGCGAAAAACAACAGGACCGTTGTTCCTCATCCAGCGTGCTCGCCAGACTTGACTCAAGGTGAATTTTTCCTTTTCCAATGGTGAAGATGTGTTTCCAATTGAAGGTAACGAACCTCAATTAAATACAATTTTATTTACCGCTACATTCCGTGAACTTCTTATATGTACGAGGGTATATCAAAATATCACGAGACTTGTGCTATAACTTCTTTCGCAACTAGAATTTTATAACACACAGAATATAACATGAAACCCCCATCTCTTATCCTCAAGTAGGCTTTGATTTTACTTTTGACGTTTATTACAAATTAATTACTGAATTGTTAGGTTTTGACGTATCAATCGAAAACATGAAGCTGGAGCAAAGATATGCGATAAAATTTTATGTTCGGTTGGGTAAAACCCAAACTGAAACTTTTGAAATGATAAAACTGCACACCCAGATGGTAGTTTATCGCGATGTAGAGTGTTTGTGGCATAAGAAATTCAAAGATGGTTGTGAATCAGTGGAAGATGAACCTCGACGCGGGCGACAACCAACTGCACGTGTTGATTCAAAAATTGCAGAAATTAACGACTCGATCTAAAATGATCGTCGGATTAGCATATATCGAAGTTCTGATATTGTTAATTTGTCTTATGTTTCCACTCAAAAAATTATTCATGAATATTTAGGGTGTCGAAAGGTCGTGGCAAAATGGATTTCAAAAGTGATAACCGATGAACAAAAAGCCGATCGAGTGACAATTTGTCGGAGTGAAAAAGGCAACTGCATCATAATCCACAGTTTTTAAACAATGTAGTTACATGTGACGAGAGTTGGTTTTACCATTACGAGCCTGAGTTAAAGTCTAAAAGTATGCAATGGAAGCACAAAGGCAGCCCAAGACCGCAGAAGGCGAAAACTGTGAAAAGCGTTGGTAAAGTGATGCACTTATTTTTCTTTACATATGGGGCGTTATTTATAATCACATTGTACCTAGAGAACATACAGTAACTGAAGAATACTATTCTAATGTACTTCAAGGAATTCTAATGGCAAAATTAAAGAAAAAACGGTCGCTTTATCAAGACTTCGGTTGGATCCTGTATCACGGCAATGCTCCGGCTCACAGATCAGCGATTTGTCAATGAACACTTAAAGAATTTGGGGCGGAAATTATGTTTCACCCTCCCTACTCACCTGGCCTTGCCCCATGTCACTTTCATTTGTTTCCTGCAGTCAAAAAGGAATTGAGAGGTGGAAAATTTAAGTCGAATTTAGAGCTCAATAACGTGGTGATGGGTATACTAAATAGACTCTCAAAAGTGGTTTCTCAGATGTTCATGACAAGTGGACAAAACGATGGGGAAGTGTATTGCCCTGACTGGAGAGTAACAAGTGTTCATTTGAAAAGTCAATCTAGTAGCATGTGATTTACTGAGAACATTTTGAAGTATGTCGTAAATTAAAATTTACTACTTAACCTACGAAGTCGTGTATTTTGACACTTTCATACATACAAATAAATAACAATAACATAGTTTATTGAAAACTATGACAAATGTTGAAAATGTTGTCCTTCAAGATCAATGCAATCCGTTCAAAATTTCTGATGATATTCTGCAACATTACTGGATTGCTATTAATTTCCATGCATTTCTGTTCGATTCTCCGTAGCATATCATTCAAATTCAATATAGGTGTTCGGAATATGTTATTTTTTAGATAAGGCCACAAAAAGAAGTCGCAAGGTGTTAAATCGCATGAACGTGCAGGCCAGGCAATTTAGGTATTTCGACTAATTATACGCTAATCAAAAAATTCTCTTAAATAATCCAAAGATTCTGCAGTACAGTGACAAGGTGCTCCGTCTTGTTGGAAATATGCATTTTGAAGTTCATCATGATGCAACTGATTGTCAAATGGTTGTAAAATTTCCGTACGGTACCTTTGAGCAGTTAACGTTCCCTGACAAAATATTGGTCCAATGATTCGCCTTTGACTTATCGCTGCCCAAACACCAATTTTCTCTAGATGTAGCGATTCTTTATTAATTACATGTGGATTTTCACTACTCCAAATTCTTGTATTTTGTGAATTTAGATATCCCGTTTTATAAAACCATGCTTCATCAGTAAACATGACTCTTTGCGAAAGTTCTCAATTATTGTTCATATTGACAAACCAATTACAAAACTGTAGTCTACGTGGGTAATCAATTTCTAACAATTCTTGTACTGCTGTGACACGGTATGGATAAATTTGCATATCTTTTTTTAATAACTTGTGAGTTGTACCAACAGAAAGGTTTATTTGTTAACTCAAATGTCGAACAGATGTTTGTGGTTCATTTTCCATTACTTGTTCAACACGATTGACAACTTGAGTTGTACGTTTCTTAACTGCTCCGCTGCCTGATTTTCTTAAGAGACTACCAGTTTCAGAAAAAAGTTTTAAAGTTCTATCCAAAGTATTCTTAAATTGTATATAATCTATTACAAAATGTGGAAACTCAACTTGAAATTCTACCACGCAATCTTGAACTGAATAAGCACATAAACCATCAATTTTATTACCACTTCGAAAATAAGCCTGGACTAAAAAAAAAATATGTTCAAAAAAATTACAGCCATTTTAAAACTGAGAAGCAATTTATTTAAACCAGAATCGACGCACGATTATTTTATGCACTAACTGATATTTGTGATTGACATTATCAAATGTCATTTGGATTTACGTTTACGGAACAACAAACACATATTAATATATTTGCGTCTTATTCGATCAAAATTTCAAAGTAACCTAGATTGACTTTTCAAATGAACACTTGTTATTGTACTTTGTCGATGAAATTGAGTATAAACATTTCAAAGTAACTGTATAAAATTCAATAGAAGTAATGGCTTACTTTTTTAAATATAACATGACAGCGAAATTTATTGAGAGCATTTGACATACCTGACTTAGATACGTTTTAGATGCTAATTTCAAAGTTGTTTAAATTTGTTGCATTTTTCGAGAGGTAATATAAATGTAAATATGTAAATGGGATTTAAGTAAAACACTTATACTAATTTCCAGTATATATTACACTTTATTACAGTGGCGGCTGGCGCATAAGCGCTGCAGTGCTGCAGAGCTCCCAAAAAATTGGGCGGGCGAACCTGTATTAGTTATAAACTAGTTTTTTTTTACATAATTTTTCCGACATTTCTGATGTTTATAAAAGCGTAACATATTGTTGTAAAAATTCTCCCCCTGTATATCAAAAAATTTGCATACTACAATTTGACACCTTAATCATCAAAATCCGATCAGTAGATGCCGAGATATTCGCTTGCGAAATTACAACACTAACGCCGGTTATATATAGAATATTATCAAATAATATACAATAGGCGACCAGTGGAATAACCAACCTAATTCGCGCGATCGCTCACTTGTTCCTTATCTGGTCCACACGTACGGGCTCTCAGAGCCCTTTGAAACACCCGCGCGCACCCCGCTACCACCGCGGATGTCTGAAATCAATACGTGATTTTATAAGGCATATTCGCTGCATTCTGTCCAGCACGTTCATATGATTCGGTATAGGTGTTTAATATTTACGCGTGTTGTTTACTGTGCGGCGAGTGTATCGTAAAAACAATAATATTGTGCACGTTCTTGTTTGTTTTTGTATATTGTTGACAATTTATATAAACTCTGTGTATTATGGAGGTGGTCTTTAATTTAATTAATGTGAAGAGATTCTTTAAATATTCATACGAAGAGAAGTTAGAATTAAAAGCAAGAGGTAGGCCATTAGTAGATATCACTATTGAAAAAACTGGTGTAAGTAAAGGGAAAAATTATACACGTAAATTTAGTAGCGATATTTATTCAAAAAACGATTGGATTTGTGGATGCAACAAAAAAAATGCTTTATATTGTTTTCCCTGTTTACTTTTTGGTGGCGATAAAGCTTGGACGGAAATAGGGGTCACGGATCTAGAGCACTTGAGTTTGAAAATAAAAAGACATGAGAATTCTAAAAGCCATCTTCATAATTGTATGGAATTTGCGTTACTAGGGTCAACTAATATTATGGCTCAACTAGATTCTGCTTATTGGGTAAATATACAGAGACATAATGCAAATGTGTCAAAGAATCGTTATATTTTATCAAAAATTATTAATTGTATAAAATTTTGTGGAGCTTTTGAATTGGCCCTTCGGGGACATGATGAGAGCGATACTTCCGAGAATCCGGGGATATTTCGTGGACTTATTAATTTTTCGGCTGAATTAGATGCAACTCTAAGTGAGCATCTAAAAAATTGTTCGGTATTTAAAGGCACTTCAAAAGAAATACAGAATGATCTGTTGCAGTGCATACTTGAAGTCTGCCAAGAACAAATAATTGAGGAAATTAATAATTCTCCGTTTTTGGCGATCATGGCGGACGAAACAACGGATGTTGCTGCAAAAACTCAAATGGTAGTTATTTTTAGATATGTTCGTGATGGTGAGCCAATTGAACGTTTTTGGAACTACGTCATTCCTGAAAAATGTGATGCAGAAACACTTAGCAAAACAATTTTAAGTGTCATAGATGCTTTAATTCAAAATTCACCTAACAAACTGATTGCACAGAGTTACGATGGAGCAGCGGTGATGAGCGGACAACACGCAGGCGTTCAAGCATTGATTAAAAAAAAGTACCCTTTTGCGCACTATGTACATTGCTATGCCCATCAATTAAATTTAATTATATCTAAGCTGCTTCTGCAAATTCGCAAGTACGTGTATTTTTTGGAAATCTACAAGACATTCCCGGCTTTTTTAATAATTCACCCCAACGAGTAGAAGTGTTAAACAAGATTGTAAACAGAAGGATCCCCCACGGCGCTACAACCCGTTGGAATTTTAATATCAGGACCATTAATGTTGTGTACGAAAATAGGGCCTCTCTCATTGAGTGTATGGAAGAAATAGAAGAACAATTCTCCAACAATACAGTCTGTAGTGCAGCCGCCTCTATTCGCCGTACATTAAATGATCCGATCTTCAATTTTTGGCTGACTTTTTTCCATCATGTAATGCCCCATGTAGATATCCTGTTTAATCAATTGCAGCAAAGAAAAATTGAACCCACTCTAGTAAAAGACGCTATCGAAAATTTTGAACGCAGTATAGGTCAAGTTCGAAATAATATTAACAACATCATAAGTGAAGCATCAGATTTAATAAGCGATGAGACACCACCAGAAAAACGCAAACGTCCAAATAACAGCAGATTTAATCATCGAATTTCGGCTTTAGAGGTGTGTGATGTTATTCTAAATTGTGCAAAAGATCGATTTCATTTTAAAGAGCATCTAGTAGTGGCATCACTTTTTTTTCGGAATGCTTTGGAGAGTATTGCAGTAAATTTCCTGAGGACAAACTCACTTCCGCATGCTCCTATTATCCCACCCTTGGTAAAGAAAGATTACGAACTGAATTGTCTGTTATTTACTCAAGAACTGATTGTAGATCTTTAAAAGGCGCACTACCTCTTCTAAAATTTTTAATAAAGAACAATCTGGGAGATACGTTGAAGGAGACTAGAAAATTATTAGAAATTGTAATAACAACTCCCATGACAACATCAGAGGCCGAACGATGCTTTTCAACACTAAATCGAATTAAGACGTTTCTCAGAAATTCAATGACCGAAGATTGTTTAACATCTCTTTCCATGCTATCTATCGAAAAAAAGTTTATCTCCGAAATAGACAATTTTAATGACAAAGTGATAACAAAATTTGCAAATCGAAAAGAACGTAGAATAGATTTAATTTATAAGAAATAATTTGTTAGTAAAGTAGTGCTTAGTGACTCTTATTTTTTTGTGTGACAATTGACAATCGTTCCAGAAATCCATTACTTCAGTGCGGAAGGCGAAGAAAGCACGATAAGATCGATGGGAGACAACCTCTTACTGCTCGTTCAAGGTAAATTTTTTTGTAAAACTTGCAGAACACCTTAAAATTTTTAGCACGAGCCGCCACTGCTTTATTATACAATGCGGCCAGGAAACTTATAGAAGCTTCTTTAATAAATTTAATTGAATCGGCCGATACTTGCTGGAAATCCATTATATGTAAATGGGATTTAAGTAAAAAATCAAAATTTCAAAGAAACCTAGATTGACTTTTCAAATGAACACACGTTACTTTGAAACATAGTTGTTGAAGTTTTCTAAATAAATGTTCCCTTCTTGTATTACAGCACCAGTCTCGTTATTTTCTAATATTTTCTCGTACAATAGCAGCGCATTTGATTGGAATTAGCTATTTAAAACACATCCAAAACTATTAATATGACTTTAATTTTTAAACGACAATACCGCCATAATTCAAAAAAGAAATTAAATTATCTACAGCTTGAATAATTCCTTTGTTCATTCTATCTTATGCTGTATATACTCAATTTAATTCGTTTTAATTATGGTACGCGTTTTATGACCTTTTGCGGCATTAGTAATAATAGCTTAGCACGTAATATAATTGTGAAATTTTTGCATTTTTCGTAGGCGCGTTACACAATACGAAAAACGATGGGATCATTAGAAAAAGGCAAAAAAAGCCTATTCTCCGGTTACATTTCCGTTATTTTAGAGTCCGCGCGTCACTTCCTGTCCGCCTTTATTTATTAAACCACTTTGTATGCATTTATTATCGCAGATAATACGAATTATAAACATCAATACTTAACAGTTTACGTAGCGATATTAAGCGCATGGAAAAAAGCCATGTGTTTATAAACATGTTTAATGTACCCATATAATGTTTTTTAATGTGTGCGCTTGTATGTGTTTGTGTACGTACTTATATCGACTGATAAAAAAATATGTAAAGTTAGAAGCGTATATGAATGAAAATATTTATTAAAAAAATCCTATTGACTGCAAATAAAACAAGTCTAGAGATGTATCTCACGCGTGAATATGTTTCTGTGAAAAGTTGCAACATCCTGGCAATTTCCTGTTTGTTGCAGTAAAACTTAAATTCCGCATTTTCGTAATTACCTGTTTGTTCACTTCCTTAAACGCAATAAACACAAAAAAATGTATCTTGAAAAAATATAATTAAATTTATACATATTTAAAATATGAGCTTCGTTTTGAAAGTAACTATTTTCTTTTTGTTATTAACCTATACGAAAGAATCAATCTTAATACACACGTGTACAAAAAATTCCGAACACTGAAGTAAATAATAATTAAAATTCCTTTTTTTTCCTTTTTTTAACAAGACATAAAATATTATCTATGAAATAAGAATTAGAAATTAAAGAAGATACAAAACATTTAATTTATCAAAACAGCCGAAACAAAAAAATAAATGAAAAATATGCAGGTAAAAAATACGAGGAATGTTAGAAAATGTAGAACTGTAGAAAAAAATATTCTATTATGTGTACTACATGTTTATTTAGAACATTTTACAACATAATTAACTATGAAAACAATTTACAATCACATATTTCTCAAAGTTTTCAACAGAAAAGTTGTGACGCTTTTCTGAAAACATGTATTTACATATTAAAAAGGTTCGTTCTACGTCGACGCTTGCTATAGGAGCATATTTCAAATTAGAAATATCATCTATATCTACAGTCAACTCAATATTTTCTACTGAATCACCACACAAGATTTTAGCAATGTCTTTTAGCTTTTTAAAACCCTCATTCTTACTTATTACACTTAAAAATTTTTCATACACGGACTGTCCCACTCCTCCTTTAACATTAAAACATGACTTTCCAAATTTGTTTATTACTTCAACGCTCTCGATTAGCGACATAAATTGTTTTTCCAACTGCAATATAGAAGTGGAAATAAAACTGTAATTGGCATTAATAAACGCCAACAGTTGAGGTATTTCTTTACTCGAATATACTTTTTGGGCGTCAGATTGTGCATCTCTATCAAGATCAATAATAATTGTCTTTATTCCTTCATAATGATAACCATGAAAAATAGCAGCCTCCAACCATGTTCCCCATCGTGTGATTACTGGTTGAGGAGGAAGCGAAACACCGGGTAGATGTTGTTTGTTAAACTGAACTCGTAGTGGGGCCTTTGAAAATACTTTCTTAACACTACTAATTAAAGTATTTACTAAGGGAAAATGGTTTCTGACTTCTTCTACAACACGATTTAGTCCGTGCGCCAAGCAAGTTGTGTGAATTAAATTTGGGTGAAAGATTTTCAAGTTGAAAGCTGCCTTCACCATGTATGGTGAAGCATCCGTCAAAAACAATAGAATTTTCTCTGTTGGAATCGATTCCGGTAAGAAGAAAGTTGCCAGTTCTTCCTGTATAAACCTTGTTATTGTAAAATTATTTGCCTTTTCCAACTGTTTGGATGAAATTAAATAAGATTTTTGCTGGAACCGATACGTTAAGGATAACAATCATTAAATGAACTATGTATCGGCCCACAGTATCAGTAGTTTCATCTACGCATATATAAAGATAATTGTTTGCAACAACCTTCTTAATGGTATTCAATGTTTCTGCATAGATACAGCGAATATAATTTTTTCTTAACGTGCTCTCGTCGGGAATGTTATATTTACTGATGTAATTTTGCAAAAATAACTTGACGTTTAAATTATTTAATTTACGTAGTCGAATATCTGCCGACACAAAAATTTGACACAAATCTTCATTAAATTGTTCTTATTCCGATTTTTTGGAAGTTGATGGCAAACATTGCGGTAGTGTTTGCTGACTCGCAACATGAGATGGAGTTTTCATATGTTGGTTGACTTGGAAAATTCTCTCGCTTGTAATCTGAAAAAAAATGTCACATCATCGGTTGTTTTCTTATAAAATAAATGTTAGTCAAAGATAAAGAAATAATTAAAATCTTAATTAATTAATGAAAGGAAATAAACTTAAAATTTTACTCACAATCTTGTAGCATGCTACGCAAAACACTTTTTCTCTATCCATACGCAATTCTGAATAAGGTGAAATCCATCCAGGCACAGCCGCTATTTTCGACATTTTTGCTATTATATTCACAACTCACAAGTTTACACTTCGAAAAGCCAACGTAGAATGACATTAAAAATAAAATTACTTTCGAATATGGCAATAAATTTCTCCGAATAGTAAAGAAACGCATATACACCTAATTTTCTGGTAAAATGTATTTTTGTATTTATTTAGAAGTTTTAATTTATTAGTTTTTCCTGGAATTTTGTCTCCGCCTGGATGTATGTGCAGAGCATTAATAAATTCTTGGAGACGCTTATCGGAAAAGTAACGCGAAGACGCTTAATAAAATGCTATTTTTAATTTAAAGAGGGCTGTTTAATTTTTGTTTGTTACATCCACGACATATTTTTAGTAATGCCTATAATAAATTTGATTTAGTAAATAAATAAAACTCGGATACTTCAAATATGCAAAAATGTTGAATTACTACAAAATATGCAAATAATATACAAAATGCATATATTATGCAAATATGCAAATTTATGCAAACTGCATATAATCCGGCCTTTATTATAATCGATGCGAAATGCCGAAATTTCCAAATGATATACTTAAAATTTCCTAATTGATTTGATATAGTAAATGTAATTCTGTGACCCGTCACCTGCCTGTAAGTTTATTAAATATGCAAAAGCGTAATTGAATGTAAAGGTCTATTATAAGTTCTACGTTTACAGTTTCTAACTCTCTTTGTCCTATTAATTGAGGGTTTTTACGTATACTCATTGACTAATAGTCCAGATTTCTTACAATAAGTTTTAATTTAATTTTATTACCTTGTCGTAACAAAAGACCAGTCAAGAACAGTATCTACAAAGAACTCAACGAGAAAACATCTAGCAAGAACTCGTAAAGCATCGAGCTAGACAGAAAACTCGTCATTATCTTCGTTCAGATATTCAAAATAAACTTCAAATAAATAACAAGTACCTTTTACCAAATAATTAATAGTTGTGTACATAGTAGAATAAAATATTTTCGTTCACAAACGAATTTTTTATTCGGGGAACTGTGCATAGCGAAAAGCTCCACAAACCAGAGATGCTTCTACAATGTTACAGCTTAAATTGTGCTACTTTTGGCTCGCCTACATTATTAGCAAAGACGGCAGACTATGTGCCCCAGCAGTGGCGTTGCGTGGAGAGTTTAGCAGAATAACAGTGCGCTTACTTAAAAATAAATATATCGAATCCCTATACAAAACATGTTTACATTGTTGCAAAAAAATGCGGATGTGCGCGATGAAATAACTGCACCATAATATATGTTTCTGTATTAGTCTCGGAAAGGTTCGTACGTAGCGACGTATATATATGTTTATATACAGAGAAAGATTGTTCGACGTTGAGAGATGTTATATTTGCATAGTTAAAGCGCTCTTTGTATCTGTACAACGGATCTTCAGTATTGGTAAAAAGTTGCCCTAATTTTGTAAAATCTACATTTTTATCTAATACACTGTTAAATTTTTCACGGACACAATCACTTTTTTCATCTTCAAGGATATGCAGCACTAGTTTTACGTGGTCAATAATTGATAATGAGTCCGATTAGGACAGCGCAGTGTTCTGTAAATTTTTTATTGCGTCCAGTATTGAAACGTAACTGTCGTAAATAATTTTTAAATTTGCTGCAACTTGAGGATTGTTAAATTGAACCTGGCTGAGCCGTATTGCAGCTGCTTCTTTGGCATCTAGTTGTAAAATCACTGATTTAATTTTTTCAAAATGTTTATAATAATAAAATGCTGCTTCTAACCAAGTACTCCATCGTATAAGAATTGGTTGCGGCGGCTCGGGTATATCAGGACACAGCAAATGAAATAGCCGAATCCGTTTCGGAGATTTAAGAAAAACCGCTTTCGTTTGTCCTATCAGTTGATCCACATCAGGATAAGTTGTACGTATAGTGTTTGTTACAAGGTGTAAAGCGTGAAGCAAACATGTGACATGCAGCAGGTTTGGTTGAATCGTTTTGAGTAAGTGTGCCGTGGAACACATAACCTTGGCAGCATCGGTAACTAACATTAACACTTGCTTCGGTAAAATCTCAAATTTGTGTAGTGTTTCTATTAATACATCATATATCGCTCTGGCAGTACACCCTTGCATTCGTTTACAGGTTAGTAAATAAGGAGGAGAAGGTCCTTGCGGAGTTAGCGTCCGTACTAGAATGGCTAGGATGGACTGTTTTTTAATATCTGTAGTTTCGTCTATTGTTAACCACAGGAATTTTTTTTTACCGTATTTTTCGTACAATTTACAATTCTCTCACGCACTGACGGTACGTAATTCCGTAGCGTACTTCTTGCTGGTAATTTCCACGTAGGATTGTATTTCTTCCAAAACTGACGAAACATTGGATGTTCCACTTTCTGCATTGGTATATTGGTCGCAATTAACATCATTGTTAAATCACACACAAATTTATTATATGATCTGCGTCCACTATTATTCGATTTATGTTTGTCACTATTTATATGTCTTTGGCACTGACTTGCTTTCCAAGTTAATAAAGTTGTTTCACAAACTAAACATTTCACTACGGTACCGTCATATATTAAATCGGGAAACCGATGTAAAAATTTCTTTACTACGTTAGCATGCAACCGAGTCGATGCATTGTTTCTACGCACTCCCGACATTTTCAACACGATTGCGTTAACAATGTATCGCTTACAACATCTCAACGGCAACTAAATTGATCGTCGTACGCCTCTACTCGATCCCTCCACATCACGCTACTGTTCGGGCACATAGTCTGCCGTCTTTAATTATTAGTTTTATTTCTATTTTATACTATAATTAGGTATAATATTAGACAACCTTTTTTTAACACCGTGTGTCGTAACTTAACGCATTTAATTATTTTAAGCAATGACAATGCAAAATTACGTTTCTAAATAGCGATCAAGCGAAACATCTTTCATAAGTATGTCCCATCTTTGTGCTTCCGCGTCATGTGGATGTATTTATACGTGTATGAACTACATAAGGTGTCATTGGAGCGCATATACAGTAAACAAACATAAATCATGTCACTAATAAGATAAAAAAAAGAAATTATCAAGGATACTTCAATATTAAAATATGCATACGTGTATATGTACGTATTCATATCTACGTTAGCAAAGTCATTGCGTTATTTATTAAGGAATCTAAGGTTTTCTTGTAATGCATAATGATTGAATGAATCATGTACAAGTCTAGTGCAAGATGACAGTGTTTTATTTGTAATTTTTTCGTCAATACGCTTGCAATGATGTCACATTACCAAACGAAGAACGTCATACACACACATGTATACATATACAATATGTATATATCACGTGGACCATGCTGTGTCATTCAGCAAAATCCCTCAGTGACTGTATAATGTTATTGAGGTACTTTGTCTCTGTAATTTAGTGGAATATTAAATTATGCGACGCCTTTAACTTCAATGTCAAAATACTTTCTATAGATGTGCTACATCTCAGTAAATGTGATATTAATTAATAATATCACTGGTCTACAAAAAAATTAAAGCTGTCTCTATCCTTTACGAAAATAGTTAATCCTAACCAAGTTGAGGTTGAAGAACAGAATATGCTATCAAAAATATTTTGTTAGTTTGTTGTTCAAAGATATTACTGGTCAACAAATTCTCATTTTTTTTATTTATCTTTAGAAACTATGTACAATTTTCGTTTCTTTTATAGTTCTAACAATAGTGATAACAACAAATTTATTCTGGCACGTCAGTTTTTGGAAAAAAAATATTAAAAAGTGAATTAAATAATATTAATTAGATATGTACATTATATATATATATATATATATATATCTGTATGGTATCGTACTGTTTACTAGTTATTTATACAAGTGTCCCGTATTGTTATGTTCAAATTTTAGGAATGTAAACTAGACTTCATTTCAAGTCACAAAAACGCTAAACTTATATATCCATTTTTATTTGTTTCAAAGTTACAGATCTATGAATGCGATTGTCAGATCATGAAAAAAAATATAATCCCAAAGTCAATAAAAACTGATTTTATTTAAAAAAGTTCAATTAATAATATTTTCGAAATGTTGAATGCAGGCTTGTGCCCGTAAGCCAACAGAAGAAATACTTATCCGATTTTCATACTTGTTTTGTCGGATTTGCTCTTCAGCCAGGTCAATACAATCTAACAACTCTTCTCTTGTGTTCGAAAGTTGCGCATAGACTAAATTTTTCATGTACCCCCATAAATAAAAGTCAAGGGGATTAAGATCGGGTGATCTGGGTGGCCATGCAACAGGACCACCTCGACCAATCCATCTTGGATAATAGACGTTAACCCAATTTCAAACAGCAATTCCGAAATGTGGTGGTATCCCATCGATGTCTCGTCGAACATTCAGTGGGACATCCTCTAAAAGACCTGGCAGTTCGTCAATAAGTAATTGAAGGTAATTGTCCGCATTTAACCTCCCAGAAAGAACGACAGGACCAATCAACAAGTTATCGATTAGGGCCGCCCAAACTATTATAGAAAATTCATGTTGAAATTTAGATGGGCGTATAGCTTTGGGATTTTCTGATGACCACCTGTGCAGGTTTCTCAGATTTGTAACAGCACTTCTCGTGAACGTAGATTCATCTGTCCAGAGGACTGTTCTGCAGAAATTAAAATGAAGCCGTGACTGTCTTAATATCCAGGTAGAATAAACTAGACGGGCATAGTGGTCTGCCTCAAGCAAACAGTGTCCCCTGCGATAGTGATATGGATATAAGCCCTCACGTTTTAAAATTCGCCAAACCGTCGTTCGTGGCACTCCTAGTTGTCTAGCGATTCGACGTACACTAAGAGTTGGATTCCTTGAAACAATAGCTACGGCTTCTTCCTCTAAGTCTGCTGGAAAATTTACTCCTCGGTCGAAAAGATAATCACGCAGTCCGCATTCCCGATATTGTCTGTGTACTTCCAGAAATGTTCTCTAATGAGGAATGCGCCTATCGGGAAACCGATGTCGGTATTCAATAACTGCTTGACCTGCATACTCTTGAGAAGAAAATTGGTAAGGCATTTTGAATAAAGAAAACGTGTCCACTCACAAATAAGCTGTTGTATGAACTGAAACGTAATGTAATACTTTATTAAAAAATGCAACGTTAACAGTTATCTGAACATTTGTTTATTGTATGATATTCATGGTTCAGCACTTACGAAATAAGTAAGAACCTTCTTTATCATAAATCAATTTCCAGTACTCTTTTTTGTAGATCTCCAAGAAATTACTGTATGCACTACGACATGTGTCTATTTATTTTAGGATAACATTTTATTATGCGACGTTAACAATCACAGGCCTGTTATTGAATCGTATAACTTTTTTTAAATGAAATCAGTTTGTATTGACTTTAGAATTACTTTTTTTTCATGATCTGACAATCACATTCATAGATCTGTAACTTTGAAACAAATAAAAATGGATATACAAGTTTTGCGTTTTTGTTACTTGAAATGAAGTCTACTTTACACTCCTAAAATTTGAACATAACGATACGGGACAACTTGTATATCAAAGGAGCAAAGTGTTAAATTTCCTCCCGCGGGCAAAGTTTGCGAATTTCGTAATTGAACAAGGGAGGAAATTTATTGTGCACCCATGATATATATATATATATATATATATATATACAAGGTGGCATTGAAAAAACTACAATGCATAGTACCACCCGATAGAAGACTATAAAATACTAAAAAAAGTTCTTATGCACTAATGTCCGATCGCCTTTTGTTTTCAGGACACATGATCTTACAGGTTTTTTTTTAATTTCTTCCCATAACAGAGCCGTTAACCTAATTATTCCAATAATTTATCAAAATTTGACGTATTGCTGATTAAAAAAAGAATCTTAACATACCTAATTAGGAAATTTAAAAATAATGTTTATTGGGACATTTTCTAATAAATTGTTGAGTTAATTTTCCAAAAAATGTCGATAGAGCTCGCCTATCAATCGATTGGGAAATCAAAATGAATCAATTAGGTAATTGCCGATAGCTGAACTTATTTTTCTGATGCTTATTCTCGGATTATTTTCTACTAATTTGCAAAACAGCTTCTTCATTTCCAACAATACGAAGAGTTCTGGCAACCCAACTATTAATTTTTGATTTTTTGATACAGTCATCTTCTCCCAAACGTATATGCACGTCAATAAATGTTCTAGCTTTAGGAACATTCTTAATGAATAGATACGTTGAACTTCGGAAGAATTTGATCGATCTTCACTATAACACATAATCATGTCCCTGTATTTTTCGAAAGTAAAGGGAACCATTTTTTAAATTACTTTTAGAAAGCGACAAATAAAACCAAGCACAAATGTAATCAGGAATAGGACAAACTTAAATAAATATATATAAATTAATGCAATATTAATTTGACAGGTGTCATAATTACATAGCAAACTATGATAATATTCTAATAATACTCAAAACTACAATACACTAATTTTGGTTCAATAATATCATCACAATCGGATGAAATTTAAAAAAAATCTAGCAAACTTTTAAGATACTGTTCCTTGAAAACAAAAGGCGATCGGGTATTGGTGTATAAAAACTTTTTTTAGTATTTCATGGTCTTCTATCGCGTAGTACTATGCATTGTAGTTTTTTCAATGTCACCTTGTATATATATATATATATATATATATATATATATATATATATATATATATATATATGGTAAACCTAATCAGTAGGCGATTAAAGGTCTGTATATTACTTCAAAATATATGTATTTAAAAAACTCTACATGTTTCGGCTGTATACGCCTTTTTCAAGAGAATACAAAATATGAATGACAGGATATAAATGTCAAGTCTTGACATTTATATCCTGTCATTCATATTTTGTATTCTCTTGAAAAAGGCGTATACAGCCGAAACATGTAGAGTTTTTTAAATACATATATTTTGAAGTAATATACAGACCTTTAATCGCCTACTGATTAGGTTTACCATATCATACCAAGGTCACGAAGTTATTATATTTATATATATATATATATATATATATATGAAGGTGTAGTTTCTCGGGTTCTTGGCCGCGTGTGAGTTTTGTCCTGCAAAGGACTATTTACTCTACGTTTCAACGAGATCGCACTCGTCATCTTCAGGAGCTAGTCGGTCTGTCGCTGGTTAGAGCTGGAGATCGTCTAATGTGCGCCTAGCACTACCTCTTGTTATATGCTGCTGTGTCGGGAAGGGGCGTCCCACTATTGACGTCATGAGTGCGCGGCTTCGTGTAATTGGTCCGAGTGCCTGTAAGTTCCCTGGTCGCTCCGTGTGTCTGTGTTGTAGTGCTGGGCGATGTCGTTCCTTTTGTGGATTCGTTCATTCCGGGTCCGTACTAGGATCGGAACGGGTCCGCTGGATTCGGTCCATCCGGACCGACATCGGTATTGATATGAGAGCGTGGACCCGTGTATCGTAGTAGAACCAATGGACCGTGTACCGTACCGTCAAGCCATATATGAGGTTGAAAGGTTCGAACTGAATCTTTAGAACGGAGAACTATCAAATCTATCAATACGTGAAGCTATGTAAATGTAATTAATATTTGCATAGTGTAATAATTATATCAATTATACTTACGTTGTTTTTCGTTATTACTTGTACAGAAATAGTAAATTATTACTGATTGCCAGTAGTTAAAAATTAATTTATTTACACTTATTTAAAAATAAAACAATAACAACTTTTGCTTTTATTAATCAAATTTTTATTTTTGAAAGGGTACAGATATAGTAAAAAATAAATAAAAAATAAAATTACAAACACACACAAATAAATTTAAGTCTTTCAATAACCAACAAATTAAACTTACTTGCCTACTTATCCTTGACGCTAGCGAGAATCGGTACCGTACGCGTAAGGAACGAGCGAGAATCGGTACCGTACGCGTAAGAAACGAATTCAATGAAAGTATTGAAATCGTTCCTTCGGACCGAGTTCAGACAAAGTTGCGGACCGGGTCCGATTATATCCAACACCGCACCGAATCTATTGGACCGGGTCAGGCTGGAACGACACAGCTCACTGTGTAGGGGTTGCGACACACGGACCGACCAGGGATCGGTCGCTGGTCGATAACTTGACAGTTGCTTCTTCTAGTCTATAACATCATAGTCTTTACACGAAACACCTATGAGTCTTGACTCTTGGTACTGGCAAGGTTTCCGAACGAGATACTGGACGAGCAGCACAGACCATACTAGCATAACTAATATTTTTCTTATTTTTGTTGGAAAATCCCGAAAGTTTTCGTGCAGCAAATGTAGCAATCAGTTAAATGGTCCGTTTGTTCACGCGAAATCATAGATCTTGCAAATGGCTTTTCTTACTGTTTGAGCAGCCCCTCAGAGTAACAGCACAGCTTACGTAGCAAATGCTGGGGCCCATAGCTAGTGGTGATGTTCAATAGTTAACCGAAACTAGTGAAAATATAACTTTGCTATTAAAGATGTAATATCCGTATTCCGCGGTAGTGAATTCTCCACATACATAACAGAAACTGTTTGAATTATTTATATGCGTGCGCGACATTATGAAATAAAAATACGTTTAGCTATCACAAACCGACTTACATTGAACCGAAAGAGCCTTGTGTAGCTCTTAGGCGTTAACAACGCACACATATTTTCAGAAGGGTCTGAAAACATCCGCTGCCTTTTATTGATCTTCCCAGTGCCTATAACAACTATCTGGAAGAATGGAATGATTTTTAAATTCCAAAATATCATCCCATGTGCTAAATTAGGCAAACTTATCCAGAAGATGCTGAGCAATCGCCGAATCGTGGGCTGACTAAATAATCGAACTAGTAATAGCAAACCTTTGAAAAATGGCCCTCCGCCAGGATCGGCCTGGCTCCTCTAGTGTTCGACATTTACACCAATTCATCTCATTCACAAAATCCCGAAAATTTCAATGTGCTTGGGTTTATGCTCACAACCAAGAACTTAGGGAATGGAGAATTACAGCTTGCTGAATATTTGCAAGCTTTAGATGAATATTACAAGAAATGTATGCGTCGAGATCTCTGGGGTTGTTGATATTTTTGACAAGTTTTAACCCTTTTACAGTGACATTATGATCTATGTCCAATGCATGATTTGCGACGCTCGATTTTTCTGGTCTATTAAACTTAATACGCATACGAAAGCATTCATATCGTTAAAAACAAAATTAATACTATAACTATAAACTCGGACAACGGTCCTATCCCTAGAGTTATCTTTTTTCATTCTTAGAAAAGAGGTAGAAAAGGTTGAGGCCGTAAGAATAAACCTGGTATTGCTCTTTTCTTAAGAGGGGTAAGTTGATGTAATTTTAGTTTGTGTATTCGTTTTATATTCAGTGTATACGTGGATGCCTTGTAAAGTAGTGGTTTTACCTATGATGACAACTTGATTGTCGAAATACGTATTTAGGATACGATTATTAATCGTGGTAAGGGGTTTTATACATTTTTTGAGTTTTTACTTAACGACAGTCTCCACAGAAAGACTTTAGGTAATTTAGATGTGGGTAGTTTATATAGCAGTTAGGTATGGGTAGTGTTGGACAATCCATAAAAATAGTAGTGTTTCGATTTTTGCTAAATCAAGCATATGTAACTCACCTAAGCGTTTTTCTCTAGTACTATAATAATAACTACAGTTATCCCCCGATTTACGAATAGGATACGTTCTGTGAAAGTAGACGTATATCGAATATTCGTATAGCGGGTAGTATGCCATTCTACTGAAAATAAATAGATACGTTCCAGGGATAAAAAATATTCCTAAAGCGAGATCCATATTAGTATAAGTTTGTATTAAAAATACATAGATGTGTACCCAAAATGTTCGTTATGCGACACCCTTTTTTTAAAAACATTAATAACAAAGTGATATGAAAAGAAATTTATTCGTTTTAAAAATAAAGTACATAAGACATTCATTAAAAAAGCAAATTTTACATTAAAAAAAGAACATTTAATTTTAAAATTAAAGTAATAACTTAACATTACATATTAAAAAATTATTAATTATAAATGTTATATCTATTCTGATGTGTTGTATGAGCCCTCGCCTAAGCCAGTAGATGATTCTTCATCTAAACTGGCATCGGAAATAGATTCTACAGATTCTTGAATATTAGGAGCTGCAACACTTTTTTTAGAAAAATAAGAAACTAATGAGGTTTGCTTCGCACATTTATTTTTATCTTTGTATAATTATCTATAGCAAAGAATTGAGTTTTCTATTTGTCTGGAAACCTTAAGACTTCTTTCTGCAGAAGGATCGTTTTCCGAAAATATATCGATAGCTTCCTGGATAAGAGAAAACGCTTTTGACATTTTTTGCGATGTCAAAATACGAGAACTTTCGCAATGCATAAGACTCCCCGCATTGTCTGCATCCGTGCTTTCTTCAAGCATCGCTATTAATTCTTCATTTGAAACATCTTCCTGTCCCGATCCAAGAACTTCTGCCACATCTTCATTGCCCACTTCATCCAAACCGACTTCGTGTGCCATAGCAACAATTTCATTTTGAATTTCTTGATTGTTTTGTAATGAACTACCGAAATCATTAGTGCATTCGGGCCATAATTTTTTCCATACTCCATTCATGGCTGTTTCCTTAACTTCATCCCAAGATTTTATAATGTTATCAATAGCATTAAATATATTAAATTGCTTCCAAAATTTTGTAATAGTTGTCCGGTTTGGACCATCAACATATTTTATAAGATACTTGAAAGCGCGGCGCAAATAATAAGCCTTAAAATTAGCAATTACACCCTGATCCATTGGTTGAAGTATAGGAGTAGTATTTGGTGGTAGGAATACGACTTTGATGTTGTCAGGTATGAGAGTTAGCTTATGGCTAGGTGCATTGTCAATAATTAGCAATGCCTTGTTTGAAATATTTTGCTCTGAATTAAATTTTCTCACAGAACTTGCAAAAAAAATATTCTACCAGTCTTCAAAAAGATTTGCTGTCATCCACCCTTTTTTATTTGATCGCCAGATAACACCAAGTTCTGATTTGTTACAACCTTTGAAGGCTCGTGGATTTTCAGCATGATAAATAAGCATGGGCTTTAACTTATTATCTCCTGCAGCATTCCCTCCAAATAAAATCGTAATACGGTCTTTAGCTGCCTTAAACCCTGACGCAGATTTTTCTTGTTTGGAAATGAATGTTCTAGATGGCATTCTTTTCCAAAACAGACCTGTTTCGTCTACATTGTATACTTGCTGTTGGGTATAGTCACCGTCTTCTATATTTTTTTAAATGTTGCAGGATAATTTTTTGCCGCCTCAACATCTGCACTTGCTGCTTCACCAGACATTTTTATATTATGTAAGGAATGACGTTTTTTAAATCTATCAAACCATCCTTTGCTAGCTAAAAACTGCTCTGTCTTAGATCCTTCCCCATTTTTCGTTATTAAATACTGGTGAAGGTTTCTGGCTTTTTCTTGTACAATAGTGGTGCTTATCGCAATATTTTGTTGGGATTGGTGGTCTATCCATACACTTAGCATTCGTTCCATATCTTCCATTACCGCACTTCTTTGTTTTGAAACATTTTTTGCAGTTAAAGATGTTACTCTTTGTAAACTATTTCTTATTTTATCTTGATTGTTCTTAATTGTACAAACAGTTGAAGCAGCGAGGCCTAAAGCTTTTCCTATTTCATTATTTTTCTGACCTGCTTCGAGCGGTCTTAAAACATCAAGCTTTACATCCAATGTGATCGCTTTACGGATCTTTTTTGCACTAGTGGCGTGAACCGTAGTTTCTGTTCGTTTACCTGGCATTTTTATAGCAAAATTTATTTCGACTTAATATAACACAAGCAATAATAGACTTTAGTGATATACCTCCAACAAAAAATTATTTGACTCCACTTAAACAATACAAAACTTGCACTAAAGAAATTCAATGAATGATAGAACCTAACTTATTGCTTTCGGGGAGTTCCCAAATTAAATTAAAATTGTTCAATACACAACTTGCACTATGGTGAAATTACTATAAGGTGGCAGCACTTGGTGTTGTGCTGCCACCTTGTAATAATTTCACCACGACTTGCACACGTTCGTAATAGCAAATTTTTCATTCGTATAACGAATTTTATAATTTAATAATAATGTTCGTAACTTCGAAATTCCGTAAAGCGAGCCTTCGTAAAACGGGGGAATACTGTATATATAATACTATAATATAATAATAATTAAGTAAAATGTCCGTCGACCATTTTTCAACACCAGGTACGTAAATATTGTAATAAAAATTGTTTCAAATTTTGTTTATTTAATTTTACTCTACCTTTTCTGAATGATTCCGAGAATATGCAGACTTATGCAACTAACTGTATGTATTTATATATGTACATAGGTTTATGTTTACGAGTATTTGTTCTGCGTTGATAACCTAAAACTTCAATAATACGTTTTAATAAAGCTGAAACAAATGTTCATTATATTCATCTTCCAATAATGATACGCACAGATACCAATTACGGAACGTCTTAATTGCGAAGCCGTTGATAAACGAATCTTTTTCTTTTATGAAGGCACACATTTCGGGTCAATAATACATAAAATTATCAAAACATAATGCATGTTATAATCGACAAGAGGCGCTACATTTATACGGGTGATTAATGTAGAAATACATAGTTTAAATGTCTTACAATAAATAAATGTACGGAGTGTTTCAGTAAATATATTAAATTTATCGAAATCTGCATATGAACAGATCCAGAATGTAGTAATTTGAAAAGTAATACATCATTTTTTGAAAGAAAATTATTTACAGTATTGATCACTAGGAGACGCATCAGCGTCCATTGTCAAACTGAAATGTCTAATAATTAATTACAATAATAATCCTGTTTTTAACATTAATTTTTCAGACCAATAGTTAGACTAGTATCGTAGATTGCATTCTATTGAAATTGTTATAAATAATAAATAATTTAGTATTCCCATCTACAACATTTTTTGGTGCTAGAAACAGTAGCTAAAACCATTTACAAGAATATGCACCAAATGCTTCATTCGGGCGACAGGTACAAAGAAAAAATACTTTTATTTGTCAGTAACAGTGCTGCATATATGTTAAAAACAGGCAGACTATTAAAGGAAACATATCCTCATATGCTGCATATTACTTGTATAGCACATACTTTCCACAGAATCTGTGAATACGAGGGTGGATAAATAAATACCCGTGTTAGGAAAGAAGACGCAAGTTTTTCACAAATTTTTTATTTATTTTTCAACGTAATCACCTTTTAGTACAATACACTTTTCCCAACGTTTTTGCCATTTCTTTAACCTCTCCAAAAAATACGATTTGTCAAACTCTGCAAAATACGCTTCTGTCTCGACGATAACCTCCTCTTTTGAGCTGAATCTTTTTCCCTCGAGCCACGTTTTCATGTTGGGGAACAGAAAGAAGTCGCAGGGAGCCAAGTCAGGCGAGTACGGTGGGTGCGGCAGCAATTCGTAGTGCAGTTCATGCAACTTTGCCGAGACAATTCTGGATGAATGTGCTGGTGCATTATCGTGGTGAAGCAGCACTTTTTTCTTAGCCAAATGGGGCCGTGTCTCCTTCAATTTTATATCGAATCGGTCCAATAATTCACTGTAGTACTGCCTCGTGACCGTTCTTCTTTTCTGCAAAAAGTCCATGAGGATTATTCCGTTGGAATCCCAAAAAATCGAGGCCATGACCTTTCCGGCAGATGGGACCGTCTTTGCCTTCTTCGGAGCAGATTCACCCCGAAAAATCCATTGTTTTGACTGTCGCTTGGACTCTGGCGTATAATAATGGATCCAGGTTTCATCAACGGTGACGACTCGACGCAAAAACTCCTGCGAATTTCTCTTAAAGAGGTCCAAACACTGCTTCGACATTGACAACCGTATCCGCTTGTTGTCCACCGTAAGCAATCGCGGCACCCATCAGGCCGACACCTTTCTCACCGATAACTTATCATGTAAAATATTAATTGCCGTTCCGTACGACACGCCTACGGCCTCTGCTACTTCGCGCACTTTCGTTCGGCGATCAGCGAGAATCATGTCGTGGACCTTTTCAACGATTTCCTCGGTAACCACGTCTGCCGGGCGGCCTGGGCGCTCCTCATTTAAAACAGATGTACGACCACGTTTAAATTCGTTGAACCAATATCTTACGGTTGTCATAGATGGTGAAGGGTCCCCATAGACAGCATCCAACTTCGCTTTTATTTCTTCGCATGTTTTTCCATCCAAAAACAAAAAGTGAATTACGGATTGATATTGCTCTTTTTCCATTTTATCGAGAAACACGAAACACGTGTGATACAACTGGCTGCCAAATAAAAACTAACCTATGAATCAGTCTGAAATTTATTATGGCGTTGTCTGACAGATGGTAGTACACGAAAGTAATGTCAACTTCCCTCAGCAGCGCCACCTGCCTTCAAACACGAGTACTTACTGATCTTCCCTCGTATATCAGAGACACCTTTCGCTTTTAAAAAAGTTTCCAGAAAAGTACCATTGAGAGTAGCTTTTTACAGAGAGAAACTTCCATTTTTGTCACTGCCACCCTCTCCAGTAATAACTAGATGGGGATCATTGTTGGAAGCTACTCGCTTTTATGCAGAGAATTTCGATAGTTGCATGTTTAAATGATGATGCTCGGAGTATTTCTGAGTGCAAGGAACTAGAAATTCCAAATTTAAAAAATCAGTTATACTTTCCTCAGGAACACTTTGGAAATTTGTTAAAACTAATCACTTATTTTGAAAATCAAAATCTCAAATTAAATGATGGATTAACCACATTAAATGTGGCTATTAATAATTTGAAAAATATTCCAAGTGTGGCCTTCGGCAAAAGTGAGAGGCAGTTTTTAAAAGAAATCCGGATTTAATAACAATGCGGCAATTGTGTATGGGAACAATGTCTCAACATCTAACTGCTAAATATGCTGAAATAAAAGAATATTTCTGGTATGCCCTATAACCAGTTGCGATGTAGAAAGGACGTTTTCTATCTACGAGGCTGTATTTCATTCAAAGAGAACAAAGTTTACAGAAGGAAACCTTGAGAAAGTATTGCTAGTTAATATTAATACTCCTTTACTCAACTTGAACTACAAAATGAACAAATAAAAATGTATTTCCTATTTTATAGATCACCACCCGTTGTTTTCCGATTATATAAATAAAATTAAAAACTCTTTAAAAATACAAATTTTCAATAGTACGCCCGTGGACGATGAGTCGTCGGCCTCTCGCCTCTCTCCGGTCTCTAGTAATAACTATAATTTCATACCATTAACATTAAGTATATATCTTTCCCTTCACGCTCTGTCTTAATAATATCTGCGAGATAGCAAGGTAGTTATGTTTATTGAATGTGTCTCTTCTCCAACAGGGGCGTATTGGTAATCATGTAGAAATGTGAAATACGTATCTACGTCTTTGGAGAAGATACATTCAAAAATACATATGAACTTGTATTGTGTTCTTCACACCCCATTTTTAATAATATTATATATTATTAAAAATACTTTTGTATTATATATCTTTTCATGTAGGATAAAAATATTATGTGTACCACGGCAAGAAAATGGTTTACCGGGTCTCAAGAAGTGGCTGGCCTCGCCTAATGGTTCGCCTGTCCATACCTTCTCTCGACCCGGCAAATATCCATTTGCTAAGGTATAGTATTTTTCACAATTTAAGAAAATAACTTTATAACGTACTAATACTTTAATAAAGCACCATGCTGTGAAGGTCTAAGCAATTACAAACGCTGATTATAATCGGCGTGAATTTTTTCAAGTTAAAAGTATATTACAAGAAAGTCAATGTCCCTTCCAATAATATCATGGTATTTTATTAAGCAGCAAAACAATTTTATACATTGCTTATTGTTAACGTAACCATGTATAACTGCACTAGTCGATTTATCAATATAAAATCAGTAAAAGTTAATTTACAGAAGTAACTACAATAAGCATTGACATAAATATGTATTTATTTTATTGTTTGATTTTTATATTGACTGACCGCAATATGTGACGCATCCTCATTAATAATGATAGTAATTTCGTATTTCTTGTATGCGAGAAACAAATGAGTCACGTTCTCCTTTGATTTTGAGACAATGCAACCGGCGAAAGCTACTGCACGGGATTTTAAATGACAATTTCCACAGTAACGACCGTCATGTAGTGAACCATCACGCAATAAACGCTCACGTATATACTATGAGCAGAGTCGTAAGCAATTATCCGCCCTAAACTACGTGCTGATTCGAAAGAAATATAGTTTCTAAATTATTCTAATAACGTACTACGTTGTGCAATATAGTTTGAAATTAAACAAAAATTAGAATGGAATTACAAGATTTACTTATTAGATCTTAATAAACGCTAAGTTGCCCTGGCAACCAGGCATGAAATCTTTGTCCGCACGATACGTACACAGTGTAGCTAATTAATGATGAAATATGTCGAAAACACCAATATAATAACACTTTGTGCCCTTAATTAAAAAAATAAATAAATATACACACACTAAATTCAAATCCAATTTCTCCGTTAAAAATTCCCAAGAATTAATTAACAACATTTCAAACTTGCAATTACCAAACAAATGTAAACTCATTTCTTTTGATGTTTCGAATTTGTTCACTAGTATCCCACCCCAGGGGGTAATAGATTTAATTACTTTACAAGTAGAACGTAGAAACACGAACATTGTCACAAAGACCGAAATTTGACAGCTCTTAGAAACGTCCCTGGAACAAAATTATTTTCAATTTAAAAAGAAATTTTATAAACAAACAGAGGGTCTAGCAATGGGAAACACACTAAACCCCTTATTAGCGGAAATTTTCATGAATAATTTAGAAACTATAATTAGTACACATCCCTTGTTTGGTAATTGTGTATATTGGTTTAGGTATGTTGATGACATATTAATTTGCTTTTCATTTTGCGGTTCAGATAGACAATTAAAAACTTTACATAATTATATCAACACTATTCACCCCAAAATAAATTTTACTATAGAAACAGAAATAAATAAAAGCATTAATTTTCTAGATTTAACCATATCACACAAAACTAATAAACACGAGTTCGCTGTATACCATAAACCAACACATACAGATACCACAATACACGCTAATTCTTTTCATCCTATAACACACAAATTATCAGCATACCAATCAATGGTATATAGATTAATTCATGTACCTATGAGTAAAAGTAATTTCGACCTTGAACTAAATAGAATATACACAATAGCATTAAACAATGGTTACTCTATAAATATTGTCAATAACATCCTAAATAGCCAACAATTGGCATTTACAATAAAAGAATTTTTGAAACTAGAAGTTTAATTACTTATTTCTTAGCGTTATAATACTCTTCTAAATGATATTCTATATTTAAAAACTTTTGTTCTTATATAGGTTTACGTTTTCTTAATACTTCTTGTTAACAGTGTTCAATAACTCAAACACGTTCTTGTTTTAATTTTCAAGTGTTCCGTTTTTCTCCAAACCGAATGCTATCTGCTTTCTTTTCATTCATTCTGTCCTTCTCTAACGTCCGACGCTCTGATTTCTTCTTTATAATTCACGTTTCCATATAAATTTATACGTCATATCTTTCTTCTCTTATCGATTAATTGACTATCCTTTCTTATCTTCCGATTGACGTATTTTTCTTTCATCGTAACTGTAAGATGCGTAATAAAACTGTTTAAAAATATAATTTAATTGCAGCTTTACCCAACAATAATAAGTTACAACAGTGTCTAAAAACAAGAATTGTTAACACAGATCCGTTGAAAGAGTCGGGCATTTACAAAATAAGTTGTAATTGTAATGGCTAGAAAAAGAACATAAAAATAAATGGAGGTTAACGGAAGGTCAAGTCCATACCAAAACACTACTAAGGGAGCTGGACGGAAAGTTTTCAGCCAACCTAATGCGTAGTAACAAAAAAGAAATTAAAATAATTACCGGGTTAATAACCGGACATTGTCCTTTAAGGAAGCATTTGTTGTACAGCATGGGCTTGGTTAGCGAGCCCAGGTGTAGAAGATGTGAAAAACAGGAGGAAACTAGCCTTCATGTAATATGCATGTGTGAGGAACTGAAGGAACTCAGACAGAAATATTTCGGGAGAGATCTATTGGATCCTTCGAGTGTACTCAAACTTCCCCTGAGGAGAATAGTGGCTTTTATCGAGGACACAAGACTAACAGAGTGGAACTGAGAGATCTATTGATGATAGTGCAAAGAGCAGTGTGTTCAAGTGCCTGGACGTGCTGGCGCCCAACCCAAAACAGAAGAAGAAGGGAAGTTGTAATTCGTGTCAAAAATTATACATCGGGCAAACCAGAAGAAATATTCAAACACGATACAAAGAACATATGACTCGTGTTAAATTACACAACATAGAAAAGTCAGCATTAGCTCTACATCATACAGATACAGGTCACAATTTCAATTTAGAAAATGTTAAGTTTAATTAAAAAAAAGCAGCAATAAAAACTTAGACATGTGGGTAGCCATATACATGAAACAACACAAAAAGTATCTTCTAGATAATGATATTTCACCCCTCAATAATAAACTGTTAACATGTATACCGACATCATTACATACTTAAGGCATCTTGTAAACAGGTACTAAATTCTTCATTCACATTAATATTTTATATTGTAATTCCTAATCCTTTTGCCGTTAATCCAACCCGATGCCCCCTTTGTTTCATAGATATTTGGTATTTCCCCATCAACTCATTCTCAGAAATTGTATTAGTTGTAAGATTCATTTGTTTTCACCCTACCTCTAATTTTTCTGTATATAATGTATTTTCATATTATATATTGTCTCGTAGATATTATGTTTAAACAGTACTACTGAAGATGTGTGCAGAGCACACGAAATGTACATTTAGTTTATTAAAACTATTTTTGTGAAAAAAGTGTTTTGTTTTATTTCGTTATATATTACTCATGTTTTCTTAAATCTAAGAACTAGTAATCATGAATATTTTGAACGAAAATATATTTAGGGAGTCACGAAAATTATTCTCTAACAGGAATGGGTACGATATAATTGCAGGCACTTTATAAAATATGAAATAATTGGTAATTTTACAGTCCAATTACTATTCGGCTACTTAATTATTTATTGAAAAATGCAAGAAAAAGAAGATACTTATGTATGTATTTAGTGCGTCTGAATACATTATGAAGCTATCTTACTTTTTGTGGAATTTATCAATATTTATTCTTGCATTAAGATTGCCGACAAAAGAAGTCGGCCTTCTGTTTATCAGATTACTCCCAACTAAAATATTATTTATTCTATGTGATGCATGTGAATGGAATAAAATGTATTATTTATGTGAATGTGCACGTACAAGATATGCCGAAGTAAAGAAAATATATATATTAAAGCGTATACAACGTGTGTTAAGGGTCCGCAAGAAATGGGTCAGTTTATCAGTACCAATATTCCATTTGTTTATCAGATTTAAAATTGTTCATTGACACTGCTTTTCTCTATTTTTTTAAAGTTTTTTCCTAGCTTATCTTCATAATTACTTCAGAGATTTAATTGCATATGAAGTGTTCTTTCGTGACCGTTTCCTTCACCTTTAGATATCTATGGGGTAAAGTTATTTTCTAAATAACTAGGTATAAGAGAAACACATACAAGGTATTACCTAGAAATTCCCGGAATTTAAATGTGGTGCGCTTAGGGGTGGTAGTATAAGATAGATCTTGTTTAATATCGTTTGATTGAATCTACTTCTCCCAATTATTTAGACGTAAGTGTGCACTGAATTTCGTTCAATTTCAATAACTTACGCGTACATTAGTTTTCATTTATTTAGACCTAGAGCATTGTTTAAGTTACTTTTTCAGATATGATACGGAAGAACGTCGAGAACGGCATCGTAAAACAATGGCGAGTTGGATTGACGGTCATACTGATTGTATGTCCATTGTCAGTGATTCCGAAATTTATTACAAAATCCGTAAAATATCGTCAAAAATTCGTCACTTAGGATCGCAAACACATCTGAAATCTGTAAAACTTTTATGGCGGCTAATATTCCATTAAATAAACTTAGCAATCCCACTTTAAAAATATTTCTGAAAAAATATACTGGTCGAAATGTTCCTGATGAATCAACTTTACGCAAATATTATGTTTCTAGGTGCTATACGAGAACAGTAGAACGCATTAGAGCCATCTTTTAAATCAATACATATGAATAAGCGCCGACGAAACGGTGGATATGTTAGGACGCTGTGTGGTAAATGTTGTAGCTGGTGTACTACATCCAACTATTCCTTGTAACGAATATGTAATAGCAACAAAAGTTATAAATGCAGTTGATGCGGAAACAGTTGCTAAAACGATTAATGAGAATATTCAAAATATACTTCATTCCGACGACAGGTACAAAGAAAAAGTACTTTTTATTTGTAAGTGACAGAGCTGCATATATATTAAAGGAAACATATCCTAATTTGCTACATGTTACTTGTGTAGCACATGTTCTCCGCAGAATCTGTGAATATATCAGAGCACCTTTCCAGAAGTTGATAGACTTGTAGCCGCTTTTAAAAAATTTTCAGAAAAGCACCATTGAGAGTAGCTCTTTTCAGGGAAAAATTTCCATCTCTGTCACTGCCTCCCACTCCAGTAATAACTAGATGGGTAACATGGCTGGAAGCTACTAGTTATTATGCTGAGAATTTCGATAGTCTAAAACATTTCGTAACACTGCTAAAGGAGGATGCTAGAAGTATTGGTGAGTGCAAGGAGCTCACACAAATCCAAAATTTAAAAAATCAGTTGTACTTTCTTCACGAACACTTTGGAAAATTGCCAAAACTAATCACTTATTTTGAAAATCGAAATCTCAAATTAAATGACGGATTAACCACATTAGATGTGGCTGTTAATAATTTGAAAAGTATTCCAAGTAACTTCGGATGTAGCCTTCGGCAAAAGTTTGAAGCAATTCTTAATAGAAATCCAGATTTAATTACATTGCAGCAATTATGCATGGAGACAATTCCACAAAATCTAACGGCTCAATATGAAGAAATAAAAGAATATTTCCAGTATGCACCTATAACCAGTTGCGATGTAGAAAGGACGTTTTCTATTTATAAGGATGTACTTAATTCAAAGAGAACAAAATTGACAGAAGAAAACCTTGAGAAACTATTGCTAGTCAATATTAATACTCCTTTACTCAACTTGAACGACAAAATGAACAAATAAAAATGTTCCAATTATAGAAATAAAATTAAAAACTTTAAAAATACAACTTTTCAACAAATACATATGTATTTCGTAATTTTATAGATCACCACCCGTTTGTTTTCCAATTATATAAATAAAATTAAAAACTTTATAAATACAACTTTTCAACAAATAAATATGTATTTCGTAATTTTATAGATCACCACCCGTTCGTTTTCCAATTATATAAATAAAATTAAATATTTTAGTAATACAGTCTTTCGCCAATACTGCACTGGGTGGTAAGCGTGTCCGTTCTCTAATCATTATAGATTCCTGGTGAATGTGACCCGATATTGGCCGATAGTACACGATTCCATAAAAACATTTAGGACATTTTACGGCGCAGTTATCTAGCGGCCAGTATTTCAGTGCCGTCTACGGGACTATCGTACCGTATCGTATAATATAATTCGGGTGTGATTAGTCATAATAAATAATGAATTTCGTAAATAATATTATTCAAATAAATTTTGATAGGCTGCCATTAGCCGATAAACTTAAAACTAAAGAACTGGGGAGGCCGTTGCCAGATATAAAGTTGTCACAAACTTCTGAACGAAAATCCGAAAACCGGTCTTTTGCGCGTCGGTTTTCAAAAGATATTTATCAAAAAAAACAACTGGATATGTGGGTGTGAAATAACAAATTTGTTGTACTGTTTTCCGTGCTTGCTTTTTTATAAAGCCGACTCTAGAATGGACCCCAACTGGGCAAGAAGAGGAATCAATGATTTACACCATCTTCCTGAAAAAATAAGGAAACATGAATCGTCTCGTGGCCACATCAATTCTTTTACTGCCTTTGCTGTGCTCGATAAGGTTAATATTATATCTCACTTAAGCTCTGCATACAAAGAAAGTATTATTTCGCATAATAAAAAGTCGAGAAAAATCGCCATATTTTAAAAAGGATAATCAGTTGTGTAAAATTTTGTAGTGCTTTTGATTTGGCACTCAGAAGTCATGATGAAAGTGAATCCTCTGAGAACCAAGGAATATTTAAAGAACTAATTAATATCACTGCAGAGCTGGACAATATACTAAAAGAACATTTACGTACGGCAACCGTTTTTAAAGGCACCTCAAATACTATTCAGAATGAAATTCTAGACAGTATGTTACAAGTGTGTAGGGAAGAAATTTGTAAGCAAATTGAAAAGGCAGATTATTTATCAATTCAATGCGATGAAACCACTGATATCTCAAATTATTGTCAAATGGTTTTAATATTAAGATATTTTTGTGAATATTTTTTCCGTGAATATTTTTAGGGTTTTTTAAGGGTGAAAGATAAAACAGCTGATGGGTTAAAAACATGCATTGAAAATGAAATTGACCCCTAGTTTTAAAAACTCCCCAAAAATTAATAGGTCAAACGTATGACGGCGCAAATGTTATGAGCGGTGTGAACAGAGGCGTTCAAACTCAAATTAAAACAAAATATCCCAATGCTCATTTTATTCATTGTTATGCCCATGAATTAAACCTCATTATGCAGAAATCGGCATCACAAAATGCAAAAGTACGCGTGTTTTTTAATAAACTGTCGGCCATACCTGTTTTTTTTCAAACTTATCTCATCGTTGTGATGTTTTGCAAGAGATAATAAATAAAAGATTACCAAGCGCGGTGACAACTAGATGGAATTAAAATATTCACACAGTTAATTTTGTTCACTAAAATCTTGAAAAGCTTGTAGAAGTGTTCGTAGAAATTGAATCCAGATCTGAGAAAAGTGTTACTTCAAATGAAGCATCCGGTCTAAGAAGGGCATTGGAAGATCCCGAATTTATATTTTGGTTAAAATTCTTCCATAAAATTTTGTCACATGTTGACATACTGTATAATCAATTGCAATCAAAAAATAAGGACAGCGTACAGTTGCAAAAAAATTACTAATTTTCGAGAAAAGTGTTTCTGATATTAGAAATCAAATTAATTCTCTTAAAAACAAGTGTTATTGCCAAAGAAGTTTGTGATATATAGTTACAGTACAAATAAAGGAACGCTTTTCTTACCGGAGTTTTTTACAAGCGGCTGATCTTTTTAACAAAGATAAATATTCAGAGTTTACAAAAAATTTCCCTGTGATTGTTTTAAACGTTGTATGTTCATTTTATCCGATGTTGAGCAAATCAAGATTAAGAACTGAGTTGGAGGTAATTTACTCAAGAGAAGATTTAAAAGAAATTGTTGGAGCAATGAATCTCTTTTATTTTTTATGGAAAATAACCTTAGTGAAACATTTATCGAAACACCGAAAATATTAAAAATTATCGTGACGACTCCAATGACAACAGCCGAAGCAGAACGCACTTCTTCGACGCTTAAACAAAATAAAACATTTTTGCGAAATATCATGCTTAATGACAGACTAAATGCTTTAGCTATGATGTCCATAAATCGAAATTTAGTGCACGAAATAAACAATTTTGATGATAAAGTCATAGAAAAATTCATTTCCATGAACGACCGCAGAGCGGATTTCATTTTTAAAAAATGACTTTACCCGCCCATTTTGTTTAGTTTAATCTGTGTAAATATATTGTTCTTTCTTTTTCCTACTTATAAACCGTGGCTACCTACTTTGTGAAGTAATTTTTTATAACATTATGAAAACTATTCCACTGTTCCAGCACTTCGTTTTTGCAAACTTGAATTTTAAGGTAGGTGGATTTTTGTTTAAAATGAGCCCCTTATTTTGGATTTTTTCCGTTTTGATTTGCAATTATTATTGTTTTTGTCGTTATTGTAGGTATTAATATTTTTTAATTCCTATGTATTTATTCAACTTAAATAAATTAACAAATTTATTATAAAAACACACTTGGCTATTTCACAATTTTTTATTAGATTATTTCTAACATATGTTTCGGCTGTTATGCCATTGTCAAAGAGTATCTTAAAACTAACTTACAATACGTGCCCTTTTAACTTTTATACCTATTTTTTAGTGCTGGGGTTATGGTCAAGACCATTTACAATCGTGTCTATTATGGGGGTGTTAACAAATTCTAACTGTGTATTTGTAATTATTGTATTTTGTTTTTGCGCTTTTTTAATTTCTAGTATTTCTAATAAATCTAGTCTTCTACTTTTTATTACGTTATGTAACACGGTGGAGCTATTAATGTCAGGCAAATGGCTTTGTTCGATACAGTGTGTCGAAAAACCTGTGTTTTTATTACTATACTTTACGTCTATTACGTGTTCGGATATGCGTTTTTTAATGGATCTTCCACTTTGCCCTATATATATATAGCTTCACAGTCATTACATTTTATTGTGTATACTCCTGATTTTTCTAAATTTTCTATTTTATCTTTGTTATTATTTAACATTGTACCTAATTTTGTTTTATTGCTACATATGATTTGAATATCTAATTTTCTTAATATTTTGTTTACTTTGTCTGTGATATGGGGAATATATGTAATTGCGTGCCAAATGGGTTTATTTTCTTTTATTTCCGGATATAAGAATTTTTTCTGAATATTCTTTTGTTCTTTTCGGTTTAATATTTTGTCTACTATGTTGGGCTTGTATCCATTATTTTCTGCTATTTTTTTAATATATATTATTTCTTCTTTAAAAGCATCAGTATTCAATGGTATGTGAGTTGCTCTATGTATATAACTGTGGAATGTTGACATTTTTATTTTAGTATCTTGTTTCGCTTCCGCATGTATTATATTATCTGCAAATGTTGGTTTTCTGTAAATTTTATAAGATAGATTGTTATTGTTTCTGTATATGGTAATATCTAAAAAATTTAATTTGTTATTTTCTTCTTTTTCTATTGTGAATTGAATTTTGGGGTTTAATGAGTTTAATAATTTCAAGAATTCTGTTAGTTGCCTGTCTGTACCTATCCAGATGCAAATTATATCATCGACATACCTAGCCCAGAAAAGGATTTGTTTGATTATGTTGTTATTTCTGTTAAATAGGCCTATTTCGAAGTTATGCATATAAATGTTAGCTAATATTGGGTTGAGAGGATTTCCCATAGGTAATCCTTCTACTTGTGAATATATATCATTATTAAATTTGAACTAATTTTGATCTAGGATTAACTTTAATAACTCTTTTAATTGTGTTTTCTCTATGTTGTCTGAAATATTATCATTAATTTGGTTTTCTATTATGTCTTTTATCTCTTGTATTGGTATTGAAGTGAACAGGCTTTTAATATCAAAGGATACTAATTTCGCGTTATTTGGTAAAGTGATTTCTTTTAATTTATTGGTTAATTCAATAGTGTTTTTTATTGCATAATCGGATTTGAACTTTATTTTTTCCGGTAATGTTTTACTTAAATATTTACATAGTTTATATGAGGGTGCATTTACATATGATACTACAGGTCTCATTGGGGTGTTATTTTTATGTAATTTTGGTTGGCCATATAACCTTGGGATACTCGGGTTCATTACTGTTAAGTTTTTGTTTTTTAGATTACTGTTATTATTTAATAGCTGTCTTATTTTGGTTTGGTATTTATTAGTGGGGTCGTTTTTTAATTTTTTTAATTCATTTGTGTTGAGTAATTCATAAATTTTATCATTGTATTTGGGTCTTTCTAATATCGTGACTGTATTTCCTTTATCTGCTTTTGTAATTACTAGGTTGTTATCATTTAATTTCTTTTTTTTTTTTATAGTTTTTATGTTGCGGTTTTCATCTATATTTTTATTGTTCTTTTCTAATTTTTTATATTCTGTTACTATTATTTTCTTTATTTTTTCTTTTTCTAAGTTATGACCTTCTATTGGTTTCAAAGCTAATTCTAAATCTACTGCTAAGTTATTAATATCATTTTTATTATTAATATCTGGATTGTATTTCAAACCTTTTTCCAATAATTTAGTTTCTGACTTTGAAAACTGTGTTGTGGTGAGATTTATTAGTTTTGGATAAAATTTTATGTTATCTGCTATTTTATTAGGTACAACGTTAATGGATGGATATCAAAGATAACTTACTACTTCTTAGATTTCCTAATTTCCTTAGCTGAGTTTTATGTTGTTCGTGACTTTTTTGATTTACTTCTTCTCGGATCTCTCGGTCTATATTATCGAATATTATTGGGTGTAGAATTTGAATTAGTTTCATATGGATAATTTTTTGATGTAATTTTAAGTTGTTTCTTCTTAAATAAATGTTATAAATGGATACTTTTTCGCGTAATTTGCCTATATGTCATTTGGTATTTGATTTCTGGTGCGCCCCTCCAAACTCAAACCCCACGACACGCCACTGTATATACATAAATGTATATTGGACCCAAGTATCATATTGCAGTCAATAACAAAGTCATTTAAATTGGGCGAAGTAAAAAAATATATTGTTAGTAGGATTAAATATGGCTGACGCTAATGCACGGAAAAATAATATCATCAATGTCATGACAGAAGAAAACAAAATGTATGATTTAGATAATATTGTTGACAATATGCTAGAAAATTTTAATTTTAAAGTTAAGATTGGATCATCTAGAATTTTCATTAGATTCAGGTTCTGATCTTGATAATGTATGTGTGTGTATTGTATTGTAAGTTGCCATTCTGTGCCGATTCAAGCGGAAAAATATCAAATTTTGATGAACCGAAGACCTTGATCAATTTTTCAAGCAGTAGTGGTCCCTTGAATTGCTTACTTCAAAACCACGATTTTCGCAAGAGGGAACAATACTTCTTCATTAAACCACTAAATAGAAGCTTTCCTATTCTTGCATCTACATAGAGACTATGTCAGAAAAAGCATCAAGCAATGCATTGTTTGCTTTTCCTTTTATCTTGGTTTTTATTGGCTCGGACGATTTTAACTGCTCTGATCAAGTTATTGTCACTCGACAAGTACTTCTAGTAGGTAAGGGTAACAATGCCTTGAAATTTATTGTGATTAACAGAGAGCAGACACGAGCGATTGATGATTCATAGATCATAGGCGTCTTGCCTTGTATTCGCAATAGGTTTGTTTCTGTAAGCGATCCGTGAGTTTCCAACAATTTGATACGTGTGGCCACTGCATAAGTAGCACATACCTACATATGCTGTTAATAAGTATCTGTCAATGCACAACAGAGTCGATGTAATAAACGGTTTGGTAACCGGCAGCAACTACTGCTGAAACAAAAGTAATGCTGACAAGCGAATTGCGTATAGAATTTTGAATAAAAATAATTTACAAAGAACAAAACTCAAAACTATGTATTTTCTGTGCAACATTGAAAGTGTAAAACATTAGCATGAACTACTAAAATTTGTTCAAGGTGTTCCTGTGTTAAATTAGTTCTTTTAGATGTTAAAACGTCTTTAAAATATAAAATGTCCATAACACATCACAACTGGTGATGGGTGCGTGATTAAAATGTTGCAAAGTGCACAATACTTCGAATGTATAAACTTTTCAATCGGCTGTGTGCAGAATTGATATAATATATTCAAATCTGGATTTCTGCTAAATATGGCATCAACATTTTGTCTCAGCTTTGGGAAATATCTTTCGAAATGATGAAACTAACTTATTAACATTTGGAAAATGACCCCTGTTGTATTCACATACTCTGTGTAGTGCATGTGCTGCACAGGTAACGTGTAGCATATTGGGATAAGATTGCTTTAATAGCTTCTCTGTTTTTAACATATAAGCCGCCGAATCAGTCAAAAATAATAGCATATTGTTTTTATAGTTGTTATCCGATGACAGAATATTATGAAAACATTTATCAATTACTTCTGCAACTATTTCAACATTTACGACTGGCAATATTTTAGTTGCAATTAAGTATGGTTGGTATGAAGTTGTCGGATGATGAATACCGACAACTACGTTTAACACATATCGTCCCATTACATCCGTTGTGTCGTCCGCACTTACCCAAAGATAATGACCAGATAGGTTGGTTCGTATTTTTTCAATGGTTCTCAAATAATATTTTAGTAAGTGGTATTTACGTAAAGTAGATTCATCTAGTATATGACGATCAGTATATTTTGAAAGAAACCTCTTGAGGACTGGATTGTTAAGCGCTTTTTGAATGGGATATTGGCCGCCATGAAAGCTTCACACAGTTCTTCGTTAAAAGTGTCAGGTGCAAATGGTCATATGTTATGAGTTGTTGAGTTTTCGAAGAAATATGTCTCTGCACATTACTCTTTTGTGGATGCCTTAAATTTAATGAATAGGCACTGCAATATATCTCGGTATCATTGTGAAGATGCAGCTAATCTGTACAGGCCCTAACCCATCCTACCCTGGTTGCCCTACGAGAATTCGCCATAGTTAATGAAAATAAAGGGAAATTATTATTACTGTAACAAAATTAAAACAATATTATATAAACACGGACTGAATCAAATTGTCAATGTGCCTACTAGAATTACGAATCATACCAAAACATTAATAGACTATATTATAATTAATAAAAAAGATTTGGCACACGAAGTTCATAGAACTCCTCGGATTGGTGACTACTGCATTTTGAGCATTGCCATAGAAGAGGAAAAAGAAGCCCACTTAGAAAAGACTGTAATAAAGAAAAGAAAAATGAGAAATTATAGGAAGGAAACTTTACAAGATAGCTTACTTGGTATCCACTGGAACTATTCGGTGGTAAATGTTGATGTTATAGCGGATGCTTTCATTAGCAGCATAGGTGACATAATGGAGAAAATGTGTCCTATAGAGGAACTCATACTGAGGAAAATTTATTTGAAGAAGAAATGGATGAATAGCGGTATAATAGAAATGATGAAGTTAAGAGACTTGAACTATAGGCGGGCTGTGTTTACTGACCAAGACTGCGACTGGGAAAATTACAAAAAGCGCGTAACAAAGTGACACAGCTTATAAAAAAGAAAAAGGATGAATATTACATTAAGATTATAGATGAAAATAGATTTAATAGTCGTAAATTGTGGAAAAACTTAAAAGCATTACTACCGAATAAAAGTAAAAATGTTAACAGTGAAATAAAATTCAGTGACGGAGCTACGGCTATCGCGAAGGAGATTGCTCATAAATTTAATAACTTTTTCGTTAACAGTATTGAAAATATTGTGAGATATACCTAGGTCGATGGATTATCCAAAGATACTCGATGATATTAATGCCCCCGTACAAATGAATTGCTTTACTGCTGTATCGATGGCGTCTTTAAAATCTATATTAAAATCTATGAAGTGTACTGGAGAGATAGGTGACGGAATATCAACAAACGTTTTAAGAGATTCCTGTGAAGTAGTTGCTGACAGGTTTCTCGATGTTATAAATACGTCACTTCGAACTGGTAAATTTCCTGAAGATTGGAAAACGACATATGTGACGCCAGTACCTAAGGTTAACGGAACGTGTTGGCATGAGGAATTTAGACCTACTAACTTAGTAGCTCCATATGAAAAAGTTTTGGAAACGTGTGTAAAAGTCCAATTAATGGAATATTGTGAAAAAAATTCTCTAATTGAGTCGAATCAGTCGGGGTTCAGAAAATATCATTCGTGTGAAACGGTTGTGCTGAGTGTTTGCGATGCGTGGGCGAAAGTAATTGATAAAGGCAAGTTTGTTTTGACTGTATTCTTAGACTTCAAGAGGGCTTTTGAGACTGTTGACAGAGCCTTGTTGTTGTGTAAATTAAATAAAATGGGAATATCTGGATTAGCATTAGGATGGTTTGAATCGTACCTAAGTAATAGATATCAAGTAGTCAATTATAAAAATGAGATGTCTGATAAGATTATTACAAAATACGGAGTGCCCCAGGGAACTGTGTTAGGTCCACTATTGTTTATTCTGTACATTAATGATATAGTCAAAGCGGTTTATAATTGCGAAATATGTATGTTTGCTGACGACACCATGATCTATATAGTTGGTGATGATATTAGGGAGATGGTGGATAGCATGACTGTCCAATTAAATAAATTGTATAAATGGGTATGTGAGAATAATATGGCACTGAATTTCAGTAAAACCAAGTTCATGATAAGTGGTACTAAATATCAGATTTCTAAATTGAATTTTAATGATATAGATTTGTCTATGGACTCCAAGAAAATAGACAGAGTTGAGAATATGAAATATTTGGGGGTAATATTAAATACTAATTTAGATTTCAAAACTCACGTTCAATACCTATCTAATAAAATTTCCAAGAAGATATTTTTCTTAAATAGATTTAGTCATAATTTGTCACTGTGTGCCAGACTGTTGTTGTTTAAATCCTTAATAGCACCACATTTTGATTTTTGCTCTGCCATTTATTTAGTATAAATGGGAATGAGATGCAGCAACTCCAAAAACTACAGAATAAGGCTTTGCGAATAGTATTAAAATGTAACAGATATACCCCAATTAATCTAATGCTAAAAACTTTAGGTTTATTAAGTATAAAACAATACATAGTATATAAGACAATCGTTTTCATCTATAAAATTGAAATTGGAATAATGCCTCCTTACTTAAGTGGAAAATTGACAACGGTCGATCAAATTCACTACGGAACCAGAAATACCAACGATTATTATATTGAAAACTATAATAGGGTGCAAACAACTAATAATGTGTTTGTGAACGGACTGAAACTGTTTAATAGTTTACCTACGCACATGAAATCCAGTGGTAGTTTGAATAGATTTAAGATCCTTGTAATTGAATTTGTTAGGGAAAACTTTTAGTTTAAGTCTTCTGTTATTGTTCTAACTTTCATAGTTTATATTTTCAAAATTTATTGTGCATGTACATAGCAGTTGCTAAATAAAGTTATATTATTATTATTGTAGAAATACAAAGAACAGGAAGAAATGGACTAAAAAGAAGAAACGAAAACCACTCCAAAAATAAGGTAGTAAATTAAACTTAATATTTATAAAAAAATATAGAATAAATATACAATATAACAATATAAAACGGATATTTTAAAATACTAAACGTTGTAAAAAAATAACACTGAAAGAAACGAAATCAGAAGCAATCCCTCATTGAAGAGAATAGAAGATATACTATCTCAAGAACAATAAATACGTACATGTATATACATGTATAACAGCATGTAAATAAACACCAAATACACTTTTTAACTTAGCGGATATAACGAAATAATATATAAATGTATATTCCGTCTTACACGTCTGTAAAATAAAATATATGAGTGAATAGACACAATAACGACGGAAATAATAACATCTGCTCGACGAATGCAATCGAGCAAGAAAATAGTGGGGCTGTTATAACATGCATACTATACCTGATACCGCCACAACGTTTCATCGGGGCAATAGGTCATTCAATCGCTTCAGTCCGCTCTCTGGTGATTAATAAAATGTTGCATTGTCAGTGCAACCAACTCGATTCGATGTGCCAGTGACACAATTAAAGGAGTTCCACCATGACCAATCCTTACACCAATATTATTTATTATGTACATTAATGACTCGTTTTGTTTAATTAATATATGAATACATATATAATAATAAATTGTCTTTAAACAAATACTCTCGATTTTAATAAATTATTATATTGATTTTATAAACACTCTCGTTAGATCAAAAATTAATAACATCAACAGAAGAAAGAGAATTCCAGCTTTGCGTAGGATTTTACGTACACTATCTTACACACACACACATATACATACATATATTTCAAAATCGAATAACTGCAAACATTTCTGGGAACCTAACGCAAATGTATATCCTGTTTAGCACTCCATTCGGATTTAATAATAGACCCCTGTGTATACACTGTAACCTACTATACACACAGTGTTATAAAAGTGAATGTGCCATGCATTTATTCATACTCTTCGCTCATTTTACGTTCAGACCATTAATCAAGAGAGTTTGTTTTTCATTGATCCGTTGTTTCAACCGACCGTTTCCTAGTAATTGGTTCACATTCAGAAAAAAAAAAACAGCGTACGTCATGTGCAGCGTTAAATGTTTATTTTAGTTACATTTTATTCGAAATTTGTGTAGCTTTTACTTTCGCGTAAGTTTAAATTGTATTTTATATCGCATTAAAACAGAATTGAGAAAAACGTAAAATTATTTATGGGTTCTTTGCCAAAATAACGTATTTTTCTTTGTTTTTCGTAACAAATTTAAGTGATTTTCCTCATCATTTGACCACATTTATTTAGATAAGATTTATATAGCTGAATACGGGGGCGGATTGATAAATAAACTCTCCAACTCTATAAAGAAGAAAAGCAGTCTCAAAATTAAACATTTTTTTTTAATAATATAAAATATTATTAAAAATCCGGTGCGAAGAACACAATACAAGTTCATATATTTGTAAAAGTATCTTTCCAGAGACATAGACACACGTTTCATCTTACTACAGAATCATCGACACGCCCCGCTGGAGAGATACGTTTATTAAGCAACAACTTTGCTATAATGATAAATAGGATGCGCCTAACAAATTTTCGCCCCAAAAACAGGCAAGAATTTGTAAATGTCATAAATCTGGAATGGCAAAATTTAACACAAGAGTATTGCCAACACCTGAATGTGTCCAAAGTGGCAGACAGGGCGGCGCAGCTCTTCTGGAGATGCAGAAGAGCTGTTAGCAAGACCTGGGGACTAAAACCAAATGTGGTACACTGGTTGTACACAGTAGTAATAAGACCAACGATTACCTATGGAGCAGTTGTCTGGTGGAGGAGGACGGAGCGGACATCGTCGGTGGGGCTCCTCACGACTCTCCAGCGACAGGCCCTGTTGGGAATCGCGGGAGGTATGAACAGCACAGGAACCGCCAGGAAATGACTGATAGTCAGGCGGCTATTAAAGCCATTATGAACCCATCTACCAGTACTAAGCTGGTGAAATATTGTAAACAGGTCCTCAATAACCTGGCACAAGACAATACAGTGTCGCTGATATGGGTGCCAGGACATGAGGGAATTAAAGGCCATGAGATGATGAGACAAACTGGCCAAAGAAGGTACTAATAGGAGAAGAAGAAGACCTGAATATGTCTATGCCTAGACGATTAACATCCTTCATAGAGAACAGCGAAGCTATGATTAAGTATTAAGTTTGTTACTATTTCTAAAATATAATTTGTTCAAATTTAACCTACAGTGAAGGCCCGCATATCCGGATCAATTAAAGTTGGCTCGGTCCGGATTAGTAAAACACCCGGATTACTATAGCTTTATTGAAATTATTAAATAAAAGGAAAAATAAGCTAAAATTTGTTTATTAGATTCTGTTTCCATAAAAACTAAACAGCACTAAAACTTCTTATACAGTTTTTATATCAAGAAAATCACACTCAAAGTAAAAATTTATTTAAAAAAATCTGATATTTTCATCTGACGAATACTTCCCTGGTTCACTTCCATTGCACGCTGCCGTAGCATCCGTCCATTGTATGTCGTTACTATCCAATTGCAAATGGTCTTCATCGCCATCCATTCATAAATTTCAATGGCGTTAGGTTGTTTATTATCATTGCTAATTTGCTGCAACATATTTCCAATTTCGGTATATAATTCTTGTTGGACGTCGCGTCGTAAAGATTTTCCTCCAACACTTCCTTATTGCATCAGCTGACAATTTGAAGCGCTTGAAATGTCTTTCGCCTCCGAAGATAAAACCTGGGCCAAAAGGCTTTTTCGATAATGCGTCTTGATCAAACGTATCGCGTTTTGGTCCATGGGTTGTATAAGAGGGGTACAATTCGGTGTCAGGAACATGGGTATGATTTGTCCATCTTCACTGATTAGTTGCGTCTCTGATGAGTGGCTTGTAGCATTGTCGACATTATAAGCTTTTTCATTGAGATTATTCTCCACTTGGAGCTGCCTTACTTGTACAACCAATGATCTGTGACACTATTTAACGAATAGGGAAGAAGTCATCCAGATATTTCTTGTTGAGGCATATTCTACTGGAAGTTTAGAACATTTCTTAAAAGCCCTGGGATTTCTTGCTTTTCCAATGACCATCATTTTGACTTTATGCGTATCATCACCATTTGTATATGCAAGAAATGTTATTCTCCCTTTCAAGTTTTTTTACCCTAGGGCAGTTACTTCTTCTTAATGTTATTCTCCCTTTCAAGTTTTTTTACCCTAGGGCAGTTACTTCTTTGACATACACCAACCTTCGATCAGGTAGAAGTTTCTAGAATAATGTAGATTCATCTGCATTGTATATTTGTTTTGGTAGGGGCTCTATTTCATTCATTTTTCTAACGAATTTTTGTAAAAATAGTTGCCACGGCAGATGAATCGCTGGACAGTTTCTCTCCAACCACCTTCAAACGATGATTTCCACGTCATTTTATAAACTTTCTCCCCAACCCTGTGCTTGTAAAAAAATTACCATTGTAATATTTTGGGTAAATTTTAAGCGCTCTTTTTCTTAAAATATTGGTTGTGTTAGTAGCATGTCTTTCACGCTGAAGCTGAAACCATTTGTACAGTTAATTCTCCATTTCTGAATATTCTGGCAAAACACTAACTCCATTATTTTCTCCTTATTCTTTTTCACATCAGAAATTGTGGATGTACCAACACCGTATCTCTCAGCGAGTGCTTTCCCACTTACGCCACTATTCACCTTTTGCAATATGTCCTTTTTCTCGGAGAGAATTTAAGTTTTATGCACCCTTTTCTGTACCAAAGAATTGCTTTTCATTCAACACTTGCCTACCGGGAATGCCCGTGTTATTCAATAACACGCAAAACAATGTTAAATCTGCTTATTTTGATTTTGTGCGGATTACAACGCCATCCGAATTATAAGGCATTCGAATTTGTGGGCGTTCACTGTATTTCTTTTTAAACTGACATGTCGTCAACATATTTTAACTTACTTTTAATAAAATACTAGCTGACCCGACGAACTTCGTATTGCCTAACAGTCAATAAATGTCGTGTTAACTTTTAGCTAAACTTCATTTAGGATTTTATTAACGTAATAAAATCAATACCAAAAATTTATTAAGTTCAATAATTTATTAGGATAATATATATAAAGAAAATAAAAATTCAATAAAACTACAAAAATCAAGTATTTCAAAGGCGTGTCAGCAAGACATTTGCTTTATTGAAGCTGTGTATTTTGTTGCATGGGTTGCGCTCGGGTTGATTCTCTTCATTGAAGAATCTTGTGATATACGATATTTTTCGTTTTGTTATCGGGCGCAAGAACAAATAAAGCGGATGGTTTGCCGACACGTGAACATGTCGCGTACAATTGATCATGAGAAAATTTCATACCACAAACACTCAAGGATTGGCCTTGTGATTTGTTAATCGTCATGGCGATTGCAAGACGAATCGGAAATTGAATTCGTTTAAACTCAAAGAGCATATCGGTTAGGATCATCGGAATCCTCGCAATTAAAACTTCCTCACCTTTGAATTTTCCTTTGAGTATGTGCACGTGAATCACATTGATCATCAGTTTTCTTATCACCAAACACGTTCCATTGCATAGTTTTGGTTGGTTTAGATTTCGAAGCATGATGACTACCGAGCCAACCTTCAGTTGTAAATTATGCGGTGGTAGGCCAGGCACATCCAAGGAGTTTAAAAATTTGGTTGGATAGTTGGTGGCTTTGTCTTCGTTTGTTACACAGTCAATAGATTTTGAATGAATGCAGAGTACCAACGATTTGTTTCTGCATTACTAAGTTTAAGTCATCCACATCCATCTTTGTTCTGAACCGGCAAAACATTTTTAAATTCGCCTTCTGTAATGCCCGACAGCACCTTCGTCGTTTTTTTCGTCACCTCAGCAACGTCGGCAAAACGTTTTCCTTTCATGTCTCTTTTCATTTGGAGAAAGGGGAGAGGGACACAGGACCATTATTTCTCAAAAATTGGCTCACAGACAAGGCTGTGAACAGGGGCGTTATTGTGTCGGAAACACCAGTCGCCACACTGCCACTGAACTGTACTACAAGTCACTCCAGACAGCTCGTCAACTTATTCGATGGTCCAACGTCGATCTTTCAGGATGATTTCGAATTTTTTCGACATTCGGTTCGGGCCGTGAAAGGACGACCAGATCAGGTTTGTCACCAATTGACCTTTGACCTGTGTTGAAACGGAAAAATCACACTCAAACGTTTGAGTTTTTCCAATTGCTTCATTTTTGTAGGGCATTTTTAACATATCAAAAGTTTCTTACCAGTTTTTCCGCAGCAAAATTGCTAGCTCACTCAAGCATTTGTTGTTTTGGTGGTTAGCAATGATCTTCAGGAATACTTTGTTGATGAATGAGACGAAAACAATATATTGTAACATAAACTTAACGTTAGGATGTGCTAATTGTGTCAGGAAACCTTAAAACCATATCCCTTTTCTAGAATGTAAGACAACTAAAATTGTTTACAATTTATCACCACGATATAAATACAATAGGATTCCGAACTGAAGCATGTTATAAAATGACTCATCTTAAACACAATGCATGTAATGTTTAATGTTATAATTAAATACGAAAATGCAAGAGATTTTTGATACATTTGGTTTTCAAGTAATGATAATGCTTTTTCAATATTCATTTTAATAATCCTAAACATATTTACTGATTAGCTAATGAAAGTATTTCTAAGAAAAGTAACAATTAAGTAATTTATGCAATGAAATTACTAAATGCGTTTGTGTGTCGGCATGTAATTAAGGTTGAAGCCATAATCTTGTTAATCGTGGCGCCAATATGACAAAGCAAGCAAAGATCGTGTACAAATCTGTGTTTACACTCATCTACTAAGCTCCCATAATATTGAAATGTTTCGCTCATAATCATACTGATTACTAATTTATTACAATAATCAGTTTTTAATGTGAAACTAAAATGCAAAGATGGGATTACGTTAGAAAGTTAATGGTTATACATTTTTTCAAAAGGAGATAGAAAATATTATTTTGAAATTTAATAATTTAAATTTCATTGAAAATACTTATAAAAAGACTGTAATTATTAATATTGTAATATTAGTGACCAATAAAGTTACTATTTATGTAGAGTGGTCAGAAATTCACTGATAATCATCAGGCGATTCAATGATTAATCGATTAAAGTCGGCATTCCTAATAAAGAAATGCTGTATTGTCATTTGTTAAGGTACATAAGACGATCAATGTTATTTATTTATTTATTTCGTATGAGAAGCGAAATCGAAAATTAGACATTAGTGTCACTTTTATAACAAAAAAAAAGTTCATGAAACTAATTTATACATTAATATCTCTGTTTCTTCCTCCTGGTTTGAAGGAAGTCGGTATGTGTAGACCGAAGTATGTGTTGAAATAATACAATATTTTTTGTATTACACTAATATATTTACAAGTTTAATCTTGGAGTTCCGTTAAATAAATGCAGTATCTGGTCTTAATACTAATGACCGAGCAAGAAACTGGCTAATAAATAATATTTGCTCCTATTTAGATCACTGAGATCTTAGTAGGAGCTGTTTGTTAGATCACTGAGACCTAAGCTTTAACTCGAAGAGATCGTACTTGTAACTGTAGTGAGCTCTAAGAGATCTTGTTTGGAGCTACTTCTTCATTCTCTTATTTTTCGACAAGAAGTTTTCTCCCCGCCAGTCAAAGAGAGGGAGAAATGTATTGAAATAAACAAATGTATTGAAATAAACAATATACGCCGGAAACCCTTAATTATAGAAAATAGTCTTAAAGTAATAAATATACAATGCACAGAGATAAACTAATATTTCGCAGAATCGCTTCGAAACAAATTATTAAATCTATTATAATAATATATAACAGGAAATATGTACAATAAAACTTATTCTATTATAATTATGCTTATTCAAATACATTATTTACCTAATGGATGCAGAGGGTTGTGCCTGTAATAAAAATAAATAGTTTTTATGACTGTAGAAAATAAGACAATGAAGAAATGTAATACCTGACCAGTCCAAAAGTAATTAACAATATTAAATATCTCTGAACTCCAAGACCTTTTCTATATACAATATATAATATTTACAATTTAAAAACTAGAATTCAATATATTATATCTACATCTAAATAAATCTAAAAATACAAAATTAAATCTATTTTGCCCGAACAATCTCAACTTTGCAACTAATCCAGAATTGCAGAAGTTGCCATGATTAGTTTTTCTCCAATTGTCAAAAAAAGTGACTTTTTTTAACCATTAAAAGAAGTTTCTTTTCACTGTTAAAATTTGGTAGAGTTGTACGATAAAATGGCTTGTATTGATTGGCCACAAGTAAAAATATGTGCTAACGTTAATGTAGTTAATGTGCAACATATTGCTGTGAACTTTGCTCTTGAAACTGAATTTAATTAACGGAATTATTGTGTATATAGTTACACAGGCATAATTTTGTTGTATATTCTGTGTATATTTCAGGGTAATCTTTTGGTTTTGCACAACTAGGCCTAGCGTCCAAAGTAAATACAAATAAATAACACAACAAGCAGTATTTATTTAAAAATATTTTATTGCCTATTAGTATTTTTACATTTCATTGTTATTGTCTTAAAATATTTCATTCTTAACCTATTCTTAATCTAGCAACGAAACTTTTATATACAAATATTCTCTTATAAACTCTACACAGATAATTTTGAAGATTTGATTCAGATTCAAATTAATCTCATAAGCAACGACTTTTGAGGATTTCTCTCACAAAAGGGGGTATTTTCTCTTAATGTTGAGATTAGTACTCACAGTCTGTATTACTCTGGAAATGTGGATCTCTAGTCTCTACTGATAAATTCTGACGAAGCGAGTTTGCTATTCAGGGCCTATTTAAGTAGGAGATGTATCCCTACAGAATAGGACCCTTGTCTTCACACTGTATAAGCACTTTTTACTTTCCACGCCCATCTCTGAATGTTTTGAAATTTTAAAAATCTCAATGGCACAGATATTTTGAGAATATTCAGGGAATCCTTCCTCTTTATCAGACTCAAGTATCTGGCCTGACATACACTTTAATCGTGTATTTATAGTTACTTAATCGTTTAAAATAACAATCCACATATACTTTTATAAAATTTCGTTAACTCTATATACTCCAAAATTGATCTTGTATGAAATTTTATTTACTCGGATTCGAGTTCCGCATATAAACTTTCAAACTCCCCTTTGGTATATTGTTTCTCCCAAACTGGTGCGGAGATTAAATGACTTTTTATTTCTTTGATTATTTAAACAAATTGCCCACAGACTTTAACTTCAAACTTTATTGTGTGAACGTTAAAAATATGTTTGTCAATGTTGAAAATATCTACGAATTCTACGAATTTCTTCCCTACTCCAAACCATTTAATTTTGTTTTAACTAATTTTCATGCTTATTTAACATTTTCACCCCTGTGTATTTACATCCATCGTGGGTGTTTTAATTTTCTTTATTTCTATGCGTTGTCTTCCAGTTTATGTATTTTTCTTTTTCGCTGTAATTTCCATATTTGAAAGTTTTATTATTGTATTTTGAATTTTTAGTCTCTTTTTCTACGAATCGTGTTTGATTTGCCAGTTTTAACCCGCAATTTTTACCAGGAAACAATGTCTTCTTCCTCTTTTTTTTTCCTGGCTTGATTTTGTGATGCCGTCCTGTCCTTTTCTACCGCTCGTAGGCTCTTTAAACGTCTACGTTGCCATCACTGAGCATGCGTCTCCGCTGAATATTCTTACTTTGACGTATTGTTAGTTTACATTATAATATCATCGTATTAATCATTTTCTTTATGACTTCTTGTTACTGATTCTTGTGTTTCTTTTAGGTTTTTCTGGTTCTGGTTTCCCTTTTGCATGGCTTATATGATTAATTTATTTGTTTAAAAATGCCCTTTATATATATATATATATATATATATATATATATATATATAAATAGACCAGGAGTCTTTGCCGTTAGAACATGTATGAAAGGGTTTTTTTTTTTTGGGGGGGGGGGGGGGGGGGGGGAATCCAGCAAAATTAAACTCTATTAATTAAGTCAGTTCTTTATTTTTTAGCCCAATATTTCGCACCGAATTCGAGTGCTTCGTCAGGGGATCACTTTAAGAGTAGATGGACATTAACTTATTACTTATTAACAATAGAAATTAATACTTAAATGTTAACTTGTTTTTTCTGGAGAAATTACTCATATGTTTGTGATGTTGTAAATTAATAAAGCTAATGTCTACGGACGTACACTTAGTTGTTTTGAAATTACATTTTAAAAAACACAGGACAGCCACATCTAAAAGGAAAGCCACATGTGCAATATTGACGAACAGAAGAATTAATCGTACACACACATGTTCTTGTCACAAAGTTAAAACTTAAAATGTTAGAGGATAATAGTGTAAAAGATCCGGTAAAGTTTTTTTTTTTGGATTCCAGGTGTGTAACGTCGAATTTGAAAAAGTTACTATTCATAATCAAGGTCACAAATTTTATACACTGGTGTGCGAAAGTCAATGTGGCTAGTCTTCAGAATGTGTCGTCTCACAGAATTTTACATTAGAAAAAAAACAAAAACAAAAACGTGTTATATAATTAATAAATGAGCAAAAAAATGAGGTGGACCTATGTGTTAAACGGTAACAGATAAGTTATTTTGTGTGGTTTGTTGTGTAGAGTTTATGTTTATTGTTAGCAAGTAAGCATAATTTGCACTTAGGTTGTTCGTATCAGATCTGAAATTCATCGAATTAGCGTTGTTATTGATCTCTACCATTTCCAAAAACTCTCTACACTCTAAGTTGTTTACAGTCTGAAGGACTTTAACATTATTAAAATTAGGTGTGTGATCATTGTTAATCATATGTGAAGACAAGGCGCATCTGCTCTTACCAGTCCGAATGTCACTCTTGTGCGTATATATATATATATATATATATATATATATATATATATATATATATATATATATTGATATAGAACCGAGAGGCTAAACAGAGAAAAGCCGCACGTTCTGGTGACAATAAAGTAATAATATATAAATATGAGAAATTAATATATTTATTAAGGCAAATATTACTCAATCTCTAGGGTCTCGAAGTAAGTTCTCGATACACAGACAGACATCTACTAATACATGAAATAAAACGAAAGCGTCAAATTTATGTATATAAATATATTTAAATGATATTATTTCAATTATCACAAGATACAAATATAACCATCAAATCTGACATTTAAAAATAAAGTAAAATGACGTTTGAGATGACGTGAGTTAATGTTATATAGATAAGTGATTTCAAGTTATGTTATATCTTTAACAAATTTATAAAACACAATTTTCACTTAAATACCTGATAAATATGTTAAAATTTTGAAGTTCACAATTTCTTTATGTTCATTGGATGTAGTTCTCAGGAAAGTTTTCAACTAGAACATCAAGATTGGCTGTCAGTTGCTTGATTCAAACTACTGGATAATCTCCTAGTCGCTGCGATGCTTATGATCCAATTTTGCAAGTTCTCCCACCAGGTTATGTTCAATATAAGTTCCTGAAGTAATGTTCTTATACCAAAATACTCCAACTAGACATCCAGAATCTTCCTTATGTACATTAAATGTCCATAAACATATTATATAAGGAATATGAACGGAATATTGATAAAAACTAAATTTATATACTGTAGATAAAAATCTTTATAATATCCGTCAGAAAAATAATATCAATAATAATGTTTTTCGTCGTCAAGACTCCCATAAGAAATTTTGCAATAGTATAAATCAAATATTCTAAGGAAATTGTACAATGATTTCTAAAATATTATAAAAGATAAAATAATAATTAAAACCACTCACGTAATCTCAATTACAAATTATGAAAATGAAGTTCACAGAAATCAAAAGAATAACAAAACTTACAGTAATTTGTTCACAAATGAAATAAAAACTAGTTGGTTTTAAAAAACCAAAACCTCGCGGAAATAAGTTAAAGTTATTTAAATAATTAGCAAAACATTAAAATTAGATTAAATATAACGGACAATATTAAAATGGTAACATGATTTCAAAAACCAATTATGAATTTATTACAATATTCTTACTATAAAGTAATACTTCACAAATCTGAACATTCAAGATATATCATTCTTGAAACCGATATCTTATTAGTAAAAGAATTAATTAAAGAGGTAGGTTGACTCACAACAATATATATAGTGGATTTTTGTATACAGTGTGGTCATAAAGTTTGGAACCGAGCTTATAACCGCATTATTTTACATTTTTAGGAAAAACGCTCGGACAGGTAAATTTTATTTTTTAAAACGCCATCTTTTGACATACAATTTTTTTCTATGACGTCATTGGTTTTCGAGTGATGACGTTATCAACACTTTCTTTAAATGGCAACCATATTATTTTTTTCTCGTTTTTGGTAGATCTTTATATCCACCAAATAGTGATATAAAACATTGGTATGTTGCATCACAATTTTTTTGAAAAATGATATAAATTTAGAAAAAAATACGAAAATTTTATTTTTGTATAAAATTAAAATTAAATTAAAAAAAATACATCTGAACTTAAATTTATTGTAACAGTTAACGTAAATTTTCAAAATGGACCCCATCAACCAACTGACACTGTCCCAGCCGAGTGTAAACACTTCGTATACTCGCCTCAATTATGTCTGGGGATATTTCTGTAAGTTCTACGCGAATTCGTTCTTTTAAATCTTCTAAATTTTCGGTTTGTTAAAATACACTTTCGATTTCAAATAACCCCACAAAAAAATGTCTAACGGAGTCAGGTCAGGAGAACGAGGTGGCCATTCTATGGCGCCTCTCCGTCCAATCCATTTATTGGGAAATATTTCGTCAAGAAAGTGGCGAACCTCTACACCATAATGGGGAGGCGCCCCATCTTGTTGAAACCAAATATTTGGATGGGGTACATCACCATCCTCGTGATTTGGGAAAATGACAGCGAACGCTGGAACCAGTTTAAATCTTAAAAATTCTAAATATTGCACAGCAGTCAAATTTCCTTCAAAAAAATATGGTCCTAAAATGCGTCGTCCAATCATTCCAACCCATACGTTAACTTTTCCTCTGCGCTGAGTATGACACGCTTGAGTCCAATGCGGATTGTTCTGCGACCAATATCTGCAATTATGGCGGTGAACAGATCCATTTAGGCAGAACGTAGCTTCATCTGAGAAGACGATGTTTTCCAAGAAATTTGGATTTTGGTCACAACGTAACATTACGTCTTCACAGAACTGCAGTCGACGATCTTCGTCATCCTCATGTAATTCCTGTACAAGTTGAACTTTGTAAGGACGATAGTGTTCTTTTTTAAATAAGTAGACGACAAATGAGTGAGCCACCTGATTGGCTAACGCAAGTTGTCTGGTGGAAACATGATGCCTTTCTTCTGCTTCTAGAAGCACATTTAATTTCACATCTTCTCCTACTTGAGGTCTACCTTGCTGTGGTCGATCTTTTACGGATCCAGTTTCGGTAAACTTTCCAAGTAATAAGTAATTGGCCGATTGGGAAGACGAATTTCTTTTGACCTGGAGCGAATAACGCAGATTACTATTGATCGCAAAGCATTTACACTCACCTGGGACAGTGTCAGTTGGTTGGTGGGGTCCATTTTGAAAATTTACGTTAACTGTTACAATAAATTTAAGTTCAGATGTATTTTTTTAATTTAATTTTAATTTTGTACAAAAATAAAATTTTCGTATTTTTTTCAAAATTTATATCATTTTTTCAAAAAAATTGTGATGCAACATACCAATTGTTTTATATCACTATTTGGTGGATATAATGATCTACCAGAAACGAGAAAAAAATAATATGATTGCCATTTAAAGAAAGTGTTGATTACGTCATCACTCGAAAACCAATGACGTCAGAGAAAAAAATTGTATGTCAAAAGATAGCGTTTTAAAAAAGAAAATTTACCTGTCCGAGCGTATTTCCAAAAAATGTAAAATAATGCGGTTATAAGCTTGGTTCCAAACTTTATCACCACACTGTATATTGTATAATAATGACTATTATTATTATTATTATGGCGATCCTGCCATTAGCTGAGCCGACCTCACATGGCGATTATCCCAGCCACTTCTGACATCACAGATGTACAAGGCGATAACTAAATGCAAAACTAACTACGTAATTCTATAGACTTTACGAGATAAAGCAACTTTCATTTCAAACATTTATTCTTAAATATACCGAGTGAGTAGTTGTTGTCTGTAAACTAAAATCAGGGACACCGGTATAGAATGATGGGGAACTGCATCTGCGCCTTACCGGCGTTTGTTACTTAGCTTCCACGCTGTATATTTTATATAATTCTCCATTTGGGATGTCTAGATAAATTTGTATATTCTTCATGTAATCATGTATTAGTAAATGTTTCAACTATAAATAACTTCAAAACGTCGATTTTTGTTTCTTTTAAATCCATTTTTTACTTAAAATAACTTCCATTAAAAACGATATTTTTATATTCTGCATCAAGTGAATTATGGAACGACATTCTCACATGTATGTATATACACAAACAAGTTATTATTATCACGCTAAAAACTTGACCAACCGCAAGATTAAAACACATGAAAGGGAACGTTTGAATAAATTTTTAAAATATGGACTACGGTCCCGTAAGGGATCGTATAATAGCAGTACTAATGGGAGTGTCTCTTTTTGAACGTGATAACAGTCCTCTTTGTTAAAATTTCGTCTGTTTACTGTGTTTACACATGACCAAGTGCCGTAACAGTATGTTAATTTGTAAAACACTGTAAAAAGTTTTTTTTAAACAATGCGACGTACTAACAAAGCATAGTATTTACGCTAGAAGGGATTTCAAACAAAATACGCTTTTTCTACACTTCCTAATTCTTTTGCACGGTCGTTTCAATTAGGTTCAAAAATAAAAACATGAGCCTATATTACGGTATTAAAATAAAAATAAATAGACCATGGGCGTCATCTATTTGGACAGTAATTGTGTACTATTTGATATTTGAAACAGGAAGTTTGATTATAAAGTAAATAATAAACGCTACAAATATAAAATACGAAAGGGTAGGTGCTATTTATGTTTGCGGAATAACAAACAAAAACAAATATTTATAATTGAAATGGTTTTATTGTTTTCCAAAATGATCGATGCATTCTTGCATGCATCTGAATCAATTTTCACAGCGCTTTTTCCATTCCGATTGAGGTTTCACAAAAATAGACACTTTCTCAAATGCATCAACCACTTCATATCGTGTAAAGAATTTTTAATTCCATTTTTTAAATTATATTTATTTCTTTAAATATCTCGCATTTAAAATATTAAACTTAACTTAGACATTTTTCTGTGTACATATTCGTTTGCAAAGAGAAAGCATTTCTTTTGTTCTCACTAGCCGACAGACCCTAGCCTTCTTCCTGCCTCGTTCAAGCTTTTAACGTTTCTAATAAGGAAAGTTTTTGAAGGTACGTTACTTGTTTGATTTTTACTTTGTCAAATTATGGGCAAATTTAAATTTAAGAATCAGTCATGTCAACATAAAGTTGCAAAATTATCGCCAGCTTCAATTATTTATAGTCACTAATTATTGATTTCTATTAGGTTTGTTTTATAATACAGAAAAGCAGGGATAATCTTCTAAACCACTTGTAAATTAACCCTAATAACTAGAGACCGGACACGAGAGGTTGATGACTCATCGCCCACGAGCGTACTATTGAACATTTGTATTTTTAAAGTTTTTAATTTTATTATTATAATTATACTTATAATAATAAAGCGGGTATATATATACGGCTACAAAATACGAAATACATTTTTATTTGTTCATTTTGTAGTTCAAGTTGAGTAAAGGAGTATTAATATTTACTAGCAATATTTTCTCAAGGTTCTCTTCTGTCAAATTTGTTCTCCTTGTAAATAGAAAACGTCCTTTCTACATCGCAACTGATTATAGGTGCATACTGGAAATATTATTTTATTTCCGCGTATTTTGCAGTTAGATGTTGTGGCATTGTCCCCATACACAATTGCCGCAATGTTATTAAATCTGGATTTCTATTAAACACTGCGTCTAACTTTTGCCGAAGGCCACATCCGAAGTCACTTGGAGTACTTTTCAAATTATTATTAATAGCCCCATCTAATGTCGTTAAACCATCATTTAATTTGAGATTTCGATTTTCAAAATAAGTGATTAGTTTTGGTAAATTTCTCAAGTGTTTCTGAAGAAAGTACAATTGATTTTTTAAATGTGGAATTTGTGTTAGTTCCTGCACTTAGAAATACTCCGAGCATCGTGATTTAAACATGTAACGAAATTTTGAAAACTATCGAAATTCCCTGCATAAAATCTAGTAGCTTCCAACCATGTCCTCTATCTAGTTATTACTGGAGAGGGAGGTAGTGACAAAGATGGCAGTTTTTCCCTGTAAAGAGCTACTATCAATGGAGCTTTTCTGAAAACTTTTTTAAAAGCGGATACAAGTCTATCAACTTCTGGAAAGGTGTCTCTGATATATTCACAGATTCTGTGGAGAGCATGTGCTACACAAGTAATATGCAGCATATTAGGATATGTTTCCTTTAATAGTCTGCCTGTTTTTAACATATATGCAGTACTGTCACTTACAAATAAAAATACTTTTTCTTTGTACCTGTCGTCCGAATTAAGTATTTTTTGAATATTCTCGTTAACGGTTTTAGCAACTATTTCCACATCAACTGTATTTATAACTTTTGTTGCTATTACATATACGTTATATGGAATAGTTGGATGTAGTACACCACCTACAACATTTACCACACAGCGTCAGTTTCGTCGGCACTTATCCAGAGGTACTAATTTGAAAGATGGCTTCTAATGCGTTCTACTGCTTTCGTGTAGCACTTAGAAACATAATATTTGCGTAAGGTGGATTCATCAGGAACATTTCGACCAGTATGTTTTGGAGAAATATTTTTAAAGTGGGATTGTTAAGTTTATTTAATGGAATATTAGCCGCCATAAAAGTTTCACAGAGTTCTTCGTTAAAATTGTCAGATTCCAACGGTTCAGAATTTCTGTGCATGTGTTTGCGATGCTAAGTGACGTTGTACGTGCGATTTCATGGAATTTCTTAACGATATTTTACAGATTTTGCAATCAATTTCGGAATCACTGACAATGGACATACAATCAGTATGACCGTCAATCCAACTCGCCATTGTTTTACGATGCCATTCTCGTCGTTCTTCCATATCATATCTAAAAAACTAACTGAAACAATGCTCTAGATCCAAATAAATGAAAACTAAAAATTTATGCGTAGGTTATTGAAACTGAACGAAATTCAATGCACATTTACGTCGAAATAATTGGGAGAACTAGATTCAATCAAACGATATTAAACAGGATCTATCACAAAAACTACGATGTAATTAACAGTTAAAACTATGTAAACAAGAAACTAACTCACAGCACTTTATTTATCTTACGAAATATAATCTAAATAGACTAAATTATTAAAACTCCACATGCTTCTATCTACGCCCATGAAAACAAAAATTTAACTGTAAATATTCAACAAAAAACGTCGCAATTCTCGATGAAAACAGATGTGCGCGTCAGCCAGATCGATAGTGCATTCAATAACTACGCGGATGTACTTATAGGGATGTTGTTGTAGACTATTTATATCCTCCGTCATAATGACGACGTTCATTTCAACCCGATGTGTCCGGTCTCTGCTTATCACACTTGTACAGTTTTTGTTATGATAATTTATATTTCCATTTATCATAAGGTAATAAATGGAACTATTTTTTCCGCCATCTAACGGTATCTCAATACACTATATTTGATCATTAATACTATACACAATTGCAAACGGCTCCATTTTCATCTGATTGCTTTCGGATATTAATAAAGTATGTGTCGATTGTTAAAATAACAAAATTTGTAAATTAATGAGAAGCCAGTTAATATGTTCACAACAAAATATTTTATAATTATGTACATATATTTTTATATATTTCTATTATTAAAGTACATTGTCTTAAGGCGTCATTTAAATTTTAACCAAATATATTTTCATACAAAAGAAAACTACTGTTTGAAGTCATTTTCCCATAACAACCATTTGTATCTATCATATATCCGCTGGCATTTTTCGTAATATAATTACACGACCATGTCGTGGGACACTCTACGCTCATTTATAATAGTAATATTACAATAATTATAGACATAAACAAACTAAAATACTAGGTATATAATCTCCCACAATCCACGAAATTTATTTTCATTGTTTTGTATTTTTAATTATACCATAAACCACATGTATATAAAACGAACAGGTACAATTCAGTCTTAAAGAGAAAATTCCAATAAAAGAACAGATGTTGGCGTATTTTTTTTAATTCCGGGGGCGTTTTATCATACAATATGAATGTAGAACACAAGGGAGTTTCTCGTGTGTCTATTAATCGTATTTTCGCCAACGAAAATTGTGTTTTTATTGCCGTTTGACGGCGCAACGTTGTTTCAGAATACCTAAACACCGCTTTCCGTTCATTCATTGAAAGTTTGAGATTGCGTAGTGAGCGACTTCGTAATGATTTAGTTAGTTATCCACATGCAGTGCTGTACGCATTACATCCACTGACAGTTCATTCATAAAATTGCAACACTCATCACTTCAGTTTTAGTTATCGACATAGCACGTGTTACAAATTTTTGATTCCGTATTCGATCATTCATTAGTTTGTATCGCAACGAAAAATATTCAACTTTCCAATACAGTTTTTAACACCTATGGTTATGTGGTTTATTGCAACATAGGAAGTGGCCAACCTTTAACTTCCAGGCTATAAACGCGTAGGCTTCGCTGAGGTTGTACCCGTATACTCATGTTAAATCATCCCATTCATTTTTTCGAGATATTATGGGAATATGGCGGACGATTACACAGAAGTTCGCACTGAAGAAAGATTAAAAATTAAAATAGGTAGGTGAAAAATTCCATTGCTACCATATTTATTTCATCCTACTTACACGGGACTGGTTAATTTTTTTTGTATTCACATGATATTTAACCTCCATTTCGTCTTGTGTCATTGAGTGAGTTTTGTTGACATTATAATACAGGTGTTGACATTTTCGTTTGTTTTCATTGATAAAACGATCAATTTGACGTATTAGATCCATTTATGTAACTCATTCAGTAATTTTTACGTACAATTTATACAGGTGAAGCTAAAAATCTACAGTGTAGAAATCATGCCTCGATGCAAAGAGATGTGTATTGCACTTTATCCCTAGACCAAGAAGAAATATTCCGTACTTCAACTATAGAAAAAACATTGAGGTAATTAATTAAACCCTTTTAATAATATGTACATTTAATTTATTATTCTTTAGCCCATTCTTTGGTGAGGAATTCCAGTTCGAGGTGCCAAGAAAGTTCCGATATCTTTCTGTGTATGTATATGATAGAGATAGGCATTTAAAACAGGATAAAGTGCTTGGAAAAGTCGCAATTAAACGTGAAGACCTATCACAGTATAATAACAAAGACCATTGGTTTCCAATATGTCCAGTCGATGCTGATTCTGAAGTGCAAGGCAAGGCGAACATTAAAATTGCCTTCGAAGATATCCGAAACTTCAAGAATAAATCTTCTGGTTATAGTTCTAGGACTCAACTGATAGTGCAAATTTTAGAATGTGTAGATTTAACTTTGAAAAACGGTAGTTGTGATCCGTTCGCGCTTGTTACAGTGGTGTATTCAAATGGTAAAAAGATAACAAAAAGGACAAAAACGAAAAAAAAGACTACATGTCCAACATTCGATGAGGAATTTTATTTTTATAATTACGACGAACGTGAGAAGGATAGAGACTCAGCATATACTGTGTGTGGTGAAAGTGACGTTGAAATTAGTGATTTGCATGTGTCGTTATGGCACGATACTCCAGGAATGAGTGGTGATGTTTTTTTAGGTGAAGTACGTATACCTTTACGTGGGACTCAACAACAAAAACTTGCTCATAATAATGCATGGTGAGTACATTTTGAATTTCATTAAAATTTATAATATCGTAAGGGATATTATATTTTGTGGTAATTTCTACAAAAATAAAGCAACATATTACCAAAAATTAGAAAGTAATTATTTTGTGTGAATAACCTAACAAATATGGGATTGAAATATTTATTTGACATTCGTATACATAAAATCTTTTGTAATTGTAGATCTCAAAATAGATAACTTATTTTCAATTTATTTTCTTTTTTATTTATGAATTATGTTTAATGGTAGAATTGAGTTATTTTGTATAATTTCGTTTTTCAATTAGAATAAAAAATTAAAATATATGTATATACAGGCTATATTCAGATAGTCAAATAAAACCTGTTATTTTAAATGAATACAAAAGTTAATAAAACATTAACTTTATTGAAAGAAATGTAATAAATGAGATTATCTTTCTTATATATATGTAGTTAAATATGTATAGTAAAACTAATTTATTTTTGAAAAGTTCGTGTAATTTTCCCAAGATCCATTAATTTTCCTCATTGATTATTTCTACTCGTGTTTAAATATTTACGTATCTGAAGTAATATTGGTATCATTAAATCTACATTATTACAGAATTTTGTCATTATAATAAGTAAGAATGGGCAATGCTCCAGTATTTTCATTTTCTTATCTAAGTTGAACTAAACTAGGGTTAAAACGATTTCTTACGAAACTTTCTACTTTAAATTGCAAATTCTTGTTTCTAAATGGAGTCAACCTTAAAATATGAATTGCTAAAATCATCGCCAAAATATCTTCAATAAACAAACGTTGAAATTAGCATTTAGTTAGATATACCTATGTAATAGTTCACTGTAGAGATTCCCTTTTTACTTATATCGAATATATTAACGTTAATATATTCGATCGCTGTTTTCCTATTAATTGATGCCTTATTATTCGTTTTCTCAAACCCGTCCTTACCTTTCTGGGTCTCGAATTTAAGATTTGGTTGTCCTTGTTCCCATCTATAATTTTGCTGTCGAACACCTTGATTAATTCACATTTAATATATATTTTTCTGATTGTTTTTAAATTGAAATTGGTGACGTCGTTGTAAAGGGTTGGTTAGAGTGTTTCAGAAGAAATGTTTAATTTTGGAGATTACAACCCATTGCTATGAGGACGACACTGGAAATTTTTAGTAAATCAAACAAGGATTAGTTATTAAATTATTACTAAAGATCATGACAAGAAATTTAAAATTATTACTTACCTAGGCAGACAAAATAAAATATTAGAAAAATTTTTAAGAAAACAAAATATAAAAATTGCATACAAAACCAACAACCATATTAGTAACTACATCAAAAACAATAAAAGTAAAACAGCACATCATAATGAGTCAGGTGTGTATAAACTAACTTGTGGCACATGTACTAAAACATATATTGGGCAAACAGGTAGAACGTTCAAAAAGCGCATATACGAACATTATTATTCGTTTAGAAATGGGAAAACAGATTCAGCATACTTCAACCATTTAATTGAAGAAAGCCATAGTTTTAATAATAATTTCAAGATCCTACATGAAGATAAGAAAAGTAAGAAACTCGATTTATTAGAAGCAATGGAAATTAATAAATAAAAATTTTCAAATAAATTATTAAATGACAAAACAGAGCTTAATTCCTCCCCTCTGTTGAACTTATTTCCTATTTTTGATTGAAATGTTTTGTTAGTTATGTGTCACTTATAATATAATTTATGTTATCTATGTATCCCTTATACTAAAAGAGGCGGGTAAAAATATTTCGGTTTCCAATTTCTGAGAATAACATTAAGTCATAAAATAAAAAATATATACGTTTAAGTAAAATGTTTTACTGTACCGCTTGTTATATCTGAAGAAACCGTTGTAGGGTGAAACAGCTGTTATATATTATTAAATATTATTAAATGAAGTGTAAATCTAATACAACATTGTGTGTGTTTTTATCATTTGATATGGATTTACATCAAGTAAAGGCAGAATCGATTCAATTATTAAATTATTATTGAAAGGTTGACAGATGTTTTGCCAAATGCCTCGCAAAACACTAGCGAGCTGCTGTAATGTCTGTGGCTGTTGTAGTTGGTTTAATTCTCTTGACCTTCCATCCCAGGCATGTTCAATTCTAATCTGATATGGAGAACCAGTTGGCCAATCCATTTGGTCAATACCATAATGTTCGATGCGGTCCTTGATAATTCTAGCGCGGTGTATCGAGCTTCATCGTCAATTTAAGTAAAATTGGCGCCGATAACGACAGCAAATGGTACAATAATTGGTTCTATAACTGCATTGCCGCTGTCATGGTATCGTGAATCAGGACAACCACATCTGCGTGCCCATCAAAATAAATGCCTCCTTAAACGCACATTGATGCGCCACTGACAAGAATTATTGGCGTCATTATATTGTTATCCTCGCTCTTTCCACAACAAAATTCGACCGTCGAAATTATGAAGGTGAAATCTGGACTCGTCAGTGAAAAAGACAGGATCTTCATGTGTGCAGATTCCAATTGCTATGTTCAGTAGTCCAACGATTCCTCTGCTTTCGCTGCTACCCGCTTGACCGTGGGTAATTAGCATTCTTTAATGAATTTCACTTTTTACTTTTTCACCGTAACGATCGTTTCACTCCAACCTGAGCTTCTACAGACATGTTCGATGAAGCTCAGACAATCGTTACGGTGTAAAGTAAAAAGTGAAATTCATTAAAATTTGTTTTATTTTATCCCGATAATAGTTATAATGGAATTTCATCAGTTAGCATTCTTCTTGCCTTCAGATTGCGGCTATGCAACCCTTCGTTTAACCAACTAATTCACGTTGAAATTCATTGCAGGTTGACGCAATTAAATCCTAAGTATAAATGATAATGGACAATAGAACATATGATAAAATACCCCACTATCGAAAAAATGGGAGACAGAAAAGGACATTAAAAACCTACTTAAGTTTGTTGTATATGCTATCGGTTGTGCCCAATGTAGAGTGGAGGCACGTTAATACAATTTCCGCAGGTTGCGAGTGTGTCCGTTACACGGAAAGCCCTGGCCAAGCTTTACATGTGTTATGAAGACAGCGATGGTTGTTTTGGTGTGCGTGATGTTGACATTGGTCAATGACCGGCGCCGAATGTGATTGTATGCTGTGTCTTAATAACTTTTGTATTGTCGTAATGATGTTATTTATGGTGAAAGTATGTACTAATGATTCGATACACGTGTCTGCATGTCTGGAAAGATATTTTCACACAAATACGAGTCACCTTTTATATTTTTACAAAATCTGGGAAGAAAACTAAATTCTTGGGAACAAGCTATTTTATTTATTTTCAAAATATTCGCCTTCATGGTCTATACACTTTTGCATGCGTACGAACCAGTTCTAAAAACATTTTTTCCATTCTGAAGGTTGTATCTCAGAAACATGGTTTTCAAAGGCTTCGCCTGCTTCTTGAGGTGTTGAAAATCGCTGTCCACGAATTTTTTGTTTCACAGTTGGGAACAAAAAGAAATCATTCGGCGACAAGTCAGGTGAATATGGATAATGAGACATGATTTCAACACTTTTCTCCTTCAAATAGTCAACTGTTAGACGTGCTGTATGGGAACTCGCATTGTCGTGATGAGGAATAATGCGACGTTTTCGGTTGTTGTTCCTGATTTCGTCCATAACTTTTGGCAAACAAATTACTGTATACCATTCAGCGTTAACAGTTTTGCGATGTGTCCTGTACAGCCGAAGAAACAAGCGATCATTTTCTTGGAAGTGCTCCTTGCACGAACAACTTTTGTGGGGTTCGGTTCGTCTTGGAACCCCCATACGGTAGATTGTTGTTTGGTTTCCGGCTCATACGTATATATCCATGTTTCCTGTGACGATGTTGTATACGGATTTAGCGGTTCCTACGTCGAATTTTTTGCGCATTTCTTTACACCAATTGACACGAGCTGCTTTCTGTGCTTCGTTCAAGTTATGTGGAATCCATTTGGAACAAATTTTTTTTTACAAATTAATGTTCATGTAAAATCTAATGAATTGCAGTCTGCGATTTGCCAAGAGATGCCTCTACCTCACTGTAAGTCACATGTCGATCGTGTTCTATTATTTTCCGCACAGCATCGATGGTTTTTGGAATCACAACAGTTTTTGGCCGACCTTTACGTGATTCATCACTCACTGAGGCACGACCATGACGAAATTCTGCAAACCAATTGTAAACTGTCTTCTCTGATGGTGCTTCATTACCAAAAGTTGACCGAAGCGATATAATGTATTCTTGTGGAGTTAGGCCTTTTTTATAATAGTAAAAAATCATCCAACGAAAATCTTCACGAGTAATCTCTATTATTTTACAAACTCACTGTCATCAAACTACTGACTCAATTTCTAAGCTATCGCGAATTTTTCATTTACAAATGTCAAACTTTAAGAATATAGTAATTAAATATGCAGTGGAATGTGATGTTAATTGCTTATTTACTTTCAATTCACACTGCAAAATAGATTCCCTGCTATGCTCAGTCTGGTGCGCCTTCGTAGAGCTCCTTGATCGTCAGAGTTTATCCGGATGGATATGTGTAATAAAATTAAAAGAATAGGTGTAAGATAATTAAACAAATATTTCCCCCCTTATATTTTTATTAAAAAAAAATAAAAAAAACTCAACTTTACAAAGTGTAAAGTTATTTTGAAACATATATCAACTTGAGGAAAAACTTTGATGCTATATTAAAGCAAAAGTTGGAAAAACCTCAAAATAATTGACCGCGAGCAAAAATTTTTAAATTAAATATAAACAAAATTTATCAGATGTCAACAATTACGTTAACCCAACAAATCAAACGTCAAAATAGAAAATTATCTATTTTCGCACGCAACCAAAAATTTAATCATGCGCAACACATACATGAAGCAAATAAGTTTTCCCGCCTACTAACGTACTACAATAATTTTATTTTAACAAAAACCACTCTAAAAAAAAAAAACAATCTGATAACTTTTCTTGAGATTTTCTCTGATTACAACAGTTTTACAAATCTAAAATTACTGAATTATTGAGCTCTTCTATATACTTAAATTAGGTTAAGAAAAATATACATACATTAATTAATGTATCCAATTCACTAAAATGAGAGATTTTTTTCTCAGATAGGTCTTTTAAATTAAATAAAATTTACAAGTTTAAAGACTCATAAACACCCGAGAATTAACTTAACACATCAAAACACCAATCAAACCACAAACCGACTTTATCCAAAGTTCTATCCAATTGCAAATAAAACACGACCTATCTGCACAAAAACTACCAAATCTCTCAAAACATGAAGATCCTGGAAACAGCATGATACCCCTACCTAACATGAATATAAATCAAAACAGCTACAATATATATATATATATATATATATATATATATATATATATATATATATATATTATAACTTCCAAATTGGCGCGAACTGCAAACATCCCACAGACCCGTACGTTCTACAGTTGTGGACAAAAATACACATTATAATAAATTTTTATATAAAATATCAAATCTTTATAATTATCCTTCTGAAATAAAATGTACATAAATATATTGTCTTTTATAGTTTCTTTACTTTCTTCGGGGAAAAATCCATGGCAATATGTCAAAAGTACCATCTAGTGGTCGATTGTAAAAATATAAAAGGTGTCCCTCGTATGAACTTGTATCGTGTTCCCGACAACGATTTTTAATAATATTTTCATATGACGAGTAGAGTTTTTTACGTTATCTGCCTAGCTATGAAAATACGATGCTATCGTGACAATATCATTTATAACGCTAAGAAATAAGTAATTAAACTTCTAGTTTCAAAAATTCTTTTATTGTAAATACACTACAATATTGTTTCGCCATACAATGGCTTCATCAGGTGGATGAATACTGAATATGTACAATACAAGTTTGAATGTTTATGTGAAAATTATTGGAGAAAAGGTGGTGGAAAAATTTTACAATCTTAAATTTAGTAGACAACTCCCCTCTACTAAATTTAAGATTGTAAAATTTTTCCACCACCATTTCTCCAATAATTTTCACATAAATATTCAAACTTGTATTGTACATATTCAGTATTCATCCACCTGATGAAGCCATTGTATGGCGAAACAATATTGTAGTGGTATTTACAATAAAAGAATTTTTGAAACTAGAAGTTTAATTACTTATTTCTTAGCGTTATAATGAAGTTTCAACAAGTATCTCCTTCGTCAATTAACCATATAAATTTATAGTGTCATCCCATAGTGGTTCGAATATCTTAACATTTGCTACTTTTGCATTCGTTTAAAGAAGAGAAAATGAGTGATTTGAAACTTCAACACAGAAGCGTCATGAAATTTTTATCAAAAGAAGGCAGTACCATGAAGAATAATCATGAGAATGGTGGTAGTGTATGGAGAAAATATGAACTGAATCATCAACAAAGTTGAAGATTTTGTGTTGCCTGGCCGCCAAGTAAAAGTTTCAGTTATTGCTAGAGAAATAGGAATATTAGAAATGAGTGTTTTTTAAAATTCTAAACGAAGATTTGGGAACGAGTAAAGTGTCGGCATGATGGATTCCCAGACTGATCAATCCCGAACAAAAATTGTGTAGATGACAAATTTGTGAAGAGAATTTGACTGTTTTGTCTCAAGATGAAGACTTCTTAAATAGAATTATCACTGGGGATAAAACTTGGATACACCACTAGAATGACTGGGAAAGATTCTTTTTCGAAGGCATAGCGTTATTAAAAAAATGCTGGAATAAGTGTGTTAGTGGTTCTTGCGTTGAAATTTTTTTTGGTTCCTACGAGTTACTTTCATGGTGTAAGGTTTGTCTTTTTGGGTTCTTAAATAAAACAAACGGTAATTTTAGACACACTAAATTAATAATAAAAACGAATGACAATATAAAAACTAATTACTAACAGTAAGCACATTTATGTGTTTATATTTATGTAAGTTCGCTCGGGGATAACTTGGTTCGAATGCCCAATCCCTTCTTCGACGGCTTATATATATCGGCCGATGAGCCTCTCGATTTTTCTTAGTCTCGGTCTTTCCGTTTCTAGATCTGTCGAGAACGCGCAGAGGTATTATACGTGACGTACTGTTGGATGAGTCATCACAATAGCTAGGTAGATAACATAAAAAAATTCCCTTAATGTTTTTGTTTTATATGAAAGAATTGTATTTTATTTACTTCTCGTTTTTATTGAGCTGCACAAGTTTTTTGGAGATCAATTTTTTTTCTTGTTTACATTAATTTAACATACGGTTCTATTAACGAAATGTAATACAACGTTGAAACACTAATTTAAACATCATTTATTGATGTTGCCGACACCTCTTGGCGAAACATTTTAGCAACTGACTTGGATTAAATATTGAGAATAAAACATGTGGCTATATTTCAATAATTTTATTAGAATAACTCTAACATAAAAGGTTTCATAATAAGGACGACATGTTTTTGAAATGAATACAAAATATTTGAGATAAAAGCACAACTTTTTCTTTATTTTATAATACAACTTACGACAATTATGTTTTGAATAAAATATCATTCAAATGTCCACCTCGGCTTAGTTTGCAGGATCGAATTCGCTGAACCTAATTTTCGGTGCCTTTTTGCAATAAATCAGGTGTAATTTCATGAATGCAGCTTTCGATGTTCAGTTTCAAAGCGTGTCTAGTTCGAGGTTTGTTGGCATAGACCAACGACTTCAAATATCCCAACAAAAAGAAATCCAAAACTGTTAAATCACATCTTCTTAGAGGCCAATTAACAGTTCCATTTGTGGAGATTACAGACTCGCCAAACTTTTCTCCTAATAACTCCATAGTGGCATTGGCAAAATGTGGTGTTGCACCATTTTGTTGGAAAAACATGTGTTGCAAATCAATTTCATTCAATTTTAGCCACAAAAAATCTGTTAACATTGATCGATAATGCTCGCCATTCGCTGTTACTGCATCTCCATTTGCATTTTCAAGAAACTAAGGTCCGATGATACCATTATGCGATAGACCACACCAAACTAACTTTTTCTGGATGCAAAGACTTCTCATGAATCTGTTGTGGATTATTTTCACCCCAGAAAGGATAATTTTATTAGTTAACAAACTCGTTTAACCAGAAATGAGCTTCATCTGAAAATATGATTTAGAAAAAATCAGGATCAATTTCAAGTTGCTTTAGTAGAGCCCAATCAGCAAACACACGACGCTTATGATGGTCAAGTGGCTTCAGTTCTTGAGTCAATACAATCTTATACAGATGTTTATCTTAAAATATAATTACCTACTCTGTTCAAAGAGATCGTTATTTGAAACTTCCTGTAACTTTTTAACAAGGAAAGATAGAACCTACATTCATATGTATATTTCTTCATGAAATTACATCTAGTTTTCATTGCCAAAGGTTGTCAAGATGCTAATGAATCACGGCGGCTGGTACTAAAGGGCACAAAGGCACGTGTCCACTCAACCACCAAGATAAACACAGAAAGAAATTCGCATGTAATTCAGTGCATTATTGTATTTTATTATTTTTACGTATTTTTAGAGCGATAGTATCAAAGTTTCCTTCCGCACCACAGACTCTAGCGCATAAACGCCCAAAACTATGTTCCGGGGCACGATTTCAGATGTACCTATTCCGAATATGGATCGGCTGGTCCTGCATATCTTCGCCGTATGTTTTTATACGTCGTTTTGTGGCACAGACTCGCTCGACTCCAGTTAACGTCTTGCGTTTATTGTGATAGTATTATTTTCGGCGCGTACTGCACGTGTTTATTATTAATTATGGTCATTTTCAATTTTTTTTCTCGATCGCCAAAACAAACGGTAATTCTTGATGAAATAGTCAAACGAATATTACCATGCGTTGCTCATACACGCTGGATTTTGAAAAGTCGAACAGTGAACACATTATTTGAACAACAGGATTCTTTCAAAGAATGTCTAGACAAAATTAGTGACGAAGATGGGATGGATTCAGTTACTAATAGTGAAGCCAGTGGTTTGTTGAAACATTTGAATTGCCCGGAATATCTCTCTCTACTGGTTGAAAATATTTCATTTCGCCATGCCACATGTGTGCCAAATGCGCGGGATTGACAGTGCTCAACTGCAAATTATTCACATTAGAAATTTAAGAAATTCTACTGACAATGACAATCAAGAACGCAATAATGAAGAACCTGCAAGGAGAAGACAAAGAAACGACAGCTGGAGATAATAGAACTGTTATTGCAAAAGTATGTGACACTATTTTAAGCCAAATTAGCGACCAATTTGATTTTAGGGATCACTTAAGTGCAGCAAAATTATTTGCTTCTCAAAATTTTAAAACTTGTCTTTCATTTCCCCCAAAAATTTTTAATGAAACAAATCTTAGTAATCTCAGCAATTTATGAGCGCGATGACATGTGTGACGTAGGTGGTGTTTTGCCACTTTTAGTCTTCATAACAGACAACAACCTTGAAGAGTTTTTGACGGAAACATACAAACTGTTGGATATTATTTGTACAACGCCCATGTCGGCAGCAGAATTTCTTTGCGTGTTTTTCCACCTTCAAACGCAATAAAACTCTTCTGAGAAGCACAATGTCAGAAGGTCGACTGAACGCATTGGCGGTCCTATCAATAGAAAAGAAGTCTATCCCGTATTTTGACAACAAAGTCATAGGCGTCTTTTCTGAAGTACAGCCCATATGGAGATAGCGTACATAGTTGCCAAGTCGCGAACTCATTCCTACCAACATACCTATATTGCTGTTAATCAGGCCTGCTGTCAATAGTATTGTATTGACATAACCTTAATTGTATTTATAATGAACAAAATTTTAAAATTATTATTCTTAGTTTGCATCTGTTTATAATATATTCGATGCAAAGAAAAAGTAAATAAGAGTGAAATATCATTCTAGTTAATGTATATGAAAAGTAAATCATTATATTAACAAACTACTTAAAATTGTATGTTTAAGTTATAATTTGGTTTAACCAACACACCATTTTATAGATATAATAAAACACAGTTGTATAGTTTCAAAATAATATATATGCACTACATATGTTTCACCACACTGTGGCTTCATCAGGTGGATGAATATACTAATTCAAAATATCAATTAGATCTTATATATATCAATACAAAGTACAGAACTAATCTTATTCTAAGAGGGGGTGGACATGTATGAGTTTTAAGTTTAGTAGGGGGGAGTTATTTATGTCTAGTTGGTCATTTAAAATTATACCTAATTTATTATATTTGTTAATTTCTAAACTTTCTAACATATTAAGTTTTTTACTTTTATCTAGGACATGCCATTTGTATACTCAAGGTTTCTTTTGATTAAAACAATTATTTTATATATATATTGGTTTCCTTTATTATAAAAAATAGTTTGATTTGTCTATTAGAATTCAAGCAATAATCATAAAAAGTTTTTTTGTGTAGACCATAAACATACAAAAAATACTGCAATATAGATATATTTAACCAATAACATAAAAATATCAACATCTTAAAAACCTTATTTTTTAAATTAAATTAAAACTTGACTGCTGCAGTAACATTAGTAATAGGTTTGTTCCGAGAAGAATCCCTATTATTTTTAGTGAATCGGAATTTAAATCTGTTTTACAGCCATCATCGTGTACTATAATACTGCCTACCAATTGGCTAAAAGAGATGCAAACTGTCAGAGATTCGTTCTTGGAACAGACCTACAATCCACTGGATGTTGAAGCAGCATTCGAATAGCCGACAGGGTCAGTTAATAAATCGTCTTCCATATCATCAGTTGAACCCGAGTCTCCCACATGGATGATAAACTCCTCAACATCATCTTGCAATCCATCGACAATCCACATTTCTTCTTCAATTTTTTTTACATGCTGAATATAATTCTTCCAATTGTCAGCTGTCACATTACTATAGGCACTCGTAACTAATGGTGTCATATCTTTTACTTTGAACGTAGTGTTGTGCATCTTTATGTGATTTTTCACTTGGGCCCAAACCATCTCTATTGGATTCAGCTCACAATGGTAAGGTAAACGTAGAACTTCTCGGCCAGCATCTTTCGCCAACATATCAAGGTTTTATTTGTCATATTGATATTTTACTTGTGATACACTAAACAACAAATCTCTTTTTAACATATTATCTTCAACGGATATATTCAGTTAGCCAGTCAATTATATTTTCTTTTCTCCATGCATTTGTAGGTATCTTCTCAACAGTGGGTGGTATGTTTTGCACGAAAAATCTATGAACTTGTTGTCGTACAAGTGCGTGTATATTTTCATCATAACGGTGTAGACGAGCATTTACTTGTACCCCTTTTCTCTTCTGCTTGTTTTTTTTTGGACTCAACAACGGCCCTTTTTCTTGTTCCTTTCTCATGTTGTATATGCTGTGTACTGAACAAAGTAGTGCTTCACTTGCTTCAGCAGCAGTAACAGTCATAGGTTTTTTAAGAAAATGATTAAAAACATTTAGTATCATCTGCTTTTCTCTTCGACTAAAACATTCACCCCTTCGTGATTTTTTCTCTCCAGGCTCCATTACTGAAGTTTAGAATCTGTAACGGTAATGTTTTTATTTACGAGCACATTTCCTTCACATTCCAACTTACCACAAACTTTTGTAAACAACAACGGGAGAATATAATAAAGAGAGAGAGAATATAATATATAATAATAAGAATATAAGGTATATAATATAATAACACTATAACAATATAACAAGAACGAAGAACAACAAATAATATTTAATAAAAATACGGAAAGGAACAATTTGACACTTGACAAGATAACAAAGTGAACAAACTACTGTACTGTAGCAGTCTGGTTATCTGTACGAATTAAAAATCCCCAATAAAAATTAATATAAATTTTCGACATAGTGAGCGGTGCAAAAGGATAGCGCGATGCAATTTCTTAAAGAAAATAAAAGAGGGGAATGCTCCTTAAGAGCCCATACTTCATCGTGGGCGTGAAACGCTCTATAGCATGAAAAATAGGAGAATGGATGTTATGTACAAAAAATAGGTAAGTTTTTTTTTGTGCCCACCCTCTTTCATAACTCACGAGCCGCCACTGATGAATCAACCAATATATCTATATAATTTTTGGTATTTTAAGAACTTTACAGTGCATATTATAGACGTAAAGTTTAAGAAGATTACAGTTCCTCTAAAAGACATCTTTACATCTTTATCTTATGTATTATGTACACCATCCATGTCCCTTCATGATAAGGAAAGCAAACACCTCTCAATACACCCGAGTACACAAACATTGATATACAATCTCTTGATAAAAAGTAAGTAAGTGATTAATCAGTAATTTGCTTAAATGTCTTCCCTTTCTTTAAAATCTGTTACAAGTATTTATTAATGTTAATATGCTCATACAAAATTCATCCTTTCTGAGAAGCCGAAATCGAAAATATGTATTGTGAATAATAATATCGTAGAGTTTAGCACGTACTATTAAATTATGTCTATTGATCTTGTGTATTGACAATTCTTGCTTTGAAATAAAATCAGTACAGTGCTGTATAACACAGGCGAAAAGAATATTAATTTTAATCCAATAACCTTGATATAATAAATAATCACATTAATAGCAGAATCTCATGTAAACAAGCACTTAAATTTTGTTTCTCAAAATAGAGAATTTGGGGTCAAATATTACGGACACAATACGTTCTAAACGATTGATTTTAATGATTTACTTCACTGCCATTGTCATTTTATTTATCAACCTTGTAAATCTCTTTAATTTATTAATTCTTATTATATATTATTAGAGTTTATTCGACGTGTTTTGGAATGATTAAAATGATGAAACTATTGGCATTGTAAATTAACATTAAATGACAAATTTTCCAATAAATTTTCGATCGCAGTCGCCCGTGAAAATATATTGTTCTATTTTTTATTTACGACACCATTAATCCGTAAAGTGCCTAGGAATATTTTGTCGAGCGTCATTGAGTTTTATACAGGCCGATTCAAATTAAGTGCGCACTATTGCTATCTCTGTTATTATTGATTCTAGAAAGTAGGTTAAATTAGCAAAGTATTAGTGTTTTTAACATTGATTAGCATGCAATTCATGAAAAAAAATTGAATAACGCATTTTCGAGAAATTTTGAAATTTATAATTTTTTTAAATGGAACAGCCTGTATATTTTTTAAAATTTTGAATGCTAATGTTCTTTGTAATATAAAAGTTTCAATACACTATTGTCCTAAAATGAATAATAAAGTAGTTATAGCAGTTTATATTTCCTTCTAAATGTTGTCATTGCTCCGCTAACTTTTGACAAAAGAGATACATATTTTGTTTTTAATGTTTATTTTAAATTTGACTTTTGTCCGGTATGGTTATGCCAGTGTCAGTTTATTGTAAGTCAGAAGCATAGACAATTTTTAAAATGCCTCAGTTAAACGAACTGAACGCAAATGAAATAAACGTTGATAGAAAGACGATAATTTAATAATTATTTTATGTACTAACAGTCTAATCAATTCCAGTAACTGTATTTTTAGGCTGTCTTGTCAAAGTTGATTTTATTGTTAGTTATTGTTAACCATTCCTGAATTTGGTATTTTGTGAAGATGAAGTAGGAGATTTATTTATTATTGTCCTATGATGGCTCGCATTATCCATAATAATAACTGAAGGCCATTCTAAATTTTTAGCCAGCTGATTTTCGAACCATTCTAGAAAATTTTCTCGATTCATGTCACCGTGTTAATCCATGTTTCTACTATTTGTTACAAACATTAATTCTGCTCCAGGAACGAAACTATTATTGCTACCAGCATGTACAACTATGTATCTACATAACTAAAGTCAATGATATATTGCCCATTCCAATACTTTTTAAATAATTAATACCTTTTTTCGCATTTTGACAAGTAATGTACTACTTTACTACAATCAAAATCGTTTATTAAAGTGGCACTTTGCCACATAGATACGTCACTTTACTACATAGTTATGTCATGTCAATAAAACACAGTTTGACAGAAAATTATTTATTTAAATATTGGAATTGGAACTATTGTGAAATATATTAAAACTACAATTATTCAAATTTGAAAACCTAACAACACCAATTTTATTCAATTCTATTTGCTCTTTCTGAAAATTATTATAATTCTCCATCTGTATTCCTGAATGATTGTGAAGTGCCACTGGTTCTTGCTGATGAAATATACTCTTCTTGAAATTTTCAGCTTATTGGCAATGCTCTCCTCGATATACCCTTCCGCCACACTCTAGCATTACACTTTCATCAATTATTAGTGCTTTTTTTTGTTATCTTCCAATTACAAAATATATCATATGTCTTCTCGTGTTTTTCTTTTGATTTCAAAGGAAGTAAACCCGAAGACGCTTCTCGAGCGGCATTTAAAATATCTTCAGAATAATGTTCTAAAGTATGTTTAGTAGCAAGACTCATTTTTAACTAAAACTCAAATCGACTTACAAAAAATGAAGTTTGTTTACTGTTACTGTGTCGTTACTAGAGCTGAGGATGTTTGCGGTACTGCAGGACCGTATGTAGGGCATCCCCACATTTAACTATTTATCTAAATATTCTCTGAAATGATATGCCGGATCTCATAAATTAATAGAGTGATATTTTAGTATGCACTGGATATTGTTATTATACAAAATCATAATAGCCATTTGTATTTATGGATCATAAATAATAATACGCATGTATTTGTATTTGGTTGTGAATTCAATTTAAACTTAAAACGAATCGTAATATTTTAACGACAAGCCGTCCTTACAATACATGCATTCGAGACAAAGTGTGCAACTCTACGAATAACTTCCATAATTGATCGAAAATGGACATTTTGGAGCTGAAGTAAAGCCCCTATTCTTAGAAAATTTTATTACTGTCGTTAAGAACTATTATTATAAACAACAAAGGCCTTTTATTAGTGTTGAAGTTTTAGTTTCATTGAATTTCCATGTTGTAAGTAGTCAATTGTAAAGTGTTCATTCACAATATTCTAAGACAAGGTGTAAATTTAACTAAAATCCAGAAAAACACATTCTGATAATATATTACTAGATTAGAAGCTGTGTTTATTACTATTTATTATATTATTTTTATAACCAAATGCAATAAAAGCTACGAAAACAAAAGAAACCTCGATTTATTAAAATCTTGTCACACAGCCTTTCAAAGCCTGGCAGCACATATTTTGCATATATTTTATATATACTACCTACTTGAACTAGGTGAATGAAGTTAGAAGTTATAACTTATAACTTCTAACTTCATTCACCTAGTTCAAGTAGGTAGTATATATAAAATCGATTTTAATAAATCGAGGTTTCTTTTGTTTTCGTAGCTTTTATTGCATTTGGTTATAAAAATAATATAATAAATAGTAATAAACACAGCTTCTAATCTAGTAATATATTATCAGAATGTGTTTTTCTGGATTTTAGTTAAATTTACACCTTGTTTTAGAATATTGTGAATGAACACTTTACAATTGACTACTTACAACATGGAAATTCAATGAAACTAAAACTTCAACACTAATAAAAGGCCTTTGTTGTTTATAATAATAGTTCTTAACGACAGTAATAAAATTTTGTAAGAATAGGGGCTTTACTTCAGCTCCAAAATGTCCATTTTCGATCAATTATGGAAGTTATTCGTAGAGTTGCACACTTTGTCTCGAATGCATGTATTGTAAGGACGGCTTGTCGTTAAAATATTACGATTCGTTTTAAGTTTAAATTGAATTCACAACCAAATACAAATACATGCGTATTATTATTTATGATCCATAAATACAAATGGCTATTATGATTTTGTATAATAACAATATCCAGTGCATACTAAAATATCACTCTATTAATTTATGAGATCCGGCAAATCATTTCAGAGAATATTTAGATAAATAGTTAAATGTGGGGATGCACTACATACGGTCCTGCCGTACCGCAAACATCCTCAGCTCTAGTCGTTACTATGTAAATAAACAAAGCCGAATCAGATTACGGAAAACATGTACAAATACCTACTGTAACATTTTAAATTTTTAAGTTTATAATGCTTATTCTTGCAAAATGCGAAAAAATAGTGTAAACAAACTCGTAAGAAAAGCAGTTTTACTAAACTCATACAGCTTTAAGTTACTCGCTCGCTCCGCTCGCTCGTACTCAAACGCTATATTAGTTTAGTAGAACATTGCTTTTCTATACTTGTTGTTTAATATACTATTTCCACTCACTTGTTTTGTTTTTACTGATTTAATATTATCATCTTGCCGTGGTTTTTGAGAGTTCCATCTTCGAAAACCCAGATTTCATCAAGAAAAACAAACTGGAATGCATTTTCATTTCTAAAAAGCATATATTGTTGCAAAAACATTTTGTATTTGAATTTTACCATTTTTCAATTTTTTGTTATTTTATACGCCAATGACTTTCTTTCAGTTAGGTAACATTTTATCATAGATAAGACAAATAGAGATAGGCAACTACCACAGCGCATAATAAAACTAAAATAAGATCCATCTCGTGAGTTTTTCCCCAAGTAAGAAATACTAATAACGCTTCGATTAAATTCATGAATTTTGTTATATACTTATACAACTGTCCCGTATTCTTATGTTTAAATTTTGGAAGTGTAAAGTAGACTTCATTTCAAGTAACAAAAACGCAAAACTTGTATATCCATTTTTATTTGTTTCAAACTTACAGATCTATGAGATCTATGATCTTCTTCTTCTTCTGTTTTGGGTTGGCCGCAAGCATGTCCAGGCCCTTGAGCATACTGCTCTTTGTACTATCCCAATAGATCTCTCAGTTCCACTCTATTAGTCTTATGTGAATGTGATTGTCAGATCATGAAAAAAAATGTAATCCTAAAGTCAATAAAAACTGATTTTATTTAAAAAAGTTCAATTAATAATATTTTCGAAATGTCCACCTCCTTGTTGAATGCAGGCTTGTGTCCGTAAGCCAACAGAAGAAGTACTTATCCGAATTTCATACTTGTTTTGTCGGATTTGCTCGGCAGCCAGGTGAATACGATCTTCTCTTATGTTCGAAACTTGCGCGTAGACTAAATTTTTCATGTACCCCCATAAATAAGAGTCAAGGGGATTAAGATCGGGTAATCTGGGTGGCCATGCAACAGGACCACCTCGACCAATCCATCTTGGATAATAGACGTTAACCCAATTTCAAACAGCAATTCCGAAATGTGGTGCTGCCCCATCCATGTGAAACCACATGTCTCGTCGAACATTCAGTGGGACATCCTCTAAAAGACCTGGCAGTTCGTCAAAAGAAATTGAAGGTAATTGTCCGCATTTAACCTCCCAGGAAGAACGACAGGACCAATCAACAAGTCATCGATTAGGGCCGCCCAAACGTTAATAGAAAATTCATGTTGAAATTTAGATGGGGGTATAGCTTTGGGATTTTCTGATGACCACCTGTGCAGGTTTCTCAGATTTATAACACCACTTCTCGTGAACTTAGATTCATCTGTCCAGAGGACTGTTCTGCAGAAATTAAAATGAAGCCGTGACTGTCTTAATATCCAGGTAGAATAAACTAGACGAGCATAGTGGTCTGCCTCAAGCAAACCGTGTCCCCTACGATATTGATATGGATATAAGTCCTCACGTTTTAAAATTCGCCATACTGTCATTCGTGCCACTCCTAGTTGTCTAGCGATTCGACGTACACTGAGAGTTGGATCCTTTGTAACAATAGCTACTGCTTCTTCCTTTAAGTCTGCTGGCAAATTTACTCCTCGATCGAAAAGATAATCACGCAGTCCGCATTCCCGAAATTGTCTATGTACTTCCAGAAACGTTCTGTAATGAGGAATGCGCCTATCGGGAAACTGATGTCGGTATTCAATAACTGCTTGACGTGAGTAGCCATACACAAAATGTATGTCCGCATACTCTTGAGAAGAAAATCGGTAAGGCATTTTGAATAAAGGAAATGTGTCCACTCGCTAATAAGCTGTTGTATGAACTGAAACGTAACGTAATCCTTTATTAAAAAATGCACTTTTCAAATGAACACACGTTATATAAAAAAATAATTATTTCGTGACCTTTATATGTTATGGTAGATTCAATTAATTGGCGATTTAAGGTCTGGTTTTACTTAAAAATGTATATATTATAAACAATCTTACATGTTTCGGCATATAAATTTAAAATATAAATGACAGTATATTAATGTCATACTTATACATTTGTAGTTGTCATGGATAAAATTAGTCAAAGATACATTCCAGTTTAATAATAATAAACATGTTTTAGTATTCTAAAAATACTTAGACAACAAAAACGGGGAATGGCACGGCATAAGTTATTATTATGTATGCGCCCGTGGAGTAGCTTAAGATGTTAAGCTGTCGGCATTCGCCTTAAACGTGAAGGAAAACCACGAAAACCTACTCGAACAGCCAGTCAGGGATCTAAATACGGAATTGTCAGCATGATAAGCAAATGTACAGAGATTTAAATAACTTAAGTTATATATTTATATAACAGCAACATATATTATGATGGTTAATTGCAGATCGTTATATAATTAGGCTATAGTATATACTGCTTAAATTTTTTATATCACTTTTGATGTTAATTGAATTTTTTTCATGTTTAATACTAATCATTTCTTTAATTTTCCTTTTCATTGTGTGTTGTTCTTTATCAATTATCTATGAAAACACACATACGTGAAAAAAATTTAAAGTATAGCTTTTGTAGATATACAAATTACGTGTGTCAAACAAACGTATAAGACACATTTCATTTTGTAAAAATACATATTCGAAAACGAGTAATCCTCTTTTAAACATCACGAACGATGTTTACGACATTTTCATTCATAAAAACTTTCGTGATAAAAAAATTCAGGTTCACAATTGACAATCGCAGTACACGGCCGTGAAAAAAACAAACGACGGCGCGATAATAAAAGTGGCAAAATTCAGAAACAATAGGTTTTCGTTCCAACAAAACAATTGTATGGAAATAATTATGTCTTCATTCATAAATGGATATATGCATAAATTGTTAGTTACACCGAGTCAAGGTTTTACATTACCATAGATAATTAGCCGCTAATGACTAATCATATATTGGATTTCGCTGAAGTTAAACCGTTGCTAGAAAGAAATCCATAAGGCGACGTGACATCATTCACTCATATTTCTAATTTCTGTTTTTGTATATCAATTTCGCTTTATAATGAATAATGAGCACAAGGTATTAAGTTCTATTAAATCGATTTAAATATACAGAGTCCTGCAAAAGTATCGCTAGCTTTAATTAATTATTACAATGCTGTAATTAATTATTATAATAATTATATATTATTAATAAAGGCTGGATTAAATGCAAAAAAAACTGAAAATATGCGCATAAATATGCAGATGTTTTAATCTAAATATGCACTTCCTTATGAAAAATATGCTGGTAAAAAAATACGAGGAATGGTAGAAAATGGAATACTGTAAAAAAATATTCTATTATGTTTACTACAAGTTTATTTAGAAAATTTTAAAATAATTAAATATGACAACAATTTATAGTCACATATTTCTCAAAGTTTTCAACAGAAAAATTGTGACGCTTGTCTGAAAACATGTATTTATATATTGAAAAGGTTCGTTCTACGTCGATGCTTGTTATAGGAGCATATTTCAACTTAGAAATATCATCTATTGTCAACTCAATATTTTCTACTGAATAACCACACAAGATTTTAGCAATGTCCTTTAGCTTTTTAAAACCCTCATTTTTACCTATTACACTTAAAAATTTTTCATACACAGACTGTCACACTCCTCCTTTAACATCAAAACATGACTTTTCAAATTTGTTTATTATTTCAACGCTCTTGAATAGCGATATACATTGTTTTTCCAACAGCAATATAGAAGTAGAAATAAAACTGTAATTGGCTTTAATAAACGTCTCGAATACACCTTTTCGGCGTCTATCATAGATTGTGCATCCCTCTCAAGATCTATAATAAATGTCTTTATTCCTTCATAATGATTTGCATGAAAAACAGCAACCTCCAACCACGTTCCCCATCGTGTGATTACTAGTTGAGGAGAAAGCGGAACACCGGGTAGATGTTGTTTGTAAAACTGAACTCGTAACGGGGCCTTTAAAAATACTTTCTTAACACTACTAATTATTAAAGTATTTACTAAGGGAAAATGGTTTCTGACTTCTTCTGCAACACGATTTAGTCCGTGCGCCAAGCAAGTTGTGTGAATTAAAATTTGGTAAAAAATTTTCAAGGTGAGAGCTGCCTTCACCATGTATGGTGCAGCATCCGTCAAAAAACAAGAGAATTTTCTCTGTTGGAATCGATTCCGGTAAGAAGAAAGTTGCTAGTTCTTCCTGTATAAACCTTGTTATTGTCAAATTATTTGCCTTTTCCAACTGTTTGGATGAAATTAAATAAGATTTTGTTGGAACCGATACGTTAAGGATACCAGTCATTAAATGAACTATGTATCGGCCCACACTATCAGTATTTCATCTACGCATATATAAAGATAATTGTTTGCAACAACCTTCTTAATGCTATTCAATGTTTCTGCATAGATACAGCGAATATAATTTTTTTCTTAACGTGCTCTCGTCGGGAATGTTATATTTGCTGATGTAATTTTGCAAAAATAACTTGATATTTAAATTGTTTAATTTATATAGTGGAATATCTGTCGACACAAGCATTTGACACAAATCTTCATTAAATTGTTGTTGTTCCGATTTTTTGGAAGTTGATGGCAAACATTGCGGTAATGTTTGCTGACTCTTCTTCGGCAGTTTTATCTTTGTTAGTTTTGCAGCATGAGATGGAGTTTTCATATGTTGGTCGACTTGGAACTTGTAATCTGCAAAAAAAATATCACATCATCGGTTGTTTTCTTATAAAATAAATGTTAGTAAAAGATGAAAGGAATAATTAAAAACTTAATTAATTAATTAATTAATTAATTAAGAAGAGGAAATAAACTTAAAATTTTACTCACAATCCTGCAGCATACTACGCAAAACACTTTGTCTCCATCCATACGCAATTCTGAATAAGGTGTAATCCACGCTATTTTCGGCATTTTTGATATTATATATCACAACTCACAACTCACTAGTTTACACTTCGAAAAGCCTACGTAAAATGAGTTTAAAATAAAATTACTTTCGAATATGAGAATAAATTTCTCCGAATAGCAAAGAAACACATACTCCTAATTTTCTGGTAAAATGTATTTTTGTATTTATTTAGAAGTTTTAAGGTATTAGCTTTTCGTGGTATTTTGTCTCGGCTTGGATGTATGGGAGGAGCATTAATAAATTCTTGGAGACGCTTATCGGAAAAGTAACGCGAAGAGACTTAATAAAATGCTATTTTTAATTTAAAGAGGGCTGTTTAATTTTTGTTTGTTTGTTACATCCACGACATATTTTTTTTAATAATGCCTATCTATAGTAAAATTGATTTAGTAAATAAATAAAACTCGGATACTTAAAATATGCAAATAATATACAAAATGCATATATTATGCAAATGTGCAAATTTATGCTAACTGCATGTAATCCGGCCTTTAAATATTAAAGATTAAAATTAATGGGAATTTTTTTAAATGTTCTTTTCTTTCGAAATATTATGAAGGCGATTCGTAAAGTAAGCTCTGTTTGGTTATTGAAACAAATACCAATAGATGAAAATGTTTTTAGTATATACAATTTAAAGTTACTACTTTCAGCTATTTTTCTACATCGTGCTACCTTACGTGCGTTGGCGTTGGCGTTGGCGTTCTGAAGATGGTCGAAATCGGAACGAAGCCGGTTGTCGTACACTTTTATTCCATTTATATGAACTTTTTGAAATGACCTTGAATTTAATACAATAATAAAGAAAATAATAAATTCAGAGTATTTGACACAAAATAAGTATGAAATTAATTTCAAAACATTAAAAAGAAAGATCAAAATTTAATACATTGATTATACGAAGTTAACTTAAACTTCTTTTTCTTCTTTCGATAGGCCTATCGCCTGTTTAGTTCCGGTTTCTTTGTGGCGGCAGTTCTTGTGAATTTGATTGCCAGCTGTCTCGCCAGCGTTTTGGTGGTCGTCCTATGGGTCTTCTTCCGTGAGGTATGTTGTTTCGTACTATTCTGGCCATTCTGTCGGAAGTCATTCGGCTGACATGGTGGTTCCATTCTCTTCTTCTTTTCCGTATCCATCTGACTACGTCATCCGTTTGACACTTCTCCCTTATATCTGTATTTCTTTGCCTATCATGTAATGTGTATCCTGTTATCGTTCTTAGAGTCTTCATTTCGGTTGTTCTTAGTATCCTCTTTGTTATCGTCGTTTCCGCTCTCGTCTCCGCACCATATGTCATCACCGGTCGTACGCATGTTTTGTATATCCTTGATTTGCATTCCGTACTTAGGTGTTTGTTTCTCCAGATTGGATACCTAAGATGTCCCGATATTGCTGCTGCTTTGTTTACTTGTTTCCTCACCTCATCACCCAAAAACCCTGCGCTTGTAATTTTGCACCCAAGGTATTCGATTGACATGGTTTGGTCGACGGTCTTATTTTCTATTACCAATTTGCAGCGTACAGGTTCTTTTGCTATGGTCATGCATTTGGTCTTGTCTATGGAAATTTCCATGATTTGCTTTCCTGCCTGTTTGTTGAAAGCATGTAACATTCTTTGTAGGTCGTCCTCTGATTCCGCAATAAGTACTGCGTCATCAGCATAGCATATTATATTTATGTTGTGTATGCCCATCCGATATCCTAATCCGGTGTTCTTTACAGCTTTCACCAGCTCATCCATGATTGCGTTGAATAATAAAGGACTGAGACTATCGCCTTGACGGATGCCTGTTTTGGTTCGTAGGTTTTGCGTTAGGGTGAGGTTTGTGCGTCTTTGCGTTCTTGTGTTCGTGTTTAGGTCCTTAATGAGTTCTACGTATTCTTTCTTCGTATTATTGTTTTCCAGGATCGTGATGACGTCTTTTAGTTGTACTCTGTCGAAGGCCTTAGTTACAAAGCAAAGATAGGCAGGGGTGTTGTACTCTAATGATTTTTCTATCAGTTGTCTGAGTATGAATAGAGCGTCAGTGGTGGATCGACTTCTTCGAAATCCTTGTTGTTCTTCGCTTATTGGCATTGTTGGGGTTATTTTGTCCGCAATGATCTTAGTTAGGAGTTTTCGCGAGGTGCTCAACAATGTTATCCCACGGTAGTTTGCTGGATCGGTTTTATCTCCTTTTTTGAAGATGGATATTGTTACGCTGTTCTTCCATTCTTCAGGTATTCTTCTATGTTGTAGTATGATATTAACTTAAACTGACAGTTAAAGTTGGCTTCAAAAGTAAGAAATTAAAAAAACAAAAGAAATATTATTGAAATCGTAACGATATACGGTATCAAAAATTATCATTAAACACAGGGAAATTCGTTCGTACGATATAGCCTTTCGAGGAATACCTGGAAGATGATCGGAGGATAATATGAAGGTGTTGGCACGCACATCGGGCATGCGTGCTCCTTGAAAATAGCTAGCCGTCGATGGTTTTGTACAGATGTTGGTGTTCATTCATCCGCCTGAGAGAATTTCAATATTCGAAGAATCGTCGAAGAAGTTGCCCCTAAAATTGCGATTAACTCTTGGAATGGGTTATCTCGCTTCCCAAACTCACTATACGAAACGCAACTTAATTCAATCGTTCACGCTTCTTAGTCTTCATCGTCAGATACGATTTAAAACTCAAACAACTAATAATCACGTGAAAATAAAACTGGGGCCGATTTCGGTTTGTGCCTTAACCACCCTTATTCACCGGATCTAATTCATGCACTTCCCTTACGCTTATTCCCAAAACTCAAGCTGTTTTTCGCCGGAAAGAAATTCAAGACAGAAGAAGTTATTGCAAAAGTAAAGCGACTCCCTCCAGCACAAGCACGTATATATATATACATATATATATATAACAATTGAAAAATTATTGGAGTTTTTCGGATTTTATATGAAATATTTACAAATATCAAATTAGAATGTATGTAATTGCAGAGTAAGTGGGGATGTAAACATTGCTGTCTACAAATTACAAAGCAAATCATACGAAATTTTTAATTGAAACATATGGTCTACGTTGGTACCATATTTTTCAATTAAAAATTTCGTATGATTTGCTTTGTAATTTGTAGACAGCAATATTTACATCCCCACTTACTCTGCAATTACATACATTCTAATTTGATATTTGTAAATATTTCATATAAAAGTCGAAAAACTCCAATAATTTATCAATTGTTATATTTAATAAACGGCTAAGAAATTAGAAGAAAAAGAAGATGAGTATTAGTGTGGATAAAATTTGGGTGTATTGTTATGATGCGTAGATGCAGCAGCAGAGCACACAGTGGGTAGAAGAAAGAGGACCACTATCCAAAAAGCACGTGCGCAAAAATCTGCATGCTTATAACATTACATATTTGATTACAAGGGGATGGTGTATTTAGAATACCACATTATAGTAATCGCCGACTATTATGAAGCAGTTTTTCGTCAGTTGATCACATTCCAAGGTATGAACTGAAGTGATTGGAAAGTGGAAGCTTCATCATGGATAAGCAGGTATGGCACGTCGTTTTCTGTACACTGTGAATAGCCTCGATATAGTCCTAGGTGACTTTTATCTATATTTCTTAAGCACAAAAGAATTGTATACTGTCAAGGCTTTAGAGACGATTTTGCAGAAGCTCTCAAAAAAAAAATTGCTACCGAATAAAGACGGAAACATTGGTATAAGGTTACTGCACTATAAGCTGTTTAAAATTGATAAATAAATTTCGGCAGTACCAGTCCTAGTATTTATTGAAAAATATCGTAATGTCGATCTGTCGAACACAAAGCAACGCGTATAACTGCATGTATTTTTAGCTAACGTGTAAAGCAAAACATTAATGAATCAGGAAAGTTTCCCCATCGCAAGGGACCCAATGCATTTCAGTAAGTAAGTAATTGGGTAATTAAATGTGGCAAATTAAAGAACGAAATACGATTGAAGTTATTTATAATTTTCGTATGTTTTTTTACTTATCCACGAGTATACAGAAAGTCATCAAAAACGTTAAGCTGTGTAAACAAGTCCAGATATTATTTACGAAATATGCAGTCATGTACTCAAACTGTATTGGTTAATTACATTTTGTATAATACGGTGAGCAAACTGTACCTGTACACAGTAAGATGTTATAATCAAATTCTACCGATCTACTTGTTAAACCTTTAACTTGGTTAAACCTTCTTATAAGTCAATAATATGAACATAACTATCTTCAAAAAGAGTACTTATTTATTAAAAAGATACAAAAAATGTCCAGTAAATGACATACATCAGATGCAAAAGAAACGGGCCACCTATAATTTTTTTTGAAAATCGGCAATTTTTGTTTATTATTTTGACTTTTAGTTTACACTTTTGATTTTTTATCGACAAAGGATTTCCTTCTGGACATTTTTAAAAACAATAGGATATTTATTCTAGGCTTAATAAACACTAACACAAACAAAGGTAGGTATACTTATGTTAAAAGTTATGTCAAAATTTATGTTAACAACAATAATAAATCGAGCGAATTGAACCACGTGATATGCCAAAATGGCTTCCGCAATATACCGTTGTGCCGTCAGTGAGTCCCCATCGATAAACAATAATTCTGTAGTGGCTTCCATTGATATGCCTACCCACACCATTACGGAACCTTCGTTATGACTAGAGCTGAGGATTTTTGCGGTACGGCAGGACCGTATGTAGTGCATCCCCATATATTCATAACTTATGAATATATAATTCGCCTATTGTAAATAAATTAGCTTGTATAAATATATTATTCATAGGAATATTAATTTAAACAGAAGGTAGTATGTTTTGGATATTTGTATTGTACTTATATTATTGCCAAAACAAATTGATGTATTAAATAAAAATATTTTTAAAAAAATGTTTGTACTTTATGTGTACCTGTTATATATTACTTTATTGCATTATGTATTGCAACTTTTAACAAAGTAAATAACTTAATATTATGTTATATAAACATTGGACAATATTATTTTTAATTAAATTCTCAAATTACAATTAACTAGTTTAATTGTAAATAAGTAGCGTTACTGACAATACATGCTATATAAAAAAATATGTATAACTGTAATTAATTTAGTGTGAAATTTCATACAAACTGGTTAAAATGATAGTAATTCTTCTTATCATTTTTCCAGTTTGTATTAAATTTTCTGCTAAATTAATTACGTGTTATACGAATTTAATATTTTAATTTACATAGTATTTATTTAAATTTAGCGCCTAAATATCGATAGTGCTGCCTCTCACTGATGCCTTATCATGTGACAAGGATATAACTATCTCTGTCTATAGTTTCGGATACTTTTTTTCCATGTAGTTGCCGGGCCGTTCTAGTCTGTGGCGTGTCTTTGGCTATGGTTATTAGTAATAACCATTAGTAATAACCATAGCCAAAGACACGCCACACGGTAAGATTACTTAACATGGCCTACTACCAACACTGACAACAATCTCTAGAATATATACCATGAGTTTTGTATTTTTAAAAACTGTTTACAAGCTGAATAAACCTTTTCTTATAAGTAAAATTGTTTTTTGTCAGAATTTGGTATTAAAAGGCACTCCATCGCCCTTTTTTCGTAATTTTGAACTTATTATGGCCCTAACCAAATAAATTCTAAGCTGTAACTGATCCTTGACTTAACAACATCGCGTCAGACAAAAGCTATTTTCATTAGAACGTTCAACAAGGTTGTGCGACAAACTTTTGTATTTTCCCAAAATTTAAGTTTTGCGGAGTTAGTTCCTTTCAAAACTCACCGATTCAATTGTACTCTAATTGAATGAATGGGACATGGAATGGTTGAATCTGAATCCAGCATAGCTGGACGAGAGAAAATCGCTACTTTCGGCATAATCTCTTTTGTCCGTCAGATGTCACCAGACTTATCTGGTGCCATCTGATAGGACAAAATTTGCTATACCTCTGGGGCGTTATATCAAACTTTACTGCACTAGCCAAACTGACAAAGTCTATTGTTGTGACAGAATACAGATGTGTACTGCATATCTGTTTCATTTGTAACAATACACTTGCTCATGTTATACATCATTTTATTTTACTTATTAAAATAACGATATTTGAGTTCTATATCGATATTGTTTTTTTGAATTAGAGTTAGGATTTTCTTATGAACTTTAGTTTAACATATCACTTAGTATTATGTTCAGAGTCCGACTAAATTCAAAAGTGTGTCCCTTTGTATCGTAACGTATGATAAGAGAAAGTAGGTATACCGCATGCACTATGTTTATGTATTTTCAAGTGGTAAGCTACGAACGAAGTTAGGTCTACGCAATAATTTAAAGTCATGAGATTATGAGCATTGAAAGGAAAGAATAACAAATATGTTCAATGGAAAATGTATGTTTTTTTATGTATTCTAATTTATGACAACACTTTAGTAGGTGCCGTCTGTACGATATAGTATGCGTAAATAGTAATTATAATGCATGACTAATATTTACAATTCTAATTCTAAGTAAATATAATTTATAAAATATACTATACTATGAAATATACAAATGCATGAAATCATTGCTCTATTACAGTATTTTAAGAATTTCTTGTCAGTAAGAAATAGAAATTGTTTCAAGTGTCCAGTTTCTTTTTACTGGACAATATACATACTCTGAGAAATAATAATTATAATTACTCAGTTTACACTACTTTTCTTCAATGTTATAATATATATTTTAATATAATATGTGGGCCTTAAACGGTTGCTCTATTTTAGTTAACGACGTCCTGCACTGAAAAAATAAAATATTGTTCGTGAGTGTTGTGTTGTGTGAGAATTCGTCACATCCGGTCATACCCTACCTGCCTTATCAGTTTTCATTACTTCAAAATCTTTATCTGTAGGTTAAATCACATTATTTTTTTCCTAAAAATATATCGAAATTATACTTAATTACACGTGCCGAAAGCTGTAAATAAACACTTCACAATACGATTTATTTATCTGGCTATAAATATATACGGAGCTGTTCTAAATAAAGTTACGCTTTTATTGTAAATGTACGTATGTTTTCCATGCGACATTATATTGTTTATTAGTAATTTTCATACAGTTACCTGCAATCGAGTTTGGACCACTTAAATTTTTATAAATACTTTTAATATTTTTATGGAAATCTTTTGAAAATCACTTTCGAGATAATAATAATATCGTTTATGTACGACTGCATTATAAACAGACGCTTTATGGTATTGTTTTGCGGCTGTAAAGCGGTACTTTATTTTGCTAGTAAAATAATGTAATGCAAAAAGAATCCACTCTCAGTGTCAAAATAAAAGATTACTTTCTGAACACCATTTGCGATATATACTATATATTTCTTTTGTGAATGTTTGGACTTATTTGGCCAAAGTAATTGTTTAGCATTGTATACTATTTCATTTATATCAGCAGAAATTTACTTTTACCAAATATTTAAATTATTAAACTTGAAATTAATATGGGTAATTAATGGCAACAGCAAAATCATTAACCGACGCTGGAATTTTCAAAAAATGATTAACTACTTTTAAGCATTCAAAGCAGTCGAATATAAATTATACAAGCTGTCCCGTATCGTTATGTTCAAATTTTAGGAGTATAAAGTAGACTTCATTTCAAGTAACAAAAACCCAAAACTTGTATATACATTTTTATTTGTTTCAAAGTTACAAATCTATGAATGTGATTGTCAGATCATGAAAAAAAATGTAATAATACAGTCTATAAAAACTGATTTTATTTAAAAAAGTTCAATTAATAATATTTTAGAAATGTCCACCACCTTGTTGAATGCAGACTTGTGCCCGTAAGCCAACAGAAGAAGTACTTATCCGAATTCCATACTTGTTTTGTCGGATTTGCTCGGCAGTCAGGTGAATACGATCCAACAACTCTTCTCTTGTGTTCGAAATTTGCGCGTAGACTAAATTTTCCATGTACACCCATAAGTAAAAGTCAAGGGGATTAAGATCGGGTGATCTGGGTGGCCATGCAACAGGACCACCTCGACCAATCCATCTTGGATAATTGACGTTAACCCAATTTCGAACAGCAATTCCGAAATGTGGTGGTGCCCCATCCATGTGAAACCACATGTCTCGTCGAACATTCAGTGGGACATCCTCTAAAGGACCTGGCAGTTCGTCAATAAGAAATTGAAGGTAATTGTCCGCATTTAACCTCCCAGAAAGAACGACAGGACCAATCAACAAGTCATCGATTAGGGCCGCCCAAACGTTAATAGAAAATTCATGTTGAAATTTAGATGGCGGTATAGCTTTGGGATTTTCTGATGACCACCTGTGCAGGTTTCTCAGATTTGTAACACCACTTCTCGTGAACGGAGATTCATCTGTCCAGAGGACTGTTCTGCAGAAATTAAAATGAAGCCGTGACTGTCTTAATATCCAGGTAGAATAAACTAGACGAGCATAGTGGTCTACCTCAAGCAAACCGTGTCTCCTGCGATAGTGATATGGATATAAGCCCTCACGTTTTAAAATTCGCCAAACTGTCGCTCGTGGCACTCCTAGTTGTCTAGCGATTCGACGTACACTGAGAGTTGGATCCCTTGTAACAATAGCTACTGATTCCTCCTCTAAGTCTGCTGGCAAATTTACTCCTCGGTCGAAAAGATAATCACGCAGTCCGCATTCCCGAAATTGTCTGTGTACTTCCAGAAACGTTCTGTATTGAGGAATGCGCCTATCGGGAAACCGATGTCGGTATTCAATATCTGCTTGACGTGCACTGCCGTTACAGTAGCCATACACAAAATGCATGTCCGCATACTCTTGAGAAGAAAATCGGTAAGGCATTTTGAATAAACAAAACTAGTCCACTCACTAATAAGCTGTTGTATGAACTGAAACGTAATGTAATCCTTCATTAAAAAATGCAACGTTAACAGTCATCTGAACATTTGTTTATTGTATGATATTCATGGTTCAGCACAAAATAAGTAAGAACCTTCTTTATCATAAATCAATTGCCAGTACTCTTTTTTGTAGATCTTCAAGAAATTACTGTATGCACTACGACACATGTTTATTTATTTTGGGATAACATTTTATTATGCGACGTTAAAAATCACAGGCCTGTTATTGAATGGTATACTTTTTTTTAAATAAAATCAGTTTGTATTGACTTTAGGATTACATTTTTTTTCATGATCTGACAATCACATTCATAGATCTGTAACTTTGAAACAAAAAAAAAAAATGGAGATACAAGTTTTGCGTTTTTGTTACTTGAAATGAAGTCTACTTCACACTCCTAAAATTTGAACATAACGATACGGGACACTTGTATATGCAACTCGTACATAATAAACTTTTTCTACAAACACTGTTAAAACATGACATTTCGACACGGCTAACTTCAATTAAAAATGCGATATCTTTGCGAAGTAATCACTTTTAACAAGGAGTGTTAAAAGTAAATTGACGTGACAGTTTGTCAAAAATGACAAGAGAAAATTTCAAACATATATCAAAGTGATTTTTATTACTAAATGAAAATTACATATTCCTGGGATAATTAATATTAAATGTATAATTTATGCAATTCGAGATATTTATTAAATGTAACCAAAGGGTAGAAGATTTTCAAATTTTAGACCTTTCTTTAAAATATGCTAGTAGAACATGTTCAAATTGTGACTTAATTTGACGTGATTTAATGGTTGTGTCAGAACGTATTCATAAGCTGTCAGATTTTGATCAGTGCATTTTCATTACACTTTTTATAAAAATTTTGTAACAAAAATTGTGTTTGTAGCAAAAATAGTGTACAATACACGTGTTAAAAATGCTATTTTATTTTGCTCGTACATTGCGATACTCGCTACCGCTCGTGTCGCGAACCTTTTACTCGCAAAATAAAATCGCACTTTTAACATTTGTATCGTAAATAACTATTATTTATTAGCCTTCTTATTAGCCTTATTTATTAGCTTTTTTATTAGCCTTGCTCGCAAAAGCTTGCTCGGTTTATAAACTCGGCTCATCAATAAAGTTCTACATTATGTACTTTTTACAAAAATAGCTATTATTGTTCAACAGGTCATAGCCAATTACAGGACAAAAATATACCAATGCAAAGGACATATAAAATAATAGTAAAAATAATAATAATAATAATAAGTCAAAATATAGGCTTATAACGAGCGATCAAATAAATCCAGAGTTGAAGTAGGTTGTGCATGAGAAATAGTATATTACATACCGAGGCGGAAAGTAGATCATTATCGTCGAGAGATTAGAAAGAGAGACGAAACAAGGAACAATTCTAGCTCGCTTCCATAATCTTTAAAATAAAAGATAATTCTTTTACACCAACAAACGTTCCTTTCTATCAAATATTCATATAAATGCAAGATTTAATTGTCTCATATAATTCGTTTAAGTTTTTACAATTAATTTCAAATTCTGGCACGTTTTGCGTTTTAAATTTATTTATAATTTTGAACGATGACTAGTAAATCTGGTAAAACGATACCAGGGAGTATAGAAATACTTTAAACATTGTGCGATTATGAAATTTAAATGTAAATAACCGAATTTATAAGCTCATTCATATTTTATTGCCGGTATTGTATATAAATACATAAATAATTTTATTCTTTTAAAGTAATATTATAATGAAGATTTTTTATTTATTTCCAGGTATTTTTTACAACCTAGATCTGGTAAAAACAAACCGAATACATGTTCAACTCCACCCGGTACACGTTTATCCATAGATAATTCATTAGGTTCACTTCGATTACAAGTACAATATACCGCCGATCATGTCTTTCCTGCCCATGTTTACGATCCATTGCGAACATTATTATTAGACAGTATAAACACAAAGGTAAGTGATTCTCTCGTATCCTATTAAATATTATTGTATATGCAGCTGTGTTTATTAATTCCTTTTTTTTGTTCCGGACTTGGATGTGATAATTTTTGTTTTTTTTTGTTGTTAAAGGCGGAACTCGCGAACTTTCTTGCTTTTAATACACACATTTTCTTTTCTTGCTTCTAATACTCTTCGGAGAGCCAATTCTCTAATTTTAGAAGTATCATCTTGAAGCATGGCCAACAGCATATTTTCTGGGTGTGCGAAGAATGAATTTCTGTTTATAGTTTTTAAAACAATACTCTTAAGGTCAACTCTTAAATATAAACTTCTCTTGACCATGTTGAAAACATGAACTGGACCATGGTTACAAGATGGCTTTGACTTTATGTCAAACCATGTTGGCGCGTATACTTTCATAATGAAAAGTGCTAGTTGCTTGAGGTTTTCTGGTGGTGTAGCCATTCCAATGTATAAGCGAAGAATCCTATTGGCGCAAGTTAGCCAGCGAGAGTGTGCTAATTTCCCAGGGTCTCTTTCAGCTAAACTTGGTGAAACTAAACCAGACGAAATGGAAGAACAAATCTCGTAAAGATATTTTTGATCAGTGCTTAGCAACTTTATATCAATATCCGGCAATTCTCCAGGAATCGCTTCAAAAGCTTGTAACTTAAAATCAAGGCACTTTAGGAGGTTATTACCTATAGCTCCAGGAAAGCTATTAGGACCTGCTGTGTTTCCATCAAGACTTAAAAGCAAATGGCGCAGTGGCAATTTATTTACGTGTAATAAGCACGCAAACCATTGCAATGGTCTTTTTAAATGTGTTTCCAATAAGGCAATGACTCCATTTTTATACCCTGTGTTGACAGCCGTTCCATCACATCCGATTGCCACCTAAGATGAACTACATTTATACTTTTTACCTAATAAGGCGACAATATTCCTCATAATATTAGCTGCTTTTCCTGAATCTATTGTGAAATGTCCAATATATTCAGAATTTGGCTCAGATACCATTGAAATATGTTCTTCGGTAATAGTCTTACGCTGTGACTTATTTTATTTTAAAGTTTTGTCTTTACGACCATCAAAATATATAGAAGTCAGAGGTTTTTCATTGCTAATAGAGCTCAACTGCTTTCGAACTTTTTTCCTTTCTCGACGTATTTTACTACGATCTATTACGCTTGATGAGTTTTCCGCATCTATGTTTAAATCAACCATTACTGCGTTTACAACAAATGCTGCAGATCGATCTGAAACTCCAGTCCTGTCACAAGCTGTAGCAAGGGTTTGCAACTTTTGTCTCATCTGCTTATTTCCCTTTTGATTTTCTCTTTTGTGAACTTTTCTTTTTCCTTCATTAGAGCAAAAATCATCTTGCTCTGATTCTGATGTTTCACTTGAAGTGCTACTGCATGACCGATGTAATTCTGACATAGACGAAGAAGTACTTGAAGTCATGTTTTTTTGAACGAATTGATCATATTTTCTCTTTCGAACTTCATTGCGTCGTATAGATTTTGTTGTCAACCTATCCACAGCCAATATACATTCTACGCTCATTTCGTAGGTCCTTTAAAAACTTTTCCTCTGCTGGAGGTATTTTTGTCACACATTTACATATGTTTCTGGACGCGCACTTACAGGTTGCGATGTCAAATAATTGTTTTTGAGATTCCTTTAAGAAATTTTGTTTTTTTACTTCACTGCGCAGTTTCTTCATATTTTTGTATTTGTTGTAATAGGAAATCAATCTTGCTAAGATTTGTTGATGACTTATTATAGGAATCTATGCCTTTTTCCATATTTGTTCAATATCAGTAGCAAATATTTCACATATGCACTTAATTGAAGAATCTTTTCGGTTGTTCAATTCAAGCATATCATTTTTTAGCCACAGGTAATATTTAATAATATCCCAATGCGTAGGCAACACATTAGCACTTAATGTAATAGGTTTTCCAAATACAGAACAACACAAATCTTTCCTAGTTTTAGGCATTTTAAATCTTTCCCCAGCAATCACATTTTAACTTTTGGTAACGAAAATTTTACGTTTGATTAAGTTTTAAAAACCTTTTTTAACACGTTGCCCTTCTAAATACTATGAAGAAACTGAAAGAAACTGTTTAAAATGATACTTTATTTTATGCATGGGAATCCCCTAACTTTGTTTTTGAGCAATAAACTTAAGTGTTGCCAACAGTTTTATTTAATAGTAGATAAAAAAAGATTTTTAAATTGTACTTTTCTGCCTTTATGTAAATTAGGTTATTTTTCAAACTTCACCCTTCATGCGCCACCTCGACATAAAGTCGCAGAGTCTTGTTATTTTGCATAAATAGTGCTTTCTAATAGGGTCATCAATTAACAATACAGGAGTTTTCAAAATTTAAAAAAAAAAAATTTTTGTTCATTTTCACTCCACCCTACTGTACATAGATACATACCTATTAAATAATTTCAATGCGTATAATTTTACAGGTGATCTATTTAGACAAACCAAGTCAAATCAATTGCATGCATAAAAATGTGTCTACGGACTAATAAAACAGAAATAATTGAATATTCAACATATGCATTTTTTTATTGCTTGATGTCTAATAGAATAGTTAATAGTACATTAATTATATTTTGTTTCGTTCAAAATGAAAATGAATTCGATTGTTATGTATTATCGTCTTATATTGCAGGGTTTACCGCAATGCAATAAACCTTTAAAATTGTGTTCACCTTTCAAATTTCATGTACAAAACGAAATATAACATATACTGTGTATATTTTTTACATGATGAATATTGTTAGTTTGTTTTGTTTTTATAACATATTCGTTGTTTTTATATTATATACTTGTCATATTGTATAAATTGTCCAATTACAGCAAGAAATTATTATTTTGCTAAACATCTTTGTATCCATCTAACTACACTGCTCAAAGGAATTAGCGAATATCTCTTAAGCAAGCAAGTTTGAACATGATTAGGCGCTCTTGGGTATAAAAGCGAGCAGCAGTCCTTTACGGTATCAGTATACACTTTCATCGTCTAAGTAACAAGCGGAGTAAAGTGAACTTTATTATTTATTAGCAATGGCGCAGCAACCTGATTTACCTGAATCACACCCTTGGAGAGCTATAGGTCAGTTGGAATGTGGACGAACACGGCAAGATGTCGTTCAAGTGTTTGGAATGAGCTGAAGTGTAATTTCTCAACTCTGGCATCGCTTTTTAGAAACGGCAACTGTTAGAAGAAGACAAGGGCAAGTCGACCAGCATCAACAACACCAAGGGATGATCGGTACCTCTTCAAATTAGCACATAGAAATTGCGACCCAACTTCGAAATCAGTTTGCCGTTATTACTGGATTGATCTTAATACAAAAAATATGAAATCGTCTTCATGATGTAGGTCTCTATGCCCGTAGGCCAATGGTATGCGTCCCACTTACCACAGAGCATAAAAGAAGGTGTAAAATATGGACAGAGGAACATGCCAATTGTGATAATAACGACTGGGGTCGAGTTTTGTCTAGTGACGACTAAAAATGCAGTGCGCACCCAGATAACACGTGTTTTGATTTGGCGTGAACCAGGAACGCGAAATATCCCTCAATTTGTCCGGGAAAGGCCTCAGTATAACGATGGTGGAATAAGTATCGAAGGCCATACCGAACTGTATTTCATTCAGAATGGTTCATTTACTCCTCAAGGGTATTTGGATGAGATTCTGAGACTCTTCTGTCCCCCATATGTAGGAGCTGGGGGAGAACAACAATGTACGTCCAAATTGAGCAAACTTAAAATTGCTCTTAGAGAAGAGTGGTTGGTACAACCAGGCGCGGCTCGTGATGACGTATTAGGGAGTGCAAGTACAATGATGCGAGTGCTTCGTGAATTCTCGTGTACTAACTGTAACGTTTTTTTAGTAAACACCGAAAACACACGATGCACTCGCATCATTGTACTTGCACTCCCAAATACGTCATCACGAGCCGCGCCTGGGTACAACATTCCCCAAGTATTGTTTGATAATTTGGTTCACTCGATGCCAGCACGGTGCCAAGCCAGGTTGGTCGTCCGTGGAGATCATACGCCTTATAAATTTTCATTTTTTTTATAACAATTTCCAAAATTATTTCTATTAAGTCTGTAATTTACTTATTCCTACACAAAAATGTTTATTTTCTAAAATACTAATAAACTTTAGAATGAAACTAAATGACAATGTTTATTTTTGCCTATATTTAGTCAAATATGTCATTCAAGTATCCTTATCATTAAAACGCTATTTATTTTAATATTTACAACCCTTTTCAATCAAAATACTAAATATCCGCTTATTCTTTTGTGTAGTATATACAAGTGTCCCGTATCGTTATGTTCAAATTTTAGGAGTGTAAAGTAGACTTCATTTCAAGTAACAAAAACGCAAAATTTGTATATCCATTTTTATTTGTTTCAAAGTTACAGATCTATGAATGTGATTGTCAGATCATGAAAAAAAATGTAATCCTAAAGTCAATACAAACTGACTTTATTTAAAAAAAGTTATACGATTCAATAACAGGCCTGTGATTATTAACGTCGCATAATAAAATATTATCCTAAAATAAATAAACACTTGTCGTAGTGCATACAGTAATTTCTTGGAGATCTACAAAAAAGAGTACTGGAAATTGATTTATGATAAAGAAGGTTCTTATTTATTTCGTAAGTGCTGAACCATGAATATCATACAATAAACAAATGTTCAGATAACTGTTAACGTTGCATTTTTTAATAAAGGATTACATTACGTTTCAGTTCATACAACAGCTTATTAGTGAGTGGACACGTTTTCTTTATTCAAAATGCCTTACCGATTTTCTTCTCAAGAGTATGCGGACATGCATTTTGTGTATGGCTACTGTAACGGCAGTGCACGTCAAGCAGTTATTGAATACCAACGGTTTCCCGATAGGCGCATTCCTCATTACAGAACGTTTCTGGAAGTACATAGACAATTTCGGGAATGAGGACTGCGTGATTATCTTTTCGACCGAGGAGTAAATTTTCCAGCAGACTTAGAGGAAGAAGCAGTAGCTATTGTTACAAGGGATCCAATTCTCAGTGTACGTCGAATCGCTAGACAACTAGGAGTGTCACGAACGACAGTTTGCCGAAGTTTAAAACGTGAGGGCTTATATCCATATCACTATTTCCGGGGACACGGTTTGCTTGAGGCAGACCACTATGCTCGTCTAGTTTATTCTACCTGGATATTAAGACAGTCACGGCTTCGTTTTAATTTCTGCAGAACAGTCCTCTGGACAGATGAATCTACGTTCACGAGAAGTGGTGTTACAAATCTGAGAAACCTGCACAGGTGGTCATCAGAAAATCCCAAAGCTATACGCCCATCTAAATTTCAACATGAATTTTCTATTAACGTTTGGGCGGCTCGAATCGATGACATGTTGATTGGTCCTGTCGTTCTTCCTGGGAGGTTAAATGCGGACAATTACCTTAAATTTCTTATTGACGAACTGTCAGGTCTTTTAGAGGATGTCCCACTGAATGTTCGACGAGACATGCGGTTTCACATGGATGAGGCACCACCAAATTTCGGAATTGCTGTCCGAAATTGGGTTAACGTCAATTATCCAAGATGGACTGGTCGAGGTGGTCCTATTGCATGGCCACCCAGATCACCCGATCTTAATCCCCTTGACTTTTATTTATGGGGCTACATAAAAAATTTAGTCCACGCACAAGTTTCGATCACAAGAGAAAAGTTGTTGGATCGTATTCACCTGGCTGCCGAGCAAATCCGACAAAACAAGTATGAAATTTGGATAAGTTCTTCTTCTGTTGGCTTACGGGCACAAGCCTGCATTCAACAAGGAGGTGGACATTTCGAAAATATTATTAATTGAACTTTTTTAAATAAAATCAGTTTTTATTGAGTTTAGGATTTAATTTTTTTCATGATCTGACAATCACATTCATAGATCTGTAACTTTGAAACAAATAAAAATGGATATACAAGTTTTGCGTTTTTGTTACTTGACATGAAGTCTTCTTTACATTCCTAAAATTTGAACATAACGATACGGGACACTTGTATAAACATACTCCACTAGAATAGTTTTTTGATTTCTTTTCATATACCTGAAGCATTGATTTATAAACATAATTAATTAATACGCTGCTATAAGAATTAGAATTCTTATTGTCATTATTTATTAGTGACTTGAATAAACTTACTTGGAGTTAATCTATTTCATGAATTGTACAATGTTGAAACCCATTTCTAGCAAATCTTCACTTTTCGGTATTTCGGCATGGTGGACAGTTGTGCATTATAGTTTACTTGTATTATTCTGGCCTACGACTGGCCAATTACAAGATTACCTTTAAGTACCAGAATTCCAAAACATTCCTCGGAATTTAAAAAAATTATCAAATACAGAATAAATACTAAATCTTGAATAGAGAACTAAAGAAACAGAGTAACAATATCACTAGGTTCTTATTATTTATCTGTATTTATAATTTCTTGCGTTATTTTGTTTAAATGTGTTAATCTAATACAAAACATTTTTTTTTGTTGCAGCCGATAACGTACAGTTCCGTATATTTATTAGGAGAATTAGTCTCTAATAAGGCCGACGTAGCTCAACCTCTAGTGAGGATCTTCATGCATCATGGACAGATAGTACCGATAATCAGAGCCCTTGCGACGGCCGAGATATCAAATTTGACGTAAGCGCATTAATATTGTAATTCCCCTAGAGATACAATACCGGCCTCGAAAAAAGAGCGTGTAGGAAGTTAATTATGTACTAATGCCCACACTAGCTACTGTACCTCTATTGTCATTGACTTTATTCTCGTATTTCCGAGAAATTTTGCGCAAGTACTGTGAATTCTGAAAAGTTTTAATTATCTCCGAGAGATTATCTTTAATAATAAACAATTTTATTAATAACAAAGTGGGCGAGATAAGTATGTATATACTGCAGTTAATATGAAACAATATGTAGTATTGCATAGTTTCCGTTTATAATTATAAATAATAATTTTTGTTTGTATCAGAATAATATTTAATCCTAAAATCGAATTATAAAGCGTATTCATATTTAATTTATTTGTGGTAGGTAGTGACATCTATGAAACAATGGATAAATTTAAACGTACAAAATTGGCGTTATTTGCCGATTACTGCTTTTTTTCTAAAAATACAACTTTCAATCAAACTGCAAAATCATATCAATAAAGCCATTGAATATATAACGTTTGGAATGCAAGAGAAATGCGTTAAAAAAACTATTGAGCGAAATGTGAAAGTGAAATGTCTACGAAATGGCGTATGGATGACGGGCATAGTAACGAGCGATCATTAAAATTTTCACTCGTAGCTGGCCGTGTATATAAAAATTATGTCGTAGCTTTAGTCATTAAGATGTTATTTCAAACATCTGTCAGTGTCAAATATATATTTTAAAGTTTCATCAAAAGAAAAAGTAATGACCTTTAATGATATGCATAAAGCGTTTATGGTAGAATGTTACTTCCTGACATCTCAAAAAATTGATGGTATTTGGCAGCATTCAATAGAAAATTGCCTTCCGGAATTTGAAGAGAGATATCCAAATACTGTTCCTAGCTATAAAACTTTCCGTGATACGCTAATGCATTGTGTAAATCTTTTTCGTCAAACAGGCAGTATTTTAAGGAAAAAAGTAAGCGGTCCTCCTCTCAAGAGAAGTCGCGGCGTAATTGAAAATGTCAGACAAATTATTAACGAATCTCCTCAAACATCTATTCGCAGTTTCGCAACAAGTAGGGCTTTCGTATGGAACATGTCAAAAAATTTAAAAAAAAGACTTGCACATGTATCCATATAAATTAACTTCCGCACAAAATCTATTACCTACGGATTATGAATTACATTTAGCACTATTCCTGTCTTCCGCAACTAAAAAATAACTCCACGCTGACGACGTATCACTGTTTTTTTATGTTGAACAAAGTCTCCCGCCATTTAAAATAACTTTTTCAGATAATTGCCTTTTAAATTTAAATGACGTAACCTGCGTAACCTTGTCGCTAGTAGAATAATTAATGAAAAAAGTAAATCCTAATAAGCGTATTTATACTTTCGTACAGGGAATCTCTGACAGGGAATCGCTCGCAACAATATTATGATATATCATAGGTGATCGGGTGATTCTCTTGTTGGCACGTTGGGGAATTACTTTAAAAGTATTGTATTGAAGTACATATGCCGGGCGGGGAAGTCCCTTCTAAGTTACATATTATTTGGGCTGTACCTGTCTAGTTCTTTTATCATACGGCGTACATAAGGTTGATTTTTTGTCTTTATGTAATAAGTAGGGAACGGACATTCTTACCACATGACTCGGCGTAATTCAATGAAGTATTTGTTAGACTTACCCGGCCATCTGGTCCGCAGCGTTAACAATGCACAAGCCCGCTATTGTATTCGGAGAATATATTCAATTAGACGCAATCGGCAATTGGAAATGTTTATAAACTTCTTGGAAATGTTTATAAACTTCGCTCAGCACATCCCGGCGTAATGCAATGAAGATTTTGTGTTTGACTTACTCGGACACCTGCTCTCGCAGCGATAACAATAACAATGTAGTCATGTAGTAAGTATATCCGGTCTTCTCTAGTAATAAGTGCCTTTAATATAATCTAGGTAAGGTCATTGTCAAGGGGCAACGGATTACGGAATGCAAACTGGCAATCCCGAAAATCCCGAGATTAGCCAAGTACAGTCCCGGGATTTACGGGATCAAAACCCGGCCAGGAGCCCGAGATTGTATTCTCTAATCCTTTTCTAGCAGGGGCGTACTGACCAACCTGTAGAAAGATGAAATACGTTTCTTTCTGTGCCTCTGGAGAAGGATACGTTCACAAAAATATTAATAATGAACTTGTATTGTGTTCTTCACATCAGATTTTTAATAATATTTTATATTATTAAAAAGTTGTGTAGAGGAAAAAGTATACTTACCTTAACTAACTTATATGTATTGGAATGCGCTATTTTTCTGCGGAAAATTGAACATTTCTTTAAAAATCATGTTCTTCAACATATATATGAGACAATAGGGGTCACGCGTGCTCACATAGTGCCTCTACAAACCACCAAAAGTATGGTCGCAAAATATTATGTATTTCAAATTGTTAAAGTGTACAATCACCTGCCATTGCATATAAAAGTGCTCCTAACCAAAATATTCGGACATGCCTCGCACGAGATACTTCTGGAAAATTCATTATATGACATTGCCGAGTTCTTTGATGTCCGGTTTTGAGTGTTTTGTGTTTGGTAATGTTTTTATCGAAGTTTTGTTTTGTGTATTGTTTGACAGAGGGCATTTTCTATAGTGCTTATTGTTATACATTGACATAGACATGGCGTTATACCGCGATATCATAAAGTTTCTGGGTCAACGGTGGCCATGGGGTGAAAAACGTCTGTCTTAATTTATATCATCCTTTTGAGAAAAATCTGATAAAATTTCAATATATTAATCTTAATGTCAGTATGACACATAACCTGAAAATTTTATCAGATTTTTCTCAAAAGGATGATATAAATTAAGACAGACTTTTTCACCCCATGGCCACCGTTGACCCAGAAACTTTATGATATCGCGGTACAATATTTTGTAACAAGCAATTATTAAAATTTTCACTCGTAGCTGGCCGTGTATATAAAAATTATGTCGTAGCTTTAGTCATTAAGATGTTATTTCAAACATCTGTCAGTGTCAAATATATATTTTAAAGTTTCATCAAAAGAAAAAGTGATGGCCTTTAATGATATGCATAAAGCGTTTATGGTAGAATGTTACTTCCTGACATCTCAAAAAATTGATGGTATTTGGCAGCATTCAATAGAAAATTGCCTTGCGGAGTTTGAAGAGAGATATCCAAATACTGTTCCTAGCTATAAAACTTTCCGTGATACGCTGAGGCATTGTGTAAATCTTTTTCGTCAAACTGGCAGTATTTTAAGGAAAAAAGGAAGCGGTCCTCCTCTCAAGAGAAGTCGCGGCGTAATTGAAAATGTCAGACAAATTATTAACGAATCTCCTCGAACATCTATTCGCAGAGTTTCGCAACAAGTAGGGCTTTCGTATGGAACATGTCAAAAAATTTTAAAAAAGGACTTGCACATGTATCCATATAAATTAACTTCTGTACAAAATCTGTTACCTACGGATTATGAAAAAAGAACACAATTTTGCCAATGGTTTATTCAAACAATGACAGACAATATTTTAAATCATACTTTTTTCACCGATGAAGCTTGGTTTTATTTGAAAGGTTATGTTAATTCGCAAAATATGCGTATGTGGTCCAGTGAAAATCCTCATTTCTACAGAGAAGTTCCTCTACATCCAGAAAAAATAGGCGTATGGGTAGGTATGAGTCGTCACCGATTAATAGGACCAATATTCGTTGAGGGCACGATAACATCGGAGAAATATCGTAACGAAATTCTCAGTGTTTTTACTAATCAATTGACTAATGATGAACTCCAGGTCGGATATTTTCAACAGGATGGGGCTACATCTCACGGTACACTTGAAAATATTCAGTTTTTGCAACAATTTTATGGCGATAGGATAATAAGTAGAAATACAGCGATTCCATATCCACCACGATCGTGTGATTTAACAGTCATGGATTTTTTTGTGTGGCCATATATAAAGAATATTATTTATGAAACACCAATTAATAATCTACAAGAGTTAAGACATAAAATCATAGAAAAATGTGAACACATCAATAACTCACCGCAAATACTGATCAATGTTTTCAATGCTCTACGAAATAGAGTGCGATTATGCTTGGTGGAGAATGGTCAACATTTTACACATTTTTTATAATATTCTATTACTTTGTATAAAAATTATAAATATATTTAATATAAAAGTCAGCATTTCAAATTATTTTTTAACAATCATGACGTTTGAAATTATAATGACAGATCTCCTCTAATAACTTAAGTTAGGACATACTTTTTGTGTACATGGCTTACTTGAGCGAAAATTTTAATGATCACTCGTTATTAAAAAATTATTTTCTAAATCTACAATCTGTCACTATGTGATCTGCCAACCGAAACGAAACAATGGATTGCCCGTGGCGAATCGGCTCCGAAAAAAGCGAAATGCGTTCCATCCGCTGGAAAGGTCATGGCGTCAGGTTTTTGGGACGCAAAGGGATTTCTCCTAATTGACTACCTTGAAAATGGAAGAACCATTACCGTTTAAGGCGGCAATAACAGAGAAACGCCCGGAAATGGCCAAGAAAAAGGTGTTGTTTCACCATGACAATGCCCCCGTGCATTCAAGTCGTGTCGCTCAGCAAAAATTGGCCGGGCTACGATTTCAACTGCTTCCGCATCCTGCGTATTCGCCAGATCTAGCTCCTTCAGACTACCATCTATTCCCGAAACTAAAAACTTTTCTGGCAGGACGAAAGATTGAGTCTAATGAAGATGTCATACAGAAAGTAAACCAGTATTTTGAAAGCATCGAAGCAATTCATTTCCGTGAAGGAATCGCGAAGCTGGAGAAACGTTGGGGCAAGTGCGTTGAACTTCGAGGGGACTATCTCGAAAAATAAAGTACCTACGTTGCAAAACTCAAATTGTTTTCTTTCATAGCAAACCAAGTTAATTGTCAAACCAGCCTCGTAATTCTGTTGGGTAAAAAATAAATAAATAAATATCTGTTATATCACTGTTTTTTGTTATAACAGCAGTGTGATTGATGGAAGACCTTCACGAAATTCATCATTAAGATTTCCAACATCCAAGCTTGGATTCTGCAAGTCAGTTGTAAATAGTGCCGCTCGATGGTGCTTTCTCCTCAACAGCTAGAAAAAGTCACACACTGCGCGTCTTTCTTGAGTTAACCCACACAGAAAATTGTACAAAATCATCGTTCAAAATTGTTGATGAGAAAATTACACCTTTAACGTACAAAATCTTATTTTACGAAAATTATAAACTCAACTTTCACTTACGCCATCTAGTAGTGGTTTCTAAAAACAATCGCGGTAACCTTCGTAACTACTGTTTTCATAAATTTTACTTTTAATACAAATATGTATGTATGCCTACGTTTTCATTCCTAGTATTCCAAATAAACGTAGCTAAATATTTGATCTTCAATGAGGGGGTGTGTGTGTAAATAATAACTCATTAATAAAAAAATAAGTATCGCCCACATGACGAAACATAATATAAAAATCTATAATCAGTTTCATGAATGAAAAACACTTTAAAGACCGTTGACCCAAAAAAAAAAGCAATATAAAAACTGCCTACGAGTTGAACACCTAATATTTAAATATTGTGAACACCCACATAGCAACTGGAGCACATTATTGGCCATAATTATAACAATAACGCATAAATGTACAAAATGGCGATTTTATCCGTGCGTCAGCGATATTTACGTGGGCGATTAACATTAAAATTTCATTAAGTTCGGATTTGTACTATATTTCCTTTCGTGTTCCTCAAAAAGAAATTTCCACAATGTACCCACAGCACACAATGTATTCAAGATGCTAATCTCTTGATGGGAGACAGTTAGGCATGAATACATTTACATTTGAATACCTCCGCGAAATAGGAGAGAAAATGTGTAAATAAAAGCACTGCCGATTCAATAAACGCTTTGTGTTGTTGCTGAGCTTACGTGCTTATGGAATAGTTTTGTTGTGTTATAAATAAATTTCTTTGTTTCCTATTACGTCGCAAACTCTTGGAAATTAATCTACAGGACTTGACTATTGAATCGAGATCACCTTAGAAAAATCCCGAAATACATTTTAATAAAACTATCTGACAAAGAAAAAACGAATCACCCAGTGAAAATATATATTTTTAAATCAAATTTTGCACAAATATTTAAATTTAAATTTTCATTGAAACATTCGCTTCACGTAAACGAATATATTCTGCTATTCGCCTGGGCATTTTCTAATAAGATGATCTATGAACTTCTGTGGAACTCATTCCAAGCGATTTGCATTATGTACAAACAGTGACTGAATAGTGACTTTTCAAAGGTTTGCAACACTTTTCGCTACGGTGCACAGTGCGAAATTTCTTGAGTTTACCGGAACTTAATTATTCAAAACTGTAAAACAGTTCTATTTGTTGGTTTTTAAAATTTTTAATAAAAATTAATATGTTTTATTTAAAGTTTTTGAGTTTATTTGTGTTTTTTATTATAGAACAATTAAAAAAAACATACATTTTATAACAACATTTTGAACACCTATTCAGAACTAGACTCATTGCAATCGTCTGAAGACTCGCAATCATTACACGGGCCTGCAAATCTTTCTAACAACACTAAAACTTCTGGCGTAACTTCACTATGCTTGGTTTTGGCTGCTTTACGAAGACTAGCGATGTACGGATCCGACGAAATAAGCAGTCGATAAAATAAATCCGTACTTGTGTCAATTCTTGACGTTTTTCTAGTAAAAAGTTCGCGATATTTTCTGCAGTCTTTGTTTCTTGCCTCCTGAGCTTCTGAAAATTGTCCGATCGGAAGAATGCAAGAGGCTATAATATCCTTTCCATGACAAAGGACTTTATGCACACTTACGGGCATTGAGTACCAGAAATATTCTTTCAAATACAATTCCAAAGTTTCTCTTGCATATTCGCCGAACTTTTCTGAATCAATTTTAAGACCACAATTTAGGCACTCTAACAGCAGATGAAAACGTTTGATCAATTCTAAGTTAACGCCAGTTATTTCGGCAGACTTTTCGGCATTTCTAAAGAATTTCCTCGCGGTATTACCATCGTTTGTGTTTCCGGTCTGTTGTTTTGGCATATCTATAAGCAAGCCAAGCTCCTCTTTGAATTTTTGTTGAATGTATTTTTTCATCTCTGCAACTTTTTTTAAATTTTCTGCTCCACGAGCTTGCCATGCTTTAATATCAAGTTTGTACGATATATGTAAAATACATTCCAAAAAACCTTATCTATGCATGGAGGGGTGATAGTCCAAGGGATAAAAAGGATTCGTTTATATTTTTTTGAGGTATATCGCAGATGTTCATTTCACTAGGTTTAGCCCCACATAAGTAGTATGTTTGTGATGATGCACAGGATGATACAGCATTGCATACTTTACCGTCAATCATACAAAAGATCATATTTGCTGTAACCTGAAATTGCTTGCCATCTACAAGTATAGTGGTTGGAGTAAGTTGAGATATTTGTTCTTTCACTTTGTTTACTTCTGAGGTAATTACACTGACTGTTTCTTTGGTAAAAACGAACTTAATGGGGCGACAGTACCGTGTGGAAGAAGAAGCAGGGTTTTTCCAAATTAGTGACTGATTATCACCATTATCATTTACGGAGCACATTTGGATTGGTACCATTGATACACTAAACATACTATCAGAGCTATGTTTGTCCATATACTTTTGTCGATAGTTAACTTGTTCCGCCCCATCACAACCCCACATTACGATAATATTTAGTGCTTTAACGTTTGACAAAGTTCTAAGAGCCCTGTACAAAGTCTTGCTATGGTATGATTTATAAGCGATTGAACTGATACTTCTGCTGAAACTTCAGTTATTATTATGTCCTTTGGATAGCATAACCTCTTTGCCTCCCTTACAACATAATAAGGTGGATACAAAGTGCAACCGTGATGTTTTGCTTGATCCCGAACAATGTTGTATTGATTTGACGATAAGTTTGCATCAATAAGTAGCGCCAGAGCCTGGTCCGGAGTTAATTTTCGTGGGCTGTTTGAAGAAGACATGCGAGCCATTTTGATTTTGCTTCCCCTTTCTGGAGAAGCAGATGCCAGTTCCTTGACAATCGCTGCAGAGTTTCGTTTTCCAGATTGGTATAGCTTTGTTACGGTTGCTTTGGCTAATTCGTCTTGACTGCCGGACTTCAAAAGATGATGCACTTTTCTGTTTTGCACTTTAGGATGACAATACCTAAATTCTTTTTTAGGTCTGTCTGCATTGGTCCTCGATCCACTGGGCAATGCATCCCTTACAGCATTTGAAAACTTTACATTATTTTCAAGCCAGACAGCATTTTTATTCAGAAATTATGCTAAATTTCGACTGGATTCCCTCCACCTTTTTCGTATTTTACAAACCAGTGCGCGAAGAGTTGCCTTTAAACTGCAAAGAGCATCAGATCTTAACATTGGTGAGCCTATTTTTTCCAAAACAAAACCAATGATGGCATCCGATGTCGGTTCTTCCTTCTTCCACTTTTGGAATATACAGTTATATGAAACTTGCAAAGTCATTCTGGAAAATGTTTCATTTAAAAGAAGATCGCAAAATATCGCAAATCTTTTGAGTTTTCAACAGAGGGAAAAAAAACTTTAAAATGTTGTGCGTTTCAAGCTGGTATTATGTGGTATCACTTTTTAAAATCTCCACCAAAGCTAAAAATTTAAATTTAACTTACTTCTTAAAATTCACTTTTCCACGAACAAATCACACACGAGCAAGGAAAGATTTTGCAATTAATTAAATGCCAATAATTGACAATTTTCTAATAAAATACATGAAGAAAAAATCATGGCCTACTGATTTGCCATTTCTATATACCACTCTATTAACTTTAACAAATCGAATAGCTTTCTATAGGCAAAAAGTATGATTGAATAAGTAATGCGAATTTCAGGTGCATTTTGCCGTTCTTTCGCAGGGTAAATCCCCAAACTGAGTATGAGGTTTTAGAGGCGGGGTATTTACCTAACAAAATAATAAATAATCTTATGCATTTTACGTATTTCAAAAATTGAATCAAATTCCGCTAAACTTCCGAAATTTCGCACTGTGCGGTGATTATGTTGCTTGCTGACTTCCAAAAACAATTTAAAAAAACCAAGGAAAAGTTACTTAAGTTTTTTATTAGTAAAATTACAAAATGTACTTAACTTTATTTAGTTGAATTTACATAAAACAATTCTGGAAGGATTCGGTGATAGTTAGATTGCCTTCAGCAAACATCGATTCATTTTTCATTGTCTGGGTGTCAAATTTCTGTAATGAAAAGCCAGATCCAGAAGGTATACCTGACAGCATTCTTAAAACCTTATTCTTTGAAGATATAGATATACCGTCCTCTAAATTTTCTGCAGCAACAGACGCACTCTTCTATCCACCATGGCGCTTCAACCTGATCGCTCAAATAAATATTTCCCATTAATAAACAGGATTTTTCCAAATATGTTTTTCCAACTGGCTGTGCAACACAGCGACGTTATCTATAGGTCAGAAAAAGTAATTTTTCTGAACAACTACGTGGCTGTAAAGACACACTGTACAAGACATTGTAGTCTCTTATCAGCTTCAAACTTTTCATTTCGTCTTCGTCAACAATGGTAAAAGCGCGCATTTTATCGATTTTTGTCTCTGGCACGTTGCTACGTACATTCTCAAGCACTAGTTCTGCGCCTTACTACTCAACGTACTACTTAATAACTTACCCACTTACCCAACAATACGATTTTCCCGGAGATCTTCGGTTGAGAGACTAACTCAGTTAAGAGGCGAGCTCGGGAGGAGTCCTTTTTAATAATAGGCGCCACCGTGATTGTACAGCGAGCACAGACTCTGCCGTAAGTTAAATAAATCGCAGGTAATACATGGACAATTGATATCACAACAATAAAACACCAAATAAGATAACAATAACAAGATGTAATTTATTAACAACAAAATATCGACAAGCATTTTTGTTGAACAACACAGCAGTAAATAAATCAACAAGACAAAATAGTGCAAAATCTTAATAAGGCTCACGAGCCATAATTAATAATGAATTAGAAGTCAACAAATATCAATGACCAACTTGCTAAATGAGTACAAAAGTTATATAATTACAATCGACTTAAAAGTAATAACTTGACATTGAGTTAATGACACACTCAATATAAAGTTAAATTGAAGTAAATGATCTCAGTATTTAAATCATTAAGCCATAAATAAGTAAATTGTATGCTTGTCTAAATAATAAATCGGTTGGTAATTTATCTAAAGATCATTCAATAAATCTCAGATCGAGATTCTTGTACATTAAGTATAATAATTAGATTATTAAATATTGAAACAAAAAATCAATCTAAAATTTAAAATTGTAATAAGAAAAAAATTAAACTGAAATTATACTATTAAGGTTAACAATATATTGGGTCTATATCATTCCAAAAAGTTATAATTAATACTTAAGATTTAGAAATCTTTCTTACGTTAACAGCAATAATTCACAGAAAAGAAATCAGACATGATCCTAGTATGTTATGATAAATTAGACTACCCTGTATAAGCAAAATGAGGATTATAAAACTTAAAATTGTAATAAGAAAAAAATTAAACAGTGAAATTATACTATTAAGGTTAACAATATATTGGTCTATATCATTCCACAAAGTTATAATTAATACTTAAGATTTAGAAATCTTTCTTACGTTAACAATAATTCACAGAAAAGAAATTAGACATGACCCTAGTATGTTACGATAAATTTGACTACCTTGTATAAGCAAAATGAGGATTATCAAGTGCTTTCACTTTACTAAATAAAAAGAATGACTGTAAATTATGATAATATATACAATTGACACCAAGTTCTTCGTAGTGCGTTTAACTGGACTGTATTCTTCAGAAAAAAAAATAGAACAAGCAGTTCCTACCTTAGTTGAAGGAATCATATGTATCTTACGATTCTTAACTAATTAACATCGTTCTTGAAAACAGCTCACCAAACTGCTTGAATTTTATGCTTCTTGCTGCATTTGATGCCTCAAGCTGGAATTTAATGCTTCCTACGTGAACTTTAGGCCTCAGGCATGTACTTTAGGCCTCGTGCGTAAACTTAGTGCCTCGTGCTCCCACCCTTTTAAATTCAAGAATGAAAGAAACGAATGTAGCAAAAATAATTTATAATAAAAGATTACCATTACACATATAGCAAATGCCAATTAAGTTGGCGCGAGAAGGGGTAAGTTCGCGCAGGATTAGAAGTAGTGGGGAGATTTGTATTTGGTTTTACATCAAATGTCAGATAATTCTAACCTCTGAGCGCGTATGATCCCCTAGCAAAGACATTACAAAATATGTTCTGTCAAACGTCAATGACAAATGTATTCTGACAATTACTTGAGTAGTGGGGGTGGACGTTTTTAAAAACGGCTTCTGCGCACCCCCTCTTCGCGCCAACTTAATTGGCGTTTGCTATACATCGTGGAAAAATTTACCTACAGTAGGGTAAAAGATCGTGCGTCGGAAGAAAATTTGAAACACCACGGCCACGTGGTTCTTACATAGAAAATTTTAAAAACCGCCGAAACCCAGCGATAAACGATACTCCAATATCTCACTATATCCTTACTTTCGTTTATATTAATTATAATGACTCTAATCCCCATTAGCGAAGTAATTAACTACTATTTTAAAAGCTATTCATAATTGCGAAATACGTCTTCAGCACACGTGTTAGTAGATGAAACTTCGACAGCAAAAGAAGGCGAGATTTCCCCAGCTTGATACTTTTATACGATACGATACATAGTTTTTAAAAAATCAACCGATACGTGAGGCCATTGTAGAGAACAATTTAATTTGGTCAAAATTAAGGCAATAAAATACGAAACCCAGCTGAGAAAGAATTTCAAGTAATTGCGTTCTTAATAAAGCATTTTTAATAAAAGACCATTGTCCAGAAAATAGACAGAAGATGTCTCTGATACACCAATGTAACAAATGAGATATTAAACGAAAATACCAATCACAATTCTAATTTAATTCACTACAGACTAAGCCGTAAGCTATTCTAATTAATTTTAAAATAAAGATTCGCAGTGAGTGAAACTGTTACAAATTAAACAAACTTTTTACCATATACAAACTCTTATCATGTTATTGAAAATAAAATATACGCCATCTACATGCGTAATATATGAACGTTACTAAATCCAACTTTGATGTATACAAGATTGCAAACATATCCTTGCTAATATATCGCAATTTAAATTAAATTATACTTAGAAAATTATTACAATGAAATTTCCAATTTCAACTAGCGATAGGATAACTATTCGCCAAAGAAAAATATTATACACATTTTTAAAGATCGAAATTACAGGTCTGTTCATAAGTTATTGACTAAACGACTAAAAATTACCAAGGGGCGATTTCAGCCCGTTACAACATTTACCACGAAAACTGATTTTATATCTTCTACGTAAGTAACTAGCATATTCACAAGTTCTTGCCGTCAACATTCACCAAATTCACCTAATATTATTGCAAATTTATGCATTAAAAACGTCTTATTCGGTGCCTCGTGAATAAATTTTAGAACATCTTTTTCTAAACAGAACTTTGACTTTTTTGGCCGGTATCCTTTTAACCCCTGCTTCAAATATTCTTTTAATTTATGGTAATTGGTCTATTTACGCAGAATATATCTAAGAAAACTCACACGTTAATGATAAAACTTCCCTTTTTGACTTTTCGAATTCGTGTTTGTTAGCGATATTTAAAGCACTCAATAACATTATGTAATATTGGATAAAGTACAAGTAGTTAGAAGATTTTTTGATTTAATTGCAAGCGTACTTCCTTACCTTAAACAGAATATTTGCATTCTCCATAACTAACAAGCTTAAAATAAGCTAAGCTCAAAAATTATTCATTTACTTTTCAGTGATCCGACCACAATATTCCGAGGCAACACGTTGGTATCGAAGATGATGGATGAAGCGATGAGATTGATCGGTCTTCAGTACTTGCACAAAACCCTTCGTCCGACCATAGATTTAGTTTTTAACGAGAGAAAACCGTGCGAGATCGATCCGGCTCGAGTGAGCGACCTCAACACAGTCCAAACCAATCTGGCCAACTTGACCTGTTACGTCCAAAGTATTTTCCAAGCGATAACGCAGAGTGCGGTCGAGTGTCCGGCACTGATGTGTCAGATCTTCAACAATCTCAAGGAATGCGCCATGATGTATTTTAAGGACAATAAGGAGGTCAGATATTCCGTCATATCTGGTTTCATATTTTTGAGATTTTTCGCGCCTGCCATCCTGGGACCTAGATTGTTCGATCTGACAACTGAACAAATTGTAAGTAGATACCTAATCTAGATGATAGATTAGCAAACTTGTAAGAAATATTGTGATTTTATCGATGTATATTTCAGGATAGTCAAACGAATCGCACTCTTACACTTATATCTAAGACAATTCAGTCGTTGGGAAATTTGGTGAGCTGTCGTTCACCCCAGCAAGTTTGTAAAGAAGAATACATGGACGGCATCTACCGGAAATTCTGTACTGAACAGCATATACAGGCAGTTCGGCAATTTCTGGAAATTATTTCTACAAATTCTAGTCAACATATTATTCCAATCGATACTCCCGTCACGCTGAAAGAAGGGTAAGTTAAAGTAACCTTCCTCCTATACCTAGAGCATCGATATTTTACAATTAATATAGTTGGTTACGTTCTTTTGTTTTGCAATCTATACGAGAAATTAAGAGGTAAGCGTTAGTTGCCAGCTTCTCTCAAAAAATAGATAAAAATGCTTTTAAACTATATTAACAAATGATGTCTTTCATTGGAGTCTGTGGCTAAGCAATAACTTAGAAAAAAGGTGTAAAACCCCTTATCACATCAATATTTGTATCATATACAGGCTCTTTACGATCTTATTTTAAGATATTTAATCACCCCTTGAAAATAAAATCACAAGACCGTAAACACCCTGTATATCTATTTCGACAATTAAGTTGTCATCTTCACGGGCACATCACAGCTAACACATATGATCGCGAAAGGCTTTACTCGCCGGCCACATATACCTAGTATACAGTTCCATATTCAACATTATTACTTCATGCTGAATATGACAACTTATTAGTCGAAATACACACATTTTGATATATAATAACGCATGTTCGTAATTTATTATTTTTTTTATAGGATCATGATTAAAAGAGCTCAGGGTCGAAAGAGGTTCGGACGAAAAAACTTCAAGCAGCGCTATTTTAGATTGACAACACACGATCTAAGCTATTCTAAATCAAAAGGTAATACTTTCTTTTTACTAATAACACAAGTATACACGGTTTTGGATCTAAGCAACCAAAAGCTGCTTCTATGGTTATTTGGGGCGCTGAATCCGAATCTGCACTCCGTTTTTTGATTTTGGTTCTAGTTTTCGAGATATTAAATAAACACAATTTTTACAATTTTTGACAATTAATCTCCATTTTATTCATTAAAAAGTGTTAAATTAGAAATGAAGAGCAGTCGAACTGAGTCGCTTGTACTGTTTGGGATCTGTTTCACGCATTAAAGTCCAACAGTAGTCGCTCATCATGCCCTCGTCCCAAAATCCTTGGTATCGTTTTTCGATTTTCGCCAAATCTTGGTATAGTCGCTCTCCTTGCTCGTCGATTGTATCACCCAAGTTTTCCGAAAAAAATTCGAGATGGGAATGCAGAAAATGTATTTTGAGAGACATTCGAGCTCCAATCTTGCAATAATTTTGCAACAAACTGTCGATTATCTGCTTGAAATCCGGGGATTTGCGGTTACCGAGAAAGTTGTGAACAACATCTTGAAATGATACCACCCTTGCTGCTGCTTCATTGGGCGTTAAACATTTTGTAAAGTTTCTGTCGGCCATTCATTTTCGAATATCAGGTCCGACGAATATTCCCTCTTTGATTTTGGCGTACGACAACTTGGGAAATAACTTGGTCAAGTACTCAAAAGCCGGTCGAGCGCTTTGACAAAGTTTTTGATAAGGTCAAGCTTTATGTGGAGAGGTGGCAAGAAAATGTTCTGTGGGTTCACAAGTGGTATAGAAGAGATGTTTTGTTTTCCTGGTTCATAATTAGTACGGCTTGGCCAATCTTTTTTCACATAATGTTGGTCAGTTGCACGGCTATCCCACAGACACAAAAAACAGCAAAATTTGGTAAAACCAGATTGCATCCCCATCAAGAGACCAATAACCTGTAGGAATAGTATATAAATCATTTATTCTTTAAAATTGAATTGAAATTTATTTTCAAACCTTCAAATCGCCACAAATTTTTCATTGATGGTCTTTATATTTTATCTTGGTAAAAATTTTACATATTGTATCGTAGCATTCCTTCGTTTGTACTGCATGAGCAATCGGAATTGATGGTTTTATATTTCCATTGTGTATCAGAGCAGCTTTCAGACTGTATTTTGAACCATCTATGAACAAACGCCATTCATTTACATCGTATGGTGTATTCATCGCATCAAACAAACCGTTGATGTCATAGCAGAAGCATATATTCTCCTCTTTTTTGAAAAACGGTAAAAGCGCCTCATTTCTGGTTCTATATACAGTGACTTTTGTTTGAGTGTCAAGATATTTCCACTCCTGCATCCGTGATGCGAGCAATTCTGATTTTTGTTTCGATAAATTCAAATCACGAACCAAATCATTGAGTTCACTTTGCGAAACTAAATGTTTTTCCTCCATGTTAAAATCGCTTCCACTGTTCGTCGGTGATGAACTACAAGTTTCCATGTAATTTGCACTCGTACCTGGACAAATTGGCAAAGGATCATTGCTCGCACGGGGAACTGGCTTAGACACTGATGATACTTCAGGATATTTATATTTTGATAGTTTTTTTGCATTTACACCGACGACATTCATCAAGCAAAAGTAACAATCATCTACATGATTTTTCGGCTCTCTCCATAACATTGGCAATGAAAATGAAAAACATACTTTTTTTTACCGCGTGACCACTTGTATAATATTGTGCTACACGCGTTACAAAACAATTTCGGTACCCACGGCTTGTGAGTGTTTGATACAGAGAAACCAAAATAATAAAAATATGCATTTCTGATCACATTAGTAATAACTTTGCCACTTTTTCTGATCATATAACATCCGCAAACATAACAAAAACACTTTGAATCAACTTTACAATTCTGTCTTTGCATTTTCACACGTTTTGGATTAAAAAAAAAAACTCTAAAAATACAAATTAAATATTGTTTCTAGCGACGCCAACAGCTGACTGTCATTATGATAGCGCAGTGCTGCCAACATTCGCGAACTCACAAAGTAGAACCAATTTTGAAAAACGAAACCCGGATTTGAATTCAGCACCTCAAATAACGTCAAGATTTGTTCTCATCTGCTCTGATCCAAAAGTTGACCGGAATTTGTAAACTTGTGTAATGTTACGATTAAATAAATAAATACAACTGTACAGATTTTAGTTTCAAAGTATTAATTGTATACCACTACAATATTGTTTCACCGTGCTACGGTTTCATCAGGTGGATGAATGATCTCGTAACGATAGAATGTATGGTTTGTATAGTTTATAGTAAATAATAGGTGGGCCATCTGCTGTTTTTTTTAAATTACATGTTATTGTGACACTGACAGCTATTTCGCCCTCAAAAAAGTGACAGAAACTCAATATCATATCTCCGCGGTACGAAATGGGTCGCTTTACGCTTGAAGAACGTTCCAAAATATTAACAACTTACTTCCAAAATGGATGCTGGGTTGCCGAAACAGTGCGAATTTTAAAAAGAAATTTAGGTCGAGATAATGCACCAACTTAGTATCCTCGTGTTTGTCCGATCCGCTCATCCGAGAATATTGCTGTTACGCAGAAACTCGAGAACATCAACCTGCCGCAGATCTCCGCAACTCAACGTTAACCGCACTAGCCTGAAGATGATTTCTAACATTGAAGCATACCTCATAACTGACAAACCAACTCAATTCTGAGTAGTACGTTATTATTTTTCAAAATATTCTCCGTGATGATTAGAGTGGACCAATTCGGAGCGAAAGCAGAGGCGTGTCTTTCAAACTTACTTAAAATACACTCATTTCTTGCGTCTTCTATCGAACATAGCTGTGCAGCATTATTAAATACACAGAATATACTTTCCTGCTGCTATTATACGTGTACACACGATGACCGTAAACAACATACTAAGTAACCGTATGTGCGATGGGGCACGCGGGAACCAATTCGTTAGTCACGCCTCTGCCTCGCTTCGGATTGGTCCACTCTAGTGATGATGCATTTTGAACCGATTTTTACGGCACTTTTTCCATTCCGATTGAGATATCTCCAAAGCATGCATGGAGCTCTTCTTCTGGCGTCGAAAATCGTTGACCACATAGTTTGCTCTTCGCGTTTGGAAACAAAAAGAAATTGGGTACCAAATCAGGACGACTCGTCAATTCGATGTGGTAATTGATCAAATATTGAGTTGTTTGTGCCGATGTTTGAGAGTTCGAATTATCATGATGAAAAATGATTTTATTCTCCAAAGACTTCTTCCAAACAAATGGTTGTGTACCCATTCAGCATTGACCGTTCTACAATTCTCTAGTAGTACTATAACTACATGTACATTTTCACCATGAAACTGGTGGCCATTTCGGCTCAGTTTGAAACACCCACACAGCCCAAGTGCTGTTTGTTTTCTGTCTCGTACGTATAGATCTAAGATTCGTCGCCTGTGTAGAAGTTATATACTACTTTTGACGCGCCATGATTGTATTTTTTGATAATTTCTTTACGAATCTTTTTTTAGCGATTGTCAAATTATGCGAGATCCAGCGCGAACAAATTTTCACGGCTAAATGTTCATGCACTATCTTATGTATTCACGTCACACTAATTCCCAGGGATGCTTCAATCTCACGGTATGTCACCTGTCGATCATGATCTTGCATTATCAGTTCGCACACAGCATCGACGTTGACACAACAATCGATTTTGGACAATCTTTGTTAAACGGGTCCGTAAGCGAACGACGGCCATTGAATTCATTAGATCAGTGATATACAGTGGTTTTAGATAGTCCGCCATCGCTAAAAGTCAAAGTGAGTTGATCGATGATTTATTGTTGAGATTATCCACGTCCAAAGTCATCGTAAATGGAATTTTCAAACGTCTGTAAGCAACATAAATAGCATTTGTATGACTAAACGTTTTGTTGTACGTACAGTCGAAAATGTAAAACTTTGGAATGAATATGTCAGATGACACCTAGCAAGACTAGTGTTGTTAATTTCGGATACATAAATAGACCTATCTACCTATTTAAAAAGGTAATCTCCTTAATTTTCCTTTAGTTTTTTCTACTTAAATCTACGATTAAATCGTAAATTTAATCCAAGCATAATATTAAATGTTACACCTACTTTTGACCCAGAACTATATTCAATAGAGGCGAAACTAATGAATGCTTGAGAATAGGCATTCATGGCCATTATTCATTCTAGATAAGTTTCCGAGTATTCGTATTGCTGTAGTCTTCGATTTGCTCTTAAATGCTGAATGTGTTGAATAATGCATTGGTAAAAGGATCATTACAGATATTGCATAGCTATGACTGTCACAGGCGGCAAATAAACATAGGCATGTTATCTTAACCGGAAAGAAAATAATACTAATGCAGTTTATGAAAACAATGAAGTTTAATTTTTCCAATTTTTCATTGCAGGTAAAGAAGTGCTGTGCCAAATACCTTTATCGAATATTCTAGCTGTGGAACGTTTGGCGGAACATTCTTTCAAAATGAAGAACATGTTTCAAATAGTACAAAGGGAACGAGCACTCTATGTGCAGGCGGCGAATTGTGTTGAAGAAAAGGAATGGGTGGACTTGCTCACCAAAATCTGTCAGACGAATAAAAATCGGCTGACTAAGTATCATCCCAGTGCGTTTCGGAACGGACAGTGGCGATGGTAAAATACAAATTAAATATTTTATTAACTCTTTAAATAATCACAAATGTTTGGCCTTAAAAAGATTATTGATTCTGATTCTTAGTGTATGAAAGAGAAAAAAATTCTTGCCATGTACGAGTATACAGACTATCCTTGACATAAAGAGACAACGTATAAAAAATGGAAAGATTATATAGAATATAAATCCAAAATATTGCGTATCAATTACGACACGAACTTCAAAATTAAAAACCCCTTGAAAATAAATTTATGTGCCGCCTATGGATGAGAATGCCTATAAAAAAGAACTCGACGCAAACATACGCAGCAATGTTTATGTCTATAAAAACTAAGATAACATTGTTTAGACAGCTGTCGATGTTATAGAAACTCTACAATTGAGCAGCTTAGTTTACTTTGGGTTCAGTAACCTCAATACGATTACGTACGAATATATCAGTTTTGAATCATTTATAAACTCGATTTGTAAATAGATGAACCAGGTTGAAAGCTCAGATGAAATGTTCGAAGTGTGTCGCTTTCAGCGTGGAGTCACGCTGAAGGCGACAAATATTTTTTAAATATCTTTTTTTATCGCTTTTGCGAAGAAATTGTTGGAAAATATTTTGGATTCATTTTCTATTTACATCTTTCTTCATTTCATGTGTATTACGTGAATGTTTTTTTTTTGTTACGAGAAGTAACAAATATAAAATATTAATATGGATTCAGAATGTCTATAAAAAGTACATATTTATACGCAAACACACTCTGCATTGTTTATATTTATAAAAACTCTTGAAGATAACGTTGTTTAGACAGCGTTGTATGCTAAGAGTTCAAAAGAAGTGAGCTGATAACAATTTGAAGCGAGATTGTCCGTCATCTTTAAAATATCGTCACTTTTTGATGTAGTCGGTCGCACAGTGGCGTGACAAATTTATTTTAGATATCTTTTGTTATTTTTTTCTCGCTTATGAGAGGGAATTTTTGGAAAATACTTGGGATTTATATTCTATATAATTACATTTTTCATGCGTTGTCTCTTTATTTCAAGGACAGCCTGTACATAGTACGTATTCGTTTACTCTTACTCGCTTCAAGAACGATGCCTTAAATAAATGACATAGATTATCTCTTCTGTACTGTCCCTTTAAAACCATTAAAAGTGGTAGGTCTTTTGTGTATACTAGCACTTATTGCTTATACCTTGCAATAAACCTCACCCGCCACGTTCCCCAGACATTTGATCCTCAAATTACTATTTCTTTGGTTCTTTATGAAATTTACTTAATAGAAAATATTTTGATTATTTAAAGGCGCAATTTTTGCGAAGAGAAATAACGAGTTATGACACGTTAAGTCAGTGGCGGCTCGGGGTGGTTCACATAGGGAGTGCATAATTTCAAAATTAAAAAGTGTAATACAAAAACGCTTACCCAATCCTTATAGATTTCACCAACGTACTGTTCAGGACAGGTACTGTTCATTGTAGAGTTTGTTTTGAAGGAATAGTAAATATTACACTACACAGTTTAATTACATCTGACGATAAACGAAGTCCATTTTACGTGTCTGACTTGCAGAACAGTTCTATCACTTTTTCATTAAAGTTTGGGAAATCATTTATACATTCTTTTTCACAAGATAACATAGTAAGGGCATTTAATCTCTCTTCTTTCATTGTATTTCTCAGGAAAGTTTTTATTCTCTTCAACCGTCAAAACTGGCGTTCCGCTTCGGACGTTGTCATTGGGATTGTAATGACAATTTTTAAAAGCGTAACAACTTCATTAAAGATGTCGCTTAATCCATCCAGCAGAACACCTAGCAGACCTACAGCACCGACTTCTATATTTTGCCTAAATTCTTCTCTAGAATATAGAACGCTTAATTCAGTTCGTAGTCTGCTTTCATTGAGGCATGGATAAAATTTTACTGCTTCTTTAAGGCAATCTTCCGGAAATTTTTTTTGAAAAGAGGAGAACTGTTTAAAAGAAATTAAGTTTGCTAATATTAAGTGCCCTGTATACCGAAATCTAGTTTTTATTTCTAGCAAAATAATATCGCACACTTCAATAGTTTCCCTCCTTCTTTGGCTACCATCAGTTACTCTTCGCCGCTTTGATGGTCGAGGAGTCAGTTCTGGGTCATTTTGTTTAACCAACTGATTATCTGTGTCAGCGATTTCGGTTCGAATTTTTCCAATAGCACGTTCAAAATTATCTAAATTATTCTTGATTTTTAATGCATCTATATTGACATTTTGTAATTGATTAAGCAATATGTCCACATGTGGCATAATTTTATGAAAGAAAGTTAACCAATAGATAAAATTTTCCTCCTCTAAAATTCGCAAATTGGCACTAGCTTGATGAATGGTAGTTTGTAAACTAGCTTCTCCCTCGATTTATTCTAGAGCTTCAATTATTTCTTCTCGGTGCTCATATAATTGTATTCACTGTCCTAGAATTGAAGTTCCATCTTATTTTTGAAGAACGAGGTAAGCTTTTTCTCTGAAGGAATTCTTCCAATCTTGCAGCTCGTTGTGGTGAAGTGGAGAAAAATGTACATAATCCTGTCAGATTGGCAAAAAAAATTCTGCAATTACTACTGCTCGATGTAGCATGTGACATAATTAGATTTGTCTGATGTGCATAACAATGTACAAAATTAGCCCTTGGATACTGGTCTTGGACATGTCTTTGCACGCCGTTAATAGCACCACTCATGACTGCTGCCCCATCATAGCTCTATGCAATCAGTTTTTCTGGGTCATCAACAAGCAAACTAATTTCGTTAAGGATGGAGGCAGATAAAGAATTAGCATCATGTCCACTAGGCAGAAGAAATTTCCAAAATCTTTCGACCGGTCTCGCGTTCACAATATATCTTAAAACAACCACCAACTGAAACTGATTGGACACATCTGTGGTTTCATCAGCTATCACAGATATGAAGTCGGTTGCTTTAATTTCACTGGCAACTTGTTCATGATACACGTTCAACATTGCATCAAGCAGCTCATTCTGTATCGTTTTTGATAATCCCTTAAAAACCGGTGCTGCTTCGATGTGATCTCTGAGCGATTTATCCAATTCTGCCGTAAAATTTATCAATTCCCGAAAAATGCCCTTGTTATTCGACGTTTGCTGTTCATCATGACCCCGAAGTGCCAGTTCAAACGCGCCACAAAATCTAATGCAATTTATTATTAAATTTAACATATGCCAATTTTTTGTTACCTTTTCATTGTGTTGTTGAATTGCTTTTCTATATGATGAATCTAAAACATTCTGAATGTTATTTTTTCCTAACATTCTTAGACTAAATATATTTTTCAAATGCCCTTCGGAATTTTGATGTTTACTAATTTTAGCACTAAGATGAATTAAGTCTCTTATTCCGTTCTTTGACCAAGACGGTTCACCACCAAACAAAAGACACGGAAAACAAAACAAAGTATTTTTTATTTCACACCCACAAATCCAGTCATTTTTCTGATAAATATTCATTTTGAATTTTATTATAACGTCTTTACCTTTAACAGATTGTTTATTTTCTAAACATAATACGAAAACGCGTTGTTTTCTAAAAAAGACACGGAGTTAATCGCAATAACGCATGAGAGCAGTCTGGTTTAGTTGCTCCAACGCTATGTATTATACGACATTGAAGTACGGCAAAATACAGTTCTCCCCACCATCAATGTAATGTTAATGCCTTAACAGAGCAACGGTAGGGCTTTGCTCAGTATATCTGTGACGACGTTCGGTGCGTGTACGTTGTTAGCGTGCCACGTTCCTCGTCAATAACTATGAATACATAATATACAATAAATAAATACTTTCAGTTAGTCGCCGCTTGGTTTGTTTTGTTTCATAATTCCAGGGGGTGCAATTGCTCACTTGCTCTAATTAAAGAGCCGCCACTGCGTTAAGTAATTGAATAGGTCGTAAAAATTAAATTTTAAGATCTATCTTCTATAATTTAGTCGGTTACTTTTCTCGTTATTAATAAAAATATCTTGTAATTATAGCTGTCAATCTCCTATTGAACTCGCACCAGGTTGTAAAGAAGTATCTTCCATCGACAGCAACAATATCCGTATGACGTTGGATCCCGAACGCGACCTTCAGAGGATGCATTCTTTAATAATAATGCACATCATACACCTCGAGAAGAGAATTTCGAAAAATCAAACTCTGCCTGATCCCTGTTTGATACTCAATAAGCTGCGCGAAGTCGTTTATCAGATCGAACAGAAACACAGGTGCTATCAAAGGACCTTGGCTCGTGATACCAAATATGGGAGCAAGTAAGTATATTTGTAAATTGTGTGTAAATAGTATCAGCGTGAGGAAGTACAATATATATATGTTATAAATTAGAAAGAGTTGAAGCAGAACGGGGGAGGTGATATTAGGTTTGTTCCAACTCGCTAAGAAAATCGTATATTGAACGATATCAAAAGTGTTCCAACTAAATTTCGACTGTACACACACGGGGCGGTCAAAATAGATCGCAGACTGAAGCATGTACCGTTTGCACTACTGGCATGCCCATAGCATACTCCACCCTCTGAGAACTACAGTTGACAATGGCAATGTTACACAATATCATAGCACATAACAAAGTTGATTTTTACAATTATTATTGTTGATAATACGAGGTGCATTCAAGTTCTAAGGCCTCCGATTTTTTTTCTCCAGACTGGAAAGAGATAGACGCATGTGCATTGTTTTAAAATGATCGTGCGTTCGTTGTCAATACGTCACAGAGATGGCAGCACTGTACGGCAGATGGCATTGTAGCGGCAGCGTCGAGAATGAGAACTGTTTTAGATACTTAAAATGGCTACGTTTTCCTTACTTGAACAGCGTGCAATCATTCGTTTTCTTAATTTGCGTGGTGTGACACCAATCACCAATCATCGACAGTTGAAGGAGACATGTGGTGATGGAGTTATGGATGTGTCGAAAGTGCGTTCGTGGGTGCGACAGTTTAATGAAGGCAGAACGTCGTGTGACCACAAACCGAAACAACCTCGGGCTCGCACAAGCCGGTCTGACGACATGATCGAGAAAGTGGAGAGACTTGTTTTGGGGAATCGCCGAATGACAGTTGAACAGATCGCCTCCAGTGTTAGCATTTCCGTGGGTTCTGTGCACACAATCCTACATGACCTGAAAATTCGAAAAGTGTCCTCCAGGTGGGTGCCACGAATGCTGACGGACGACCACAAGGCTGCTCGTCTGGCATGTTGCCAAGCAATGTTGACGCGCAACCAAGGCATGAATGGGACTTTCTTTTCGTCGATTGTGACAATGGATGAGACGTGGATGCCATTTTTCAATCCAGAAACAAAGCGCCAGTCAGCTCAATGGAAGCACACAGATTCACCGCCACCAAAAAAATTTTGGGTAACCGCCAGTGCTGAAAAAATGATGGTGTCCATGTTCTGGGACAGTGAGGGCGTAATCCTTACCCATTGTGTTCCAAAGCGCACTACGGTGACAGGTGCATCCTACGAAAATGTTTTGAAGAACAAGTTCCTTCTTGCACTGCAACAAAAACGTCCGGGAAAGGCTGCGCGTGTGCTGTTTCACCAAGAGAACGCACCCGCACATCGGGCTAACGTTACGCAACAGTTTCTTCGTGAAAACAACTTTGAAGTGATTTCTCATGCTCCCTACTCACTTGACCTGGCTCCTAGTGACTTTTGGCTGTTTCCAACAATGAAAGACACTGTCCGTGGCCGCACATTCACCAGCCGTGCTGCTATTGCTTCAGCGATTTTCCAGTGGTCGAAACAGACTCGGAGGAACAAAATCGGAGGCCTTAGAACTTGAATGCACCTCGTATAATTTCTATTTATTTAGATTATATCTGAATACAGGACCGTATTTGAAAAGTTTGTGTTCCTAAATTTCCGCAAAAATTAAAGTTTCGATGGAATACATTTTTTTGCAGTTTTGAATTGCTGTCTTACTTGCCTACTATATATTTGTGTACGTAGGAATATTTAATTTACACACTGTATACTCTATACCAGACCGTACTCCCTCAACAATTAAATTAATAATAATTAGAATAAAATCTGAGAATTTCCTATACTTGCGAAATATGTGCAATGGGGAATTATTAATGAATTAAACCGCCATTCTTGGTCGGCTCACAGAGGCGTGGACAAGTGAGAGGTTCGAAAGACTCACTTTACCAGCACAACGCGTACTATATGTATGTAGTACATGAATACATGAACAGCTATCATATTGCGAAGTTATTTATATATTTACGAATACGCGTAGGTGTAATTCGAACGAAAAGCATTTTTTTGCAATAATGCACACTTTTATTTCCGTAAAGCCAATGCAGTGACGTCGCTGGTTGCCAACCTAGTTTTAGTCTTTACTAAGAATTAATACTCGGATAACATGTACTTTATTAGGGGAACTACTGACTATCACTTGATCTATCTCGTCGAGTTTTCTGTTATAACGTGGCCTAGTTCGTTACATCCAAGTGTTATTGAAGATTTTTCGTGGCGATTTGAACTTTAAATGCGAGCGTTTGCTATAAACGAGTTCGTTACAAGCAAATATAAAATATAAGATCGAGGCAATAATTTTTGTTCATTATCACAGCTTGGGGTACGTTATATCAGAGGTTAACTGAAATTAGTGTATGATAAAAACAAAGTCTGGTACATATTTCTTTGTGGGTCCATTGGGTGAAACCAAGAAATAATTTTTCGGGGGATTTAGCCAATTGATTTGTGTTTCTTAACGTTTCGTTGATAATTCTGTCAGATTGTTTATAGTCCAGCCAAAATAGACATAAAAATAGGGTAAGCTTGCATAAATTACGATACAGCTGAAAATTGGTGGAGGTCTTCATTTCATTATTACAAATGAAGTGTCAGAAGTCCCCATCGATCCCACATCTGCTAAAAAAGTTATTCAAGTTCAAAGGTCGAAAATTTCGGTTTTTCGCCCTTTTCTCACAAACGGCGAGTGTTATAGTAAAAATAGCTTACACAAATGTTGTAGATTATTAAATTCTCTACAAAAATTGTCTCTATGCTTTTTTTTCTACGAATCATCATTTCAGAGATATCGCAATTTCAAACATCGAAAATACTCATATTTACTCTTATGCGGCTTGTAATGCTTCATCGACTGTTCCGCATGAGTAAAATATGAAAGTATTTATAATTTTAATCAAATCATTAAAATATAATACTATTTGTTTAATACAAAAGTATTTTTAATAATATAAAATATTATTAAAAATGGGGTGTGAAGAACACAATACAAGTTATATATTTGTGAATGTATCTCCTCTCCAGAGACGCAGATACGTATTTCACCTTTCTACAGGATCGTCGGTACGCCCCTGCTGGAGAAGAGATACATTCAACCAAACATAACTACCTTGCTATCAACCAGAAATTATTAAGACAGAGCGTGAAAGAATATTCAGCGCTGTCTACATAATAACTGTCGAACTAAGCAACGTGTTTCTATAGACCAGGGGTGGCCAAGAGGTCGACCGCGGTCTACCGGTCGACCGCGAAGGCGATTTAGGTAGCCCCCAAGAGATAAATAAACAAACTGAAAAAGAAGACAAAAGAAATCAAGTGTATTCGCGCCAATAACTACCCACGCGCTTTGGTCGTAGCGCAGTGCAAGTTACGCCATCTAGTTTCACTAGGTAGTACTAACTTGCCTAGAACAATACCGACGGCGGCGATGGAAGATTCGTGAAGACGCGCGAGCGAACGCTGTGTGGGTTCGCGAGTTGTTTCTCGAAATTTCTAGATGTCGCTAATCCCATCATATAATATAAATAGCTGGCGGAAGCCACAGCCAGTCAGTTTGAATTCAGAAGCGATACGAAACGATAAAAAGTGCGTGAAGAGTCCTGGACTGAGTGCGTTTGGACAGACGTATGCGTTGTGACTGTGAATACCGAACTCTCGGTGGACATCGTTCGTTCGTTCGTTCTTCACGTGAAATTCGTCAGGCAGCGGCGTAACAATACTAAGTAACGTAGGGACCTTTGTGAGTTTGTGACTTTTATTTAATCAAAATGAGTGTGCCATCTGGTTCAAGTGCAAAAAAAAGTAAGACCATTATCACAGTGAGTGGGAAGAGGAATTTTTTTTCGTTATGGTCAACGACAAATGTGTGTGCCTAATTTGTAATTCCAGTGTAGCATTACCGAAAAGAGCAAATGTGGAAAGGCACTTTAAAACTACAAATTCCAAATACGCCACAGATTTTCCATTTGGCAGTGAAATTCGGAAGGTAAAAGTACGAGAATTAAAAAGCAGCTTAAGTGCGCAACAATCTTTTTTTACGAAACCAGACTTGAAATCAAAAGCTGCTACACTGGCGTCATTTGTTGTTACGGAAATATTGATAAAACGAAAGAAACCTTTTGAAGATGGAGAAATGATCAAGGAAGCCATGCAGAGAGCGGGAGAAGTACTGTTTAATGACTTTCAAAATAAAAAAGAAATTATTTCAGCCATAAATGCCATTTCTCTGTCACGAAACACTGTGATGCGACGAAGTGAAGCCTTAAGTGGAAATTTGGAACAATTGCTTAAGGAAGACTTGCAAAAATGTAGTTTTTTGTCACTACAATTCGATGAATCCACCGATGTGACGGACATTGCTGCATTTTCGTGCGTCTAGTTTTTGAAGATATGACGTCAAAAGAAGAATTATTGACGATGATTCCATTAAAGGGGCAAACAAGAGGTGAAGATATCTACAGATCTTTTAAAGATTTTGTAGAAAAAACTGAGTTTCCGATTCACAAAATAGTTGCTATTACGACAGATGGAGCACCCGCTATGCTGGGACAAAGAGTTGGTTTTATTTCATTGTGTAAAAATGATGACAACATTCCAAGTTTCACCAACTATCACTGCATCATACACCAGCAAGTTTTGTGCTCTAAAATTCTTGACTCGGATATTATCATGAAAATTGCCTTTAAAATAGTTAATTCTATTCGAGCCAGAAGTTTGCAAAGGCGTCAATTTCGAGCTTTACTTGAAGAGACTGAAGCCGAATACTCTGATCTTTTGCTACATACAGATATTAGGTGGCTTAGCCGTGATGCTTTTTTGAAGAGGTTTCGCCAATTACTGCCAGAAATCAAAACATTCATCCATTCGAAAGAAGAAAATGTACCTGAGCTTGAAGTTGAAAAATGGCTCATGAAGCTCGCCTTTCTTTGTGACATAACGGAGAAACTCAATCAGTTGAACTTAAATCTTCAAGGAAAAGACAGGAATGTGATTGATATGACAACTTTGATTAAAACATTTAAAAGTCAAATTCAAGTGCATGCATCTCAATTAAGACGAGGTGAACTGAGAAACTATAAAAACATGGAAGAAGAATGCACGCACAACTCAAATCGGGACTTTGAAACTTTCGCCAGACAGCTGGAGAACTTGCACCTGGAGTTCGAAAGAAGGTTTTTGGATTTCTTCGCTCTCGAAGAAGTGCTAAGTTTCATGACATTCCCTTTTAATGAAAGCAATGACCTTCACAGCTTGACTGCAAAAATCGGCAAGTTAACTGATTCTGAATCTGTTGTGGTGGAAGAAGAAATAATTAAAATGAGATGCGACATATTTCTGAAAGCAAGACCATTTGGCAGTAATACTGATTTTTGGAAACTGATTTGCAAAGAAAAGTTCCCATGCCTAAGAAAGGTTGCCTTATATTTGACTTCGTTTTTCGGTTCCACCTATCTTTGCGAATCGACATTTTCTACTATGAATACAATAAAAACCAAACATCGTTCTCGTTTAACAGATGCCCACTTAACTTCCTGTTTGCGCATCGCAGTTACTTCTTACACTCCTCAATATAATAAACTTGTGAAGAATATGCAGTGCCAAATATCCACCCAAAAACCTAATACAGAATGAACATTATGTATTTTGTTTTCAACGTATATAATAGAAAAATACTTACTAACTTATCGCTAAAATGTTTTATTTCACTCTTGTAAACTCTACCTTAGAGTCGCCCGCAAGAAACATTTTTGAACACAAGTAGACCTCAGAGGTCAAAAGTTTGGCCACCCCTGCTATAGACGGTAACAACCCTATCTATAAAAAACTGTATTATCGTGTCTTCACTACTTGTCGGGCGAACCGAATGCGTATATAACAAATCTCTTCTCCAGCAGGGGCGTACCGACTATCCTGTAGAAAGGTGAAATACGTATCTGCGTCTCTGGAGAGGAGATACATTCACAAATATATAACTTGTATTGTGTTCTTCACACCCCATTTTTAATAATATTTTATATTATTAAAAATACTTTTGTATTATACAAATTGGTGTGGTTTTTACCCACTCGTGTATGTTTCAAATTATTTTGTTATATACGCATTCGGTTCGCCCGACAAGTAGTGAAGACACGATAATACAGTTTTTTTATAGATATGGTTGTTACCGTCTATAGAAACACGTTGCTTAGTTCGGCAGTTATTATGTAGACAGCGCTGAATATTCTTTCACGCTCTGTCTTAATAATTTCTGGTTGATAGCAAGATAGTTATGTTTGGTTGAATGTATCTCTTCTCCAGCAGGGGCGTACCGACGATCCTGTAGAAAGGTGAAATACGTATCTGCGTCTCTGGAGAGGGGATACATTCACAAATATATAACTTGTATTGTGTTCTTCACACCCCATTTTTAATAATATTTTATATTATTAAAAATACTTTTGTATTATACAAATTGGTGTGGTTTTTACCCACTCATGTATGTTTCAAATTATTTTGTTATATTATTTGTTATTATTTTATATAGTTTTTATAATTTTTATAATACAAAGAAATATAATATTCATAATATGTGCACATTTCTACACCACCTATGAGGTAGTGCAGTTGGCGCTTTTTTTTTAACGTGGTTTCCCCAGTAGGCATACTCCACCGTCAATCTTGATAAAATTTTAATTAGACAGTGCAAATATTAAATGAAAATTGAAACTATTGCATTGAATTGAAAAAATTGAACTATTGCGAATGATTATAATGAAATTTGTAATTGTATATTTATGGAAATTTCAATCTGATTGATAATCTTCAAGTGCTACTTCTACTATAATGTCTTCGTCGCTTCCTTCTTCTTCTTCCTGTATCTCTATAGATTCTTCTAAGAGAAGAGACTCACGAGTCTCTTCATCAATATCATAAGAATCTTCATCTGCTGTATTTGATACATTAGAGCAAGATTGGCCTGAACAGTTAGTACACACCGGTGAACAAAACAATCCTACTTTTTTACACCCACAGTTTTTATTACAGCCTTTCAGGCAATTGCAGAAAATGGTGTTGAGAAGTTTTTCTGGAGCAGGTGCGAGTAAAGTTTTAATTGGCTCCAAACTATCATTAATTATTTCCCAACCCCAGTCTTCTGGATTCAGTGGGTTACCAAGCTACACTTGAACTTGATAATACACTCGATATAAATGTTGTTGAGCCGATGCAAATGTTGGAGGAAGACAGGATAATTGCACTCTCTTATTCTTTCTTGTATTTTTTACAAAAGTTAAATACCTATACTTGTCTAGGCTATCAATTTTTTTCGGAGCTCCATAAATTCCAAGCAGTAACTTGATCCCATTCGTCATAATATCATGCGGAGAAGAATCAATCGATTAGATCATTTTTCTTTTCAAACATTTTAAATATTGCTCAACCAAACAAATAAATGTGGAGCTTCCTGGTTTTTCAGGTTTTTCCTGGTTTCCAGTTATTATTATTTTATCGCCATACTTCAATTTTAATCTTAGTTTAATTGATCTATGATCAATATTTGGATTATTGCAAATATTTTTCAATTCCTCTAGTGAAAATTGGCAATCGTCGCTATTTTCAATATACTCGAATATTTCCTCCATTGCCAAATTAATTGAACTATCTTCTGGACGACCGACCTTACCCCCCCCCCCCCCCCCTGGATGGCTTTAAAAATAATTGATAGCAAGTACTATGATACCTAGCCTCAGTAGCAACTAAGTCACACTGATACCCAATGCGCGCAATAATATTTCTCGCTACATCATCAGAACGAGTCTGAGCTCGTCAAAATTGAATCTTTGAATTCAAGCGTAGAAACTTGATGAATTTTATTTCGAACATTTTTCGCTTTTTTCTTCTCGACCTCTTCATTTGCTTCATCACCACAAAATAAACAATCTTTTTTAAAACAAAAAGCCGATTCACTTACTCGCGCTCTACGCGTGGTACGAGGTGGACTATTCGTAGATGTACGTACTGGGTTGTTCCATCTCGTACTGCCTTTTACTTCCAGTAATACTACTTTTCCGTGTGTACTTTTTGCGACTCTGCACGTGGATCGTCACAGATTTCATGTCTTTCAGGTATTCCAGAAACCCATCGTTTCTTTCAACACTCGAATCAATCAACGTTTGCATACCACGATGAACAACAACAGTTTCACTTTCCGTTAAAGGTTTACTACAAATAAAGCAAAATTGCGACATATTCCAATATTATTGAACAGCACAAATTCAAATCGAAAATAATATCAACGAGCACGTCTGTTTACTGTGAAGAAACGCTTTATACTAAGCACAAGTATAGGTTTGGCACTTACTCTACAATACGGTACGAGCAGATGTTGGTCAAGGATAGAGGGAGGGGAACAAAATTGGGGACTGAGTCGGACGGTAGAGACAGGTAGAAAGACTATAGAGAGGGGAGAGAGAAACTTCTCTCTACCCTCCATAGCCTGTAGATTCTTTAGATTTTAGAATCTTACAATATATACATATTTTGTAATATTCATAATATTTCATAATATCATAAGTATTTTGAATATTATAAATATTATATTTCATTATATAACGAAGATGCGAAAGCAGAAAATCAGTTTTGGGAAAAATTAAACGAAGTGACAGAGAATTGTAGAGGGAAGATCATTGTGGCAGGTGACATTAATGGAAGAGTAGGAAGAGAGGATACACACACAGGAGTAATTGGAAAACATGGTGAAGAAACTAAGAATAATAACGGGATTAGACTACTAGACTATTGCCTGAATAACAATCTAATTGTAACAAATACACATTATCAACATAGAGACATACATAAATTCACACGAAGAGGACCTAATAACGAACTATCTATCATAGACTATATATTAGTTGAAAGAGATAACAAAAAAAACTTGAAGGATGTAAGAGTAATGAGGGGACCAGAACTATATACAGATCACTTTCTACTATTAGAAAAGATCAAGACAGACATGGCAAGAAAACACGAAGAGAAAAAAGTAGAATTTAAAACTATAAGAAGCTATAAACTGAGAGACACAAAAATAGCTGAACAATATAGAAACATAGTAGAGAACAAAATATCGAAATTGGAAGAGAGAGAAAACATGAGTTTGGAAGGTCTCTGGAGAAATATTAAAGGAACAATATTAGAAATTGCAAAAGAAACATGTGGAGAAATAAAAGGAAGCAATAAGAACAAACAGACTGCTTGGTCGAATCAGGAGATTAAGAAAGAAATCAAAATAAAGAAAGATAAATGGAAAGACTATCTAAGAGCAAAAGATGATAGTAAATACGAAATCTATAAAGAGCAAAGAAAGAAAGTTAAAATATTAGTCAAGGAAGCGAAGCAGAAAAGTTGGGAACAGTTTGGAGAAAAGATGGAAATAAATAGTATAGAAAACCAAAAGCTATTTTATAAAGTCTTGAAAAACACCAGAAAAGAAACACCTAATTTTCACGGCACTATACTAGATAAAAATGGAGAAATTATCACAGAAGATAAAAAAATTTATGGAGAGATGGCAACAATACTTTAAAGAACTATTAACCATTGCAAGTAATGATGAACCTACATCAAAGGAAAATGTAGAAATACGTATTGAAGTCGACAACAATGCACTGGGACCAATAACAAGAAATGAAGTCGTAGATGCCATTAAGACGCTAGAAAATGGAAAAGCCCCTGGTCACGATATGATAACAACAGAAATGATGAAAACACTAGGAGAAAAAGGTATAGAGCTGATTTTGAAAATATTCAATATGAGTTGGGAGCAAGAAATAATACCGAAGGACTGGAAAACTGGACAGATAGTACCTATACACAAAAAAGGAAACACGAGAGACTGCAGCAATTATCGAGGATTAACGCTTTTAAGCACAGTAGCTAAGGCATACGAGAGGATATTGGAAACTAGACTAAGAAGAGTAACAAAACCCACAATGGATGAAGCACAGAGTGCGTTTAGGAAGGGAAGAAGTGTAAACGACCATATATATATACGATAAAGCAAGTAATAGAGAAAACCATTCTTAGCCAATCAAAAGTATACTTTGCATACATAGATTTAGAAAAAGCGTTCGATCGAGTTCCTAGAGAAGAAGTCTGGAATAGCTTACAGCAAAGAGGAGTGAATAGTAAATTAATTAGAGCTATCAGAAGTGTGTATAACGATAACACTAGCTATGTCATAAGTGAAAACAGGAAGTCGGAATTATTTAAAACAGAGGGAGGTCTGAAGCAGGGTGGGGTGCTCAGTCCAGTACTATTCAATATATTTATGGACAAAATACTAAAAGAATGTAAACCGAAGCTAATGAATATGATTATAGGATACAAACATTTAAAGCCGATTGAAATAACTGAATGTATATTTGCTGACGATTTAGTAGTGATGGCTAACAGTGAACGAAATTTACAAAAGAATATAAATGAATGGAACCAAACATTGAAAAAATACAACATGAAAGTCAATACGATGAAGACAAATGTAATGATGATATCGTCAGGAGTAGAAGAACAAATAAAGATATATATTGAAGATGAAAGAATAAAACAAGTGTCACAATACAAATATCTAGGAATGATTGAACGAAATGGAAATCAAGAAATTGACATTAATGAACGAATAGGAAAGGCGGCTAAACTATACCATGCCATGAGACAGACATTGATAAATAAGAAAGAAATATCTACCAAAACCAAGATGACTGTATTCAAGACAATATACAGACCTATTCTAGTTTCCGGAAGTGAAACATGGGCACTCACAAACAGGCTAAGAAGTAAAGTGCAGGTTAGCGAAATGAAATATCTAAGAGGGGTTAAAGGAATAACACGCAGGGACAGGATAAGAAATGTTGATGTAAGAGCAGAATTGCAAGTAGAATCCATTTCAGAGTACATCGAAAGAAAACAGCTAAGATGGTGGGGCCATTTACACCGGATGGAAGAAAACAGACCAGCAAGGAAGATATTGGAAGCCAGAGTTAGAATTAAACGAAGACCTGGAAGACCGAGAGAAACATACGAAAATATAGTAGCGAAAGCGATACAAAGAAGAGGACAGACGGTAGCCAATGCGAGGAATATGGCGAAGAATAGAAAACAGTGGAAAGACTTTGTAAATATAAAATAGAGTATAGTAACTTCCCCTACACCGCAAGGTAAAAAAGGGGTTAATGATTATATATATATAATAAAAACAATATGAAATAATAATAAATATTATATTTTAATGATTAAAATTATAAATACTTTCATATTTTACTCATGCGGAACAGCCGATGAAGCATTACAAGCCGCATAAGAGTAAATATGAGTATTTTCGATGTTTGAAATTGCGATATCTCTGAAATGATGATTCGTAGAAAAAAAAAGCATAGAGACAATTTTTGTAGAGAATTTAATAATCTACAACTTTTGTGTAAGTTATTTTTACTATAACACTCGCCGTTTGCGAGAAAAAGGCGAAAAACCGAAATTTTCGACCTTTGACCTTGAATAACTTTTTTAGCAGATGTGGGATCGATGGGGACTTCTGACATTTCATTTGTAATAATGAAATGAAGACCTTCACCAATTTTCAGCTGTATCGTAATTTATGCAAGCTGAAATGCTATTTTGACTGGGTTATTAAGATATTAGATTTTAGAGATCTTGTGAAGCTTTCTTGTCGCTACTGTTGCAACAATCGGCAATATTTAGTATAGATTCGCTAAAAAAACGATTTTCTTTTGTTACAGACAAGCTCCCATTGGCGACGATAATTATCTATTGGCGTCGAAAATGAATCTCGATTCTTGCTTGTTAAGAAGACCGGTTACGACGGACATGTCAATGTGTGCGTCGTAATACCAATAGTATCAAAAACAAAAATACTGCAGAACAAAAAAAAAACATGCAATAATAATGTACCCTAGTATTCTCAAAAGGAGCAGAGTTTGAAAAAAAAGACTGCTATAATTTTGTAAGCAATGAAATAACACCAGTGTAATTTAAAAATTAAAGAAAGTTTTCTTGAATTTTCTTTTAGTGTTATCGACACTAAAGAAATTTTCTAATGTAGTTTCTAACGTTTTATTTTTGTATTGCCCAAGTACAAAATAAGTTTTAAAAACAATGTCTTTGAAACTTAAGTAATAACCGAAAAATACTAAAAAAAAAGAATTTTTAAAACTAGCAAAGCTGTAGATTAGTATTTTATGTATTGACAAGATTTAATAATTAATAATAATAAAAAGGTGTATAATTTATAACTAAATCTACACTCATTTCTAGAGCTGGTGCTACTATTAACCTGTTTCTCACTGTAATTGTGGTATAAATACCCTAATGCATCTTGGAAGGATGTAGTGTTAATATGGCATATGATAATGACTTTTTGTACCTTAAAGTTTTAAGATAAGTTTATTTTACGCAAAGATAAACTTCTTAATGGTTTATCTTTACGCGATACAATGAAATTTATTTAAAATTTAAATTACCAAATCAATATTTTTAATTTTATGATTACACCAAAGCTTTCATATTTAACTAATTGTCTTTTTAAAAAAGTAAGGCAAAAAAAACAAATAGATAATACTAATACAAAGGGGGTTAAAGTAGGTTATGGTTATAATTAACATCAAATATTTTTTTTGTATTTACCTATAGCCTATTTGCCTTTACGGCGTCGGAGGTGTGTGGTTAGTACCTACCTCGTGCAAGGACCAAAACTCGCGAGAATTAGTCTTACCCCTGTATATTTATTTAAATGATGATATACCGTAGTCGACAAATTTTAACTCCGTATTCGAAATATGTTTGATTTGTAGTGAAGAATGTTAAGGTATCCCGGTGCGCAACGATGTAACTGGCTTATCGGCAGTTAACCTTTAGTAGGCGGATGTATTGTTCAATTAAAGTCATCATATGTGATTGTTTCGGCCTTTACTTGATGAAATTCCATTATAACTATTAAGATAAAATAAAACAAATTTTATGAATTTCACTTTTTAATTATCACTGTAACGAGTCGTTTCGCACCAACCTGGGCTTCGTCAGACATATAACTAACTTATTTACAAAATATTTTTTATATTCAACACAAGTAAACGGTAACAAGCAAAAACACATGTTTTATTTTACAAAATAGTCAAAGGGATGGGTGCTTTTTATTACGGGATGTCTATACAAAACTTTCGCTACGGTTTATAAAAAAATGTACTGTTCTTAAGTAATAAAACTAAAGGTTTACATTATATTACAGGGATAAAGAATTCTATGGAAAAATACAAAAATACTATACACTATGTAAATGTCTGCAAATCAAATAAATAGATTAAGTAAGGGTGAATTATTTGTTTCTAATTGATCATTTAAGATCTTATCAGTTTTCTTGATTTTATTGATTTCCAGTGACTCTAATAAATTAAAACTTAATTTATTAGAGTCACTGGAAATCAATAAAATCAAGAAAACTGATAAGATCTTAAATGATCAATTAGAAACAAATAATTCACCCTTACTTAATCTATTTATTTGATTTGCAGACATTTACATAGTGTATAGTATTTTTGTATTTTTCCATAGAATTCTTTATCCCTGTAATATAATGTAAACCTTTAGTTTTATTACTTAAGAACAGTACATTTTTTTATAAACCGTAGCGAAAGTTTTGTATAGACATCCCGTAATAAAAAGCACCCATCCCTCTGACTATTTTGTAAAATAAAACATGTGTTTTTGCTTGTTACCGTTTACTTGTGTTGAATATAAAAAATATTTTGTAAATAAGTTAGTTATATGTCTGACGAAGCCCAGGTTGGTGCGAAACGACTCGTTACAGTGATAATTAAAAAGTGAAATTCATAAAATTTGTTTTATTTTATCTTAATAGTCATCATATGTATTTCACAAATAATTTATTTAATTTTTTTTTACAGTGGCATGAAACGAAACATGTATTCTCCTTACAGATATAAAATAAATTAAAGTTCTAGCAGTTAAAGTAATAAAATACAAACTCAAATTAGATGTTCAAATAATGCATCTTAACAATACGCCAATCTGTAATAAAATTCTTGCCGGCCGTTAGCCAGCATTTCAAGCTTTATTGTACGAAAAACATTTATTATTTTAAACACGCAGTTCATTTATATTACGTACTCTTTCGCGAGGGGTATTATAAACTTTTTGTTTAATGGATCCCCATAAAAAGAAGTTGTTGGGTGATCTTGGAGGTCAGCCAATTGTGCAATTTCTACTTATAATGCGATTATGAAAGGTATTTCTTAAAACTCCTTCACAATTATGAACCGGGCAACCGTTTTGCTGGAACTAAATGTCTTCAAAATTGATATTAATGTTATGGCCGGCGGGAATAATATCGTTATTTAACATATCTAAGTATTTGTCGCTGTTAAGCATACCGTCGATAAAAAGGAGCATTATCCAAAATGAGCAATGCGTTGTTGCTCAATTTCTTCTCCTTTAAATATTTTTTTACTTCTGACCAAAAGTTATTTTTAAACCAGTCCTCGAAGAGAATCTTAATCATCCAACCTCTCTTATTGGATTTCCAAATGATAGGCAATTGTTTCTTGTTCAGCCCTTTAAAACACCTTGGATTTTCTGAATGATATACTAACCGTGGTTTTAGCTTAAAATCCCCTGCAGCATGTGTACCAAGAAGCAAAGTTACTCGTTCTTTAGAGACTTGTTCTGGTTGGTATCCACCTCTTTCTATAACTTTTTTCAAAGTGTTAGGATATTCTTTGCCTTCGTTATCATCGGAACTAGCTTTTTCGCCTGTCATTTTTAAATTATGCAAATTGTGGCTTCAAAGTGTTAGGATATTCGTTATCATCGGAACTAGCTTTTTCACCTGTCATTTTTAAATTATGCAAATTGTGGCGATTTTTGAATTTTTCAAATCAACCTCGGCTTGCTTCGAATTTTTCATCTTTCGCAGATTCATCATTATCCTCTCTGTTTAAACATCTGGCTCATTGGCGGCATCCTTCGTTCATTATTGTCTTCAATCCACAACTAATAATTTTTCCATTTTTTCCATAACATTGCATCTTTGGCGAGTTAATTTTGAAACACTTTAAGCGTAAAAATGCAAATCGACATATTCAAGCAATGAATCTGACAACTACGCGTAAAATGAACGTCACTCGTTTACTTTGTGTTTTTCGAGGATAACTAATTTTGACGCAGGCAAGGTGTACTAATTTATCCAAATATCTTAGGGCTTAATACACCAATATGTAGCCACATTAAATCCGCTTATTTAGTAAACAAATTTCCTAAAACTCATAAAATCATGCGATACTTAAGAGTGGCACACAGCTATACGCATCTGCACTGATCGAACTAACCAACTTAAGTCAAGTCAGACGCGAACGCATGAAGGGGTTAATGGGGTGAAGGCGAATTCATACTACGGCGTATATTCGCACGCTTACGTCATCTATGCATATGCTACCCCGATATACAATCGGAAAGCGAAAAAGCTAGTACAGCACTAAATTCTTATTTAGAAATAATATTTTTTAAACTTAACAGGTTTGCACCGGGCACATAGTCTGCCGTCTTTACTTATAACAGTATCACGTACACTTCGCAAATCTGTCGATGAATTTCTGCAGCAGACAGGTTCCTTGCTGACAAAAAACCGTATCACTGACCGAACCTCACACGCGGCGGGCGAGTTGATAGTCGTAAACATTTTGAAAGCATAGAACAGAACCGTACAAGTTAGCTACAGAGCTGAAACTGAGCGCAGTTGTTCCCGAGGCATGCCGGTACACGACGCATGCGCTCGTTGCGATATGCGCGCGAACTACTAGTGTCTACAACAAAACGGACCATAATTAAAAAACACGCCTCGTATTTTAAATTTTAAATCAAACATAATAAAAAATTACCTGAGTTAATGAACATTTATATTAAAAATTATTATTAATTTATCGAACAAAGTTTATGTGCCATTAATTTTTTATTTGGTTCCTTGGTTGACGCAACGATACTAATCTACAGCTTTGTATTAATTATTTACAAGCAATAAATATCGAATTTAAAAGATGTATTTTAAAGAAACAGTGGAAAATTTATTTTTCAGATGTTTTATGACCACTTTGTTTGTATAGTTGTACAGATTATTGTTTAAAAATGGCCATATTCAACGGGCATTTCCTCCTCTTTAAGAAGAAAATTAAAAAAACAAAGCAAAACAAAAAAATAACTATAAGAATATATTTTTTATTCGAAATTGAAATATATAATTTTATTTTGAACTGTTATTTGTATATTTTCAAAGCTGCGTATATTTTAGATACATAATAGAGTAATAAGTATATTTTGTAAGTAACAAATGTATATACTTATATATTAATGATTTTAATATTGTAAAGGTTGTTTAATTTTTAACCATACTTTCATATATATATATATATACATATATACAGAGAGATTGTAACTCTAACCGTTCCGCATCATTCAAATAATGCCACACATGTCATATTCTAAATTATATTTTATTCGTGCGACATCTACGGTTTTATATTCAAACTACTATAAATTTTTACTGCATGATAATTATTAAACATTTTGATACATAAAAGAACTTTGTTTTTTATCACTTTATGATAACAGGTGGCGTTACTGCAGTTTCAATATTAAAAACATGTTATTTTCAAACAATAACAATACGTAGGAGAACATTGGAACAATTATTCAGGTTACAACCAAGCACTTAAGCACAGTGTGTTTGCGTTGTTAATCTTGTGTCTTCGATATGAGCCACTGTCCTCAGGAGAAATTTGAGTATCCTAGTAGGATCCAATAGATCTCTTCCGAAATGTTTCTGTCTGAGTCCTTTCAGTTTCTCACAAGTGCATATTACACGAAGACTAGTTTGCTCTTGTTTCTCACATATCGTACAACAAGGCTTACTAACCAAGCCCAATGACGTACAGATGCTTCCTTAAAGGACAATGCCCAGTTATTAATCTGGTAATAATTTGAATTACCTTTTGTTACTACAAATCAGGTTTGCTGAAAACCTAGCGTCCAGCTCCCTTAGTATTTCTTTTAGTATGGAGTTGATCTTCCGTTAGTCTTCATTTATTTTTACGTTCTCTTTCTAGCCATAACCAGATCTCCTTTCTAGTGGAATCCTTGGCGATTCCACATACAGATTTTGGTCCCATGAAGTTCCTCTTTGAAGCTTTCTAGGCCAGTTGGTCGACCTCTCAGTGCGTTTAATCTCATTCCTGGCACTCATATCAGTGACATAGTATTGTCTTGTGCCAGTCTATTGAGGACTTACTTAGAATGTTTCACCAGTTTAGACTTGGTAGACGGATTCATAATTTATTAAGAGGTAATTAAGTGACTATGGGGAATTACCGAAGTAATAACTTCGGGAGTGTATAATATTAAGAAAAATACAGTTAGACGAACTAAACACAATTGGCGTCATCCGCAGCGAATGTGTTAAATAGGTCACTAAGAATAACATCTTTAGAATTTTGAATACTCGCTTTTGCTCTTGAGTGAGTAAACGCGGCACCCATCTTGCACACAGTTTTTGCATGTGCAATTCTTTATGCAAAATGAAGTGATCTCGCTCAGTTGAGGTGCCTGTGGCTTCCGCTAACTTTCACTCGTCTATCGGCTAAAATCAAATCATGGACTTTATCGATGATTTCGGGTGTCACAGCTGATTTCGGGGCTCCAGGACGTGGTGCATCTTTAATGCTTGCTCTGCCACGCATAAACTCATTTACCCAAAGTCGAACAGACTCATAAGAAGGACATGAGTCACCCAATGTAGGTGAAATTCTCTCATGAATCTCCTTCGCTATTTTCCCTTCCAGATAAAAGAATTGAATCACACCACGAATTCCAACTTTATCCATTTTTCGCTATTGCTCGAAACACTTCTGTTTAAGTAACTGTCAAACAACGAGTTACTGTCAGAATGACTTAAGACCAGAGAATATTATCTCGTAGGAATGACACTTTATGACTACATATACAGATTACATTTGCGCCCTCTATTAGTGTGTGAATCAAGTTAATTGTCAAACCGCCCTCGTGTCTAGTAAAAACATAATTGGAATTTCATTTCTGAAAATCAATCATTAAATTGGTGCCTCTACACAAGTCGATCGAATCAGTGGAATATTTCCACTCTCCATTCGGGAACAGTTTTCTTCTACGAAAATAAGCTTCCAAAAGAAACTTACCATGTTCTTCACTATCGCATTGTTGATATCAACGCAACCCCAAAATTAAGTAAAAATGTAAATGATATTTTTGTATAATTAAATATAAGAATTTTAACTTGTTAAGGGATTTTTATTATTTTGACACAAAGACATTTTGAAATATTTAATTAAAAATACTCTAAAAAACTAAGGTAAAAGGGCACGATCAAAAGATGTGAAGCGACAGCAATACTAATTGACTATTTTGTCAAGTTTCTTAGCGCAATAACATGTGGCAAAATCATAGTAAGGTTGATATTTAAATGATGGGGCACGGTCAATGCTATTTGATCTCTCTGTATAATATATTATATATATACCTAGAGTTGTTATATTTGAATTCGTTATATTTTCTTTTTGTCTGTATCTCTATCTCTCACACATACTGTCTCTTGTTTCTCTATAAGAGTATAAAATATTTATTCTGTCGTTGATTGGCGAAGGAGATACTTGTTAAAACTTCATTATAACGATAAAAAATACGTAGTAAACTTCTAATTTCAAAAATTTTATTGTAAATCCACATAAATATTGTTTCGATGTACAATGGCTTCATCAGGTGAATGAAATACTGAATATTTAAAATACAAGTTTGAATATTTATGTACAAGTTGGCACAAATTATGAACTATGCTGATGGAAACATTTCTACAATCTTAAGTCTATTTTTCTACTGAATCACCACACAAGATTTTAGCAATGTCCTTTAGCTTTTTAAAATCGTTATTTTTTCCTATTACACTTAAAAAAAAATTCATACGCGGACTGTCCCACTCCTCCTTTAACATTAAAACATGACTTTTAAAATTTGTTTATTATTTCAACACTCTCGATTAGCGACATAAATTGTTTTTCCAACTGCAATAGAGACGTGGAAATAAAACTAATTGGCTTTAATAAACGCCAACTGTTGAGATATTTCTTTACTCGAATACACCTTTTGGGCGTCTATCATAGATTGTGCATCTTGAGAGGGATGTTTAATTTATGTAGTGGAATACCTGCCGACATAAACATTTGACACAAATCTTCATTAAATTGTTCTTGTTCCGATTTTTTGGAAGTTGATGGCAAACATTGCGGTAATATTTGCTGACTCTTCTTCGACAATTTCATCTTTGTTAGTTTTCCAGCATGAGATGTAGTTTTTATATGTTGGTCGACTTGGAACTTTCTCTCACTTGTAATCTGCAAAAAGAAATATCACATCATCGGTTGTTTTCTTATAAAATAAATGTTAGTAAAAGATAAAGGAATAATTAGAAACTTAATTAATTAATAAGAGGAAATAAAGTTAAAATTTTACTCACAATCTTACAGCATGCTACCCTAGACACTTTTTCTCCATCCATACCCAATTCTGAATATATTGTTTTTTAATTTTGGGTAAACTGAAGAAAGGGTTTTAGATTTTTGCTGGCAATTCAGGATGTTATTGATAATATTTATAGAGTAATCATTGTTTAATGCTATTGTGTATATCGTGTTTAGTTCGAGGTTGAAATTACTTTTACTCATAGGTACGTTAAGTAATCTGTACACCATTGATTGGTATGCTGATAATTTTTGTGTTATAGGATGAAATGAATTAGCATTAGAACTAGAGCGTAATATCATGAACATTGTCACAAAGACCGAAATTAGAAATTAAGATATAATAATTTAGGATTAGCTTTAAATGACCAATTAGGTTTAAGCAACTCCCTTCTACTAAATTTAAGATTATAAAAATGTTTCCACCGACATTTTTCTCAATAATTTGTATATAAATATACAAACTTGTATTTTAAATATTCAGTATTTCATCCACCTGATGAAGCCATTGTATGGCGAAACAATATTGTGGTTGATTAACAATAAAATTTTTGAAATTATAAGTTTAGTACTTATTTCTTATCGTTATTTATTGTATATTTTATTTCATTATAAAATTCATAACTGTTAAAATCAATTAAAATTCTTCCTGATTTGGCGACATTGTAAATTGTGTATATCTATAATTGTTTTATTTTTGTATATATAACGGGTATTAAAATAATAAATATAAAGAACTAATATAGTTGGCCATGAAATTAAAAAAAAGGACACGGATCAGTCTAAAAGTCAGCTTTGCAATTATGATGCGTTTGTTTAACATAACTTTAATTTCTAATTGTTGAAATTTGTGTTTATATGAAGGAATTATAAAACAAAATAACATTACTCTTGTTTCATATTCTCATACTTATAGATAATTTTAAAATAATTTTCTCGTTATGTAACCGCATTTAATGCATTTTTATATTTTCATTCGTAACTTATTTGCTTTTGCTTATTAAATTATTTATATTCATTTTTCTTTTATTATTTTTTTCATTATCTTTTCTAGTTTTAGGTTTGTGTATTATAATTTTTAATACTTTTTTTGTTGTAAAAGTTTTTAAAAAATATTCAATAAAACTTTATTGATATTTCTATTTGTATTTTTATTTGTATCTTACAGTCCCCTATTGTAGATATGATAGAAAATTTAGCAATCTTTTCCGACTGGGTCACGTCCTTTACCGTAGTACATCCAAAATGAACGAAATGATTAGTTGTCTGCTAACAGAATCGGTATAGTTTATTTCAATTTATAAGAATATAACTTTGAACGGCTCTAATGCTTTTATTTCACCACCTGCGGCAATAACTACCTGGCCGCTCAATACGATTATCTTTTACGCAAACAAACTGCTGAGGTCCGTAATGACAAAATTTAACTAAATTGTAATTACTGCAATTTAGATGAAATAAAATTTAATAATAATATAAGTACCAACAGTTGTTAATTTGAATATATAGTTATTATATATAGTTAAATAATCATTAAATTACAATTTAGATGAAATAAGTGCTTATATTTATTAAACAAAATTTAAGTAAATATAGTTAGGAGAGTTTGTATATATTACATCTAATATTGAGTCTATTTATCATTTATTGTTAATCTTTACTGCTGTATACATATTTAATTTTTCTCTCTTTACTTAACGAACATGTGGCGACCTTTTGCTGAAAGTGTTAGTGATTATAATGTGGATAGTGATAATACTGTTGGAGCACGACAGAGAAAGCATATATCAGAAGATGCAAAACAGATAATTTTCAATGTCTATCATACCCTGATGGAAGAAAATAACGAACTACAAACCCAGAACATTCAACGAACGTCGCAATTAACCAAGGTGCCTTTTGGAACAATATATAAAATAACTAAGAGTAACGCAGGGCCTCGAAAGCAAAGAAGTGACAAAGGAGCACCGAGAAAAATTGAAGAGTATGAAATTGATACTATTAGGCAGCAAGTATACTCCTTATACAGAGGAAATGTTGTATCTACACTTGACTGCTTACATAAAAGAATCAGTGATGAGCCTATAAATATTCAGTGTTCTAAAGCAACCTTGTGGCGGACACTAAAGAAAGCTGGTTTTAAGTTTGGCGCTATAGACACACGTCGCGCAATTATGGAAAGCCCGAGGTTACAGAAACTTCGATATGAATACTTAACGGCAATTAGAAGGTATAGACAGGAAGGACGATTCATATGTTATTTAGACGAGACGTGGTATGACACCCATGACACAATTTGCAAAGGTTGGGTGGATAGTTCAAGTATGTGTCAGTTCGACGCGCCGGCTTCGAGAGGGAAGAGAATAATCATTCTTCATGCTGGGTCAGAAAAAGGATGGATCGGACAGCCGCTATTATCTGCTAAAAATGTTAAATCCTCAAGTTTAGATTACCATGAAGATATGACCTCATCTTTATTTGAAGAATGGTTTTGTGACACTTTGCTGCAAAATTTACCAAAAGATAGTGTGATAGTGATGGGCAACGCTCCGTATCATTCTCGACAGCTAACCAAAGTTCCTACAAAATGTAATAATAAGAAAGATATTTAAACATTTTTAGAAGCAAATGATTTATATTTTGAGGATCATTATACAAAAAAACAATTAATAGAGTTGATGAAGACAAAAGAATATTTAAAGGATTATTATGTGGATAACAGAGCCAAAGAAGCAGGACATACAATTTTGCGTTTACCACCATACCATTGCATTTTCAATCCCATTGAATTGATATGGGCCCAACTGAAAAATACCATAAGACGAACAAATCAAACACCGAAATTTAGTGAAAGCAGTGTAACACACATAAAAAATGCTATGGAACATATAACTGCTGTAAATTGGAAAAATGCTGTTAAACACGCAATAGCAAAAGAGGACGAATATATGCGCATGTACAAAATAGTAGCACCTTTGATTATAAATTTGCAATACGATTCAGACACAGACACCGATTTGCAAGACGACTCAATCACAGATGATTTATGAAATGCGGTGACACATAAAAATTTTATTGTGTATTACAAATAAATTAGCTTTATATATCTATATGTATCCACTACACATGTTGCCACACGATTTGTAATTTTTTCTTTGTATATAAACCCAATGTACAGATATTTTTTATTATATACTTGAAATTAAGAACGTTTTATTATTATATTATAGGGCCCTAATTTATAGTCAATACGGCCCCTAGATTCATACGTTGCAAATAGGTAAACCGTACCCGTTCAATAAGGAGACCAGGTATAATAATTATCATCACAGAAGGTGGTGCAATAAAAGCATTAGAGTCGTTCCAAGTTATATTCTTATAATTTGAAATAAACTATACATTACACAATATGAAAGTTACACATAAATGAAACAAAAATGTCTCGTCACTATTTTTGCGATCTAGTGATGGCAGATTGATTTATGAAGTGTCAACCTTACTAAATAATATGTAAAATTTTCACGATATTTTAATCACTAGAAGTACAAATACGGCGGATTTAAATGTCAAATAGTATTTTAAATGTATTTCTCTGTCTAAAGTTGAATGAAGATCAAATAATCAACAAAAAGTTCTGTGGTAGGAATGGTAAAAATGCCACGAAAATACTTCAATTGCTTATGGCAGCAATGATTACAAACAAAAATTTTTAAGTGGCATATGTCAAAAGTGACAATATACAGTTGAAATGAGAAAAAAGTAATCGATAATAATTTGAACAGGCGCGGCTCGTGATGATGTGTTTGCGAGGGCACGTACAATGATGCGAGTGCCTCGTGTGTTTTCGGTGTTTACTTAGAAAACGCTACAGTTATTGACACGAGGAGAATACACGAAGCACTCGCATCATTGTACGCGCCCTCCCAAATACGTCATCAGAAGCCGCGCCTGAATTTGAAATATAAGTGTTACGAGTATAATTGGAAATAATAGAACATTAGTGATTTAAATGAATCAATAATTAAAAAAATTGGTAAATTAATTAACCATAAGTCAGTTTGGATAAATTATATAATATTATATAAAATATGCAACATATAGAAGACCTTCAAGGATTATTGCAGTGAAGTAGAATGAGGGCAGAAATACAGAATTGAGAAGATTTAGGATTTAAAGGTACGAGAGTAAGATTTAAGTATTATACAAATTAACAAAATGAAGGTTAAGTATTATTGCTTAAATAAATAGAGGAACTATTTGCACTAAAAAATATATTTAACGATTCATATAATATATATATATATATATATATATAGGGTGAGTCGTGAGGAATCGACCAAACTCAAGGAGTGTATTCTACAGGTGAAAGTAATGTAAAAAACTCAAATGTTGCTATCCGATTTTTATTTGTTTCGAGTTATAGCGTAATTAAAAATAAACAAAATTTCATACATTGAAGTTTTTGTATTTTATTGGTATTATCGTTCTTTATAATATATTTTCAAAAATACCGCCATTCATTTCAAAACATTTTTTACATCGTCTACCAAGGGCGCTGGTTGCGTTCCTGATTGCGTCAGGTTGATGTTTGATATTGTCAGCAGCATTCATAATCCGTTGAATTAGTGCATCACGAGTGTCCACTTTTACTTGATACACTTCATTTTTTAACCAGCCCCATAAACAATAATCGAGTGGCGTGAGGTCTGGAGACCTAGGAGGCCAACCAATGTGACTACCACGTCCAATCCAACTCCCTGGAAACCTTTCAGCTAAATGTTGCCTGACTGCACGAGCGTAATGTGCAGGCGCTCCATCGTGCTGGTAGAAGATTTGGATTCTGATGTTTATGGGAACATCCTCTAGCAGTCCCTGCAGTTCATTTTCTAAAAAATGTAAATATGTGTCCCCCGTGAGGCGATTCTCAAAAATGTAAGCACCAATAAAAAAACCATCGATCAAACCACACCACACGTTTACCGAAAATTTATGTTGAAAGTTACTTTCGACTGTTGCGTGTGGATTTTCGTCTGACGATACATGCTGGTTATGACAATTATTAATACCGTCACGGGTGACTGTCGCTTCATCCGTAAACAGTATACGCGATACAAAACGAAGATTATCATTTATCCATCGACAAAATTCCATACGTCTACGATTATCATCTCGTTGTAGGTGCTGTACTCTTTGTACATGGTACGGACGTAAGCCATGCTCGTGAAGTGTTTTTATCACCCTTGTTTGTGGAATGCCCAATTGAATACTAATTCTCCGTGAGCTGGTAGTTGCGTCTTCTTCTACTACATCCAGAATATCTTCTACTTCTTGTAATTGTTGTCGACTGCCTCGTTCAGATATTATGTTTACACTGGGAAGCTTTCCGGTCGCGCACAATGTGTTGAATACACTAATAAATACAGTTTTATTAGGATGTCTGTGATGTGGAAACCGTTGACGATATTCATTAGCAGCAGCTGTAGCATTCCCATCAAAAAATCCATAAACAAACACCATATTAGCATATTCTAAATTAGAATAAGTGTGTGGCATTTTAGTTTGTTACACTATAGTCGTACAAACGGCAAGTCAATGTCACAATACCCGAACACAATGTTATAATTTACTCCAAGGTATAGGCAACATTTTTTATGATGGCAGCGCCCTCACTATATCAACGATGAACTAGAGGTGGTTACATTAGACGCATTAGGCATACAAACCACTCTACACTATTTCCCGACTGCTTTCAATGTCACTACCGCTAGTTCGGAAAACCACGAACAGGTAGCGCTTCAGCTAGGAAGACTTCCCTATAATGAATTGCTATCGGGGTTTCACTGTTTTTACGAATACATACATAAACATGGTATACTAAATCTACATTTTTAATTACGCTATAACTCGAAAACAAATAAAAATCGGATAACAACATTTGAGTTTTCTTACATTACTTTCACCAGTAGAATACACTCCTTGAGTTTGGTCGATTCCTCACGACTCACCCTGTATATATATATGGTAAATTCAATTTGTTGGCGATTTAAGGTCTGGTTTTAACCAGACCTTAAATAACATACAAAGGTCACGAAATAATTATGTATATATATATATATATATATACATATATATACATATATATATGTTTAGATCATTTCTTAGCCGTTCATTTAATGTATGGATTGATAAATTCTTGGAGTTTTTCGGCTTTTATATTAAATATTTACAAATATTATCAAATTAGTATGTCATCACGGCTAAGAAATTATTCTAAACATATATATATATATATATATATATATATATATATATATATATATATATATATTGAAGAGATACGTTGATGGTGTATTAAAAATGCCCCAACGTTCGTGCGCCAAATGAAGAAGCGCTGTGAAGATCTAAATATAAATAAATGAATGATAAATTAAAGTTTAAGAAAGAAAAAGTAAATAGATTTGAATTTATAATTGGGCGCCTTTTAATATGACAATATATTTAGATCAACGCTATCTATGTTCTTAATATTCCAACTAGCAGTCGTGAGCAAGAAATAAGTAAAATTTTACTCTTCAGGATCTACGTCGATAAAATGTGAATGTTTATTCCTTTGTATGGTGTTTAAATAGATAAATCTAATATAAAATAACTCTTACAACTTAACACTAGCAAATAAAAGAGTGAGTTAGGTAATAAAATAAATAATTTATTGAAATAAATAAGGAATCTGTAACTTGAACAAATAAATGTGTCTAGCAACAAATAAAAATAACTACAAATAATACACGTGTGTTTTATACTAAAAAGGTTATGTGTAGTTAAGATATATGATCTTATATTAAATTCCAACAGTTTACACAACAAATCAGGCAAGTACTACTATGTTTAAATTATTTATATGAGATAACTATAATGTGAATGTCTAAGATGTGAATAAAAGTAAAATTCAGGATTTTATTATATTAAATAATTTGTTTTAATTAAATAATATTAACTTTTTCGACTTTATTGTAGAATATTGATAGAAGTGAACCTGTTTTCCAACGAACTCTGCAGTTATCCAGAATGAAAACGATGTGATCGGGAAAATACAATGTGCGGGTCCTCCAATTTTTGATGACGGCGTTTCCGGCGTAAAACGGCTTCGATTCTGCCTCCTCGTCGGAACTCCAATATAAAAGATGCTCGTCTCGAATCTTAGAAGCTTTCAAGCGATTGTCTTCAGGTTTGTTTTCAAAAGATGGGCCAAATATTAATATTTCGATACAGCATAAATTTGTAATTATATCACAGGTATTTTAATTTTTATAGAAATTTTCTTAGGAGTTGAACAAAATTTCGGCCATTCGTTATTAGATTTTTAGGAAAAGACCCGATAGCGGTTATTTATTTTTCAAAGCCTAGTTAATATCGTAAAATAGCCTCGAAGTTTTACTTTTACTAAATCCATAAACAAGAAAAATATAAACAATATGATAATTTTGTCATAATAATAAAATTTATAAAATATTTTTCAAGCTGTCAGAACATGCTTTCCAGTACAAGGTTATGTTGTATTCGTGTGTAGAGAATAATATTTTCGCGGGTTAATTGCATTTTAAAAAGTGGGCGTGTCTAACTAGTATCGATACAAAATATTGATGTAGATAAATTAGATATCTGTTATTTCGCGCTAAAGATTTGAATTATGAAATTGAAAATTGTAATATGAAAAGAAAGTTTAGAAATAAAAATACGTTATTTTAAAGTATACAAAGTTATCGTCATATTAATTTATATACATTTCGATACTAATTTTACAAATTAAATCCGCCAATTTAACCCTACTTCTGTGAGTTTTACAATTGTTAATACTGTTTTTCCCATTATAGTTGCTGGAATAAGAGTGCAGTTTCTCCCATTACAATATACACACATATATATATATATATATATATATATATATACATATATATATATATATATATATATATATATATATATAGCTTCTATAATAATTAGCAATCTCAAACCTTCAAAACTGACATCTGCTTTAAAAACTAACATCTTCTTCCAAAAACTGACATCTGTTTTCAAAACTGACATTTGCTTTCAATAACTCACATCTGCTTTCAAAACTCATCTGCTTTCAAAACTAACTTCTGCTTTCAAAACCTGACATCTACTTTCAATAACTGACTTCTGAATCATTAACACTGTTACTTTATAATGCATTTCTAATTAGCTTGAACCAAGGTCTATCGTGGTAAAGCAACGGTTCAAGTCTCAACGTAGACAAATTTTTCAATTAAAAATTTCGTATGATTTACTCTGTAATTTGTAGACAGCAATGTTTACATTCACATTTACTTCGCAATTACATACTAATTTGATAATATTTGTAAATATTTCATATAAAAGCCGAAAAACTCCAAGAATTTATCAATTGATATATATATATATAAATTGATAATTATATATATATATATATATATATATATATATATATATATAAATATAATATCTTCGTGACCTTGGTATGATAAGGTAAACTTAATAAGTCGGCGATTAAAGGTCTGGTTTACTTCAGAATATATATATTTAAAACATCCCTACATGTTTCGGCAATACGCCTTTGTCAAGAGAATACAAAATTTTTAATTGCCGAAACATATAGGGATGTTTTAAATATATATACTCTGAAGTAAACCAGACCTTTAATCGCCGACTTATTAAGTTTACCTTATATATATATATATATATATATATATATATTTAGTGTTTAAAGAATTTTGTTTTTCTTTTTTATTTTATTGGCCGTGTCTTAATATTAAAAATAATAGATTTTTATTGGTTTTAGCGGCCTTTTATTGAATTTTGATGTTTGTTTACGACGTTTCGACTTTTATCAATTCAGTCTTTTTCAAGCATCTGGAAACAAGAATCAATACAATGAACGTGAGAACTGTGTTTGTTTCGTGTGATATAACAATTAAATTAACAATTTTAAATTTAAAATTATATTAAGAAATGAATTACGAATTAGGTTAGCATTTTACGTAGAAAATTAAATAACATTAAATTAAAATAGCTTAGAATGGTAGGGGGCATTTAAGTGATTAATATCTGTATGAATTAATTGGAGACTTAACAATTATAAGTTTAAAATTAGATTAAAAAATGATTACAAGTTGATTTTTTTATGTTAATTTTATGTAATTTTCAATGTTAAATGTTAACTCAACTTGTAATCATTTTTTAATCTAATTTTAAACATATAATTGTTAATAATTGTTAAGTCTCCAATTAATTCATACAGATATTAATCACTTAAATGTCCCCATACCATTCTAAGCTATTTTAATTTAATGTTATTTAATTTTCTACGTAAAATGCTAACCTAATTCGTAATTCATTTCTTAATATAATTTTAATTTTAAAATTGTTAATTTAATTGTTATATCACACGAAACAAACACAGTTCTCACGTTCATTATAATGAGTCTTGCTTCCAGATGCTTGAAAAAGACTGAATTATAAAAGTTGAAACGTCGTAAACAAACATCAAAATTCAATAAAAGGCCGCTAAAACCTATAAAAATCTATTATTTTTAATATATATATATATATATATATATATATGAAGGTGTAGTTTCTCGGGTTCTTGGCCGCGTGTGAGTTTTGTCCTGAAAAGGTCCTACACTGACACACGGACCGACCAGGGAACTTACAGGCACACGGACCAATTACACGAAGCCGCGCACGCATGACGTCAATAGTGGGACGCCCCCTCCCGACACAGCAGCATATAACAAGAGGGAGTGCTAGGCGCACATCAGACGATCTCCAGCGACAGACCGACTAGCTCCTGAAGATGACGACTGTGATCTCGTTGAAACGTAGAGTAAATAGTCCTTTTTAGGACAAAACTCACACGCGGCCAAGAACCCGAGAAACTACACCTTCATCATACGTCCGCGAGAACATCAAGAGTAACATATATATACTTGTAACTATTATCGGCCGTACTATAATAATTAATTAATCGGGTAAGCGGTCTGTCAACTAAAAACTCATTTATTTTTAAGCTCTATATTTCGTAGTCATTTGCTACTTCTTCAGGAGACTAAAAATATAGTTAAAAATTACCAGTGGACGCCACTAAACATGTTAAAATAGATTTTTCTACATCTATTTTAACATATTTAGAGATTAACACTACAACACAGAACAAATACCACAAAAGCCAAGGAAAACAACTACTTATAAATATGTCCCAATACCTTATATAAACCAAATCTTAGCAACATATAACATAAAATCAGCTCACTAAAACTCTAATAATCTCAACAACTTACACTCAAAATTAAAAGACAAAATATACCTATATTTAAAAAAACGCACGTTATTTATGAAATCCCATGCAACGACTGCAAAGGTGTATACATCGGCCAAACAACATAATATCTGCAAGAACGTTTAAATGGATATAAATTCTCAAACAACAGTACAGCCCTAAAAAACACATTAAGCAGACCAATCATACTTTGAATTTCGATGAAACCTCAATAATCACATCCGAAAAAAATAGCAAGGCAAGAAACATATTAGAAAGCATACACTTACAAAAAAAAACACAGATTCCATAAACGACAGAACAGACACAAATAACGAAAAAAAAACACATGTCCGAGAAAACTTTAAACCAACATCTCCTGTATGGTGGATGACACTACAAACATTTTCACACGTCAAAACGACAATAAACATATACCCCGTTAAGAAAAGGTCTAAGGTATTTTGAAATGGTAACCAAAAACGAATAGATTACATATTAACAGCATAATTTTAATGTAATGTTTAATGTTTTTCAATAAATGTTATAGTTTTGAAAAAGGCACTATATATAGAACCGAAACGTCAACATAAATTAAATATTGTTTTAATTACCTGGCCGCTACTCCCAAGAAACAATTACTTTTTGTTATATATATATATATATATATATATATATATATATATATATATAAAGTTTGGTTAATATCTGAAGGCACCCACGATGCGCGAGGCGTGGCTAAAATATATCTATCTCCCTCGTTTAATGCTGTGTTCTCCTTTTTTGTCTTAAAATTGTTTCCCACGCAAGTGTCATCAGATGTTAACCGAGCTATACACGGAGTGCCAATATTTTTAAGAACATGTAATATTCGACATTCGAAATCGGTCAAGATTTTAATTAATTTAAATGAAAACAAAATAAATTAAAATACGAGAAGTGTACAATAGCGAAATTAAATTTAAACTATGCGCAACTATCACATTATTAACAATATTTCGTATAGTGAAATGCAATTATCATAAAAATTTTATCACAAAAAAAAACATTGTTTTCACAATTTTTTTAATTCATTTTTATATTTAAATCCTGCACCAATTGCAGAACAAACCTCATTGTTTCTGTCCCGAAAACGTCCTTCTCTCTTCAGCATGTTGAGTAAGTTCTCTTTCAATTATTTATTTAGTGAATTCTTTTTAAGTTAATTCAAAACAAAATTAGATACAATTTATTCCATTATTTCAATATATATAAGTTATAAGAATTGTCGACAGTACTACTAGTTAATAATAAATTAAAAACAGGCAAGCGATCTGTCAATTAAAACTAATTTATTTTCTATCTCTATATTTCGCAACCAATTTGTTGCTTCTTCAGGAGGTGCTACAAGGTTAATGAAAAAAAGACATTTAATAAATTGGTGTATATAGGGATAACAAAATACTCAAACAAAATACAGAATCTAGAGTTAAAAAAATGGAAATGACCTACATAGACATGCTAAAATTGATTAAATTTAAATTTAAAACATTAAGGTAGCTGCAGATACATGGTTTAACGTCAACCTTTAAAAAACATGCATATGTAAAAGTTAAAATTTACAAAATATATAAAAAAGCAGCAAAAAAAAACTAAAGTACAAAAATATCAAAACCAAAAATAGTACGCTATAAATTTATATATTTAGATAGCAATGTTTAGGTCAGATTTCCGATTATTTCATTTTATAGAGTATTCATTTTTTAATTTATTCTTATTGATATGGCCTTTATCACGGCTTCGCAAATTTATGGCATTCTTCTTATCAATTTTGCTGAATAGTCGGTATCAATCTGTTCCTAATTATCTTGTAAATAAGCCCGAACCTTTTCGGCCTGTTTGACCTTTAGCATTTCGAAGAAGCTCAACGTACACGAGCCAACGAAGGGCAAACCAGGGCTCATATCCTAGCTGTTTATTTCATATCATTTTTTTGTTGACCGATAATCTGCTTTTCGGATGCCACCGTGTTATTTTTTATAATGACCAAATATTCTCTTTTTCGCATTATTTTAGTAAATTTGTATTAAACTGGTCGTTCTTATATCAACGAAGAAACTTCAAACTATAATGTTTTCACGTCCATGTTTCACTGAAAGACTGCAGCTTGATTGAGGCCGGACCGATGAATCGAATAATTCAAATTCAATCAATAAGCGTATTTTCATAGTAGGAACAGGCAATTTCATTCTTAGCTTATTATTAGGGACTGGATACGAGGGACCGATGACTCATCGCTCACGGGCGTACTATTGAAAATTTGTATTTTTAAAGAGTTTTTAATTTTATTTATATAATTGGAAAACAAACGGGTGGTGATCTATAAAATACGAAATACATTTTTATTTGTTCATTTTGTAGTTCAAGTTGAGTGAAGGAGTCAGGCGCGGCCCGTGATGACTTATTTGGGAGTGCAAGTACCGGGTGCGCCAAGTTTTATGTCCACCCCACTTTTTGACCTTTAATATTATAGGAAAGGAACACAATTTATACAGTATACATAGTGGATATTAGCCTTTCGAGAGTGCATATTAGTTTTTTAATATTGTTTGTAGAAGGCCGTAAAATGAAAAAAAACTGCATTTACATTAGATTTACAAATTTTATTCGCCATGTTATGATGGCCATTTCAACTTCTAGAACTTAAGATTCTAATCAGAATTGAAAAATATTAATTAGATTTCAAGTAAATCGTGGTTTTACACATTGGATACACATTTTAAAATTCAATTTTTTTATTCACATCAAATGTTCAAAATGCCTTCCTTCCTGTTCGATGCATCGTCGAAGTCTCCTTTTAAAATGTTCTAACACAGTATTAGCACGGTTTAAATGATTAATTTCCTCAAACGCCAACCTGATTCTTTCCCTCATATTTTCCATTGTTGTTGGTTCTTCTCTGAAGACCATTTGTTTTATAGTTCCCCACAAATAGAAATCAGGCGGCGTTAGATCTGGAGGCCGTGCTGGCCAACTGATGGGGCCACCCCTACCTATCCACCTCTCTCCAAATTGCTGATCCAATTGCGCCCTTACAATTTGGCTGAAATGGGGAGGTGCGCCATCTTGTTGGAACCACATACCTTAAATCAGCAGAAAATAAAGTAAAATATTTTTGAAATTATTTAATAGTTTGGTTACTTACGTTGTCTTACGTCCAGAGGTATTTCCTCTAACAATTGTCCCAAATTTTCTTGCAAAAAATTAGCATACGTGTTCCCATTTAGATGCCCATTAAAAAAAAAGGGACCCACTAATTTATTATTAATCACCCCTCCCCAAGCATTAATGGACCAGTAATTCTGCGTGACTCTTTCTCGCATCCAATGGGGATTTTCTACTGCCCAATAGTGCATGTTATGTCTATTAACCTGTCCATTATTCTTAAAGGTACACTCATCAGTGAAAAGGACGTAATCAAAAAAGTGTGCATTCTGTCTTAATTGCTCTTCAGCCCACTGACAAAAATTTACCCTATTTTCATAATCTTGACCGTGCAATTCTTGGTGCAGTTCTATGTGATAGGGGTGATAGGCGTATTTCTTTAAGATGCGACGCACACTTGTCGCACTAATGTTGGTTTGTTGACTTAAATCGCGAATGCTTATATGATGATTATTTTCTACCGTATTAAGAACTCGTGCTTGATTTAATTGATTAGTAATAGGTAGATTGTTGTAAATTTTCTTTTTGTGCGTCACAGTTCCGGTCTCTCTTAATTGCTCAAATAGCCTGATAAAAATTTTTCGGTGTGGATGTTCCAGATCGGGAAATCTTTCCGCATACACACGTGCAGCTTCTGAAGCATTTTTCAGACACTCTCCAAATACCATGAGCATTTCAGCTTTTTCAGCGACTGAATATTGGAAAGGCATGATTAATATAGGAGGTCGAACCACTAAAGAAAAATAAGGTAGTTGTTTTAATGTATCTAATAATTGTTTCCTCAACTTACCTTCTTAAATATCTGCTCCTATAAAGCGAAAAAAAACCGTAATAACCTAAAAAATTATTAAAAATTAATTAAATTTCAGGATAAGAAGCTTCATAAACATTCAATTTAGTATGTGGAATGTGGCCACCCTCACGTAATTAGAACTTTCGATTTTAGGGGTGGGCATAAAACTTGGCGCACCCGGTACAATGATGCGAGTGCTTCGTATATTCTCGTGTACTAACTGCAACGTTTTCTTAGTAAACACCGAAAACACACGAGGCACTCGCATCTCGCATCATTGTACTTGCACTCCCAAATACGTCATCACGAGCCGCGCCTGGAAGGAGTATTAATATTAACTAACAATACCTTCTTAAGGTTCTTTTCTGTAAAATTTGTGCTCTTTAAATGAAATACACCCTAGTAAATAGAAAACGTCATTTTTACATCGCAACTTGTTCTAGGTGCATACTGGAAATATTCCTTTATTTCAACGTATATAGCAGTTAGATTTTGAGGCATTGTCGCCATACACAATTGCCGCAATGTTATTATGTCTGGATTTATATTAAAAACTGCGTTTAACTCTTGCCGAAGGCCACATCCGAAGTCACTTGGAATACTTTTCAAGTTACTAATAGCCACATCTACTGTGGTTAATCCACCATTTAATTTGAGATTTTGATTTTCAAAATAAGTCGCTAGTTTTGGCAAATTTCCAAAAAAAATTTCCACATATGATTTTTGAGGCTTGTTCCTATAATGTATTACTTAAATATACGTGCAAATGAAATAAAATAAATAGACATAGTGAAACTAAATGAAGCAATTGTAGTTTTAACATAGCTTCGAATCAGCTTCGAAGGAAATCTTATAATTTCGTAGCCAGTTTTGAATGTTTTCTTTTTTCCAGCTTGTGGTAGGACATTGGATTGCTAATTTACTAAAATAACTTGCGTTATCAATAATTATCATAGAAGGCTCTTTAAGACGTCTTAGAAGCTGACTCTCAAACAAATGAATAAAATTTTCATGGTTCATTACTCCATGATAGTCAAAGTACTTAGTGTTCGAACTAAATATCAGGGATGCAACAGGTATGACTCCATTGACATTGCCAGCATGTAAAATGATGTACCTACAATGCAATTTACAAATATTTAAAACATAAGCTTTAAATATATGAATATTGTAACTCTAGATTTGCTTTGTGCGGCAATTCCATCAATCCTTGTCGAGGATTATCTTTGCTCCAATGAAAACCTATTTCTTTTAAAATAGTTCCTAGAGAAGAGACACTTCCATGAAATATGTCCCTATCCCTCAAAATTTGTAGCACACTATGCCCTGTAATGTGTTGTTCTAAAATATACAAAATATTTAGAAGTAAATTAAAAATGGTATATAATGTACTTACTAGTACGATACATTTCATATATCACATTCTTTATACATGTTTTTATAGAATCATTTATACCTAACAGGGGTTTAGACTTTTGTCGATTTGCTTTCGGATCAGTGAGGGATTCATTGTTTTTCACTGCTTGTGAGATTGCACTAACAGAAGATATGCTGATAATCAAAGCTGCGGCAACATGCTAAAATTACAAAAGTTTTCATTCCTTGAACACTATATTTATGAAAATACACCACTTACTTCCCTTACTGCTTCAAAAGGTATCAAAGGTTGTCCGTCAATGCGAATACTGTCTCTTGCTCTTGTTCAAAGAACGTTATTAACGATGGAACCATTTCTTTAACTTGTTTACGCATATACTTCGGCATTTTAGCGCAATACAGTCACCAAATATCGTGAAGGAGATATTTTGAAATACGGGTTCTAGTAGTGGATGGATAAAAATCAATAGAACTTTTACAGGACGCTAAAGGGAACTTATTCGAGTGTGAATTTATAGTGGGAAGGGATATTTGATTGAAAATAATATTTAAAAAAATAAGAACAATTTACTAACCTCGCATTTTGTCCATTTTTCAAATCAGGAAAAAAAGGGCAATTTTCGGCTAATAGTGTCTTTCAAATTCCCTAATCTATTAAGTAAACATCACTCTTTCGTATTTTTGCTATATTAACCTTCAATTTGTTTAATTAATATTGTTAAAAAGATGTGAAAAATTGCTATTTTTCTACGGAATTTTCTCGTTCAAATTGACATAACTGTAACAACAGCAGTTACAAGCTACCAACTTAAACGTTTACATTAAAATGTTATTGACGCGATGTCTATCTATATCAATTTATTTTTTCCAATTGTCATATTTAAAGGCAGGCAATGACATAACCTGAAAAGTTGAGAGGAGGGTATTCAAGTAATAATCATATAAATTTTAATACATATATTAAACATAACCTGAAAAGTTGAGAGGAGGGTATTCAAGTAAAAATCATATAAATTTTAATACATATATTAAACTTTATCAATCACATACACATCAATTAATATTATCACTCACAAATTTATTAGCAAATGTAAAGAAAAAATACATCCTCGTTCTAAATCTTATTTCTAATTGATGATCAATTGTAAATTTAACAAAGTTATGTCGTCCATAACAAACGCCATTTTAAATTTGACAATTGGAAAAAATAAATTGATATAGATAGACATCGCGTCAGTAACATTTTAATGTAAACGTTTAAGTTGGTAGCTTAAAACTGGTGCTGTTAAAGTTATGTCAATTTGAAAATGAAAATGACGTATTAAAATAGACACTTTTTAATTACTTTTTAACAATGTTATTTAAACATATTGAATGTTAATATAGCAAAAATACTTAAGAGTGATGTTTATTTAATAGATTAGGGCATTCGAAATATACTTTTAAAAAGTCCAAAAAGTCCAAAAGGCCAAAGTGTAGCAATTTCAATCATTTACGCCTTCATCTATCAATTATAAAATACAATTTACATATACAGTCAGCGCTCGCTTAACGTACAGCCTGCTTAACGTACGTCCGCTAATACGTACATGTTCATTTACCACCCTCTGTTTGCACGAACGTATCAAATATCCATACGAACGTAATACAGCAGATCTACGTAACTTACACTGTCGGCTGTCCGTCGTTTATGCATGTTATGTTTCTCAAATTAAAAATGAAAATAATGAATAACAACTGATAGAAATAATTTATTTTGTTGTAGTTTGTAATGTAATACAAAAATAAAGTACTGCCTACATAAGTGTGCATAAAACTTAAATTTAATTCTTCTTTGTTTGTGTCAAGAACTTATCCATAGTCAATTCAATTGTGTTGTAAAAGTTCTTTTCCTCTCCTGATACAGTGTTTTATAACATAATGTGGTATTGCGAAGACTACGAATTACGTTTATGCTTCTTTCGCTATCTGGATCACAATTTTCTACTAGAGCAACAATATCTTCCACCTTACTTAAAATTTCACTTATTATTTGTAGTTTTATTTCTTTTGGAAGTAAGTTTTCTTGATGTTCGGCATCATGATCGGTTTGTGTTACCATTTGTTCGTGCAGTTGAATTAAATCACTGGCTGTAAGCTCTTCTGAATGACCCTCTATTAAATCAATAATATCTTCATTATCGATATTCAGTTCAAGTCTTCTTCCCATTTCCACAACTTCATCTATAATTTCATCTTCAGTTTCTTCAATAACATTTTCATCGTCAGAAACAAACTGAGGACACAACTTTTTCCAAGATCTATTCATAGTTGTACTTTTAATTTCAGCCCAACTTGTACCAATATTTCGAACCGCAGCAAGAATATTGTAACTTTTCCAATAACTTCTTACGCTTACACCTTCTCCTTTATCGATAGCTTTTATCATTTCTGCCATAGTTGTCTTCAAATAATATTTTTTGAAAGTTGCAATGACAGTCTGATCCATAGGTTGAAGCAACGATGTTGTGTTTGGCGGGAAATAAACAACTTTTATATTAGGACACAATTCATCTAACGTTACGAGATGGCCCGGTGCATTGTCTAGAATTAGCAAGGCTTTAAAATTTAAATTAGTTTTGGAACAATAATTTTGCACTGAGGGTACAAAATAATTTTTGAGCCAATCCTCGAACAAAGCAACAGTAACCCAGGCTCTGCGGTTTGATTTCCAAATTACTGGCAATAAAGATTTTGCAATTCCCCTAAAAGCCCTAGGATTTTCACTATGGTATACTAGCATAGGCTTCAATCCCCTGCCGCATTTCCACCCAATTGTAGTGTAAGGCGATCTTTGGAGGCTTTATGTCCTGACATACGTTTTTCGTCAACAGATATGTACGTATTTGCTGGCATTTTCTTCCAGAATAAACCTGTTTCGTCGACATTGAACACTTGTTGCGCGCAGTAGGCTCCGTCTTCTATTATCGCTTTGAGGTATCCAGGAAAAGCATTTGCCGCATTAAGATCAGCACTAGCTGCTTCGCCGGTCACTTTAATGTTATGTAATCTAGCTCGAATTTTAAATCTTTGAAACCATCCCCAACTTGCGTTGAAAGTTTCAACATTTGAAGTTTCTCCCATGTTATATGTCAGTTCTCTGTGAATTTGTTTAGCCTTTTCTTGGATAATAGAAAGGCTTACTGGAACATTACGTTGATTTTGATCTTCTAACCAGAGCTTTAAAAGTTGTTCCATTTCCTCCATCGCGTTTGAACGTGCTCGAGTAGCAAAATTCTGCTGTATGTTTCCACCACTTTTCATATGTGCCTTTACGTTTTCTTTGTTTTTCACTATGGTGTTTACTGTTGAACGACTCAGACCTAGATTCCGTCCTATTTCTGCCATCTTTTCTCCTCTTTCTGCTTTTTCAATAATTTGTAATTTTTTCTCGAAGCTAATAGTCTTTCTTCTTCTTCGATCTCTTTCACTTTCACTCATATTTTTAATGTTTTTTACTAAATATTTCGTAAAACTAGAGTCACTATCACTATTTCCAGCCACCACTCGGTATCAATACATTTTACGAATGGATGTAAACTAGTAACAGAAAGCAGTTTATTTTACGGTGACTACAAAATAGGGGAAATCCCCGTCTTGTGAATTCGTATAATAAATCAAGCATTTATTGCATAGTTTCAACCCGACAAAGTGTACGTTCGAATAAACCAATACGTACGTTCGTATGAACAAAGAGGCGTATGTAACCATAAAATCGTAAACACCTGCTTTTATATGTAATTTCACCGCCCGCTTAACGTACATCCGTTTAACGCACAACAATTTGTGCACGCATTATGTATGTTAAGTGAGCGCTGTCTGTATTATGGGCAATGGTACGTCAATAAATACGTGTATCGATATTTATCTTGCCTCAACTTTACATCATTTAATTTGGTAATAAGGTCCGGCGTATTTAAAATAGAAAGGTCATGTTTAAACTTGAATTTACTGAATTCCTTAACCAACCATTGAAGTTGACATTAAAAAGGTTGACTGTCATTTGACATTAAAGTCACTGCTTAAGAGAATAAAAATTCAGGGCAGTTTGTAACAAGTGTTCATTTGAAAAGTCAATCTAGGTTACTTTGAAATTTTGATAGAATAAGACGCAAATATATTACTGTCGTGAGCAAAAAAATCGGGACAGTGTCAAAATCGTAATGTCAATTTCCCTTATTTTTTAGCATTGTAATTTTGACATTTGATTAATTTTCAAACTGTACGTCAGATTATCTATCATAGTGGCTAATTAAAAATTGAAAATACCGCATTTTTCGAAAACTGATAAAGTCAGACCTGTTACTAGTTTGGAAAATCATTAAGAACTGTATCGGATCGGTTCAATTTAATATTGGTAAAAGCCGCAAGAATATATTAAAAAAATGGAGGGAAGAGGATAATTTAATTAGTCACAACCCTTTCAAAACATTAAAGGAAGCTATAAGAACAATACAATTTCCTGTGTCATCTTGTAACACAATGGTTACAAGAGAATGAAATTTAAACTTGATATTTCCCGCCCTACAGTCTTTATCTAAATCTCAATGTATGGGGATTAATGAGATATAGCTGTTACCCGGGAAGAATTTTGGGAGATTGTTCAAAATGCTTGGCATCAAATTCCTATAAATGTTGTACAAAATATCGTCGCTTCAATGTCTACAAGATTAGATGAAGTTATAAATAATAACGGTGGAATGACGAAATACTAATTATTTTAATTATATTCTTTCTCTATCGTTTTTAGTAATTTGTATTAGTATATATTGTAAAAATGTTTAATAAATGTCAATGAAACATACATTTTTGACAATTCCTGACTTACTATTATGAGTAAAGATAGCCACTTAAGTAGTCACAATTTAAACAAAAACAGTGTCACGTTTTTTTTGCTCACGACAGTAATATGTGTTTGTTGTTCCATAAACGTAAATCCAAAAGACATTTGATAATGTCAATCACAAATATCAGTTAGTGCATAAAATAATCGTGCGTCGATTCTGGTTTAAATAAATTGCTTCTCAGTTTTAAAATGGCTTTCACTTTAGAACATAAATTTTTTTTAGTGGTAATAAAATTGATGGTTTATGAGTTTATTCAATTCAAGATTGCATGGTAGAATTTCAAGTTGAGTTTCCACATTTTGTAATAGATTATATACAATTTAAGAATACTTTGGATAGAACTTTCAAACTTTTTTCTGAAACTGGTAGTCTCTTAAGAAAATCAGCAGCGGAGCAGTTAAGAAACGTACACCTCAAGTTGTCAATCGTGTTCAAGAAATAATGGAAAATGCACCACAAACATCTGTTCGACATTTGAGTCAACAAATAAACCTTTCTGTTGGTACAACTCACAAGTTATTAAAAAAAGATATGCAACTTTATCCATACCGTGTCACAGCAGTACAAGAATTGTTAGAAATTGATTACCCACGTAGACTACAGTTTTGTAATTGGGTTGTAAATATGAACAATAATGAAGAACTTTCGCAAAGAGTCATCTTTACTGATGAAGCATGGTTTTATTAAACGGGATACCTAAATTCACAAAATACAAGAATTTGGAGTAGTGAAAATCCACATGTAATTAATGAAGAATCGCTACATCCAGAGAAAATTCGTGTTTGGGCAGCGATAAGCCAAAGGCGAATCATTGGACCAATATTTTTTCAGGGAACGTTAACTGCTCAAAAGTACCGTACGGAAATTTTACAACCATTTGTCAATCAGTTGCATGATGATGAACTTCAAAATGCATATTTCCAACAAGACGGAGCACCTTGTCACTGTACTGCAGAATTTTTTGATGAGCGCATAATTAGTCAAAATACTGAAATTGCCTGGCCTGCACGTTCATGCGATTTAACACCTTGCGACTTCTTTTTGTGGCCTTATCTAAAAAATAACATATTTCGAACACCTATATTGAATTTGAATGATATGCTACAGAGAATAGAACAGAAATGCATGGAAATTAATAACAATCCAGTAATGTTGCGGAATATCATCAGAAATTTTGAACGGAGGATTTTAAAGTGCATTGATCTTGAAGGACAACATTTTCAACATTTGTTATAGTTTTCAATAAATACCTATTATTTGTTATTTATTTGTATGTATGAAACTGTCAAAATATACGATTTCGTAGGTTAAGTAGTAAATTTTAATTTACGACATACTTCAAAATGTTCTCAGTAAATCACATGCTACTAGATTGACTTTTCAAATGAACACTTGTTAGTAGGTATCTTTAGTAATTTTTTTCTCGTTTCTATTTCACATAATTAACAGAGCTAGAGCGTTGAGCGTTTTTTATATGACTGTATAAAATTGTTAAATTGTCTTAGAGTAACGTCCCTTACTAACATCGTTGTATTTGTTTCAGTTGTTTTCTTATTGGTAACCTGTTTATCAATAAGCAGGGCTGATGTAATTCGTGACACAACATTGTTTGCCAAGAGGCTTTGTGGAGTGCTGCCCTATAATGGCCAAAATTCAGTTTTCTCTCCTATAAGCATTCACGCAAGTTTATCATTACTTTATCAAGGTGCCGCCGGACAGACAGCGACAGATATCGGTAAAGTCTTATCTCTGCCGAATGCTAATGCTACTGCAATAGAATATAAAGATTTTATAAAGGTTCTTAACACTAAAGGCAACGTAACCATTGAATTCGCTGACAAAATATACGTGGGCAACAAATTTCCAATTCTAAAAAGCTTCAAAGACACTGCTAAAGAATATTTTTCTTCAGAAACTGAAAATATTAACTTTAGTGAACGTGAAGAAGCTGCGACTGCTATTAACACTTGGATCAGAAGCAAAATACACGATAAGATGAACGATTTAATTTCAGCAGAAGATCTTTCGCCTCTGACCAGCATAGTTTTAACGAATACCATCTACTTCAAAGGATTATGGGACCGACCATTTCTAAAAAGCGCTACAAAGATTCAGAAATTTTATACTTCACCATCGAAAACTGTCGAATGTGAAATGATGTCACAAGAAAATATTTTTTTTTATTGGAAACATGATGAATTAGACGCCCAATTATTAAGAATTCCTTACAAAGATAGTAATTTCAGTATGCTTATTCTGCTGCCAAATGATAATATTGACATTAATATGTTTAAGAGAAGACTCATTAAGTTTGACATCAATTCCGTTTTAACTAGCATGGTAGAGATGCATGTGGCTTTACAGCTGCCTAAATTCAAAATTGAGTCTACTTTCGATCTAAAATACCCACTGAGTCTTGTAAGTTTTTATTTTCTTTTGTTTATTAAAAGCGTAATATTTATTTTTCATTAATTTGTAACATTACACTCTATACACAGGGTTAACAATATTAGGAACAATTTTTCCAACTTTCGCGTGCAGGTATCTCTGGCAGTCAATACAAGATTGCCTCACTGTGGACGGTTTTTGCCAGGAGTGCGAGTAGTGGGCAAGTATGCACCTGCACATCGCTCAGTTAGTCGGAGTTTCGTTGTTGTGACTACCACCCCAACAAAATGCGAAAAGTGTAGGGCAGAAGAGTAGATTCAGCTCGTGTGTTTCTAGGATTCTAGCCAAAGCCCTCGTTATCTAATTAGTAGAGTCGACAAAGAGGGGCAAGTTTCAGTGCAGTGCGGAGAAGTATTCGCGACATTTATGTTCGTGACTTTCATGAGCGAGCATAAGCGATGCGGGCGCTTGAATGTTTACACATACATGAGTGTATGCACATAAATTTGGTAATTACAGGTATATAAAGAAAGAAACGATAAGCTGTTAACAAAAAAAGGAAGAGATTAGGCAAATAAATAAAACACACATAAGATGTTTTAAATTTACACTTTATTAATAAAATAATGACAGCTGTTTCGCTAACACAGTAGCTTCTTCAAATTCAACTTAAGACTAAAGATACATACAAGATACAGCGTTAATCAGGTAGTTGACCCAAGTTAAAATTCTAGGAACTATTATATTTATATTTTGCTTTTTGAAAACTATACCATGTCCTACTTGTGTGAGATTTAAGTATAAAAATATAGTATAAGCAACTAAGAAACAATATTTCAATGGGTGAACAGATTTAACAATGGGGATGAATTCAAGTCTAATTTATCGTTTAGTAACATTTCTGAGTTTTTAAGTTTATTAATTTCTAAAGACTCTAAACAATTTAGTTTTCTACCTTTATTTTCTACATGTATGGTGTCGAATTGTAAATTAAATTCGTGCTCATTCTCTATTAAATGATTAGAGTAGGTTGAGTCAGTTTTCTTATTGATATAAGAATGCTAGTGGTCTTGGATTCGTTTTTTTAAACGTTCTACCTGTCTGTAGCGGATCATGTACCAAAACATATATTGGACAGACAGGTAGTCTTTAGTTTCTGGGGCAAGCAAATTTTTTTGTTTCAGCCTAGACCCCAGTACTTCAGAAAGATCTTTTGAAAGTCCCAAATCTCTTACTAAATCATTCAGTTCGGCTTGTGAAAATAGCTGAGGTTGGTTTTGACCTGAGGTTGATGGTTCAAAATCACTATACATCTGTACGGAGCCGGAAGTTGAAGAGGTTTCAATATCTTCTTGTAGTACTTTGGGGGGTATAGGTATAGGTACATGATCACTGTGAGGAACTGGTCTGATAGCTGATTTAATATTGTTTGGGTACAAAATATGTTTCAAAGTTTTTCTATTATGCCCCTTAATATCACAAAGACAAAAGTAGCAATCTTCATGATGATTTTGCGGTCCTCTCCAAACCATCGGTATTCCAAAAGGAAGGCTTTTTCTATTCCCTTTAGTCCAATGTCTTAAACCTTCTTCACATACCTTACAAACAACGTGCGGTGCCCAATCTTTATCTTGATCTCCTAATTTGATTTTGAAATAAGCATAATATGCATTTTTCACAAATTCACCAATTGGTCTCTTAAACTTTTTCAAGACGAAATATCCACAAATATAACAGAAATCATCTGGTTTGTTTTTGCAACACCGGCTAGACATATTTTTAAGCAATGTTTATTTATCAAATACCACGCACAACACTAAAGACAAATTAATTTTACTTATTTACTGATCGACACTCAGAGCTATAATGAAGTAAATGACATTAAAATATACATTTTGTTTGGAGTGATAAACTTGAAATCCTTCTTCGCAGTAGTATTAATAAAGTGAAAGCATAATAAATAGGATTTAGCAGGTAAAAATTCTCGGAAATCTTGTCCAAAATTAATACATGTAATAAAAGATTTACATCAGGTAATGAGAGCTTATTTAACAAATTTCTTTAAAACCACAATAGAAAATCATTTTTAGGTTAATACCTGGAATTTGAAGTAGTACATTCATTTTAAAATGTATTAAAACGCTTATTATAAGATTTTTTTTATATTTTTTTCTTTTTCTTTTGTGCAAAAAAAAATCTGTGGGTGGTAGAGACCAACTGTATTTTAATTAGTTATTGCTATATAAAACTGAGCTTAACAAACAAAAATCACGTCATCACAAATTTTATGCAGGCCTGTGTAAGCAATTAAATTTGGGTCATAGTTATTATTGACAGCTATTTGTTTAATAATAGTTAATTCTTTGTTGTAATTATTAGTCGTTAAAGGAATTGTTAAAAGTCTGTGTATCATACTATTGTAAGCTGCTAATTTATGGTTATATGGGTGGATTGAACTATTATGAATTGTTATATAAGTATGTGATGATACGGCAGACTATGTGCCCACACTGTCAAATTTAATATAATATAATAAATTTAATATATATATATGTTTATATACTGAGAAGGATTGTTCGACGTTGAGAGATGTTATATTTGCATAGTTAAAGTGCTCTTGGTATCTGTACAATGGATCTTCAGTATTGGTAAAAAGTTGACCTAATTTTGTAAAATCTACATTTTTATCTAATACACCTTATGTGTATTATTAAATTTAACAGTGTGGGCACATAGTCTGCCGTCTTTAGTGATGATTTATGGAATATGGAAAAATCTTGTTTATTATTTATTCTTGAAATAGTAAGGTCTAAAAAGTTGATAGAGTTATTTTGTTCAATTTCTACGGTGAATTTGATATTACTATGGATTGTATTTATATATGTTACGAAACTATCTAATTGTCTAGTGGTACCAGTAAAGCTGGCTAAAATATCATCCTCATATCGGTGCCAGTAAATAAATTTGTTAACAATTCCTTTAACGACTAATAATTACATCAAAGAATTAAATATTATTAAATAAAAATAGCTGTCAATAATAACTATGACCCAAATTTAATTGATAATATTATAGTTAAGAAAATGTACAAGCAAACGTTATAACAAGTATTTCCTTCTGATAAGAGTAAAAATAATCAATTTAAAAGTTTAACGTACATAGGAAAACCTTCAATTAAAATTAAAAAATCTTTAGAAACTTTAGACTTAAATACATGCTTTAAAACAGACAATAATTTAGCCAGGTTCATTAAAAACAATAAATCAAAATCTTCAAAAGTTAATAAATCAGGTGTATATAAATTAAAATGTGGTAGTAATTGTGACAAAATTTATATTGGTAGAACTTTCAGAAATTTCAAAACTAGAATTTCAGAACATAAACATAGTTATGATTACAAAAAACTAGATTCTAATTACTCAAATCACTTATTATCTGAAAACCATTCATTCGATCTGAAGTTTGAAATCTTACATGTACCAAATAAATCGCATAAATTAGACCTCTTAGAAGCCCTGGAAATAAATAAAAATAAAAAGTCTGGGAATTTACTGAATGACCAACTAGATATAAATAGTTCTCCTTTACTAATCTTATTTAATTAGGGTTTTTCCATGTGATTATTGTGTTTGAATGCCTAATCTCTTCCTTTCTTTGTTAACAGCTTGTCATTTCTTTCTTTATATACCTGTAATTACCAAATTTATGTGCATACACTAATTTCATTTGTAGAATAATTATTATACCATCGTCGTTTGATAAAGCTACAGTGTTAGCGAAACGCGTCACATTTTTGTAAACGTTTAGTAAATATACGCTTTATATAGTGAAGATTAAACAAATTAATTGTTTTGTTTTATTTTACATCGTATTAATATGGATCTTCACCAAGTAACAGCCTCATCTATTCAATTTTCAAATACAGTGTAAACTCCATGTAACGTTACTCGATTAAACGATTATTATTAAAAGAAAAAATGTTTTGGTGCATACAGAGAGTAGTTAATTTTATGTACTCCTCTATTTGATTGGTAGAAACTGCATTAAACTCTAAAAATTCTCTGAGCATGTTTAGGGTGGAATCTATGGGTACACTTGGAAATAATGAAACTACGTCAAAAGAAATGAGTCTATCATTTAGCTTAATGTCAATTTTGCTTAATTTGGAAATGAGATCACCCGTATTCAAAATAGAAAGGTCTTGATCAAATTTAAACTTACTAAATTTATTGACTAACCATTTGGCGATTTCGTAAGTGGGAGAGTTTATGTTTGAAACTATAGGACGATAAGAATTACCTGGTTTATGTATTTTAGGTAGACAATATAAATGAGGAATTTTTGGGTTACTAGTTTTTAATTTTAATATTTGTTTTTTGTCTAATAATAAATTACATTCGTTAAGAGTGCTGTGTCTGTTTTTTATAAAATTATTCAGAGGATCCTTTTTTATTTTAATATACGGGCCGGTTTCTAGAAGTAGCTCTACATCATTAATATAATCTGATTTATTTAAAATTACAACTGCATTGCCCTTATCAGATTTTGTGAAGACGCAATCCTTGTTTCTTTTTAAAGATGTGACTGTTTTATAATTCCTGTTTGGTTTGTATTTTTTGTTTTTTGTCTTTTTGATGGTTTGTTCAAGCATCTGGGCTGATTCTATGTTGAAGGCTGCTCTATTTTCCTTTGGTATATGAAATGTAGCGCTATGTAGGTCATTAATTAAATTTTCCACTTGAAGTTTATTCTGTTGAACACTGAACTTTAGACCTTTGTTGAGCAATTCTAGTTCTTCTGGAGTAAACTTGGTTGATGATTTGTTGATTATTGTATTATGATTTAATTGTTTTGCAATTGGTGTCTGTGTATTTTCGCGGAGATTTGATAATTTTCGGTTTAGTGTTCGTTTTTTATTTAATATTTTCGCTTCTACAAGTCGATGTAATTTGCGTTCAAATTCTTCCCATTCAAAGTTGTTATGAAGACTACTTAGTTTTAGGTGTAAGTAGTACGCGGATGTTTTCATATTGTCTAATTTTGCAAAGTGGCGGTTGATTTCATGTTGTAATACTTTTATCTTTGTGTGTTGTATTAGTTTATGTATTTATATTCTCACCTTGTAGTTTAATCTGTACTTTAATAAACTTGGGAAATAATTTGGACTTAAAAACCTGCATTAAGTCCAAATTATTTCCCAAGTTTATTAAAGTACAGATTAAACTACAAGGTGAGAATATAAATAAACTAATACAACACACAAAGATAAAAGTATTACAACATGAAATCAACCGCCACTTTGCAAAATTAGACAATATGAAAACATCCGCGTACTACTTACACCTAAAACTAAGTAGTCTTCATAACAACTTTGAATGGGAAGAATTTGAACGCAAATTACATCGACTTGTAGAAGTGAAAATATTAAATAAAAAACGAACACTAAACCGAAAATTATCAAATCTCCGCGAAAATACACAGACACCAATTGCAAAACAATTAAATCATAATACAATAATCAACAAATCATCAACCAAGTTTACTCCAGAAGAACTAGAATTGCTCAACAAAGGTCTAAAGTTCAGTGTTCAACAGAATAAACTTCAAGTGGAAAATTTAATTAATGACCTACATAGCGCTACATTTCATATACCAAAGGAAAATAGAGCAGCCTTCAACATAGAATCAGCCCAGATGCTTGAACAAACCATCAAAAAGACAAAAAACAAAAAATACAAACCAAACAGGAATTATAAAACAGTCACATCTTTAAAAAGAAACAAGGATTGCGTCTTCACAAAATCTGATAAGGGCAATGCAGTTGTAATTTTAAATAAATCAGATTATATTAATGATGTAGAGCTACTTCTAGAAACCGGCCCGTATATTAAAATAAAAAAGGATCCTCTGAATAATTTTATAAAAAACAGACACAGCACTCTTAACGAATGTAATTTATTATTATACAAAAAACAAATATTAAAATTAAAAACTAGTAACCCAAAAATTCCTCATTTATATTGTCTACCTAAAATACATAAACCAGGTAATTCTTATCGTCCTATAGTTTCAAACATAAACTCTCCCACTTACGAAATCGCCAAATGGTTAGTCAATAAATTTAGTAAGTTTAAATTTGATCAAGACCTTTCTATTTTGAATACGGGTGATCTCATTTCCAAATTAAGCAAAATTGACATTAAGCTAAATGATAGACTCATTTCTTTTGACGTAGTTTCATTATTTCCAAGTGTATCCATAGATTCCACCCTAAACATGCTCAGAGAATTTTTAGAGTTTAATGCAGTTTCTACCAATCAAATAGAGGAGTACATAAAATTAACTACTCTCTGTATGCACCAAAACATTTTTTCTTTTAATAATAATTTTTATAAACAAACATTCGGCACAGCCATGGGCAACCCTTTATCACCATTCCTAGCGAATTTATTTCTGAACAACTTTGAAAACAAAGTCAAAACCATGTGCAATTTTTTTCCCAAATTTTGGGCAAGATACGTAGATGATGTTCTGGCAGTGATACCTGATTCTTTCGATATAGTTTCGTTTTTAAATATATTAAATACCCAATATCCATCAATCAAGTTTACGTATGAGTTGGATAAAAACAAATCTTTACCATTCTTAGATTTAAAAATTACTATTTTAGACAGGAAGTTTGAATTTGACATTTACAGAAAAGAAACACATACTGACAATTACATACATAAACAATCAGACACTTTTAACAAATATAAAGAAAGTAGTTTTTATTTTTTAATTAATAGATTATTATCAATCCCTCTATCACCAGTGAATTTTAAGAAAGAACTAGACCACATAACAAAAGTAGCAGAATCCAACGGATACGATAAACAATTGGTGGATAAAATCAAAAACAAACTAGAAAAGAAGAAGCTAAAAACTTTTAAAACCAGATTAACTCCAAATACAAAGAGTAATACCAAAAAATATTGCAAAATTACTTTTCACAAAAGTTGGCAGAATAACGTAACTAAATTGTTAAAAAAATATAATCTAACTCCTGCATTTTCCAACACTCATAAGTTACAACAACATCTTCAAACAAAGTTAGTTAACACAGACCCACTGAAAGAATCAGGTATTTACAGAATTAACTGTAATTCCTGCCCAAAATTATATATCGGCCAAACAAGAAGAAATATTCAAACCCGTTTCAAAGAACATTTAGCTCATGTAAAACTTCACAATGTAGATAAATCAGCATTAGCTCTACATCATTTAGATACCGGACATAATTTCAGCTTAGATAATGTAAAATTAATTAAAAAATGTAATAGCAAAAGTTTAGACATGTGGGAGGCCATACATATGAAAAAATACAAGAATTACCTCTTAAACAATGACATTTCACCTATTAATAATAAACTTTTAAATTGTATACCTACAGTATCTAATAACTAATTTTCCTTTTCACGTTACTATATTGTTATTTAATAGAACCCGACATGCCAAACACAGTCATTGTCTTGTTTTTCATAGGTAACGGTCTTTCCCATAATTTGTCCTTTCTTGGAATTTCAATAGATTTTAACAGGCACTATTACAATATACGACCAAAATTTTTTAGTTTTATTTTTAGTTTTATATTTTTATATGCATGTTTTTTGACCATTTGTTGACCATATATAATTGTAATTTTTACACCCCTAACCAAAAAAATAGATAGATATTTTTGCTATACATGTATTTAAAAAATAATACTTTTAAATTTAGTTACTACTGATGATGTGTGCAGGGCACATGAAATGTACATATAGTTAATATACTATTGTTTGTGAAATATAAGGTGTTTTATTTAAGTTTAATAGTGTAATAATTTCACAAGTGCTCAACATATATACTACCTTCATAATATCAACTACGGTAAAATAAGTGGAGAAGCACGAAGTGTTGATACAAATGTTACTCATGGTTGGATTAATACAGTGTGGTCAAAATTGACAGAAAAATACGCCCCAAGTGACATTTTCAATGCTGATGAAGCAGGAATTTTCTATAAGTTGACTCCAGATAAAACTCTGAAATTTAAAGGGGAAAAGTGTGTGGGAGGAAAGCTCTCCAAGGAACGTATTACGGTGCTTGTGGCTGCTAATATGGATGGTACAGAAATGAAAGCTTATGGTAATAGGCAAATCGAAAAATCCGCGCAGTTTTAAGAACATTAAAAAATTGCCAGTGACGTATAAAGCTAATAAATCAGCTTGGATGACCAGTCAAATTTTTGAGGAAGAAGTTCGAAAGTGGGATGCAGAATTAAAGGGACGAAGAATTTTACTTCTTGTTGACAACTGCCCTGCCCACCCGTTTATATCAAACCTTCAAAACATAGAGTTGGCATTTCTTTCTCCAAATACGACTAGTGTCTTACAGCCAATGGACCAGAGTGTGATTAAAAGCCTCAAGGGTCACTACAGAAGGAAATTATTGATGGAGCTAGTCGAATCTGAGGGTAAAACTTCTGTTAATATGCGGCTAGCAGTCAATTTTTTATCTAAAGCCTGAGAAAATGTGACATCCACAACTATACAGCACTCTTTTCGACATGCTGGACTTTGTACCAATTCTACGAGTGATGAGGTGGAAACAGAACCTGAGTTTGATAGCGACGATGACCTTCCATTAACTGAGTGGATTCAACAGTTCAACATGGCAGGAAATTTTACGGATAATCTTCAAACCTACATCGAAGTAGACGACTGCCTGCTTAAAACGGCTTCACTCACAGACAATGAAATTTTGTATTCAGTGAGAGAAACTGAGGTTCAAGAACAAGGAGATGAAGAAGATGAGACGCATGAGTCTGAGCCTTCGCCGAGCATTAAGGAAACTTTGGAAGCAGCTAAATTATTGGAAAAGTACTTCCTTTATCATCAAGATGCCTTAATATCGCAAGATATGAATAAAATAAGTAAAAAAATACAACAAGATTACTGGTGCAGCAAAAGACGTCAGACAAAAATAACAAACTATACGCAATAACGTTCAAATAAGATTGTTTTTTATTAGTCTGAAATAATTTTTTTCTTTTTATAATTCTGATTTTTCTTCTCTCAATTTAACGACAACTCTCTATAACGCCATAAATGCACAGTGCCTTCAGTGTCGTTATATAGAGTTTACACTGTATTTAAATCATTTAGTATGTTTCCACACTTGTTTCAGTCAAATGAGTACGGGGTGCGGAATAAATATTTTTCAATGATGGAAACGACCGTTCCACATCGATTCATGTTATATTTGCAAATTTAAAGTAATCCTTGTGACTACTTAATGGATCTTTCGACGCACTTTCACAAATTTGTCTTAGTATGAGAAAATTTGAATCTTTGTCAATAGCACTTTCAAATTTTCGTATTACACACTTATTTTTTTCGCATACTATTTTTATGAATAGGTACTGTTAACGTCTAACAACGTCTAGGAATTTCGTCGTTTTTTGCAGGTTCATGAACTTGAATTACAGCTGTATTTCGATAAATATAGAATAAATACATTTTGGCCCTAAAAATTTGGAAATTTTTGATGACTTACAAAAAAAATTTCTGATCTTCATTTAAACGTTTATGCGTGTTCTTCAGATTCGCCTAGTTTGCGCGCTTTTCAGCGGCAACCCTGTATGTAAAGGATCTTGCAAAAAGCGGCAATCTGTTTTCAGGGAGTTTAATCAAGTTGGTATTGCGAAGATTTATATTATGTACATCAGACCAGAAACGTATTTTTGTAGTTAGGTACGATGGAATTTTTCTAGTTACAATTTTATGGTACAGACGTAAGGCTTGAAACTTTCTCACGCTAGCCATATTTAATCACAGCAATTCGAGAAGTTTATACGTAACATGATCAAATTTACGTATACCAAAAATACAAACAAAAACTGTAGACTGTGGATGCATATTTAAATTGCGACAAGACAAGGCTTTCGTAGACATGGTTTTAGTTCGTATGTTAAAAATTGTTCGATAAAGATACAATATTTTAAGTTTGGTATAGGATAATTTAATAACTTTTGAAAGATGTTCCATAAATCTGAAGGTGTTATCAATGATCAAAGCCAGATTTTTTGCCGAACCAACCAACGACATTTCTGTCTCATTAATTTTGATCATCATTTGTTCATTCACGCTCTGAATTAATGCAGGGTTACCAAACAAGACAGCTGTTGTCTTTTTCAGATTGAACTTTAGTACATGAAGTTTTGATTAATCTTATCAACAGCCATTTGAACATCGCTTTTTGTAAAACTAACGTAGAGGATTTACACTTGGTAGTGTTTAACACATTTAAGAAAGTGACTAGTATAAATGGAGAAAAATAAAGAGCCAAGAATGGATCCTTGTGGAACATCACTCGTCACAGCTAATGACGTTGATAAAGTCGTTATGTAACCTCACGCACTGATATCTTTCGGAGACATACGAATGTTCCAGTTTCAAAGAATCATTGCTGAAGCCGAGATGATATAAAATACCCAATAAAATGTCATAGTTAACAGTGTCAAATGCCTTGCTATAATTCAACATAAACAATAAAGACACAGAGTTATAATCTCTAGATCTGAGAATGTTATCTGTGACCCTCAAAAATGTACTAGAACAACTGTGGTTAGTTCGGAATCCGAATTGATGATGAGGGAGCAAAACAAAAGCTTGCAAATGTTCATGAATTTGACTATTTCATATTTGTTTCCAAAACTTTGCCTAAATCAGGAAACAAACTAATAGATCGAAGGTCAACGATGTTTGCAGCGTTCATATTTTAGGTATAGGGCTTATTTAGGGCGATTTTTTTCCACGTTACAAGAAAAGAACTCTCTGTTATGCAACAATTTATTAAATGGGTTATGTATGGAAGCGGAAGCGTGCGAGCAATCTCAGCATGGTACCAACAGCAGCTACCAACAGCTCTTAATACTTAGGACGAATCGAAGCACATTTTCGTCGACAGGGTGAAATGCGAAAGTATTTTTTAGATCCTGGGACGTATTACTAATATAATTGTTAATTCATTCTAGCAAATTTTCAGAAATGAGAGGTTCGTTGGAGGATTTCTTGCATGCAAGTTATACGATATGGAAATAACTGTAAATCTTGTTTTAAAACTGAATGACAAGAACCAACTGACAACCCAGTTTATAGAGTGAGAGTCCGTGTCAAAATTTTTGAAACATGAATCATTATTTGCATAAAATTTTTAATCGGTTCTTCTGTCCGGACTTTTGTTGCTCACTGCATTTTTATCGTTCTACACTCTCCGTTTGTGAAAATTTTATTGAGCGTCTTCTAAAAAGTATCACAATTAAGAACTTCTTCTTCTTCTTCTTTCGATAGGCGTATTGCCTGTTTAGTTCCGGTTGCTTTGTAGCGGCAGTTCTTGTGAATTTGATTGCCAGCTGTTTCGCCAGCGTTTTGGTGGTCGTCCTATGGGTCTTCTTCCGTGAGGTATGTTGTTTCGTACTATTCTGGCCATTCTATCTGGAGTCATTCGGCTGACATGGTGGTTCCATTCTCTTCTTCCTTTCCGTATCCATCTGACTACGTCATCCGTTTGACACTTCTCCCTTATATCTGTATTTCTTTGCCTATCATGTACTGTGTATCCTGTTATCGTTCTTAGGGTCTCCATTTCGGTTGTTCTAAGTATCCTCTTTGTTATCGTCGTTTCCGCTATCGTCTCCGCACCATATGTCATCACCGTATGTCAATACCTGAAGAATGGAAGAACAGCGTAACAATACCCATCTTCAAAAAAGGAGACAAAACCGATCCAGCAAACTACCGTGGGATAACATTGTTGAGCACCTCGCTAAAACTCCTAACTAAGATCATTGCAGACAAAATAACCCCAACAATGCCAATAAGCGAAGAACAACAAGGATTTCGAAGAAGTCGATCCACCACTGACGCTCTATTCATACTCAGACAACTGATAGAAAAATCATTAGAGTACAACACCCCTGCCTATATTTGCTTTGTAGATCTAACTAAGGCCTTCGACAGAGTACAACTAAAAGACGTCATCACGATCCTGGAAAACAATAATACGAAGAAATAATACGTAGAACTCATTAAGGACCTAAACACGAACACAAGAACGCAAATACGCACAAACCTCACCCTAACGCAACACCTACGAACCACAACAGGCATCCGTCAAGGCGATAGTCTCAGTCCTTTATTATTCAACGCAATCATGGATGAGCTGGTGAAAGCTGTAAAGAACACCGAATTAGGATATCGGATGGGCATACACAACATAAATATAATATGCTATGCTGATGACGCAGTACTTATTGCGGAATCAGAGGACGACCTACAAAGAATGTTACATGCTTTCAACAAACAGGCAGGAAAACACAATATAGAAATTTCCATAGACAAGACCAAATGCATGACCATAGCAAAAGAACTTGTACGCTGCAAATTGGTAATAGAAAATAAGACCGTCGACCAAACCATGTCAATCGAATACCTTGGGTGCAAAATTACAAGCGCAGGGTTTTTGGGTGATGAGGTGAGGAAACAAGTAAACAAAGCAGCAGCAATATCGGGACATCTTAGGTATCCAATCTGGAGAAACAAACAATTAAGAACAAGGTTGGGAAATTAATCTTCAAGTTCTTGTATACAATCTTGAATGGGGTACTTTCATTATCCATCGATATTTTGACCATTTCGAAAATACAATTCAAGCGTGAATGCTTTGCAAACGTTAAATACCATTTTAAAATGCAAAAATGAACGATACTATTTTTGACATCAGCTTCTGACAATTTTTGATATTTACAATTTAGTATAAATGAATAGACTTAAGTTAGGACGTACGGTTTTTTGTTCAAAATGTACTTATCGCCAGCTTTTTCTGAACACCTGTTATATTAGTCGGGGATGACAGATAGTTTGTAAACATAATTTTTGTTTTAGTTGGGATTATCTGGAATTTTTGATGATTTTGCAGACTTTAGTCCAATGGGCTACCACGACCTGCATGTAGATAAAATTATTCAAAAAGCCTTTATAGAAGTTAATGAAGGAGGCTCGCAGGCTGGAACATCAACTGGTATGTATTTTTATATTTTTTAACAAATTAAAAAATAATTTATATTTTGGAAAAAAACCATAGACCTACCATTTTCCAACACCCTGTATTTTCGCAACGGAACATTTTTGAACCATATTTTATAAAGCAAACTATTCATTTATTTTTCATGTAGACTCATACCATTAAATATTCGCATATCAATAATGAACATACTGTATATGCCATGTTACAAGGAGAAGCCATATTAAACATTTGTAAATGAAACTTGAAGTTCTACTGAATTGCTTGTTTTATTCGGTTCAATCAAATTTATACTTTCTTCATAATTAAATGCTATTTATATATAACTAATTCAAGAAGATCCTATACAAGATGTCCCGTATCATTATGTTCAAATTTTAGGGGTGTAAAGTAGACTTCATTTCAAGTAACAAAAACGCAAAACTTGTATATCCCTTTTTATTTGTTTCAAAGTACAAATCTATGAATGTGATTATCAGATCATGAAAAAAATGTAATCCTAAACTCAATAAAAACTGATTTTATTTAAAAAAGCTCAATTAATAATATTTTCGAAATGTCTACCTCCTTGTTGAATGCAGGCTTGTGCCAGTAAGCCAACAGAAGAAGTGCTTATCCGAATTTCATACTTGTTTTGCCGAATTTGCTCGGCAGCCAGGTGAATACGATCCAACAACTCTTCTCTTGTGTTCGAAACTTAGGCGTAGACTAAATTTTTCATGTACCCCCATAAATAAAAGTCAAGGGGATTAAGATCGGGTGATTTGGGTGGCCATGCAACAGGACCACCTCGACCAATCCATCTTGGATAATTGACGTTAACCCAATTTCGAACAGCAATTCCGAAATGTGGTGGTGTCCCATCCATGTGAAACCACATGTCTCGTCGAACATTCAGTGGGACATCCTCTAAAAGACCTGGCAGTTCGTCAACAAGAAATTGAAGGTAATTGTCCGCATTTAACCCTCCCGGGAGGAACGACAGGACCAATCAACAAGTCATCGATTAGGGTCGTCCAAACGTTAATAGAAAGTTCATGTTGAAATTTAGATGGGCGTATAGCTTTGGGATTTTCTGATGACCACCTGTGCAGGTTTCTGAGATTTGTAACACCACTTCCCGTGAACGTAGATTCATCTGTCCAGAGGACTGTTCTGCAGAAATTAAAATAAAGCCGTGACTGTGTTAATATCCAGGTAGAATAAACTATAGGATAGTGGTTCGCCTCGAGCAAACCGTGTCCCCTGCGATAGTGATATGGAAATAAGCCCTCACGTTTTAAAATTCTCCAGACCGTCGTTCGTGGCATTCCTAGTTGTCTAGCGATTCGACGTACACTGAGAGTTGGATCCCTTGTAACAATAGCTACTGCTTCTTTCTCTAAGTCTGCTGGCAAATTTACTCCTCGGTCGAAAAGATAATCACGCAGTCCGCATTCCCGAAATTGTCTGTGTACTACGTTCTGTACAGAAACGTTCTGTAATGAGGAATGCGCCTATAGGGAAACCGATGTCGGTATTCAATAACTGCTTGACGTACACTGCCGTTACAGTAGCCATACACAAAATGCATGTCCACATACTCTTGAGAAGAAAATCGGTAAGGCATTTTGAATAAAGGAAACGTGTCCACAAGCTGTTGTATGAACTGAAACGTAATGTAATCCTTTATTAAAAAATGCAACGTTAACAGTCACCTGAACATTTGTTTATTGTATGACATTCATGGTTCAGCACTTACGAAATAAGTAAGAACATTCTTTATCATAAATCAATATCCGTACTCTTTTTTGTAGATCTCCAAGAAATTACTGTATGCACTACGACACGTGTTTATTTATTTTAGGATAACATTTATAATGCGACGTTAACAATCACAGGCCTGTTACTGAATCGTATAACTTTTTTTTAAATAAAATCAGTTTGTATTGGCTTTAGAATTATATTTTTTTTCATGATCTAACAATCACATTCATAGATCTGTAAGTTTGAAACGAATAAAAATGGATATACAAGTTTTGCGTTTTTGTTACTTGAAATGAAGTCTACTTTACACTTCTAAAATTTGAACATAACGATACGGGACATTTGTATATAAAAAATATTCATCGAAGAGTAAACTTGATTTTTAAGTTTTCGCTTGGATATACGGAGGTAATTTAAACATTTTCTCAATTATTTCAGCTACCGTTGCCAGCACAAGACATGCACCGTTGCATTTCATCGTCAACCGTCCATTCATGTTCTCTATAATTGCTGAACAGAAAGAATATCAAAGAGTGGTTATATTGTTTTATGGTGGAGTAAGCACATTTAATTGAATAAGAAGACAGACAGACATACGCCATGTATTATTATGCTTTGTAGATATATGTAGAAATAATGTATGTTCATAGAGAGAAATACAATTTAATAAACGATTACATATCAAGAACTTAACGTTCGTTGCAAACTCATAACTCTTCAAATACCTAGTCTACTAATTAATATTGCCTCTAATTTTCACTATGCTTAGTATTTCGTACTTTTTACTGTGATGATATTTTGTAAACATTTTAGGCCACGATTCGTTTGTTGTGTCGTACTTTCTGTTTTAATTTGACAATAAGCCATTTAAAAATTACCAAAACAATATGCAAATTTTCTTTTCTTTCCATAATCATGTCAAAAACATTTATAATAATAATAATAAATATTAATATAATAATAATTTTAATATAATTGAATGATAGATAAATATGCCAACCATCTTGTTCAAACGAACCGATGGGGTCAGATAATGGCAACCAAGAACGAATGGTTCTTGTGAGTGCAAGAGATAATAATAATATTAATAATAATAGCTCTATTATCCAACGGTTATCAACCAATTACTGGACAAACCGAAGAATGTACATACATATTGCTGTGAGTTTTGGTTCGTTATGATTTATATGAAATAAATGATTGTGTGGGAAGTTACTCAAGAATATTTTTATTTGGACTCTGTATAACATTTGGGTATCTCAGGGCTATCTTTTGGGTTCTACGTTACTAGGCCTAGCGTCCAAAGTAAACGTAAATAATACAACAAGAGGTAAATTGATAAAAATTCTTTTATTGTTAGTTTGTATGTTCACAAGTCATTTTTGGTTTAACTTAAAATATCTCATTCTTAACTTAAAGACTTAGATTATCAATAGAAAATTTTGTACAAATTTATTAATAAACAACACACGTATAGTTTTGGAGTCCTCGGTCTTGGATTCGATTGAATCTCTCAAACTACCACATTTAAGTTTTCACTTACAAAAGGGGGTATTTTCCCTCCTAGCGTTAAGATCAGTACTCAAAGTGTATCTCTAATTTGAAATATGAATTTTTGACTTCTACAGATACTTGTTACGAAATTGAGTCTAGTTCCTACAGAATAGTACGCCTTCTTCACACTCTATATAATATTGTAATTCACATCTATCAATGAATGTTTAATAGAAAATCTTTTAACTTGCTTCCTACTTATTTATCTCAAATATCTGGCATAAATTTACACTCACAGTAGTGTATTTATTATTATTAACTCAAGTTAGAGATCCATACGCGTTTTAAAATGATTTGTTTAAGTTTTATGGACTCCAATTCTATCGAGCGTAAAATATTACTTATTCTATCAAATTCTTCTTGATACATACTATGCATCTTTACAAATCAGTGATAATTTTACAGTAATAATTGATATAATAATAATACTAATTTCTATAAATATATTGTTCACTCTTATATCGTTTAGTTTAAATATATTGCTAACGTCTCATGAATCAAACGCTAAACGTAGAACTCTATTCAATTAATAATAATAACAATAATGCAAAATGCAAATGAATGTATTGAATGAGTCGTGAATCTTCTTGAATCTTGAATAATGAATGATGAATAATGCATCAGTGAATAATCTCATTCTGCCGCGTCCTGCCCTTTACATGTCGTGTTTTCTAGTTCTTGGAATAACTTGCCCACTCCGTAAGTTTTACTTCAACGATCTGCAATTTACCATTATGAATATATACAATTGTTATATAAGTATCTAGCTTATATTACTTAAGTATCTGCACACTGGTTTATCATGCCGGCTGTCCCGAGTTTAGATTCGGGACTAGGCTGGCCGAGTAGGATTTCGTTGTTTTCCTTCTAGTTCTAGGCAAATGTCGACAGCTGAACATCTTAAGTCACTCCACGGGAGCAGACTTAATAATAACTCATGGATCGCCAATGGCCCCTGTAGTTGGCGTCAGGCTCTTGGGGAATGCTAAGGCATGAATTATTATTATTAAACTTGAATGTATTTTTGAATAATGTAATTTTTATCCATCACAACTTCACATATATAAATATGACATTAATATGCTGTCATTTATAATTTAAACTTCTCTGAAAAAGGCATTAATTCCCGAAACATATAAAAGATTATTTTAAATATATACATATTAAAGTAAAACAGACCTTAAATCGCCCACTATCTAAATCTATGATAATATACAATGGTCAAGAAATAATTATCTATCGATTATACATATATATATATATATATATATATATATATATATATATATGATAATTTTGATGTTCTCGCGGTTGTATGATGAAATGATGGTTTCTCGGGTTCTTGGCCGCGTGTGAGATGTGTCCTGAGAAGGATTGTTGTCTCGACGTTTCGACGGGATCGCACTCGTCATTTTCTAGAGTTGTTCTTTCACTTGACGCTGAAGAGTAACTGCCGATCGTGTCCTCGGGTGTCTGCTATTATGTTGCACTATGGGAGGTGGGGGTTGCGCTGCTGCCGTCGTGCGTACACGGCTTCGCGTGATTGGTCCGGGTGTCTGTGATTCCTGTGTGGGGGCGTGTACCTGTCTCGATGTGTTGTGTTTCGCATTAGTCTCGATTTGCATGCCGGCTAGGAGTGGCTTCCAGGTGTACGGTAAACGTTGGCCGTCGTCGCGTTTGTTTAGACTTTTGGGTCTCTTTTCTATTTCAATCGCTTCTCTAGTAATTCTAGTAGATAGACTTTCGCTCTTCGCTAGGATCTTCGTATTCTCGAAGTCAATAGTGTGCCCCGTTAGGAGGCGGTGTTGTGCTAGAGATGATGTTGTTTGTTTCTTGAAGACTGCGTTTATGTGTTCCTCTTTTCTCACGCTTATTCGCCTGTTCGTCTGGCCTACATAGGATTGGTCGCATTCTGAGGGCACTTCGTAAACGCCTTGGTCTTCAAGTGGAATTTTATCTTTCGCGTTTACTATTTTATCGGCTATTTTTCCCTGTGCTGTAAAGATGGTGTCTATGTTGTGTTTTCTTAGTATTCTACCGATTTTGTCTGTGGTACCCTTTATATATGGTAGAAAGGCCTTTGATGTAAATTCCTCTTTTTCCCGTTTTTCTGCTCTATTGTGTCTGGCTTTGTCTATTGTTCTTTGTGAATACCCGTTATCAAGAAGAGCGTTTCTAATATTTCTTCTTTCTTCGTTTTTATGTTCATCGTCTGTTAGTAGTTCGGATCGTAGAACTAGGGTTTTCACTACTGAGTTCAATTGTGCCGGATGATGATGCGATTGTGCTTTTAAGTACCTATTTGTGTGTGTAGGTTTCCGGTAAACGGTATGTCCCAATGTTCCATTTTCTTTTTTGATCACTAACACATCTAGAAAAGGTAGCTTCCCTTGTTCTTCTACCTCCATTGTAAACTTAATTTTCGGATGTTCGCAGTTTAGTTGGTGTAAAAAGTCTTGTAGTTTTTCTTTGTCATGTGTCCATATTACAAATGTATCGTCGACGTAGCGCAGCCACATTTTCGGTTTGTTCTTACAGGTGTTTAGAAAGTTTGTTTCAAAGTTCTCCATGACTAAGTTCGCTATAATCGGTGATAGCGGGGAACCCATCGGTGCGCCTTCGACTTGTCGATATTTCTGGTTGTTGTATGTGAAATATGTGTTTATAAGGCAGTGTTCTATCAGGTTAATTGTAGCCTTTTGTACTTGATACTGGTTTTCTAATATGGATATGGTCTCTGCGATTGGCACCTGCGTAAATAGGGATGTCACATCGAAGCTGACTAGCAGGTCCGTTGGTTGAACATGAACGTTTTTTATCAGTTCAATGAAATGATCTGCATTCTTTACGTAGGACGCCATTTGTTCTGCGTGTACCTGAAGTTCTTGTGCCAGGTATCGTGCTGAGCACGCAGAGACCCAACATAGAGACACAACATAGACACCATCTTTACAGCACAGGGAAAAATAGCCGATAAAATAGTCAACGCGAAAGATAAAATTCCACTTGAAGACCAAGGCGTTTACGAAGTGCCGTACTCAGAATGCGAACAATCCTATGTAGGCCAGACGAACAGGAATAAGCGTGAGAAAAGAGGAACACATAAACGCAGTCTTCAAGAAACAAACAACATCATCTCTAGCACAACACCGCCTCCTAACGGGGCACACTATTGACTTCGAGAATACGAAGATCCTAGCGAAGAGCGAAAGTCTATCTACTAGAATTACTAGAGAAGCGATTGAAATAGAAAAGAGACCCAAAAGTCTAAACAAACGCGACGACGGCCAACGTTTACCGTACACCTGGAAGCCACTCCTAGCCGGCATGCAAATCGAGACTCATGCGAAACACAACACATCGAGACAGGTACACGCCCCCACACAGGAATCACAGACACCCGGACCAATCACGCGAAGCCGTGTACGCACGACGGCAGCAGCGCAACCCCCACCTCCCATAGTGCAACATAATAGCAGACACCCGAGGACACGATCGGCAGTTACTCTTCAGCGTCAAGTGAAAGAACAACTCTAGAAAATGACGAGTGCGATCCCGTCGAAACGTCGAGACAACAATCCTTCTCAGGACACATCTCACACGCGGCCAAGAACCCGAGAAACCATCATTTCATATATATATATATTGAGGCATTGCAAGAAGGGCTTTTTCTCTGGAAGAAATAAAGAATACATGTAACCGGAATGTTTATATCTACTATGTACTTTAATACCAAGAAGGGGAAAGATTGATTCAAAGTATAAATACTTTATTTTGACGACAAATTTGCCTTGAAATAATTAACTTATTTTTCTATTTTTTTTATTGTAATGTTTATATTCATTTTTATTTCAAATTAATATTTAACGCGTTTTTATTCAAACAAATGTAACGTATTTATATTCAAATGTATTTGAACAATTAAGCCCCGCCCACAATTTTAACGGTGCAATAACCCGAAAAGAAACCGATATTGACAGAGTGATTGTAAACACATCAACATATGTTGCCTAACTAAAGTTATTTTATAAATCAAATTGTAATTTTTTTAACTGTTTTACACTGTAAAAATGTCTAATTTAATAATGTTCAAAAAGATAATGCAAGTAAAGAATGGAGCGATTTGCAGCAAGTTATGCAATTAGAAACAAGTGAAAAAATTGGCGTCGGTAATTAGTAGTTGCAGTGAGAGGTCACGTTTTTTTGTGCTCCCAAGTAATTAAAATAAATTGGCGAAATTATTAAGTGCTCGAGATTTTTAAGTCTACCAAACGTTACACCTACCTACGAACTACCTGTAGACCAAATTTAACATCTTCCGACCAAACAGTTCAAGAGTTACGAATTTTTAAAGTTTTCGATACGAAAACTACCCGCCTAAAAGTTTCACCGTACATCGAACAACATCTTGGAACGCTCGAGACCGGTCATCCGCTCCAGCCGCCGTCGGACTTGGAGATTTTAAAAAGTTCAAGTCATCCCGAGGGACAGTAGCAGAAATATTCTCCAGTTTCCCGCTGTGAAGACTTCTCCAGAACACAGGCGCAGGAATCAACAGAGGTTATATCCGAAGATTCAGGTTTTTGCTAATTTTACAAATATTATACGCGCCATTTTTACTTGCTCATGAACATTTCTAGAACTTTTCTTTGTTTATTCCATAAATAACTATTTACATTGCTTTCACCGATATTCTACCACTGTAATTTTTATTCAACTTATTTAAATATTAGTATCCACTACTTTTAATTTTAAAACTTGATTCTATTTCACTTTTATAAACTATTTTAATAAAGCAACAATTATTTGCACTTGTCTTACACCATATTGTTTGTACTGTAAGAATACCAACCGCTGAGTGTGTCTCCCTTATTGTTACATGTGTGTCACGAAACTGTAAATTTAAATTCTCAAACATTTCTAGATGTTTTATTATTAATAAAGTTAATTGTCAATATTTTACTTTGGTTTTTTCTTTTAAAATACTTGAGATATTGTTCCATTTCCAATTAAATAAGCTGCGTAAATCAATTCAAAGTGGAGAGAAGTGAACCTACCTTAACCCTGAAGAAAAAAAGAAGCTAGCCGATAATAAAAAAACAGATAAGTATTGAATGGGCCCGATTTGAATGAATTTTTATATACATCGAATAACATAATCATTCATTTTCTGCAATATAACATTTAGAGCCCAACGTTTTGGGGCATTTATAACTAACATTCATTTTACATTTATTTATATATATAGCCCACACGGGAAATATAACATTTGTCAGTCCAACTTAGTGGGGCAATTCTGACATATAACATTTGGCACCCTAACGTTTTGGGGCGAACTTCTACTCCACACTTCAACAAAAAGTCACTCTATTGTCGAATATATTAAGAAGGAACACTTTCTCAAGTAACAAAGTTTTCGTGGCACAAAGAATTAATAATAAAAACAAGGAGAACCGTTGTATTCGCATTTACCATACTGTACTATTTGTTTATGTATTTGTTATTTTGTCTTTGTGGAACTTCAGAGAGAGAGCACGGTTTTGTATTTCAAGGGATTGCTGTCTTCGAGACCATCTGTAAGATATTTAAAGGTTGGTACAGGGAAATATTAAAGTGCAGATTCATATTTCTTTTATATACATATATTTTTGTTATTTGTCATTGCATTTACGTGTGTACATTAAATCTAATAACACTATAAACAACAATATTTTACCACGAATATATTTACAATATAATTACAACTACATGTACAAACACTAATATAACTTACAAACTAACTAAATATACTCTAAAATGGATACTAGACACAGAGCTAAGACCCCGAAAGACGCAGTAGAAGAAGACCGGAGTGAACAGGGGGACATTGCAGTACCGCAACCGTCCGTTTCAGGAGAGGCCAGTGTTTCGCCTGACAGTAAATTCATGGACATGTTCAACATGTTAATGGCACAAATGCAAGAATTAAATACCAAATTGGACACCAACAACAAAGAGTTAAATACCAAATTAGATACTAATAACCAAGAATTAAAACAAGATATAAATACCAAATTAGATACTAACAACCGAGAATTAAAACAAGATATAAATAATTCAAATAAAGAATTAAATACCAAATTAGATATTAATAATCAAGACATGAATACTGCCAATAAAGACCTTAGTAACAAACTAGATACTAATAATCGCGAACTAAAGCAAGATTTAAATAACTTAAATAACGAACTTACGACGAGATTAGAAGTTAACCTAATGAACATAAATGAAAAAATAGAATTAAACAACACAAACATAGAAATGAAACTTAATACATTTAAGGGGGATATCGACGTACAAATTGCGGAAATCACCGCAACACAAAAGGCCATGGAACAGAATGAGTTGAAGTATCTCCTAAAACTAGATGAGACCGTCAAATCGCAAAATTTACAGTGGGCACAACAACTAGAAGCCTCAACCACACAAATTTACGAAATAACCGAATCAAAAATTAATACAGCGAACAAAGAACTTCACAAAGACTTAAATAAAATAATACTCGAAAATAATTGTACATTAGATACAAAATTAACAACATATAATCAAATCAATGAGGAACAGACCCAACATCTAAGACGCGAGTTTAATACACAAATTAATGAGAATAAGGAAATACATAATCAAGAAATACAGGCGGTGAACTTGAATCTAGACAATATGAAAACTGTACAAACCGAAAATTATAATGAAACGCAACACAACTTACACCAATTAGAAAATAAACTTAGAACTTACACAGCACCTATACATAACATAAATACAGGTAATTCGATAATAAAAATCGAAAACTTACAACATTTCGACGGAGATATGACTCGAGTACACCCCATGGCGTATTTAAATGGGATACTACGGTATTTAGAGGACGTTATGGACGAGAAACACCGGATCGAAGTAGTGCGAGCACATTGCGGAACAGCGCACAAGAATGGTTTCAGAGGATAGAGGAACATTGCCATTCTTTAGATCAATTTGTTGTGTTATTTACGAAGAACTACTGGGACGAAAACCAGCAGAACAGGGCCAAAGTTCGCTTGTTAACAGGGAAATTTAGATTGGGACAAGTGACGAGGGAGATGTATGCGTCTCGCGTATACAACCAGTGCAAGCACATCAGCGACATGAGTGAATCAATGATAGCGCGCCTATTGTTGAACCACTTTATTTTCACGGATACTCAGGCGATTATCTGTCAGAAGGTCACTGACATGGACTCTCTAATCGAGATACTCCGAAGACTGGACGATTTCGCTGAAACCAACCAACAACAACAGCCAAATAATCGGACGAACAACACTAGGAACCCACAAGCACCGAACTACATTCCCAACCCCATACCACGTTTCAACAACTATCCTAATAATAACAATACAAATAATTATGCTCAAAACAATCGTTATCAACCAGCAACCTCTAGACCATACAACCAGAATAACAATAACCATAATAACAACTACAACAACCATCCTCACAATAATTATAATAATCAGAATCGACCGAATACACAACATACTTACAACCGACCTTATCCGAACAATTATCATAATAATTCGTCAAACAACAACTATAACAATAACCGACCCGACAATAACGAGGCTTATAACACGCAGCGCGCACAAACTCACCAATCGAGACGCGGAATAAATCACTACGCAAGTAGAGGTAGAGGTCGAGGTAATAATGCTTACCGGCGACATAGATCGTTATCACCTGACAGAACAGACATAGAGGGGCTACAAAAAAAAACTCCAATTTCACAAGACGATCTGTATCTGGACCCAACACCCGGACCATCAAACCAACAAAATTAAATAATGATAACGGCTATAACATGTTCTGGAAGTTACAAAATATAAAATTTTACCAATCACCGGATGAATTCATAAACATAGAAGATGCAGGGGACGCCGTAAATGAAGTATATTCTCTACCCATTATTATTTTACAATTCAGCAACATAAAATTAAATTGTTTAATCGACACCTGAGCCGAGATTACATTAGTTAGAGAAGATCTGGCAAAACAAATAAAGGGATACGAACAACACGTTGTTAAAACCAAGGGTACCGACATAGTTACCGCAAATGGAAGAAAGATGGGCACTGTCACAAAGCAACTCAATACCGAAATAAGAATAAACGAAATCGGTTATTTAATTCACTGTTACGTAATAGAGAAGTTACAATATGACTGTATATTGGGTATAGATAATATCAACAGGTTGAAAATGATATTGAATTTTGAAAAAGGTATTTTATCAATTGGAAAGAACAATTTAACATTTAATAAACATTTGTCCGTAGAGGAAGTGCAAGAATATAATACTTATAAGAGAGAAGTTTTAGCAGTTGTAATAAATAATTTATTAGAATATAATGTACCGTACTATAGGAGAGCAGAAGAAAGGTTTATTGATAGAGTTGGAAATGATAATATTATAAATAATGAATATATAGGAGTGAATAATAGGCCAGATTTGTTAGGAACGCAAGATAGTTACGAGGGCGAAGAAGAGGTAAAGATTAAGGAGGATTTACAGACAACTGACATTATAGATGATAAGAATGATATAACGAATATAATTGATAAACAGGAAATACCGTATTCAAACGTCGTACCGCAATTAATTAACATTTTAAACGAAAACATCACTTTAATTAATAACGATATTGTTTTTGCAAAAGGATATGAACATCCAATTAATATTGACAATGACTGCCCATTAATAAGTAAGAATTACCCTATTCCTTACCACTATCAACAGAAAGTTAGTTTAGAATTAGAGAGATTAGAACAATCCGGAATCATCGAGAGATCGAACACATACTTCATTAATCCCATTGTAATAGTTCAAAAGAAGGACCTATCGTTAAGAATATGCTTAGACGCGAGAGCTCTGAACAAACGAATTAAGCCAGAATTGGAAATGCCGCAAAACATAGACATCTTAATAACGAAATGCGGAAGTAAACAAATTTATAGTAAATTAGACTTAAAGAATGCTTTTTGGTTAATAAACTTAGAACCGGAATCCAGAAAATACTGTGGTTTCTTAGTGAATGGAATTGTATATCAGTTTAGAGTATGTCCATTTGGTTTAAAGACATCACCAGCCGCTCTGATACGTTTTCTACATCGTATACTAGACCGATATGATGAATTCGCTTTGCATTACCTAGACGACATTATTATATTTTCCGAAACTGTGGAACAACACCTACAACATATTAACATTATTCTTAACACCTTAAAAACCCATGGTATGAAACTTAACTTAGCGAAATGTCAATTCTTTAGACATGAGATTAACTATCTAGGATATGTGATTAATCAGAATAACATCTTATTAGACCCGACACGGTTAGATATCATTCAGGATTATGCGAGACCGAAGAATTTAAAAACGTTAAGAAGTTTTTTAGGAGTGTTAAACTATTATAGGAAATTTGTCTCAAACTATAGCGAGAAAACGTTACCCTTGTTGGAACTAATCAAAAAGGGGAAGAAATGGAACTGGACGGCTGAATGCGAATTATGCTTCACAACTTTAAAAGAAAACTTTGTAGAAAATCTCCGTTTACATCACCCAGACTTTACTCTACCGTTTGTTGTGCGAACAGATGCTTCACACAAGACAATTGCAGCAGAGCTAGTACAAATGAAAGACGATCAAGAAATCCCTATTTATTTTATATCACGCACTTTGAAAACGTGCGAGACTCGATACACGATTTCCGAGAAGGAAATGCTCGCTATCGTATTTGCGTTAACGAAACTCAGATATTATCTGATAGGAAAGTCATTCGTATTAGAAACGGACCACAAAGCTTTAGTCAACATCATGAGCTGCAAACTTAATAACAGTCGCATTTATCGTTGGACTTTGTTAATACAACAGTACGAGTTCATAATAAAATATAAACCTGGCAAAGAAATGGTAACTGCCGATGCACTTACGAGACAGGAGGGGGACGTAAAGAGGCAGGATATTTGCATCAACTTAATAAATCTACAAAGGAGAGGCATTTTCTCAAAAACAAGAAATCTTACAGACACAATCAAGCCCAGACTTCGATGAAATAAGACGACATTTAAGAACTGTAGGTGAATATAAAGGTATGTCAATCAGAGACCAATTCATAGTAAAACAAATAGGAAGAACTACTGTATACGTCACAAACGAACAACACACCAGAGAAATAACAGAATATTTACACCGAACATACACCTACATAGGTGCAAGAAAGTGCTGGTTACTCTACAGAGAAGCTTTCTACTGTATAAATGACGAACGAATAATAAACAGCGTGGTAAAACAATGTCGACTCTGCGAAATAACTAAAGATAAAACTTTCACTAACACTAACATAAGCCATAATATAACTGCATATGATAGACTAGAGTTAATATCAATTGATTTTCTATCAAACCTGATTCCTAGCACTAAAGGTTATCGCCACATTTTGGTAATATGTGATATATTTTCTAAGTTCATCAAACTCATACCTACGCAGAAATGCGATACCAACACCGTTTTACAAGCTTTAGTGGACTACTTCGCACATTATGGAAAACCACAAACAATACTATCGGACAACGCTACCTATTTCACAAACGATCGTTACAAGGAGTTCTTACATTCACACGACATCAACACCGTCTATACATCAATCCGCTACCCACAGGGAAATCCTACCGAGCGATATATACGCGAAACGATAAAATATTTACGTATATTACTGGACGAAAATCACAGAAAATGGGCCAGACTGTTACCACAGATAGAATTTACTATAAACAATACACCTAGCACAGTGCATAATCACTGCCTAATAACTTTATTCACTGGACAACCACCACAACGACCATGGACTAATTCTGAGCATATAAATTTACATAATCGTTTACAAGAAGTCAGAGAAAGATTATTACTAAGAAAGCGAAAATGGGAGAAAAAGAGAAATACGGCAAATAAGAAGTACAAAACTTACAATGTAGGAGACCAAGTTATAGTTAAGAGATTAAGAGTAACAGATTTAAAACACAAAATAATGGGAAAGCTATTGAAAGCCTACCAAGGTCCCTATACAATTAAGAGAATCATTGGTAACAACACCTACGAACTTTTTGAACCCGAAACAAATTACATTAAAGGTAGATATCACATAACTATGTTACAAGACTACCACACTTAAAAATAAAGTATTTTTTTATATATACATAACAAGCCGAAACAACTTTCAGAACAAACAAACCAAGCATGTTATAGTCCGTAAACTAATAATAAGTACTATATTATCTATACTAATCACAAGTTTACATTTAGACTAGGCTAATTAAATTAATCATATTATTATTAAAAGAAAAAGGAAGAAGAAAATAACTACTTAGTATTAAAAAGGGTTTCCAAACAAAAAAACCCGAACAAGAAAATAAAACAATTAACTTTAACCATTTAATGACAATTACTAAATAGGGAATTATTAGCTAGAATAATATAAATAACTACTTATAGAATTTGAAATATTTTTAACGTGAACACACACATTTCATTAAATTTTCATCAGAGCACTATACTGCACTTGTATATTTCTGTCATACTCCTTTATCCAGTTGATTAAAAGCTCTCAACAAGTTTCTATCTTTTAATCAAGGGGAAAATTGAGGCATTGCAAGAAGGGCTTTTTCTCTGGAAGAAATAAAGAATACATGTAACCGGAATGTTTATATCTACTATGTACTTTAATACCAAGAAGGGGAAAGATTGATTCAAAGTATAAATACTTTATTTTGACGACAAATTTGCCTTGAAATAATTAACTTATTTTTCTATTTTTTTTATTGTAATGTTTATATTCATTTTTATTTCAAATTAATATTTAACGCGTTTTTATTCAAACAAATGTAACGTATTTATATTCAAATGTATTTGAACAATTAAGCCCCGCCCACAATTTTAACGGTGCAATAACCCGAAAAGAAACCGATATTGACAGAGTGATTCTAAACACATCAACATATGTTGCCTAACTAAAGTTATTTTATAAATCAAATTGTAATTTTTTTAACTGTTTTACACTGTAAAAATGTCTAATTTAATAATGTTCAAAAAGATAATGCAAGTAAAGAATGGAGCGATTTGCAGCAAGTTATGCAATTAGAAACAAGTGAAAAAATTGGCGTCGGTAATTAGTAGTTGCAGTGAGAGGTCACGTTTTTTTGTGCTCCCAAGTAATTAAAATAAATTGGCGAAATTATTAAGTGCTCGAGATTTTTAAGTCTACCAAACGTTACACCTACCTACGAACTACCTGTAGACCAAATTTAACATCTTCCGACCAAACAGTTCAAGAGTTACGAATTTTTAAAGTTTTCGATACGAAAACTACCCGCCTAAAAGTTTCACCGTACATCGAACAACATCTTGGAACGCTCGAGACCGGTCATCCGCTCCAGCCGCCGTCGGACTTGGAGATTTTAAAAAGTTCAAGTCATCCCGAGGGACAGTAGCAGAAATATTCTCCAGTTTCCCGCTGTGAAGACTTCTCCAGAACACAGGCGCAGGAATCAACAGAGGTTATATCCGAAGATTCAGGTTTTTGCTAATTTTACAAATATTATACGCGCCATTTTTACTTGCTCATGAACATTTCTAGAACTTTTCTTTGTTTATTCCATAAATAACTATTTACATTGCTTTCACCGATATTCTACCACTGTAATTTTTATTCAACTTATTTAAATATTAGTATCCACTACTTTTAATTTTAAAACTTGATTCTATTTCACTTTTATAAACTATTTTAATAAAGCAACAATTATTTGCACTTGTCTTACACCATATTGTTTGTACTGTAAGAATACCAACCGCTGAGTGTGTCTCCCTTATTGTTACATGTGTGTCACGAAACTGTAAATTTAAATTCTCAAACTTTTCTAGATGTTTTATTATTAATAAAGTTAATTGTCAATATTTTACTTTGGTTTTTTCTTTTAAAATACTTGAGATATTGTTCCATTTCCAATTAAATAAGCTACGTAAATCAATTCAAAGTGTAGAGAAGTGAACCTACCTTAACCCTGAAGAAAAAAAGAAGCTAGCCGATAATAAAAAAACAGATAAGTATTGAATGGGCCCGATTTGAATGAATTTTTATATACATCGAATAACATAATCATTCATTTTCTGCAATATAACATTTAGAGCCCAACGTTTTGGGGCATTTATAACTAACATTCATTTTACATTTATTTATATATATAGCCCACACGGGAAATATAACATTTGTCAGCCCAACTTAGTGGGGCAATTCTGACATATAACAATATATATATAATTAGACCAGGAGTTTTCCCATTAGAACATGTTTGGAAAGGATTTTTTGGGGAATCCAGCAAAATTATACTCTATTACTTAAGTCATTTCTTTATTTTTTTTATCCCAATATTTCGCATCAAATTCGTATGCTTCTTCGAGGGGTCACTTTAAGAGTAGATGGACATAAGCTAGGTACTTATTAGCAAAAGGATGTCGTTAATACTTACAAATGTGAACGGTTTTTTTTTTTTTGAGAAATTACTCGTGTTAATGTTCATACGTTTGCAATATTCTAAATTAATACAACTAATATCAACGGACGTACACATAGTTCATTCCGAAATTACACTTTAAAAGCAGGACAAACACATTTAAAAGAAAGCCACATGTGCAATATTGACGAAACAAAAGCAGTACTTGCACAAATACATGTTCTTGTCACAAAGTTAATACATATAGTGTTAGAGGATGATAGTGTAACAGATCAGTTTTTTTTTGGATTCCAGGAGTGTAACATCGAAATGGAAAAGTTATTATTCATAATCAAGGTCACACATTTTATACACTGGTGTGCGAAAGTCAAGGTGGCTATTCTTTAAAATGTGTCGTCTCACAGAATTTTACATTTGAAAAGAAGAAACGTGTTATATAATTAATAAATGAGCAAAAACTGAGAAGGACCAATGTGTTAAACGGTAATAGATAAGTTATTTTGTGTGGTTTGTTGTTTAGAATTTATGTTTATTGATGGTTAGCAAGCAAGCATATATTGCACTTAGGTTGTTCGTATCAGATCTGAAATCGAATTCATCGAATTAGCGTTGTTATTGACGCAAATATACCAACTAGTTTGGTCTTACATGTACTAAGAAACAGATGGAGTGAAATATCAGAGGCGACGGATTTAACTTATGACTGCTTTTTTTACATTATTAAACTTCATCTTTAATAATAATTATTTTACTTTTAATAATAAATCATACATTCAGATATCCGGTTTACCCATGGGTTCGCCGCTCAGCTCGATCCTTTCTAACTTAGTAATGGATTTTTGCTTAGATAACATACTTAAAGTACTACCATTTGAATTTGCATTCATACATAAATATGTGGATGACTTAATTTGCGCACTACCTGTTCTAGCGATAGATGACATTTTGGAAATATTTAACTCATTCCACCCTAACATTCAATTCACTATCGAACGCGAAAATGAAGGAAGTGTCACGAAGGTAATCAGAAACAACAACCACTTAATGATTGACTGGTATAGAAAACCCAGTAATTCAGACAGAATGTTAAATTACCACAATTTTTCCTTGTAAAGAGCTACTCTCAATGGTGCTTTACTGAAAACTTTTTAAAAGCGCATATAACTCTATCAACTTTCAGAAGAGTGTCTCTGATATATTCACAGATTCTGTGGAGAGCATATGTTACCCAAGTAATATGCAACATATTCGGATATGTTTCCTTTAATAGTTTGCCTGTTTTTAACATACAGGGTTAGTTAAAAGTATGGAGACGGCGATTTATTGTCGTTAATATTCATTTTAGGGAATTATGTTCAATATAAAACTTAAGAACAGATAAGAAGTACAGAATGAAGCAAGTAAAGGACAAAAGTAATGAAATACTGACAGAAGAAGAAGATGTTATAAGGAGGTGGCGAGGACACTTCCAGGAATTATTAAATCCAGGAAAAGAGAGCAAAATGTCAGAACTGGAACCCACAGAAGACGAAGAATGTAAAGAATACGAGGAGTCGGAAATAGGAAAGAAGAAAGTAGATGAAATGTTAAAGAAACTAAAAAGAGGAAAAGCAGCCGGATATGACCAAATCACGAATGAAATGGTTATAGGGCTTGGAGAAAAAGGGATAGAGATATTAACTAGAATAAGTAATATGGCATGGAATACTGGGGAAGTACCGGAGGATTGGAAGGTGGGGGTTATTGTGCCAATATTTAAGAAAAGAGACTCTATGAATTGTGCAAATTATAGAGGTATAACTCTAGTCAGTGTCGTAGCAAAATTATATGAAAGAATTTTAGATGAAAAGTTAAGGGACAAAATCGAACAACAACTAGAAGAACCTCAGAGTGGATTTCGCAAAGGCAGAAGCACACAAGACCACATATCTGCGATTAAGCAATTAATGGAGAAGATCAACAGAAGGAGAGATGTTTGCTTGGCGTTTCTGGACTTGGATAAAGCATTTGATAGAATACCGAGAAAAATGGTATGGGAAAGTCTTAGGAAAAGAGGAGTGAGCAAAAAATTGCGAGTAGCAATTGAAAGCCTGTATAGAGGAAATAGAAATTATGTTAGAACAGATAATATGGAGTCAGAGGAATTTAGGGTAGAAGAGGAGGACAAGGAGGTGTCCTCAGTCTCACATTATTTATAGTAATAATGGATGACATACTAAAAGAAATAAGCACTAAAACCAAGAAAGTGAATATTGGATATAGAAATTTAAGACCTGTAAAGCTGGGAGAATGCGCCTTTGCAGACGACATTATGATCTGTGCAGAAGGGGAAAAGCAGTTACAAGATAATTTGAAAATATGGGAAGAAGAATTAAATAAGAGAAAAATGAAAATTAACACACAAAAGTCCAAAATAATGAGCATAGGAAAGCAACAAAGAATAAATGTAAGGATAGGAACAAAGAAATTGGAACAAGTGGAACGTTACAAATATTTAGGAATAATGATACAAAGTGATGGAAAAATAGAGGATGAGGAAATAACAGAAAGGATAAATAATGCATCAAAAGTGTATCACACCCTGAGTAAAGCCTTCATAGGAAAGAAAGAAAGTAGTCGGAAAACAAAAATTACAGTGTACCAAACTATATATAGACCAATACTCACCTATGGCAGCGAAAGTTGGGTCCTAAACAAAAGGATGACAAGCAGAGTCCAATCCATGGAAATGAAGTATCTAAGACGAATTAAGGGAGTAACAAGAAAGGATAAAATAAGAAATGAGTTAATAAGACAGGAATTAAATGTAAAATCAATCATTGAAACAATTGAACAAAATCAACTGAGATGGTTCGGACACCTAGTAAGAATGAACGAGAAAAGACCAACAAAAAACATTTGGCAAGCTAGAACAAACGGGAAAAGAGGCAGAGGCAGGCCAAGGAAAACGTGGAATATGGCGATAGCAGAAATACTGAAGGGGAGAAACAAAGAATTTGGAGAAGCTATGAAGGAAGCCAGTGACCGGGAGAAGTGGAAGAAATTCATACATTAGAAAAAGTAAACCTTTACACCTTATGGTAGAAAAGGTCTTGATTATATATATATATATATATATATATATATATATATATATATAAAAGTTTGTTAAGATATTTTGATCTATATTTGAGAATATTTGAATTTTTTTTCTTCAATTGTTTTTTTAGATACGCCTGTCCGCGCATTTTTTTTAAATGGGAACTGGTAAATTTTGCTCTACCATTCGATAGAGAATTTTTTTTTCTTTACAATAATATTTTTGTATTTTTTAAATTCATTTTAATAACTTTTTTACAAGAAAAATTAAACAAATTAATAACAAAGTAAATTAAAGTAAGTGTTCAAATTGTCGTCCATTAGTAATTTGACAATGACCCAATCGATTTACAAAACTCCGAACAGAGTTCTATAAAAAATCTCGGGGAATTTCTTGTATCGTTCTGGTAATTCGGATTTGTAAATCTTCGACGTTATCTGGCTTATCTTTGTAAACTTTGGTTTTTCCGGATCCCCAAAGAAAAAAATACAAAGGACTTAAATCTGGCGAACGGGCAGGCCATTCAATGGTTCCTCGTCTTCCAATCCATCTATGGGGAAAAACGTTGTCCAGATATTGACGAACATTTACACCATAATGTGGTGGGGCGCCATCTTGCTGGAACCAGATACTGTCATTGGGCAGGTGTTCATTGTTTTCACGAGGATAGAGCGTAGCACAAGCAGGTATTATTTCATTTTGCAATAACTGCAAATACAGAGCCGAAGTTAAATTGCCATTGATTAAAAAGGGACCGATAATATGACCGCCTAGAATGCCAACCCAAACATTAACCTTTTGGGGGTACTGCGTATGGTGCTCCAAAACCAAGAGGGATTTTCCGATGACCAGTATCTGCTGTTATGTCTGTTTACTTCACCGGTAAGGCAAAAAGTAGCTTCGTCAGAGAAAAGAATATTGTTGACAAAATTTTCATTATTATTGCAAATATTTAACATTTCTTCAGAAAATTGTAATCTATCAAAATCATCTTCCGTTAACTCGTGTACAAGGTGTACCTTATAAGGTTTATACTTTTCACTTTTTAAAAATGACACGATCGATGACTGTGAAATATTGAAATTGGTCGCTAATTGATTGGTTGATAAATGGGGATATTCAGATACAGCCAATAAAATATCCAGTTTGTTATCATCGCATTTTGCTGTTCTAGGTCTTCCACTCGTTTGCAAATCTTTAACGCTACCCGTGTGTTCAAAGCGTCTTAAAGTTTTACCAACAACGGATTTAGAAATTGGATTTCTATTGGGTGCGTATCATTAAATAAATTACAAACGTCTTCTGCGTCTATCTCCATAACCCAACATCATAAGTATTTCAATTCGTTCATGTTCACTTAAACTCGCCATTGTTAATATTAACAGCAACAAATTGCACAAATGAATGATTTCTGTCAAAGATTTGACGTACACAATAACCACTTATAAAATTATGTCGCTCAAGTTTGTTTATCGCTACGCTTCTGTCTATCTGCGATGTACCGAACATCTGTTAAACACATGAACCGGCCTTTTCTTGTAAAAAAGTTATTAAAGTGAATTAAAAAAAATAAATAAATAATTGTAAAGAGAAAAAAATTCTCTATCGAATGGTAGAGTAAAATTTACTAGTTCCCATTTAAAAAAACTGCGCGGACAGGCGTAACTAAAAAACAATTGAAGAAAAAAAAAATTCAAATATTCTCAAATGTAGATCAAAATATCCTAACAAACTTTTATATTGAACATAATTCCCTAAAATGAATATTAACGACAGTAAATCGCCGTCTCCATACTTTTAACTAACCCTGTATATACCAAGAATGTTTTTGAAAAATCAAATAATGTAATAAATAACATAATTCATTTTGGGATTAATTAAAAAATTTGAAATCGGTGTCTAGGATTCACAATGAATATAATATTTAATGCGAAAACGAAATACATTGTTGGCAGACATTTTAATTAGTTTAAATAAATTAAAATGCGAGAACTGGAAAATAGCGAAATTAAATTTAAACAACGCGTGACTATTAATAATATTCCGGGACAATAAACAATTATCATAAAAATTAAAATTATTCGTTTTTACACTTTTTTCAATAGATTTATTAACGTCCCGTAAAAACTATAAATACTGCACATATTAGGGAAAGATCCTCATCTACGACTCCCTTTCCAGTTTTATTGTACTGGAAACATCCCTTATCCAGAATGTTGAGTAAGTTCTTTGTTTAATTCTTTAGTTTAGTTTATTTGCGCATTCTAGTAAATTACCATTAGATTAATTTTAGGCATCAAGTATAGGAGGCTAGTGTTAATAAAATATGCAAAAATTAATTATATAACAAATTAGCACACTATACAAGACTTGAATATTAAACGAACCGCATTTGAATTATTTTTAATTTTTAAAGTGAGAAACGTATTAATGAAAAAGTTGTTATTAAAGTTCGCAATAAAATATTTTTTAAATTTATATACCTAATTAGGCAAAGAAAATCTGGACTATGTCATGAAGCATAAAAATATTAATTAGTTTATGAAGAATTGTTAAAACTAATCGTTAACATTGTAAATTAACAAACAAATTTAAGACTGTTGGAACAACTGAAACTATAATTTACGATTTGTCTTCAAAAGTAATTACCACTTCATCGTGTATACTTATTACTACTACTATAATGTTAAGGTGTAAACTCTGGTAAAGGAAAATATTAATGTTGTAAATTACCTGAGGACATCGATACTGGCATATCAATGATAAATTGATGCTCTCATAATAATAATTAATTAAATTATGTTTCTGTTAAGGAAAGCTCGGATTATGTGCAAATTGCATATTTGTCGCTAAAATGTATATCAACAAAATTATGAGTTTATTGGGTTTATTTAATGTTTTATGAAAATAACGCAATTTGAAAAACATATTTTGCCTATTTTTACTACTCGATGCATATTTCAGGTATTACCGCATATTTGTGCATATTTTATTGAAATTTCAAGTTTCCTTTTAAAAATTCCAGTAAGCGGCCAGTTAAAAACAACAATTCAAAAACATCTGGCCATGGGGAATACCAGATTTCCAAATGTTCTGGGAAGGCCGGTTAAAATATTTTGCGACATCTTGTGGCGTATAAAATTAAAATAAATAACAATTCTTCTACGTAAAATACAATGGTTTGCAATATTTATATGACTTATATCAGTACAGTTGTATATAGTAGTATTTTTATATTTTAACATTTATGTATATTTGTTTTTAAAAGATTGTCGAGAAACCAACATCTTATTAATTTAATGTTTTAAATTTAGACGATTGATTTTAACGTGTCTAGTGGCGTCTTTGCGAGATTTTAACTCAAAATTGTAAGTATTTTATTATTGTCATATTGATTAATACATTGTGGTTGTGTTAAACGTGTAGGAACTCCTGAAGAAATAACAAATCGTTATGAAATATAGAGTGAAATACATGAGTTTTTTATTTGACAGACCGCTCACTTGTTAATTCATTTTTACTAATACAGTACGGTCGATAATACTTAATAGTCTCTCTTTCTATCTCTCTCTCTCTCTCTCTCTCTCTCTCTCTCTCTCTCTATATATATATATATATATATATATATATATATATATATATATATATATATATATATAAATATATATATATATATAAATATATATATATATATATATATATATATATATATATATATATACATTGTAAATTAACAAACAAATTTAAGACTGTTGGATATATATATATTCTCTGTTTTCCGTTGTCGGATTTTGTCTTCATTAGGATGAATGTGTTAGTACTCATGGTCTTTATGGTTGTTCTGACCTCATAATTGTTGCCTATTCTTCTGATTTCTTCTAAAAGACCTCTGACATAGAGGATTACCTAGTGTAACTGTTGTAGTGTTTTTCTATTATACATACACTTTCATATTTACTAAATAAAAATGATTTGTTGCCCATACTTGCAATGTACCAAGACAAATTTGGTTGGCTTGCGATACCAAAAGGGCATCGGTAAACAAAGTACGGCTATCTGTAATTAAAAAAATAGTTCCTTATTTTTAGTTAACATGTTAGAAACGTGTTGGATGAAAAGTCAAAAGAAAATATTCTAGTCAAACAGAACTTTTCTTTTTTTCTTTTTAAATCGAAAAGCTCTACTTACTTTAGTATTAGTAATATCCCTTATCGCACCATTGTATTTGTTTCAGATGCTTTCGTAGTTTTGACCTGTCTATCAATCAGTAATGCCGATGTATTACGTGACACAACTTTGTTCGCCAAAAAACTTTGTAGTGTGATGCCACAAAATGAAGAAAATTTAGTTTATTCACCTTTGAGTCTTCACACAGCTTTATCATTACTTTATCAAGGCTCCAACGGACAAACAGCGACAGATTTGAGCAAAGCTTTAAGCCTACCGAATGCTGCCACTACTGCAACAGAATATAAAGAATTTATATCGGTACTTAACACTAGAGGCAACGTAACCATTGAATTCGGCGATAAAATATACGTCGCGAATCAGTATAAATTGAAACCTGACTTTAAAAAAGTTACCAAAGAATATTTTTCTGCGGAAGCTGAAAATATAGAATTTGGGAAAAGTGAAGAAGCTGCGGCTACTATTAACACTTGGGTCAGAAACAAAACACACGATAAAATTGATAATTTGGTGTCAGCAAGTGATTTTTCGCCTTTGACTCGCGTCGTCTTACTGAATGCCATCTACTTCAAAGGATTATGGGAACGAGAATTTAAAAAAAGTGCTACAACTATTCAAAAATTTTATGTTACAGGATCAAAGACCGTCGAATGTGAAATGATGCATCAAAATAATGAATATCTGTTTTCCGAAAATAGGGAATTAGAAGCCCAAATATTGAAAATACCTTACAAAGATAGTCGTTTCAGCATGCTTATAGTGCTGCCAAATAATAATACAGACCTTAATAAGTTTAAGGAAAAACTTGTCAAGTTTGACCTTCATTCTGTTTTATTAAATTTGAAAAAAATCGATGTAGTTTTATCTCTTCCTAAATTCAAAATTGAATCTAGTTTGGACCTGGAAGACCCACTAAAAAAGGTAAACTTTAATATTTTTATTAAATTATTTATTAAATGAGCAGGTTATTTTTCGATAATTTATCCTAGAATTATATCTTTCGTTTCATTGGAGAAAATAGTACAGGCGTCCCAGTTGTTTTTGCTATCTAAATAGTTTTGCCGTTGAAGGGACGTGGATTATTTTAATCTCGAAAGCGGTATTTTTAGATTTGTTTCTTTCAAATCGTTAATTGCAAAATAAATAATTTAACTATTCAATAGCGTCTGCATGTGTTAATCTGTTCGTAAAAATTAATTCTGCAATTTTAATTCAACATGCTTTACGTTTGAACTCGAACCTATACATTGTTTCCTCTCCGAATACAATACGTATTAATTAGTTAAAAAACGGCATATTCGCATAGTAATATTTGTAGTACAAAACAGCTCGGAGGATCAACAACAGCTAACAACCTTAAAAATCAATTGCGATTGAATGGAATGGGCGCATACGAATTCGGCACCGAAGACACGAACTTGGCACCGATACTAAATAGATTAACGCAGGGCACAGCCGAACTCGGCACCATCTCTCTATTCTATTAAACTTTGAAATTTTATGTAAGAGTCTGTTTGAAATTGTTTAACAATTTCTTTAAAGGAAAATATTTTCGGATGATTGGTGTAGAAGTTACCATTGAATCTTGAATGAGAAGACTCGCATGCGTTTGTAGTTCGTTCTATAGTCACGGTGAGCTCTGATCAAAATTCAGGTGGAAAAAATGCTTCTTCTCCAATATAATTTTCCACAAGATAGTCAGAAAATGCAGTTATCCTTTCGTCATCTGGTTAAATTTCTACGAAATCAAATGCGACATTACTTGGATTTAAAACTGGCAACCCAAAAACATATCTAACCCTTCTGCGAAATTGTATTTTCTTGGAAATTATCCCCACTTTAATATAGCGCAATGTGCGTGTCAGTACTTTCAAATCACCCGATCGTCAGTTTACATGTAAACGTTGAATTTTATTGATTATTTCTTAAAAGAGCGAGATTTAAATTTCGACGCGGTCACAGTGACCGGACTACGGCATTAGTGTAACTATTTTAATTTTGTTTACGTTTATTTTGTGTGACTTTCGACTATGATCAACTTACCTACTTCTTCAAAATGGGTTCGTTACGGTGATCCAGACTTTGAAAATACTTTACTAAATTGGTTTAATAAAGCAGATGGCGAAAATAGTGATGACGAAAGAGTCGATGAAGATTATTACGAAGTAAGTGATCATTATCCAGCTTCGGAAGCAGAGGCAGATAGTGAAGATGAGGCTGAACGTATCGAGGAGATGCAGAGTGAAAGTGAAGAAAGTTGCAAAGCATCAGCTAACAATTCAACAAATTTCTATGGCAGAAATCGCTGCAAATGGTCATGAGAAAGTTTTATATCTCGAACAGAACACAAATACATAATATTGTAATGCAACTTCCTGTTATACGTCCATCAGCAAATTTGGGTAACAAATCTGATCCAGTTACTTGTTGGAACATGTTATTTTCGGAGTCAAGTATAAAAATGAACAAAGGTCTTTACTTCAGGCTTTAGACATCATCATTACTTCTATATTGGTTACATTTATCGCGGAAAAGATTCTGATGGAATTGGTCTTACAGATGAAGAGAAAAAATACTCAAAGCCTACGCAGTCTGCTCTCAGACTAACTGAACCAATTTAGAGAACCAATCGCAACGTAACTGCTGGCAGCTGGTTTACGTCAGTTGAATTAGCGAAGAAACTGAGAGAAAGAGGTCTGACATATGTGGGAACGATAAAGAAAAATAAAAGAGAAATACCCCAACCCTTTTTGCCAAATAGAAATCGAACTGTTGGATCAACTTTATATGGCTCTACTCAAAATACGGCACTAATTTCTAATGTGCCAAAAAGAAATAAGGCCGTTATACTTATTTCTACAATGCATCATTCAAAGGCCACTGATAAGGAGACGGGCAGACCAGAAATAATATCGTTTTACAATCTAACCAAGGGAAGTGTCGACGCGCTTGATGAAAAGTGTGCTAAGCATTCAATAAGTCGCCGCACACAAAGATGGTCGATGGTTCTTTTTTTCGTCTGCTTGATATAAGTGGTGTAAATGCTCACGTTCTGCATCAGTCATTTAAGGATTGTTCTAAGATAGATAAGACAGATTTCTTAAAACAGCTTGCAGATGGTTTAGTACGCCCTTACCTTGAAAGAGATCAAGAAACGTTCATCTAAAACATGAATTGCGTGCCCCCATACGAAGAATTATAGGTATTTCTGAGGAAACTCCCGATACTACAGGGGAGGAAAAACTAGAAAATCGTAAGAAATGCTATACCTGTCCCTCGAAGGTTAAAAGAAAGACTTTTTACTTGAGCATATCATGCCATAAACCGACTTGCCTGGAATGTGCTTCAAAACTGTGCAAAAATTGTAAACATAATTTGTGAAATGTTTAGCTCCCACAATCTTTACGACACCAAATTTTTTATTTAAATAATATATATATATATATATAGTATATTATTCTTCTTTAAGAATTTAAATAAGATTTTTTGCTAAAGTCATTTGCTTCATGAGATAAGCATTTTGTTATATTAGTACAAATACTCCAATAATAAGTATAAGCGTTCATATTTTGCTATGCGCACTATAGCTAGTACGCGACAACAATTATACTACGGTGGTTAAGGGTTAAGCCATTTAATTATTTCACCATTTTGGTCTTTGAATTCAGCAGTTAAACCCAGATTTTAAATTTTTCTCAACCATTATTGGGCAAGATGGAAGCGACATCCAATTAACTTAACATCTTATCCACACGAAAACAACAGCGTTATGAATGGATTTTTCGAAGTCTGCTACCACTATTTTTCGATTTAGATTAAAACCCTCACTTTCACACCTAGTTTTTAGAGACACAAATAAATATTTGTAAGTATCCTGCTCTTTATCTGGGAGCAAACAAAACACCAAAGGAATATAATGTCCATTGCTGAGAATGTGGATTTTAAATAGCGGATATTGGTAGTACAGGAAAATACTACAATCTTCTTTCTTTCATCGTTGCTGAATAATAAGTTTTACTCCTTGATTGTGCAAATTACCAATTTTTTCAGTAAATTCATGGCCTCTTCGGTAGAATGGGGTAGTGATGGTTGATTTTTCCCGCGGCTATAATATACGTTCTTTGGAGTGTAAGAAATATCCCTTACAGAAGAGAGTGTCTAGATTATCAGAATTTTCTTTAGCACAGAATGTACAAAGGTATTTTTACATCTGGTGTGAAGAACACAAATACAGGTTCACTATTAATATTTTTTGTGAACGTGTCCGAACGGAGACGCAGATTCGTATTTCGCCTTTCTACAGGCTCATCGGTACCCCCCTACTGGAGAAAGGATATCTTCAGATACGTTCACAAAAAAACACATCGCCATATCACAGAAATTATCCAGACCGAGCGTAGAAGTAAATTCAGCGCAGCCCACTCTTGTATTCAATTATTCTGATTGTATTAGCTTCGAAAGCCTCTCAGCTGGTTCTTCCATAGCCTTTTTTTGCGCAATTGTTTATAATTTCGAGGTTTATCTTTTTAATGTCTATGTCGTGAAAATCCTGTAAATCACTTCCTGTAATTAAATTATCAGCACCAATGGTAAAAACTTTTGCTTTGCACGATTGTTGTAAACATCGCCAAAATTTTTCCCCACTTTTTAATACCTTAGCCTATCTAAAAGATTCAATTATTAAAAGCTCTTTTCCGCGTGACCTTTCAATTATACCACCTGCCATTGTAATAATTTGCGACTTTCACCAGAAAAGTTAGAATATAACTAGTAGATACAGGAAAGCAACCACCTGAATCTAATTAATTAAGAAAAGTCTTTCTTTGGAGACTGTGGTTAAGTAGAAACTCAAAAGGGTATAAAACCCCTTACCATGATTAATAATCGTATCCTAAATACGTGTTTCGACAACTAAGCTGTCATCATCAGTAGGTAAAACTACTAATTAAAGTGTCGCACATGGGGCACAGTAAATATAACACATATAATATCGCAACAACTTTACATGGCGTCCGAGTATATACATTAACTTTAAAATAGAAATACGATATACCGACTAAAAATTACGACGCCTTAACTCTCTTAAGAAAAACGGTAACCACATGTGTTTATTTTCTATTCGCTCGCCCTCGACCTTTCTACCTCTTTTCTAAGAATGAAAAAAAACAACTGCAAGTCATGAGACCGTTGTCTGCGTTAATTCTATTGTGTTTGCTTTTAGCGATATGAATGCTTTCATATACGTCAAGATCTCGGGGATTATTGATGGCTTTGACAAGTTTTAACCCTTTAATCGACATATTGTGATCTGTCGTTATTTATACAGATTTCTCCAAGGCTTTTGATACAATTAATCATAAACTTCTTATACAGAAACTTAATTGTTTTGGTCTGAATGTTGCTTTTTGTGAGTTAATCAACTCTTACCTGTCCAATAGATATGGGTATGTTTTCTATAATGGTTTTAAGTCATTGAAATTTGTTGCATTATCTAGAGTTCCACAAGGATCGAGTTTGGGTCCTTTTCTTTTTAATATATACAACCATGATTTGTTTCTGTTAATGTCTTCATATGCAGATGACGTTAAGCTCTTTCATTGCATACATAATCAACGCGACGTAGACATGCTTCAGGATGACTTGAGAGTATTGTCCAATTGGTCCGAAAGGAATAAGCTTGTTTTGAACGTTAATAAATGTTACGCTATGACCTTCACTAGGAAAAACCGTCCATACTTGTCCTCCAATTCAATTTATAATGTTCGACTCACCAGCATGAGTAAAATTAAGGATCTTGGTGTGTCATTTGATTCATCTTAATCGTCTAATAGTCACATTCAAAAAATTTCTGCCTCAAGAATGTTGGGATTTACTATCAGAACTTGTAAATATTTCAATGATGTTGCGCTTCTGGAATCTTTATATTTCGCTCTTGTTCTTCCCAAATTGGAATATGGATCTGTCGTTTGGTTCCCTCATTATATATCGCAGCAACTTCCTATTGAGCGTATCCAGCGACGCTTTTTGAAATTCTTGATTTTCAATAATATTGGAGTTTGCCCAGACAGAAATGTTTAATACGATGAACTAAGGCTACGTTTCGGGTTCTCGACACTCACTGATCGGAGGATTGAACAAAGTGCTCGTTACTTATTTAAACTTGTCACCAATAGTATTGACTGCGCTGGTATGTTAGCTGCTGTTCGAGTTAATGTACCTTCAGTTAATACTCACTATACGAATACATTCAACTTGAGCACCCCGAGGACCAACTTACTAATGAAATCACCTGTTTACCATATGATGCGGAATGCTGATGCAATCTACAGCGATATATTTACTGGTGAAATCATTACATGAGTTTACGTATGTGTTCCTAAGTATTTCATGACTGTCACATAATTTATTAATGAACACTTTTTGCTTATTTATGTCTATCTCTAAATTAACTTTTACCATATTTTCTTTTTTCTGTTTTGTCATATGTATGTATTACATAGTTTTTGCCCTATTATTGGGTAAGAACCTATTGGCCAAATAAACAATTATTATTATTATTATTATTATCTGCTCGACGAATGCAATCGAGCAAGCAAATAATGGGGCTGTTATAACATGCATACAATACATGATACCGCCACAACGTTTTATCGGGCCAATTGGTCATTCAATCGCTTCAGTCCGCTCGATGCATATGACCTAAGGATCTATTCCTCTCGTTTGAAATGAAATGCTACACTCATTATAGCATGCAGTTAAACGATATACTATCAAACTGGTGAATTTTCCCTGAGCGGAGGCACAGTATTTGAAATCGCAATGCTCTGACACTTAGGGATGAGGCCGAAACAACTAGATTGGGCGAAGTAATACTAATTATATTCTTTAATAGTTTATCTATTGCTAGTTTTCGACTATAAATGCTTACGCTTCATTTTTGTGAACCCTGTTATCACTATCTCTAGAAACACTTCGGGTCATTTCCTAGTTCTATCGGTGGAAGCCTTGCACGAAATGAGCAATAGTTTTTTGTGACGTTAAAGTTGTAATAGTTTTATAAACGCGTTCAATTGTTAACTGTCGTGTTTCCGTCCTGTTATTCGTATGTTATTGTCACGATATTTGATCTTCGCTTCATCGATATCCAGAAACAATAAATTATTCGCCACTTATATGCTCCGATAGCACTAGGAAGGGCTTGTTTTGCCCATAACGCATTTTAAGTTGCTGGTTTTAATTTATACAATTCATAAGGGAAAATTTCTGCGACATATCGGCAATCATTGCTGTTTCACGGCTGCTACATCAAGAATGCAGTATTATGGGTATCTGTAGCGAATTTTAAGACAATAGTTCCTAAACTTCGATTATTAAATTTTGCTCTAAAACGCGGCTCTGTGTGACACTATTTTTTATGCTTATGCAATATGCTATGTCGTGCTGATCGTGTTAGAACAAAATAAATCTCATAAAAAACAGGATCAGACTACTTTCATTTTAAGCGGCTATAAGAAAACCCACTGACTTACGAACATAAACTGTCTTCAGAGATGACATAGTTTTCAAAGCTTATTTTTTTAGCTAGGACTAGCTGGAATTTTTGAGTCAAGTGATCTTTCTAATATGCTTACCTCACGCGAAGGACTGATTGTGAGTCAAGTTGTTCAAAAGGCCTTCGTAGAAGTTAATGAAGAAGGAACAGAGGCTGCAGCAGTAACCGGTTTGTATTTTCTTCTCTATATATTTTTATTACTTGAATTAATACTACATGGTGTATACGAGGATTGTTGGGAAACTACGTGGCCAAACACGGAGATGACGCGGATTCGCAGGAATCTACTTTATCATTCTGTAGAATCATCATTTAATAGGTTAATAGGTTTAATAAGTTCAAAGAAGAGTACAGAGCGATCTGTTAATTAGTCTGTTTTTGATAGTACGACAAAGTGTGTGATTTTGTAATGGAAATGGAAAAAACTGAGTTGAGAACAGTGACTTTCATTTGAAAAGATTAACACCAACTGAAATCAAAGCAGAGCTGGATTCAACACTATTAGAATTTGCTTCTTCGTTTTCAATGGTTAAAAACTAGGTTGCCGTTTCTCGGAAACATTTGTCATGTTTTCGCCCCCAATCAGAAGGACTTTGACGGCGTTTCATTACCATCGATTAAAAATCTGGGTCGACCGTTTCACTTCTGCAACCTAAGAACAATCCAAACAATGGTAAAAAAGATTCATCACCACTAAAAAAGGCAAAAACGGTTTTGTCAGCAGGAAAGGCCATGGCAGGATTCTCATGGAATTATCTTGGTCGACTATTTAGAAAAGGGGAAACAATAAATGAGGAGTATTATGCCAATTTGTTGCAACAATTAAGTGACAATATCAAAGAAAAATGGCCTCATTTGGCAAAGAAGAAAGTGCTTTTCCATCAGGATAACGCACCTGCCCACAAGTCTGCGATTGCAATGGCAAAAATTCATGAATTGGAATTTGTATTAGTGTTCGATCTATTCCCCAGATTTGGCTCTCAGCGATTATCATCTCTTTACGAACCTCAAAAAATTACTCGGCGATAAGAAGTTTGCATTTAATTCCGAGGTAATCGCTGCTGAAAATAGATATTTCGAGGACTAGTATTCATCGACCTGCAATGAAGGCATTATTGATTTGGAATATCGTTGGAATAAGTGTGTTAAGCGAGCAGGAGGCTATATAGAAAAATAAAATGTTCTCTATCTAAAAAAATTGCCTTTTCTTTGTCAGGATACGTAGTTTCCGAACCGCCATCGCGCTACTAAAATTAAGGTGTAAACTCTGGTATAGTGAAATATTCATATTGTAGATTGCTTGAGGATATATCAAAGATTAACCGTAACAATAATTAATTAAGTTATGTATCTAATAAGTAGGGCTGGGCGATACCGGTGTTTTCGGTATCGGGTACCGATACCAATCGAGGTATCGATACTTAGCGATGTATCGGGTCTGTGCACGGTATCGATTCTGAGTACTGGAATCGGTAAAGTATCGATACCTTGGAATCGATACCTTGGAATCGATACCTTGGAATCGATACCTTGGAATCGATACCTTGGAATCGATACCTTGGAATCGATACCTTGGAATCGATACCTTGGAATCGATACCTTGGAATCGATACCTTGGAATCGATACCTTGGAATCGATACCTTGGAATCGATACCTTGGAATCGATACCTTGAATCGATACCTTGGAATCGATACCTTGATTCGATACCTAGGAATCAGTATGCATAACCCGTTTTCTAGGTGTCGATTTGTTTGATATCGGTTTCAAGAGATGTAAAATTAATTTACCGATTCTACCATAACTACGGTATGAAATTTGCAATATTGTGATATTTTGTTTTTTTTGTTTGTAATAATTAAAGTTTTGGCATAATATGGAATTTGCTACGCATAATAACCAACGTCTTTAAAATATATATTATGCATACATACTTAAAAATTCTTTACTTAAAAAGTTATTTTTATATACATTTAGAAAACGCAGAAAAATAAAATAATATAGGCAAATATGCGTGCTATTACAAAATTATACAAAAAGCCTAAAATATTCATTTCAAAATAGAAACAAACCAAGCACGTTTTATACCTACAATAGCTTGATAAGAATTCTTGACCCAACTTTTTTTACCTTATTATATTAATTAATACTACATATTTATATTATATTTTGTTTATTTTAGTTCCAATTTACAGTCGTGTATTGTGTATTGTGCATTCTATAGAACAGGAAAGTGTTTTATATTTATATGAATATGAACATCACCTATATTTCTCTCAACACTGCTTTATACAAATTATGTGTCAACAAATTTTTGCTGTTCCCTAGTTTTGATTTATTATAATTCCTACCTTTATTCGTCGTCTAAAGTTTAATATAAGCACTTATATTTCATATCATTTTAAGCTTCATCACTTTGTTCTTATAACTTGGTGTAATAAGTGGATACGTACGTACCAAAATGTCGAAAAAAAATAGTGTAGTTTGGAAATACTTTGATAAAATTAACGACCAGGGCGTGAGTTGTAATGTATGTAAAAAAGAATATAAGTATACTGGTAATACTACAAATATGCTAAAGCATATAAAATTTGTTCATCCTTTTACATATTTTAATATTATTGAAAAGAAAGACGAAAGAGACGGTGATAGTGAACTTACTGACGTTGAAATATTGGCCTCCGAAAGGTAAAATTAAAATTATACTAGCTGCAGACTTATGTATGTAATTCTTTTTTAATCCTTGCATGAAAAATAAGAAAATTCTTAATTGTCATTTTGCATAAAACAACAACTTATATACCTATGATGTACGCATACTCATTTAAAAAATGCACAAAGGTAAGCTACCCGATACATGGCTACCCGATACATCGCTACCCGATACATCGATACTTAGCGAGTACTGGAATCGCTAAAGTATCGATAGGTATCGATGCTTTGGAATCGATACCTCGCTACCCGATACATCGCTACCCGATACATCGCTACCCGATACATCGCTACCTGATACATCGATACTTAGCGCGTACTGGAATCGGTAAAGTATCGATAGGTATCGATGCTTTGGAATCGATACCTTGGAATCGATACCTTGGAATCGATACCTTGGAATCGATACCCTGGAATCGATACCTTGGAATCGATGCTTTGGAATCGATACCTAAGAATCGATACCTTCGTTATATGAGGTATCGGGTACCCGATACCAGTTATGGTATCGGGTATTGGACGATGTATCGATACTTCGCCCAGCCCTACTAATAAGTAAAGCTCGGATTATATGCAAACTGCATATAATCAACAAAATTATGAGTCTTCTTGGTTTATTAAATGTTTTCTTAATAAAATAAGGAAATTTAAAAAAGCATATTTTTACTACTTGATGCATATTTCGTGTAATACTGCATATTTGTGCAAAAAATAAAATATATGCACTTTGCATATAAACCGGTCTCTAGTTATATGTATGTACAGTGTTTAATAATTGGTTGTTTGTTATTGCAGGTATCCAAGGAGTATTGTTGAGTGCTGAAGTTTTTGCACCAAGGCATGTCGTCGTCGACCATCCGTTCGTGTTCTTTATAATTGTTGAACAAAAAGAATACGAAAGAGAAGTTATATTGTTCAGCGGTAGAGTAAACACAATTAACTGAGAAAAAGAATACGAAACTTATGCTAAATATTATTATACTTTACATGTATATACCTAATGATATTTACAAATTAAACGAATTATTACGGGTTAAGCACCAAGCGTCGAATTTATTTAAAATAATAATTGATGTTTACGGGGTTATTATATCTCTTCAATGTGTTGAACAACTTTATTAATTTTGTGATAGAATAATTAAATCCATATTTTTCGCTACCGGAACCTATCTGCTATTTCCATGAAACCAATTCACCGAAATAGCAATTCACCGAATGGAAAGTTCACCGAAACAATAGTTTGTGAAATCATTGAATCGGGTTTGATTCATCGGTATCCACAATAATAATAATAATAATAATAATAATAATAATAATAATAATAATAATAATAATAATAATAATAATAATAATAATAATAATAATAATAATAATAATAATAATAATAATAATAATAATAATAATAATAATAATAATAATAATAATAATAATAATAATAATAATAATAATAATAATATATCCTTTATTTCAACACAAATTTTCTTTCACATTACATATATGAACATAACAAATCAGAGAGAAAAAAGAGCCAAAAAAAAGTGCTGAAACCTTAAGGCGTAGTTCAGATGGGCGGAAAAGAATTTCCGCCGCCTGTTGTTCCACCAAAACCTTAATGCACACGATCACTAACAATAAAAAGTTTGCCTAATCTAACTTAAAAATAATATTCTGCTATTCTACATAATAATAATAAAATAATAATAAAAATACATAAAAAAAAAATAAATAAAACAAACAGCATGCAAATACCGCAATATGCAATAAAGCCTGTACATCCAGTTACGAACTATAAGAGCAGAACAGACGCAAAGGAACAGATATATATATATAAAAAAGCAACAGTATATACATATATACATACACACATACATACGTATATATACATATAGATACATACATACACGCACATACTAGCCGAAAACCATTACTGACGGTACATAATTTGTTTCCTGAATGTCTTTGTCTCTAAGGATTTATAACACGCCGGAATGGAATTATACAGCAGATAAATGTTATGCGTGAAGGATCTTTCAAAAAGCGCCAATCTGTGTTTTGGGGGTCTAATCAAGTTGGTGTTACGGAGATCTATATTGTGTACATCAGACCGGAAACGTATCTTTTCAGTTAAGTACGATGGCATTTTCAAAGTTATAATTTTATGGTATAGACATAATGCTTGAAGCTTTCTCCTGTTGGCCATACTTAACCACTGCAACTCAAGAAGTTTATGCGAAATATGTTCAAATTTGCGTATACCAAAAATATAACGCATACACGCGTTCTGAACCTTCTGTAAGCGAGCTAGATCAGCACTATCCAAGCAGGGGCCGTAGATTGTGGACGCAAAATTAAATAGCGACAAGACAAGACTCTCGCATAACATAGTTTTAGTACGAATGTCAAAAGTTGATCGATAAGGATACAATGTTTTGAGATTGGCATAGGCTGAATGAATAATTTTTGAAATATGTTTCTTGTATCGGAAGGTGTTATCAATGATTAAACCTAGGTTTTTTGCCGAATCAACCAACGACACTTCTGCATTATTAATTTTGATCATGATTTGTTCTTTGATGTTCTGAATTAATGCAGGGTTACCAAACAAGACGGCAGTGATATTTTCCGGGTTGATCTTTAGTGCATGATTCTGCGAAAATGATTGTATGCGCCCTAAGTCGTGATTAATCTTATCAATAATAACTTGAACATCGTTTTTTGTGAAACCAACGTAGAGCTGCGTATCATCAGCATACATTTGCACCTGACAGTGCTTGACACATTTGTGTAAGTGGCTGGTATAAATGGAGAAAAATAAAGGGCAAAGGATTGATCCCTGTGGAACACCACTTGTCACAGGCAATGGTGATGATACTTCGCCACGCAACGTTACGCACTGATATCTTTCGGAGAGGTACGAAAATACCAGACCCAAGGCACCACCGCTGAACCCGAGATGATAAATAATAGCCAATAAAGTATCATGGTTAACAGTATCAAACGCCTTACTGTTATCTAGCATAACCAATACAGACATAGCGTTATAATCTCTAGATCTGAGAATGTCATCTGTGACCTTCAAAAGTGCAGTAGTACAACTATGATTAGTTCGGACACCGGATTGACACTAAGAGAGCAAATCAAAAGCTTGCAGATGTTTAGTGATTTGTGTATTTAGTATTTTTTCCAAGACTTTGCCATAGAACAGGCAATAAACTAATAGGTCGAAGGTCACCGATGTTAGCAGCGTTCTCATTTTTAGGTATAGGGATTACAAGTGATTTTTTCCACGTTACCAGAAAAACGCTTTCTGTTATGCAACAATTTATTAAATGAGTTATGTATGGAAGCGCATACGGTATGAGCAATCTCAGCACGTGAATACCAATGCCATCACTACTGACAGCAGTACTCTTAATACCTTAAGATGAATCGAAACACGACATTCTCGTCGACAGGGTGAAATACGAAAGTATTTTTTAGGTCCGGAGTAGTATTACTAATGTAATTATTAATACATTCTAGAAAATTTCCAGAAACGAGAGGTTTGTTCTTAATAAGCCCAGCGTTAATCAAGTCCGGATTTGAGAATTCATATGAAATCTCATTTTTCTTTTTCCTTCCAATATTTAACTGATTAAGTTCGCGCCAAAGAGATTTACTGTTCCGATTATTATTAGACAAATGTTGAAAATAAACTGTCTTTTTATTTCTAATCGCCAAAGTAGTATAATTTCGGAGTTGTTTGTAATAAATCTAGTGAGACTCCAGCTTAGTCTCCTCAATTTACTCTTAGCATCGTTGCGTAACTTCTGCAGAAGTTTAATATTTTCAGTTATCCAAGGTTTATGAGGTTTCGTAATTTTTACTGTTTTAAGGGGAGCATGAGCGTTGAATAGAATTACCCGATTGAAGAAATCCAGTTTGTCATTTAGAGTCACAAAAAACATGTGATTGAAGGGAATAATGGTTAAATCCTTCATGAAAAGATCGTAATTAAAGCTCGAGTAATCTCTGAAAGTTTGACATTTCGGTGTGTTAACAATCTCAGGTTTAGAAAACCTACAGTATGTCCAGGACCAGGATGTCGTGGTCGGATAAGTCGCATGAAATTACACCACCCTCGGCCAAGTCCGACTCATCGGAAATAATAATTAAATCAAGCAAGGTAGCAGTGGTGAGAGTTACTCGAGCAGGTTCCGTTATTATTTGTTTCATGTCTAAGGTATCAAGCATATGTGAAACTCGCTGCCTCAAAGGTAAATTTTCATTTAAAAAATCGACATTAAAGGCACCCAAGCAATAGACCGACTCAGCATTAAGCCTGCTTGTAAGCAACCAATCCTTCAATTCATCAAAGAAAATTGATGAACAGATATTAGGTGGTCGATAAACACACCCAATTATAATTATCGAGTGTACATTATAGATGCAGCAAGATAACCATATTTGTTCAATGTGTGAGTTGTCCGAATTGATAATATTACAGCGAATATTTTCTCTAACGTAAATACCCACCCCGCCACCAATGCGATTCTCGCGGTCGTGTCTGTAAAAATTATAATTGTGTATTTTAAGAGTGTCATCAGGAATCCTTGGAGACAGCCAAGTTTCGGTTAAGCATAAAACATCAATAGAATTCCCAGCCAATACGTCCGTCACGCTAACAATTTTAGGAAGCAATGATTTAATATTAAGATGAGTAAAAGTAAGCCCCGCGACAATGTACAATCGATTAATTTAACATGTATATATGAATGTTATAGCGCGATGGTATTGATAAAAGTTGTCTGTTTGAACGATTTTAATGCAAACAGACGTAGTTGTGAATTATATTTCGTCAGAATCGTAATAAAGGCAATGAAATGTATATACGAAAATTTATTTTAAGAAAATAAATAAAACACTGAAGTTAAATAAATTTAAATTAACTTGAATTGATATTAATTCAAGATATATATATACAAAATGCATTTACTTTATACAGTGAAAAAATTCAAAATATTGAAAAAATATACTCGAAACTCGAAATAAATTATATCACCTATAGTTAAAGAGAATGCTTAGTCGCACCACAGCAAACATTTTTTATTCACATTAATTATTACAACATATTCTAAATTTTATTCTGTAAAGTGCGTTCTTTTATTAGACAGTATTTCTTTAAATATAGAAAAACTTCACTCAACATCAGACCTAGTGAGTGGCGCATATAATTAATAATCTTTAAATTTAATATATTTATCGATTTCCGTATTTTGAACATTACTACAAAAGCCTTTCAGCACATTAAAATCAGGACTACGAGCGAATATTGCATCAATCATATTATTTAAGCGAACACCAAACTCTCCAGATATAGTTTTAAAGTTATTTAGGATATTGTTTAAAGTTTTAATTTCATCTTCTAGTTTTAGCGCTTGCGTTTCAAAATATTCAATTTGTTTAGGTAAGTTGTGAAAATACTCATAGATAAAATTTAAATTATTTTTTTTAAGGAAGAATCCTTTAAAACAGTTTTACATTTGATAAGGCGTTGCGCATCCTTCTCTAAATTGTCCACTACAATTGCAACATTTATCAGATTATGATTGAATTGGAAGATACGGATATCAGAATAATTGAAGCATACATGAGTAGGTAAACCCAACCAGTTATGTATAATATAAAGGTATTTTTAATAATATAAAATATTATTAAAAATCTGGTGTGAAGAACACAAATACAGGTTCACTATTAATATTTTTGTGAACGTGTCCGAACATATTTGGAAGGGCGTCGTTACTTCACATTGGTTATGTGGACGGGGCGAGGTACTTCGGCTGTCCGACAACAGGCAGCGCTGAATTTACTTCTACGCTCGGTCTGGATAATTTCTGTGATGCAGCGATGTGGTTCTTCTTTGTGAATGTGTCTGAAGATATCCTTTCTCCAGCAGGGGCGTACCGATGAGCTGGAAGAAAGGCGAAATACGTATCTACGTCTCTGGGGAGGGATATGTTCGGACACGTTCACAAAAATTTAATAGTGAACCTGTATTTGTGTTCTTCACACCAGATTTTTAATAATATTTTATATTATTAAAAATACCTTTGTATAGATACGGATATTTTTGTTTGTACAAGGAAATTCGTGTTGGCGCTTTTAGAAAGACCTTTTTAGTGGTACTAATTAATTCGTTGACAGTATGGAATTCCTCTCTAATAAACTCTGCAATTCTATGCAATGCATGTGCGATACATGTGTGATGCAAAATATTGGGAAATCTTTCCTTCATTAGTTTACCAGCCTTTATCATATATGCTGCTGCATCACTCACAAACAGCAAGGATTTTTCGTGGTTACATCACCATAAAAAATGTTATCAACAGCATCAACAATAATTTCGATTACCTTCTTTGTATTTACATGCTCGATTACTTTAGTTGCTATTAAATAGGGTTCTGTGTGTATGTCGGGATGCAATACACCGATAATAATATTAATTATACCTCTACCTAGTAAATCTGTAGTTTCATCTGCGCTGATCCAGTTGTAATGGTCATTTATTTCGTTTTTCGATATGTTTTTCGTAGACTTGATTCATCAGGAATATGTTTAGATGTATATTTCGCTAAAAACTGTCTAAGGACGGTATTGTCCAGTTTTCTGGAAGGTATATTTGCCGCAACAAAGGCTTTACAGAGGTCTGTATAAAAACTGTCTGGTGATGTACTCGGTTGATCGCGATGCATTTTAGTATTTAGATGCGCGGTTAGTCTCGACTTTTTTAAATATTTAAATGTACTTGAACAAATTTTACAATTAATCTCCGTATCACTAAGAATTTCAAAAAAAACAAAATCTGCAATCCAGCTGTCTAACAGTTCTTCATGCGGACGTTTTGGAGGTGCCATTGTATAATGTTACATATCCGAACGATAATATATATGTATTAAAAAAATGGAAGAAGTAATGATAAAACCCAACTTAATTTGTTTCCTATAAAAAAATATTAAGGGTATTCGAACGTTAAAATAAACAACCGAATTTTATGGGGCGTATCACTGTAAACTAATTTTTCCATGCAGATGTGACTGCGATGTCATATAGAACCGACAGAAGCAATGGTTTAGAGAGAGATAAAGCAACCGACACCCACACAAATGTAAAACACATGTACAAGACCGTTATGAACTTATGATGCTTTGGAAAAGGATCTATAGTAAATAGAGCCATGACATATTTATCTTAAAATACGGTTTCGTTGTACAAGTTTTAAAATAAAATTTCGCTAATGGTTTTCGAAATAAGTGTTATGTATTTTAATAGTAGCAAACATACAATGTAAAATATTTTCTAACAGTATATGTGCTGGAGCCTATAAACTGTAAATTAATATCATATATAATAGAAATAACTTTACGTTTATTGAAAATCCATTTTTTAAATGGACAACTTATTAACAATAAAAAAACAAGTTATAGAAAAAAAATTACTAAAAGATAAAGAATATTTTTGCTAAAAACCAACCACTTCTACAACCATTGCTTTCAGCGTTTCCATCCGCTAACTAGTATTGCCGACGTAAACTGAATGAAAACTGCGTGTCTGCGTAAAAGTACATTTTAGTATGACATTGATAGACACTTTGTAAACTAACATACAAAATAATTTATGACAGATTTTTTTGATAGAAATAAATATATTTTTTAAAGTCATAATAAAATAGCGTGTGTCAATCTAATTTATTTACAAATTTAATTCCAACCTAGTTTTTTGCGGAAAAAATATCACCTACCTTAATACTATGCTATACTATAATTTCCGATTAGACCATCTGGACCGGCACCCAAATAAGAAGATTCTCAATATATAAAAAGTCCACATTCTTTAACATGCAATCCCAGTCTCCTTTCCAAGCTCTCCTTCGCAAAATGTTAGTGGTCCCTCCCCCATTTGATTGCCGCGCTTCTAAACGGAATCGCATCAATAATTCTATTAGCCAGTTTCTTTGGATTCGTCGTATTCCTTTGCTTGCAAACTTCACCGAAAACGGATGCTGTTAGTCTCGACCTACGTGCCTCCATCCACAAAGGATTAACATTCTGCCCTATGGTAAGACGTTCTATTTCTCTAATCTCCTCTGTTGCTTTCTTTATATTTTGCAAAATTTGCTCCCTAGCTTCTACTAATTGCTCTACTTCCACCATCACCAATATCACCATAATCCTTATATAAATACATTGGAAAATTATCACTACGCCATTCTTTGCCTAGTCGTCTGTTTTTGTTTCTTAACAAAACGATGGATAGTATTTCTTTAAGGTTGAAATACCTATATCTAAGATAGTAAAATTAGTGTATCAAAAAAGGTAGAAAATATAACAAAAATTCTTGTAGGTAATAAATATGTTTTATTTCTTTAATAATCACAATAACATTTGGACTGTACAATTATTTGACAGCATCACTATTGGAATTAAAGATTGAGGGAGGAAAGGAAGGCTATTTTCATATGGAGGAGGATCAGTTAGTAGAGTAGCAACTGTTTAAGAACCTCGATTTAAAGAGAAAGTTTTCGTTGTACTGAAAATGCAACCGGGGTTACTTCTTTTCTAGATCAAGAAATGTTTAATATTATGAAGAAACTAAATCCTGAAAATAAAGAACAAATGCCTGTAACCGAAACAGACATTAGTCCCATCAAAAGTCACTTTCATTAATTGGATTTTTGCAAGAAAGAATAAGAGAAAGTAAAATCAATTACAGCCGATGTAATAATACCTATTGGGCAGCCAAATTCAAATCAGGACGTAGATCCTCTTTTATTTTGGAAGGTAAATTTTAAGAAAAAAGGTAAATACATTTGTTTGGATTTTCTTTTAGGTAACAGGAATACAGCTAAAACCCTTAAAATAATGTGCTAGGAAATACTTCTGTATTCCAGCGAGTTCAGCAGAAGGTGAGAGTGAATGGTGCAGCTCGTTTAATTATAGAACAAAGGTGTGCAAGACTAAAACCGAAAAATCTGAATATAATATTGTTCCTAAATAAAAATATTAATAAGTAAACTAAGTACTTATTTTATTAAAATTACACCCAACCTTTTCCTATTAGCTAAAGATATAACTCAATAAGTTTCATCTGACTATACTTTCTAACTATTAAAGATATGAATGTTTAAGCATTCAAAGGGAAATTATTTAGATTGCCATGCAGAATGTACATGAAACTCTTTAAATCTATTTCAAAACTTAAAATTTATCGCGAAAGTATTCTACAATCTAGCTTGGCAATAATACTTATACTGGCAACAGTTGGTAATACTAAAGAAAATAAAGGCACAAAGAAGTAGGTTATGTTTTTAGAAAAGAAATAAAATCTCAGTTTGAATGAAAAAATTAATTTATTCTAACGAGTAATTAAGATAAACAAACATAACAAAAGCGTTTATAGCAAATTTTCGGAATGTCCTCCTTGTCTTTCAAGGCAATAAGCAAGGCGATTTTGAAAGCAACGCAGGGTATTCCGAATAAATTCTGGGTTTATTCCATCACATGCAGTAAGTATACGTTCTTTCAATTCATCCAAGTTATGAATTTGCAAGTTATTATAAATTTTGCTTCTTAGGTAACCCCAACGAAAGAAATCATTTGGAGATAAATCAGCTGATCTTGGGGGCCATGGTATAGGGCCAAACCTGCCAATCCACCGTCTTTGAAGTGTGTTACTTAAAAAATTCCTGACGGCGTGAGTAGAATGTGCCGAAGCCCCATCCATTTGGAACCAAAGTTGATTAACATTTAGTATCTCAATTGTTGGAATGATGTGGTTTCGTAAGAGAATTAAATATTTTTCTGCAGTGAGGTTACCGGCAATAAAAAATAGGCCAATAAGTCTATCGTTTGTTATTCCAATCCATTGACTTTTTGTGGGTCCTGTGATCGGGTTAGGTTTTGGGCATGGGGATTTGTACGGGACCAATACCTAATGGATTAATGGAAAGGAAATTTAGTATTTTTCAATGGATAAATGTAGGATACAAACTGATAATTAAGAGAGTTGACTTCACCATTTATAGTAAATGTAGCTTCATCAGTAAAAATTATTTTATTTTTTCATTTAACATATTAAACATTTTTTCACAAAAATCAGTTCGTTTTATTTTATCTTCCTCGAGAAGCTCCTGATGGTTTGATACCTTGTATGGCTTATATTTAAATTCTTTCAGGGTTCTGTACACCGAATTGTACGATACTCCAAAATGCCTGGCTACATCTAAAAACGATTCTACAGACCGTTCTGCCGTTCCGTTCTTGGCAAAATCCGTATACAACATAACAGGTGACGAAACATGGATATATGCGTATGAGCCGGAAACCAAGCAACATCTACTGTATAGATGTTCCAACACGAACGATGATCGCTTGTTTCTTCGGCTGCACAAGATATAACGCAACAATTCCTTTAGAGGACCGAAAAACTGTTAACGCTGAATGGTACACAGTAATTTGTTTGCCAAAAGTTGTAGACGAAATCAGGAAGAACAACCGAAAACTACGCATTATTCTTCATCACGACAATGCGAGTTCCCATACAGCACGTCTAACAGTTGACTATTTGATGGAGAAAAGTGTTGAAATCATGTCTCATTGTCCATATTCACCTGACTTGTCGCCGAATTATTTCTTTTTGTTCCCAACTGTGAAACAAAAATGCCTGGACAGCGATTCTCAGCACATCAAGAAGCAGTCGAAGCTTTTGAAAACCACGTTTCTGAGATACAACCTTCAGAGTGGAAAAAATGTTTGGAGAACTGGTTCGTAAGAAATGTATAAGTGTATAGACCATAAAGGCGAAATTTTGAAAAACAATAAAATAGTTTGTTCCCAAAAATTTTGTTTTCTTCACAGATTTTGTAAAAATATAAAGGTGACCTTCGTATATAGTCTTTTTTATACTATGGCATAAAATAAATTTTCATATAATACTTCAGCCATGGGGCATGGGGCACACGGTTGTGAGCGAAGAGCTGTACAGCAAGTTGTCCTGGGAAAAGGTAAGAGAAATGTAGCAGAAAAACGAGAGGATATACGGTTACATGAAAGTTAATAAAGGAAAGTAAATTAGGAGGAATCAATGGCACCACGAAGAATCTTTTACACAAATCTGGCTCCCAGGGTATTCCGACGAAAGCCGAAAGGCTGTACACCATGTCTTCTCAGTAACAAATTATAATCAATATTACGCTCGGGATAGGCACCATCAATTTTAATTGACAAATACTTTAGAAAACGACGTTGTATATTTTCGATGGACAACTGAAAATAAATATAATGAGGTCACCAAACAGGAAAAGCATACTGTTACTTGCTAAGGACAAAACTATAATACATTATTTTGAATAGAGACGTAGAACTAAAGAGTTTTCAGGTACGAAAACAAAGCCAAGTCTTTTAGAAGCAGCGAGACAAATGTTGTTAATATGTAGCACAAAAGTTAAACGGGAATCGAACAAACGATGAAGATTCTTTATGCTATCAACTTTATTAAGAATCGAATCAATTATAAGATAGATCAAGTTAAGATCATCCGCATAAACAAGTCGTGACCGATACAAGGACGACAATATATCGTTTAAAAATAAGATAAATAGGAGAGGGCCTAAGTGTGAACCCTGTGGGACTCCTGATTGAGGAGAGAACTCAGAGAGAACTAAGACTATACCATAAGAGCAAAAATTATTTAGATAAGGAATTACCATTGTTGGGACGATCACTGTTTTTGATAAGTTCAGTTTGTTGTTGCCAATTAATTGCCAGTTTTGATTTGACGTAGCTGTAGTTATATTGGTTATGTTCCAATACCAACTTTTCACCAGGTAGTGCAGCAATCTCAGGAGGATGAAGCTGAAATACCTATTTCTTCTCAAGTAGCTGATGCTATTGGTGCTATTTCAATACTGCGGAATAACATCAGATCCTAAGCCATTTTCGCAGAATGAGCTTAGTGACCTCATCAGAGACTTAGATCTTTCGAAGGAACGTGCTGAGTTACTAGCGTCAATATTAAAAGAAAAAAATTGTCTTTCCTCAGATGTTCGAGTGTCTACATATCGCACGAGAGAGGGAAAGTTATTGAAGTTTTTTTCATCTCATGAAAATTTTGTGTATTGCTGTAATGTGAGTGGTTTGCTCATTCTTCCGCCATTGTATATAAAATTAGGGCTAATGAAGCAATTTGTTAAGGCTCTCGATAGAAATGGTCAATATTTCCAGTTTATTTCTCACAAATTTCCTGGTTTAAGTACTGAAAAACTAAAAGCAGGTATCTTTGATGGACCTCAGATACGTAAATTGATGAAAGACACAACTAATTTTGAGACTTGTATGAATGATGTGGAGAGGCTTGCCTGGCAATCTTTTGTAGCAGTTGCACAAAATTTCCTCGGAAATCATAAGGCTGACAACTATGTAGAACTAGTAGAGGAAATGCAGGTGCGATTCAAAGATTTAGGCTGTAATATGAGTATAAAATTACACTATCTCAATAGTCATCTACATCATTTCCAACACAATTTAGGAGATCTAAGCGAAGAACAAGGGGCACGTTTCCACCAAGACCTAAAAACAATGGAGAATAGATACCAAGGAAGGTGGGACAGTTATATGATGGTTGACTATTGCTGGGGAATCATGCGAGATTGCCCGAGTTAGTTTCATCATAGAAAATCACTCAAAAGACAATTTCTTGATGTTTAATGTCAATAAAATATATATTTTTTCGTGAATTGTGTTTTTTTTTCTCGGGAACTAGAGCTGACAGAAGAAAACGGGTAACATTTTTGATATCGCCATGTAAGACATACTTAAAATCGGGTCTAAAATCTCCGGCACCAAAATGGTTGTAGGCCAGTGTAATATATCGTTTAAAAATAAGATAAATAGGAGAGGGCCTAAGTGTGAACCCTGTGGGACTCCTGATTCAGGAGAGAACTCAGAGAGAACTAAGACTATACCATAAGAGCAAAAATTATTTAGATAAGGGATGACCATTGTTGGGACGAACACTGTTTTTGATAAGTTCAGTTTGTTGTTGCCAATTAATTGTCAGTTTTGATTTGACGTAGCTGTAGTTATATTGGTTATGTTAGCTAAAAAAACTGACATTTAAATCATGTAGAATAAATCTTCAAATCGAAACTGACATTCAACGAACATGTAGAACCAACAACAGGATGAACCTATCAGAGACAACGATCCTTACAATCATGGCCATCCCTTATCTAAATAATTTTTGCTCATATGGTAGAAGAATTAATAGGAAAGGAGCTAATCCAAACGCGGACAACTTAGCAAGTTCTATGGTCAATCACATCAAAGGTGCTACTAAAGTTCGTATATATGACGTCGACTTGGCAACAACTATCAAGCTGCTCGCTAATAAACTGTCAGAGTCACCAGATTTGTCACTGTTGATCTACCTCGCATGCAGCCTTGTCCAAATAGAGAAATATATGATTTCGTGTTATGATACAGACAGGAACAAATTACATTTTCGAATACGTTAGAAAAATTTGATAATATTGATATGGGTCTACAGTTATCAACACAAACATTATCACCCACTTTAAATCCTGGGCTTATCTTAGCACCTTTCCAAATGGTCGGAAACGTAGCAGTTCTATTTGCCAAGTTAATAATAAAGGCCACCACTTATAAATCAGTGTAAGATCAGTCTGTAAATGCGTAGTGAGATTGTCCATTATCTACATCATCTGCATTTTTTTGCATATTGGCGTGTCTACAATTAAAACCCGTTGTCTATTGTTCTGTCCTTCGCCTTTTTATATATACCAAGAATGTTTTTGAAAAATCAAATAATGTAACAAATAACATAATTCATTTCGAGATTAAAAAAAAAAATTGATATCGATGTCTAGGATTCACAATGGATATAATATTTCATGCGAAAACGAAATACATTGTTGACAGACATTTTAAGTAGTTTAAATAAATTAAAATGCGAGAACTGAAAAATAGCGAAATCAAATTTAAACAACTCGTGACTATTAATAATATTCCGGGACAATAAACAATTATCATAAAAAATAAAATTATTCGTTTCTACACTTTTTCAATTATTTATTTACGTCGCGTAAAAACTATAAATACTGCACATATTAGGGCAAGATCCTCATCTACGATTCCCTTTCCAGTTTTATTTTACTGAAAACACCCCTCATCCAGAATGTTGAGTAAGTTCTTTGTTTAATTCTTTAGTGTAGTTTATTTGCGCATTCTAGTAAATTACCATTAGATTAATTTTAGGCATTAAGTATGAATATTAAACGAACTGCATTTGAATTAATTTTAATTTTTAAAGTGAGAAACGTATTAATGAAAAATTGTTATTAAAGTTCGCAATAAAATATTTTTTAGATTTATATACCTAATTAGGCAAAGGAATCTGGACTATGTCGTGAAGCATAAAAAATACTAATTAATTTAAAAAGAATTGTTAAAACTAATCGTTTCATATATATATATGAAACGATTAGTTTTAACAATTCTTTTTAGATTAATTAATATTTATTATTTTATATATATATATATATATATATATATATATATATATATATATATATATATATACTTAAAATATAATTTACGATTTGTCTTCAAAAGTAATTACCACTTCATCGTGTATACTTACTACTACTACTATAATATTAAGGTGTAAACCAGGGATGCACAGACTTATAGGGAACAGGGGCCACTAGGGAAAATTATAAGCCAAGGACGGGCCACTACAAAGAATACTTATTAATACAAATGTTTTTATTTTTAAATAGAATAAATTACTACAAATGATAAAAATAAAAGAACATTCAAAAATGCTTGTTGTAATTATGTAATCGTAATGTAATCTAATCATTACAATGTAATATTTCATGTTTTATTATTTGGATGCATGACATTGCATCGACCTAACAATTTTGATTATGTTTGGCTCCACATTACTTGTCGCCACACGTAAAATTGCTTCCAGATTTTCATTTGCCAGACGGTTTCCTTTATTTGTTTTGTTAAGTTTCATCACTGAAAACGTTTGCTCACAAATATACGTCTATCCAAATAAACATGCGCATTTCAATGCATTTATTCGCAACTCTTTATAAAGCAACTTTATACCTTTTATAACTTTGTCAACGCAACTGTAACAGTTGAGTAAATTACCTTTGTTAAATTTGTTTCGTAAATTATCATCATTTTGCATGTCTATCAATTCCAGCTGTATTGATTCCGGTGCATTTTCGGGTGAAATGTTGAAAGAATTGCTGAAAATGTCTAATAGTGGTTTAATTTTTTTAAAGTCTAGAATACGATCATGAAAAGCTTGTATTAAAATATCAATTTTTTCAACATCAGCGAAATGGACATCAGTTTTATTGAATTTCTCCATAATTTTTTTGTAGTTCGGAAAATGGCTCTAATTGGCTGAATTGATTTGTGTCCGGAAAAGACTCAATTTGCATTGAAAGGACGAAACATGAGAGTATAACTGCGAAATCAATTGATCTTTGCCTTGTAGTCGCGTATTTAAGACATTCAAGTGATTTGTGATGTCTACAAGAAACGCTAAGTCACACAGCCAATCAGGGTTGTCGAGTTCGGAGACGTCCTTTTTCTTTTCCGCCAGAAATATTTTGATTTCTTCAATCAAGTTAAGAAACCCCTCTAGTGACAACCCACGACTTAACCACCTTACTTCAGTGTAAAACGGGAGATCACCATATTCGCTTTCAATATCCTCCAGAAATTGTGTGAATTGTCGGTGATTGAGACCTCGTGATTTTATAAACTTTATAGTAGGTACTACAACTTTCACCACATTTTAAAATTCCAATAATTTTGAAGAGAGGGCCTGGCCTCTTGATGTATAATGCAATGAAACTGCATTAATTCCTTGGTATCTATGTTTTTAGTTTGTAAATACTCTTTTAACATAGTTATTATCCCAGATTTACTTCTACCTCCGTCAGTCGTAATTCCAGATAAGTTCGTTAAATCCAAATCCATTATAGAACATTTTTCCAGAAGAGCTTTTAGCATGTCACTCCCCTTGGTTTGACTTGTCAAAGAACTGATACCAATCCGTTCTTCACTCACTTCAAAATTTTGCGTTGCACCTCGTAAAATTATTAAGAGTTGAGTTGTGGAACTTATATCTGTAGATTCGTCGAGTGCTATAGAAAAATACTCAAAACTTTTCGAATTCGTAGCTAATTTCTCTTCTATATTAACTCCTAATGTGGTAAGTCTTCTTTGAACAGTCATCCGCTTTAGTTGAATTTTCTCAAACCTCTTTACATCTTTCGGACACATAAACAAACTCACCATCTTTAAAACGCCGACAAGTTTTCGCTATTATTCGAGATATTTTAAAGCTAACTTCAGCAGCTGTTTCAGAATCTTGAATTGGTTTTGTAAACATAGCCTGCTGGCCTATTAGTTCCCTTTGTAAAGTGGAAATTTTTTGCGTTCTATTTTTGCCGGTTAATTTGGTAAAAATGCCGGGTTTCATAATGCCTTTTTACATAATATTCCTTCGAAATAGAAACACTACTCTTGCCTATTAAACAGACACTTTTGTTATGCGATGAAATAAAGAAGTATTTTTCGGTCCAAATATCTTGAAACTGTCGATTTTCATCTTCAACCTTACGACTACGTTATTTACTGGGGCCTGGTTTATCCATATCAAAATTGATATTATATTGTTACGTAGATAGATGCCAAGTTCGAACGACGAAATATTTATTCTTCACAGATTACAATTCAAACTATGTAACTTTCGCTTGTCCGTAGTTAAAACTTAACTGCCCCGATAGCAGGCGATGCGTTGTATTTATACGAGTTACCTAACATCGAGAACCTACCACCTGTTCGGTAATAATACCGATGTGTTTCGCGAATCGAGTAATCGAATTCGAGTAATCTAGTTGGTTCGACAGATTTCTAGTCTCGTAACAATATGCTTGGAACGACGAGGAGCATACCTGTCCTACGTAGTAAACCTGAACAAGAAATTAGTAGGTATTTAGATACATATCTTACTAACAATTACAAAAGTTAGAATAAAATAAAAAGTTAAAAAATATTGATTTGAATGGATTTTTACCTACTTTTGTAGTTTCTCGAACAATTATATATTTTTTATTGTTTGTATTGTTATTATTATATATATATATATATATATATTCAGCATGCTTATAGTGCTGCCAAATAATATTACAGACCTTAAAAAGTTACGAAAGAATATTTTTCTGCGGAAGCTGAAAATATAGAATTTGGGAAAAGTAAGGAAGCTGTGGCTACTATTAACACTTGGGTCAGAAACAAAACACACGATAAAATTGATAATTTGGTGTCAGCAAGAGATTTTTCGCCTTTGACTGGTGTCGTCTTACTGAATGCCATCTACTTCAAAGGATTATGGGAACGAGAATTTAAAAAAAGAGCTTCAAAAATTTTATGTTACAGGATCAAAGACCGTCGAATGTGAAATGATGCATCAAAATAATCAATATCTGTTTTCCGCAAATAGGGAATTACAAGCCCAAATATTGAAAATACCTTACAAGGATAGTCGTTTCAGCATGCTTATAGTGCTGCCAAATAATATTACAGACCTTAATAAGTTTAAGGAAAAACTTGTCAAGTTTGACCTTCATTCTGTTTTATCAAATTTGGTAATTGACGATATACTTTTATCTCTTCCTAAATTTAAAATTGAATCTAGTTTGGACCTGGAAGACCCACTAAAAAAGGTAAACTTTAATATTTTTATTAAATTATTTATTAAATGAGCAGGTTATTTTTCGCTAATTTATCCTAGAATTATATCTTTCGTTTCATTGGAGAAAATAGTACAGGCGTCCTAGTTGTTTTTGCTATCTAAATAGTTTTGGCGTTGAAGGGACGTGGATTATTTTAATCTCGAAAGCGGTATTTTTAGATTTGTTTCATTCAAATCGTTAATTGCAAAATAAATAATTGAACTATTCAATAGCGTCTGCATGTGTTAATCTGTTCGTAAAAATTAATTCTGCAATTTTAATTCAACATGCTTTGCGTTTGAACTCGAACCTATACATTGTTTCCTCTCCGAATACAATACGTATTAATTAGTTAAAAAACGGCATATTCGCATAGTAATATTTGTAGTACAAAACAGCTCGGAGGATCAACAACAGCTAACAACCTTAAAAATCAATTGCGATTGAATGGAATGGGCGCAAACGAATGCGGCACCGAAGACACGAACTTGGCACCGATACTAAATAGATTAACGCAGGGCACAGCCGAACTCGGCACCATCTCTCTATTCTATTAAACTTTGAAATTTTATGTAAGAGTCTGTTTGAAATTGTTTAACAATTTCTTTAAAGGAAAATATTTTCGGATGATTGGTGTAGAAGTTACCATTGAACCTTGAATGAGAAGACTCGCATGCGTTTGTAGTTCGTTCTATAGTCACGGTGAGCTCTGATCAAAATTCAGGTGGAAAAAATGCTTCTTCTCCAATATAATTTTCCACAAGATAGTCATAAAATGCAGTTATTTCGTCATCTGGTTAAATTTCTACGAAATCAAATGCGAAACAATCTCCGACATCACTTGGATTTAAAACTGGCAACCCAAAAACATATCTAACCCTTCTGCGAAATTATATTTTCTTGGAAATTATCCCCACTTTAATATAGCGCAATGTGCGTGTCAGTACTTTCAAATCACCCGATCGTCAGTTTACATGTAAACGTTGAATTTTATTATTTCTTAAAAGAGCGAGATTAAAATTTCGACGCGGTCACAGTGACCGGACAACGGCATTAGTGTAACTATTTTAATTTTGTTTACGTTTATTTTGTGTGACTTTCGACTATGATCATCTTACCTACTTCTTCAAAATGGGTTCGTTACGGTGATCCAGACTTTGAAAATACTTTGCTAAATTAGTTTAATAAAGCAGATGGCGAAAATAATGATGACGAAAGAGTCGACGAAGATTATTACGAAGTAAGTGATTATGACCTAGCTTCGGAAGCAGAGGCAGATAGTGAAGATGAGGCTGAACGTATCGAGGAGATGCATAGTGAAAGTGAAGAAAGTAGCAAAGCATCAGCTAACAACTCAACAAATTTCTATGGCAAAAATCGCTACAAATGGTCATCAGAAAGTTTTACATCTCGAACCAGAACACAAAAACATAATATTGTAATGCAACCTCCTGTTATACGTCCATCAGCAAATTTGGGTAACAAATCTGATCCAGTTACTTGTCGGAACAAGATATTTTCGGAGTCAAGTATAAAAATGAACAAAGGTCTTTACTTCAGGCTTTAGACATCATCATTACTTCTATATTGGTTACATTTATTGCGGAAAAGATTCTGATGGAATTGGTCTTACAGATCAAGAGAAAAAATACTCAAAGCCTACGCAGTCTGCTTTCAGACTAACTGAACCAATTTAGAGAACCAATCGCAACGTAACTGCTGGCAGCTGGTTTACGTCAGTTGAATTAGCGAAAAAACTGAAAGGAAGAGGTCTGACATATGTGGGAACGATAAAGAAAAATAAAAGAGAAATACCCCAACCCTTTTTGCCAAATAGAAAACGAACTGTTGGATCAACTTTATATGGTTCTACTCAAAATACGACACTAATTTCTAATGTGCCAAAAAAAAATAAGGCCGTTATACTTATTTCTAAAATGCACCATTCAAAGGCCACTGATAAGGAGACGGGCAGACCAGAAATAATATCGTTTTACAATCTAACCAACGGAAGTGTCGACGCGCTTGATGAAAAGTGTGCTAAGCATTCAATAAGTCGCCGCACACAAAGATGGTCGATGGTTTTTTTTTTCGTCTGCTTGATATAAGTGGTGTAAATGCTCACGTTCTGCATCAGTCATTTAAGGATTGTTCTAAGATAGATAAGACAGATTTCTTAAAACAGCTTGCAGATGGTTTAGTACGCCCTTACCTTGAAAGAGATCAAGAAACGTTCATCTAAAACATGAATTGCGTGCCCCCATACGAAGAATTATAGGTATTTCTGAGGAAACTCCCGATACTACAGGGGAGGAAAAATTAGAAAAGCGTAAGACATGCTATACCTGTCCCTCGAAGGTTAAAAGAAAGACTCTTTACGTGAGCATATCATGCCATAAACCGACTTGCCTGGAATGTGCTTCAAAACTGTGCAAAAATTGTAAACATAATTTGTGAAATGTTTAGCTCCCACAATCTTTACGACACCAAATTTTTTATTTAAATAATATATATAGTATATTATTCTTCTTTAAGAATTTAAATAAGATTTTTTGCTAAAGTCATTTGCTTCATGAGATTATTATTATTACTTATTATTGGAGTATTTGTACTAATATAACAAAAATGCTTATTTTTGTTATATTAGTACAAATACTCCAATAATAAGTATAAGCGTTCATATTTTGCTATGCGCACTATAGCTAGTACGCGACAACAATTGTACTACGGTGGTTAAGGGTTAAGCCATTTGCTTATTTCACCATTTTGGTCTTTGAATTCAGCAGTTAAACCCAGATTTTAAATTTTTCTCAACCATTATTGGGCAAGATGGAAGCGACATCCAATTAACTTAACATCTTATCCACACGAAAACAACAGCGTTATGAATGGATTTTTCGAAGTCTGCTACCACTATTTTTCGATTTAGATTAAAACCCTCACTTTCACACCTAGTTTTTTGAGACACAAATAAATATTTGTAAGTATCCTGCTCTTTATCTGGGAGCAAACAAAACACCAAAGGAATATAATGTCCATTGCTAAGAATGTGGCTTTTAAATAGCGGATATTGGTAGTACAGGAAAATACTACAATCTTCTTTCTTTCATCGTTGCTGAATAATAAGTTTTACTCCTTGATTGTGCAGATTACCAATTTTTTCAGTAAATTCATGGCCTCATCGGTAGAATGGGGTAGTGATGGTTGATTTTTCCCGCGGCTATAATATACGTTCTTTGGAGTGTAAGAAATATCCCTTACAGGAGAGAGTGTCTAGATTATCAGAATTTTCTTTAGCACACAATGTATTAGTACAAAGGTATTTTTACATCTGGTGTGAAGAACACAAATACAGGTTCACTATTAATATTTTTTGTGAACGTGTCCGAACGGAGACGCAGATTCGTATTTCACCTTTCTACAGGCTCATCGGTACGCCCCTTCTGGAGAAAGGATATCTTCAGATACGTTCACAAAAAAAACACATCGCCATATCACAGAAATTATCCAGACCGAGCGTAGAAGTAAATTCAGCGCAGCCCACTCTTGTATTCAATTATTCTGATTGTATTAGCTTCGAAAGCCTCTCAGCTGGTTCTTCCATAGCCTTTTTTTGCGCAATTGTTTATAATTTCGAGGTTTATCTTTTTAATGTCTATGTCGTGAAAATCCTGTAAATCACTTCCTGTAATTAAATTATCAGCACCAATGGTAAAAACTTTTGCTTTGCACGATTGTTGTATACATCGCCAAAATTTTTCCCCACTTTTTAATACCTTAGCCTATCTAAAAGATTCAATTATTAAAAGCTCTTTTCCGGGTGAACTTTCAATTATACGATCTTCCATTGTAATAATTTGCGACTTTCACCAGAAAAGTTAGAATATAACTAGTAGATACAGGAAAGCAACCACCTGAATCTAATTAATTAAGAAAAGTCTTTCTTTGGAGACTGTGGTTAAGTAGAAACTCAAAAGGGTATAAAACCCCTTACCATGATTAATAATCGTATCCTAAATACGTCTTTCGACAACTAAGCTGTCATCATCAGTAGGTAAAACTACTAACTAAGGTGTCGCACATGGGGCACAGTAAATCTAACACATATAATAACGCAACAACTTTACACGGCGTCCAAGTATATACATTAACTTTAAAATAGAAATACGATATACCGACTAAAAATTACGACGCCTTAACTCTCTTAAGAAAAACGGTAACCACATGTGTTTATTTTCTATTCGCTCGCCCTCGACCTTTCTACCTCTTTTCTAAGAATTAAAAAAAAACAACTGCAAGTCATGAGATCGTTGTCTGCGTTAATTGTATTGTGTTTGTTTTTAGCGATATGAATGCTTTCATATACGTCAAGATCTCGGGGATTACTGATGGCTTTGACAAGTTTTAACCCTTTAATCAACATATTGTGATCTGTCGTTATTTATACAGATTTCTCCAAGGCTTTTGATACAATTAATCATAAACTTCTTATACATAAACTTAATTGTTTTGGTCTGAATGTTGCTTTTTGTGAGTTAATCAACTCTTACCTGTCCAATAGATATGGGTATGTTTTCTATAATGGTTTTAAGTCATTCAAATTTGTTGCATTATCTAGAGTTCCACAAAGATCGAGTTTGGGTCCTTTTCTTTTTAATATATACAACCATGATTTGTTTCTGCTAATGTATTCATATGCAGATGACGTTAAGCTCTTTCATTGCATACATAATCAACGCGACGTAGACATGCTTCAGGATGACTTGAGAGTATTGTCCAATTGGTCCTAAAGGAATAAGCTTGTTTTGAACGTTAACAAATGTTACGCTATGACCTTCACTAGGAAAAACCGTCCATACTTGTCCTCCAATTCAATTTATAATGTTCGACTCACCAGCATGAGTAAAATTAAGGATCTTGGTGTGTCATTTGATTCATCTTAATCGTCTAATAGTCAACATTCAAAAAATTTCTGCCTCAAGAATGTTGGGATTTACTATCAGAACTTGTAAATATTTCAATGATGTTGCGCTTCTGGAATCTTTATATTTCGCTCTTGTTCTTCCCAAATTGGAATATGGATCTGTCGTTTGGTTCCCTCATTATATATCGCAGCAACTTTCTATTGAGCGTGTACAGCGACGCTTTTTGAAATTCTTGATTTTCAATAATATTGGAGTGTGCCCAGACAGAAATGTTTCCTACGATGAACTAAGGCTACGTTTCGGGCCCGACACTCACTGATCGGAGGATTGAACAAAGTGCTCGTTACTTATTTAAACTTATCACCAATAGTATTGACTGCGCTGGTATGTTAGCTGCTGTTCGAGTTAATGTACCTTCAGTTAATACTCACTATACGAATACATTCAACTTGAGCACCCCGAGGACCAACTTACTAATGAAATCACCTGTTTACCATATGATGCGGAATGCTGATGCAATCTACAGCGATATATTTACTGGTGAAATCATTACATGAGTTTACGTATGTGTTCCTAAGTATTTCATGACTGTCACATAATTTATTAATGAACACTTTTTGCTTATTTATGTCTATCTCTAAATTAACTTTTACCATATTTTCTTTTTTCTGTTTTGTCATATGTATGTATTACATAGTTTTTGCCCTATTATTGGGTAAGAACCTATTGGCCAAATAAACAATTATTATTATTATTATTATTATTATTATTATTATTATTATTATTATTTGCTCGACGAATGCAATCGAGCAAGCAAATAGTGGGGCTGTTATAACATGCATACAATACATGATACCGCCACAACGTTTTATCGGGCCAATTGGTCATTCAATCGCTTCAGTCCGCTCGATGCATATGACCTAAGGATCTATTCCTCTCGTTTGAAATGAAATGCTACACTCATTATAACATGCAGTTAAACGATATAATATCAAAGTGGTGAATTGTCCCTGAGCAGAGGCACAGTATTTGAAATCGCATTGCTCTGACACTTAGGGATGAGGCCGAAACAACTAGATTGGGCGAAGTAATACGAATTATATTCTTTAATAGTTTATCTATTGCTAGTTTTCGACTATAAATGCTTACGCTTCATTTTTGTGAACTCTGTTATCACTATCTCTAGAAACACTTCGGGTCATTTCCTAGTTCTATCGGTGGAAGCCTTCCACGAAATGAGCAATAGTTTTTTGTGACGTTAAAGTTTTAATAGTTTTATAAACGCGTTCAATTGTTAACTGTCGTGTTTCCGTCCTGTTATTCGTATGTTATTGTGACGATACTTCATCTTCGCTTCATCGATATCCAGAAACAATAAATTATTCGCCACTTATATGCTCCGATAGCACTAGGAAGGGCTTGTTTTGCCCATAACGCATTTTAAGTTGCTGGTTTTAATTTATACAATTCATAAGCGAAAATTTCTGCGACATATCGGCAATCATTGCTGTTTCACGGGTGCTACATCAAGAATGCAGTATTATGGGTAGCGAATTTTAAGACAAATAGTTCCTAAACTTCGATTATTATATTTTGCTCTAAAAACGCAGCTCCGTGTGGCACTATTTTTTATGCTTATGCAATATGCTATGTCGGGTTGATAGTGTTAGAACAAAATAAATCTCATGAAAAACAGGATCAGACTGCTTTAACTTTAAGCGGCTGTAAGAAAACCCACTGATTTACGAGCATAAACTGTCTTCAGAGATGATATAGTTTTCAAAGCTTATTTTTTTTAGCTAGGATTATCTAGAATTTTTGAGTCAAGTGATCTTTCTAATATGCTTACCTCACGCGAAGGACCGATTGTGGATAAAGTTGTTCAAAAGGCCTTTATAGAAGTTAATGAAGAAGGAACAGAGGCTGCAGCAGTAACCGGTTTGTATTTTCTTCTCTATATATATATTTACTACTTGAATTAATACTAGATAGTGTATACGAGGATTGTTCGGAAACTACGTGGCCTAACACAGAGATGACGCGAAGTGGCAGGAATCTACTTTATCATTCTGTAGAATCATCATTTAATAGGTTAAATAGAAGACTTAAAAAAGGTATATAAGCCCTTACCACAATTATTAATCGTATCCTAAATACGTATTTCGACAACTAAGTTGTCATCATCAGTAGGGAAAAACCATTAATTAAAAAGTCGCACATGGGGCACAGTAAAGCGAGAGAACCGCTTAACGCAATAACTACTTTACACCGCGTCCACGTATAGACTAATTTTAAACATGCGATTCTAAACTACGAGAGGTCGAACAAACATTTATCCCTTAGGAATAGGTCTCCACATGTGTTAAGTCTCCGAGTTGAAGTATGTCGAACCGAGAGGCGGCCAACATTCCTATCAAAAGGGAAACGGCAATAAATATGTCCCAATAACTACAATTTTAAAAACGACGATGACACAGTTAGGGTAATAAAAATGAAAAGAGACAGCTGAAAGGGATCGGTGACCTGTCGCTATTCATTGAATTATATTTATTTTTCGCGATATGTATACTTTCATAAGCATCAAGTTCGTGGGGTTTATTAATTCCTTTTACTAACTTCAACCCTGTAATCGATACATTGTGCAGTGTGCTCAAAGCGTGGTATGCGACATTCGATTTATCCGGTCTATTGTATTTAATATGTGATAAGTGTTCTTTAAAACGGGTTATTATTGGTCGTTTAGTTTGGCCTATATATTTCAAATTACAATCCTTGCAACTAATTTCGTATATACCTGATTTCGAATTGAAATTAACTCTATCTTTAGTATTCCCTAGGAGACTTTTGATAGTGTTTTCGGACCGAAAAGCTACCTGGAGACCTCTTTCTTTCACAACTTTATTAATGTTTTTCGTGACGGGGTGATATAGTAAACACATGTACTTTTTCTCCTGGTTACTTTGAGATATCAAACTTGTGGATTCGCGGATTGTATTTTTTATTTTTGTTTTTCTAATTAATTTATTGATTATTTCTATGTCAAAGCCATTGTATGTCGCAATATTTTTAATGAAATCTAATTCTATTTCATACCTCTCTTTTGTTAACGGAAAATTCAGTAACCGATTTACTAAGAAATTAAAGGAAGCTGTCTTATGTTGATAACTATGGTTTTAATCCACGGTGATGAATCTATTAACATTGGTTTCTTTCCGGAAAATATCGATTTCTATTTATGTTTATTTCTAATCAGTAAAGTGTCCAAAAATGGTATCTTGCCATTGTGTTCCTTTTCCACTGTGAATTTAATCGTCAGAAATTTCAAATTTAATTGATTAACGAACATGTCTAATTCGCATTTCCGTGTATCAAAAATCGCGAGAATGCCATCTACATACCTAATCCAGACTCTCGGGAAATATTTAGCGTTATTTTTAAATTCTACTTCAAATCGACTCATGAATAAATTGGCTATGAAAGGAGATAGGCAGTTACCCATTGTAGTGCCTTGTTTCTGTTCATAAAATTTTTCTCCTACTTGAAAACAATTTTGCGTCATGCACAGGGTTGTCAATCTCATGTATTCTTTTATTTTTGAAGGTTCAATGTTATTCTTGTGGAGCAAGCTTTCTAAATATTTCATAGTCTCTGGAATAGGTACCGAGGGGAATAAAGACGTTACATCGAATGAAACTAAAATTTCCCCGGTTACCAGTTCACAATCTTTAATTAATTTAACAAATGCTAAGGAATTACTGACTGACAAATTTTTTGGTTTTACGGGTAGATTTTTAAATTCATTCACTAACCATTTGGAAATCAAGTAAGTCGGTGAGTTGATACCTGAAACTATGGGTCTCATCGAGTTACCTGGTTTATGTATCTTCGGTAAACAATACATTCTTGGTACTACAGGATTACTAACATTTGTTAAACAAAGGTTTAAAATACTGTTTGCCAAGCCGTCAGATTCCTATGGAACAAGAGCCAAAAGACTTTATTCGAGAAGCTTATAAAACCCAACTCCTATTTATTCATGAGTCAATTTGAAGTAGAATTTAAAAATAACGCTAAATATTTCCCGAGAGTCTGGATTAGGTATGTAGATGACATTCTCGCGATTTTTGATACACGGAAATGCGAATTAGACATGTTCGTTAATCAATTAAATTTGAAATTTCCGACGATTAAATTCACAGTGGAAAAGGAACACAATGGCAAGATACCATTTTTGGACACTTTACTGATTAGAAATAAACATAAAATAGAAATCGATATTTTCCGGAAAGAAACCAATGTTAATAGATTCATCACCGCGGATTAAAACCATAGTTATCAACATAAGACAGCTTCCTTTAATTTTTTAGTAAATCGGTTACTGAATTTTCCGTTAACAAAAGAGAGGTATGAAATAGAACTAGATTTCATTAAAAATATCGCGACATACAATGGCTTTGACATAGAAATAATCAATAAATTAATTAGAAAAACAAAAATAAAAAATACAATCCGCGAATCCACAAGTTTGATATCTCAAAGTAACCAGGAGAAAAAGTACATGTGTTTACCATACCACCCCGTCACGAAAAACATTAATAAAGTTGTGAAAGAAAGGTAGCTTTTCGGTCCGAAAACACTATCAAAAGTCTCCTAGGGAATACTAAAGATAGAGTTAATTTCAATTCGAAGTCAGGTATATACGAAATTACTTGCAAGGATTATAATTTGAAATATATAGGCCAAACTAAACGACCAATAATAACCCGTTTTAAAGAACACATATCACATATTAAATACAATAGACCGGATAAATCGAATGTCGCATACCACGCTTTGAGCACACTGCACAATGTATCGATTACAGGGTTGAAGTTAGTAAAAGGAATTAATAAACCCCACGAACTTGATGCTTATGAAAGTATATATATCGCGAAAAATAAATATAATTCAATGAATAGCGACAGGTCACCGATCCCTTTCAGCTGTCTCTTTTCATTTTTATTACCCTAACTGTGTCATCGTCGTTTTTAAAATTGTAGTTATTGGGACATATTTATTGCCGTTTCCCTTTTGATAGGAATGTTGGCCGCCTCTCGGTTCGACATACTTCAACTCGGAGACTTAACACATGTGGATACCTTTTCCTTAGGGATAAGTGTTTGTTCGAGCTCTCGTAGTTTAGAATAGCAAAAAAAAATTTAAAATTAGTCTATACGTGGACGCGGTGTAAAGTAGTTATTGCGTTAAGCGGTTCTCTCGCTTTACTGTGCCCCATGTGCGACTTTTTAATTAGTGGTTTTTACCTACTGATGATGACAACTTAGTTGTCGAAATACGTATTTAGGATACGATTAATAATTGTGGTAAGGGGTTATATAGCTTTTTTAAGTTAACCACAGTCTCCAAAGAAAGAATTTTAAATAGAAGAGTACAGAGCGATCTGTTAATTAGTCTCTTTTTGACAGTACACCAAAGTCTGTGATTTTGTAATGGAAATGGAAAAAAACGAATTAAGAACAGTGATAAAGTACTTTCATTTGAAAGGATTAACACCAACCGAAATCAAAGCAGAGCTGGATTCAACACTATTAGAATCCGCTTCTTCGTTTTCAATGGTTAAAAACTAGGTTGCCAAATTTAAGCGTGGTCGTATGAGTACAAATGATGAACTCCGTAGTGGACGTCCAAAAACTGTTACTTTTCCGGATACGATTAAAAAATTCCATTCTATCGTCTTGGATGACAGTTGAGTAAAAGTGTACGAGATAACAGACATTGTAGATATCTCAAATGACCGTGTGCACAGAATTTTAACTGAAGAATTGGAAATGAAAAAATATTTGGCGCGTTGTATGTCGCGGTTACCCACACCAGAGCAAAAAACTGGATTGTTTTAGTGTTTCTCGCGACCTTTTATCATGTTTTCGCCGCAATCAGAAGGCCTTTGAACAGCAACATTACCGTCGATTAAATACCTGGGTCCACCATTTCACCTCTGAAACCTAAGAACAATCCAAACAATAGCAAAAAAAAGATTCTCTACCAACAAAGAAGGCAAAAACGATTTTATCAGCAGGAAAGGCCATGGCAGGATTCTCATGGAATTATCTTGGTCGACTATTTAGAAAAGGGGAAACAATAAATGAGGAGTATTATGCTAATTTGTTACAACAATTAAGCGACAAAATCAAAGAATGACGGCTTCATTTGGCAAAGAAGAATGTGCTTTTCCATCAGGATAAAGCACCTGTCCACAAGTCTGCGATTGCAATGGCAAAAATTCATGAATTGGAATTTGTATTAGTGTTCCATATATTCCCCAGATTTGGCTCTCAGCGATTATCATCTCTTTACGAACCCCAAAAAATTACTCGGCGATAAGAGGTTTTCGTCTAATTCCGAGGTAATCGCTGCTGAAAATTGATATTTCGAGGACTAGGATTCATCGACCTGCAATGAAGGAATATCGTTGGAATAAGTGTGTTAAGCGAGCACAAGACTATATTGAAAAATAAAATGTTTTTTATCAAAAAACTTTGTCAGGCTACGTAGTTTCCGAACCACCATCGTGCTACTAAATTGAAGGTGTAAACTCTGGTAAAGTGAAATATTCATATTGTAGATTGCCTGAGGATATATCAAAGATTAACCGTAACAATAATTAATTACGCTAAGAAATAAGTAATTAAGCTTCTAGTTTCAAAAATTCTTTTATTGTAAATACCACTACAATATTGTTTCGCCAATGGCTTCTTCAGGTGGATCAAATACTGAACATGTACAATACAAGTTTCAATATTTATGTGAAAATTATTGGGGAAATGGTGGTGGAAAAATGTCTACAATCTTAAATTTAGTAGAGGGGAGTTGTTTAAATCTAGTTGGCCATTTAAAGCTAATCCTAAACTATTGTATCTATTAATTTCTAAGTTTTCTAACAGGTTAAGTTTTTTACTTTTGTCTTGAATGTGTAAAATTTTGAAATCTATATTAAATCTATGATTGATATCTATACAATGACTTGCGAAAGTTGAATCTGTTTTCTTTTCTTTATGGCTTCTATTGTGTTCTTTCATCCTAATTTTGAATGTTCTCCCCGTTTGTTCTATGTATACCTTATTACAATCTTCGCATGTTAACTTATATACACCAGAGTTTGATTCTTGTTTTTAATAATGTTCGGTATGGTATTGTCTGTTTTAAATGATATATGTTCGTTATTAAGTTTTTTAATGAAAGTACCAATTTTTTCGCAAATTTTTCCTAAGTAAGTGATTGAATTATAGGAATTAATAATCTTGTATTTTAATTTTGGATAAACTAAGGAAAGGGTTTTAGATTTTTGTTGGCTATTTAGGATGTTATTGACAATATTTATAGAGTAACCATTGTTTAATGCTATTGTGTATATTCTATTAAGTTCAAGGTCGAAATTACTTTTACTCATAGGTACATGAATTAATATATATATACCATTGATTGGTATGCTGATAATTTGTGTGTTATAGGATGAAAGGAATTAGCGTGTATTGTGGTATCTGTATGTGTTGGTTTATGGTATATAGCGAACTCGTGTTTACTAGTTTTGTGTGATATGGTTAAATCTAGAAAATTAATGCTTTTATTTATTTCTGTTTCTATAGTAAAATTTATTTTGGAGTGAATAGTGTTGATATAATTATGTAAAGTTTTTAATTGTCTATCTGAACCGTTAAAGCAAATTAATATGTCATCAACATACCTAAACCAATATACACAATTACCAAACAAGGGATGTGTACTAATTATAGTTTCTAAATTATTCATGAAAATTTCCGCTAATAAGGGGTTTAGTGGGTTTACCATAAACCAACACATACAGATACCACAATAGACGCTAATTATTTTCATCCTATAACACACAAATTATCAGCATACCAATCAATGGTATATAGATTAATTCATGTACCTATGAGTAAAAGTAATTTCGGCCTTGAACTAAATAGAATATACACAATAGCATTAAACAATGGTTACTCTATAAATATTGTCAATAACATCCTAAATAGCCAACAAAAATCTAAAACCCTTTCCTTAGTTTATCCAAAATTAAAATACAAGATAATTAATGCCTATAATTCAATCACTTACATAGGAAAAATTTCGGAAAAAATTGATACTTTCATTAAAAAACTTAATAACGAACATATATCATTTAAAACAGACAATACTATACCGAACATTATTAAAAACAACAAAGATAAAATAGACAAAGAATCAAACTCTGGTGTATATAAGTTAACATGCGAAGATTGTAATAAGGTATACATTGGACAAACGGGGAGAACATTCAAAATTAGGATGAAAGAACACGAGAGAAGCCATAAAGAAAAGAAAACAGATTCAATTTTCGCAAGTCATTGTATAGATATCAATCATAGATTTAATATAGATTTCAAAATTTTACACGTTCAAGAAAAAAGTAAAAAACTTAACCTGTTAGAAAACTTAGAAATTAATAGATACAATAGTTTAGGATTAGCTTTAAATGACCAACTAGATTTAAACAACTCCCCTCTACTAAATTTATTATTGTAAAAATTTTTCCACCACCATTTCCCCAATAATTTTCACATAAATATTCAAACTTGTATTATACATATTCAGTATTTCATCCACCTGATGAAGCCATTGTATGGCGAAACAATATTGTAGTGGTATTTACAATAAAATAATTTTTGAAACTAGAAGTTTAATTACTTATTTCTTAGCGTTATAATGAAGTTTCAACAAGTATCTCCTTCGTCAATTAACTATTTAATAATTAATTAAGTTATGTTTCTAATAAGCAAACCTCGGATTATATGCAAACTGCTTAAAATTGGTTAAATATCTTATTTGTTTTGATCTCTTCTATTTTCTAATAATCAACAAAATTATGTGTTTTCTAGGTTTATGTAATGTTTTCTTAATAAAATAAGGACATTTAAAAAAGAATATTTTTACTACTTGATGCATATTTCGTGTAATACTGCATATTTGTGCAAAAAATAAAATATATGCACTTTGTATATAAACCGGTCTCTAGTTATATGTATGTACAGTGTTTAATAATTGGTTGTTTGTTATTGCAGGTATCCAAGGAGTACTGGCGAGTCCACATTTAGAACCAAGGCATGTCGTCGTCGACCATCCGTTCGTGTTCTTTATAATTGTTGAACAAAAAGAATACGAAAGAGAAGTTATATTGTTCAGCGGTAGAGTAAATACAATTAACTGAGAAAAAGAATACGAACTTATGCTAAATATTATTATACTCTATATGTATATACCTAATGTACATTTACAGAAGGAAGTACAATTAAACGAACGATTACAGGTTAAGCACCAAACGTTAAATTTATTTAAAATAATAATTGATGTTTACGGGGTTATTATATCTCTTCAATGGGTTGAACAACTTTATTAATTTTGTGATAGAATAATTAAATCCATATTTTTCGCTACCGGAAATTTCACCGAAAACAATCCACCGAACCTATTGGCTATTTCCATGAAACCAATTCACCGAATGGAAAGTTCACTGAAACAATAGTTTGTGAAATCATTGAATCGGGTGTGATTCATCGGTATCGACAATAATAATAATAATAATAATAATATATCCTTTATTTCAACACAAATTTTCTTTCACATTACATATATGAACATAACAAATCAGAGAGAAAAAAGAGCCAAAAAAGAGTGCTGAAACCTTAAGGCGTAGTTCAGATGGACGGAAAAGAATTTCCGCCGCCTGTTGTTCCACCAAAACCTTAAGGCACATGACCACTAACAATAAAAAGTTTGCCTAATCTAACTTAAAAATAATATTCTGCTATTCTACATAATAATAATAAAATAATAATAAAAATACATAAAAAATAAAAAATAAATAAAACAAACAGCATGCAAATACCGCAATATGCAATAAAGCCTGTACATCCAGTCACGAACTATAAGAACTATACATACGTATATATACATATAGGTACATACATACACGCACATACTAACCGAAAACCATTACTGACGCTTAAAAAGAAAGTATGTACATGATTTGTTTCCTGAATGCCTTTGTCTCCAAGGATTTATAACACGCCGGAATGGAATTATACAGCAGATAAATGTTATGCGTGAAGGATCTTTCGAAAAGCGCCAATCTGTGTTTGGGGGGTCTAATCAAGTTGGTGTTACGGAGATTTATATTGTGTACATCAGACCTGAAACGTATCTTTTCAGTTAAGTACGATGGCGTTTTCAAAGTTATAATTTTATGGTATAGACATAATGCTTGAAGCTTCCTCCTGTTGGCCATACTTAACCACTGCAACTCAAGAAGTTTATGCGAAATATGTTCAAATTTGCGTATACCAAAAATATAACGCATACACGCGTTCTGAACCTTCTGTAAGCGAGCTAGATCAGCACTATCCAAGCAGGGGCCGTAGATTGTGGACGCAAAATTAAATAGCGACAAGACAAGACTCTCGCATAACATGGTTTTAGTACGAATGTCAAAAGTTGATCGATAAGGATACAATGTTTTGAGATTGGCATAGGCTGACTAAATAATTTTTGAAATATGTTTCTTGTATCGGAAGGTGTTATCAATGATTAATCCTAGGTTTTTTGCCGAATCAACCAACGACACTTCTGCATTATTAATTTTGATCATGATTTGTTCTTTGATGTTCTGAATTAATGCAGGGTTACCAAACAAGACGGCAGTAGTCTTTTCCGGGTTGATCTTTAGTGCACGATTCTGCGAAAATGATTGTATGCGCCCTAAGTCGTGATTAATCTTATCAATAATAACTTGAACATCGTTTTTTGTGAAACCAACGTAGAGCTGCGTATCATCAGCATACATTTGCACCTGACAGTGCTTGACACATTTGTGTAAGTGGCTGGTATAAATGGAGAAAAATAAAGGGCAAAGGATTGATCCCTGTGGAACACCACTTGTCACAGGCAATGGTGATGATACTTCGCCACGCAACGTTACGCACTGATATCTTTCGGAGAGGTACGAAAATACCAGACCCAAGGCACCACCGCTGAACCCGAGATGATAAATAATAGCCAATAAAGTATCATGGTTAACAGTATCAAACGCCTTACTGTTATCTAGCATAACCAATAGAGCCATAGCGTTATAATCTCTAGATATGAGAATGTCATCTGTGACCTTCAAAAGTGCAGTAGTACAACTACGATTACTCCGAAAACCGGATTGACACTGAGGGAGCAAATCAAAAGCTTGCAGATGTTCAGTGATTTGTGTATTTAGTATTTTTTCCAAGACTTTGCTTAGAACAGGCATTAAACTAATAGGTCGAAGGTCACCGATGTTAGCAGCGTTCACATTTTTAGGTATAGGGATTACAAGTGATTTTTTCCACGTTACCGGAAAAACGCTTTCTGTTATGCAACAATTTATTAAATGAGTTATGTATGGAAGCGCATACGGTATGAGCAATCTCAGCACGTGAATGCCAATGCCATCACTACTGACAGCAGTACTCTTAATACCTTAAGATGAATCGAAACACGACATTCTCGTCGACAGGGTGAAATACGAAAGTATTTTTTAGGTCCGGAGTAGTATTACTAATGTAATTATTAATACATTCTAGAAAATTTCCAGAAACGAGAGGTTTGTTGTTAATAAGCCCAGCGTTAATCAAGTCCGGATTTGAGAATTCATATGAAATCTCATTTTTCTTTTTCCTTCCAATATTTAACTGATTAAGTTCGCGCCAAAGAGATTTACTGTTCCGATTATTATTAGACAAATGTTGAAAATAAGCTGTCTTTTTATTTCTAATCGCCAAAGTAGTATAATTTCGGAGTTGTTTGTAATAAATCTAGTGAGACTCCAGTTTGGTCTCCTAAATTTACTCTTAGCATCGTTGCGTAACTTCTGCAGAAGTTTAATATTTTCAGTTATCCAAGGTTTATGAGGTTTCGTAACTTTTACCGTTTTAAGGGGAGCATGAGCGTTGAATAGATTATGCATTACACGATTGAAGAAATCCAGTTTGTCATTTAGAGTCGCAAAAAACATGTGATTGAAGGGAATAATGGTTAAAACTTTCATGAAGAGATTATAATTAAAGCTCGAGTAATCTCTGAAAGTTTGACATTTCGGTGTGTTAACAATCTCAGGTTTAGAAAACCTACAGTATGTCCAGGACCAGGATGTCGTGGTCGGATAAGTCGCATGAAATTACACCACTCTCGACCAAGTCCGACTCATCGGAAATAATAATTAAATCAAGCAAGGTAGCAGTGGTGAGAGTTACTCAAGTAGGTTCCGTTATTGTTTGTTTCATGTCTAAGGTATCAAGCATATGTGAAACTCGCTGCCTCAAAGGTAAATTTTCATTTAAAAAATCGACATTAAAGGCACCCAAGCAATAGACCGACTCAGCATTAAGCCTGCTTGTAAGCAACCAATCCTCCAATTCGTCAAAGAAAATTGATGAACAGAAATTAGGTGGTCGATAAACACACCCAATTATAATTATCGAGTGTACATTATAGATGCAGCAAGACAACCATATTTGCTCAATGTGTGAGTTGTCCGAATTGATAATATTACAGCGAATATTTTCTCTAATGTAAATACCCACCCCCGCCACCAATGCGATTCTCGCGGTCGTGTCTGTAAAAATTATAATTGTGTATTTTAAGAGTGTCATCAGGAATCCTTGGAGACAGCCAAGTTTCGGTTAAGCATAAAACATCAATAGAATTCCCAGCCAATACATCCATCACGCTAACAATTTTAGGAAGCAATGATTTAATATTAAGATGAGTAAAAGTAAGCCCCGCGACAATATACAATCGATTAATTTAACATGTATATATGAATGTTATAGCGCGATGGTATTGATAAAAGTTGTCTGTTTGAACGATTTTTAATGCAAACAGAAGTAGTTGTGAATTATATTTCGTCAGAATCGTAATAATGGCAATGAAATGTATATACGAAAATGTATTTTAAGAAAATAAATAAAACACTGAAGTTAAATAAATTTAAATTAACTTGAATTGATATTAATTCAAGATATATATACAAAATGCATTTACTTTATACAGTGAAAAAATTCAAAATATTGAAAAAATATACTCGAAACTCGAAATAAATTATATCACCTATAGTTAAAGAGAATGCTTAGTCGCACCACAGCAAACATTTTTTATTCAAATTAATTATTACAACATATTCTAAATTTTATTCTGTAAAGTGCGTTCTTTTATTAGACAGTATTTCTTTAAATATAGAAAAACTTCACTCAATATCAGACCTAGTGAGTGGCGCATAGAATTAATAATCTTTAAATTTAATATATTTATCGATTTCCGTATTTTGAACATTACTACAAAAGCCTTTTTGTGGACGGGGCGAGATACTTCGGCTGTCTGACAACAGGCAGCGCTGAATTTACTTCTACGCTCGGTCTGGATAATTTCTGTGATGTAGCGATGTGGTTCTTCTTTGTGAATGTGTCTGAAGATATCCTTTCTCCAGCAGGGGCGTACCGATGAGCCTGTAGAAAGGCGAAATACGTATCTACGTCTCTGGGGAGGGATATGTTCGGACACGTTCACAAAAATATTAATAGCGAACCTGTATTTGTGTTCTTCACACCAGATTTTTAACAATATTTTATATTATTAAAAATACCTTTGTGTAGATACGGATATTTTTGTTTGTACAAGGAAATTCGTATTGGCGCTTTTAGAAAGACCTTTTTAGTGGTACTAATTAATTCGTTGACATTATGGAATTCCTCTCTAATAAACTCTGCAATTCTATGCAATGCATGTGCGATACATGTGTGATGCAAAATATTGGGGAATCTTTCCTTCATTAGTTTACCAGCCTTTATCATATATGCTGCTGCATCACTCACAAATAGCAAGGCTTTTTCGTGGTTACATCACCATAAAAAATGTTATCAACAGCATCAACAATAATTTCGATTACCTTCTTTGTATTTACATGCTCGATTACTTTAGTTGCTATTAAATAGGGTTCTGTGGGTATGTCTGGATGTAAAACACCGATAATAATATTAATTATACCTCTACCTAGTAAATCTGTAGTTTCATCTGCGCTGATCCAGTTGTAATGGTCATTTATTTCGTTTTTCGATATGTTTTTCGTAGACTTGATTCATCAGGAATATGTTTAGATGTATATTTCGCTAAAAACTGTCTAAGGACGGTATTGTCCAGTTTTCTGGAAGGTATATTTGCCGCAACAAAGGCTTTACAGAGGTCTGTATAAAAACTGTCTGGTGATGTACTCGGTTGATCGCGATGCATTTTAGTATTTAGATGCGCGGTTAGTCTCGACTTTTTTAAATATTTAAATGTACTTGAACAATTAATCTCCGTATCACTAAGAATTTCAAAAAAAACAAAATCTGCAATCCAGCTGTCTAACAGTTCTTCATACGGACGTTTTGGAGGTGCCATTGTATAACGTTACATATCCGAACGATAATATATATGTATTAAAAAAATGGAAGAAGTAATGATAAAACCCAACTTAATTTGTTTTCTATAAAAAAATATTAAGGGTATTCGAACGTTAAAATAAACAACCGAATTTTATGGGGCGTATCACTGTAAACTAATTTTTCCATGCAGATGTGACTGCGATGTCATATAGAACCGACAGAAGCAATGGTTTAGAGAGAGATAAAGCAACCGACACCCACACAAATGTAAAACACATGTACAAGACCGTTATGAACTTATGATGCTTTGGAAAAGGATCTATAGTAAATAGAGCCATGACATATTTATCTTAAAATACGGTTTCGTTGTACAAGTTTTAAAATAAAATTTCGCTAATGGTTTTCGAAATAAGTGTTATGTATTTTAATAGTAGCAAACATACAATGTAAAATATTTTCTAACAGTATATGTGCTGGAGCCTATAAACTGTAAATTAATATCATATATAATAGAAATAACTTTTCGTTTATTGAAAATCCATTTTTTAAATGGACAACTTATTAACAATAAAAAAACAAGTTATAGAAAAAAAATTACTAAAAGATAAAGAATATTTTTGCTAAAAACCAACCACTTCTACAACCATTGCTTTCAGCGTTTCCATCCGCTAACTAGTATTGCTGACGTAAACTGAATGAAAACTGCGTGTCTGCGTAAAAGTACATTTTAGTATGACATTGATAGAGACTTTGTAAACTAACATACAAAATAATTTATGACAGATTTTTTTGATAGAAATAAATATATTTTTTAAAGTCATAATAAAATAGCGTGTGTCAATCTAATTTATTTACAAATTTAATTCCAACCTAGTTTTTTGCGGAAAAAATATCACCTACCTTAATACTATGCTATACTATAATTTCCGATTAGACCATCTGGACCGGCACCCAAATAAGAAGATTCTCAATATATAAAAAGTCCACATTCTTTAACATGCAATCCCAGTCTCCTTTCCAAGCTCTCCTTCGCAAAATGTTAGTGGTCCCTCCCCTATTTGATTGCCGCGCTTCTAAACGGAATCGCATCAATAATTCTATTAGCCAGTTTATTTAGATTCGTCGTTTTCCTTTGCTTGCAAACTTCCCCGAAAACGGATGCTGTTAGTCTCGACCTACGTGCCTCCATCCACAAAGGATTAACATTCTGTCTTATGGTAAGACGTTCTATTTCTCTAATCTCCTCTGTTGCTTTCTTTATATTTTGCAAAATTTGCTCCCTAGCTTCTAGTAATTGCTCTACTTCCCCATCACCAATATCACCATAATCCTTATATATATATATACATTGGAAAATTATCACTACGCCATTCTTTGCCTAGTCGTCTGTTTTTGTTTCTCAACAAAACGATGGATAGTATTTCTTTTAGGTTGAAATACCTATATCTAAGATAGTAAAATTAGTGTATCAAGAAAGGTAGAAAATATAACAAAAATTCTTGTAGGTAATAAATATGTTTTATTCCTTTAATAATCACAATAACATTTGGATTGTACAATTATTTGACAGCATCACTATTGGAATTAAAGATTGAGGGAGGAAAGCAAGGCTATTTTCATATGAATTAGGATCAGTTAGTAGAGTAGCAACTGTTTGAGAACCTCGATTTAAAGAGAAAGTTTTCGTTGTACTGAAAACGCAACCGGGGTTACTTCCTTTGTAGATCAAGAAATGTTTAATATTTTGAAGAAAGTAAATCCTGAAAATAAAGAACAAATGCCTGTAACCGAAACAGACATTAGTCCCATCAAAAGTCACTTTCATTATTTGGATTTTTGCAAGAAAGAATAAGAGAAAGTAAAATCAATTACAGCCGATGTAATAATAACTATAGGGCAGCCAAATTCAAATCAGGACGTAGATCCTCTTTTATTTTGGAAGGTAAATTTTAAGAAAAAAGGGTAAATACATTTGTTTGGATTTTCTTTTAGGTAACAGGAATACAGCTAAAACCCTTAAAATAATGTGCTAGGAAATACTTCTGTATTCCAGCGAGTTCAGCAGAAGGTGAGAGTGAATGGTGCAGCTCGTTTAATTATAGAACAAAGGTGTGCAAGACTAAAACCGAAAAATTTGAATATAATATTGTTCCTAAATAAAAATATTAATAAGTAAACTAAGTATTTATTTTATTAAAATTACACCCAACCTTTTCCTATTAGCTAAAGATATAACTCAATAAGTTTCATCTTACTATACTTTCTAACTATTAAAGATATGAATGTTTAAGCATTCAAAGGGAAATTATTTAGATTGCCATGCAGAATGTACATGAAACTCTTTAAATCTATTTCAAAACTTAAAATTTATGGCGAAAATATTCTACAATCTAGCTTGGCAATAATACTTATACTGGCAACAGTTGGTAATACTAAAGAAAATAAAGGCACAAAGAAGTAGGTTATGTTTTTAGAAAAGAAATAAAATCTCAGTTTGAATGAAAAAATTAATTTATTCTAACGATTAATTAAGATAAACAAACATAACAAAAGCGTTTACAGCAAATTTTCGGAATATCCTCCTTGTCTTTCAAGGCGATTTTGAAAGCAACGCAGGGTATTCCGAATAAATTCTGGGTTTATTCCATCACATGCAGTAAGTATACGTTCTTTCAATTCATCCAAGTTATGAATTTGCAAGTAATTATAAATTTTGCTTCTTAGGTAACCCCAACGAAAGAAATCATTTGGAAATAAATCAGCTGATCTTGGGGGCCATGGTACAGGGCCAAACCTGCCAATCCACCGTCTTTGAAGTGTGTTACTTAAAAATTTCCTGACGGCGTGAGTAGAATGTGCCGAAGCCCCATCCATTTGGAACCAAAGTTGATTAACATTTAGTATCTCAATTGTTGGAATGATGTGGTTTCGTAAGAGAATTAAATATTTTTCTGCAGTGAGGTTACCGGCAATAAAAAATAGGCCAATAAGTCTATCGTTTATTATTCCAATCCATTGACTTTTTGTGGGTCCTGTGATCGGGTTAGGTATTGGGCATGGGGATTTGTACGGGACCAATACCTAATGGATTAATGGAAAGCAAATTTAGTATTTTTCAATGAATAAATGTAGGATACAAACTGATAATTAAGAGAGTTGACTTCACCATTTATAGTAAATGTAGCTTCATCAGTAAAAATTATTTTATTTAAAATTGCTTCGTTTTCATTTAACATATTAAACATTTTTTCACAAAAATCAGTTCGTTTTATTTTATCTTCCTCGAGAAGCTCCTGATGGTTTGATACCTTGTATGGCTTATATTTAAATTCTTTCAGGGTTCTGTACACCGAATTGTACGATACTCCAAAATGCCTGGCTACATCTAAAAACGATTCTACAGACCGTTCTGCCGTTCCGTTCTTGGCAAAATCCGTATACAACATAACAGGTGACGAAACATGGATATATGCGTATGAGCCGGAAACCAAGCAACATCTACTGTATAGATGTTCCAACACGAACGATGATCGCTTGTTTCTTCGGCTGCACAAGATATAACGCAACAATTCCTTTAGAGGACCGAAAAACTGTTAGCGCTGAATGGTATACAGTAATTTGTTTGCCAAAAGTTGTAGACGAAATCAGGAAGAACAACCGAAAACTACGCATTATTCTTCATCACGACAATGCGAGTTCCCATACAGCAGTCTAACAGTTGACTATTTGATGGAGAAAAGTGTTGAAATCATGTCTCATTGTCCATATTCACCTGACTTGTCGCCGAATTATTTCTTTTTGTTCCCAACTGTGAAACAAAAAATGCCTGGACAGCGATTCTCAACACCTCAAGAAGCAGTCGAAGCTTTTGAAAACCACGTTTCTGAGATACAACCTTTAGAGTGGAAAAAATGTTTGGAGAACTGGTTCGTAAGAAATGTAAAAGTGTATAGACCATAAAGGCGAATATTTTGAAAAACAATAAAGTAGTTTGTTCCCAAAAATTTTGTTTTCTTCCCAGATTTTGTAAAAATATAAAGGTGACCCTCGTATATAGTCTTTTTTATACTATGGCATAAAATAAATTTTCATATAATACTTCAGCAATGGGGCATGGGGCACATGGTTGTGAGCGAAGAGCTGTACAGCAAGTTGTCCTGGGAAAAGATAAGAGAAATGTAGCAGAAAAACGAGAGGATATACGGTTACATGAAAGTTGATAAAGGAAAGTAAATTAGGAGGAATCAATGGCACCACGAAGAATCTTTTACACAAATCTGGCTCCCAGGGTATTCCGACGAAAGCCGAAAGGCTGTACACCATGTCTTCTCAGTAACAAATTATAATAAATATTACGCTCGGGATAGACACCATCAATTTTAAATGACAAATACTTTAGAAAATGACGTTGTATATTTTCGATGGACAACTGAAAATAAGTATAATGAGGTCACCAAACAGCAAAAGCATACTGTTATTTGCTAAGGACAAAACTATAATATATTATTTTGAATAGAGACGTAGAACTAAAGAGTTTTCAGGTACGAAAACAAAGCCAAGTCTTATAGAAGCAGCGAGACAAATGTTGTTAATATGTAGCACAAAAGTTAAACGGGAATCGAACAAACGATGAAGATTCTTTGTGCTATCAACTTTATTAAGAATCGAATCAATTATAAGATAGATCAAGTTACGATCATCCGCATAAACAAGTCGTGACCGATACAAGGACGACAATATATCGTTTAAAAACAAGATAAATAGGAGAGGGCCTAAGTGTGAACCCTGTGGGACTCCTGATTGAGGAGAGAACTCAGAGAGAACTAAGACTATACCATAAGAGCAAAAATTATTTAGATAAGGGATTACCATTGTTGGGACGATCACTGTTTTTGATAAGTTCAGTTTGTTGTTGCCAATTAATTGCCAGTTTTGATTTAACGTAGCTGTAGTTATATTGGTTATGTTCCAATACCAGCTTTTCACCAGGTAGTGCAGCAATCTCAGGAGGATGAAGCTGAAATACCTATTTCTTCCCAAGTAGATGATGCTATTGGTGCTATTTCAATACTGCGGAATAACATCAGATCCTAAGCCATTTTCGCAGAATGAGCTTAGTGACCTCATCAGAGACTTAGATCTTTCGAAGGAACGTGCTGAGTTACTAGCGTCAATATTAAAAGAAAAAAATTGTCTTTTCTCAGATGTTCGAGTGTCTACATATCGCACGAGAGAGGGAAAGTTATTGAAGTTTTTTTCATCTGATGAAAATTTTGTGTATTGCTGTAATGTGAGTGGTTTGCTCATTCTTCCGCCATTGCATATAAAATTAGGGCTAATGAAGCACTTTGTTAAGGCTCTCGATAGAAATGGTCAATATTTCCAGTTTATTTCTCACAAATTTCCTGGTTTAAGTACTGAAAAACTAAAAGCAGGCATCTTTGATGGACCTCAGATACGTAAATTGATGAAAGACACAACTAATTTTGAGACTTGTATGAATGATGTGGAGAGGCTTGCCTGGCAATCTTTTGTAGCAGTTGCACAAAATTTCCTCGGAAATCATAAGGCTGACAACTATGTAGAACTAGTAGAGGAAATGCTGGTGCGATTCAAAGATTTAGGCTGTAATATGAGTATAAAATTACACTATCTCAATAGTCATCTACATCATTTCCAACACAATTTAGGAGATCTAAGCGAAGAACAAGGGGCACGTTTCCACCAAGACCTAAAAACAATGGAGAATAGATACCAAGGAAGGTGGGACAGTCATATGATGGTTGACTATTGCTGGGGAATCATGCGAGATTGCTCGAGTTAGTTTCATCATAGAAAATCACTCAAAAGACAATTTCTTGATGTTTAATGTCAATAAAATATATATTTTTTCGTGAATTGTGTTTTTTTTTTCACGGAACTAGAGCTGACAGAAGAAAACGGGTAACATTTTTGATATCGCCATGTAAGACATATTTAAAATCGGGTCTAAAATCTCCGGCACCAAAATGGTTGTAGGCCAGTGTAATATATCGTTTAAAAATAAGATAAATAAGAGAGGGCCTAAGTGTGAACCCTGTGGGACTCCTGATTGAGGAGAGAACTCAGAGAGAACTAAGACTATACCATAAGAGCAAAAATTATTTAGATAAGGGATGACCATTGTTGGGACGATCACTGTTTTTGATAAGTTCAGTTTGTTGTTGCCAATTAATTGTCAGTTTTGATTTGACGTAGCTGTAGTTATATTGGTTATGTTAGCTAAAAAGACTTAAATTTAAATCATGTCGAATAAATCTTCAAATCGAAACTGACATTCAACGAACATGTAGAACCAACAACAGGGTGAACCTAAAGTTCGTATATATATGACGTCGACTTGGCAACAATTATCAAGCTGCTCGCTAATAAACTGTCAGAGTCACCAGATTTGTCACTGTTGATCTACCTCGCATGCAGCCTTGTCGAAATAGAGAAATATATTATTTCGTGTTATGATACAGACAGGAACAAATTACATTTTCGAATACGTTAGAAAAATTTGATAATATTGATATGGGTCTATAGTTATCAACACAAACATTATCACTCACTTTAAATCCTGGGCTTATCTTAGCACCTTTCCAAATGGTCGGAAACGTAGCAGTTCTATTTGCCAAGTTAATAATAAAGGCCACCACTTATAAATCAGTGTAAGATCAGTCTGTAAATGGGTAGTGAGATTGTCCATTAACTACATCATCTGCATTTTTTTGCATATTGGCGTGTCTACAATTAAAACCCGTTGTCTATTGTTCTGTCCTTCGCCTTTTTATATATACCAAGAATGTTTTTGAAAAATCAAATAATGTAACAAATAACATAATTCATTTTGGGATTAATCAAAAAATTTGAAATCGATGTCTAGGATTCACAGTGGATATAATATTTCATGCGAAAACGAAATACATTGTTGACAGACATTTTAATTAGTTTAAATAAATTAAAATGCGAGAACTGAAAAATATCGAAATTAAATTTAAACAACTCGTGACTATTAATAATATTCCGGGACAATAAACAATTATCATAAAAAATTAAATTATTCGTTTCTACACTTTTTCAATTATTTATTTACGTCGCGTAAAACTATAAATACTGCACATATTAGGGCAAGATCCTCATCTACGACTCCCTTTCCAGTTTTATTTTACTGGAAACATCCCTCATCCAGAATGTTGAGTAAGTTCTTTGTTTAATTCTTTAGTGTAGTTTATTTGCGCATTCTAGTAAATTACCATTAGATTAATTTTAGGCATTAAGTATGAATATTAAACGAACTGCATTTGAATTAATTTTAATTTTTAAAGTGAGAAACGTATTAATGAAAAATTGTTATTCAAGTTCGCAATAAAATATTTTTTAAATTTATATACCTAATTAGGCAAAGGAATCTGGACTATGTCGTGAAGCATAAGAAATACTAATTAATTTAAAAAGAATTGTTAAAACTAATCGTTTCATATATATATGAAACGATTAGTTTTAACAATTCTTTTTAGATTAATTAATATTTATTATTTTATATACATATATATATACTGAAAATATAATTTACGATTCGTCTTCAAAAGTAATTACCACTTCATCGTGTATACTTACTACTACTACTATAATATTAAGGTGTAAACCAGGGATGCACAGACTTATAGGGAACAGGGGCCACTAGGGAAAATTATAAGCCAAGGACGGGCCACTTCAAAGAATACTTATTAATACAAATATTTTAATTTTTAAATAGAATAAATTACTACAAATGATAAAAATAAAAGAACATTCAAAAATGTTTGTTGTAATTATGTAATCGAAATGTAATCTAATCATTACAATGTAATATTTCATGTTTTATTATGTTGATGCATGACATTGCATCGACCTAACAATTTTGATTATGTTTGGCTCCACATTACTTGTCGCCACACGTAAAATTGCTTCCAGATTTTCATTTGCCAGACGGTTTCGTTTATTTGTTTTGTTAAGTTTCATCACTGAAAACGTTTGCTCACAAATATACGTCGATCCAAATAAACTTGCGCATTTCAATGCATTTATTCGCAACTCTTTGTAAAGCAACTTTATACCTTTTATATCTTTGTCAACGCAACTGTAACAGTTGAGTAAATTACCTTCGTTAAACTTGTTTCGTAAATTATCATCATTTTGCATGTCTATCAATTCCAGGTGTATTGATTCCGGTGCATTTTCGGGTGAAATGTTGAAAGAATTGCTGAAAATGTCTAATAGAGGTTTAACTTTTTTGATGTCTAGAAAACGATCATGAAAAGCTTGTATTAAAATATCAATTTTTTCAACATAAGCGAAATTGACATCAGTTTTATTGAATTTCTCCATAATTTTTTTGTAGTTCGTAAAATGGCTCTAATTGGCTGAATTGATTTGTGTCCTGAAAAGACTCAATTTGCATTGAAAGGACGAAACATGAGAGTATAACTGCGAAATCAATTTATAATAACTCTATACATAATATGTGTATGTACTACTTTAACAAGGAGATGGCCCCGGCCTCAATATATTGTATCATAACGATACGTAGTGTATTATATCAATACGGCCTCGGTACATTTGATTGCATACACAAGGTTATGAATCAGGGTTACACACTTGCAAATATTGACAGTGTTTAAGAAACAAATGGTCGAAAGAAGGATCTTTCAACGTATATAAGACAATAGTTTCAAGAGAGAAGGGAGTCCCAATTAGACAGTCAGTACGATCAGAGAGTACGTTACAGAACTCTCTTTCGACCGCTGTGATATATTAATTTATTATCTATGTAATAAGACTGTTACCTCATTGTAAGTGTTAATTAATTATACTATGTTGAACCAACTCCGAACTCGTGTTGTTTAATTATACACTCATTCTCGAAACCTGCACAACAATGTGGCCGTAAGGCAAAGCCACATTACATGGCGATTCTACCAATCCACATCACTAGATGGCCCTGCCAGCCATCTAAGGCTGAAAGAAACCAAGTGGGAAACCGGAACGAACCAACAAAGTAAACAAGAAGGAAATTGGGCAGGTTAGCGAGACAAATGGGTAACTACGCGACAAAAGAGGAGGTAATCATAGCGGGAAGCGACGCCAACGTGAAAAACAGCGTGGACACTATCGACATCCTAGGCGTAGTGGCATTTGTGGGAGTTATCATCATCTTAACCTCCTGCTGCTGCTACGGTGTGTACGGGCACATAAACAAGAGGATGACGAAGGCCCTCTCCGCACAGGTTCAAATGGAATTCCACCGGAGCCAAGGAAAGGTCTAGCCCAACCCCATGTCCGCCCCGGATCAATTCCTTCAGATACAAGAAGAAATCAAGGTATTTTATAGCAATCTAAGAAAAGACAATGTTAGTAATAAGAGTGATAGGAATGTGCGTAAACGCAAGCAAGCGCAGATAGACAATTTCAAGCATAAATTAGGCGAGATAAAAGACATTTTCAATAAAGTAGCTCATAATTCAAGTACGTTAGAAGCAACTAAAAATTGTATCAAGAACATAACTGTTACGTTAAACGAGGCGGCCGAAATTTTAAAGAATAGATTAAGTAATTTAAATATAAAAACTAGTAACATGGCCGAAAATTTCGATTTACGTACTGCCTCGAGTTTATTACCGGTAATGAATGGCAAAGAGGAAGTCACCCTCCAACTCATAGATTCAATTGAATTATATGACTCATTGTTAGATGACGTGGGAAAAGAAAACTTAACGAAATACATTCTCAAAACCCGGTTATCCGCGAAAGCAAAATTAAGACTACTTAAATCTTACCCCAATAACGCCGCCCTAATCACGGATTTAAAACGCCATTTCGTTACTAAAAAATCGGTCACGGCATTGACCACGCAATTATACAATGTTAGGCAAGGCGCGAAGTTAATCAATAAATACGGGGACAGTAGAAGAACTGCTCGCCCATTTAACAATTGCACAAGCAGGCGACGATGAGACGTTGGTCGACAAGTTTCGTATCGTCAACGAACAAATCGCGGTTAATATGTTCGCTAACGGACTTCGTGACACAAATACAAAACTATTAATAAAACCTCGTAACCCGAGTACGCTGTGCGAAGCTATCCAGGAAGCTTCAAACGAACAAATACTTAACCCTACCAACAACAGTAACGCCGTTTATCATTTCTCAAGGAGAGCACCGCATAACAATTCTCACGGTAGAGACAATCGGTACCGAAAATTCAGGCATCCAAATAACGACAACAAACAAAGAAACTTTTTGTACAATAATAACAACTACAATCACGGTTATAGGAAAAAATTTCCGAGACGCGATAAGCGCGACAATCGAAATAAAGTATTTTCTGCATCAGCAAACGCGGTTCCTCTTGATAATGAGGGAAAACGGAAATTGCAGTTTTTTCAGAAAGCAGTCAACTAAAAACAGATGCTATTCAGTGCTGTTTTAACCTCGACGGTTTAAGTTTTATTAAAGTACGTTTCAATAATAAGGAGAATCTATTTCTAGTTGACACATGTGCTTCTTTAAGCGTTATATTTATAAATACTAAATATCCAAACATAAATATTGACAAAAGAGATAAATTAAACATAGTAGGCATAAACGGACAAACAAAAACAATAGGGTCCGCATTCATTACACTAGAGTTAGGCGAAGCCAAGGTCGAACATAAATTCGCAATATTAGACGATGTAAACAATAACAAACTAGTAGGAATTATCGGTTCGGATATACTTATTAGGTACAACGCGGTGTTAGATTACGAAATGTACAATCTTGCATTTTTAATAGAAGGTCGGCGAATAACCTTACCTTTACATTCAGAGGAAAACGTGGTTACAAACATCCCGGCTAGATGCGAAGTAATTAAATATTTTAAAATAAATAAAGGTAGCGATTGCGTTATATTACAAAAAGAAGCGGCCCCAGGAATATTTGTGGCTGGGTCAGTTGTTTCTCCAAAAGACGGAATAGTGCCCGTACGCGTAATGAACACGAGAAATATCGACGCGACATTGAAAAACTTTTCCTCGACGTTCACAGACCTCGATAATTACAACGTCTGCACTTTTGACTACAATGGTCCCAAATCGGTCGAGCGCGTCAGCAAGGTTTTACTAACAGTAAATACGTCACATTTAAACAAGGAAGAGAATATCGCAATGCAGAAAATTATCGCTAAGTATTGCGACGTTTTTTTTCTCGAGTCAGACAAACTTACGCACACGGATATATACAGGGGAGACATACAGGTTAGCCAACAATAAATCCTATATATTCTAAGCCCTATCGGTTGCCACACGCCCAAAAACATGAGATCGACAGGCAAGTAGACAAACTTTTGTCCGATGGTATTATAGAAAAAGCAAAATCACCATGGTCATCACCTTTACTATTAGTACCCAAAAAGAGAGATAAAGACGGAAACCAGAAGTGGAGGATCGTGATCGACTACCGTCTGTTAAATAAACAGATAGTCGATGACAGATTCCCACTGCCATCGATCAACGAGATCTTAGACTCACTTTCGGGCGCAGTCTATTTTTCTCATTTAGATCTAGCACAAGGATATCATCAAATCGAGTTAGAACGCAAAAGCCGTCCTTACACAGCATTTACAACCGGCAAAGATCAATACCAGATGTGCCGACTTCCAATTGGACTAAAAACTAGTAGTAGCGCTTTTTCTAGAGCCATGACAATAGCAATGTCAGGACTTAATTACGAACAATGTTTTATATATCTCGACGATCTCATAGTTTTCGGCAGCGATCTTCGGCAACATAATCTAAATTTAGTTAGAGTATTAGAACGGCTAAGGAGTGTTAATCTTAAACTTAACCCAAGCAAATGCGACTTTTTGAGGAAAGAGATTTTATATCTGGGACACGTCATTTCTGCAGAAGGAGTCTCACCGGACCCTTCCAATGTAAAAGCCTTAATGGAATATACGGTTCCTAAGAACGCGAAGGACGTTAAACGTTTTGTTGCATTCGCTAATTACTATAGACGTTTCATTCCAAATTTTGCCAACATCGTAACACCTTTGAACAACCTCACAAGGAAAAACATACCTTTTTCCTGGTCCGATGTAGAACAAAAGGCATTCGAAAAGCTCAAGCTAGCCCTCCAGACACCACCAATTTTACAATATCCAAATTTTGATGCAGACAACATGTTTGTTTTGAAAACAGGTGCATATGGATACTCAATTGGAGCAGTGCTGTCCAACAGCAACGACAGTCCAATCGCTTATGCCAGTCGATCCTTAAACAAAGCAGAAAGGAACTACTGCACAATCGAAAAAGAATTATTAGCTGTGGTTTGGGCAGTCAAGCATTTCAGGCCTTACCTATATGGTCGAAAATTCAAGATCTTTACAGACTACAGGCCATTAATATATTTGTTTGAAATGACTAATCCGTCTAGCCGCCTAACGAAATTCAGATTAACATTAGAAGAATACGATTTCATCATAAACTATATTAAGGGTTCGGAAAACGTAGTTGCAGACGCCTTATCACGAATAGAAATAGATTCCGACGACTTGAAGAAGGTTAGTAATGGGGCTACCGACAGCATCTTTGTTACGACTAGACGTCAGTCAAGACAGACAGATGCCGATGGCACTAGTATGAAACCACCAGTCACAGATTCCACTGGCTCCAGGGCAGATCACCCCGGGGTTGTGGAACTGTTGAAAAAACCTGCGGGATCTATTGAACTTCAAGTGATAGACAAGGCAAGCTTCAATTCTCTCCAACGTCGTAACGAAACAAGCATGCGTTTCAAGGAAAGGTTCCTATACGACGAAGATGCTCTCACAATTTTTATGAAGGAGACTGTAGGTGCAACGAGTCCTCAGCAGTACATGCGCTTGTTGACTACACTCCAGGAGTTCTGCGCAGGACACGACATACAAGAAATATGTATAGTCAAAAATAATTCCAGGAACAGCGACTTCCTGAGAAATATTATTCCATGGAGGAAGAGAGAGCCAAACCGTTTAAAGATAAACGTAATTGGAGGAGTACTAAGAATTGAAGACTACGAGACACAGCAACTTATAATCAACGACTACCACATGTTACACACTGGAGGACACGGAGGGGTAAATAGAACGTTTAACAAAATCAAGAGATTTTATTTTTGGCCAAAACTAAAACACGACATCGAATCATTCGTGAAACGGTGTAGTGATTGCCAAAAACACAAGCACTCAATACCCAACAAAGAGCCAATCAAGGTCACAACCACATCGTCATACGCCTTCCAAAAGATTTTTTTAGATTTAGTATGTCCATTAAACCAAGACCACGAGGAGAACAAATACATCTTGACACTCCAATGCGAACTAACGAAATTCGTGGAGGCCTATCCTATTCGAAACAAAGAAGTTGCCACAGTAGCTAGAGCCCTGGTCGAGAATTTTATACTAAGGTACGCTATTCCCGAACAGATAGTTTCCGACCAAGGGACAGAATTCATGGCTACAGTTTTCAAGGAAACTTGCTCTCTTTTAGGCATACAGCAGCTGAAATCAACTGCTTACCACCATGAAACGTTAGACGCATTAGAAAACACACACAAGAATCTTGGCGCGTATCTACGTATTCAGCTCGATAACCACGAAGACAATTGGTCAACCTGGATACCTTATTGGTGCTTTGCATTTAACAACACAGTGCATACGGAAACAAGATATACACCTCACGAGTTAGTTTTTGGAAAACACAACCCTCTACCTTCATCATTAACAGACACGATAGAGCCACTTTTCAATTTTGATAACTATACCGCTGAAATTAAATACAGACTACAAACAGCCCTGAACGACGCGAAACACAATTTAATCCTATCTAAGGTTAAGAGACAAGATAAGTTAAATAAAAATCGAAGGCCTACACACTTTTGTGTCGGCGATCAAATCTTACTAAAAAATGAAGCAGGGAATAAACTCGAGTCATTATATAACGGCCCTTTTATCATTACCGAAGCTAACAAGCCGCCAAATGTAACAATTTGCATAGACGGTAAATATGTCGAAGTGCATAAAAATCGTCTCAAACACTACTATGTATAACAAGTGTACAATATGTATAATACGTGAACAAGTATTTCATTTTGTAATTTTATTAATTTAGTTAATGTATATTATATTTTCAAATAGGAAATAAGGAAAATCAGTAGATATAGGAATCCATAGTGAAAGAAAAATCAAACACACCCTGTTGTTTTTCTTTCTCTACCGGATGGCAGGTGTAATAACTCTATACATAACATGTGTATGTACTACTTTAACAAGGAGATGGCCCCGGCCTCAATATATTGTATCATAACGATACGTAGTGTATTATATCAATACGGCCTCGGTACATTTGATTGCATACACAAGGTTATGAATCAGGGTTGCACACTTGCAAATATTGACAGTGTTTAAGAAACAAATGGTCGAAAGAAGGATCTTTCAACGTATATAAGAAAATAGTTTCAAGAGAGAAGGGAGTCTCAATTAGACAGTCAGTACGATCAGAGAGTACGTTACAGAACTCTCTTTCGACCGCTGTGATATCTTAATTTATTATCTATGTAATAAGACTGTTACCTCATTGTAAGTGTTAATTAATTATACTATGTTGAACCAACTCCGAACTCGTGTTATTTAATTATACACTCACTCTCGAAACCTGCACAACAATGTGGCCCTAAGGCAAAGCCACATTACAAATTGATCTTTGCCTTGTAGTCGCGTATTTAAGACATTCAAGTGATTTGTGATGTCTACAAGAAAGGCTAAGTCACACAGCCAATCAGAGTTGTCGAGTTCGGAGACGTCCTTTTTCTTTTCCGCCAGAAATATTTTGATTTCTTCAATCAAGTTAAGAAACCCCTCTAGTGACAACCCACGACTTAACAGGAGATCACCATATTCGCTTTCAATATCCTCCAGAAATTGTGTGAATTGTCGGTGATTGAGACCTCGTGATTTTATAAACTTTACAGTAGGTACTACAACTTTCACCACATTTTAAAATTCCAATAATTTTGAACAGAGGGCCTGGCCTCTTGATGTATAATGCAATGAAACTGCATTAATTCCTTGGTATCTATGTTTTTAGTTTGTAAATACTCTTTTAACATAGTTATTATCCCAGATTTACTTCTACCTCCGTCAGTCGTAATTCCAGATAAGTTCGTTAAATCTAAATCCATTATAGAACATTTTTCCAGAAGAGCTTTGAGCATGTCACTCCCCTTGGTTTGACTTGTCAAAGAACTGATACCAATCAGTTCAAAATTTTGCGTTGCACCTCGTAAAATTATTAAGAGTTGAGTAGTGGAACTTACATCTGTAGATTCGTCGAGTGCTATAGAAAAATACTCAAAACTTTTCGATTTCGTAGCTAATTTCTCTTCTATATTAACTGCTAATGTGGTAAGTCTTCTTTGAACAGTCATCCGCTTTAGTTGAATTTTCTCAAACCTCTTTACATCTTTCGGACACATAAACAAACTCACCATCTGTAAAAGGCCGACAAGTTTTCGCTATTATTCGAGATATTTCAAAGCTAACTTCAGTAGCTGTTTCAGAATCTTGAATTGGTTTTGTAAACATAGCCTGCTGGCCTATTAGTTCACTTTGTAAAGTGGAAATTTTTTGCGTTCGATTTTTGCCGGTTAATTTGGTAAAAATGCTGGGTTTCATAACGCCTTTTTACATAATATTCCTTCGAAATAGAAACACTACTCTTGCATATTAAACAGACACTTTTGTTATGCGATGAAATAAAGAAGTATTTTTCGGTCCAAATATCTTGAAACTGTCGATTTTCATCTTCAACCTTACGACTACGTTATTTACTGGGGCCTGGTTTATCCATATCAAAATTGATATTATATTGTTACGTAGATAGATGCCAAGTTCGAACGACGAAATATTTATTCTTCACAGATTACAATTCAAACAATGTAACTTTCGCTTGTCCGTTGTTAAAACTTAACTGCCTCGATAGCAGGCGATACGAGTTACCTAACATCGAGAACCTACCACCTTGTTCGGGAATAATACCGATGTGTTTCGCGAATCAAGTAATCGAACTCGAGTAATCTAGTTGGTTCGACAGATTTCTAGTCTCGTAACAATATGCTTGGAACGACGAGGAGCATACCTGTCCTACGTAGTAAACCTGAACAAGAAATTAGTAGGTATTTAGATACATATCTTACTAACAATTACAAAAGTTAGAATAAAATAAAAAGTTAAAAAATATTGAATTGAATGGATTTTTACCTACTTTTGTAGTTTTTCGAACAATTTTTAAAATTCGTTGGCGGACCGCATAAATATCGACAGTGGGCCGCATGCGGCCCGCGGGCCGCGGTATTTGCATCGCTGGTGTAAACTCTGGTAAAGGAAAATATTCATGTTGTAAATTACCTGAGGACATCGATACCGGCATATCAATGATAAATTGATGCTCTCGTAATAATAATTAATTAAATTATGTTTCTGTTAAGTAAAGCTCGGATTATGTGCAAATTGCATATTTGTCGCTAAAATGTATATCAACAAAATTATGAGTTTACTGGGTTTATTTAATGTTTTATAAATAAAATAACGCAATTTAAAAAACATATTTTGCCTATTTTTACTACTCGATGCATATTTCAGGTAATACCGCATATTTGTGCATATTTTCTTGAAATTTCAAGTTTCCTTTTAAAAATTCCAGTAAGTGGCCAGTTAAAAACAACAATTCAAAAACATCTGGCCATGGGGAATACCAGATTTCCAAATGTTCTGGGAAGGCCGGTTAAAACATTTTGCGACATCTTGTAGCGTATAAAATTAAATTTCATTAATTGATGTAGCAGACACTTCTTGGTGAAACATTTTGTAATTAACAAATTATTATAAAAACACACTTGGCTATTTCACAATTTTTTATTAGATCTATGTCTAACATATGTTTCGGCTGTTATGCCATTGTCAAAGAGTATCTTAAAACTAACTTACAATACGTGTTCTTTTAACTTTTATACCTATATTTTGTGCTAGGGTGCTGGTTGGGACATATTTACAATCACGTCTATTATGGGAGTGTTAACAAATTCTAACTGTGTATTCGTAATTATTCTATTTTGTTTTTGTGATTTTTTAATTTCTAGTATTTCTAATAAATCTAGTCTTCTACTTTTTATTACGTTATGTAACACGGTGGAGCTATTCATATCGGGCAAATGGTTTTGTTCGATACAGTGTGTCGAAAAACCTGTGTTTTTATTACTATACTTTATATCTCTTACGTGTTCGGATATGCGTTTTTTAATGGACCTTCCACTTTGCCCTATATATATAGCTTCACAGTCATTACATTTTATTGTGTATACTCCTGATTTTTCTATATTTTCTATTTTATCTTTGTTATTATTTAACATTGTACCTAATTTTGTTTTATTGCTACATATGATGTGAATATCTAATTTTCTTAATATTTTGTTTACTTTGTCTGTGATTTGGGGGATATATGTAATTGCGTGCCAAATGGGTTTATTTTCTTTTATTTCCGGATATAAGAATTTTTTCTGAATATTCTTTTGTTCTTTTCGATTTAATATTTTGTCTACTATGTTGGGATTGTATCCATTATTTTCTGCTATTTTTTTAATATATATTATTTCTTCTTTAAAAGCCTCAGTATTCAATGGTATGTGAGTTGCTCTATGTATATAACTGTGGAATGTTGACATTTTTATTTTAGTATCTTGTTTCGCTTCCGCATGTATTATATTATCTGCAAATGTTGGTTTTCTGTAAATTTTATATGCTAGATTGTTATTGTTTCTGTATATGGTAATATCTAAAAAATTTAATTTGTTATTTTCTTCTTTTTCTATTGTGAATTGTATTTTGGGGTTTAATGAGTTTAATAATTTCTAGAATTCTGTTAGTTGCCTGTCTGTACCTATCCAGATGCAAATTATATCATCAACATACCTGGCCCAGAAAAGGATTTGTTTGATTAAGTTGTTATTTCTGTTAAATAGACCTATTTCGAAGTTATGCATATAAATGTTAGCCAATATTGGGCTGAGAGGATTTCCCATAGGTAATCCTTCTACTTGTGAATATATATCATTATTAAATTTGAAGTAATTTTGATCTAGGATTAACTTTAATATCTCTTTTAATTGTGTTTTCTCTATGTTGTCTGAAATATTATCATTAATTTGGTTTTCTATTATGTCTTTTATCTCTTGAATTGGTATTGAAGTGAACAGGCTTTTAATATCGAAGATACTAATTTCGCGTTATTTGGTAAACTGATTTCTTTTCATTTATTGGTTAATTCAATAGTGTTTTTTATTGCATAATCGGATTTGAACTTTATTTTTTCCGGTAATGTTTTACTTAAATATTTACATAGTTTATATGAGGGTGCATTTATATAATATTCTAGTCAAACAGAATTTTTCTTTTTAAATCGAAAAGCTCAACTACTTTAGTATTAGTAATATCCCTCATCACACCATTGTATTTGTTTCAGATGCTTTCGTAGTTTTGACCTGTCTATCAATCAGTAATGCCGATGTATTACGTGACACAACTTTGTTCGCCAAAAAACTTTGTAGCGTGATGCCACAAAATGAAGAAAATTTAGTTTATTCACCTTTGAGTCTTCACACAACTTTATCATTACTTTATCAAGGCGCCAACGGACAAACAGCGACAGATTTGAGCAAAGCTTTGAGCCTACCTAATGCTGCCACTACTGCAACAGAATATAAAGAATTTATATCGGTACTTAACACTAAAGGCAACGTAACCATTGAATTCGGCGATAAAATATACGTCGCGAATCAGTATAAATTGAAACCTGACTTTAAAAAGGTTACCAAAGAATATTTTTCTGCGGAAGCTGAAAATATAGAATTTGGGAAAAGTGAAGAAGCTGCGGCTACTATTAACACTTGGGTCAGAAACAAAACACACGATAAAATTGATAATTTGGTGTCAGCAAGTGATTTTTCGCCTTTGACTTGCGCCGTCTTACTGAATGCCATCTACTTCAAAGGATTATGGGAACGAGAATTTGAAAAAAGTGCTACAACTATTGAAAAATTTTATGTTACAGGATCAAAGGCCGTCGATTGTGAAATGATGTATCAAAGGAATGAATATCTGTTTTCCGAAAATGGGGAATTAGAAGCCCAAATATTGAAAATACCTTACAAAGATAGTCGTTTCAGCATGCTTATAGTGCTGCCAAATAATAATACTGACCTTAATAAGTTTAAGGAAAAACTTATCAAGTTTGACCTTCATTCTGTTTTATCAAATTTGATAAAAACCGAAGTAGTTTTATCTCTTCCTAAATTCAAAATTGAATCTAGTTTGGACCTGAAAGACCCACTAAAAAAGGTAAACTTTAATATTTTTATTAAATTATTTATTAAATGAGCAGGTTATTTTTCGCTAATTTATCCTAAAATTATATCTTTCGTTTCATTGGAGAAAATAGTACAGGTGTCCCAGTTGTTTTTGCTATCTAAATAGTTTTGGCGTTGAAGGGACGTGGATTATTTTAATCTCGAAAGCGGTATTTTTAGATTTGTTTCTTTCAAATCGTTAATTGCAAAATAAATAATTGAACTATTCAATAGCGTCTGCATGTGTTAATCTGTTCGTAAAAATTAATTCTGCAATTTTAATTCAACATGCTTTACGTTTGAACTCGAACCTATACATTGTTTCCTCTCCGAATAAAATACGTATTAATTAGTTAAAAAACGGCATATTCGCATAGTAATATTTGTAGTACAAAACAGCTCGGAGGATCAACAACAGCTATCAACCTTAAAAATCAATTGAGAGTGAATGGAATGGGCGCAAGCGAATTCGGCACCGAAGACACGAACTCGGCACCGATACTAAATAGACTAACGCAGGGCATAGTCGAACCCGGTACCATCTCTCTATCCTATTAAACTTTGAAATTTTATGTAAGAGTCTGTTTGAAATTGTTTAACAATTTCCTTAAAGGAAAATATTTTCGGATGATTGGTGTAGAAGTTACCATTGAACCTTGAATGAGAAGACTCGCATGCGTTTGTAGTTCGTTCTATAATCACGGTGAGCTCTGATCAAAATTCTGGTGGAAAATATGCTTCTTCTCCAATATAATTTTCCACAAGATAGTCATGAAATGCAGTTGTTTCGTCATCTGGTTAAATTTCTACGAAATCAAATGCGACATTACTTGGATTTAAAACTGGCAACCCAAAAACATATCTAACCCTTCTCCGAAATTGTATTTTCTTGGAAATTATCCCCACTTTAATATAGCGCAATGTGCGTCTCAGTACTTTCAAATCACCCGATCGTCAGTTTACATGTAAACGTTGAATTTTATTGATTATTTCTTAAAAGAGCGAGATTAAAATTTCGACGCGGTCACAGTGACCGGACTACGGCATTAGTGTAACTATTTTAATTTTGTTTACGTTTATTTTGTGTGACTTTCGACTATGATCAACTTACCTACTTCTTCAAAATGGGTTCGTTACGGTGATCCAGACTTTGAAAATACTTTGCTAAATTGTTTAATAAAACAGAAGGCGAAAATAGTGATGACGAAAGAGTCGATGAAGATTATTACGAAGTAAGTGATTATGACCCAGCTTCGGAAGCAGAGGCAGATAGTGAAGATGAGGCTGAACGTATCGAAGAGATGCAGAGTGAAAGTGAAGAAAGTAGCAAAACATCAGCTAACAACTCAACAAATTTCTATGGCAAAAATCGCTACAAATGGTCATCAGAAAGTTTTACTTCTCGAACCAAAACACAAAAACATAATATTGTAATGGAACTTCCTGTTATACGTCCATCAGCAAATTTGGGTAACAAATCTGTTCCAGTTACTTGTTGGAACATGTTATTTTCGGAGTCAAGTATAAAAATGAACAAAGGTCTTTACTTCAGGCTTTAGACATCATCATTACTTCTATATTGGTTACATTTATTGCGGAAAAGATTCTGATGGAATTGGTCTTATAGATGAAGAGAAAAAATACTCAAAGTCTACGCAGTCTGCTCTCAGACTAACTGAACCAATTCAGAGAACCAATCGCAACGTAACTGCTGGCAGCTGGTTTACGTCAGTTGAATTAGCAGAAAAACTGAGAGAAAAGGCCTGACATATGTGGGAACGATAAAGAAAAATAAAAGAGAAATACCCCAACACTTTTTGCCAAATAGAAATCGAACTGTTGGATCAACTTTATATGGTTTTACTCAAAACACGACACTAATTTCTAATGTTCCAAAAAAAAGTAAGGCCGTTATACTTATTTCTAAAATGCACCATTCAAATGCCACTGATAAGGAGACGGGCAAACCAGAAATAATATCGTTTTACAATCTAACCAAGGGAAGTGTCGACGCGCTTGATGAAAAGTGTGCTAAGCATTCAATAAGTCGCCGCACACAAAGATGGTCGATGGTTCTTTTTTTTCGTCTGCTTGATATAAGTGGTGTAAATGCTCACGTTCTGCATCAGTCATTTAAGGATTGTTCTAAGATAGATAAGACAGATTTCTTAAAACAGCTTGCAGATGGTTTAGTACGCCCTTACCTTGAAAGAGATTAAGAAACGTTCATCTAAAACGTGAATTGCGTGCCGCCATACGAAGAATTATAGGTATTTCTGAGGAAACTCCCGAAACTACAGGGGAGGAAAAATTAGAAAAGCGTAAGACATGCTATACCTGCCCTCGAAGGTTACAAGAAAGACTTTTTAATTGAGCATATCATGCCATAAACCGACTTGCCTGGAATGTGCTTCAAAACTGTGCAAAAATTGTAAACATAATTTGTGAAATGTTTAGCTCCCGCAATCTTTACAACACCAAATTTTTTATTTAAATAATATATATAGTATATTATTCTTCTTTAAGAATTTAAATAAGATTTTTTGCTAAAGTCATTTGCTTCATGAGATAAGCATTTTTGTTATATTACTACAAATACTCCAATAATAAGTATAAGCGTTCATATTTTGCTATGCGCACTATGGCTAGTACGCGACAACAATTATACCATTTTGGTCTTTGAATTCAGCAGTTAAACCCAGATTTTAAATTTTTCTCAACCATTATTGGGCAAGATGGAAGCGACATCCAATTAACTTAACATCTTATCCACACGAAAACAACAGCGTTATGAATGGATTTTTCGAAGTCTGCTACCACTATTTTTCGATTTAGATTAAAACTCTCCCTTTCACACTTAGTTTTTAGAGACACAAATAAATATTTGTAAGTATCCTGCTCTTTATCTGGGAGCAAACTAAACACCAAAGGAATATAATGTCCATTGCTGAGAATGTGGATTTTAAATAGCGGATATTGGTAGTACAGGAAAATACTACAATCTTCTTTCTTTCATCGTTGATGAATAATAAGTTTTCCTCCTTGATTGTGCAGATTACCTATATTTTCAGTAAATTCATAACCTCTTCGGTAGAAAGGAATAGTGATGGTTGATTTTTCCCGTGGTTATAATATACGTTCTTTCGAGTGTAACAAATATCCCTTACAGGAGAGAGTGTCTAGATACCAGAATTTTTATCTAGCACAGAATGTATTAGTACAAAGGTATTTTTACATCTGGTGTGAAGAACACAAATACAGGTTCACTATTAATATTTTTTGTGAACCGAACGGAGACGCAAATTCGTATTTCGCCTTTCAGGATGTATTAGCTTCGTAAATCACTTCCCGTAATTAAATTATCAGCACCAATGGTAAAAACTTTTGCTTTGCACGATTGTTGTAAACATCGCCAAAATGTTTCCCCACTTTTCAATACCTTAGCCTTTCTAAAAGATTCAATTATTAAAAGCTCTTTTCCGCGTGAACTTTCAATTATACGACCTTCCATTGTAATAATTTGCGAATTTCACCACAAAAGTTAGAATATAACTAGTAGATACAGTAAAGCAACCACCTGAATCTAATTAATTAAGAAAAGTCTTTCTTTGGAGACTGTGGTTAAGTAGAAACACAAAAGGGTATAAAACCCCTTACCATGATTAATAATCGTATCCTAAATACGTATTTCGACAACTAAGTTGTCATCATCAGTAGGTAAAACTACTAATTAAAGTGTCGCACATGGGGCACAGTAAATCAAACACATATAATAACGCAACAACTTTACACGGCGTCCATGTATATACACTAACTTTAAAATAAAAATATACCGACTAAAAATTACGACGCCTTAACTCTCTTAAGAAAAACGGTAACCACATGTGTATATTCTCTATTCGCTCGCCCTCGACCTTTCTACCTCTTTTCTAAGAATGAAAAAAAACAACTGCAAGTCATGAGACCGTTGTCTGCGTTAATTCTATTGTGTTTGCTTTTAGCGATATGAATGCTTTCATATACGTCAAGATCTCGGGGATTACTGATGGCTTTGACAAGTTTTAACCCTTTAATCGACATATTGTGATCTGTCGTTATTTATACAGATTTCTCCAAGGCTTTTGATACAATTAATCATAAACTTCTTATACAGAAACTTAATTGTTTTGATCTGAATGTTGCTTTTTGTGAGTTAATCAACTCTTACCTGTCCAATAGATATGGGTATGTTTTCTATAATGGTTTTAAGTCATTGAAATTTGTTGCATTATCTAGAGTTCCACAAGGATCGAGTTTGGGTCCTTTGCTTTTTAATATATACATCCATGACTTGTTTCTGTTAATGTCTTCATATGCAGATGACGTTAAGCTCTTACATTGCATACATAATCAACGCGACGTAGACAAGCTTCAGGATGACTTGAGAGTACTGTCCAATTGGTCCGAAAGGAATAAGCTTGTTTTGAACGTTAACAAATGTTATGCTATGACCTTCACTAGGAAAAACCGTCCATACTTGTCCTCCAATTCAATTTATAATGTTTGACTCACCAGCATGAGTAAAATTAAGGATCTTGGTGTGTCATTTGATTCATGTTAATCGTCTAATAGTCACATTCAAAAAATTTTTGCCTCAAGAATGTTGGGATTTACTATCAGAACTTGTAAATATTTCAATGATGTTGCGCTTCTGGAGTCTTTATATTTCGCTCTTGTTCTTTCTAAATTGGAATATAGGTCTGTCGTTTGGTTCCCTCATTATATATCGCAGCAACTTTCTATCGAGCGTGTACAGCGACGCTTTTGAAATTCTCGATTTTCAATAATATTGAAGTGTACCCAGACAGAAATGTTTCCTACGATGAACTAAGGTTACGTTTTGGGTTCCAGACACTCACTGATCGTAGGATTGAACAAAGTGCTCGTTACTTATTTAAACTTGTCACCAATAGTATTGACTGCGCTGGTATGTTAGCGTTCGATTTAATGTACCTTCAGTTAATACTCGCCATACGAATATATTCAAGTTGAGGACGCCGAGGACCAACTTACTAATGAAATCACTTGTTTACCATATGATGCGGAATGCTGATGCAATCTACAGCGATATATTTACTGGTGAAATCATTACATGAGTTTACGTATGTGTTCCTAAGTATTTCATGTCTGTCACATAATTTATTAATGAACACTTTTTGTTTATTTATGTCTATTTCTAAATTAACTTTTACCATATTTTCTTTTTTTCTGTTTTGTCATATGTATGTATTACACAGTTTTCGCCCTATTACTGGGTATGAACCTATTGGGCAAATAAACAATTATTATTATTATTATTATAATTATCTGCTGGACGAATGCAATCGAGCAAGCAATAGTGGGGCTGTTATGACATGCATACTATATATGATACCGCCACAACGTTTTATCAGGGCAATTGGTCATTCACTCGCCTCAGTCCGCTCGCTGCATATGACCTAAGAATCTATTTCGCTCGTTTGAAATGAAATGCTACACTCATTATAACATGCAGTTAAACGATTTACTATCAAGCTGATGAATTGTCCCTAAGCAGAGGCACAGTATTTGAAATCGCAAAGCTCTGACACTTAAGGATGAGGCCGAAACAACTAGATTGGGCGAAGTAATACGAGTTATATTCTTTAATAGTTTATCTATTGCTAGTTTTCGACTATAAATGCTTACGCTTCATTTTCGTGAACTCTGTTATCACTATCTCTAGAAACACTTCGGGGTCATTTCCTAGTTCTATCGGTGGAAGCCTTGCACGAAATGAGTACTAGTTTTCTGTGACGTTAAAGTTATAATAGTTTTATAAACGCGTTCAATTGTTAACTGTCGTGTTTCCGTCTTGTTATTCGTATGTTATTGTCACGATACTTCATCTTCGCTTCATCGATATCTAGAAACAATAAATTATTCGCCACTTGTATGCTCCGATAGCACTAGTAAGAGCTTGTTTTGCCCATAACGCATTTGAAGTTGCTGGTTTTAATTTATACAATTCATAAGCGAAAATTTCTGCGGCAATCGGCAATCATTGCTGTTTCACGGCTGCTACATCAAGAATTCAGTATTATGGGTATCTGTAGCCAATTTTAAGACAAATAGTTCCTAAACTTCGATTATTAAATTTTGCTCTAAAACGCAGCTCTGTGTGACAAACAAAACAAAAAAAATAAATCTCATAAAAAACAGGATCAGACTGCTTTAATTTTAAGCTGCTGTAATAAAACCCACTGACTTACGTACATAAACTGTCTTCAGAGATGACATAGTTTTCAAAGCTTATTTTTTTAGCTAGGATTATCTGGAATTTTTGAGTCAAGTGATCTTTCTAATATGCATACCTCAGGTGAAGGACTGATTGTGAGTAAAGTTGTTCAAAAGGTCTTCGTAGAAGTTAATGAAGGAGGAACAGAGGCCGCAGCAGTAACCGGTTTGTATTTTCTTCTCTATATATTTTTATTACTTGAATTAATACTACATGGTGTATACGAGGATTGTTCGGAAACTACGTGGCCAAACACGGAGATGACGCGAATTCGCAGGAATCTACTTTATCATTCTGTAGAATCATCATTTAATAGGTTAAATAGAAGAGTACAGAGCGATCTGTTAATTAGTCTGTTTTTGATAGTACGACAAAGTGTGTGATTTTGTAATGGAAATGGAAAAAACTGAGTTGAGAACAGTGACTTTCATTTGAATGGATTAACACCAACCGAAATCAAAGCAGAGCTGGATTCAACACTATTAGAATTTGCTTCTTCGTTTTCAATGGTTAAAAACTAGATTGCCGAATTTAAGCGTGGTCGTATGAGTACAAATAATGAACCCCGTAGTGGACGTCCAAAAACTGTTACTGTTACTGTTCCCGATACGATTGAAAAATTCTATCGTATCGTCTTGGATGACAGTCGAGTAAAAGTGCATGACATAGCAGACATATCAAATAACAGTGTGCACAGAATTTTAACTGAAGAATTGTAAATTAAAAAATATTTGGCGCGTTGTATGTCGCTGTTACTCACACCAGAGCAAAAACTGGATTGTTTGAGTGTTTCTCGGGAACTTTTGTCATGTTTTCGCCGCAATCAGAAGGACTTTGACGGCGTTTCATTACCATCGATTAAAAATCTGGGTCGACCGTTTCACTTCTGAGACCTATGAACAATCCAAACAATGGTAAAAAATAGATTCTTCACCACCAAAAAAGGCAAAAACGGTTTTTTCAGCACGAAAGGCCATGGCAGGATTCTCATGGAATTATCTTGGTCGACTATTTAGAAAAGGGGAAACAATAAATGAGGAGTATTATGCCAATTTGTTGCAACAATTAAGCGACAAAATCAAAGAAAAACGGCCTCATTTGGCAAAGAAGAAAGTGCTTTTCCATCAGGATAACGCACCTGCCCACAAGTCTGCGATTGCAATGGCAAAAATTCATGAATTGGAATTTGTATTAGTGTTCGATATATTCCCCAGATTTGGCTCTCAGCGATTATCATCTCTTTACAAACCTCAAAAAATTATTCGGCGATAAGAGGTTTTCGTCTTATTCCGAGGTAATCGCTGCTGAAAATAGATATTTCGAGGACTGGGATTTATCGACCTGCAATGAAGGCATTATTGATTTGGAATATCGTTGGAATAAGTGTGTTAAGCAAGCAGGAGACTATATTGAAAAATAAAATGTTTTTTATCAAAAAAACTTGCGTTTTCTTTGTCAGGCTACGTAGTTTCCGAACCGCCATCGTGCTACTAAAATGAAGGTGTAAACTCTGGTATAGTGAAATATTCATATTGTAGATTGCTTGAGGATATATCAAAGATTAACCGTAACAATAATTAATTAATTTATGTATCTAATAAACTGCAAACTGCATATAATCAACAAAATTATGAGTCTTCTGGGTTTATTAAATGTTTTCTTAATAAAATAAGGAAATTTAAAGAAGCATATTTTTACTACTTGATGCATATTTCGTGTAAAACTGCATATTTGTGCAAAAAATAAAATATATGCACTTTGCATATAATCCGGTCTCTAGTTATATGTCTCTAGTTATATGTATGTTCAGTGTTTAATAATTGGTTGTTTGCTATTGCAGGTATCCAAGGAGTAAAGGCGAGTGGATATTTTGGAACAAAGTATGTCGTCGTCGACCATCCGTTCGTGTTCTTTATAATTGTTGAACAAAAAGAATACGAAAGAGAAGTTATATTGTTCAGCGGTAGAGTAAACACAATTAACTGAGAAAAATAATACGAAACTTATGCTAAATATTATTATACTTTATATGTATATACCTAATGTATATTTACAAATTAAACGAACGATTACAGGTTAAGCACCAAGCGTCGAATTTATTTAAAATAATAATTGATGTTTACGGGGTTATTATATCTCTTCGATGTGTTGAACAACTTTATTAATTTTGTGATAGAATAATTAAATCCATATTTTTTGCTACCGGAAATTTCACCGAAAACAATTCACCGAAAACAATCCACCACTATTTGCTATTTCCATGAAACCAATTCACCGAATGGAAAGTTCACCGAAACAATAGTTTGTGAAATCATTGAATCGGGTTTGATTCATCGGTATCCACAATAATAATAATAATAATAATAATAATAATAATAATAATAATAATAATAATAATAATAATAATAATAATAATAATAATAATAATAATATATCCTTTATTTCAACACAAATTTTCTTTCACATTACATATATGAACATAACAAATCAGAGAGAAAAAAGAGCCAAAAAAAGTGCTGAAACCTTAAGGCGTAGGTCAGATGGACGGAAAAGAATTTCCGCCGCCTGTTGTTCCACCAAAACCTTAATGCACACGATCACTAACAATAAAAAGTTTGCCTAATCTAACTTAAAAATAATATTCTGCTATTCTACATAATAATAATAAAATAATAATAAAAATACATAAAAAATAAAAAATAAATAAAACAAACAGCATGCAAATACCGCAATATGCAATAAAGCCTTTACATCCAGTCACGAACTATAAGATATATATATAAAAGCAACAGTATATACATATATACATACACACATACATACGTATATATACATATAGATACATACATACACGCACATACTAGCCGAAAACAATTACTGACGCTTAAAAAGAACGTACATGATTTGTTTCCTGAATGCCTTTGTCTCCAAGGATTTATAACACGCCGGAATGGAATTATACAGCAGATAAATGTTATGCGTGAAGGCTCTTTCGGAAAGCGCCAATCTGTGTTTGGGGGGTCTAATCAAGTTGGTGTTACGGAGATTTATATTGTGTACATCAGACCGGAAACGTATCTTTTCAGTTAAGTACGATGGCGTTTTCTAAGTTATAATTTTATGGTATAGACATAATGCTTGAAGCTTTCTCCTGTTGGCCATACTTAACCACTGCAACTCAAGAAGTTTATGCGAAATATGTTCAAATTTGCGTATACCAAAAATATAACGCATACACGCGTTCTGAACCTTCTGTACGCGAGCTCGATCAGCACTATCCAAGCAGGGGCCGTAGATTGTGGACGCAAAATTAAATAGCGACAAGACAAGACTCTCGCATAACATGGTTTTAGTACGAATGCCATAAGTTGATCGATAAGGATACAATGTTTTGAGATTGGCATAGGCTGACTGAATAATTTTTGAAATATGTTTCTTGTATCGGAAGGTGTTATCAATGATTAAACCTAGGTTTCTTTGCCGAATCAACCAACGACACTTCTGCATTATTAATTTTGATCATGATTTGTTCTTTGATGTTCTGAATTAATGCAGGCTTACCAAACAAGACGGCAGTGGTCTTTTCCGGGTTGATCTTTAGTGCACGATTCTGCGAAAATGGTTGTATGCGCTCTAAGTCGTGATTAATCTTATCAACTTATCAACTTGAACATCGTTTTTTGTGAAACCAAAGTAGAGCTGCGTATCATCAGCATACATTTGCACCTGACAGTGCTTGACACATTTATGTAAGTGGCTGGTATAAATGGAGAAAAATAAAGGGCCAAGGATTTATCCCTGTGGAACACCACTTGTCACAGGCAATGGTGATGATACTTCGCCACGCAACGTTACGCACTGATATCTTTCGGAGAGGTCCGAAAATACCAGACCCAAGGCACCACCGCTGAAAACTAGATGATAAATAATAGTACAAAAGTATTTTTAATAATATAAAATATTATTAAAAATGGGGTGTGAAGAACACAACACAAGTTATATATTTGTGAATGTATCTCCTCTCCAGAGACGCAGATACGTATTTCACCTTTCTACAGGATCGTCGGTACGCCCCTGCTGGAGAAGAGATACATTCAACCAAATATAACTACCTTGCTATCAACCAGAAATTATTAAGACAGAGCGTGAAAGAATATTCAGCGCTGTCTAGATAACAACTGTCGAACTAAGCAACGTGTTTCACTAGATGGTAACATAGCATATCTATAGAAAACTGTATTATCGTGTCTTCACTACTTGTCGGGCGAACCGAATGCGTATATAACAAAATAATTTGAAACAGCAGGGGCGTACCGACGATCCTGTAGAAAGGTGAAATACGTATCTGCGTCTCTGGAGAGGAGATACATTCACAAATATATAACTTGTGTTGTGTTCTTCACACCCCATTTTTAATAATATTTTATATTATTAAAAATACTTTTGTATTATACAAATTGGTGTGGTTTTTACCCACTCATGTATGTTTCAAATTATTTTGTTTGATAAATAATAGCCAATAAAGTATCATGGTTAACAGTATCAAACGCCTTACTGTAATCTAGCATAACCAATAGAGACATAGCGTTATAATCTCTAGATATGAGAATGTCATCTGTGACCTTCAAAAGTGCAGTAGTACAACTATGATTAGTTCGGAAACCGGATTGACACTGAGGGAGCAAATCAAAAGCTTGCAGATGTTCAGTGATTTGTGTATTTAGTATTTTTTCCAAGACTTTGCTTAGAACAGGCAATAAACTAATAGGTCGAAGGTCACCGATGTTAGCAGCGTTCACATTTTTAGGTATAAGGATTACAAGTGATTTTTTCCACGTTACCGGAAAAACGCTTTCTGTTATGCAACAATTTATTAAATGAGTTATGTATGTAAGGGCATACGGTATGAACAATCTCAGCATGTGAATGCCAATGGCATCACTACCGACAGCAGTACTCGTAATACCTTAAGATGAATCGAAACACGACATTCTCGTCGACAGGGTCAAATACGAAAGTATTTTTTAGGTCCGGAGAAGTATTACTAATGTAATTATTAATACATTCCAGAAAATTTCCAGAAACGAGAGGTTTGTTGTTATTAATCCCAGCGTTAATCAAGTCCGGATTTGAGAATTCACATGAAATCTCATTTTTCTTTTTCCTTCCAATATTTAACTGATTAAGTTCGCGCCAAAGAGATTTACTGTTCCGATTATTATTAGACAAATGTTGAAAATAAGCTGTCTTTTTATTTCTAATCGCCAAAGTAGTATAATTTCGGAGTTGTTTGTAATAAATCTAGTGGGACTCCAGTTTGGTTCTCCTAAATTTACTCTTAGCATCGTTGCGTAACTTCTGCAGAAGTTTAATATTTTCAGTTATCCAAGGTTTATGAGGTTTCGTAACTTTTACCGTTTTAAGGAGCGCATGAGCGTTGAATAGATTATGCATTACACGATTGAAGAAATCTTTGTCATTTAGAGTCGCAAAAAACATGTGATTGAAGGGAATAATGGTTAAATCTTTCATGAAGAGATCGTAATTAAAGCTCGAGTAATCTCTGAAAGTTTGACATTTCGGTGTGTTAACAATCTCAGGTTTAGAAAACCTACAGTATGTCCAGGACCAGGATGTCGTGGTCTGATAAGTCGCATGAAATTACACCACTCTCGACCAAGTTCGTCTCATCGGAAATAATAATTAAATCAAGCAAGGTAGCAGTGGTGAGAGTTACTCGAGTAGGTTCCGTTATTATTTGTTTCATATCTAAGGTATCAAGCATATGTGAAACTCGCTGCCTCAAAGGTAAATTTTCATTTAAAAAATCGACATTAAAGGCACCCAAGCAATAGACCGACTCAGCATTAAGCCTGCTTGTAAGCGACCAATCCTCCAATTCGTCAAAGAAAATTGATGAACAGAAATTAGGTGGTCGATAAACACACCCAATTATAATTATCGAATGTACATTATAGATGCAGCAAGATCACATATTTGTTCAATGTGTGAGTCGTCCGAATTGATAATATTACAGCGAATATTTTCTCTAACGTAAATACCCACCCCGCCGCCAATGCGATTCTCGCGGTCGTGTCTGTAAAAATTATAATTGTGTATTTTAAGAGTGTCATCAGGAATCCTTGGAGACAGCCAAGTTTCGGTTAAGCATAAAACATCAATAGAATTCCCAGCCAATACATCGATCACGCTATCAATTTTAGAAAGCAATGATTTAATATTAAGATGAGCAAAAGTAAGCCCCGCGACAATGTACAATCGATTAATTTAACATGTATATATGAATGTTATAGCGCGATGGTATTGATAAAAGTTGTCTGTTTGTACATACATCTTTTAATGCAAACAGACGTAGTTGTGAATTATATTTCGCCAGAATCGTAATAAAGGCAATGAAATGTATACATATACGAAAATTTATTTTAAGAAAATAAATAAAACACTGAAGTTAAATAAATTTAAATTAACTTGAATTGGTATTAATTCCAGATGTATATATATACAAAATGCATTTACTTTATACAGTGAAAAAATTCAAAATATTGAAAAAATATACTCGAAACTCGAAATAAATTATATCACCTATATACAAAAAGGTTTTAAGTAAGGTTTTAAGGTTTTAATGCACGTATAACGCTTTTGTTTCATTATGAAACAGACATGTAAATAATATACACATCTGTAACTGTATACATGGACAATACACCTCGTATTTTCGGCATTTACTTCTGCTTAAGACATATGTTTCTGCCATCTATAGGCCTCGTCAGTTAAGCTAGTGAAGCAATGTATACAAATGATACAAATCTTTATAAATAGATCTGTATCTGTATATAACGTTAAGCCGAAATTGCCTACTAGATAAAGCAAATTTCATCCTATAAGGTGGCACTTATTTAATAAGTGACATCTGACGGACGAAAGAGACTTTGCCGAAAAAGGCGATCTTTCGTTCGACCAGCTATGCTGATACGAAAAACGAAACAATACGGGTAGTCCATTAACAAGCCAGATGGTGGTAAATATATAAAAAGGTTTTAAGTATATCTATACGTTAATGCACGTATAACGCTTTTGTTACATTATGAAACACGTGCATTAACGTGTAGATATGCTTTAAACCTTTTTGTATATTTACCGCCATCTGGCTTGTTAATGGACTACCCGTATTGTTTCGTTTTTCGTATCAGCATAGCTGGTCGAACGAAAGATCGCCTTTTTCGGCAAAGTCTCTTTCGTCCGTCAGATGTCACTTATTAAATAAGTTCCACCTTATAGGATGAAATTTGCTTGATCTAGTAGGCAATTTCGGCTTAATGTTATATACAGTTGGTAATACTAAAGAAAATAAAGGCGCAAAGAATTAGGTTATGTTTTTAGAAAAGAAATAAAATCTCAGTTTGAATGAAAAAATTAATTTATTCTAACGATTAATTAAGATAAACAAACATAACAAAAGCGTTTATAGCAAATTTTCGGAATGTCCTCCTTGTCTTTCAAGGCAATAAGCAAGGCGATTTTGAAAGCAACGCAGGGTATTCCGACTAAATTCTGGGTTTATTCCATCACATGCAGTAAGTATACGTTCTTTCAATTCATCCAAGTTATGCATTTGCAAGTTATTATAAATTTTGCTTCTTAGGTAACCTCAACGAAGAAAATCATTTGGAGATAAATCAGCTGATCTTGGGGGCCATGGTATAGGGCCTGCCAATCCACCGTCTTTGAAGTGTGTTACTTAAAAAATGAGTAGAATGTGCCGAAGCCCCATCCATTTGGAACCAAAGTTGATCAACACTTAGTATCTCAATTGTTGGAATGATGTGGTTTCGTAAGAGATTTAAATATTGAGATTTAAATATATATAAATATTGGTAACAGTGAGGTTACCGGCAATAAAAAATGGGCCAAAAAGTCTATCGTTTATTATTCCAATCCATTGACTTTTTGAGGGTCCTGTGTTCGGGTTAGGTTTGGCATGGTGATTTGTACGGGACCAATACCTGATGGATTAATGGAAAGGAAATTTAGTATTTCTTAATGGATAAATGTAGGATACAAACCGATAATTAAGAGAGTTGACTTCACCATTTATAGTAAATGTAGCTTCATCAGTAAAAATTATTTTATTTAAAATTCCTTCGTTTTCATTTAACATATTAAACATTTTTTCACAAAAATCTGTTCGTTTTACTTTATCTTCCTCGAGAAGCTCCTGATGGTTTGATACCTTGTATGGCTTATATTTAAATTCTTTCAGGGTTCTGTACACCGAATTGTACGATACTCCAAAATGCCTGGCTACATCTAAAAACGATTCTACAGACCGTTCTTCCGTTCCGTTCTTGGAAAAATCCGTATACAACATCGTTACAGGTGACGAAACATGGATATATGCGTATGAGCCGGAAACCAAGCAACATATACTGTATAGGTGTTCCAAGACGAACCGAACCCCACAAAAATTGTTCATGCAAGGAGCACTTCCAAAAAAATGATCGCTTGTTTCTTCGGCTGTACAAGATATAACGCAACAATTCCTTTAGAGGACCGAAAAACTGTTAACGCTGAATGGTATACAGTAATTTGTTTGCCAAAAGTTGTAGACGAAATCAGGAAGAACAACCAAAAACTACGCATTATTCTTCATCACGACAATGCGAGTTCCCATACAGCACGTCTAACAGTTGACTATTTGATGGAGAAAAGTGTTGAAATCATGTCTCATATGTCCATATTCACCTGACTTGTCGCCGAATTATTTCTTTTTGTTCCCAAGTGTGAAACAAAAAATGCCTGGACAGCGATTCTCAATACCTCAAGAAGCAGTCGAAGCCTTTGAAAACCACGTTTCTGAGATACAACCTTCAGAGTGGAAAAAATGTTTGGAGAACTGGTTCGTAAGAAATGTAAAAGTGTATAGACCATAAAGGCGAATATTTTGAAAAACAATAAAATAGTTTGTTCCCAAAAATTTTGTTTTCTTCCCAGATTTTGTAAAAATGTAAAGGTGACCCTCGTATATAGTCTTTTTTATACTATGGCATAAAATAAATTTTGATATAATACTTCAGCAATGGGGCATGGGGCACATGGTTGTGAGCGAAGAGCTGTACAGCAAGTTGTCCTGGGAAAAGATAAGAGAAATGTAACAGAAAAACGAGAGGATATACGGTTACATGAAAGTTGATAAAGGAAAGTAAATTAGGAGGAAGCAATGGCACCACGAACAATCTTTCACACAAATCTGGCTCCCAGAGTATTCCGACGAAAGCCGAAAGACTGTACACTAGGGTGGAGAGAAAATTTTTTTTTGAATTTAGTTTTTCCTGTATTAAACATCGATGCTCTAAGTACTTAAAAGTGTAGAGAAAAAATTTTATCTTCCTAGGTCAACGTCTTGAGGTGGCGCACAAGACTTTAATTTGTGGAACTTTATCATTTATAAAAAAGTAAACAGTGTGGTTTAAATTTGTTTTTATTCAATAAATTCAAACAGTTACAGTCTTTTATTTACTCACATAAAGCATATTTAATACAAAAACAAAAATCATTCGTTAGCTAATTGTAAAGGATTTCGTTGTTGAAAAAATTGAGATATCGACTTAAAGTGTGGTATGTCTTGCCTTGCTTTAATTCTAGAGCGAATGAAACCGTCTCTTGCTTCTGATCCACAAACAGATATTGAAGCTTCAGTGACGAGCTTGACACACCTCTCTACTGCTTGGGTGTGACAAGGAAACATCCCAAATTGATTGAAATTATTTCCCGAACGAATCAGGTTTGAAATTTCTGTATTAGAATATTTCATAGTCATTGGTGGTTCAGTTATTCTCACATTCGACCAATTTATTAACTCATAGTAATTCGTCGCATTTATTTGAAGTTGTGGAAGGCGGAACTCGCGAACTTTCTTGCTTTTAATACACACATTTTCTTTTCTTGCTTCTAATACTCTTCGGAGAGCCAATTCTCTAATTTTTGAAGTATCATCTTGAAGCATGGCCAACAGCATATTTTCTGGGTGTGCGAAGAATTAATTTCTGTTTATAGTTTTTAAAACAATACTCTTAAGGTCATCTCTTAAATATAAACTTCTCTTGACCATGCTGAAAACATGAACTGGACAATGGTTACAAGATGGCTTTGACTTTATGTCAAACCATGTTGGCGCGTATACTTTCATAATGAAAAGTGCTAGTTGCTTAAGGTTTTCTGGTGGTGTAGCCATTCCAATGTATAAGCGAAGAATCCTATTGGCGCAAGTTAGCCAGCGAGAGTGTGCTTAATTTCCCAGGGTCTCTTTCAGCTAAACTTGGTGAAACTAAACCAGACGAAATGGAAGAACAAATCTCGTAAAGATATTTTTGATCAGTGCTTAGCAACTTTATATCAATATCCGGCAATTCTCCAGGAATCGCTTCAAAAGCTTGTAACTTAAAATCAAGGCACTTTAGGAGGTTTTTACCTATAGCTCCAGGAAAGCTATTAGGACCTGCTGTGTTTCCATCAAGACTTAAAAACAAATGGCGCAGTGGCAATTTATTTACGTGTAATAAGCACGCAAACCATTGCAATGGTCTTTTTAAATGTGTTTCCAATAAGGCAATGACTCCACTTTTTATACCCTGTGTTGACAGCCGTTCCATCACATCCGATTGCCACCTAAGATGAACTACATTTATACTTTTTACCTAATAAGGCGATAATATTCCTCATAATATTAGTTGCTTTTCCTGAATCTATTGTGAAATGTCCAATATATTCAGAATTTGGCTCAGATACCATTGAAATATGTTCTTCGGTAATAGTCTTACGCTGTGACTTATTTTATTTTAAAGTTTTGTCTTTACGACCATCAAAATATATAGAAGTCAGAGGTTTTTCATTGCTAATAGAGCTCAACTGCTTTCAAACTTTTTGCCTTTCTCGACGTATTTTACTACGATCTATTACGCTTGATGAGTTTTCCGCATCTATAATGTTTAAATCAACCACTACTGCGTTTACAACAAATGCTGCAGATCGATCTGAAACTCCAGTCCTGTCACAAGCTGTAGCAAGGGTTTGCAACTTTTGTCTCATCTGCTTATTTTCCTTTTGATTTTCTCTTTTGTGAACTTTTCTTTTTCCTTCATTAAAGCAAAAATCATCTTGCTCTGATTCCGATGTTTCACTTGAAGTGCTACTGCATGACCGATGTAATTCTGACATAGACGAAGAAGTACTTGAAGTCATGTTTTTTTGAACGAATTGATCATATTTTCTCTTTCGAACTTCATTGCGTCGTACAGATTTTGTTGTCAACCTATCCACACAGCCAATATACATTCTACGCTCATTTCGTTGGTCCTTTAAAAACTTTTCCTCTGCTGGAGGTATTTTTGTCACACATTTACATATGCTTCTGGACGCGCACTTACAGGTTGCGATGTCAAATAATTGTTTTTGAGATTCCTTTAAGAAATTTTGTTTTTTTACTTCACTGCGCAGTTTCTTAATATTTTTGTATTTGTTGTAATAAGAAATCAATCTTGTTAAGATTTGTTGATGGCTTATTATAGGAATCGATGCCTTTTTCCATATTTGTTCAATATCAGTAGCAATTATTTCACATATGCACTTAATTGAAGGATCTTTTCGGTTGTTCAATTCAAGCATATCATTTTTTAGTCACAGGTAATATTTAATAATATCACAATGCGTAGGCAACACATTAGCACTTAATGTAATTGGTTTTCCAAATACAGAGCAACACAAATCTTTCCTAGTTTTAGGCATTTTAAATCTTTCCTCAGCAATCACGTTTTAACTTTTGGTAACGAAAATTTTACGTTTGATTAAGTTTTATAAACTTTTTTAACACGTTGCACTTCTAAATACTATGAAGAAACTGTTTAAAATGATACTTTATTTTATGCATGGGAATCCCCTAACTTTGTTTTTGAGCAATAAACTTAAGTGTTGCCAACAGTTTTATTAAATGGTAGATAAAAAAGATTTTTAAATTGTACTTTTCTGCCTTTATGTAAATTAGGTTATTTTTCAAACTTCACCCTTCATGCGCCACCTCGAAATAAAGTCGCAGAGTCTTGTTATTTTGCATAAATAGTGCTTTCTAATAGGGTCATCAATTAACAATACAGGAGTTTTCAAAATTTAAAAAAAATAATTTTTGTTCATTTTCACTCCACCCTACTGTACACCATGTCTTCTCAGTAACAAATTATAATCAATATTACGCTCGGGATAGACACCATCAATTTTAAATGAAAATACTTTAGAAAACGACGTTGTATATTTTCGATGGACAACTGAAAATAAATATAATGAGGTCACCAAACAGGAAAAGCATACTGTTATTTGCTAAGGACAAAACTATAATACATTATTTTGAATAGAGACGTAGAACTAAAGAGTTTTCAGGTACGAAAACAAAGCCAAGTCTTTTAGAAGCAGCGAGACAAATGTTGTTAATATGTAGCACAAAAGTTAAACGGGAATCAAACAAAAGACGAAGATTCTTTATGCTATCAACTTTATTAAGAATCGAATCAATTATAAGATAGATCAAGTTAAGATCATCCGCATAAACAAGTCGTGATCGATACAAGGACGATAATATATCGTTTAAAAATAAGATAAATAGGAGAGGGCCTAAGTGTGAACCCTGTGGGACTCCTGATTGAGGAGAGAACTCAAAAAGAACTAAGACTATACCATAAGAGCAAAAATTATTTAGATAAGGGATGACCATTGTTGGGACGATCACTGTTTTTGATAAGTTCAGTTTGTTGTTGCCAATTAATTGTCAGTTTTGATTTGACGTAGCTGTAGTTATATTGGTTATGTTAGCTAAAAAAACTGACATTTAAATCATGTCGAATAAATCTTCAAATCTAAACTGACATTTAATTCATGTAAAAAAAAAATTCAAATCGAAACTGACATTCAACGAACATGTAGAAGCAACAACAGGGTGAACCTATCAGAGACAACGATCCTTACAATCATGGCCATCCCTTATCTAAACAATTTTTGCTCATATAATATAAGAATTAATAGGAAAGGAGTTAATCCAAACGCGGACAACTTAGCAAGTTCTATGGTCAATCACATCAAAGGTGCTACTAAAGTTCGTATATATGACGTCGACTTGGCAACAACTATCAAGCTGCTCGCTAATAAACTGTCAGAGTCACCAGATTTGTCACTGTTGATCTACCTCGCATGCAGCCTTGTCGAAATAGAGAAATATATGATTTCGTGTTATGATACAGACAGGAACAAATTACATTTTCGAATACGTTAGAAAAATTTGATAATATTGATATGGGTCTACAGTTATCAACACACACATTATCACCCACTTTAAATCCTGGGCTTATCTTAGCACCTTTCCAAATGGTCGGAATCGTAGCAGTTCTATTTGCCAAGTTAATAATAAAGTTTTACGAGGGCAAATCTTGCCACCACTTATAAATCAGTGTAAGATCAGTCTGTAAATGGGTAGTGAGATTGTCCATTAACTACATCATCTGCATTTTTTTTGCATATTGGCGTGTCTACAATTAAAACCCGTTGTCTATTGTTCTGTCCTTCGCCTTTTTATATATACCAAGAATGTTTTTGAAAAATCAAATAATGTAACAAATAACATAATTCATTTTGGGATTAATCAAAAAATTTGAACATTGTCGACAGACATTTTAATTAGTTTAAATAAATTAAAATGCGGGAACTTAAAAATAGCGAAATTAAATTTAAACAACTCGTGACTATTAATAATATTCCGGGACAATAAACAATTATCATAAAAAATAAAATTATTCGTTTCTACACTTTTTCAATTATTTATTTACGTCGCGTAAAAACTATAAATACTGCACATATTAGGGAAAGATCCTCATCTACGACTGCCTTTCCAGTTTTATTTTACTGGAAAAATCCCTCATCCAGCATGTTGAGTAAGTTCTTTGTTTAATTCTTTAGTGTAGTTTATTTGCGCATTCTAGTAAATTACCATTAGATTAATTTTAGGCATTAAGTATAGGGGGCTAGTGTTAATAAAATATGCAAAAATTAATTATATAACAAATTAGTACACTATACAAGACTTGAATATTAAACGAACTGCATTTGAATTAATTTTAATTTTTAAAGTGAGAAACGTATTAATGAAAAATTGTTATTAAAGTTCGCAATAAAATATTTTTTAAATTTCTATACCTAATTAGGCAAAGGAAATCTGGACTATGTCGTGAAGCATAAAAAATACTAATAAATTTAAAAAGAATTGTTAAAACTAATCGTAACTAATATATGAAACGATTAGTTTTAACAATTCTTTTTAGATTAATTAATATTTATTATTATTATATATATATATATATATATATATATATATATATATATATATATATATATATACTGAAAATATAATTTACGATTCGTCTTCAAAAGTAATTACCACTTCATCGTGTATACTTACTACTACTACTATAATATTATAGGGAACAGGGGCCACTAGAGAAAATTATAAGCCAAGGACGGGCCACTACAAAGAATACTTATTAATACAAATATTTTTATTTTTAAATAGTATAAATTACTACAAATTATAAAAATAAAAGAACATTCAAAAATGTTTGTTGTAAATATGTAATCGTAATGTAATCTAATCATTACAATGTAATATTTCATGTTTTATTATTTTGATGCATGACATTGCATAGACCTAACAATTTTGATTATGTTTGGCTCCACATTACTTGTCGCCACACGTAAAATTGCTTCCAGATTTTCATTTGCCAGACGGTTTCGTTTTTTTGTTTTGTTAAGTTTCATCACTGAAAACGTTTGCTCACAAATATAGGTCGATCCAAATAAACTTGCGCATTTCAATGCATTTATTCGCAACTCTTTATAAAGCAACTTTATACCTTTTATAACTTTGTCAACGCAACTGTAAAAGTTAAGTAAATTACCTTCGTTAAACTTGTTTCGTAAATTATCATAATTTTGCATGTCTATCAATTCCAGCTGTATTGATTCCGGTGCATTTTCGGGTGAAATGTTGAAAGAATTGCTGAAAATGTCTAATAGAGGTTTAACTTTTTTGAAGTCTAGAAAACGATCATGAAAAGCTTGTATTAAAATATCAATTTTTTCAACATAAGCGAAATTGACATCTTCATTGACAGTTTTATTGAATTTCTCCATAATTTTTTTTGTAGTTCGGAAAATGGCTCTAATTGGCTGAATTGATTTGTGTCCTGAAAAGACTCAATTTGCATTGAAAGGACGAAACATGAGGTTATAACTGCGAAATCAATTGATCTTTGCCTTGGAGTCGCGTATTTAAGACATTCAAGTGATTTGTGATGTCTACAAGAAACTCTAAGTCACACAGCCAATCAGGGTTGTCGAGTTCGGAGACGTCCTTTTTCTTTTCCGCCAGAAATATTTTGATTTCTTCAATCAAGTTAAGAAACCCCTCTAGTGACAACCCATGACTTAACCACCTTACTTCAGTGTAAAACAGGAGATCACCATATTCGCTTTCAATATCCTCCAGAAATTGTGTGAATTGTCGGTGATTGAGACCTCGTGATTTTATAAAGTTTACAGTAGGTACTACAATTTTCACCACATTTTAAAATTCCAATAATTTTGAACAGAGGGCCTCTTGATGTATAATGCAATGAAACTGCATTAATTCCTTGGTATCTATGTTTTTAGTTTGTAAATACTCTTTTAACATAGTTATTATCCCAGATTTACTTCCAACCATTGAAGGTGCTCCGTCAGTCGTAATTCCAGATAATTTCGTTAAATCCAAATCCATTATAGAACATTCTTCCACAAGAGCATGGTCTTTATGGTTGTTCTGCCCTCATAATTGTTGCCTATTCTTCTAATTTCTTCTAAAAGTCCTCTAACATAGAGGATTACCATAGTGTAACTGTTGTAGTGTTTTTCTATTATACTTACACTTTCATATTAACTAAACAAAAATGATTGGTTGCGCATACTTGCAATGTACCAAGACAAATTTGGTTGGCTTGCGATACCAAAAGGGCATCGGTAAACAAAGTACGGCTATCTGTAATTAAAAAAATAGTTCCTTATTTTTAGTTAACATGTTAGAAACGTGTTGGAAGAAAAGTCAAAAGAAAATATTCTAGTCAAACAGAACTTTTCTTTTTTTCTTTTTAAATCGAAAAGCTCTACTTACTTTAGTATTAGTAATATCCCTTATCGCACCATTGTATTTGTTTCAGATGCTTTCGTAGTTTTGACCTGTCTATCAATCAGTAATGCCGATGTATTACGTGACACAACTTTGTTCGCCAAAAAACTTTGTAGTGTGATGCCACAAAATGAAGAAAATTTAGTTTATTCACCTTTGAGTCTTCACACAGCTTTATCATTACTTTATCAAGGCTCCAACGGACAAACAGCGACAGATTTGAGCAAAGCTTTAAGCCTACCGAATGCTGCCACTACTGCAACAGAATATAAAGACTTTATATCGGTACTTAACACTAGAGGCAACGTAACCATTGAATTCGGCGATAAAATATACGTCGCGAATCAGTATAAATTGAAACCTGACTTTAAAAAAGTTACCAAAGAATATTTTTCTGCGGAAGCTGAAAATATAGAATTTGGGAAAAGTGAAGAAGCTGCGGCTACTATTAACACTTGGGTCAGAAACAAAACACACGATAAAATTGATAATTTGGTGTCAGCAAGTGATTTTTCGCCTTTGACTCGCGTCGTCTTACTGAATGCCATCTACTTCAAAGGATTATGGGAACGAGAATTTAAAAAAAGTGCTACAACTATTCAAAAATTTTATGTTACAGGATCAAAGACCGTCGAATGTGAAATGATGCATCAAAATAATCACTATCTGTTTTCCGTAAATAGGGAATTAGAAGCCCAAATATTGAAAATACCTTACAAGGATAGTCGTTTCAGCATGCTTATAGTGCTGCCAAATAATAATACTGACCTTAATAAGTTTAAGGAAAAACTTGTCAAGTTTGACCTTCATTCTGTTTTATCAAATTTGGTATTTGTCGATATACTTTTATCTCTTCCTAAATTCAAAATTGAATCTAGTTTGGACCTAAAAGACCCACTAAAACAAGTAAGTTTTTAATATTTTTATTAAATTATTTATTAAATGAACAAGTTATTTTTCGTTAATTTATCCTAGAATTATATCTTTCGTTTCATTGCAGAAAATAGTAGAGGTGTCCCAGTTGTTTTTGCTATCTAAATAGTTTTGGCGTTGAAGGGACGTGGATTATTTTAATCTCGAAAGCGGTATTTTTAGATTTGTTTCTTTCAAATAGTTAATTGCAAAATAAATAATTGAACTATTCAATAGCGCCTGCATGTGTTAATCTGTTCGTAAAAATTAACTCTGCAATTTTAAATCAACATACTTTACGTTTGATCTCGAATCTATACATTGTTTCCTCTCCGAATACCATACATATTAATTAGTTAAAAAACGGCATATACGCATAGTAATATTTGTAGTACAAAACAGCTCGGAGGATCAACAACAGCTAACAACCTTAAAAATCAATTGCGACTGAATGGAATGGACGCATACGAATTCGGCGCCGAAGACACTAACTCTCGGCACCGAAGACACGAACTCGGCACCGATACTAAATAGATTAACGCAGAGCATAGCCGAACTCGGCACCATCTCTCTATCCTATTAAACTTTGAAATTTTATGTAAGAGTCTGTTTGAAATTGTTTAACAATTTCTTTAAAGGAAAATAGTTTCGGATGATTGGTATAGAAGTTACCATGAGAAGACTCGCATGCGTTTGTTGTTCGTTCTATAGTAGCGCTGAGCTCTGATCACAATTCGGGTAGAAAAAATGCTTCTTCTCCAATATAATTTTCCACAAGATAGTCAGAAAATGCAGTTATCCTTTCGTCATCTGGTTAAATTTCTACGAAATCAAATGCGAAACAATCTCCGACATCACTTGGATTTAAAACTGGCAACCCAAAAACATATCTAACCCTTCTGCGAAATTGTATTTTCTTGGAAATTATCCCCACTTTAATATAGCGCAACGTGCGTCTCAGTACTTTCAAATCACCCGATCGTCAGTTTACATGTAAACGTTGAATTTGATTAGTGATTATTTCTTAAAAGAGCAAGATTAAAATTTCGACGCGGTCACAGTGACCGAACTACGGCATTAGTGTAACTATTTTAATTTTGTTTACGTTTATTTTGTGTGACTTTTGACTATGATCAACTTACCTACTTCTTCAAAATGGGTTCGTTACGGTGATCCAGACTTTGAAAATACTTTGCTAAATTGGTTTAATAAAGCAGATGGCGAAAATAGTGATGGCGAAAGAGTCGATGAAGATTCTTACGAAGTAAGTGATCATTACCCAGCTTCGGAAGCAGAGGCAGATAGTGAAGATGAGGCTGAAAGTATCGAGGAGATGCAGAGTGAAAGTGAAGAAAGTTGCAAAGCATCAGCTAACAACTCAACAAATTTCTATGGCAGAAATCGCTACAAATGGCCATGAGAAAGTTTTATATCTCGAACAGAACACAAATACATAATATTGTAATGCAACTTCCTGTTATACGTCCATCAGCAAATTTGGGTAACAAATCTGGTCCAGTTACTTGTTGGAACATGTTATTTTCGTAGTCAAGTATAAAAATGAACAAAGGTCTTTACTTCAGGCTTTAGACATGACCGAGTTACGCGCTTTTTTGGGCTTATTATTTTATACTGCCATTTTTATTTCGAATCATGAAAAAATTGAACGGATCTTTGATACCGATGGAACTGGGCGCGAAATATTTCTTTATGTAATGAGCAAAACAAGATTTTCGACCTTGCTTATTGCTTTGCGTTTTGATAATCCTGAGGATAGAGCCGTGAGATATCAGGGAGACGCATTGGCACCGATTTCAAAAATTTGTAATAAATTAATCACAAACTCACAAAATTTATATTCTATATATGACCTATAAATATGGCATCAACTTTTCGTCTCAGCTTTAAGAAATATCTTTTTAAATGATAAAACTAATTTATTAACATTTGGAAAATGACCCTTAATCTATTCGCATACTCTGTGTAGTGCATGTTCTGCATAGGTAACGTCATGTGTGTAGCATATTGGGATAAGATTGCTTTAATAACTTCCCTATTTTTAATATATAAGCTGCCGCATCAGTCAAAAATAATAGCATCTTGTCTTTATAGTTCTTATCCGATGACAGAATATTATGAATTTTGATTAATTACTTCTGCAACTGTTTCGCGATTTACGACTGGCAAATATTTTAGTTGCAATTAAGTATGGTTAGTATGAAGTTGTCGGATAAAGAATGCCAATAACTACATTTAACACATATTGTCCTATTACATCCGTTGTTTCGTCTACACTTACCCAAAGATAATGACCAAATAGGTTGAATCGTATTTTTTCAATGGTTCTCAAATAACATTTTGGTAAGTGGTATTTACGTAAAGTAGATTCATCTGGTATATGACGATTAGTAAATTTTGTAAGAAACCTCTTGAGGACTGGATTGTTAAGCTTTTTGAATGGAATATTGGCCGTCACGAAAGCTTCACACAGTTCTTCGTTAAAAGTGTGAGGTGCAAATGGAAATATGTTATCTAGATGAGTTTTCGAAGAAACATGTCTGCGTCGAAATACTGCATGCCGTGCAGTACTTCGACGGCCCGACCCCCGCCCCATCGAGGCAAGGCCCAGACCCGCGAATCGCACCCTACAAGGAGTTGCTCATCGCCAACCAATGGAACACTTTTAGCGGCTATTTTGTGCCACATTATTATTATTATTATTATTATTATTATTATTATTATTATTATCTGCTCGACGAATGCAATCGAGCAAACAAATAGTGGGGCTGTTATAACATGCATACTATACATGATACCGCCACAACGTTTTATCGGGCCAATTGGTCATTCAATCTTCGGGTCATTTCCTAGTTCTATCGGTGGAAGCCTTGCACGAAATGAGCAATAGTTTTTTGTGACGTTAAAGTATTAATAGTTTTATAAACGCGTTCAATTGTTAACTGTCGTGTTTCCGTCCTGTTATTCGTATGTTATTGTGACGATACTTCATCATCTTCGCTTCATCGATATCCAGAAACAATAAATTATTCGCCACTTATATGCTCCGATAGCACTAGGAAGGGCTTGTTTTGCCAATAACGCATTTTAAGTAGCTGGTTTTAATTTATACAATTCATAAGCAAAAATTTCTGCGACATATCGGCAATCATTGCTGTTTCACGGCTGCTACATCAAGAATGCAGTATTATGGGTATCTGTAGAGAATTTTAAGACAAATAGTTTTTAAACTTCGATTATTATATTTTGCTCTAAAAACGCAGCTCCGTGTGGGCACTATTTGTTATGCTTATGCAATATGCTATGTCGGTTTGATCGTGCTAGAACAAAATAAATCTCATAAAAAACAGGATCAGACTGCTTTAATTTTAAGCGGCTGTAAGAAAACCCACTGACTTACGAACATAAACTGTCTTCAGAGATGACACAGTTTTCAAAGCTTATTTTTTTAGCTAGGATTATCTGGAATTTTTGGGTCAAGTGATTTTTCTAATATGCTTACCTCACGCGAAGAACTGATTGTGAGTAAAGTTGTTCAAAAGGCCTTCGTAGAAGTTAATGAAGAAGGAACAGAGGCTGCAGCAGTAACCGGTTTGTATTTTCTTCTCTATATATTTTTATTACTTGAATTAATACTACATGGTGTATACGAGGATTGTTCGGAAACTACGTGGCCAAACACGGAGATGACGCGAATTCGCAGGAATCTACTTTATCATTCTGTAGAATCATCATTTAATAGGTTAAATAGAAGAGTACAGAGGGGTCTAGGACGTTTCTACGCCGGGACGGTTCTACACTGGCCGTTTCTACGCCAGCCGATTCTACGCCGCATTCAAATTATCGAATCATTTAAAAAGTAGCATTAACATTTATTTTAATTTAAGAGAATAAAAGAATTTCCGAATGGGTAATCTAAAACACCGCAGAAAAATTACCTAGGAGTTAACGGGTTTACAATCCAGTGTGTCTTGCTAAACCAACAGAAATGAATGATCCCGAGCGTGTTAAAAGAAAAATAGAACGCGAAGATACGTTCAAGTTTGGCCTTTCTACGCTACACGCTTGGATTCGCTGTATGGATATGATTCTTCACATTTCATACAATCTATCTTTCAAAAAGTGGTCTGCGACCACAGCAGAGCAGAAACAACAAAAACAAATCAAGAAACAACAAGTCCAGGAAAGAATTGTAAACATTATTATTGTTTCACATATTTTATATTTGGTACATACTTATATGTATACATATTTAGTTTTCCTATCAGTAGTATTTCTGACAGGCGAATGGTGTGTAATTGTACCTTACAATTACTAATATAAAATTCGCTCAATAAGTAATAATTTCTTTTAAAAATTACCTTGGAGTTAACGGGTTTACAATCGCCGGGATTATCTTAATGATGTTATGGTTATCAGCACAGACCCATTAGCACAAAGGACGTAATCAGAAATTTTAATCCGCTTAATTCTTAAATTCTTAAAATTCTAAAAACCGTTTAACAGTATGTGGTATAAATATGGGGCAGGAGCCCTTAACACATCACTTTAAGTGTATTCGCCACAAAGTAATTATTACGTTAGTTAACAGTGATCTTAATAATGGAAACAGCAGTTCTCAGCAAGAGAGGAAACGAGAAGTTTTCCTATAACGGATATTTGTACGTTTTCGACAAAGTTAGTAAAAGGAACCCTAGTTTACAATTTTGGCAGTGCGAAGAAGTGGGTCGCTGTAAAGGAAGAATTCACACGAGGGCTGGAGAAGTGGTCAACGAAATCAACAATCATTCTCACCCTTCCTCGGCAGCAGCCGTACAAGTAGCATCTGTTGTTACTAAAATGAAACGTCGTGCAGAAGAAACTATGGAGGGTACAAGTGTAGTTATAAATCAGTGTGTAATCGACGTGCCTGAAGCTGTTTTAGCATCGATTCCAAATAGTGCAGCCCTGAGAAAAATAATCAGAAGAAAACGGAATCAAATTAATGCTCCACCTGCTGATCCCGCAGACCTAAACGATTTAGTGTTGCCAAATCCATATAAGGTATATGTGCCTCAACCAGGAACAGAAGAAACTTTTTTGCTAAGCGACGATGGAGAGGGAGCAAACAGAATTTTAATTTTTGGAAGAGAAAGCTGGTTGCAGCATTTGCATAATGCCAATACATGGTACACTGATGGTACCTTCGCAATAGCACCGAGGCTATTTTCCCAAATTTATATTGTTATGGCAACAAAACACGGAGGAGTGCATCCTATATTGTATGCTCTGTTACCTAACAAGCAGCGTGTTACATACACACGTATGTTCGAACTAATGAAAACACTAGTGCCAAATTTAAGTCCAGGATCTATCATTTGTGATTATGAATATGCAGCTTTTAGTGCCATGAAAGATTGCTTTCCGGAAGTAAATGTAAAAGGCTGCTTCTTCCATTTAGCACAAAATATGAGGAAGCATTTAGCTCAGATTGGTGTTATTGGTCAATACAACAATGATGCTGAATTTGCATTGAGAGCTAAAATGGTCCTTGCATTAGCATTTGTGCCAATAGCTGATTTAGATGAATACATTGATGCTTTAGCAAATGATTTGCCAGTAGAACTTCAGCCGCTTCTAAATTGGTTTGAAGACAGCTATGTTGGCCGTTTAAATCGACGCGGGAATGGTAGGCGCCCGCCTATGTTTCATCCAACAATGTGGAATTTATACCAGAGAACAATCGATGGAGAAGATCGCACCAATAATCATGCAGAGGCAGCCAATCGTCGATTGCGTTCTGAATTAGGTATGCATCACCCAACTATTTGGAAATTTATAGATGGATTGCGAAAAGTACAAAAAGGACGAGACGCTTATTTTGAGCAACTTCTCGCCGGACATTTACCACCGATGAAACTGAAAAAATACCGTGTCGCTGATGAACGTATTCGAAGAATTGTCTTAGATTATGGAAACAGGGAACCTCTACATTATTTACGTGGCCTAGCACACAATTACCAAATGACGCAATAATCTTATTTTCCTAATTTAAAATAAATTTTCTATTTTATTTTATTTTCTATGACTGTATGTATGTGTTTAAACAATAAATTTTAATTGTAATTGTAATCTTAATTTGAATGCGGCGTAGAATCGGCTGGCGTAGAAACGGCTAGTGTAGAACCGTCCCGGCGTAGAAACGGCGGCGATGAACTGGCGGCGGAGAACCGGCGGCGTAGAAACGTCCCATTCCCAGTACAGAGCGACCTGTTAATTAGTCTGTTTTTGATAGTACGACAAAGTGTGTGATTTTGTAATGGAAACGGAAAAAACTGAGTTGAGAACAGTGACTTTTATTTGAAAGGATTAACACCAACCGAAATCAAAGCAGAGCTGGATTCAACACTATTAGAATCAGCTTCTTCGTTTTCAATGGTTAAAAACTGAGTTGCCGAATTTAAGCGTGGTCGTATGAGTACAAATGATGAACCCCGTACTGGACGTCCAAAAACTGTTACTGTTCCAGATACGATTGAAAAATTCTATCCTATCGTCTTGGATGACAGTCGAGTAAAAGTGCACGAGATAGCAGACATTGTAGACATCTCAAATGACAGTGTGTACAGAATTTTAACTGAAGAATTGGAAATGAAAAAATATTTGGCGCGTTATATGTCGCTGTTACTCACACCAGAGCAAAAAACTGGATTGTTTGAGTGTTTCTCGGGACCTTTAATCATGTTTTCGCCGCAATTAGAAGGCCTTTGAACGTTGTTTCATTACCGTCGATTAAATACCTGGGACCACCACTTCTGAAACCTAAGAACAATCCAAACAATGGTAAAAAAAGATTCTTCACCATCAAAGAAGGCAAAAACGATTTTGTCAGCAGGAAAGGCCATGGCAGGATTCTCATGGAATTATCTTGGTCGACTATTTAGAAAAGGGGAAACAATAAATGAGGAGTATTATGCCAATTTGTTGCAACAATTAAGCGACAAAATCAAAGAAAAACGGCCTCATTTGGCAAAGAAGAAAGTGCTTTTCCATCAGGATAATGCACCTGTCCACAAGTCTGCGATTGCAATGGCAAAAATTCATGAATTGGAATTTGTATTAGTGCCCCATTCACCCTATTCCCCAGATTTGGCTCTCAGCGATAATCATCTCTTTACGAACCTCAAAAAATTACTCGGCGATAAGAAGTTCTCGTTTAATTCCGAGGTAATCGCTGCCGAAAATAGATATTTCGAGGACTAGGATTCATCGACCCGCAATTAAGGCATTATTGACTTGGAATATCGTTGGAATAAGTGTGTTAAGCGAGGAGGAGACTATATTAAAAATAAAATGTTTTTTATCTAAAAAATTTGCCTTTTCTTTGGCAGGATACGTAGCTTCCGAACCGCCATCGTGCTACTAAAATGAAAGTATAAACTCTGGTATAGTGAAATATTCATATTGTAGATTGCTTGAGGATATATCAAAGATTAACCGTAACAATAATTAATTAAGTTATGTATCTAATAAGTAAAGCTCGGATTATATGCAAACTGGATATAATCAACAAAATTATGAGTCTTCTGGGTTTATTAAATGTTTTCTTAATAAAATAAGAAAATTTATAAAAGCATATTTTTACTACTTCATGCATATTTCGTGTAATACTGCATATTTGTGCAAAAAATAAAATATATGCACTTTTGCATATAATCCGGTCTCTAGTTATATGTATGTACAGTGTTTAATAATTGGTTGTTTGCTATTGCAGGTATCCAACAAATAGCGTTGAGTGCACCATTGCATGTCGTCGTCGACCACCCGTTCGTGTTCTTTATAATTGTTGAACAAAAAGAATACGAAAGGGAAGTTATATTGTTCAGCGGTAGAGTAAACACAATTAACTGAAAAAAAGAATACGAAACTTATGCTAAATATTATTATACTTTATATGTATATACCTAATGTATATTTACAAATTAAACGAACGATTACAGGTTAAGCACCAAGCGTCGAATTTATTTAAAATAATAATTGATGTTTACGGAGTTATTATATCTCTTCAATGTGTTGAACAACTTTATTAATTTTGTGATAGAATAATTAAATCCATATTTTTCGCTACCGGAAATTTCACCGAAAACAATTCACCGAAAACAATCCACCGAACCTATTTGCTATTTCCATGAAACCAATTCACCGAAATAGCAATTTACCGAATGGAAAGTTCACCGAAACAATAGTTTGTGAAATCGACTAATTATTACTAGACTGCGGAAACGGCGCTATCCCGTATCGGGTGTGATTCATCGGTATCGGCAATAATAATAATAACAATAATAATCAAAGTATATTCTTTACTTCAACACAATTTTTTTTTCACATTACATATATGAACATAAATCAGAGAGAAAAAAGAGCCAAAATAGTATATTAAAAAAACAAGTTTCATAAGGCACCATTTTGCCGCACGAGATCAGTTTAGAAAACGAGCCGCGATAGCGGCGAATTTTCTAAAGAGCGAGTGCGGTAAAAGGCCTTATGAAACGAGTTTTTTATACTATTTTTTCTATTTTGCATTTTTTACATTAATAAATTGGAATTATTTAATTTGGAAGTTCAGAGTTTAATTTTTATATAAAGCATGCAGTTGGTCACATTGATACTTGACATTGTCAAATTTAGATCTTGCTATCCGCGAAGTGTATTTTATTACATATTATTTATTAATTTTCGTTAACATTACTTGATATTTATTTAAAAATATAAACATGAGTGACTTAGAAACTAATATATCTTGTCAATTGTATACAATATACGGTGTTTGTGTAGAGTACGAACATATATCATATCTGTAAAATGTACTTAAATTCTTAAAATCAAATGACAGCAATGATATTTAGTTCTGTGTTCGAACAACGCCAACATTGACAAATGAAAAAAAGCGTATCGAAATTAAGATCATTTCGATACTGTTTTGGGTTTCATAGTGAGTTCATTTCGAACGCAAAATAGAAAAAAAAAGTGCTGAAACCTTAAGGCGTAGTTCAGATGGACGGAAAGGAATTTCCGCCGCCTGTTCTTCCACCAAAAGCTTAATGCACACGATCACTAACAATAAAAAGTTTGCCTAATCTAACTTAAAAATAATATTCTGCTATTCTACATAATAATAATAAAATAATAATAAAAATACATAAAAAATAAAAAATAAATAAAACAAACAGCATGCAAATACCGCAATATGCTATTTGAAGAATGGTTTTGTGACACTTTGCTGCCAAATTTACCAAAAGATAGTGTGATAGTGATGGACAACGTTCCGTATCATTCTCGACCGCAAACCAAAGTTCCTACAAAATGTAATAATAAGAAAAATATTAAAACATTTTTAGAAGCAAATGATTTATATTTTGAGGATCATTATACAAAAAAACAATTAATAGAGGTGATGAAGACAAAAGAATATTTAAAGGATTATTATGTGGATAACAGAGCCAAAGAAGCAGGACATACAATTTTGCGTTTACCACCATACCATTGCATTTTCAATCCCATTGAATTGATATGGGCCCAACTTAAAAATTACCATAAGACGAACAAATCAAACACGCAATAGCAAAAGAGGACAAATATATGCGCATGTACAAAGTAGTAGCACCTTTGATTATAATTTGCAATACGATTCAGACACAGACTCCGCAGAATAACGCAGGGTCTCGAAAGGGCGTCGATTTGCAAGACGACTCAATCACAGATGATTTATGAAATGCGGTGACACATAAAAATTTTATTGTGTATTACAAATAAATTAGCTTTATATATCTATATGTATCCACTACACATGTTGCCACACGACTTGTTATTTTTTCTTTGTATATAAACCCAATGTACAGATATTTCTTAATATATACTTGAAATTAACAGCGTTTTATTATTATATTATAGGTCCCTAATTTATAGTCAATACGGCCCCTAGATTCATACGTTGCAAATAGGTAAACCGTACCCGTTCAATAAGGAGGAGACCAGGTATAATAAATATAATAATTATCATCACAGAAGGTGGTGCAATAAAAGCATTAGAGCCGTTCAAAGTTATATTCTTATAATTTGAAATAAACTATAAGTATCATGTAGAAGGATGTACGTCAATATTATAGATCAACAAGACATACATAAAATACTATGTTTCAACCAATAATTTATATAATTTTATTTGTATCGATATTATGTTTGTTATGCATGAAATTTGTTGAGTATTTACTTAATTACATTTCGTATTTGTGTTGTGTCTTCATTAGTAAACTATATAGCTTACAAACTACTACTACTACTTATTTATTATTTAATAAATTTAGTATAATAGTTTTGTAATGTTAGTAGATACACCATTAGGTACTTGTTAAAATCGCAAATTTAGTTTCATTTTCTTGTAATTTGAGATGGTTTGAATAAAATTGTTTAACTGCTATTCTAATTTCATTTTGCCCTGTTTATTTCGAAGCAGATGATTAATTATGCTGACTTCTTTGCTTATGATTTAATCTTGGCAATTTCTTTTTAAATCATAAGCAAATTAATGTTAAAAATAATAATTTAAAAACCGTAGATCGTTTATATAGAAGAGTTTCTTTGTCCTCACGATAGATGGCGCTCTGAAGCAATCGACACTAAAGTCACTAGATACATATAAAGTACCGCAATCCATAAGGCCAAAGAGTGCGAGAGAGAAAGCGCTACTTTTGCCCAAACATGGCCGCCAAACGTCAAATCACTTGTCGTTGCATCGTTGCATCTAAACCCACCGTTGGCAACATAAAGTGTAATTATGCCTGGTTGTTGTATTATCAATTGCAAAAACAGTGTCGCCAAAGGTTTCCGTTTATTTGCATTTCCCAGTGGTGAAAGGAATGCAGACAGAAGAAAAGTGTGGTTATGTGACATTAATCAAGACAATGTGCCGGTAAATGCGAAGATTTGTGAGGTGAGTACATATGTAAAAGCAGATCACTTGTTATAACACTTAGTTACTTATGTAAGGTGCATTTTTCTGATTCCCAATTTGAACAATCAAGAGCAGATGACATGAAAAAACTAACTCCAAATGCACACCCTGATCTGGTTGTCAACCACAAAAGGCGAAAATGCGTGCTTTAGTAAACCAACAATAATAAATAATGAAAACAGTGCTTGCTTGTTTTAATTAATTGCCTTACTATCTGCGGTTTAATTATTAACGCATGTTCATACAGTTGCGTTCTTTTAAGAATACAGTACTAAATTGATTTTTTATTTAACACAGCAATTCAATTTTGACGCCAAATTTTTGCCCAAAAATGGCGGAGGTTTGCGGTACTTTATTTATCTAGTGACTTTAATCGACACAATTTTCCATTAGCTTACGATAGTAATTTTCTATGGATACGTATAGCGTCGTAGCTAGAACAAACTGCCAAAGTTGACAAGTTAGTCTGGAATTAAACCGTGAAAATTTTCGCACAATAATTTTTTATAATTTTTGAAGTGTTTTCGGTAGTGAAACACCACATCAGTCAACAATTTCCCGTTGGCATGGACAATTCAAACATGGACGGATTAGTATTAGCGACAATCCAAGAGTAGGTGCATATTACATCAACTACACAATAGTAGAATAGTTTCTACATCGACTTAGCCTAAACATTTAATCTTTTAGCCGCCAGAGGGAGCAATTTAGGTAATGAAGAGTTAAATAAATTTCTACCCCAAAAAATGTTGCGATCATTTCATTTCCCCCAAAAAAATTTATTCCTCCAAAATATACTCCAAGTCGGAAAAAAAACATTTTGAGGGGAAAATATCCCAATCTGGCAACACTGGTCAAATACAAATTAATAAATTACGAATTAATAAATATTATGTAGGTCAGACAGCCCAGAGATGGCGTGAACGTAGCACCCAAAATTGCAGTGATTCGAAGGTAAACCCCAAAAAATGTGCTTTGGGATCTCACATCAGTACTTTCACATACAATGTCAATTTTAACAGTGTAAACTGCTTATTCAGCGAAACTAACAATTACAAAAGAATTACCGAAGAAAATTTGACATAAAAAAAATTACTTATAATCTCAATACCAAAGAAATATCATGAAATACATTCAAATTAAATTAAATTGATTGATTTATATTTTCCGCCTGTTTTTATGCCCAGTCCTCGTATTTAATTTCATTTCAATATTTTCAATATATAATTATATATATATATTTTTTGTAAATAGTTAATTGACGAAGGAGATACTTGTTGAAACTTCATTATAACGCTAATAAATAAGTAATTAAACTTCTAGTTTCAAAAATTCTTTTATTGTAAATACCACTACAATATTGTTTCGCCATACAATGGCTTCATCAGATGGATGAAATACTGAATATGTACAATACAAGTTTGAATATTTATGTGAAAATTATTGGGGAAATGGTGGTGGAAAAATTTTTACAATCTTAAATTTAGTAGAGGGGAGTTGTTTAAATCTAGTTGGTCATTTAAAGCTAATCCTAAACTATTGTATCTATTAATTTCTAAGTTTTCTAACAGGTTAAGTTTTTTACTTTTTTCTTGAATGTGTAAAATTTTGAAATCTATATTAAATCTATGATTGATTATCTATACAATGACTTGCGAAAGTTGAATCTGTTTTCTTTTCTTTATGGCTTCTCTCGTGTTCTTTCGTCCATCTTTCATCAAAATTAGCCAGTGATGGTGAACAGGGGAAGTGGTTCTTTAAACTACGGTTAAAATACAAGATCAATGAACAGAATATTTGGTTCCTACACCAGTGCAAGCAACATAATGTCACACCTAAACACATAAAACTCAAGACCAAAAACAATAGTAAAGCAGCACTTAAAGCAGTCGAGATAGGGGAAAGAACATGGATAAAGGAAGAATTGAAAAATCTATTCAACAAACGAGACACGTTGTCAATATATCTTAAGATATTACATTCACAGTTAACTTTTAAACTTTATAATTTAGAGTTTGTTCTTTTGTATAATGCGATCCATGATAAAATTAATCTTATAATTCACAAAAAATACTTAATTCAAAATAGTAAACTAGATAAACTTATTTCCTGTAAAAAACATAGCACAATGCCGATTCCTTTAGTTAACATAAATCTAAATATTAATTTTTATGAACGATTTAAAAACCTTACGGATGTAGAATTCAAAACCGAAGAAATTCATCTTTTATCTAAAGGTTTCAAATACAACTTAACCCCTAACATTAATAATAAACACTTAGAAATCTTAGCAGTAGAAACAGATTCAGCCTTAAATAAGCAAAAGGATAACCAGGGAAATAAATATGCAGCTAAACATACAGCTACATATTCTAGAAAATTACCGTACTACTAAGCAATTTAATATTGAAAATAAAATAATTAAATCAATTAAACAGAAAGCGACTAGTAACAATATTATATTTACAAAAGCTGATAAAGGAAATACAGTTATAGCAATTCCGGAATCAAACTACATACATAAAGTTCATGAATTCCTCGATAATAATTCATTCATAAAACTTAAATCTGATCCTACTAACAAATTTCAAAAACAGATTAAACAAACTATAGAAAAATCAGGTTCTCTTTTTAATAACACTCAAAAACGTATATTAACCACTACAAAATCCCCTACCTCCCAAATTATACGGTTTAATTAAACTACATAAAGAAAATACACCTATACGACCAGTAGTATCGTACGTAAAAGCACCTTGTAGAAATGTGTCCAAACACTTAATAGATTTAATTCTTACACACACTAAATTCAAATCTAAGCTCTCCGTTAAAAATTCCCAGGAATTAATTAACAACATTTCAAACTTGCAATTACCAAAGAAATGTAAATTCATTTCTTTTGATGTCTCGAATTTGTTCACTAGTATCCCACCCCAGGAGGTAATAGATTTAATTACTTTACAACTAGAACGTAGAAACACGAACATTGTCACAAGACCGAAATTTTACAGCTCTTAGAAACGTGCCTGGAACAAAATTATTTTCAATTTAAAAAGAAATTTTATAAACAAACAGAGGGTCTAGCAATGGGAAACCCACTAAGCCCCTTATTAGCGGAAATTTTCATGAATAATTTAGAAACTATAATTAGTACACATCCCTTGTTTGGTAATTGTGTATATTGGTTGAGGTATGTTGATGACATATTAATTTGCTTTAACGGTTCAGATAGACAATTAAAAACTTTACATAATTATATCAACACTATTCCCCCCAAAATAAATTTTACTATAGAAACAGAAATAAATAAAAGCATTAATTTTCTAGATTTAACAATATCACACAAAACTAATAAACACGAGTTCGCTATATACCATAAACCAACACATACAGATACCACAATACACGCTAATTCTTTTCATCCTATAACACACAAATTATCAGCATACCAATCAATGGTATATAGATTAATTCATGTACCTATGAGTAAAGGTAATTTCGACCTTGAACTAAATAGAATATACACAATAGCATTAAACAATAGTTACTCTATAAATATTGTCAATAACATCCTAAATAGCCAACAAAAATCTAAAACCCTTTCCTTAGTTTAAACAAAATTAAAATACAAGATAATTAATTCCTATAATTCAATCACTTACTTAGGAAAAATTTCGGAAAAAAATGGTACTTTCATTAAAAAACTTAATAACGAACATATATCATCTAAAACAGACAATACTATACAGAACATTATTAAAAACAACAAAGATAAAATAGACAAAGAATCAAACTCTGGTGTATATAAGTTAACATGCGAAGATTGTAATAAGGTATACATAGGACAAACGGGGAGGACATTCAAAATTAGGATGAAAGAACACGAGAGAAGCCATAAAGAAAAGAAAACAGATTCAACTTTCGCAAGTCATTGTATAGATATTAATCATAGATTTCAAAATTTTACACATTCAAGAAAAAAGTACTTAACCTGTTAGAAAACTTATAAATTAATAGATACAATAGTTTAGGATTAGCTTTAAATGACCAACTAGATTTAACAACTCCCCTCTAGTAAATTTAAGATTGTAAAAATTTTTCCACCACCATTTCCCCAATAATTTTCACATAAATATTCAAACTTGTATTGTACATATTCAGTATTTCATCCACCTGATGAAGCCATTGTATGGCGAAACAATATTGTAGTGGTATTTACAATAAAAGAATTTTTGAAACTAGAAGTTTAATTACTTATTTCTTAGCGTTATATTTTTTTTGCCATATCTGGCTTTTGTATCCTTTTCTCGAGTGTTTTCTTTTGTTTTTTAGTTCCTCTTAAAAATGCTTCGCACTAGTTGACACAAAGAATGCCTACACACATAATATGGAAATATATTGTGGTAGGCAGCCCGAGGGACAATACAAAGTTGAGTGGACTGGTGCGCATGTGGTCAAAAGAATGGTGAAACATATTGAAGGCACGGGTAGAAATATTACAACTGACAATTATTTTACAAGCGTTCCATTAACCATGGAATTACTAGAAAAAAAGCTGACTATTATAGGGACGATTCGTAAAAATAAGACCCAACTGCCGCAAGAATTTGTAGTCGGAAAAAGCAGAGAATTAAATAGTTCTTTATTTGGTTTTTACCAAGGAAAATGCACTTTGGTCTCGCATTGCCCAAAAAAGAATAAAGTTGTACTGGCTTTATCAACAATGCATCACGACATGGCTATTGATGAGAATACTGGAGAGCAGCGGAAGCCGGAATTAATTACTGATTATAATGGAACTAAATTTGGTGTTGATTTAGTAGATCAGCTCTGCACTCAATATGACGTGTCCAGGAATTCTCGTCGTTGGCCTCTTACAGTATTTTTTGATCTTTTAAATATTTCTGCTGTAAATGCTTATGGTATTTAAAAACTTAATAATGTATCAACAAAAATCACAAGAAAACATTTTTGCAGGACGTAGCGTTCCATCTAATAAGACCTGTCATGTTCAAACGGTTCCAAAATCCCCACATATCACCCCAAATAAAGCAACGCATAGGATTTTTACTAAAAATCAGTAACGAAATTCCAAAAGAAATAGAAAATCGTAACTCAATCACTGGACGTTGCTATTTGTGTGGAAGAGCGAGAAACAAAACCACGAGAAAATCTTGCAGTAACTGTAATCGGTGGACCTGTCCGGCACATCTGAAACTAATTTGCATGAACTGCGTATATGAAGAACATTCCATTGTGTCAAATGAAGATTGTTAGATGGACATAGCTAAGCTTTAGTCATTTTAATTCAGTCATTGATTGTTCCTTGTTTAATGTTTAGTTTAAATGTCCAGCATAATCATTTTGTTTTGACAATTACTAAAAAGTCGTTTAATTATAAACACAAACATGTTTTTTAATGTAAATATTGTATTTTATATAGATAATTACTGTTTTAATAAATTTTGTGCAATATACTTGTGGTAATATCAATTTTAGTATTAAAACATTAATGGATTACAATTGCGCTCCATGCGTCTAATGGTGTTAAAAAATCCGGCGCGTCGCCTGCAGCGTTAATTGATTTCTTCATTTTATAAAATCGCTTAGGAATTGTTAATTGCTAATGTAAGTACATTTTCATATTTTGCTGTGTATAGCTTATCTGTAAATATTTTATCAGGTCTGATGAAGCAACAAATAGTTTCGAAACGTTACGTAGCAACAAATCGACCCTATTAACATTATTTAATTATTAAATATATAAATATATTTATATTTATTAAAATCAAATCTAACACATCAGGTATATTCTATCAAAATCACTTAGACTTTAATGAAAATAAAATTAACTTTGTATTTTCAAAGTCATTGTTAATCGTTAAAAATCGCTACTTATTTACGCAAAAGTATTTAAAAATACTCCCAATCTAACTTAACTATCTATATTAACCCATTTTTGGCCTTAGAAAAAATAAATCACTTCAGAATGTCTTATTTATGGTCTTACTTAACTGTTGATAACACAAGCCTGTCAGAGTGAAATAAAGTTTGGTTAAGTACGAATTAATTTTAGTCGTTTTAACATTTTTCTTGAAACAGAAGTGTAATATGATTGTCTGGAGTGCCCCTGTGTTACGAAAATGGTAAGTAATGGGTGAATGAATCAAAAAATCACACGATTAATCTTAATAATCAATTTTGTTTATTGAACTATGAACCCGATTTAAAAACATGCATTTCTCAAACATAAAATTCTATAAAATATAACAACTATGTGAATTCCTCCTACCGTAAGATTTTAAAATGTTTTTCTATTTTTGTTAGTAGTATATCTTCATTAACAAACTGCAGATGGATGAGCCAAATTAGAAGAATTAATAAAATATTGGTAGCAAATCGTGGCGAAATAGCTTGCCGTGTAATAAGGACTGCCCGCCGTTTAGGCGTAAAAACTGTTGCTGTTTACAGTGACGCAGACGAGAGCGCTCTACATGTGGCCTTGGTGAGTTTATTTTCGAACATGAAACGAATATATTATATTCTTCATTACATACAAGGTTGCCCAAAAGTACATAATATACGAACGAAAACGATGTGATCATGTATTTAAGCATCTAAATATACACGAATTGACATTCTTGCATATTGAATTCTATTAAAAAATTCAGTGTCGTGTTATTTAAATTTAGATTAGGTAGAAAAATTTAGCGTTCTTTTATTTTTTTGCAAAATTTTAGTAACTGATATTGTTTAAATATTAATAAAAACAATTGCTACAAATAAATTTATTTGGTATGTATTTTCTAAATATTAATTTTAATTTTTTATTCACTTAAAAGCCACAGTCTCCGATTTTTCAGTTAATGTGATTTATATAAAATTTATTAGAATAACTGCTGAATACGTTGACTATGGCTTTTCAAATATACAATTACCCTCCTCTTCATGTTTTCAAACACTCTTCGCAATTCATCCACCGTAATTTTGTATACAGGGCAATCCAAATTAAGTGTTCACCATTGGTAACTTTGTTATTATTAAAGATACAAGATTGTTTAAATTAGCAAACTAGTAGTACTTTTAACGCTCTTTAAGATGGAAGAATTAAAAAAACAAATGAGCAGCGCGTTTTCGAGTTTTCCCGAAAAATATGTTTTTTTCAAATGGAAACCCCTGTATATTATATCATTTTCTGTTAGAAATTCAATTTATAAACAAAAAATCTTATAAGAACTTTTTTACTGGGATTAAAAACACTTGGGTTATAATGTATAAACAAAAACAGCTAAATAATTTTTATAAACTTTATTTTATACATAAACATATCATTAAAAGAAAATAAAAATCACTGATTTTTTCATAGAAGATGTTCAAAAATACCACCTTGTTGTTCAATACATTTTTGAACACGTTTCTGAACTTGTCGAACTGCTTTTAGTATGGTCCTACCATCTATTTGGTTTATCTTTTCACTAACTGCAATTTTTAGGGCGTTTACGTTTTCGTACCTTTGCTTATAAATCTCTGTCTTTAAATAACCCCATAAAAAAAATCAAGCGGTGTTAAATCTGGCGATCGGGGAGGCCACTGAATAGGACCATTTGTTCCTATCCATGAATTGTTAAAAATAGTATTTAAAATCTCTGTAGTTGTGCGCAGGTGCGCCATCCTGCTGAAAATGCAGATTCTGTCTACTTATGAGATCAATATCGTCTAAGAAATTATTCAAAATTTCAGTCAAAAATTCTATGTACCTTTCACCAGTTAGAGTGCCCTCATAAAAGAAAGGACCAACAATCCTTGAACCAATTAAACCGCACCAAACATTAAAACTGTAACGGACTTGGGGGCGTCTTGGATGTACTAAAAGAAGATTTTCCTTTGACCAGTAATGATGATTTTTTGTATTGTATATTCCAGAATTTGAGAAATTTGATTCATCGGTCCATAAAATATAACGAAAGTTGTTTACATTTTGGCGACAAAAGTTAAGATACCAGTGGCAAAAAAACATTCTTCTCTCTGGATCCCCAGGCAAGAAAACTTGAACTGGTTTGTACTTATAAGGAATGAATTTGTGTTTCTTCAGAATCCTATGCACAGTACCGTGACTCAAATCAGATTCCTTGATAATATCTAGTATGGAATTCTCACGGTTGGCCTCAAAATATGCAAGAACTAGAATTTCCGTGGCCTCGCTTATTATAAAAGTCCTTCTTCTTCTTGTTTTGGCAAAAACACTCTCATTGCCTCTAAATTTTCGGTACAGTCTCAGAAAAAATTGCTCATTTGGTTGTGTTCGGAGTGGATATAATTCAGCGTAGTGTTCTTTTGCCCTCCTAGAGGATTTTCTGCACACTAAATAAGATTCTAACATATCACACTTTTCTGCATGGGTAAAAATCATTTTTTGTCTAATTAATAACTAGCAAAATGAAATTTATGAGTGAAAGACTAATAAAACTGTACTAATATTTGAGGTTTACTAGAAAGAATTAACGTCGTTATCATAGAAACATAGAAATTCACTTGACTTAGCTGTTTTTGTTTATTCACTATAACTCAAGTATTTTTAATCCCAGTAAAAAATTTCTTTTTTTTGTTTAAAAATTGAATTTCTAACAGAAAATGATATAATATACAGGGGTTTCCATTTGAAAAAAACATATTTTTCGGGAAAACTCGAAAACGCGCTGCTCTTTTTTTTTTTAATTCTTCCATCTTAAAGAGCGTTAAAAGTACTACTAGTTTGCTAATTTAAACAATCTTGTATCTTTAATAATAACAAAGTTACCAATGGTGAACACTTAATTTGGATTGCCCTGTATATTGCTTGTTCAATAAAGAACATGCCTATTCATCAAAGAAAAAAGAATATATTATTGTCCACACAGTAAACAGTGGCACAAAATTTATTTAAAAAATATACTTGTATTTTGTGATTTGGTTTTTCTGAAGTAGTAATGTTTAATACCTCTCTTTTTCATTAGGGAGAAACTCTGACATTATATCAGATATATAATTTGACATTCATATCGTCATTTTATTCAGTATTGTTTGATATTCCATAATTCAAAAACTTACAGCAAATTTTGCACTCAATTTACTCTTTTGGACTGTCATCCACCAACGAGATTGCGTGGAGTGTACTCTGAAGAAAATATCGTCGCCGCTTTGACCAGTGTTGAGGATGATCCTCGTCATCGTGTGCATGAACTGGGCCTGAACCCATCGACTTTGTCGAAGATTTTTCGCAAGAATCTTGGCTTACATGCCTACAAGATTAAATTGGTGCAGGAATTGAAGCCAACCAAACCATCGTTTTCAAAGTCAGTTCAGTAATTGGGCGCTAGAACAGTTGGAAGTCGATCCACTGTTTTGTGGTCAAATTGAGTTCAGTGATGAGTGGAGAACGGACGCAATTTCCATAAAACTCAATCGGCAATTGGAATTGTGTATAACGTCGCTCAGTACATCCCGGCATAATTCAATGAAGTATTTGTTTGACTTACTCGGACACCTGGTCTCGCCGCGATAACAATGGACAAGCCAGCTATTGTATTCCGAGAATATAGTGCTTTTTAAAGTGTTTTCATGAGCGTAGATAGAAGCGGGGTTTTTATAATGTATTTTATTTATTAGTTTATATTTCGTAAGATAAATAAAGTGCTGTGAGTAAGTTTCTTGTTTGCATAGTTTTAACTGTTAATTACATCGTAATTTTTGTGATAGATCCTGTTTAATATCGTTTGATTGAATCTATTTCTACCAATTATTTCGACGTAAGAGTGTGCATTGAATTTCGTTCAGTTTCAATAACTTACGCACACATTTTTAGTTTTCATTTATTTAGATCTAGAGCATTGTTTAAATTACTTTTTCAGACATGATATGGAAGAATGTCGAGAACGGCATTGTAAAACAATGGCGAGTTGGATTGACGGTCATACTGATTGTATGTCCATTGTCAGTGATTCCTAAATTTATTACAAAATCCGTGAAATATCGTCAAAAATTCGTCACTTACGATCGCAAACACATCTGAACTCTGTAAAACTTTTATGGCGGCTAATATTCCATTAAATAAACTTAGCAATCCCACTTTAAAAATATTTCTTCAAAAATATACTGGTCGAAATGTTCCTGATGAATCAACTTTACGTAAATATTATGTTTCTAGGTGCTATACAAGAACAGTAGAACGCATTAGAAGCCATCTTTTAAATCAATACATATGGATAAGCGCCGACGAAACGGTGGATATGTTAGGACGCTGTGTGGTAAATGTTGTAGCTGGTGTACTACATCCAACTATTCCCTATAACTCATATGTAATAGCAACAAGTGTTATAAATAGAGTTGATGCGGAAACAGTTTCTGAAACCATTAAGGAGAATATGCAAAAAATGCTTCATTCGGACGCCACGTACAAAGAAAAAATACTTTTATTTGTCAGTGATAGTGCTGCGTATATGTTAAAAACAGGCAGACTATTGAAGAAAACATATCCTAATATGCTGCATATTACTTGTGTAGCACATGCTCTCCACAGAATCTGTGAATATATCAGAGACACTTTTCCGGAAGTTGATAGACTTGTATCAGTTTTTAAAAAAGTTTTCAGAAAAGCACCATTGAGAGTAGCTCTTTTCAGGGAAAAATTTCCATCTCTGTCACTGCCTCCCACTCCAGTAATAACTAGATGGGGAACATGGCTGGAAGCTACTAGTTATTATGCTAAAACATTTCGTAACATTGCTAAAGGAGGATGCTAGAAGTATTGGTGAGTGCAAGGAGCTCACACAAATCCAAAACACTTTGGAAAATTGTCAAAACTAATCACTTATTTTGAAAATCCAATTTTTCAATTTAAATGACGGATTAACCACATTAGATGTGGCTGTTAATAATTTGAAAAGTATTCCAAGTGACTTCGGATGTGGCCTTCGACAAAAGTTTGAAGCAATTCTTAATAGAAATCCAGATTTAATTACATTGCAGCAATTATGTATGGAGACAATTCCACAAAATCTAACGGCTAAATATGAAGAAATAAAAGAATGTTTCCAGTATGCACCTATAACCAGTTGCGGTGTAGAAAGGACGTTTTCTATTTATAAGGATGTACTTAATTCAAAGAGAACAAAATTGACAGAAGAAAACCTTGAGAAACTATTGCTAGTCAATATTAATACTCCTTTACTCAACTTGAACGACAAAAGGAACAAATAAAAATGTTCCAATTATAGAAATAAAATTAAAAACTTTAAAAATACAACTTTTCAACAAATACATATGTATTTCGTAATTTTATAGATCACCACCCGTTCGTTTTCCAATTATATAAATAAAATTAAATATTTTAGAAATACAGCCTTTCGCCAGTACTGCACTGGGTGGTAAGCGTGTCCGTTCTCTAGTGATGAGGCTCACTTCTGGCTCAGTGGCTTTGAGAATAAGCAAAATTGTCGCACTAATTCACAGGTGTTTCACATCAACTACCGATTCACTCCGAAAAATGAACTGTTTGGTGCAGTTTGTCGCCCTATGGTATAATCCGGCCGTGCCTCTTCAAAAACGAAGATAATCGAACTGTCACTGACAATGCCGGCCAGTATAGAGGCATGTTCAATGATTTTTTATTTCCAGAAGTGCATGAACATAGTCTGGAAGACACTTAGTTGCAGCAGGACGGTGTCACATGGCGAAACCATCGATTTATTGAAGTGATCAGCGATAAGATTATCTCCAGAAATGGGCCCGCACACTTGTCTTCAAGATCATGCGATTTGACGCCTCTAAACTATTTTTTGTATGGCTATTTGAAATCATTAGTCTACGCAAACAAGCCAACAACTATTGCAGCCTTGGAAACCAACATCGAGCGTACCATTCATAACATACGGCCTCAAACCCTTGAAAATCAAACCCGAAATTATCTTCCATCATTAATGTCATAAAACTATCTTACCGATTAAAAAAGAATATCATTTCCCTAACACTTGTGTTTTTTTATTTCAATTTATAATCCTACACCTCTTTAAAAAAATACACTTTATAATTGGAACTGTTTTTTTCTAGGCTGATGAAGCGTATAATATCGGACCATCCAGTGCTTCAAAAAGTTACTTACGGGGTGACAAACTTATTGATTTGGCCAAAACAGCTAGCTGTCAAGCCGTGCATCCAGGGTACGGCTTCTTATCCGAAAACGTAGAATTCGCCGAAGCTTGCCAAAACGACGATGTTATCTTCATAGGACCACCGGCTTCTGCCATCAGAGATATGGGTATCAAAAGGTTAAGAAAACATTTAATATTTGCAATATCTATATTGGATGTATTTGTCTTCTCAGAACTTGTGTCTAAACAATTAAATTTAATATAATTTCCAGCACGTCGAAAGCGATAATGTCCAGCGCAGGAGTGCCAATTATCGAAGGATACCACGGGGAAGATCAGAGTGATGCCAGATTAAAAGAAGAAGCCAAGAAGATAGGTTTTCCGATAATGATAAAGGCTGTTAGAGGCGGTGGTGGTAAGGGCATGAGAATAGCGGAAACGGAAGCAGATTTCGACGAAGCACTTCAATCGGCAAGGAGTGAATCTCAAAAGGCCTTCGCGGATTCCGTCGTCCTCCTGGAAAAATTTGTCGGTGAACCTAGACACGTTGAAGTTCAAGTTTTTGCGGATTCTCATGGAAACGCGGTATACTTATTTGAACGAGATTGTTCCGTACAACGCAGGCATCAAAAGATCATAGAAGAAGCACCGGCAGTAAGCATTTATGTATTATTTTTATAGTAACTGAGAAATTGCATTCAAATACTGAAAATGTATTTCATTATTAATTTGTATTTATCTCTTTTGTAATAGAAATTTTTTGATTTTGCATTCGCTGACATTCCCTCGACAAACACTTACTTTTAAAATGTTATCCCAAATTAACAAAAATTGACAGTAAAGGCATTAAAAGTTGCCGTTCTAGATAAAGTTGTCATTCCCGAAAAACGAAACGCAATGATTCGAAGGAAAGTATTATTCCATCATGACAATGAAGAAATTTCTCTCTTCTAACCTTGTAGTGCTTGTGTTGATAATTATCAGAGAGCTGACTGAAACGATTGCATGACTAATTGCCCCAATAAAACGTTGTGGCGGTATCAGGTATAGCGAATTAGTGAAGTTGTAATCAAATTTCTTATAATAAAAGGGTGGGCAAATTTGAGGTTAGGAAGTAAATTGTCTTAAAAACACACTTTTTTTGACAAAATAGTTATTTACGCACCAAGTGCGTGAAATCATATTTCGCGAATGAGTGACCAGTTCGCGAGCGCTTTATGGACACGAATTCGCGAAATGTTTCACGCACGAAGTTTGTACAATATTTTTTGTACGAGAACTATAATAATAATACATATTGTTAAATACGTTATCGTTTATGACATTACTAATCTCTTGATATTAATTAACAAAATTTGAGTTGGCAGTATTGATTATTTGAAGTGACATTTAATTTAAAATTATCAAATTCAAAAAATTCCATACAAAATAAAAACCTCACCAACAACATGAATTCTGATAATGAAATGCAATGTACACCGCCTGAAATTCGCGAAGCTGCCAATATTGCAGTGGATAATTTATTACCCATAAAATCAAAAAACATATACAAAAGCACTTATACTAAATTCGTAACTTGGGCTAGATCTAAAAATGTACAAAAATACTCCGAAAATTGTTTATTAGTTTATTTTCAAAATTTACAATCAAATAAATCATTATGGTCCACTTATTCTATGTTAAAATCATGCTTATAATATATGATAATACGGATATATCTAAATATGCAAAACTCATAGCGTATTTAAAACAGATAACGAAGCAACATCAGCCTAAAAAAATCAGCAGTATTAACCGAAGAACAAATTACTAAATTTATTGTTGAAGCACCAAATTCTTTGTTCCTACTAATGAAGGTAAAGTCATTTCCATATATTTAAATTCCATACAACACTATATGTATTTATAGGCTGTATTAATATTGGGTATTTCTGGAGCGTGTCGACGTGAAGAACTTTGCAAAATGTCATTGCGAGATATAGAATTTAAATCGAATTTAATTATCATAACAATTCCAGAAACTAAAACAGGTAACAGCCGTACATTTGCAATCATTAAGCCTGAATGGATTGCATTAATTCGGCAATATGCAAATTTAAGACCGGACAGCCAACAGCGATTCTTTTTAACATATCGCAATTGCAAGTGTGTTTGTTCACCTGTTGGTCTTAATATAATTCAAAATTACAATGCGAATAGCTGAGTACCTTCAGCTTGATAGCGCAAGTAACTTCACAGGTCACTGTTTTCGAAGGAGTTCAGCGACATTGTTGGCAAACCAAGGAGGTGACTTGCTTTCAATTAAAAGGCATGGTGGATGGAAATCATCTACGGTTGCAGAAGGATATATCGAAAATTCTCTGCATAGTAGAATTCAATTGGCTAAAACAATGACCCCGTTAGAGATATCGACTCCGCCTGCAACTTGTTTGACATCTGAAATACAAGATATATGTAATAATATACTATCAACGTTACTCTACCTTCGCAATCAAGATCAATTCAAACAAACCAGTTAATCCCTGGGGTATCAATCTCTGGTTGTCAAAATTGCCCAATCAAAATTTTTAATAATTGTTCCGTTTCAATTTCTGAAAAGAATGAATAATGGTAATTTATATAATATTTGTTGCTGTTCTGACATTGAATTACATACCTTCCAAATATAGCAATTTCTATTTCATTTCTTTTTATTTTCATAGAAAAACAACGAACTGGGTAGCATATTATTAAGGTTAGGGATTTATGATTTTAAAATGTCACTAAATTAATAAAGTTCCAGGAAGTACCAACTTTACTTTTACGCACTCGTGTTTAAAGTGACTTTTTACGCACGCAAATCGAATCGTGAAATGACAGGTTTTGATAAGCGAGTACAAAATCAGTTTTATTGATACCAATGTAAAGTAGAAATATGGGAATTAATAATGGAATATGATGTCGGGCAAATGTCCACATCTAGCACGTCGTCAGACGTTAGCACGTCGTCAGACGTCCGCTCTTTTCACAAAATTTTGAACCACATTTTGCAACAAAACTTCGCTTATCTCGGCAATGCAGAACCGAATTCCATCTTTCAGAGCGTCAGTTGTTTGTGGTTTGGTCACGTAAACCCGATCTTTCAAATGGCCCCAGAGAAAATAATCAAGCGGCGTTAAATCACAAGAACGAGGCGGCCAATTGACATCGCCAAATCGAGAAATTACGCGACCGGGAAATTTCTCATGCAATAACTGAATTGTTTGGCCGGCTGTGTGGCTTGTGGCGCCGTCTTGCTGAAACCAAAGGCCATTGATGTCAACATTAGCCAATTGTGGCCACAAAAAAAACGGTTATCATGGTTTGGTAGCGCAGAGAATTCACGGTGACGGCGTTTCCTTGCTCATTCTCGGAAAAATACTGGCCGATGATGCCACCTGACCACAAACCGCACCATACGGTTACTTTCTTTGGATATAATGGTTTTTCGAAGCCTGTTTGTGGATTTTGTGAGCCCCATATGCGACAATTTTGTTTGTTTACATAACCGCCTAATTGAAAATGGGCCTCATCACTAAAGATGATTTTGTTGAAAAATGCGTTGTTTTCGTTCAGTTTTTCAAACAGCCAATTCACAAACGTTCGACGCAAACAATGGTCGGCCGGCTTTAATTCTTGAACGAGTTGAACTTTATAAGCGTGAAGATGAAGATCTTTATGCAGAATGTTGCGCAACGTGCCTCTGGTGATGCCCAATTGTTGCGAACGTCGACGAGTTGATGTTCCAGGCTCATTCTCAACACTTTGCTGTACAGCGGCTATGTTTACATCACTACGGCCACTACGAGCGTATTGTTTTGGTCTATTGTCAGCAACAGTACCGTGAGCCTCGAATTTAGCGATTAAAATACTCACAGCGGTCTCAGAAGGAGCCTGATTACGAGGAAAAGCTGCTCGAATTTTACGAAGTGATACAGTAAAATTTTCACCATTTTGATAGTAAATTTTCACAATTAAAATTCTTTGTTCAAGAGTGTAGCGTTCCGCGGTTAAAATTTCCCAACTTTTAACTAAATAAATGTCAAAGGATGACAGCACAATTCTTGAAATTTCATCATTTGACAGCCAAATTAATAATTCCTAACCTCAAATTTGCCCACCCATTATATTGCATACCGTTGGAAAGAAATAGACTAGAAAAATTTTTAAAAGAATTAGAAGATGACGTCACTTTTAGTTACATTTCTATTGCATTGCAAAATTACGTTTAAAGATTTTATTTTTACCTCACCCAAAAACTTTGTGAGTTAATAGAATGAAAACTGTATGTTATTTGCAAGTAATTTTGAATTTGGTTGAACCGCACAACAGTAAAAATTAAACTTAAATTTGAAGGCTGTACCTATAACTTTCTTTTTAATTTATGTCGAAATGCTAAAGTTTGAGATTTTGCGAAATAAAAATTAAAAACTCAAATAGAACTAATCCATGGGACAAATTTGGATTTATTGCGTCTTAAGAGACAGCAAATGGTTTGAAGGAATTTTCAGTATGTATTGATCGAAATATGAGTTGAAATAATGAAATAGTTTTGAATAACACTAATTTATTTACAAGATAATTACTAGCAAATCGGAAACTGGCTTATAAGTGAATAAAATCAAATTAAAAAACCCTTACCACAATAGAATTTAATGATTCTAAATACGTATTTCTACAACCACGTTGTCATCTTCAGTAGAAAAAACAGTGTAACACTTGAACGCACAAAAACACTCACAGAAGGATTGTTCTGAACGTCTTCTAGTTTAACACTAAAATCTTCAATCTTAAATGCTACAAAAATTACCTACATTTTAGTAAACCCCACCTGTTCATGCAAGAGCATTAACCCATTAATTGTAAATTCTATAGAAAAAACCGTTTAGAAATATTATAAAAGCCGTAGTTTAACATACATTAACAATCCAATTATGAAACTAATCCTTAAATTATGTTGAAATATAAATTTGGAAATTAATGTTGAGTCAGAATATTTTAATGGCAAATATTGTAATGAAACGAATTTCAAAATAAATTCCATGAATTCGAATATTTTTTAATGGTTTTCCTATTTTTCTTGCTTTAATAACATCTAAATGTTAATTAACTCAAATAAAGAAGAACCTGGTATAGGACCCAAATCTGCGTTAATTACGTTATTCCTATTTTTAAGGATAAAAATGCTCTCAAAACTATCTAATTCGCGGGGGCGTGTGACGTTTTTTTATTAATCTCAGACAGTCAGATGTTACGTTGTGATCTGATTCAAGAATATGTCGGGCAACACTTGATTTTTCCGGTCTATTGAATCTAATATGCGAAACATGTTCTTTATAACGAGTTAGAATCGAACGTTTTGTTTGGCCGACATATTTTTTATCACAATCCTTACAATTTATTTCATAGATTCCAGATTTGTTTTTTACCTTAACTTTGTCTTTCGCGTTGCCTAAGAGAGATTTTAGGGAGTTATTCGACTAGGTTATATTGCTTACCTAAAATCCACAAACCAGGTTAGTCGATGAGGTTAGTTGCTGGTATTGACTCACCGACTTATTTGATTTCAAAATGGTTAGTGAATGAATTCAGAAAATTACCAGAAAAACCAGTTAGTTTATCGGTCAATAATTCTTTAGAATTTATTCAGAAAGTTAAAGATTGTCGACTAGAAGATGGTGACATTTTGGTTTCATTCGATGTAACGTCCTTGTTTCCTTCAGTATCTATCCCAGAAACGTTAAAATATTTGCCTGAATTACTTCATAGCAATCACGTTGAAAAGGAAAAAATAAATGAATATTTGCAGTTAACAAGCCTTTGTATGGGCCAAAATTGCTTCCAATTCGAAGGCAAGTTCATTGAACAGCAACAGGGTACAGCCATGGGTAATTGCTTATCTCCATTTATCGCGAATTTATTTATGAGTCACTTTGAGATTGAGTTTAAAAAGTCAGCCAAATATTTTCCAAACATATGGGTCAGGTATGTAGACGATGTGTTTGCAATTTTTGATACCAATAAGTGCGACTTAGATTATTTTGTAACAGAATTAAATTCAAAATTTCCTAGTATTAAATTCACGGTTGAAAAGGAAAACAACGGAGGTTTGCCATTTTTAGATACCTTAGTAATTAGGAATGACAAAAACTTAGAGTTTGATATTTACAGAAAAGAAACCAACGTCAACAGATTTATAACCGCAGATTCAAACCATACTTTTCACCACAAGAGTGCCTCTTTCAATTTTCTTATCAATCGTTTGTTAAGCATGCCATTGACAAAGGATAGATATGAAAAGGAATTAACTTTAATTAAGAAAATCGCGAGAACAACGGTTTCGATTTAGAAATAATAAACAAGCTAGTTAGAAAACATAAAGTAAGAAAAACAATTCAGGATTCCACATGTTTGCTACCTCAAATTGATTCGAGCAAAAAATTTATTAGTTTACCGTTTCACGAAACTGCGAAAAATTTAAGTAAAACCTTTAAACAGTATAATGTTCAAGTAGCATTTCGGTCGAATAACTCCCTAAAATCTCTCTTAGGCAACGCGAAAGACAAAGTTGAGGTAAACAACAAATCTGGAATCTATGAAATAAATTGTATGGATTGTGATAAAAAATATGTCGGCCAAACAAAACGTTCGATTCTAACTCGTTATAAAGAACATGTTTCGCATATTAGATTCAATAGACTGGAAAAATCAAGTGTTGCCCGACATATTCTTAAATCAGATCACAACGTAACATCTGACTGTCTGAGATTAATAAAAAACGTCACACGCCCCCGCGAATTAGATAGTTTTGAGATCATTTTTATCCTTAAAAATAGGAATAACGTAATTAACGCAGATTTGGGTCCTATACCAGGTTCTTCTTTATTTGAGTTAATTGACAGTTAGATATTATTAAAGCAAGAAAAATAGGAAAACCATTAAAAAATATTCGAATTCATGGAATTTATTTTTAAATTCGTTTCATTACAATATTTGCCATTAAAATATTCTGACTCAACATTAATTTCCAAATTTATATTTCAACATAATTTAAGGATTAGTTTCATAATTGGATTCTTAATGTATGTATTTCTAAACGGTTTTTCTATAGAATTTACAAATAATGGGTTAATGCTCTTGCATGAACAGGTGGGGTTTACCAAAATGTAGGTAATTTTTGTAGCATTTAAGATTGAAGATTTTAGTGTTAAACTAGAAGACGTTCAGGACAATCCTTCTGTGAGTGTTTTTGTGCGTTCAAGTGTTACACTGTTTTTTCTACTGAAGATGACAACGTGGTTGTAGAAATACGTATTTAGAATCATTAAATTCTATTGTGGTAAGGGTTTTTTAATTTTATTATTTACAAGATAATTATTAATTACTTGAATCTTGGAGAAATTCACGAATCTGGTTTTAACAGTAAAGACCGAGAAACTGGCTAATACATAATTTTTTTTTTGTAGCGGGATCGCTGAGATCTAGGTTGGAATTGAATTTTGTTTTAACTTATTTTTGCAAAGAAAGTTTGTCCCCGCCAGTTACAAGGGAGGGAGAAAGCAACTAAATTGATCACACTGAAATTGCCATTCAAATATCTTACCCTTCTTTAAGGAAAAGTATATGCTGTAATTTCAAACGTCATAAACAGATTTAAAATAAACAATACGCACATGAACCCTTAATTATAATACTAAGTTAACAATACAATAAACAGGAAGTGGGCTAGAGATAACGTACAGTATTGGAAGAATACAGGAAAAATGTAATAAACCGAAATCTCTAAACCTATCGTAAAAATATGAATACATTAAATACAATACAATATACAATATACAAATACAATACATGAAATATAGCAATAAAACTTATGCTATTATAAAGGTTTACAACCAGCAAATGAACGGATTTAAAAGAAGGTTATACCTGACCAGTCAGGTAATTAACAGATTAAATAGTTGGGAAACTCCAAGACCTTTCTAAAAGCTTTATATTTATAAATAGAACAAAATTAAAACCTATGAATCTATGAATTGATACGTAAAATAAATACAACTTCTTCTTCTTCTTCTGTTTTGGATTGGACGCCAGAACGTCCAGGCACTTGAGTACACTGCTCTTTATACTGTCCCCAATAGATCTCTCAGTTCCACTCTGTTAGTCTTATGTCTTCGATAAAAGCCACTATCAGGGCTATGTCAGGGGAAGTTTGAGTACACTCAAAGGATCCAATAGATCTCTCCCGAAATATTTCTGTCTGAGTTCCTTCAGTTCCTTACACTTGCATATTACATGAAGGTTAGTTTCCTCCTGTTTTTCACATCTCCTACACCAGGGCTCGCTAACCAAGCCATTCTTAAAGGACAATAGGGGCTATTCTGTAAGCAAAGCGTTAAAATTAACTCTCCGTTAAAAATTTTAACGGTCAGTAAATTGAAAACAGTATTCTATAAAGACACTTTCGTTAATTTTAACGTCCGTTAAAAATTACGTCTAAAATTCATATTCTATATTCTCTTCTGGTGGTTAATTTTTACGGACAACCGTTAACTGAAGTCGTTAAAAGGTTAATTTTAGAGGTACCTTCTGAATAGCCGTCAATTTTCGTTCCTCAGTGCAGAGGAGGTTCTATAGTACTTGAGCATTTATATATAGAGGTAAATTACTTAGAGAGAGCAGAAATGGCTTTTGATGGTGTCATCTATTTAGCTATTTAACGGAATAATAGAAATCGTAGACTTATGTAAGTAAATAAAATTGATATTTTAAAACATTTTTTAATTGCGATTTCTTTTACGTAGTCAACAAAATAGAATAATTCAAATGACTCTTCGTGATGCTAGTGATCCTTTCCAATTGCCCGAACATACATTTTTGAAATTACTTCGATTAAATAAACATTGTTGCCAGCAATTAATAAACGATCTATTGGGTCATCTTGGTAGGTCACTCCGTAGAAGCAGAGTTCCAATATTTTTGAGAGTGTTGACCGCATTAAATTTCTTTGGTCAAGGAAGTTATCAACTGAGCATTGGACATGGCTACAATTTCTCTGTAAGCCAACCAGTAGTTAGCAGAATAATTCGTGAAATTTCGGACGCGTTAGTGAATCATCTTTTGAATGATTGGGTCAAATTTCCGATGCAAGAGGATGAAAAAGAACAGAAAAGAAGAGGTTTTAGGACTATGGATTATCGATTTCAAAATATTATAGGTATAATTGATGGAACATATATAAGAATTGTTGCTCTATCAGCTGAACATCCCATTCACCCAGGACAGCCATACTATTGCAGAAAAAATTATTATGCAAGTAATACACAAATAATTTGTGATAGCGATAAGAGAATTATTAATATCAACGCTAGGTATTCAGGATCAGTCCATGACGCGGCAATATGGATGATGTCTGGAGTGAGCAGGGAGATGTCCAATAAATACATTGCAACTGGGTCTTCTGATTGCTTACTTGCAGATAGTAGATAGCCACTAGAACCTTGGTTGCTAGTACCTTTTTTAAACCCAGAAGAGCATTTACCTCAAACAAGATACAATACCGCGTTATCAAAGCTAAGAATGACAATTGAACATAATGGTTTACTTAAAAGCAGATTTCGCTGTTTATTAGGACATAGAGCTCTTCATTATGATCCCATAAGAGCTGCTAAAATAATATAATATTGTTGTGCGATATTACACAATATTTGCATTTATTATAATGTGCCTCTGCCAGAAAATGAAATGGTACATTTACCTAAAAGGCCAGTCATGGCTGATGCAAATAAATATCAGCCTATTCATGAAGCTACCAGGCGCCGTGATTTATTAGTAAATACATACTTTGGAAATTGATTTACTTTTTGTTGCTATTGAATTAAATCAGATTTTAATATACTCCTTTTTTTTGCATTTTACATATTAGGATTAAAAAGATTTTTATTTAAAAATGTTTATTCAAAAAAAGAAATAAATATTGCAACAAACTTAAATTCTCTCGTAATAATAAAATAAATATACAAAATAAACAAAAATCGAGTAGGTAAAAGAAAAAACTGAACTTTTTAGAACATCTCGTATTCGAACATGTCAACATGTGATACCACCAATATTATAAAACAAAAATAACCTAGAATTTAGTACAAATGTATACTTAATATATATCATTTCCGCCAATATTTCCGAATACAACCGAATAGTTTAACGTATTCGTTAAAAATAACCAATTTAACACCCACGTTATTTTACCAATTACAGAATATGAATTTCCGTTAAAAATTAGAGTTTTAACGCCCCGCTATTTTTAACCGATACAGTTACAGAATAACCCCTAATGTCCGGTTATTAACACGGTAATTATTTTAATTTTCTTTTTTATTATTACGAATTAGGTCGGCTGAAAACTTTCAGTTCAGCCCCTTTAGTAGTGTTTTGGTATGGTGTTGACCTTCCGTTAACCTTCATTTATTTTTATGTTCTTTTTCTAGCCATAACCAGATCTTCCTTTTAGCGATTCCACATACAAGTTCTGGTCCTACGAAGTTCCTATTAGTGCCTTCTTTGGCCAGTTCGTGTCCCTAATTCGTAATTCCCTCATGTCCTGACACCCATATCAGCGACACAGTATTGTCTTGTGCCAGTTTATTGAGGATCTGTTTACAATATTTCACCAGCTTAGACCTGGTAGATAGGTTCATAATGGCTTTAATAGCCGCCTGACTATCAGTCATTATGTTGATTTTTTTGTTTGCGCGGCCGGCTTCCCGAATTTCCTCGCCGCAGGCTGCGACTGCAAACAATTCGGCCCGGAAAACCGTTGTATGTTCCCCCGGACATATCGATATCTTCCTTCTAGAGCACATTCCGCATATGCCTGCACCTGCCTCCTGACTAGATTGTGATCCATCAGTGTACCAGGTGCCGGCACCACATTCGCTCGAGCGAGTTTTCGCCTGTTCCCTGGTCGGTATAGATATGTTCAGCTTAGCTGTAAACATAATCGCAGGTGCCATACTCTCCGCCGGCATTTGAAATATCGGCTCTTCCAGTATAGTTCCTGTGATATCTGTGTGGCTCCCTATAACCTTATTAGGACACCATACGTCATTGGCCTTCAGCCTCAGGATCGCAGCCATTGCCTCCGTCTTTACAAATAGTTCTAGCGGAGAGAGACCCACGATGGCCTCCATGGAGGCGGTTCCCGTGCTGTTCCTAGCTCCCATGATTCCCAACAGAGCCTGTCGCTAGAGAGTCGTGAGGAGCCCCACCGACGATGTCCGCTCCGTCCTCCTCCACCAGACAACTACTCCATAGGTAATCATTGGTCTTACTACTGCTGTGTACAACCAGTGTACCACATTTGGTTTTAGTCCCCAGGTCTTGCCAACAGAGCTGCGTCGCTCTGTCTGCCACTTTGATAAATACAACTAAATCTATTGATTATTTTAAATAAAACTAAAAATACAAATTAAATCTATATTGACCTAACACCTTCTATTGGCCAATTTAATTTGGCAAACGATGCACCAAACACCCTGTATAATATGGTGTTCCCAAAATTTGATTTAGTTGTTGTTGTCAGTTACAATAATTTCTAATAAACAGAAATAATACTTACCATTAAGCATCTAGTCTTTCATAAAACTTAAAATAAAAATTGAAAAATTTAAATTTTAAATATTTGTTACTACATATTATTATTCATAGCCAGGGATATCGGATGATTTAAGATCAGAATTAGGAATTGCAGCAGTAAGAGCTGCTAAAGCAGTGGGATACGTTGGCGCCGGCACTGTCGAATTTATATTGGACAGACGGACACATACCTTCTATTTCATGGAAATGAATACCAGATTACAAGTGGAACATCCAATTACAGAGATGATAACTGGTATATTCGATCATTACTCGCCTTCTAAAGACATTTACGAATCTATAAATTATGCATTTCAGGTACTGATTTGGTAGAATGGCAAATTAACATAGCTTCTGGTGATAGACTTCCTGTTAAACAAGAAGATATTCAATTCCATGGACACGCTTTTGAAGCTAGAATATACGCTGAAGATCCCAAAAATGCATTCTTCCCCGGCGCCGGGCCCCTTTTATACTTACAAACACCGTCCCCATCTGACGATGTCAGAATCGAAACTGGTACATGTCTTAGCACTCGAAGCATATTTCGTAATATATTTTGTGGTTAAACTTTAGGTGTTAGACAAGGTGATGAGGTATCAGTCCATTATGATCCTATGATTGCCAAATTAGTAGTTTGGGGTAAAAATCGAACGGAAGCATTAACCAAACTTCATTCGAATTTGTTGGAATATAATGTAAGTATTTTTTTTTTATTTATTTACAATTAACTAAAGATTCTACAATCAAAATGGCTTATAAAAAATTAAATCCTGTCATTAAATTATATTTCGTCTAATCCGTCTCAGTACCTTTAGTTGAAGACAGCAATTTCCGACGTAATTCTGCGGCGTAATGTTACTCAGGATGTTCTTGGACGAAAAAGACAATTTATAGAAAATGGAAAGATGCAATTTTAAAAAATATGAATCCAAAAATACGACGCGAACCCCACATTATTATGTGCCGCTTATGAGTTCAGAATATCTATGAATAATACCTCTATTGAACTTCCGCACAACACATACGCTACAGGATGTGTGTGTGTGGTACATACGTAACAGCTATCCATGTTATAAAAACTATTAAATAACGTTATATAAATAAGTAGGGGTTCAATAACCTCAGTATATTTGCGCACGAAAATATCAACTCATGACGAGTAATTGTTGATGGGTGTTTAATTGAGGAGGAGTTGTTTTTTCCATCGTTTGTTGGATTTAGATAATCCGATGTTTCGGCAGTTAATCTACTGTTGTTTTCACGCTAGCCCTGACTGTTCCTTGCCAAACTCATTTTTTTAGCGAAATGTACACGTGCGAGATTTGAACTTGGTCTGTAAATTCAAACTTTTTTCTGAAACAAGCAAGCTATCGATATTGTTTCTTAAAACTTGTATTTAAGCTACATGTACTTGCGCAGAACATGATGCGCAATAGGCTTATATGTTTCTGCGCGGTGTCGTATGCGCAATGTGTTTATCCCGTTTATTCAGTCTCCGCTTCCGAGGTTATTGTTCTTCTGTGTACATTTTTTCTAATCAAGGGTAGCCTGACGTTCTTGATTTTCAGATTTGGTGTACGAGGTGCATTCAAGTTCTAAGGCCTCCGATTTTTTTTCTCAAGACTGGAAAGAGATAGAAACATGTGCATTGTTTTAAAATGAGCGTGCGTTCGTTGTCAATACGTCACAGAGACGGCAGCACTGTACGGCAGATGGAATTGTAGCGGCAGCGTCAAGAATGAGAACTGTTTTAGATAGTTAAAATGGCTACGTTTTCCTTACTTGAACAGCGTGCAATCATTCGTTTTCTTAATTTGCGTGGTGTGACACCAATTGAAATTCATCGACAGTTGAAGGAGACATGTGGTGATGGAGTTATGGATGTGTCGAAAGTGCGTTCGTGGGTGCGACAGTTTAATGAAGGCAGAACATCGTGTGACAACAAACCGAAACAACCTCGGGCTCGCACAAGCCGGTCTGACGACATGATCGAGACAGTGGAGAGACTTGATTTGTGGAATCGCCGAATGACAGTTGAACAGATCGCCTCCAGTGTTAGCATTTCCGTGGGTTCTGTGCACACAATCCTGCATGACGACCTGAAAATGCGAAAAGTGTCCTCCAGGTGGGTGCCACGAATGCTGACGGACGGCCACAAAGCTGCTCGTGTGGCATGTTGCCAAGCAATGTTGACCCGCAACCAAGGCAAGAATGGGACTTTCTTTTCGTCGATTGTAACAATGGATGAGACGTGGATGCCATTTTTCAATCCAGAAACAAAGTGCCAGTCAATGCCAGCTCAATGGAAGCACACAGATTCACCGCCACCAAAAAAATTTCGGGTAACCGCCAGTGCTGAAAAAATGATGGTGTCCATGTTCTGGGACAGTGAGGGCGTAATCCTTACCCATTGTGTTCCAAAGGGCACTACGGTGACAGGTGCATGCTACGAAAATGTTTTGAAGAACAAGTTCCTTCCTGCACTGCAACAAAAACATCCGGGAAAGGCTACGCGTGTGCTGTTTCACCAAGACAACGCACCCGCACATCGGGCTAACGTTACGCAACAGTTTCTTCGTGAAAACAACTTTGAAGTGGTTTCTCCTGCTCCCTACTCACCTGACCTGGCTCCTAGTGACTTTTGGCTGTTTCCAACAATGAAAGACACTGTACGTGGCCGCACATTCACCAGCCGTGCTGCTATTGCTTCAGCGATTTTCCAGTGGCTGAAACAGACTCCAAAAGAAGCCTTCGCCGCGGCCATGGAGTCATGGCGTCGACGTTGTGAAAAATGTGTACGTCTGAAGTAACGTCGAGAAGTAACACCAGTTTCATAGTTTTCGGGTGAGTAGTTAGTTAGAAAAGAAATCGGAGGCCTTAGAACTTGAATGCACCTCGTACTATCATGAACGGTGCTGTTATTATGTTAGATACAAAAAAATGTAAGACGGTTTTTCTAGATTATGAAACGTTCTCGATGATACGTATAAAAAATAAAATCTAAAATGTATGTAATTAGATTATTAAAAAAAAACTTAGGATGTATTTTTATTTTCTCATATTCTTCTTTTTTGCATTTACTGTATTTGAAATTAATAAAATTTTGTGTTTTGAATTGATACTGTACTTCGATGTATTAAAACTGTGTTTAAAAAAGTTATTATGTGTTTTCTTTTGCTTAAATAAAAACGACGTTGACTCACATATACACATTTATATGAAATTAATAAAATTTTGTTTCGAATTAATATTTTACTTCGGTGTATTAAAACAGTGTATAAGAAAGACATTACGTGCTTTCTTTTATTCAAATAATAAACCAAGAGTACTTACTTTTTTATCTTCATTGACACCGAAAGACACTATTTTATAATTTAAGTTAAACATAACTAAACAATTCAGAATTCAAACCGCACTATTAAGGATTAATATCGCAAAGCTAGTAATTGACAATTAAAATACCGACTTATAATATGTCTTCCAACAGGGACTTCCGAACTTTGACAGTTGATAACGGTCATCTTGTTGAAGGTACATCTGTCAAATTAGTTGTCATTTATTCAGTCTGTTTTGCCAAATCACCATGGACGAATGTAGCATTCAACAACACGTGCAAATAATAAAATTGTTTTATCAAAATTGGTGTTCTGTTCGGGTAACGTACCGCGCGCTTCGCCCATTTTACGGTCGCCTTAATCGTCCTACCGAGAGGACTATTCGCAATGTGGTGGATAAATTTGAGTCCACTGGTTCAGTAAACGATCAACCAACACCCGTACGTCGACGAAACGCAAGATCTGCCGAAAACATCGCCGCTGTCCGTGAGAGTGTGCAGGAGAATCCGAGGCAGTCGATTTCGCGTCGCTCACAAGAACTCGGCCTTTCGCAGACCACAACTTGGCGGATTTTGCGTCGTGACTTGGGTCTGCACCCGTACAAAATTCAACTGACCCAGGAATTGAAGGTAAACGACCACGTGTGTTCGCTGAATGGGCTCTGGAGCAGTTGGCAACTGACCCTAATTTTCATCGAAAAATCATCTTCAGCGATGAGGCCCATTTCTGGATGAATGGGTACGTGAACAAACAAAATTGTCGAATTTGGGACGATACCAATCCACATGAGATCCAAGAGCGTCCAATGCATCCCGAAAAAGTCACTGTTTGGTGTGGATTTTGGGCTGGCGGCGTCATCGGTCCATATTTCTTTGAGAACGACGTTGGCCAGGCCATCACTGTCAACGGCGAGCGCTATAGGTCGATGATTACCAACATCTTTTAGCCTGAATTGGTTGATCTGGACACCAACGACATATGGTTTCAAGAGGACGGCGCCACGTGCCACACAGCTCATGCCACATTGGATATTCTGCACGAGCGATTTGAGGGCATGGTCATCTCACGTTGAGGTGATGTGAACTGGCCACCGAGATCGTGCGATTTGACCTTCGTTAGACTTTTTTCTTTTGGGGTTTTCTTAAGTCACAGGTGTATGCGAATCAGCCGCAAACCACAGCGGTCCTCAGAGCCAACATAACCCATGCCATCGGTCAAATTCAGCCTGATTTATGCGCCAGAGTCATGGAAAATTGGACATTTCGGATGCGCTCCACCCAGAGAAGCCGTGGCGGACATTTGAACGATGTTATATTCCACACATAATGGCATCAATAGGTCTTTCAAACAAATAAAAAATTTCGATGATATCTCACACACACTTTGTTTTATTTAAATTTAAAGATAGGAAGCGCTTAATGAAAGACCCGTTACTACCTATCGATGGCTTATCAAATTTTAAAACATAATTGTACTTGTCAAAAATTAGACATTAAGTTGAGATTCGCATATCCAATTCAGCACTGCCAACTTAATTTCTCGAATGCCACAGAAACTATTGTATGGCTACTAGATACAACCCCGCAAATTACAGTAATAACACTAATAACTTATTACTGTAATTTCGCTGTATTTCGCTCCGAATTGGTCCACTCTAATAATCATATCTAGCACTCACGCTATTACCCTTCAGTAAGGGTGGAGCCGGAATTATAAAACAATACTAAATTTACCAGAATGGAATCGACCCACAGGCATTTATTAAACTTTTTTTTTCTTTGATCTCGTTCGAGATAGTGTTCGTGCATTAACATTTTATGCTTAATATTATTACAACTATTACATATTAAAGTATGCAGCATATTTCGTTTACAGCCTGTATAGTATAACTTCTAAACGTGGTAATTCTAATAAAGATCGTTTTCTTTTTACAAACAATATTTAACCACTTCAAATCATGTTTTTTAATTGTAGATTGCGGGCTTGGAAACAAACGTAAATTTCTTATTGGATCTAACAAAACACCCTGAATTCGTCGCTGGAAATGTTCACACAAACTTTATCCGGGATCATAACAAATCTTTATTTGAAGAAAAGGAGCTAATGAACTCACAGCTTGCCTATGCCGCATTAGGAGTCGTGCTTTCTGACGAAATGGATTTGTTGAAGGCGGCCATAGAAAGAAACGATCATTACAATCCGTTCATCGTAGAATCTGGATTTAGAGTCAATCATAAATTGACTAGAAATATCAAATTAAAACATGAGGATAAGGGTAAATTGTTCGATATTAATACAAAGAATTCAAATAAATTTTACCTCAAAGTAGCCCTTGGAAATTATGATTATGTCTTAGCTTGTTACTAATTTTAATAGGAATTTTGTTGGTTATGAGATGAGATATTTGATTGAAATGACAAATGTCAAAATAATAAAACGAACATTTTTAAATGAATGAAATATGTTTATTTCCAACAAACAAGCAAAATTTTATAAAAATTGTTCAAAGTGTCCACCACCTTGTTCGAAACATTTCTCACATCTTCTTCTAATGGAGGAAAAAGTGTTTTGTAGTATCGCATTGTCAATTCCATTAATTCTTTCAGCAATTCTGATTTGAAGGCCTGCAAGATCAGGTATCTGTACTTGATAAATTGAGTTCTTTAAGAATGGCCATAAAAAGAAATCACATGGGGTAATGTCACAATATCTTGGTGGAAATTCATGTTCAGTGTTTAAACTTATCAACCGATTTTGAAAAAATTGCTGCAGAATATTAATTGTTTCACCTGCTGTGTGTGCTCTAGCTCCGTCTTGTTGAAAGTAACCCTGTGTTATTTCTTCGTCGTCAAGCTGTTCGATAAATGGCATAATAATTTCTTGTCGATACCTTTCTCCTGTTAAGCTTCCGTTAAAAAAAATAGGGCCAATAATTCTCCTTCGACTAATCGTACACCATACACCAATTTTCTGCGGATGAAGTGCGGTTTCAACAAAAAAATTATGTGGTTTCTCATTAGTCCACATCCTCATATTTTGTGAGTTCACATATCCATTCAGATAAAACCATGACTCATCAGAAAAAAAGGTTTTGTCAAGAAGGTCATTATCAAAATTATTTAAGAACCACTGACTAAACGTTATTCTTCTGGGATAGTCAATTTCCTTGATTTCTTGATAACAGGTCATGTGATATGGAAATAAATGTAAGTCCTTTTTCAAAATTGCATGTGCCAATTGACACACCCACTTGTTGTGATAATGCTCGTACGGAAGTTCTTGGTGCATTATTTATAATTTCTCTTACATTATTAACTAGCTCTTCTGTACGCTTTTTCGCCCGACCTGCGCCTTCTTTCTGTTTAACACTCCCTCTGAAAACCATAACGGAATGTGTCACTGTGTGCCGAAAACTGTCATAATCAAAGATGACGTTAAGGAACTCATTTCTAAATTCTTCTAAACAATCTTGAAGAGAATACTGCCATTGTCCGTCAATCTTACGTCCGTTTCGAAAATAAGATTCTAGCATGAATGATTTGTGTTGTATAGTAAAAACCATGTTAAATCAATTTTAAATTACAAAGCAATTTTTGTCAACTATGCATCTGTCTAATTGACAACTAATGCAAATTTAAATTATTAATGATCATACGTTTTTAAAGGAATGGCCTACTAGAGGCAAAGCTTATTTGAACGCTTTTTATATTAGTATTCAAAGTGATATGTTCTCAATTCATAGATTGCTTAGATATTTATTGAGGATATTTCTCTTTGAATACAATATATACAGGCTGTTTTACAGCAAAAGCGAAAAGCAAAAGCTTTTCTAATACTGATTCTGAATCTGGTTTAAAATTTCATCCATGACGTACCAGAATTTTGAGATATTTTCTTAAATATTTTTTTAAAAAAACACATTAAATTTTACATCATTTCAAAGTTACTTTTACATAAGAAAGATACTACTGTGCACTCGTCTAATTGTGACAGGCAGGTAAATGTGACACTTGTTAATCATTATTTGAAAAACCCGCGCCATTATAATGAATTCCACGCTATCTGACCGTTGGCATGCGCAATACTCACCGACAACAGTCAAAGTGCGGGAAAAATTGCTGCGTGGTAAGTTCTTGATTTCATTTTTATACAGTGATTTTCTTAAGTTTGAGACAGTAGTCCACGAAATTCAATGCCTCCTCCAGTTCTCAAATACTTCAATGTTCAATTTTCAACACTTATAGCTAAAAGTACGCTCTTTCAAATGCCATGTGTTACCTAACCTCAAATCATTGTTTCTTTCCATTGGAGGTAGTGTCACATTTAGCCACCCAAAATTATCGTCCTGGCTAAATGTGACAAATTTCTGTTTAAAATGTGACAGTACTTTTAAATTGAGATACTTATCTGCCCAGACAAGAAAAATGTCAGAAACAAAGAAAATTCGCAAACCGCGAAGAAAGCTATATACAAAAGAAGCCAATGGAGCGTGCCAAGGAACTAACCGAAAATGGATGGACTGTGAAAAGAGCAGCTGACGCATTCAATATTCCTCGGTCCACTCTGATATTGCATTTAAAAGGGTGGAAAAAACGTAGAAAAGTCACCAACAGTAAGGTGGGAAGGCTAGTGGAAATGGCAGAGGAGATTGAAAGCTGCATAACGGAAAATTTGCAAGTCCTAAACAAATGGGGATTTGGACTTACCAGGAAAGAAGTTATCGATTTGGCCGAAGCCTATCTCATGGAGAATAAGATTGAAAAAAGGTTTATGAACAATCGGCCAGGCAAGGACTGGTTTATTTCTTTCTGCAAGCGGTGGAACCATTCTTGCAAGAAACCTATAAAACGGCAAACTGTTCGTACCGAACAAACCACACCGGAAATTATTTATGTTTTTTTTCGATCTGTTGGAAGAAACAATTGCAGAATTGGGCTTGAACGACAAACCTTCTTGCATATTCAATTTAGACGACACTTCGATATGTCATGATCCGCAAAATACTAAGGTTGTAGCGACAAAAAACAAAGCTGTTTTCCGGACAACACAGGGGACAGGCAGAACAAATACATCCGTCATTTTTTGTATTTCTACCAATGGCGATAAATTACCACTTTTTATCCTATATAAATCAAAATACCTATGGGATTCATGGATGCCAGCAGATGCATATCCCGACACAGGATATATCGCTACACCAAGCGGATGGATGACATCAGAAGCCTTCTATATTTAGTTCAAAACTAGATTTCTGAAACACTGCCCCAAAGAACGACCACTTCTGGTTCTATTTGATGGTCACAAATCACACCTGACCATCGAACTTATTAAATTGGCTCGCGACGAAGACATTACACTGTTGAAACTGCCACCGCATACTACTCATATTCTACAACCCCTTGATAACACACCATTTAACGTTTTCAAGAAAAAATGGGACGAAATACTGGTTTCTTGGCAAAGAGAACATTACGGCCAAACGCTTGGAAAAAGCGATTTTGCAATTTTGCTGGGAAAAGCTTAGACTGAAGTGAGCCCTTCTACCTTAAAGAGAGGGTTTGAGAACACTGGTATTTTTCCCCTCAATCGTCAGAAAATCAAAACGGAGATCTTCAAGCCAGCAGAACTGCAGGAATTCAATGAAAAAAAATCCAACATTGAACATAATGTCAATGATACCGTTTTGGAACAGTCTGTAGTGAACAGGAGCGATGCTCGTCCAATAGCTACCGCTTCGCAACTTCCAAGTCCATCCTCAAGTTCAGTAAGCCTGGAGTCGTTGATTTTACAAAAGATTGCAAAAAAGGTCAAACCAATCAGAAGAAGTCTAAAGCGACGACTAAACTAGCAGAGATTTTAACGAGAGAAGAATATCTCGAATCGCTAAAGTCCTCTGCTTTGAATGTGCAATAGACAAAAAGAGTGCGAAAGCAGGTGGCAGAAACAAATAGTTCAGATGACAACTATTCAGTCCATGATTCAAATTCTTCAACGGGTCCATTAGTTGAAGTAGAATCAGATGGTGATGATCCAGACATGGGACAGTCACCTGTTTCTTCTGATGTTTCAACCTATTCGATGAGAGATATAGATGAACGAAATTTGGTTCAATCGCCTTTTCCTCAAGATGTCTTACAATCTGGTTCATGGGTCGTGGTCGACTATTCAACAAAGAAATCAAAAGTTTACTATATAGAAACAGTCCTAAACAAGACTGATGATGCACTCGAGAATCAGTCATTTTAATAAAATTTTTAAGAAGGAAGAAGGAATATTTTGTGTGGCCAGACATAGAAGACATCGATACAATATCTGCAGATCGGGTATTCACAATTTTAACATCGCCTCGAAAAGACAGACGCGATAGATTTTCTTTCGTCGAAAAAATTGACAAATGTGTATTGTAATCTTCAAGATTTCCTTATGATAATTTATTGTTTTTATTTATAGTTAAGAGAGTTGATGTTTTTTTATTCATGTTTTTTATGAAGCAGATTAGTTTTCGTTTATGTTATGTTGTTTGTTTAATGTTCTAATAAACCAATTTTTTTATTTCCCAAAATCACATTTAGACCCCTTAGGTGTGTCACTATTAAAACTGGCGAATATATAGCGAAACAATGAGAGTTTACCCGTGTCTCACATTTATAATTAGGAAGTTAGGGTGTCACATTTATCCGACAAAATTACAAATGTGACACCTACAACAATTTAAAAAAATATATATAATTCGGCATTTCGAATACAATGAGGTCATTTTAAATGTCCAGATGAATGCAGGATGCTTACTCGGTAAGGATGACACGGCAAAGTTCTTATAGAAACTATAACGAATAAGATTTTGAATATTTTATTCAACATGTAGAAATCGTGTCACAATTAGGCGAGTGTACTGTACTATATTGTTCTGTCGAACATTGAGTGGACATGTCAATGTCGTTTTCGCTTTACTTTGTCCAGGTTAACTTATAACTTACAGTAATCTACACTACTTCTAGTAAATGCTTCATATAATGGGGGAATTGGCACTTCTAGTTAGTTAGTAGGGAACGTTAGGGGTCATTTATAAATCTTATTTACAACGCTCCTTAGTATGTCAAGTATTAGATGATGGATCCCATAATTTGATGCCGTACGTATAGATTAACTTCAGAAAGTCTTGGAGAGTCTACCAATAAAGTTGATCCACGATCGACCCTAAGTCTTTACTTTATTTTCAAATCTCTATAATATGTCAATGTTACTAATGGATTCTCTACCCCATAACTAGATTCCGTATGTCCAAATTAGCTTCAGAAGAACTTCGGTACAACTCAATAGAGTCGACTCAACTTTTGCCCTAATTGTTTGCGTTTTGCGAAGGTAAATATGTTTTCGTCACGCAAGTTTCCTATCTAAAAAACATATCTCTTAGAGTTGAGGTTGCACTTGATAATTTGCGAGTATAAGTTTAACATTTCTTCGGCAAATCTTGAATTTGGTGGATATTGCTTTATAAATGTCTGGATACACATATTAAATCTCTATTAAATGAGAGCATAACAGTATCATTCTTAAATGGATGACATCGTGCTACTTGGATTGAGTCGTAGAATGGTGAATGGAATCGTGTTGTGTTCACTGACGAGTTCCGATCCTGTCCGGGGGATGGTCGCGGAAAAGTAAAACGGGTTGGTGTTCAACGCAGAAATTCAGAATTTGCTGTGGAACCCGAGAGCGATGGTATGGGGTAGTTACGTATATCAGAATAATTGAAACATACATGAGTAGGTAAACCCCACCAGTTTTGTATAATACAAAGGTATTTTTAATAATATAAAATATTATTAAAAATCTGGTGTGAAGAACACAAATACAGGTTCACTATTAATATTTTTTGTGAACGTGTCCGAACATATCCCTCCCCAGAGACGTAGATACGTATTTCGCCTTTCTACAGGCTCGTCGGTACGCCCCTGCTGGAGAAAGGATATTCTCAGACACATTCACAAAAAAGAACCACATCACCGAAATCATCCAGACCGGGCGTAGAAGTAAATTCAGCGCTGCCTGTTGTCAGACAGCCAAAATACCTTGCCCCTTCCACATAAACAATGTGAAGAAACGACATAAATGTGTATACTTTTGACAAAACAGATACATATTTTGTAATTAACAAATTATTATAAAAACACACTTGGCTATTTCACAATTTTTGATTGTGAAATAGCCAAGTGTGTTTTTATAATAATTTGTTAATTACAAAATGTTTCACCAAGAAGTGTCTGCTACATCAATTAATGAAATACATATTTTGTGTTTAATGTTTATTTTAACATATTACAGCTTACAAAATTAAATTAAAAAGAAGAAAGTACATGTATAATTTATAAATACTGCTCAAAGGTGTCACCTTCCTGCTCAATGCATTTTCGTACCCGCTTCAGTACATTCTGGGTGGCCCTTAAGATTGTCCTTCTATCTAATTGGCGAAAAATTTCTCTGACCTTGTCTTGCAATTCGCGCACGTTGTCGTATCGCGTTTTGTACACCTCAACTTTTAAGTATCCCCAAAGAAAAAAGTCTAAAGGTGAGAGGTCAGGAGAGCGTGCTGGCCATTGAATTGGACCATTTGTACCAATCCACTTTTCGGCAAAGATGGTGTCGAGGTAGGTTTGCACTAGATGATAGTTGTGTGCAGGAGCACCGTCCTGCTGAAAGTATAAATTTTGGCGCATCAGGTAATTGGTGTTATCAAGGAAATCCTCTAGAACGTTACGAATAAATTCCAGATATCTGTTTCCTGTCAACGTGCCATTGTAGTACAGTGGACCAACGACTCCGAACCAATTAATCCGCACCAAACGTTAAAACTAAATCGAATTTGTGCAGCATGTGGACGAACTATTAATAAATTTTCTTGAGACCAGTAGTAACTATTTTTCTTATTAAACATGCCTCTATTTGAAAAATTTGTTTCGTCACTCCATAAAATACACTGTGCTCCATTCAAATTTTCATCACAAAAACTAACAAACCAATGACAGAAAGCTAATCTCCTGGCTGTAATGTTTGAGAGATTCTGAACTTAAAGGGGATATACTTATGCTTTTCAAAATTCTTTGAACTGATGAATAACTTAATGCCAATTCCTTAGTAGCATCCCTAATGGAAAATTCGCGGTGGGCTTCAAAATATGCTAACACTGTAATTTCTACTTCTTCGTTGACGACGATATTTTTCTTTGTTCTTTTCTTTCTAAATAAGCAATCATGATAACTGATGATAACTAAACTGATTGTAAAGTTTTCGAAAGTAACGTCGATCTGACTGCTGTCGTAAAGGATAGTGTTCAGCATAATATTCGCTAGTCCTTATTTAATTTTTACGACATAAAATGTATGCTTCCAACATATCGCATTTCTCCAAATGAGGAAATACCATAGTGAAATATTGTCAAACACTAAGCAACGAAAGTAAAACCAAAATGTTTAGAAAAATAAATAGAGAACTAATGAACACAACACAAAATTTAAAAAAAAAAAATTTATAACTAAACGTGCGAAAGATTTATATTCAGTACGTTATTGACATTTACAAAGGGCATACCATTTGTTCTGTTTAAAGTGAAAGAAGTCTACTACTGATTTTACAGAATGAAAGAGTATCTTTGACATCAACTAAATTCCACCGTAAATACTTTATTATTCGTTTTAGGACAATAGTGTATTGAAACTTTTATATTACATAGAACATTAGCATTCAGAATTTTGAAAAATATACAGGCTGTTCTATTTAAAAAAATTATAAATTTCAAAATTTCTCGAAAATGCGTTATTCAATTTTTCTTTCATGAACTGCATGCTAATCAATGTTAAAAACACTAATACTTTGCTAATTTAACCTACTTTCTAGAATCAATAATAACAGAGATAGCAATAGTGCGCACTTAATTTGAATCAGCCTGTATATACACGTCTCACAAACAATTCTAATCGTAAAGTCTTCTGACAGAAAGTGGCTAAACAATTTGTGAAGATTATTGAGTTGCAGTATGTGAGTTGGAAGTACAGAGCCTTCAAATTGACGTTGTACATCTTTATTGGTTCTGGGGTCTTTCCATTTTAGAGGCGCCTAGTTTTGATCGACTAGATTTTTAGGAATTGTCGCAGCCATTTGTGCCATGGAATCTTCATCTGAATCTGCGTTATTATCAGAAACAGGGTCATTTTCGTGTTCATCGGGATAATGAATAATATTCAAATTTTGTCCAGTTGATGGCTCAGAAATATCATCATCCGAGAGCTCGGAATCTTCACTTCCAGAAGGAATGTCTCTAATTTTATAATTATTTCTGCCATAGAAGATTTTAGGAGGTATATGTTGCTTCATCTTCCTGTAAAAAATGACGATAATTGTAGTACTTTCTTGTGCGCATTGTTCCCAAGCGGGAACACAAATATTTTACAACATATTTCAACAAATAATGAATATCAGACTAATTAGTTATTATTAACAACCTCTAATAAAAAGGAAAATAATTTTTATTTGACCAAACTTACCGAATTTTTACTAATCCAGGCACTTGTAACAACGCGGCCACACAATATAACCTCTTGGCGGAATAGCGGGAGAAAATGTTGATGCCATGCGAGAAACGCCGCGTGTTGCGCCCCACCACTTGTAGTGCAAGGTTGCTTTATATTCCCAGGGTGGACCAGCGTGCATAAACGGGGCAAAACACGAATAAGAAGTTTGTACCAAATATTTTTGTTTTGTGTTGCCGGTTGGGAACTTTATGCAATAGAGGTTTAAATGTGATGAACGCATCACATCGGCTACAATTAGAAGCCCAACAATAGCTTTTATTTCATCGATGGTGACGAATTTTGCATCCCTATGTCTAGCAAAATTTGGCAACGCTTTAGACTGTATATATAAGTTTATGTTTTCAACTAATAATGAATACACGACGTGATCAAAAAAGAGGGCGAATGCTTCATGTGCTTTTTGCGTTTGTCGCAACAAATTTTGTACCAGGTAAAGGGGTAACAATATTATGTTTTCTGGTTCTTGCAGTTGATGAAGGCAATTTCATCCACTTCATAATTTTATCTCTTCCTACAAAAACGAATGATATATAGATCCTATAAAAGTGGTTGTCAATAATCTTACCAAGAAAGAAATCATTAGATATGATATCGCCATAATCACTATCCATCGCTTCAATTACTTAGTTGCTATCATGACTATCGACACTTTCATGATCGGAGTCAGTAACACTTCCGTCATTTTCGTCATGAAAAAATCGCGTAAAAATGCTCATCTTCAACAATTCGTTGAATTTCTTCTTCAGTGAGGTTTCTAATGAACATATTGATTATTCAAAAAGCCAAACAATACTAAAACGATTATATGCATGCCCCCACTTGAAATCACACAGATATATAGGGAATTTTTGTAACGTAACTACAACCTTGGTGCCATCGAGGCGCCGTGCGCTGTTCCGTTTTGCTTATAGATTTATTTACAAAAAAATAATTCAAGTTTCTCGTGTTTATGTAGTTGATTGTATTTAGAAATAAATGCATGAGGAATACATGAAAGCACAAACACATAATTACGTTAATAGAAAATATATTTCAATTGAAAGTACTTATATATTATCAATACCTTATTTACCGTTAGGTGTTAAGGTTAAATACAAAAATCAAACAATTCCTTAAAGTTACAGTACATTAAATCAGTAAGTGCAGCCTATCAGAATCTATCATTATTATTTTATTCTAATTTCGTTCCGTATATCATCCTTGCCCATTCTTTCTTGTTGATTGCCATTCTTTTCGCCTCTCTCCCTGACATTCCCTTGGCTCTCAATATGTCTTCCACTTGGCTGTCCCACGAATTCCTAAGTCTACCTCTTGGTCTTCTCTGATATCTTCTTGCTTGCCATACTTTTCTTATTGTTCTCTCCTCTCCCATGAAAGTACTTACTTAACTTAAAGATTAAGTTTGATTAAACGAACATTATGTATAAATTTTAATAAAATTGACCAACTCCTACTGGGTGCTCGGATTTTTTTGAAAATCTGTATATATTCGTGAAAATTTATTACTTTGTTTAATGAATTAGAATCTGTTGGTTAAGTATGATTTAAAAAATGAAAAATATATAGACAGGTAATTAAAATTTAATCAGAGTCAATAATAGTGTATGTTTTAATCAGCTTTAACTAATCATTAAAATTGAATTAATCAAAAGTCAAGTAATTAGATAAAGTATCAAGATACAGTCAAGATTTTGTCAAAAACATTCATTAAAAAGAAGTCCTGGAATGCATTTACGTATTTTCTTTTCATTTTCAAAATTCATTATTTAATTTGTGCTCATTTGTGAAGAATATCCTAAATATAATGAAACGCTGCATAAAAATTTAAATTATCGTCGCAGATATATGTGTCAAAATACAATTTTGCGGCTTCGAGGAATATCTAGTATCGACTGATGACGGACAAACATGGAATCTTGCCAAAGCCGATTTAACAGAAGGCGACAACAATAAACTCTCTTTAAACGTAAACTACAATGGTTTAATTACAAATATAATCATGTTTAGGAATGAAAATATTTTAGCAATTTTCGATCAGGTATTTTTAATATTAAAAAAAATATTACAAACATAATCTGAATGAACAATAAATGTCATTTTAGTATGGGAAGCATCAATTTAGTTTTGAACAACCCACCTACTTATTGGAAGAAAATGAAGAATCGATTGGTGCTTCTAATAAAGCTATAGCTCCAATGCCTGGTGTAATAGAAAAAATTTTAGTTAAGAAAGACGATTTAATAAAAAAAGGAGATTCAGTATTCGTTTTGGTGGCTATGAAAATGGAGTATATCGTGAAAGCAGCTAGGGATGCCCGAGTCGAAAATGTGCTACAACAAGTAGGCGATAATGTAGCTAAAGATGCTGTTATTGTTAAATTTGTCGATGAAAAAACAATATAATTTTTACATTTGCATTTGAAATGTAATCTTTTAATTCTTGAATAAACATTGTTCCTATTTTATATGTTCGGTTATATTATTCCCTTTTCCATAAAATAGCATTAAATGATTACTTAATATATAGGGTTACCACTGAATAAAGCCCAAGCTATGTGAATCTGAAGATTACGTATAAATGTCTAACTGAAAATCAAAAAAGAAATTTATTTGTAATTCATCAAAAATTTCAAAATATTTAAGGCCAAAATGTAGTTAAAGTCGGTTCATATCCGTGTTTATCCTATATTTAGGAAGATACTTGCAAAAGAAATCGATAAAATTCCTGGATTTATTGTTAGACGATAACATCTAACAATAAGTTCACTATTCATGAGAATAGTGAATGTTGTGAATGGTCTCTTTATTGCGATGTTGTTTTTGTGGATATCAATAATAACTAAAGGCCGGATTATATGCAGTTAGCATAAATTTGCATAGTTGCATAATATATGCATTTTGTATATTATTTGCATATTTTGTAGAAACTCAGCATTTTTGCATATTTTAAGTATCCCAGTTTGATTTATTTACTAAATCAAATTCATTATAGGCATTACTAAAAATATGTCGTGGATGTAACAAACAAAAATTAAACAGCCCTCTTTAAATTAAAAATAGCATTTTATTATAAATTTATTTCCTCTTATTAATTAATTAAGTTTTTAATTATTCCTTTATCTTATACTAACACTTATTTTATAAGAAAACAACCGAGGATGTGATATTTTTTTTTCAGATTACAAGTGACAGAAAGTTCTAAGTCGACCAACATATGAAAACACCATCTCATGCTGCAAAACTAACAATGATGAAATTGGCCAAGAAGAATCAACATACATTACCGCAATATTTGCCATCAACTTCCAAAAAATCGGAACAAGAACAATTTAATGAAGATTTGTGTCCACAGATATTCCACTACATAAATTAAACAATTTAATTGTCAAGTTATTATTGATAAATTACATCAGCAAATATAACATTCCCGACGAGAGCACGCTAAGAAAAAATTATATTCGATGTATCTATGCAGAAACATTGAATAGCATTAAGAAGGTTGTTGCAAACAATTATCTTTATATATGCGTAGATGAAACTACTGATAGTGTGGGTCGATAGATAGTTCATTTAATGATTGGTATCCTTAACGTATCGGTTCCAGCTAAATTTTATTTAATTTCAACCAAACAGTTGGAAAAGGCAAATAATTTGACAATAACACGGTTTATACAGGAAGAACTGGCAACTTTCTTCTTACCGGAATCGATTCCAACCGAGAAAATTCTATTGTTTTTGACGGATGCTGCACCATACATGGTGAAGGCAGCTTTCAACTTGAAAATCTTTTACCCAAATTTAATTCACACAACTTGCTTGGCGCACGGATTGAATCGTGTTGCATGAGAAGTCAGAAACCATTTTCCCTTAGTAAATACTTTCATTAGTAGTGTTAAGAAAGTATTTTTAAAGTCCCCATTACGAGTTCAGTTTTACAAACTTCTACAAACATCTACCCGGTGTTCCGCTTCCCCCTTAGCCAGTAATCACACGATGGGGAACGTGGTTGGAGGCTGTTATATTTCATGCAATTCATTATGAAGGAATAAAGACAATTATGGACCTTGATAGGGATGCACAATCTGTGATAGACGCCCAAAAGGTGTATTCGAGTAAAGAAATACCTCAACAGTTGGCCCTTCTACATATATTGCAGTTGGAAAAACAATTTATGTCGCTAATCGAGAGTCATGTTTTGATGTTAAAGGAGAAGTGGGACAGTCCGTGTATGAACATTTTTAAGTGTAATAGGAAAAAATGAGTGTTTTAAAAAGCTAAAGGACATTGCAAAAATCTTGTGTGGTGATTCAGTAGAAAATATTGAGTTGACAATAGATGATATTTCTAATTTGAAATATGCTCCTATAACAAGCGTCGACGTAGAACGAACCTTTTCAATATATAAATACATATTTTCAGACAAGCGTCACAATTTTTCTGTCGAAAACTTTGAGAAATATGTGATTGTAAATTGTTTTCATAGTTAATTATGTTGTAAAATGTTCTAAATAAACTTGTAGTAAACATAACAGAATATTTTTTTCTACAGTATTCCATTTTCTAACATTTCTCGCATTTTTTACCTGCACATTTTGCATAAGAAGTGCATATTTAGGCTAAAACATCTGCATATTTATACGCATATTTTCAGATTTTTCTTGCATATAATGCGGCCTTTAATAATAATCCTTGCGTCCAATATGTCGACAACCTCATAATTAATGTAAATAGTTAAACAGTTTGAACGTTAAATGTGTTTTAAAACAAAATTATTATATTTACAAAAAACAAAAATCGTTAATCGTTCATTTTATGTAGCGTGTCCATGGGATACCTAGTTTTGAATTATGTATTTGTATGCAATTATTAATATTCTTTTTTTTTCTTTAAATTTGTGGTGGTACTGACAAATGCCGATGTAGGCGAAACATGACAAAATAATTCGCCGATAAGGAGAATTCACCTTTGCACGCGTTGGATATGGTACGGATGAAGTAAATTAATTTAAAAAACTTAATGCACCGTAGTTTGAGACACACTTACTTCCCGTGCTAGGTTCGTCGTACTTACACCGGGATCCGCTTCCCCGATATTTAAAATATCCTCTTCTGCTTGTTGCACTCTGCGTGATCTTTGAGGGCCATGACCTTCGTAACATCGAATTACTGATCCTGTATCCCGAAGTCGATACACGGCTCTCACAATTGTCTTAGTCGAAGGAAGCCGTCGATTCGGGAAACGTTTTGCGTACAAATTTTTTACCGCAAGACTATTTTGTTCTACTTTGCCGTAAATTAAAATTATATCAGTATACAGTGTACTCTCTCTTAAGGGGACAGCCATGGGACTGAAAAATTTGTCCGCTCATGAGAAGTGTCCGCTTATGAGAAAAGTACAAAAAGAGTAAATAATAATTTGTAATATATTTATCTTTAAACAATTTTATTTCCAAAACAAGAACATATAAATATTCAAGTAAACAGCATTTTCATTTTTGCGAGAAGTAAAAAAAACAAAATTTGTTATGCAAGGTATTCAAATAGATTTAAAAAAGTCAGAAATGTTAGCTTGGCGCGTTTTTCCTTTAATTTCATTATCTTGGAGATGTATTTGAAGATCAGTAAGCAATTGAACACCATTAAGGTCGCTGTGATACAAAGAAAAAGCCTTTAGTTTTCTTATAGCTAAATAAGCCTCTTTATAGGAAGTTAACTTGTCTTCAATTTGACTTTCTAGCTCATCTTCAGACGAGTTGTCGAGCGTTTCTTGGGAAGCAATTAACATTTCAGTATTAATGTTTTCCACATCTTCATCATTATTGAAGACTTCATAATCTAAATTAATATAGTCTTCGACGTCAATTTGGATTTGGCTCTGAACTTGATTAATAATATTGGAGAACTGAGCAAGTGCTGATAGTGGAAGTTCATCTTCTGCGGTCCAACCGCTATCGTCATTTACGATACAAAACCAACTTTCCTGAAACAATGTTTTATTGTCTGGGGACCCACTTGCTCCCACGCTTTGTGTATGAAATAAACGACATCTAACAAATTTATTGATTTTAATAAATCCAAAGCAGAATTTGCGTCTTCCATCTGCAGCAAAATATTTTTTAAAAATAACGATTTGTACAAAAACTTTAAGTTTTTTATAACGCCTTGATCCAGGGACTGACAAAATGCTGTTGTGTTTGCTGGACGAAAAATAACTTTAACATTTTTCAATTTAAGATCGCGAAGATGAGAGGCCGCATTGTCTAAAAATAGCAGGACGTTCCGTTCTTGAAGTTGCATTTTTCTATCGAACTGCGCTAGAAAATCAGTCATCAAATCAGACATCATCCAAGTCTTTTTGTTTGATCGCCACGTAGCTGGTAAATTGTTCAAATTAATATTGCGAAACGCCCGAGGTTTTGCAGCTTTCCCAATAACAAAAAGGGGTTCCTTTTCTCCAGCCATATTGACGCAGTGCAAAATTGTTAGCCTATCCTTAGCCATTTTTCCACCAGTGCATTTTTCACCTTTTAATGCAAATGTTTTATCGGGTAATGCCCGAAAAAACAATCCAGTCTCATCCGCATTATAAATATCTCGTGAATCATATCCTTGAATCAAAGATGGCACTTTTTCAGTAAAACTTTTGACATCATCTTGGTTTACACTAGCGGCTTCTCCAGAAATGGCACGGGAGGTTATGTTATGCCGTTTTTTGAACTTTCCAGCCAGCCAGATGATGCACTAAAATCTGCGTAATTCAATTTATCTGCAATTTCTTTAGCCTTGCTCCTGATAAGTGTGCCCGAGAGAGGAATACATTTATTTCGAGCCTTCACAAACCATTCGTAGCACAATTTATCAATGTTAACGCCTTTGACGTTCAGCATACTCCTTTTTCTATCCGGATTGACATCAGTGTCCCACAATCTTAAAATTTGGTCTCTGTTTTTGATAATACAAGCAGCTTGAGTTTTACTGATCTTACATTTCTTTGCTAACTCGCGTACACTAAGTTTCTCATTTTTTTGAATTTCAATGACATTAACTTTGTCTTTAATAGTCAACACTGCTTTAGGCATAGCGATTTAAGTATGTATACAATAAGAATCTATAAATGTACTATGTATTTACGTACTACATTCAAAACAACAAGCTGTGCGTATTTAGGGAATTCCCCTTTGTACATACACGTATTATTCAATAAGCAACAACTGTACGAATGTACGAATATGAAGAGTAAACGGAAAAACAGTGTTACAGTGTTGTAAGCTGTCCGGTTATGGGGAACTAAACACTTTGGTGTGGGAAAAAAGTGTCCGTGTCCGGTTATGGGAGGATTGTCCGCTCAAGAGAGAAAAATTTTAAAAATCCCTAAGTAATCTTTTGGTACTGCAAAAAGTGTCCGTTTATGGGAGGTGTCCGCTTAAGAGAGGTGTCCGTAAGGAGAGAGTACACTCTATTCTATATTTGTATAGGATGCGACTGTGAATGCACTTAGCCACAAGGAAGACTATGTCCATACTAAAGGTAAATCCCAGCGTTGTTTGTGGCGGTGGATTCATGTATTGCCACCCATATATTTAACGGTAACAGGACCGGACTCGAATAATGAAAAAAAATTTCTTTGTTACTACGTAAACATTGGACCGCGACTTGTTGTATGAAGGCATTGCTTATATGTATCTGTCACCCCTTTTTTCATTTGTTGCTATGCAAAACTAAGGGTGTATATTTTTTAAGCCCGTTTTACATCTGTCAAGATATTGATCAATTTCTAGATCTTGAAATAGATCAAGTTCTAGTTCTTAACTTGAAACTTGTTGTCGTATTACACTTGTCAATAAATTTGTCTTACATTTCAAGATCTAGTTCTTGAACAAGTTCTAGTTCTAAAATAATAACTTCTTCCTACTTTACATCTGACAATAAATTGCTGGGCAAAGTTGAAATGAAAGGGAATTTATTTTTGCAACGTTTTCGTACTAGGGAAATTTGGTGACATATATGTAAATGAAAAGAAACATTCATTTCATTCATTTTGCCGTAAGCATTTATCGACTCTACATTGCATAAACAACGAACGCTGAATGAATTTAGATAGAAATTAAACACAAACATACACTCCACATACAATAAACTAAATCCCCCAATAAATTACTAGAAAATTGAGGGAAAAATAGAACATGTTCGTCTTGGTCAATTTCTAGAACTTGACCAAGTTCTGGAAATTGATCAATTTATTGATAAATGTAAAGTAGTGAGCTTGAAGCTGAAAATTGAAGACAACTTGAACTATAAACTGAACTTAAAATTGAACTAGATATTGATAGATGTAAAATCCCAACTTGACAACCAAGAGCCCAAGTTCTAGAAATTGATCAATAAATTGACAGATGTAAAACGGGCTTTAACGAAGCGAATACATTTTAGTTTTTTGAAATTCTATTTTAAAAGTAAATATAATTACAGAACCATTAAATTCTTTTTTGTAAACAAAAATAATGTCACGATTTGAAAATGAACAAAACAAGGTATATTTTCATGCATGCTTGTTGTATGATTCATTTACAAATAAAAATAAATTACTACAAATATAGTTGCTTATACTATTAATTTGCAATAATTTAAACCTTTTCTATATATGTACATCAAGGTAAATGAATGCTTAGCTATATTTGCTTTCTTTATTGATTCACAGTTACGAAAATTTAAGCCATTGATGGTCCATAATAAACTTCTCCAAGGTGAACTAATATTTATCAATTTGTACACTCTAATACATTATAATGTGAACGAAATACGATAAGACTGAAAATATAAGTGTCCCTGTGGAGCAGGTATACTACTTTGTTTGATCATAACTTTGGGTTAAATGAAAGAGAATGAATCTAAGGCCCGTATGACACGATGCGAAATTTTGCAATAAATTTACATGTAAATTTTTATAAAAAAATTTTTTGAAAAATATTCTAAAAATTTTCATAATTTTTCGATATTGTTATACAAGCGTATATGACACTCATGCGTTATTATTACATAGTGGACGCATCGGGCCTTTAAATTCCTTTCTTTATGGACGTAGATAGCCTGAGGAGTTTTTAAAAATGATTTTATTTATTAGTTTATATTTCGTAAGATAAATAAAGTAGGGTTAGTTAGCTTCTTTTTATCATTGTTTTAACTGTGTCCAGTGAATTTCGTTAAGTTTCAATAACTTACGCATACATTTTTAATTTTCATTTATTTAGATCTAGAACATTGTTTAAATACGTCTTCAGGTATGATATGGAACAACGTCGAGAATGGCATCGTGAAACAATGGCGAGTTGGATTAAGGGTCAAACTGATTGTATGTCCATTGCCAGTGATTCCGAAATTTAGTGCACAGTCTGTAAAATATTGTTAAATAATTCTAAGAAATCGCACATAAAACATCACTTGGCATCGCAAACAGATACGCAGAAATTAGACCAGTTGGAATCGGATAATTTTAACGAAGAACTCTGTGAAACTTTAGTGGCGGCAAATATTCCATTAAATAAACTTCTTTAAAACATTTCCTCAAAAATATACTGGTCGAAATGTTCCTGATGAATCCACCTTACCCAAGTATTATGCACAGTAGAACTCATTACCATTACAATCAGTACCTATGGATAAGTGCCGACGAAACTGTCGATATATTAGGACGCTGTGTGGTAAATGTTGTAGTTGATGTACTACATCCAACTATTCCATATAACGCATATGCAATAGCAACAAAAGTTATAAATACAGTTGATGCGGAAACAGTTGCTAAAACCATTTACGAGAATATGCACCAAATGCTTCATTCGGACGACAGGTATAAAAAAATACTTTTATTTATCAGTGACAGTACTGCATATATGTTAAAAATAGGCAGACTATTAAAGGAAGCATATCCTAATATGCTGCATATTACTTGTGTAGCACCTGCTCTCCACAGAATCTGTGAATATATCAAAGACACCTTTACGGAAGTTGATAGACTTGTATCCGTAGTTTTCAAAAAAGCATCGCGAATAAACCAGCAAAATATGGTTTGAAGATATGGGCCTTAGTAGATTCTAGAATGTTTTATACATGCAACTTAGAAGTTTATGCAGGTAAACAGCCTTAAGGCCCATTAAATTGGATAACTCGGCAAGCTCTATAGTAAAACGAATAACGCAACCAATTTTGAACACAGGCCGAAACGTTACGATGGATAACTATTTCACATCTATACCACTAGCCAAAGACATGATTCAAATGAAAGCAACTATTGTCGGAACGTTAAGAAAAAATAAAAAGGAGATACCGCCTTTGATGTTGAATACTAAAATTAGACCACTAAATAGCAGCATATTTGCATTTTGCAAACCTATGGTTTTAGTTTCATAGCACGGGAACGATTTTCTAGGAATTATTGGAATTATTGGCGAAGTGTGCAACAGCACGTCGTCCAAAATATCATAGCCGTTCTTTTCATGTCATTCTACGTCATTTTGATGCATCGGTCGCTTCGTTGCGTGAAAGCGCGACCGACTTCTCTCTTAGCACGGACAAACCGAAACCAAACAAAATTGTTTCTATGTTATCTACATTTCATAGTGATGATAAAATCGATGAAGAATCTAGAGATGCTACAAAACCGGAGATAATCACGTGTTATAATTTGACAAAAGGCGGAGTCGATGTTGTAGATGAGCTGAAGTCAACTTACTCTGTCTCTAGGTTCTGTTGTAGATGGCCTCTAAGATTATTTTTTTCAATTTTGGATATAGGCGGTATCAATTCTCAAATAATATATAAAAATAATACCGAAATTATTCAAGACCGCAGATTATATTTGAAATAGTTGGCTCAAGATTTGATCAAACCACATTTGATAAATCGATCTCCAAAACAGAATTTGCCGGTGAGTTTACGTACCCGAATTCGAAAAATTTGTAACATGAAGGAATCAACAGTTGTGCGAGAGGTTTCCTCGGGTTTTTGTGCGTTTTGTCCTAGGCGAAAAAATCGAAAAAGCAAGAAACATTGCGAGAGGTGCAATAAAGTGATTTGTACAGAACATGCTAAATATGTCTGTCCCTCATGTTCCAACGTCCATAGTTCCTCAGATCAAAGTGATTAGCATTTTAGAGAATACAGGATTTTTTGCAATTTATTTTCGATTACAATTTTATTATTTTTATTTTATTAGCAAATGTTAGAGATTTTAAATTTTTATAAGCAAATAACATATTTAAAAAAACAATAAATATTGATTTTGACTTAAAAATACTAGTTTTATTTGCATCCTGACGTTATATAAAAAAAAATATGAAGCGTGAGAAAAATGCTCACGCGTGAGGGCTCACGTTCCACAGAATGGCGCGAGTTCCGCAGGGTTAATAGCTTCACATATTTTTGTGCAAGTTGGTGTCTTATTTTTAAAGAAAAATGAATGCACGTGCCTTCTAATCGTACTTTTTGATACTTCATCTAATTTATTGTAAACATCTCGGCAACTTCGTTTTCTTAAAGGAGATTGTGTAAACTCCAGACATTTCAATTTCCTTAATAATGTCAAACATAGTATTCCTACCAATCGCTGCTTCCCTTGAGGTTTGACGAACAGCAGCTGTTTTGGACTTAGCTTAGCTGCTAGCTTTGTTCTTAAAATACACATTATAAGCCATCTGTCTCTGTCCACTTTTTACAATTTTACCTTTACGATTTTTTGATGGACCTAATAAAGCTGCGTCATCCATGCTTTAAAACGATTGCGATTAAATAAATGAAATAAATTAATGAGTGATAAAATATTTTTAGAAAATGAGGTTTTCCCTTTATAATCTCTATAAGGAACTATCTTTAACGAATATTAATAATAATAGCACGATAAACAACTAGTAAAATACGCAATTGACTAGCACTGACAGAAATACCGGTAAGTACTGAAGCAAACCGCTACTTTGATAGAACTAAATAAACATAATTTTGCCTGCATTAAAGCGGCCTCTATTTTAGCCAATCACAAGCTCTTATTTTAAGCCCTATCTTTCCCAACGGTTTATTCTTATTTGGAATGCCGTATACGTATGTAAATATAGGTATAGTTGTTTTCAAATTATAAGAATATAACTTTGAACGGCTCTAATGCTTTTATTGCACCACCTTCTGTGATGATAATTATTATATGTACCTGGTCTCCTTATTGAACGGGTACGGTTTACCTATTTGCAACGTATGAATCTAGAGGCCGTATTGACTATAAATTAGGGCCCTATAATATAATAATAAAACGCTGTTAATTTCAAGTATATAATAAAAAATATCTGTATATTGGGTTTATATACAAAGAAAAAATTACAAATCGTGTGGCAACATGTGTAGTGACATATAGATATATAAAACTAATTTATTTGTAATACACAATAAAATTCTTATGTGCCACCGCATTTCATAAATAATCTGTGATTGAGTCGTCTTGCAAATCGGTGTCTGTGTCTGAATCGTATTGCAAATTTATAATCAAAGGTGCTACTATTTTGTACATGCGCATATATTCGTCCTCTTTTGCTATTGCGTGTTTAACAGCATTTTTCCAATTTACAGCAGTTATATGTTCCATAGCATTTTTTATGTGTGTTACACTGCTTTCACTAAATTTCGGTGTTTGATTTGTTCGTCTTATGGTATGTTTCAGTTGGGCCCATATCAATTCAATGGGATTGAAAATGCAATGGTATGGTGGTAAACGCAAAATTTTATGTCCTGCTTCTTTAGCTCTGTTATCCACATAATAATCCTTTAAATATTCTTTTGTCTTCATCACCTCTATTAATTGGTTTTTTGTATAATGATCCTCAAAATATAAATCATTTGCTTCTAAAAATGTTTTAATATGTTTCTTATTATTACATTTTGTAGAAACTTTGGTTAGCTGTCGAGAATGATACGGAGCGTTGTCCATCACAATCACACTATTTTTTGGTAAATTTGGCAGCAAAGTGTCCAGAACCATTCTTCAGATAAAGATGAGGTCATATCTTCATGGTAATCTAAACTTGAGGATTTAACATTTTTAGCAGATAATAGCGGCTGTCGGATCCATCCTTTTTCTGACCCAGCATGAAGAATGATTATTCTCTTCCCTCTCGAAACCGGCGCGTCCAACTAACACATACTTGAACTATCCACCCAACCTTTGCAAATAGTGTCATGGGTGTCATACCACGTCTCGTCTAAATAACATATTAATCGTCCTTCCTGTCTATACCTTCTAATTGCCGTTAAGTATTCATATCGAAGTTTCTGTAACCTCGGGCTTTCCATAATTGTGCGACGTTTGTCTATAGTGCCAAACATGAAACCAGCTTTCTTAGCGTCCGCCACAAGGTTGCTTTAGAACACTGAATATTTATAGGCTCATCACTGATTCTTTTATGTAAGCAGTCAATTGTAGATACAACATTTCCTCTGTAGAAGGAGTATACTTGCTGCCTAATAGTATCAATTTCATACCTTCAATTTTTCTCGGTGCTCCTTTGTCACTTCTTTGCTTTCGAGGCCCTGCGTTATTCTTAGTTATTTTATATATTGTTCCAGAAGGCACCTTGGTTATTTGCGACGTTCGTTGAATGTTCTGGGTTTGTAGTTCGTTATTTTCTTCCATCTGATATATGTTTTCTCTGTCGTGCTCCAACAGTATTATCACTATCCACATCATAATCACTAACACTTTCAGCAAAAGGTCGCCACATGTTCGTTAAGTAAAGAGAGAAAAATCAAATATGTATACAGCAGTAAAGATTAACAATAAATGATATATAGACTCAATATTAGATGTAATATATACCAACTCGCCTAACTATATTTACTTAAATTTTGTTTAGTAAATATAAGCACTTATTTCATCTAAATTGTAATTTAATGACTATTTAACTATATATAATAAGTATATATTCAAATTAGCAACTGTTCGTACTTATATTATTATTAAATTTTATTTCATCTAAATTGCAGTAATTACAATTTACTTAAATTTTGTCAATACGGACCTCAGCAGTTTGTTTGCGTAAAAGATAATCGTATTGAGCGGCCAGGTAGTTATTGCCGCAGGTGGTGCAATAAAAGCATTAGAGCCGTTCAAAGTTATATTCTTATAATTTGAAAACAACTATACAATAAGAGCCCTGTTAACGGCTTAAAGCGACTTATTTTGAATTTTCGGAATTTAAGACTGGGTATACCTATACTCTTGTACCTCATAATTTTTTTCTTTCTTTGAGAATTGCAAACATAATAAAATAAATTACTTGATAATATAGGATTTATAAAGTGTTTATCTTGAACTCTTTAAACACCAGTCAAATATCTACATCATTCAAAATTCTATCAATTATGCACAATATGTCATTTGCATATTTGGGTTACATTAGTTATTACAATGAAGGTATCTCTCCAGTGATGCGTACTGATGATTCTATAGTAAGATGAAACACGTGTCTGCATATCTGGAGAAATACTTTCACACAAATATGTACTTGTATTCTGTTCTCCACACCCGATTTTTATTCATATTTTATATTATTAAAAATATTTTTGTTTTGAACTAAGCTTATTTAAGCCTTTCCTTTAAATGGGTTGGAGGGGACGGCAGATTGGGCCCTGCCACAAAACTTTGTCACAAGCCGTCGCTGGATCACTGTATATTCCAGATATAACATCTTTGGATTTTTACCTCAATAATTGCAGAACTTTTGGAATGTAAATACTTTTCGTACCCAAGATAACGTTGAAGTGACCTTAAGCGAATTCTTCTATTCCAAACCAACGAAATTAGTTTTAGTTGGCTGCTTGTTGTCATACAGAATAAGCAAATTGCTTGAATTTAATTTTCTTTAAATAAATGTGTTTCAAATTTACTTTTGTTTTATTTTAACTGAGCATTTGCAAAGCATTTATCTCACGCACTTATTCATCATTTCTACGGTCATTGTTTATTTACGATTTAATTTAATGAAATACCGAGATATCAAAAATTATCTTTAATATCTATTATATATCTTTTATTATTTATTATGTCTTTTGAGAAAATTCTGATAATATTTTCAGGTTAAGTGTCATACTGACCTTAAGATTAATATATTGACTAATTTTAACGTCAGCATGACACTGAACCTGAAAATTTTATCAGAATTAACTCAATAGGATGATATAAATTAAGACGTTTTTCACTCTATGGCCACCGTCAACCAAGATAATTTTTTATGTCTCGGTAATATTAATAGTTATTTGTACTAACGATCGCGTCGAACCTATATTGTTATACAATAAAAATTGAGGGTACATAAATACGTATATATCTATCTTAAGTACACATATTCCTAAACAATAAACGCGAATGAGTCATAAGTCTTTCTAAACTACAGCACGTATAGCTTTAACGACACTAAACGCAAATTACTTCAAAAATTAAATATTTAGAAATTCCCTGTACAATTACGCCTTAAGTGGAAGTTATAATTTAAGAAAAGCTCCTACATACATACTACTTACACAATTTGTTAACCGCTCTTCTATTGTATTCGAGTTAATCTCCAAGTAGAGACACACATTTCGTACTGTTAAATGAGTGGTGGTAGTGGTGGAAATTATCTACAATATTTGCACCATATAAAGGCAGAATTTGAATCTTTAAATTACGAGTATTGAATTGAGTAATACCATCGAATATATACTTGAAACGGTGGAGTGTAAAACGTTAGAAATTCTCGTAAAATTAACAAGTTCTTGTAAAGAAGAGACAACAAGAATGAGTGCTTTAGTTTTTAATACGTGCAACGTTGTTTTCGATTCGATTTATTATTGCCTTTTATGGATTATTCTACTTTAAAATATCAATAAAATTTTGGCGTTAGCACGGTGAAAATTTGTGTGTGTTTTAATATATAAAGTACAGTAGATAATAATAGAGGAAATTATGACTTTGATCAAGGAGGACGATCAAAATAGAGCCGTGAATTGTGGTAGAAACGAAATAATTATTCCAAAAATCGACAAGACGTAAGTATGGTGCTATCATTTGTTTAATTTATTTCTGTGTGTTAGTTAATAAAAGATAATCTACTAATGTGGAATCAATTCAAATATAATTCTATTAAAATAGATTTAGGGATTAAAATAATACGGTCTAATTCAATTGATTTTACGCTGTATTCAAAAGTATAGTTTATTTCAAATTATAAGAATATAACTTTGAACGGCTCTAATGCTTTTATTGCACCACTTCTGTGATGATAATTATTATACCTGGTCTCCTTATTGAACCGGTACGGTTTACCTATTTGCAACGTATGTATCTAGGGGCCGTATTGACTATAAATTAGGGCCCTATAATATAATAATAAAACGCTGTTAATTTCAAGTATATAATAAAAAATATCTGTACATTGGGTTTATATACAAAGAAAAAATTACAAATCGTGTGGCAACATGTGTAGTGGATACATACAGATATATAAAGCTAATTTATTTGTAATACACAATAAAATTTTTATGTGTCACCGCATTTCATAAATCATCTGTGATTGAGTCGTCTTGCAAGTCGGTGTCTGTGTCTTAATCGTATTGCAAATTTATAATCAAAGGTGCTACTATTTTGTACATGCGGATATATTCGTCCTCTTTTGCTATTGCGTGTTTAACAGCATTTTTCCAATTTACAGCAGTTATATGTTCCATAGCATTTTTTATGTGTGTTACGCTGCTTTCACTAAATTTCGGTGTTTGATTTGTTCGTCTTATGGTATTTTTCAGTTGAGTCCATATCAATTCAATGGGATTGAAAATGCAATGGTATGGTGGTAAACGCAAAATTGTATGTCCTGCTTCTTTGGCTCTGTTATCCACATAATAATCCTTTAAATATTCTTTTGTCTTCATCACCTCTATTAATTGGTTTTTTGTATAATGATTCTCAAAATATAAATCATTTGCTTCTAAAAATGTTTTAATATCTTTCTTATTATTACATTTTGTAGAAACTTCGGTTAGCTGTCGAGAATAATACGGAGCGTTGTCCATCACTATCACACTATCTTCTGGTAAATTTTGCAGCAAAATGTCACAAAACCATTCTTCAAATAAAGATGAGGTCATATCTTCATGGTAATCTTCTTTCTATAGTGTTTTCGCAATTTCGTTTCTCTGGAACTACATGAGCATTTTCCACAATATAGTGAAATTCGCGTAAACATCTGAAAGTATTTGAAAATCGGGAGTGTTTCAATTCTGAATACTGGAATACAGAATAGTTGCCTGTCTAACATTTTTTCCAAATATCTCCAAACATTAGGTGCGCAAAGTTTTGATTAATACGGTGCAGTTTTCACCCACCCACTCACATATTTGTTCTTTGTCTTCAATCGTTAATTTTTTAGGACGGTATCCTTTGAGATTTTTGTTAATTCTACAGGGTTATTCAAAAGTTAGTTACATTTTTAAACTGCTGTAATTTCCTTATAAAGTAAAGTATACACAAATTAAAAGCAGGTTTTTATTGTTAAAATAATGGGGTTTATTACAAAGCAAATCACTTCAGTGCAAATTTTGAATATGTCCGCCATCTTGTTCTTCAACAAGAAGCAGCCTTTCTTATATATCGTGGACAACATCGTGTAGTAAATTAACTGTTTGAAAGATAAGACCTTTATGTTTCAAAGACAGACCTGTCTGATTCAAAGACAAGTAGGAGTTGGGGTTGGCGCATGCGCATTGACGTTTCACCCTTAAAAATACAAAATGAACCTGCATAAGAAAATACATGGGATTTTGAGCTAGAACCCCCATAGCTTATCTACTATCCCCAGTTCATAACACAAAAATAGTGCGAGCGTGGTTAAAAAAAAATTTCAGTTAGGACTTTTCTCTTTGGGGGACTCTTAAAAATGTTGTGTATCCATCTACACAGGAACTGTATCAGTAAATCGGACGAGCCTGTCGAGAAATTTCTCCAGAAATATTGCGACGGGTTGTACTGAATCACAAAAGGCGATTGGAAAAATGTATCCGTCTTTAAGGTGATTTAGTTGATTTGAAATATTGTTCGTTAAATTGATGCTTTTGTTTTGTTTGTTCTTTAATGTTGAATAAAATTTGTCAATTGTTTTCTTGCTTCATGGCACTCTTATTATTGCAATAACAAACTAATATCTACTGATAGCATAAAAGCGCAGAAGAATTAAAAAATGAAAAATTTCCATCGAAGTTTGGTATTAGGGGTTCTTGAGTGACTTGTAAAAACTTTTCCTAATACTTTTTTGCTCTACCTCAATCGCTAATATGACAATACTTGAAACACTACTTTTTATTTTAATTATAGTTGGCTGGATATTGACTTTCTTAAAACTCTATTCACACGAAAAGGTGCATACACAACTGATAAAAATTTTATATTGATTGCTTTCAGAATAAAAAAGTTATTTGGGTGCCCCCATGAAAAGTGAAACGCACTGTATATATATATATATATATATATATATATATATATATATATATATATATATATATGGTAAATTTAATTTGCTGGCGATTTAAGGTCTGGTTTTACTTCAAAATATATATATTTAAAATAGTCCTACATGTTTCGGCAAAGTGCCTTTTTCAAGGAGTATAAAATATAAATGACAGTATATTAATGTGGTACGTGGATAAAATTATTAAAAGATACATTCCAATTGAATAATAATAAATCATGCCTTAGTATTCCAAAATAGATAGACAACAAAAACAGGGAAACACAAGACATGAGTTATCATTACGTATGCGCCCGTGGAGCGTCTTAAGATGCAAAACTGTCGGCATTCGCCTTAAACGAGAAGGAAAACCACAAGAACCCACTCGGACAACCAGACAGAAATCAAAACACTGAACTGCCAACGAATATCATACCAAAGACTCATGGCAATTTCAAAATTTCATCAAGGAACAAAAAGTACCAACTATTCACAAAATTATATCACTTGATGTAGAATCTTTATATACTAACATTCCTGCAGATCTAGCTATAAACATAATAGAATCCAAATGGGATGAAATTAGTCCACACACATCACTAAATAAAAACGAATCTATTAGAGGTATACACTTCTGTCTCGACAACACATATTTTCACTACAAAAATCATTTTTATAGTCAAACATTTGGTATTGCCATGGGCTCTCCTTTAGCTACTCCTATTGCAAGTCTGGTAATGGAACATTTGGAACAAAACGTTGTCAATTCTTTAGACTTCCACCCCATTTTCTTCAAAAGATATGTTGATGATATCATAACATGTATTCCAACGAATAAAATAAACTATCTTTTAAATAAATTCAACAATTTTCACAACAAATTAAAATTCACTATTGAAGAAGAAATTAATAACAGTATTAATTTTCTTGATATTTCTTTAAGCTATGAATTACCACTCAAATGCTCCTACAGTATTCAATAAAATGATTATAAATAATCTGACTGAGCAGTAAAACTATCACATACTCAATACAGAAAAGATAACATCAAGAAAATTAAAGCAATCTTAATAGATAATAATTATCCACCACAACTTGTAGACCAAACAATTAAAAAAAGAGTACACCAAATATACAACACTGCAGACACCAATAACAATTTAAACAATGACACAACATATATCACGATTCCATATGTTCCACAATTATCAGAAAAAATACACTTGAAAAAAATATGATATAGCTACAACATATAAACTTAGTAATACTAATAAACATTTTTTGTCAAAACTTAAACCTAAAATAGAAAAAAAATCGAGAAACACATGTCATCTATAAAATACCATGTCGCGATGGCGATAGTTACTACATAGGCCAAACTAAACAATATTTATACAAAAGAATACAAGCCCACAAATACTCTAAAACAGACAAAACTGCTTTATCTACACACAAACTACAACGCGATCACCATTTCGATTTTCAAAACACACAGATAATTAATAAAGAACAACACACAATGAAAAGGGAAATTAAAGAAATGATTAGTATTAAACAGGAAAAAAATTCAATTAACAACAGAAGTGATATAAAAAATTTAAGCAGTACATACTATAACTTAATTACGTAACCATCTGCAATTTACCATCATAATATATGTTGCTATTATATAATTATATATCTTAAGTTATTCAAATATCTATACACTTGCTTATCATGCTGGCAGTTCCGTGTTTTGATTCCTGTCTGGTTGTCCGAGTGGGTTTTCGTGGTTTTCCTTCTCGTTTAAGGCGAATGCCGACAGCTTTGCATCTTAAGACGCTCCACGGGCGCATACGAAATGATAACTCATGTCTTGTGTTTCCCTGTTTTTGTTGTCTATCTATTTTGGAATACTAAGGCATCATTTATTATTATTCAATTGGAATATATATTGGAATAATTTTATCCATAGCAACTACACATGTATGACATTAATAACCTGTCATTTATATTTTATATTCCTTGAAAAAGGCATGATTTGCCGAAACATGTAAGACTATTTTAAATATATATATAATATATTTTGAAGTAAAGCCAGACCTTAAATCGTCAGCAAAATTTACCATACATACAAAGGTCACGAAATAATTATCTATTATATATATATTGGATATTATATAAGCGATGCATTTTGAGTTATTTTTATTATACCGATTTTTTAGGTCATCTGTGCAAATGTTTAAAGAAAAAGTGGAATAAAAAATGATATACTGAAGTGACAGGGTTAAAATTATTATTAATTATTAAATAAATTATACTTATGTGCGCGTCAGAGGAACATAAATTTTTCAAATAAAAACATAATTATAGGGCATTCACTTTTCTGTATCACTTAACATAATTTAAAAAAAATAACTTCAGGGTATTTTCTATCACATTTGTTTAAATAATTTCTTTGTTTATTAATTTTGTTATTTAAATTTTGACTAATCGGTTCCTTAAAATATTGTTTACAAAATCTTTGAACCTAAACGAATAACTAATTAATAGAACACGTAATTATTTAAATTATGGGGAAAAACATACATTATAACCGGTGCCCACTCATCTGTGTAGAGAAACAAACACAACATAAGTCTAGTGTAAATAACTAAATTATCATTTAAAATATTAAAATGCATTCCAAAGCAAGTGTTTTAAAATTAAAACGCTTGATGAAATTGATAATGAATTACTTCAAGAGCAGGTATTCTTTCCACAAATTATCGTCTTCTAACCTCTTCGATAACCCGGCATATATCAACAGATGTACTTTTATCTATTTGCATTCAAATCAGTGAATAACCTCTATGGGATTTAGCGTTTAACAAGACGTTATTTTACGAATTTCTTTTCCTATCTTAGTCAAATTTGTCACAGAAAGTATTCCGTCTATTTGATAAATATCGATACAACACTTAAACATAATTATCTGAGCCAGATATTCCGGAAAGAATTCAGGAATTATTTACAAAATGTTTCTGTAATTTTCATACATATGTCCATATAATAGATACTTTAAATCTCGCACATATTTTTTAATCAAAATACACACAAATCTACTCAAGATACTGAAAATATTTCTATTTTTTTATGTAATATTGTAACACGTGAATATCCTCAATATTAATTAACGATTACACGGGTCAACACAAAATTTGACTTTGACTTTAAAGCATAAAATTTCGATATTTTAGGTCGTAATTAGACGAAAAAAAATATATGACTGAAAAAGTTTGCTTTTGTATTTAGGAGACCGATTGAACAATATTTTTCAAAATCTGTGGTTTTAATTTTTAATTGAAGATGAAACCATTCAAATAAATATGTATATTATTTTTATTAAGTTTTACTATCAAAATAACTTACAAAAAAGTGGAAAATAATTTAAAAGTGCACGCTTTGACTTTTTCTTTTAGGTTCATAAGTACTTTCTCTCAATAAACCCCAAATATAGTCTCCCATCATGTTTTCATTGTATTGGCCTTGATAACGTTGTTCGAAGCTCATAATGTCCTGATGAAAACGTTCTCCTTGCTCTTCTGAATACGCTCCCATGTTGTTTTTAAATTTATCTAAATGAGCATGCAGCATATGTACTTCTAATGACATCATGCAGCCCATGGCCTTAAATTTTTTTAGCATCACAACTAACTTTTCGTAGTTTTCAGCTTTGTTATTTCCTAAAAATCCAGAAACTACTGCTTTAAAACTGTTCCAACTCGCTTTTTGAGTACAATTCAGCAACGTTGGAAATTTTTCATCGACGAAAATCTGTCTAATTTGCGGACCAACAAAAACCCCAGCTTTAACTTTTGCTTCTGATAACTTCGGAAAAAACTTTTTCAAGTATCGAAAAGCTTCTGAAGTTTCATCCAGTTTTTTAACAAATTGTTTCATCAACCCTAACTTAATGTGCAGATTAACACTTTTTCCGCTTCAACAATCGGCTCAAATGCTACGTTTTGTTTTCCGACACAAAGTTCTGTTCTTACAGGCCATGACCGTTGAATATAGTGCTTAGCATCCGCTCTGCTATCCCATAAGCACAGATAACACGGATACTTTGTATATCCGCTCTGTAGTCCCATTAGAAATCCCACCATTTTAAAATCTCCAATCAGCTGCCAGTTATACTCGCGATACTTTACAGATTCAAGCAAGACTTTTACACTGTCATAATTTTCTTTAAGATGTACTGAGTGAGCGATTGGAAGAGATGGGAATTTTTATTTCCGTTGTGTAATAAAACAGCTTTTAAGCTTTTTGTAGAGCTGTCAATAAATAAACGCCATTCGCTAGGAACACAGGGTATGCCAATTTCTTCGAACATACCTTTTATGTCATTGCAAAAACAAAGTCCATTTTCTTTTGTGAAAAACGTTGAGAATGTTTCATGCCTAGTCCGCTGATCCGTGATATTAACATCATCAAGCAAATTCCACTGTTTTAAGCGAGAGCCTAAAAGCTCTGCTTTATTTTTTGGGAAATTTAAATCTCTTATCAAGTCGTTAAAATCTTCTGTAGTAATAAGATGGTGTTTTGGTTGTTCTGGTGTAAGTGAAAACTCCTTATCGGAATTACTTTTATTAGAACTAAGAGATGAGCTACTTTTCTGCGATAATTTTTTCCGTGGCTCAGGTACTGGTCGTGTAAGGTCGTGTGCAATTGGAGCAGAAGAAGATTCAAGGTCAGGATATTCGATAGGTTTTGCATTTTTACTTCTACGTCTTTTACTCGGATTCACAATGCAAAAGTAGCAGTCATTGACGTGGTCTTTTGGTTGTCGTCAGATCCTTGGTATTGCAAATTTCATGGACCTCTTCTCACCTCTATACCAACCTAAAATGTAGAAATAAAAATTAATATGTCTATTATATTTGATTCACCGCTTAATTAAAAATTGCTTACCTTCCAAACATCTTTTACAATAACTGCAAGCAACATGTGGAGCCCATGGCTTATCTTGATGCCGAACAGGACAGTCAAAATATGCTTCGTAGGCTTCACAGAGAACGTCAGATGTTTTTAGTTCGTATTTTACGTCTCGAACTTTAATAAATTGGCCACATATACAGCAAAATGCATCAGCATTATATTTACACTTTCGCGACGACATTTTAAGTTTTTCTGGACTTATACAAAACACCTGATCGTTGTTTATCACTCGAGTGCCATCTAGCGGCACTATGTGAACGTAAAAACCCCACTCTGATCGCGCGGTATTTTTGAATGTATTAAAATTAATTAAAATTTATAAAAAAAAAACAAAAATGAGTATTATTACTATAACTATCACAAAAGCAAACTTTATACCAAAAAAAGCTATTTTCTTTTCGTTTTTGTGCATAATTAACCGAAAAATCATAAAATAAACTTTAGGACAAAGAACGAAAATTTTTTTGTAGAGTCGTGTTATATGCAAACTTCTATAGTTTTTTTTTGCATTTTAGAAGACAGAACAGGCTCTTTTATCTATAACTCTCTCACTTCTTAGCGGATTTTGTTAAACAATTTGAATTTCCTGTCATAAGTCATTATTTGTTATCTTTACATGCTTATTTTCGTCCTCTTTTTTATTCTTCATATCGTCATCTTCTCCTAAAAAAAAAATAAGAAAAATTTCCATAACTATTGAGATACTATTACATGGGTAGACACGAATTGGGGACCTATATGAAATTATAACGAAGGGTTTAGTTTTGTACCTGGAAATGTGTCACGAATTGAGGACCAGACTTCTTAATACATAATTGATGTAATCACTATACTCATTTATTTGCAAAATACAGTGTCAAAGACTAGATATAAGAATGTATTTATACTTGATAGTTTATTTTTAAAAAAGTACGAATCCAGATAAAAATAGATATTTATTTCACAATTGACAAAGAATCCATTTAAACATACAATAATTATACATATTTACATTTAATATTTACACTTTATGAGAATATGATGCAAATTTTACAAAATCAATACGTTTTAAAAAACCGTTGTTATATTCTGACATTTTAGAAGTTAACATATTTAATCTATGTCTAACAATTTTGTTGTTACATTTGACTGGCTCCTTAAGGCTTTGAATACGAATATAAGTATCTGTTTGAAAATTGTTCAAAACGTTTAGAAATAAATATAATGAAGAATGCATCGAATAGACATTTGAATTAAACCTAAAATGAAAGGATGCACTTGTAGAATTTTCTGTAGTTACAACAACTTCGGCCCAAACAGTTGGTGGAAATAAAGAATCTTCCCCAATATAATTATCTACTAAATAGTCAGCTAAATCTACCGCAGCTTGATGCATACAGTCGGGCTGAAATTTGGCGAAATCCAATGCAAAGCAATCTCCAACCTCCTCGGGTTTAAAAAAAATCAATCAAAAAAATATCTCATCCATTTTCCAGTTTCACTTTTTCATCTCGGTATTCTTTAGCCAACCCTAATCTCTGTATTTTCCTGTACCAAGCTTGTCCAAGATGAAAACTACATCCTGTGATCTTCGTGGTGGGCCATTGCGCAGAAATTGCTTTGGGAATAGCTAGTTCATAATCAGCTACAATAATTTTTTAAGCAAATATTAAATTAGCATTACAACACTTTTCTTTAAGAATAACAAAAAGTCTTTCGTATGTAGACCGAAGTTTATTCGATAATAAAAAAAATCCACAGGTATATAATGGCCGTTTTCTACAACATGAATTGTGAATAATTGTAAAAAATATTTCGTACAATATCGAAATGTTCCGTAGAGATACATTTTCTCACTATTACACATAAATTTTAAATTAGTATCGCACGAAAATACTATAATATTGTTAATTTTATCAGTGGCCAAGAGAAATGGTTCATTTTCAATTGTCTTTAAATTTAATGTTGGCAGAATATCTAAAACGTCTGAAATACTGCTTGGTAAACGCAGTTGGACTTTACGTCTTTGGTAATACATATTATTTCTAATGTATGTGATATCTGTTCTTGTCAAAAAGTCCATTGTATCAGTTTTCCTTTATTACGAATGAATTATTTTTGATGGCCGTTCTGTCATATCTTTTGTAGCTTTCCGTTTGCTTGCCACACTCAAAATCTGCCTATTTAATTTTTATATGTCCTTTTTCATGATTATGCAATGTTTCTTTTCTTGAAATTATATTATTTGAATCAAGCATAAAAACTTTTGCATTGCACTTACTCACAGCACAAGTCCAAAACATTTCACCACTTTTAAAAACCTTTTTTTCACGATACTTATTCCAACACAAGTAACGATTTTGCCTTTTCACATAAGATCATTTTAATTTAGCTCATTTTCACTCACTTACAAGACAGCTCAAATTAAACTAAATCTATAGAAAAAACAAATTACTTATACCTAAAAATATAGAATTTAGAAAGTTTCCTATCCTAATAAAAATCTCGTTAACGCAATCAACCCTCATTACCTATTATAATCTTTAGTACGCTCCGCAATTCGGTGCACTTATTTTGTCTGTTCAGATAGTGGTCACCAATTCGAGAACACCATATTACATACCTTTAAATGTAAGTATTAGACAAAGATAGTGTGATAGTGATAATTCTTGTGTTAGATTCGATTTTATAAAACACACGGTAATTAAAAATAACTGTATTGATAAAAAGTATACTAATAACTAGGGAAACCCAAATATACAAGTGAAAATCCCAAAAATATGAGCATAAATATGCAAATCATTTAGTCAAAATATGCACAAAAATGTTGAAAATATGCAAATAAATTTTTAATTTTTCTGCATACTGAACTAAACCTAAATATGCATTTATTACAGAAAGCAGGTTGTCCTTAGTTGTAAAAACAGTAAACCACTAAATGTTTCTCCAAGTTCTCAGTTAAAAAATTTTGTCTCCTGTGAGTGCATTTGTTTTTTCTAACTCTTTAGAAGCAATGAGGTAAGATTTTGGCAGAATCTCGTCGCTAAGAACACCAATCAATACTTGAGCAATAGAACGTCCTGTTGAATCGGTGATTTCATCAATACATATTGCTATGAATAGTGGTTTGAAAATTTATCACGCCACCATCCACAACTAGTTTTCCCAACTAGGTTTCTCAGCCGGTGAATTTTCAAATATGAGACTTCTAACTTCTCGAGTTCCACTTAGGAAAAGTATTCTAAAAGTAAGGTGAGCGCCAGTGAAATGTTCCCAAAAATTTATTTACTTATTTTATTAATTAATTAGTAATAATGGAGTGTCAAATGAAACAAACGCAAGATAAAAATTTAAAATAAATATTTAATATAAAAATTAAAAAAATAAAAAATTTATCTTTATAAAGCATAAAGACAATGTATTATACAAAAATACTTGAGGTAAAAACATTCATTGAAAATTGACAGCTAAATGAATGGAAAACATCCTCTTAATGACACCGATCAAAACTTATCTAAAAATAATCAAGTTTAATATTAATTTCTCCCCAGAGAACCACACTATATAATCAGATACTGATACACGAACAAAAAACTTACACGTGTCCTATCGACACCCACAAAAACCCTTGAATCCAATCGGACAAACTTTTCAATTATAATATTAACATAGAATTTTAATATTTAACTGTATTATCTATATTCTTAAATTAAATCCCTTAATTACTTGTTTTAATATAATAGAAATATACTATGGTTTGCGAATGTTGAATCTGTCTTCTTTAGTTTATATGACCTTATGTGTTCTTTTACCCGTATAATAAAACTTCGACCAGTCTGACCTATACATACACTTTTACAATTATTACAATATAATTTGTACACTCCTGATTTATTATTGATATCTCTTTTAGGTTTTGCGTTAAAAATGAAATTACTTGTTTTTACATATGGTTTGTAAGGTATACTAACATTACTATTATTTTTTGAAATTATATTTCCAATTTGCTCGCTTATTTTACCGAGGTAAGTTAACGAGACAAATTGTTTCAAATTAGCACTATCTTTAGGATATACTAAACTAAGGGCCACTTGTAACTGTTTTTTCTTTAGTATACTGTCAATTACGTTACTTTTATAACTATTGTTTACCGCTATTTGTTATATAGTATTGATTTCAACAAAAGATTCATTAGACAAAGGAATATTTAATGCTCTCTGTATCATAGAATTAAAAAATGAATGTTTGTGTGTCTTAGGGTGTACACCCAACATGTTTTCAAAAATACCACATAAGGAATGCTTAAGGTTAATAGAAAACATATTAGTAAAGAAAAATACAAACCCGGTTGTTATACACGAAATCATATCTCTAACGGAGTTAGTCACCAACCAAAGTTACTATACATTTAACAACAAATTCTACAAACAAACAGAAGGTCTGGCAATGGGCTCACCTCTAAGTCCTCTATTAGCTGAAATTTTCATGAAGCATATTACAGAAAAAATTCTTTCATCACAACTAGGTAAAAAAAATATTAAATTTTGGTATCGGTATGTAGACGACATCCCAGCTTGCTTTAAGGGTACTCATAGACAACTACAAACATTTCTGAACTACATAAATTCAATCCAATCTAATATCAATTTTACAGTAGAAATAGAAGAGAATAACAGTATTAACTTCCTGGATTTAAAATTAAACAAATTAGATCAGAGTTTAAAATTTGATATATATCGTAAACCTACTTTCACTGATTGCATTATTCCCAAAGATTCACTACACCCTAAGACACACAAACATTCATTTTTTAATTCTATGATAGATAGAGCATTAAATATTCCTTTGTCTAATGAATCTTTTGTTCGTGAAATCAATACTATAAAACAAATAGCGGTAAACAATAGTTATAAAAGTAGCGTAATTGACAGTATACTAAAGAAAAAACAGTTACAAGTGGCCCTTAATTTAGTATATCCTAAAGATAGTGCTAATTTGAAACAATTTGTCTTGTTAACTTACTTCGGTAAAATAAGCGAGCAAATTGTAAATATAATTTCAAAAAATAATAGTAATGTTAGTATAGCTTACAAAGCATATGTAAAAACAAGTAATTTCATTTTTAACGCAAGACCTAAAACAGATATCAATAATAAATCAGGAGTGTACAAATTATATTGTAATGATTGTAAAAGTGTATATATAGGTCAGACTGGTCGAAGTTCTATTATACGGGTAAAAGAACACATGAGGTCATATAAACTAAAGAAGACAGATTCAGCATTCGAAACCATCTTATTACAGAAAGGCATACATTTGGTCATCATAAAATATTGCATTTGGCCGAGAAAGGTCGCAAATTAAATCTTTTAGAGTCACTTGAAATGTTTAAAAGCGAACAATAGATATTGTTCTTAACGACCAGTTGGATCTTATATATACACCTCTTTTCCAATGTTGTATATAATAGTTAAGTATATAGTAGTAATTTTAAATAACATCATAAACCACCCCCATATATTTTTGTGTCATTTATAAGATCTATATGTAGGCCTGTAACTTTTGCAGTTTGATAATGACATTGTATGTCGAAACCGCGGTCACTATTACATGTGAATAAAGTGGTATAACAAAGTTATTGTTATATTTTATTTTATTATTTTCAATTGAAATGAATTTTTCGAGAAATAAAAAAATGCTTTTTTTTGGGTGAAAATTTTCTAAAACATTTTCAGACAACCAAAGGAAAAACGCAGGTTTACATTCAAGCAAAAAATTTCGTTGTGCATGTTAGCAACTGTAGAATTCACTAGTTACTGTTCGATGTCTATAATGGCACCTTTTTATCCAAGGGAAGCTCAAAACAAGGGCATGTCCGAAACTCTAGCCGGATTAGTATTCAGTTTCTACGCTATGGTGGTGTTTCTGTCATCTCCAGTTTTTGGAAAAATTGTAAGTATATTTTATCGTTTATTTCGTTAATTCATTTTGCACAATTTCTATGGTAAACTAAAAGATTAATATCTATTAGATTGATCAAACTAGATTCAAGAAATTGTTACCTTGTAATTGTAGTTATACACTTTTGTAAATACTCATATGATGACCATAGTTGCGCATATTGTCCAGAATGCAGGCATGTATTGTTGGGACAGTCGCCCGATGCGAATAGCAAAGAGAGTAGTTAGGCCCAAGCTATAGTACTATGTAAATGTACACTTCATAGATCGATACGCGGTAAATATAATAAATATTAAAGCTACATTACAATACAATGTCAGATACTGTACAAAGTTTTGGTTCCTTTTTTTTTAAATAAATAAAACCCATAATTTGCATTGATTTTCAAAAACTTTTATTGGCAATTGTTGCATCAGTTGTGACATTTATTCACGAAAAATATCTGAAAAGGATCACCTCTTGCTGCTTCGCAGTTGTTCACTCTTTTGTTAAAATTTTCTATTACATTTTGACATAATTGAGGGCCTGTTTCACCAATAACACGAATAATTTCATCCTTTAGTCCAGGAATCTATTGAGGTTTGTTCTTATAGACCTGGCTTTTTACGTAACCCCAAAGAAAATAGTCGAACGATGTTAGATCACATCTTGGTGGCCAATTAACATAACCATTTCTTGAAATAATTCTTCCAGGAAATAAATTGTTTCATTAGCAAAATCAGGTGTTGAATCGTCCTGTTGAATCCATCTATCCTCTAGATCAATGCCATTCAGTTCAAGCCGCAAAAATTCAGTTAACATCTCACGATATCGAACACCATTTCACTGTTACATCATCACCAGCAGCATTTTGAAAAAATATAGTCCAATTACACCACCTGGCCATAATGTACACCAAGCAGTGACTCGTTGAGTATGTAAAGGTCTTTCATGAATCACTCGTGGATTTTCTTCACCTCAAATTCGACCATTTGATTTGTTAACAGAACCACCAATTTCAAAATGTACTTTATCAGAATAGATGATTTTTTGTAAAAAATAATCTGGTTGTTCTTTAATCCAAATGACGAATGCACAATGTTTTGCATGGTCCAATGGCTTTCGTTCCTGTGTTATTTGAACCTTATATGCAGTGGCGGCTGGTTCTAAAGGGCACAAGGGCACGTGCCCACTCAACCGCCACGATAAACACATAAAGATATTCGCATGTATTTCAGTGCATTATTGTATTTTATTATTTTTACGTATTTTTATAACGATGGTATCAAAGTTTCCTTCCGCACTACAGACACTAGCGCATAAACGCTCAAAACTATGTTCTGGGGTACGATTTCAGATGTACCTATTTTGAATATAGATCGGCTGGTCCCGCTTATCTTCGCCATATTTTTTATGTCGTTTTGGGGCACAGACTCGCTCGACATCAGTTAACGTCTTACGTTTATTGTGATAGTATTGTTTTCGGCGCTTACTGCACGTGTTTATTATTAATGATGGAAGTTAATAGTGTGCAAAGTCTTTTAAAAAACCCGCTATCATTTGAGGAAAAACTTTTAATTTAAAAAAAAAGGAAGACCTATCCCTGAACTTCAAATAAACAACACTTCGACAAGTAAAACTCGAACTTACAATAGAGTATTCAATAAAAATATACAGGGTGCGGCAAGACAAACAGTGCAGTTGCGATGGGCGACTACATCCGCTGTGGTAAGGATGGGAACCTGGAAGGGGATTCATTGTGTCCGGTAACTCACCCCGTTTTCAGTCGTAGCAATGGTTTGGAACGGAGAGCATCGCGGCTTCGCCGTTCGCACGTTTTTTGAAAGCAGTCGTTCTTTCATCATCATCACCCAACGGACCTTCCGACGGCACTTTAACATTCCACTTCGTGATCCCGTTCCGCACCGCAATGTTATCGCGAGTTGGGCTCGTGCGCTGGAAGAAACTGGTTCAACAAAAAGGCCTAGGGGTACGGGAAGACCCAGAACAGTGAGAATTCCCGAAAATGTAGCACTAGTGAGAGCAGCTGTTGAACAATCACCAACACGCTCTGCCCGGAGACATGCAACTGCATTAAACATGTTCGACCGCTCTGTAAGGAGGATTTTGTATAAAGATTTATTCTTCCATCCCTATAAGATTATGCTGGTTCAGTTGTTGATGCCTCCAGATTTTCAAAACCGTGTGAATCGCGCCCAAGAAATGTTAGACCGTATCCCACCAAGGTCAACGTTCTTCAGTAGTGATGAAGCCCACTTCCATCTCTCTGGAGCCGTAAACAAACAGAATTTCCGTTATTGGTCGGACAATAACCCACGACAAGTTCACGAGAGACCTCTCCACTCCCCGAAAGTCACTGTATGGTGTGCCATTTCCAATTTTGGGGTTATTGGACCATACTTTTTTGAGGAGGATGGGCGTGCAACAACCGTCACCGCTCGGCGTTATGTTTCGATGCTCGAAAAATTTTTTGATCCACAATTGGCACGGTAGGCTGAACAACAAGACCTTGGGGATATTTGGTTCCAACAAGACGGGGCTACGGCCCACACAGCGCAGATTTCAATGACAAAACTGCGGCAGATGTTCCCTGCGCGCCTCGTCTCTCTGAGGGGCGACCTGGGGTGGCCGGCGAGATCACCGGATTTGAGCATTTGCGATTTTTTCCTGTGGGGCTACCTCAAGGAAAAGGTTTTTCAGCATCGTCCTCACAATTTGGAAGAACTGAAGATCCGTATTACAGAGGAAATCGCCGCCATTCCGATCGATATGTGCCAGAATGCAGTTGAAAACTTCAGCAATCGCCTACATCAGTGCATCGCTTCTGGAGGACGTCATCTTGCTGATGTGATCTTTAAAACTTAAGTGAAAAAATGGGGTGTAGTGCTGACTCAAGCAGAATAAACCACTTTTTCGTAAGTTGTGCCATTTTTTTTAATAGCCCATCAAAACTGCACTGTTTGTTATGCCGCACCCTGTATATGAAAAATATGAATGGATTTGCGGATGCTCACTAACAAATAAACTATTTTGTTTTATCTGCTTAATTTTTAAGAAAGAGGTTAGTGCGTGGAATAAACAAGGGTTGAATGATTTAAAGCATATCGCAGAAAGGGCAAAGAAACACGAAAATTCCGTTTCTCACATGAATGCATGCTTAGATTTTAGTGTTCTAGGCAAAGTGGACATACGTGAATAGTTAGACAGTGCTTATTTGCGACATAAAATTAAGTACATCGTCATATTTTGCGCCGGTTAATTATATGTATAAAATTTAGCGGAGCTTTTGAATTGGCGTTACGAGGCCATGATGAGACATTGACATCTGAAAATCCAGGTATTTATGTAGGCTTAATCAACTTTGCAGGAATTAGACGCTGTGCTTACAATACATATGAAAGGTTAACAAGTGTTTAAAGCCTCCTCAAGAACTATTCAGACCGAATTGCTAGATGCAATGCGGCAACTTTACAAGAAGGAAATATTAAAAGAAATTAAATCTGCAAATTTCATTGCTTTGGTGGCCGATGAAACTACAGACACCGCTAATAATCAGCAAATGGTTGTTATTATTCGATAAATGTTTAATGGACAAATTTTTGAACGCTTTTAGTCTTTTGGCCGGGTGGACATAATGCTGATGTATTAGCAAAAATTAAATTCTCCTTCTGGGTCTGATAACAATAAACTAATCGCTCAAAGTTACGATGGGGCGTCGTGATGAGTTGTAAGACAAATGGTATCCAAGCTATCCCACAATACCATACAATGCATGCCGTACAATCTGGGTAACTCTAATGATGACTTAAGTAAGGCTACTTAGTTGTTTATCATGTAAATTCTGTTACTTGCTAAAAAGCTATGTAAATAATTTTACCCAAAACTTAAGTTAATGGAATAATTATAGCATGAAAATGATAATTTGTAATAATATCAAAAATATTATTCAAAATCGGATGTGGAGAACACAGTACAATTACATATTTATGTGAAAATTGCAAAAATTAAGACACGTCCTACTATAGACTCGTTAGAGCTGGAGCAGACAAAATTCACAACTCCCTTACTACAAACAGCAGCGGTTCCGTAATGGTGATCTGCGGAACCCCTGGCATACAGTCAAATCATAAAAGACAACATGGAAGAAAAGCTTTACTCATTGACTAATGTCAACATCAACAACGGCAAACCAACCAGCCCCATCTTCATGACCAGTGTAAGACATGTGGTTTCCAGGATGAAAAACGAATTTTTTCACACCAATATATACAAGGGATGCCTTTTATATTTAAGGAATTTATTTATTTATTTAGCGCATGGCATCTAAACATATCGGTACATATCAAAAATAAAGGTATACAAAATAAATAAATTATTCACAAATATCTAATAATTTAATATAGTCTATGACCTTTCCTTCGCATTCAAAAATTTCCAAAACTTTTTTATATAGAAAATTTTTAGATTGTAAGATCAAATTATACAATACAAAAAATAAATGAAATGAAAATGAAACTGATCGGAATGGTGTACCACTGTGCTATATCCTGGGTCCTATTATTTCGTTTTTGATTTTATTATTCATTTACTATTATTTTAACAAGAAATAATTAACCAAAATTACTTACTCTTTTATGAATACCTTTTTTTATCTGTTTTATCTGTTTTATCTTGTTTTAATATTCTGTATGTTCTAGCTACCAAAATTCGGTGTAAAAATGACGTTCATTTTTGGAATACTTACGTCCGGGATATGCAGTATTGTCTTCGGGTAAGTAACTGTCCACAATAACGAAACGGTATCACATTATCGAAATAACGCAATGTTAATAAATATCGTTGATGTTAATGCCTTAGGGAACTATGTGGTATATTATTTTAATTAAATTATGCTAACAAAACAATGTTTCTTACATATTACGCACATGTTTGGTGCCATTTTAACGGATGTCATCACTTAAACTATATTTATAACATTGATTGTATGAAATTGTTGTTCAAAAGACGACCTGAAGAGAAATTGGTACAGATGTTTGATAACTTTAGAAATATATAGTCAGTGTCTCAACGCAATTACGAACATAATATATGGAATGAAGTACTCGTGCATAAAACTAAAGGGCGATATAGTTTTCTTCTCCAAACTATTATATCTTCTCTTTTCTTTAAATGTACTTCCGACAGCAATATTATTTCATTTTTAGTCATTGCAAGGTGTTAATAATTTTAGAATTTCATTACTCAATTTATTGATTTGATCCGATAATTGAATGTTTGCGTTGTCTTAATGCAGTGGTGGCTCGGGGTGATTCACATAGGGAGTGCATAATTTCAAAATTAAAAAGTGTAATACAAAAACGCTTACCCAATCCTTATAAATTTCACCGACGTACCGTTCCAGACAGGTACTGTTCATTGTAGAGTTTGTTTTGAAGGAATAGTAAATATTACAATACACAGTTTAATTACATCTGACGATAAACGAAGTCCATTTTACGTGTCTTTGACTTGCAGAACGGTTCTATCACTTTTTCATTAAAGTTTGGGAAATCATTTATACATTCTTTTTCACAAGATAACATAGTAAGGGCATTTAATCTCTCTTCTTTCATTGTATTTCTCAGGAAAGTTTTTATTCTCTTCAGCCGTGAAAACTGGCGTTCCGCTTCGGACGTTGTCATTGGGATTGTATGTAATGATAAAAAACACAAACACTGTTGTATTAGATTTACACTTTATTTAATAATAACTATATGACAGCTGTTTCACCGTACAACGGTATCTTCAGATATGTACGGCGAAACAGCTGTCTTATAGTTATTATTAAATAAAGTGTAAATCTAATACAACAGTGTTTGTGTTTTTTATCATTTGATATGGATTTACATCAAGTAAAGGCAGAGTCGATTCAATTGGGATTGTAATGACAATTTTTAAAAGCGTAACAACTTCATTAAAGGTGTCGCTTAATCCATCCAGCAGAAGACCTAGCAGACCTACAGCACCGACTTCTACATTTTGCCTAAATTCTTCTCTAGAATATAGAACGCTTAATTCAGTTCGTAGTCTGCTTTCATTGAGGCATGGATAAAATTTTACTGCTTCTTTAAGGCAATCTTCCGGAAATTTTTTTTGAAAAGAGGAGAACTGTTTGAAAGAAATTAAGTTTGCTAATATTAAGTGCCCTGTATACCGAAATCTAGTTTTTATTTCTAGCAAAATAATATCGCACACTTCAATAGTTTCCCTACTTCTTTGGCTACCATCAGTTACTCTTCGCCACTTTGATGGTCGAGGAGTCAGTTCTGGGTCATTTTGTTTAACCAACTGATTATCTGTGTCAGCGATTTCGGTTCGAATTTTTCCAATAGCGCGTTCAAAATTATCTAAATTATTCTTGATTTTTAATGCATCTGTATTGACATTTTATAATTGATTAAACAATATGTCCACATGTGGCATAATTTTATGAAAGAAAGTTAACCAATAGATAAAATTTTCTTCCCCTAAAATTCGCAAATTGGCACTAGCTTGATGAATGGTAGTTCGTAAACTAGCTTCTCCCTCGATTTGTTCTAGAGCTTCAATTATTTCTTCTCGGTGCACATATATTGTATTCACTGTCCTAGAATTGAAGTTCCATCTTATTTTTGATGAACGAGGTAAGCTTTTTCTCTGAAGGAATTCTTCCAATCTTGCAGCTCGTTGTGGTGAAGTGGAGAAAAATGTTCATAATCCCGTCAGATTGGCAAAAAAAATTCTGCAATTACTACTGCTCGATGTAGCATGTGACATAATTAGATTTGTCTGATGTGCATAACAATGTACAAAATTAGCCCTTGGATACTGGTCTTGGACATATCTTTGCACGCCGTTAATAGCACCACTCATGACTGCTGCCCCATCATAGCTCTGCGCAATTAGTTTTTCTGGGTCATCAGCAAGCAAACTAATTTCGTTAAGGATGGAGGCAGATAAAGAATTAGCATCATGTCCACTAGGCAGAAGAAATTTCCAAAATCTTTCGACCAGTCTCGCGTTCACAATATATCTTAAAACAACCACCAACTGAAACTGATTGTACACATCTGTGGCTTCATCAGCTATCGCAGATATGAAGTCGGTTGCTTTAATTTCACTGGCAACTTGTTCATGATACACGTTCAACATTGCATCAAGCAGCTCATTCTGTATCGTTTTTGATAATCCCTTAAAAACCGGTGCTGCTTCGATGTGATCTCTGAGCGATTTATCCAATTCTGCCGTAAAATTTATCAATTCCCGAAAAATGCCCTTGTTATTCGACGTTTGCTGTTCATCATGACCCCGAAGTGCCAGTTCAAACGCGCCACAAAGTCTAATGCAATTTATTATTAAATTTAACACATGCCTATTTTTTGTTACCTTTTCATTGTGTTGTTGAATTGCTTTTCTATATGATGAATCTAAATCATTCTGAATGTTATTTTTTCCTAACATTCTTAGACTAAATATATTTTTCAAATGCCCTTCGGAATTTTCATGTTTACTAATTTTAGCACTAAGATGAATTAAGTCTCTTATTCCGTTCTTTGACCAAGACGGTTCACCACCAAACAAAAGACGGAAAACAAAACAAAGTATTTTTTATTTCACACCCACAAATCCAGTCATTTTTCTGATAAATATTCATTTTGAATTTTATTATAACGTCTTTACCTTTAACAGATTGTTTATTTTCTAAACATAATACGAAAACGCGTTGTTTTCTAAAAAAGACACGGAGTTCATCGCAATAACGCATGAGAGCAGTCTGGTTTAGTTGCTCCAACGCTATGTATTATACGACATTGAAGTACGGCAAAATACAGTTCTCCCCACCATCAATGTAATGTTAATGCCTTAACAGAGCAACGGTAGGGCTTTGCTCAGTATATCTGTGACGACGCTCGGTGTATGTACGTTGTTAGCGTGCCACGTTCCTTGTCAATAACTATGAATACATAATAAACAATAAATAAATACTTTCAGTTAGTCGCCGCTTGGTTTGTTTTGTTTCATAATTCCAGGGGGTGCAATTGCTCACTTGCTCTCATTAAAGAGCCGCCACTGTCTTAATGGTAGTTGTATGACCGATTTCTATTTTATAGTATTGTTACGTATATTTTTACGTTGTGTTAACAAACAACAATAAAAATTTTAATTTATGTGACTTGCAATCTTAACCCACACATTATTTTCGAATTGAGAGATTAGAAAATATAATTTTAATGATTTAATTTTAAATTGTTTCAATCATACGTTAGCAGAAGTTCCTAATTTTACGGAAAGCAAAATAAAAAAGGACTGGTCGAAGTTTTATTATACGGGAAAAAGAACACAGGAGGTCATATAAACTTAAGAAGACAGATTCAACATTCGCAAACCATCTTATTACCGAAAGACATACATTTGGTCACCGTAAAATATTGCATTTGGCCGGAAAGGTTGTAAATTAAATATTTTAGAGGCCCTAGAAATTTTTAAAAGCCGACACAACACAATAGATATCGTTTTAAACGAACAGTTGGACCTTATATATACACACCTCTTTTCCAATGTTGTATATAATAGTTAAGTATATAGTAGTAATTTTAAATAACATCATAAACCACCCCCATATATTCTTGTGTCATTTATAAGTTCTATGTAGGCCTGTAACTTTTGCAGTTTGATAATGACATTGTATGTCGAAACCGCGGTCACGATTATATGTGAATAAAGTGGTATATATAACAAAGTTATTGTTTTATTTTATTTTATTTTCAAAATGAATTACCACAAAGTTACGGCTACCAGTATTAATTTTCTTAAAAAAATATAGTAAAATTAACTCTGAGTACCGGCTGTGGCAAAAGTCAGACAATGGATTTAATTTAATAATAAAAAATAACAGTATTTTTTAAAATAAGTCGTTTTTATTATTAAACAGTAAATACAATTTTATTCTTAATGTTTACGCTCAAAATGGCTTCCATTCTCTTAAATGCATAGCAAACATCTTTTTTTAACAGCCGAACATATATAATATACCGGGTTTCTTTTTCTATCATTAGTAGAGCTAAAAAACTAAAAGATAATGCATTGGTGGCATAGCAGACAACCAGTTATACACCAGTGACGTATTTTTCCAATTGTCAAATATTTCTGATTTTTCATTCATTCTTAAATCTTAAATTAAATACATTTGATTGAAAAATTGATAATTTAAAACAGTTAATTATCCCAACAGGCGTATACCTTGTGCCAGGACAATTTTAACTATTTTGAACCAATTCAAAGATGATGGTTGTTAAATTACCACAAAAAAAATAAAACCAATCACGTGAACAGAACACATGAAACTGAATATCCTCTGTTATGTAGAAGACTTTTTTGTGAATGTGTCTGAGAACATATTTTCTCCAGCAGGGGCGTACCGATGAGCCTGTAGAAAGGCGAAATACGTATCTACGTTTCTGGGGAGGGATATGTTCGGACACGTTCGGACACAAAAATATTAATAGTGAACCTGCATTTGTGTTCTTCACACCAGATTTTTAATAATATTTTATATTATTAAAAATACCTTTGTCTTATACAAAACTGGTGGGGTTTACCTACTCATGTATGTTTCAATTATTCTGATATAGTACTTTTCGAACAATTTCACTTCATTCTATTTTTAGATCTCTCCAATATGTAAATAATTCGACAGCTTTTACCGTATTATCATTTGTTATCAGAGGAACAGAAGCACTTGGCGCAAGCGCCTATTCAACTGCTGGTTATGTATTGATAATAAATATTTTTCCGAAAAATGGTGGAGTTGTAAGAGTAAGTATTTATTTTTATTTCTATTTAAGTGTATTTATTTAATATTAATGTTGATCGTATTTTATACAGGCTGGCGCACATTCGACTGATACATTTTAAATCACTATAAATTATAATTGAAATTTTTACAAATTAGTTATTTACCTTGGTTATTTGATTAATATCACATCTTTAAAGTTTTTTTATTAAATAAATTAATAATCTAATTGTACTTGTTATTAATTTCATCACCATATCTCTCGTTGATAAATGTTGACAGTGACAGGTACATAACCGTCATACCATTTAATCTATATCCGCATTTCAAGAATGCAGAACATCATAATTTATAGGAGAAATTCATGGACAACTAGATGTAATTCTATTTGAAACACATTATAGATTTGAAAATGTAGAGGATATCGGTATATTGCAAAAGGATAGTAAATGTATCCTCAACAGTCTGTTTCCGCGTAATTATTTCAAATGAATATGTTAAAGTTAAATTAAATTGATTGAACTCTCGCTTGGCACTTGGTGAAACATCTTGATAAAGATCATGATAAAGTTAAAGTTAAAGTTAGTTTTGATAGATTTTAAGAATTTAGATGTGATTTGAGGCTGCGTGAGGATAATCAATGGGTATACTATTGTTTTAATTTTGTCTTTATCTGTATGTTGCTTATGATTTTATTTTGATGAAAGCCAAGATATTTGTTGTGTCTTGTTTTTTTCTAAAGTCTATTTCAATATTATTTAGAATATTACAGAGTTTTTCGGTTGCCTTTCACGATTTGTCATTTGTGATTCATTATTTATCAAATAACATTCACTCTTTTATTTGTCTTTCACCATTTGTCATTTGTATTTCACCATTATTCAAATGATATTCACATTTGTCAAATGAATTTCATCTTTTGTCAAAATAATTTCATGAACTGTCATTACTGTAACATCGAGCGTGTGAGAAGGCGAAATGCGAAAATTAGTAACGAAGTGCGCGCATTAATTATTAACTCCATGAATCAGGGAAAATCTTCTATTGATGTGGGAATACAGTTTAATGTAAAACCGAATACAGTGCGTAAAATTTATGCAAAACATGTGCAAACGGGACAGATACATAAACAACCTCCGGGTCACAGAAAGCAAAAGCTTAATGAAGCTCAAAAGGAACGAATATGTGATTGGATTGACGAGGATTGTACTCTTACACTTCGTGATTTACAAGCAAAGAGTCTTTGCCAATGGCCCGACATGCAAATATCTACATCAACAATTAATAGGGCTTTAAAAGAATTCCATTATTCTATGAAATGAGTGACGTGCATACCAGAAAGAAGAAATACACCAGCTATAATACAAAATCGTTTTGATTATGCAATTGAATAGAACAGAATTATGCATGAGAGAGACAAAACTTTTTTCATTGATGAATTTGGTATAAATGTTTACTCAAGAGTGTCCTCTGGTAGATCTGCCAAAAATACTCCAGCATGTTTACGTAAAGCCCAAGTTAGAGGACGAAATTATTCAATTGTAGCTGGAATGAATTTTAATTCGTTATATTTATTTCAAATACAGGATAGACCATACAACGTGGAACATTTTTCAGAGTATCTGTTAAATTTAATTAATCATTTTCGTGATGATAATATCGTAGGAGCTTATCTTATAATGGACAATGTTCGCTTTCACAAAAATGCTGAAGTACTAAATCTTATTCAAGCTCATGGCCACCATGCTGTATTTATTCCGGCGTATAGCCCATTCTTGAATCCAATTGAAGAATTGTTTAGTCAATGGAAAAATTACATCAAGAGATCACAGCCAAGAAATGCGGATGAGCTATATCAATCCATCCACAGAGTATCAGAAAATATCACTCACGAACACTGCCTTCACTACATACAACATATGGAGTCCTACTTAGACGATTGTTTACGAAGAATCGAAATTCTTTCGTAAATTGTACTTGAATGTTTAAGAATTTCATTACTTATTGTCTATTTTACATAATAAGCTTCGTTGGTTTTTAATAAATATACATGAGTTCGATTGCTTTCTATTATTTTATTTGCATAAGAATAGAGACAATCATTTGACAAATTGTGAAACAGTTTTGATAAAAGGGAATTACAATTGACACAAATTTGACAGTTGGTAAAGTCATTTGAGAATTAGTGAATTACAAATGACAAATCGTGAAAGGCAACCGAAAAACCCTGTATCATTATTATTATTATTATTTTGTTTCAGGGTATTTTAGAAACGTTTGTTGGTTTAGGTATGAGTGTTGGACCAGCAATAGGGGGCCTCCTGTTTGCGGTAAGACAAAACAACTCTTTAATTTACATGATTATATTATAGTCTTAATGCAATTCCAAGTAACAATGAAATCAACTAAATAATTTTCTAGGAAGATCGGAGGTTTTGGCTTACCTTTCTATGTAGTTGGTTGTATATCAGTTCTGATGGCTCCACTGAATTTTTATATTTTGCCGTCTAGTGAAGGTAAAAAGAAAACAAATTTCAATAAGACTTTCCATAATTAATTAACTGCAAATCGGGGATTCGGAACAAGAAATTATGTTTTTAATAATATTTTATATGAAAATTTTTGTATAACTAAACTCACTAATTGTTCTATTCGTTAATTAATGCATTTCATGAACTAAACTATCTTAAACTATACACTTCACAAGTTTTTTTCCTTTTTCTTTTCATAGTTGTTTTGGAAAAGGGATATGTGTTTCAACTGAGATATTTTGTGTGCTCCTTTCTGTAAGTGGACCTAACGATCTTGTTTTACTGCGTTTTTGTGTGAATTATTTTTTTATTATGCTCCTGACTTATTTTAAAATTTAATTTTATATTTCAAATGGATTTTCCTCAACTTAAGTTGAAACAACATGTAAGCACAAGGTGGAATTCTACTTATGATATGTTTGATAGAATTATTATTGTTTGATCACGATTTCGAAGTTCTTTCTATGTGCTGCAAAATCTTAGAATGTTTCAAAGATGTAATAGAAGAACTAAGTGGTGAAATAGTGGTGACAATTTCAAAAACTTTGTGTTTCGTAAAATGTTTGAGAATTATATATCCAAAATGAAAACGCAGTTGGTTACGGTCGAATTATTTAAAATATTTGAACATACAGAAGATAATCAAATTTACAGCGAGTCCACATTTCTCGATCCGCGATTTAAAAAGTATTGTTTCAGTAAAGATAATACCTATCAAACAATCAAACAGAAAATAGCCGCTTTAATTGAAAAGAAAAATGCAAACCGCAGTGAGAATGTTGCAATAAAAAAAGTATAGATACAGCAGACGATAACATATGGAGTAACTTTGATAATGCGATTTCGGAAATAAAAACAACATTAAACCCTACTGCAGAAGCAATTAGTGAAATTGATAAATATGTTCAAGAATCCTTATTAACCAGGAATCAAGATCCTCTTAAATGGTGGGAAGACAGGAAAAATGTTTATATAAATCTATATACCTTTATGAAAGGTCGACTTGTATTTCAGCTACATCTGTTCGTTGTGAACTTATATTTTCAACAGATCGAAGAAGTAGATTATCTGCTTCAAAGGTAGAAAAAATAATATTTTTAAATTATAATCATAACTTGTATTAATGTAATTTTTGTACACCAGTACTATAGGTTTATATTTATTGTTTTGTATTGGAAGATTCACATGAAAACATGTCAGTGATGTCAGTGTACAAGTTAATATAAAATAAGTACTTATACATTCTTTTCCTACATAAATATTATACATATACAAACTCATGCAGCTCTTAAATAAATAAATAAAACAAACAGGCAATCACTCCGATACAATAAACTTAGATCGAAATGAATGTGTCACTTGTCGGACTTTACAACTCCGATCGGCATTTAACATCGAGGTTGTTATAATCGTTCCAAGGAACGAATCCTCTGGACTCGTTCCATCTGCAGAATGGAATGAGAAGGAACGAGTCCACAAAAGGAACGGTTTCGCCCATCTCTACAATAGAGCTCTGCTCTGGGAGTTCACCACTAATAAGGTTTCGCACTCTATTGTTCAACAACGACAAATATATTTAATTAAAACTGATATTTTAAAATAATGTTTATGTTTAGTACTCCATGAAATTAAAATTCAGTACTCGACCTAAACTGTCAGAATTAACTTTGCAGACGTCCAAATATTAATAATGGTTCAATTAACTGAAAAAGAACGTATTGAAATTCTAATGATGATTGGTTGTGGTGACCGCGTCAGAACTCTTGAAGAAGTATGCGATTTATTTAACAATTTACATCAAGATCGGCATCCAATATCACGAACTGTCGTTGGTAAAACTTTAGGTAAAAATGTTAGAAATTTACCGAAAAGCGGATGACCAAAAATTCGCAATCAATGAAGTTATTGCTCAAGATATTTCTATAACATTAAAAAAATTACCACAAACTTCTACTACATCCCTCGCTCTAAACTATAACATAAGTTGCCGATCAGTAGCCAGAATATTGAAGCACAAAAAATATAATTCGTATAAGCCGCATTTAGTGCAAGAATCATTGAACGAGGATTATGATCGTAGATTGAATTTTGCGAAAGAGTTGATGGAGATTTGCAAAAATTCATACAATTTGCTGTTTTCCGACGAGGCTACGTTTTGTTTGAATGGTTTGAAGTGTTTGGTTTCAACAAGATGGAGCACTACGTCCTTAATGTTAGAACTTCTTTAAACAAAACATTTAAAAATCGGTGCCAAAATCATTGACGGTCACGGTCTCCAGATTTAAATCCCCTAGATTTTTCCTTTGGGGTCGTTTAAAATCTATGCTTTATACTAGGCGAGCGCATAGTCTGGACGAGTTACGGCAGAGAATAATTGAGGAAGTGCAATTAATTCGAGAGGAGGTTTTGGCAAATGTAATTCAATAATTTGTTCACAGACTGGCATATTGTCAAGAAACGAACGGTCATCATTACGAAAACTTTCTTGACTGATATTGATTTTGTTTATATTTTGTGTGTTCTTCTTGTAATAATTTATTTATTTAGCGTATGATTTTTAAACATATCGTACATACCAAAAACGAACCTATACAACATAAATAAATTATTCACAAATAGCCGAAGATTGAATATAGTCTAAGCACTTTCCGTCGCATTCAAAAAGTCTCAAAACTCTCCTACAAATCGCCCCGGTCGACAATCTCCAACAATATGATGTATGATTTCACGCATAACTCCGCAGTCAGATCCCGGGTCAGCAAACTCCATCCACAGGCTATCCGGGCACCTTCCACTGTTTGAACCTGATTCTGTTTAAGGTTGACTATACTTTGCGTAGTTCCTAACTCCAATCCTGGTGAAGTTGCACTATAATTTTATTGATGATGTGCTTATAGCCAGGAAATTCAGGTGATTCTGGATTATCTGGCTGCCTTTTGCGCTAGGTCATTTAGCGTTATCCAGGATGCAGATGTAGTATTCTACTACGGACGCGAACTAGCTTGAATTAGCGAAATAAACTACTCAAAAATGAATAAGGAATTTTTAATTTTTTTGTATTTTTTAGATAGTATGGGTAAATATTTGTAGTGTATTACATTAGATACATAATTGTACACAAAAATTTTCAAGTATGTATATTTATTCAGAAAAGTCGTTAGATTACAAGAAATGATCAAAAATGAAATAAACAACATTTTTAACAATAGCTAAAATAAACATTTTTCTGTAACAATTAATTCCAAAATCGTGTATAATGGCCACAGTCTCTCACAGCTGTACATCTTCGGGGCATACTCATAATGCAATTATTAATGTGTTCTTGTGACACTCTTCTCCAACACAGCGGTAAAATTTCCCGCATGTGTTGCACGTTAACTGGGGGTGGATTATGTTCGTTAAGCTGTTCTTGAAGTCTGTCCCAAATGTACTCAATTGGATTCAAGTCGGGAGACGTTGGTGGTAAAGGTAGATGGTTAATATGGAGGTCATTTATTGCTTGCATTACAATTTGTGCACGATGAGATCTTGCATTATTATCAATAAAAACCATGTTTTCATCCACAGCCTCACGAAAGTCGGCCACATATTGCTGAATAATGTCATCTCTGTATATGTGTCCATTGACATTGTTTTCAAAGAGATGGAGGTTCGTACGTCCATTCAAACTAATGCCCGCCCACACCATGATACCACCGCCGCCAAAAGGCACCACAGCTTTTGTAAACTCGCGTCTATAACGGTCTCCTCGAGTTCTCCAGACCCTTACTCTACGATTATCACTAAATAAGCAGAATCTGGATTCATCGGTGTATAAACCATGCTCCCATTGAAAATTTTCTGCTAGTCGTTGGTTAACCCAAGTTCTTCTCTATTATTTATTTAATTAATATAATATATATTTTTTACACTAGAGGGCCAAGCGCGGTTTACAATAAATATATGAAAAATTTGCCTTGTCAGTTTTCAAGATGGCGTCGTATCCAACGGAAGTGCGTGTGGAATTAATAAAATATTATTATAGTTATTAGTTAATTTTGGGCGTCTCACAGGCCTGCAGCTATGAAGATCCATTTCCCTCAGACGGTTTCTGATGGTTTGATCCGAAACTCTAACTCCAGTAACTGTGTTTGCAACCATACAGCACTTCTAAACGAATTCATTCTTGTCTGAATTCGTATGTTTCGTATGTAGCGGTCTTGTCTCTGATTTGTTTTCCTCTCAGATCCACTAACGGGTCTTCTCCTTGCAGATCCTACCTGTTGGAATCTTGTTAGAGCCCCACTAACAACACTTGGAGACACATTAAAAATTGCGGCAATTTCTGCTCCAGATTGCCCTCGCTGATGCAATAACGAAATTAAATCAAAAGTTTCTTTATTTAAATGACGTCTTGGCATCGTGAAAATGTGAAATGACGTTTAAAATGAATAATATTTGTCAAAAAATGCGATTTTTATAATTTTGTATTCTAAATTAATTTAAGGTTAAAATACAAGATTCAATATTTTATCACGCAGAAAAGACATTTACCAAATAAAATGTCCACAAACGACTGTGGGCCTTCTAATTTATCTATAGTTTGAGAAAATACGTTAAATATAATCGAATTAATTAGATCTGTTAAAAAAAGATCTAATTCCCTATTCATTTTTGAGTAGTTTAGCTTCTCAATAAAAGTTGCATTATTAGATTTAATTAAGTATCTCAGTCGTTGTCGAATAAAAGATCGCCAAGCCTTATCATTGCTGAACTCCTAGAGCAAAGTTCTATTGAAATTCGTAAAAATATACAGGATGGTTCGTTGAAAATAAAGAAGTCAATAAAAAAGTCAACATCGTTTCCGACTAAACCGGAAGTCTGATTCGGATATAATTATGCTCTTCGAATTCTCTATGTGCATTAACTTAAATGTGGAAAATTTTATTAAAATCTAAGTAGCCCTATCAAAGATATTCGAATGGATCCATACATTTGTCTAATCTTGTATTTATATTCATTAGCTTTTATTTCAGATTTCAAACTAGAAGTAAAAGCAGGGTCTTTTAGAAATATACTTAAATTACCTTCTGTGATCATTACATGTTCAGTTGTGATTGTAGTCTCAGCTACTTGGGGATTTTTGGATCCTACTTTGGAACCTCATCTCAGAAAAGTATAGAACATTTTCTTTTCTAGCTCAAAAAGATTCGATCTAATTTCATACATAGGTATTTTTCAGTTTAAACTAAGCGCTGGGAATATGGGATTGATTTTCCTATTATTATCGGCGATGTACGGAATTTTCAGTCCAGCGTGGGGTTTCATTAGCGACAAGATCAAAAATTATTGGTATCTCATGTCGTCCGGGTTGCTTTTCAACTGTGCCAGTTTACTACTTTTGGGTCCGTCGCCACTGCTACCTTTTCTGGAACAGTAAGTTAGTACATCATCGAAATTCGTTGAAATACAAAATCAATTTTCAGATCTATAATTTTGAACATTACGTCATTATCGGCACTTGGTGTTTTCGTCGCAATGGCTGTTATTCCAACGTATCAAGGCATTTTAGATAGTGCTCTGTAAGTATGCTTAGTTACTAATATCGGAACCAATACAGAATTTTTCATGTAACCCGTTCGTTAGAAGTTTTCAATGTTAATGCCTTAGGACACTTTCGAAAATTTATAGCACGTAATCTTGATAGTGTATTAAAATACGAGGTGCATTCAAGTTCTAAGATCTCCGATTTTTGTTCTCCAGACTGGAAAGAGATAGAAGCATGTGCATTGTTTTAAAATGAGCGTGCGTTCGTTGTCAATACGTCACAGAGATGGCAGCACTGTACGGCAGATGGAATTGTAGCGGCAGCGTCGAGAATTAGAACTGTTTTAGATACTTAAAATGGCTACGTTTTCCTTACTTGAACAGCGTGCAATCATTCGTTTTCTGAATTTGCGTGGTGTGACACCAATTGAAATTCATCGACAGTTGAAGGAGACATGTGGTGATGGAGTTATGGATGTGTCGAAAGTGCGTACGTGGGTGCGACAGTTTAATGAAGGCAGAACATCGTGTGACAACAAACCGAAACAACCTCGGGCTCGCACAAGCCGGTCTGACGACATGATCGAGAAAGTGGAGAGACTTGTTTTGGGGGATCGCCGAATGACAGTTGAACAAATCGCCTCCAGTGTTAGCATTTCCGTGGGTTCTGTGCACACAATCCTGCATGACGACCTGAAAATGCGAAGTGTCCTCCAGGTGGGTGCCATGAATGCTGACGGGCGACCACAAGGCTGCTCATGTGGCATGTTGCCAAGCAATGTTGACGCGCAACCAAGGCATGAATTGGACTTTCTTTTCGTCGATTGTGACAATGGATGAGACGTGGATGCCATTTTTCAATCCAGAAACAAAGCGCCAGTCAGCTCAATGGAAGCACACAGATTCACCGCCACTAAAAAAATTTCGGGTAACCGCCAGTGCTGAAAAAATGATGGTGTCCATGTTCTGGGACAGTGAGGGCGTAATCCTTACCCATTGTGTTCCAAAGGGCACTACGGTGACAGGAGCATCCTACAAAAATGTTTTGAAGAACAAGTTCCTTCCTGCACTGCAACAAAAACGTCCGGGAAAGGCTGCGCGTGTGCTGTTTCACCAAGACAACGCACCCGCACATCGGGCTAACGTTACGCAACAGTTTCTTCGTGAAAACAACTTTGAAGTGATTTCTCATGCTCCCTACTCATCACCTGACCTGGTTCTTAGTGACTTTTGGCTGTTTCCAACAATAAAAGACATTGTCCGTGGCCGCACATTCACCAGCCGTGCTGCTATTGCTTCAGCGATTTTTCAGTGGTCGAAACAGACTCCTAAAGAAGCCTTCGCCGCGGCAATGGAATCATGGCGTCGACGTTGTGAAAAATGTGAACGTCTGCAGGGAGATTACGTCGAGAAGTAACACCAGTTTCATAGTTTTCGGGTGAGTAGTTAGTTAGAAAAAAAATCGGAGGCCTTAGAACTTGAATGCACCTCGTAAAATATTTACATTCATGAACCGCTTTCGGTTATACCTGAGGTCATGGCCAACTTTAATATTTTAAATGGAATGTTATATTTTTTTCATTGCTTTCTTAGATTCCTTGTAAAGTGCTATAACACTTTATATTGAGGTTTCTTTTGTCAAAAATTAACCGTTTTTTGAATTATGTATTTTGATTTTTGTGATTTTTTTTTGTTTTTTCAAAGCACTTATTAAAACCACTTATCCAAGGCGTATTTGGACTGAACTACGTCATATTTCTACTAGTATAAGATTCTGAGTAATGTCTAAAAATTTAATAAATCGCTTACAAATTTATTCATTAAATGATCGGTGCGATCTAACCCCAAAATATCGAATTCTTCGTCAGGACTTGGATATTGCAGCAAGATCTGGAATCCATATACAGAATTTCATTCGAACCGCATCGAGAGAATTCAGCGAAAATTTGTCAATTAACTATTATTCAAATTAAATACAGATAGATCTTTTTATAATTACTTAGAATGCTTAAATTAGGTAGTTTTTCAATCATTAACTTCCTAAGATTAATTACGAGGGATGTACAGTATTTATTATCCCTAGACATAGTAGGCGAAATATAATTTCCATAACAACGCAACATATTTGTTATTTATTCGTTAAACCAGGGATGCTCAGACTTATAGGGAACAGGGGCCACTCGGGAAAATTATAAGCCAAGGACGGGCCATTACAAAGAATACTTATTAACACAAATATTTTTATTTTTAAATAGTATGAATTACTACAAATGATAAAAATAAAAAAACTTTCAAAAATGTTTGTTGTAATTATGTAATCGTAATGTAATCTAATCATTACAATGTAATATTTCATGTTTCATTATTTTGATGCATGACATTGCATTGACCTAACAATTTTGTTTATGTTTGGCTCCACATTACTTGTCGCCACACGTAAAATTGCTTCCAGATTTTCATTTGCCAGACGGTTTCGATTTTTTGTTTTGTTAAGTTTCATCACTGAAAACGTTTGCTCACAAATACACGTCGATCCAAATAAGCTTGCGCATTTCAATGCATTTAATCGCAACTCTTTATTAGCGGTTTTGTCAACGCAACGGGAAAATTTGAGTAAATTACCTTCATTAAACTTGTTTCGTAAATTATCATCATTTTGCATGTCTATCAATTCCAGCTGTATTGATTCCGGTGTAAAATGTTGAAAGGATTGCTCAAAATGTCTAATAGAGGTTTAACTTTCTTGAAGTCTAGAAAACAATCATGAAAAGCTTGTATTAAAATATAAATTTTTTCAATATAAGCGAAATTGACATTTTTTATTGAATTTCTCCATAATTTTTTTGTTGTTCGGAAAATGGCTGTAATTGGCTGAATTGATTTGTGTCCTGACAACACTCAATTTTCATTGAAAGGACGAAACATGAGAGTATAACTGCGAAATCAATTGATCTTTGCCTTGGAGTCGCGTATTTAAGACATTCAAGTGATTTGTGATGTCTACACGAAACGCTAAGTCACACAGCCAATCAGGGTTGTCGAGTGCGGAGACGTCCTTTTTCTTTTCCGCCAGAAATATTTTGATTTCTTCAATCAAGTTAAGAAACCTCTCTAGTGACAACCCACGACTTAGCTACCTTACTTCAGTATAAAACAGGAGATTAACATATTCGCTTTCAATATCCTCGAGAAATTGTGTGAATTGTCGGTGATTGAAACCTCGTTATTTTATAAAGTTTACAGTAATTACTACAACTTTCATCACATTTTCAAATCCCAATAATTTTGAACAGAGGGCCTTTTTAATACTCTTTGAACATAGTTATTATCCCAGATTTACTTCCAACCATTGAAGGTGCTCCGTCAGTCGTAATTCCAGATAATTTCGTTAAATCCAAATCCATTATAGAACATTTTTCCAAAAGAGCTTTGAGCATGTCACTCCCCTTGGTTTGACTTGTCAAAGAACTCATATCAATCAGTTCTTCACTCACTTCAAAATTTTGCGTTACACTTCGTAAAAATATTAAGATTTGAGCAATGGAACTTATATCTGTAGATTTGTCGAGTGCTATAGAAAAATACTCAAAACTTTTCGATTTCGTAGCTAATTGCTCTTCTATATTAGCTGCTAATATGGTACGTCTTCTTTGAACAGCCATCCGATTTAGTTGAAACCTCAAACCTCTTTGCATCTTTCGGACACATTTTTTTGCGGCGATATCTAAACACTGCTTAACAAACTCACCATCTTTAAAAGGCCTGCAAGTTTTCGCTATTATTCGAGATATTTCAAAGCTAGCTTCAGTAGCTGTTTCAGCATCTTGAATTGGTTTTGTAAAAATAGCTTGCTGGCCTATTAGTTCCTTTTGGAAAGTGGAAATTTTTTCGCTAGATAATTTGGTAAAAGTATGATGCTAGGTTTCATAATTCCTTTCCACATTATATTCCTTCGGAATAGAAACACTACTCTTGCATATTAAACAGACACTTTTGTTATGCGATGAAATAAAAAAGTATTTTTCGGTCCAAATATCTTGAAACTGTCGATTTTCATCTTCAACCTTACGACTACGTTTTTTTACTGGGGCCTGGTTTATCCATATCAAAATTGATATTATATTGTTACGTAGGTAGATGCCAAGTTCGAACGACGAAATATTTATTCTTCACAGATTACAATTCAAACAATATAACGTTCGCTTGTTCGTAGTTAAAACTTAACTGCCCCGATAGCGGGCGATGCGTTGTATTTATACGAGTTACCTAGCATCGAGAACCTACCACATTGTTCGGGGATAATACCGACGTGTTTCGCGAATCTTCGAGTAATCTAGTTGGTTCGACAGATTTCTAGTCTCGTAACAATATGCTTGGAACGACGAGGAGCATACCTGTCCTACGTAGTAAACCTGAACAAGAAAGTAGTAGGTACTTAAAGATACATATCTTACTAACAATTACAAAAGTTAGAACAAAATAAAAGAAGAATTAAGAAATATTGATTTGAATGGATTTTCACCTACTTTTGTAGTTTTTCGAACAATTTTTAAAATTCGTTGGCGGGCCGCATAAATATCGACAGTGGGCCGCGGTATGTGCATCGCTGCGTTAAACGAAGTGCTGGTTTTTGTAGCTTTATAACTTAAAATGTTATATTAGGTCAGTAGATATTTTGCAGAGATTTAGAAAAATGAACTCCATGCTGTTATAAAATATCTGTAAAAGAGACATCTAAGTAGTAGAGAACTAGTCTAGAGAGTTTCGACGCGGTAGAACAACTTGTGAACATGCTAATATGCTGGTTGGCCTCAAACTGTTTGCACACAAGAAAATGTTGATCATGTGTGTGATTAGACAAGATCGTCGGTTAACTATTAGACGCCTAGCAGAGATAACAGGCATTTCAAATTATACAATTAAAATCATAATCAATGACTATTTGGGATTTCATAAGGTCTCGGCACCGGCGTTTCGGGCGTCAACATTCGGGGCACCCGAATGTTGACGCCCGAACAAAAGCAAGAGAGAGTCATCATTTCAGAAACGAATTTGGCGTTGTTTAAGGATAGTCCGAAAAGTTTTCTGGCTCGCTTTGTTACGGTTGATAAAACGTGAGTTCGACACTTCGATCCCGAGTCTAAACTCCAGAGTAAAGAATCGCAATACAGGATCTCCAACATCTTGCAAGGATCTCCACCACCTTTCAAATTTAGGGTTCAACACTCAGCGGGTAGGATTATAGCTACAATTTTTAGGATCCTAAAGGAATACTATTAATTGATTACCTGGAACATGGGCACACAATCGCGAGCCAGTATTATGCAAACTTAGTAACTAAACTTTGTGACTGTATTAAAGAAAAAAGAAGATTAAAGCTGTCTCGTGGAATATTCTTTCATCAGGATAATGGCCCGGTGCATAAAAACATTGTTTCCCTGCAAGAAATTCACGACACTGGTTTTGAACTGATGGGTACATCCAACATATTCATCTGACTTAGCACCTTGTGATTTCTATTTTTTTCCGAACTTAAAGAAAGTCTTTGGGAAACCAGATTTGAGAGGGACGATGACATTATGAGGCAGTTAGAGATTTGACCCGGACTTTTTTGAGAAAAGTGTCTCTATTCTAGAACATAGGTGCAAGTGCAGGGTAATTATACAGAAAAATAACGTGTTTTATATGCTAGGGACAAATAAATACTGTACATCCCTCGTATCTCAAGCTGGGCTTTGAGAATTTAAATAATTTGGTTGATTGTCCTGTTCTTTTATGCCTGTTTCGATTTCGTATACCAAGATTGGCGTCTCGAAACGAAGAGCTATTCGCCGCACGGTCTATGGCTTCAATCCTGTTATTAGTGGGGGTGTTGAGGGCATTAAATTCTCTTCCAGTGGACTTAGACCCAATTATTTTAACTTGAATGTAAACATTTTTCTGTGTAATGTCTAAACATTTATAAAATGATCGGTGCGATCTAACCCCAAAAGATCGAATTCTTCGGTATACAGGATGAGTTTTTTCCCATGTTTAGCATGGGGATCTCGGAAACTAGCGTAGATACAGAGACGATTAAATGAAGAAAGAATTGCAGTTTTATGAGTTTAATTTAATGAGCTTTGCATGGCTAACTAGATATATCGCAAAAATGATCTTTTTGTTATTTTGTTCGGCGCCTATATCTCTGTTATTATTAACTTTAGAAAAAATGTGCTTAACAATATTTAATAACAGAATTTTTCATTTGAGCTATAATTTTTGACTTATGACTAGAGCAGACCAATTTCCGTGCGCGCCTTGAGCGCCGGTATGGGAGTGTAATTCGTAATATATTAGAATATGCGAAAGAACAGGGATGCAACATGAGCTTGTCCGATATAAGTATAGAAGTAGAGACATTTATTCTATCAGAAATAATTAAATATACATTTTGTTTTCTGCTATTAAAGAAATACGCATAAACACACTAAAAATAAGAATAGTACATATTATGGCAGCGTTGTAACAAGTGTTCATTTGAAAAGTCAATCTAGTAGCATGTGATTTACTAAGAACATTTTGAAGTATGTCGTAAATTAAAATTTACTACTTAACCTACGAAGTCGTATATTTTGACAGTTTCACACATACAAATAAATAACAAATAATAGGTATTTATTGATAACTATAACAAATGTTGAAAATGTTGTCCTTCTAGATCAATGCACTTTAAAATCCTCCGTTCAAAATTTCTGATGATATTCTGCAACATTACTGGATTGTTATTAATTTCCATGCATTTCTGTTCGATTCTCTGTAGCATATCATTCAAATTCAATATAGGTGTTCGAAATATGTTATTTTTTAGATAAGGCCACAAAAAGAAGTCGCAAGGTGTTAAATCGCATGAACGTGCAGGCCGGGCAAGTTCAGTATTTCGACTAATTATACGCTCATCAAAAAATTCTCTTAAATAATCCAAAGATTCTGCAGTACAGTGACAAGGTGCTTCGTCTTGTTGGAAATATGCATTTTGAAGTTCATCATCATGCAACTGATTGACATATGGTTGTAAAATTTCCGTACGGTACCTTTGAGCAGTTAACGTTCCCTGAAAAAATATTGGTCCAATGATTCGCTTATTGGGCTTATCGCTGGCCAAACACCAATTTTCTCTGGATGTAGCGATTCTTCATTAATTACATGTGGATTTTCACTACTCCAAATTCTTGTATTTTGTGAATTTAGGTATCCCGTTTTATAAAACCATGCTTCATCAGTAAAGATGACTCTTTGCGAAAGTTCTCCATTATTGTTCATATTTATAAACCAATTACAAAACTGTAGTCTACGTGGGTAATCAATTTCTAACAATTCTTGTACTGCTCTGACACGGTATGGATAAAGTTGCATATCTTTTTTTAATAACTTGTGAGTTGTACCAACAGAAAGGTTTATTTATTGACTCAAATGTCGAACAGATGTTTGTGGTTCATTTTCCATTATTTCTTCAACACGATTGACAACTTGAGGTGTACGTTTCCTAACTGCTCCGCTGCCTGATTTTCTTAAGAGACTACCAGTTTCAGAAAAAAGTTTTAAAGTTCTATCCAAAGTATTCTTAAATTGTATATAATCTATTACAAAAAGTGGAAACTCAACTTGAAATTCTACCATGCAATCCTGAACTGAATAAATCCATAAACCATCAATTTTATTACCACTTCGAAAATAAGCCCGGACTAAAAAAAATTTAAAACTGAGAAGTAATTTATTTAAACCAGAATCGACGCACGATTATTTTATGCACTAGCTGATATTTCTGATTGACACTATCAAATGTCATTTGGATTTACGTTTACGAAACAACAAACACATAGTAATATATTTGCGTCTTATTCTATCAAAATTTCAAAGTAACCTAGATTGACTTTTCAAATGAATACTTGTTATGTACCTATAAATAAAATGGAAAATGTATGAAATCAGTGATTGTGTGCACGACATAGGATTTAAAAAAACACCGTTTTAAGCGTCTTCCAAGGATTGACAAACTGGAGAAACTCGATTGTATATTTTCAACATCAGGTGCGTTTCTATGGTTATTTCTGAAAAACATGACCGCCGTGAGGAAAAAATATGATTCGAAAAACGAGCGTTCTACATCTAGTGATGTTATATTCGCATAATCAAAATACTTTTTTAAGCAACTCAAAGCATCTGTAAATGTGCCCTCACAAATACGTGTTAAGGTGTCAAAATCTGGATTTCTGTCTAAAACACTTTCAAATTTAATTAGAACACTTTCACTTTTTACGTCTTCTACAGCACACGTGGCATCTTTAACGATTTGCAGTGATTCCTCTAACGACAGCGACGAATTTTCTAATTTTGTTTCAATCCTGCCTTTCAATCTAGCGCAATTAATTTAAAATGCTCCACTTAGTTTAACAACAGACTATAGTAACGTAAGATTGGCCCTAACATAAGCAAACTTTGCAATTTTTCCTAACTTATTACGATAAGTTATTATGATATTATAAACATATTAATAATTTTCTTTCAGTAATGGTGGTTTTACCGACAGCTTAGGAACACATAGTGTAGTAGCTGGATTATGGTCTTCTGCCTATTCTTTAGGTGAAATGTTAGGTCCAGCAGCCGGAGGTTTCTTACTTCAGCATTGGGGTTTTCCGAAAGCATCCACCGCAATAGCTGGTCTAAATTTACTTTTCGCCTTCGTATCGGGCATCTACTTTTTTATTAGGTCAAATAAAAACGTGATTTGTGATAACGATAGAAGTACCGATAAGGAACAAGTTAAAGATGTCGAAATTAAGATATTTACGATTACATAAAAATACAAAAAAAAAATTAAGAATACTGTAAAATAATGATGATGTATTTACTGATATTTATGTTCCATTTTTATAGCATGTAAAATTGTAAAATTTTATAAAAATAAACGATTTACTCATTAATTTCTCTTGAATGTTTTATTTCTTATTATTCTTTTTAAATTTCAAAATAATTTTAAAGCAAACCATGTTAAAAATCAAGAGTTTTAAATTAAAAAAATAACTTGGATATGCTTTAATTCCAAGTATAGCAAACGCCAATTAAGTTGGCGCGAGGAGGGGTAAGTTCGGGCAGGATTAGAAGTAGTGGGGAGATTTGTATTTGGTTTTACATCAAATGTCAGATAATTCTAACCTCTGAGCGTGTATCACTTTATGATACCCTAGCAAAGACATTATGTTCCGTCAAACGTCAATGACAAATGTATTCTGACAAAAAAAAAATATAATCCTAAAGTCAATAAAATCTTATTTTATTTAAAAAAGTTCAATTAATAATATTTTCGAAATGTCCACCTCCTTGTTGAATGCAGGCTTGTGCCCGTAAGCCAACAGAAGAAGTACTTATCCGAATTTCATACTTGTGTCGGATTTGCTCGGCAGCCAGGTGAAAACGATCCAACAACTCTTCTCTTGTGTTCGAAACTTGCGCGTAGACTAAATTTTCCATGTACCCCATAAATAAATGGCAAGGGGATTAAGATCGGGTGATCTGGGTGGCAATGCAACAGGACCACCTCGACCAATCCATCTTGAATAATTCACGTTAACCCAATTTCGGACAGCAATTCCGAAATTTGGTGGTGCCCCATCCATGTGAAACCACATGTCTCGTCGAACATTCAGTGGGACATCCTCTAAAAGACCTGGCAGTTCGTCGATAAAAAATTGAAGGTAATTGTCCGCATTTAACCTCCCAGGAAGAACGAAAGGACCAATAAACAAGTCATCGATTAGGGCCGCCCAAACGTTAATAGAAAATTCATGTTGAAATTTAGATGGGCATATAGCTTTGGAATTTTCTGATGACCACCTGTGCAGGTTTCTCAGATTTGTAACGCCACTTCTCGTGAACGTAGATTCATCTGTCCAGAGGACTGTTCTAGAAATTAAAATGAAGCCGTGACTGTCTTAATATCCAGGTAGAATAAACTAGACGAGCATAGTGGTCTGCCTCAAGCAAACTACGTCCCCTGCGGTAGTGATATGGATATAAGCCCTCACATTTTAAAATTCACCGAACTGTCGTTCGTGGCACTCCTAGTTGTCTAGCGATTCGACGTACACTGAGAGTTTAATCCCTTGTAACAATAGCTACTGCTTCTTCCTCTAAGTCAAATTTACTCCTCGTGTCTGTGTACTTCCAGATACGTTCTATAATGAGGAATGCGCCTATCGGGAAACTAATGTCGGTTTTCAATAACTGCTTGACGTGCACTGCCGTTACAGTAGCCATACACAAAATGCATGCCCGCATACTCTTGAGAAGAAAGTCGGTAAGGCATTTTGAATAAATAAAACGTGTCTGCTCACTAATTAGCTGTTGTATGAACTGAAACGTAATCTAATCATTTATTAAAAAATGCAAAGTTAACAGTCATCTGAACATTTGTTTATTGCATGATATTCATGGTTCAGCACTTACGAAATAAGTAAGAACCTTCTTTATCATAAATTATCAGTACTCTTTTTTGTAGATCTCCAAGAAATTACTGTATGTACTACGACACGTGTTTATTTATTTTAGGATAACATTTTATTATGCGACGTTAACAATCACAGGCCTGTTATTGAATCGTATAACTTTTTTTTAAATAAAATCAGTTTGTATTGACTTTAGGATTACATTTTTTTTCATGATCTGACAGTCACATTCATAGATCTGTAACTTTGAAACAAATAAAAATGGATGTACAAGTTTTGCGTTTTTGTTACTTGAAATGAAGTCTACTTTACCCTCCTAAAATTTAACCATAACGATACGGGACACTTGTATATAATGAGTGATAGTGGTGACGACAACTTCAGTTCTGAAGAAGATTAATTATTTAATCTATTGTACTGATAGTAATAAAGGAATAACCAATTTATAAATTAAATATTCTTTATATGTATGCAAGCAAATGGATTTGTGTTTTGCGATATCCTTAACTATCTGTTTGTACATTTAAATCTCATTCCATATGTAAATTGTTTAATTAATTATAACATCAAATTGCTTCATCCGTAAATTTATACTGTTTAAAAATATTCTTAAAAACCTGTTTATACATTACAATCTCATTATTACTATTAAGATAAAATAATGTTTGTCTTATCTTTGTGTTTATCTTAATAGTTATAATGGAATTTCATCAAGTAAAGGCCGAAACAATCATATAAATCTCATTATTACTCTCAACACCAACAAAAGTGGGAAATCTAAAATTTGATCATGTGCTATTAATTGTCAGCTTATGTTAGTTTTATTCGTGTCAAACGGTTGTCAAACGTCACTATTGGTTTTAGTTTTAAGTATGCCAAAAGCCCGAATCTTACTCCAATTGAAAATTTGTGGGGCACATGAAAAAAACAAAGCGTCGTGATAATTTTAGACGGACAGAAATTGATTAATGGCATGAACGAGTGTTGGCAAAATTTAACTGCACAATATTGTGAAGCTCTAGAACCGCATATTGAATATTATAAACATAGGTATATCCCATTAAAGGGTTATAACTTCGAAAATACTAGAAATAAGTAGTATGTTATTGGTACCATTTTAACGGCAATTTTACAAGGAATTTACAAGGAAGAGAGAAAATAGCCTTTAAACTTCAATAACTTTGGCACGACATATTTAACACCCTGTATATGTTGTCACGTTGTTCACCCGCAAAACATATAACGTGTTAGTCCATAAATTGGTAACAAAAGAGTTACCTGAGGCACTGCACCAATTTTCAGGCTAAAACTTAAAATGTTAGACGCTGTAACTGCCAAGATTTTAACAAAATTTGCAATAAAACCAAAACTAACAGTTGTAAGTGCACATTGTCATATAGCATTGGGCGTCTATCATCATAATAACAAGAAAGTATAGCAATCTATTTAAAAAAAAAATGAAAGTGGTTGCGGAAATTTGGAGCACCTGTAAATATATAAATAAAAATAGAAAATGCACTGTAGCATACTACATGTGTACGTAAAATTTCATTGCTACAACTTTATTAGTTTTCATGCTAAGCTCCGCCGACACACTATTGCCGCACCCGGCATTGCAGTGCTTGTTCATTACGTTTAAGGCGTCCATAAAAGTGTAATGTGCGGACATGTTTCTTCGAAAACTCATTAAGATAACATATGACCATCTACACTTGACACTTTTAACGAAGAACTGTGTGAAGCTTTCATGGCGGCCAATATCTCATTCAAAAAGCTTAACAATCCAGTCCTCAAGAGGTTTCTTACAAAATATACTGATCGTCATATACCAGATGAATCTCGTTTACGTAAATACCACTTACCAAAATGTTATTTGAGAACCATTGAAAAAATACGAACCAACCTAGCTGGTCATTATCTTTGGGTATGTGCAGACGAAACAACGGATGTAATTACATCCGTTGTAAAAAGTAAAAAAGGTTACCAATTCGCTTTTTGTAAAAGTTTGTAAAAGTAATAAAGACATAAATATTAAAAGTGGAAAAGATTCCATAATTAAACATTGTTCCCGAAATATTCATAAAGAGAAATGTAAGACTGTGGTTGAACAAAATTCTATTACTTCATTCATGAAACCTGGAATATCCACAAACACACATGAACAAGAAATTAAGGAAGGTAAGTTTTATATCCGGTAACACCATATTTTTTACGTTAATATATGTTTTTTTTATAGTGGAAATACGTTTGGCGGCGTTTATTGCTGAACATAATCTGCCATTTAACACCATGGAACATCTTCCAAAGTTATTAGAACAAATATGTCCCGACTCGAAAATTGCTAAGGGAATAGCATGTAGTCGAACAAAAACTTCTGCTATCGTTAAGAACGTACTAGGAAGTCAAAGTTTTCAATTAATATGCCAAGACTTAAGAAAAAAGAAATTTTCGCTAATAGTGGACGAATCAACGGACAGGAATGCAATAAAACATTTATGTTTAGTGGTGAGGTATTTCAATGACTATGATAATATTCAGGATAATTTCTTGGGATTAATAAGACTTTCCGGGGCAGATGCGGTGACATTGTACAATCATATAGTAAATTTTTTTAATGAAAATGAAATTCCTTATAAGGACAATATGATAGGGTTTGCCTCGGATGGTGCGAATGTTATGTTGGGGGTCTAATAATTCCTTAATGACATTATTGAAACGTGATGTTCCCTCATTATTTGTTATGAAGTGCATTTGTCACTCATTCCATTTATGCGCATCGTATTCATGCGAAAAGTTGCCGCGGTTTGTGGAAGATGTGACAAGAGATATATACACTTATTTCAGTTCCAGTCCTAAGAGAATTGCGGAGTATGCTGAATTTCAAACATTTTGTGGCATTAAAGTACAGAAAATTTTACATCCCTCGCAAACACGCTTGTTATCAGTACATAGCATAGTTTGTAGAATTTTGCAACAATATGGTGCTTTACAATTATTTTTTATGGATTCAGTGGCAAATAATGATATTTTAGGCGCAGAGAATATTTTAAAAAAATTAAACGATCCTACAACTAAGATGTTTTTGCAGTTTTTGGAATTTGTCTTGCCTTTTTTTAACAATCTAAACAAAGAAATGCAATTAGAATCTCCTAAGTTGTACAAATTACATACAAACATTACTCAAATACTTAAATCCATCTTTGATTGTTTCCTTAAAAGAGAATATTTGAAGAAAACTGAAATAGAAAATGTAGAATATGCCAATCCTTCTAATTACTTGCCGATTGAGGAAATTTATTATGGTGCAAATGTCACGAAATCTTTATTAGAATTAAACTTAACAAGTGACCAAATAACATTTTTTAGGCTAAGATGTTTAGATTTTTATATAGAAGCATGCAGGCAAATTATTCAAAGATTTGCACTAAAAGGAAATATAATAAAATTATTTAATTTTCTTGATCCTAGCATTGCAAAACATGGTTCAATAAGTTCTATTGCTGAAGTAGCCCTTTTGTATCCAAATTTAATAAATCATACTCAATTACAAGCACTTGACTCTGAGTGGCGGTTATTGAGAAATATCGATGGAATTCTGTCATTTTCACATAATGCTGTAGAATTTTGGCGAGAAGTTAAGAAACTGAAGCTGAGTGATGAGTCTTTAATGTTTAATGTTTTAAGTTCTTTTGCTTTCAACATACTAACTTTCCCACACTCCTCGGCTAATGTAGAAAGAGTATTCTCTTCTTTAAACTTAATGAAAACCAAGCAACGGAACAAATTAAACACGGAATCTATAATGGGATTGTTACAGACTAAGCAATATATAGGAAATAATAGTTGCTACGATTTTCCTGTTGATCTAAAGTTATTGACTTATATGGACAAGAAAAATTTGTATTCTTCAAGCGAAAATTGAATTAGTTTATTTCGAGTTGTTTTATTTTTTTAACTCTTATTTTATTTTTGTATTTGTTTTCTAATAAAAACTATTTTGTCTGTAACAATGTTTGCCTCTATATTACCAACCTACCGATTTTTCGCGATATCTACCGATTTTTTACTGTTGGTTCTATCGACTTTTGGATTTATAGGTTGGCAACGCTGGATTAAATGCAGTTGTTGGTATTATTACTAAGCGTTGGTTAGGTGGTGTGCTAACAATAAAGAGAATTATTTAAAACTTATTAAGCCTGAGCATTTTTAATTGGAAAGATTGCAGTACTTGCTTAATGCAAAAATTAGTTTTGTACATACCTATGACAGGAAAAGGTAGAAAACATTGAATGGTTTGTCAATATTAAAGGCACAGTTTGTGAATTAAATATCTTTCAGCCATCGGCAGAATGTGCAATGGGACATTCAAATGTAAAAATCGGGGAAAGGTTTAAAAATTAACCATTACTTTCAATCTCTTTAACTTGAAACATTTTACTTAGGCAAACTATGCTATTTTTATGTCTATTATCTTCGAATACTGTATGGCCAATAAGTTATAGGACACTCTGTATTTAAAAAAATATGTGTCCTTACTTAATATTTTACTAGGCACTGGTCAAATAGTTATCTAATAATCTAATCAACATTTTACGTAAATATTTGCGCTATTTCTGTTTGCTGTAACTCACCTCAATGTTTTTTGTTCTAATAAGGAAGTACCAATATATTTATTACTTTTTCGTTTGTAATAAAAAAATATATTCAAACACATGCTAGTGTGTTTTAATATACAAGCGACAAAGGTGCTTGTGTTGTAAGGAAGTTTTAGAATAAGCTAATAAGTGAGAAATGTGAGTAGTTTTAACAAACACTGTAGACTCTTGAATTAAATAAAATAATACTGGCCTGTCTTAATGTAAAAAAGTTTACATGCAGTAATGACTGATATTAACTTAATGTTAATGATTAAGTATTTATTCATTATTATTATTATTTCTATAAATAAGACTCTTACTAGATCTATCGTTGCATTGTTTATTTTTATATATATTTCATGGCAATAAGACACAGCAGCAACAAAACTTTATCACATTATTAGAGGTTAAAACTCAATAAAAAAACAGAATATATAATACATATATTAAAATTGAAATCTTTCGTATTTCATTACTTAGTTGTGTATAAATTTAAAACACCTATTATCAAATTTCTTCGAACACAAACCACTTAGAATATACGAATTTTTACACATTAGTGTTAGGTGTTATTAACGATTACAGGTCAGTGAATTTTATTTAAAATCGGAGGCGCTTTTTTCCGTTAACATTATCGCTAAATTGAATAAATCAACATCGTAAATATAATATGGCAATTTAAATAGTTATATGCAAATGTATGATTGTTAAATACGTTTCTGCACTATCTAATCGGAATTTATTGTTTATTGACACACGAAAGCCATCATCGTCGTGTTTAGAAAATGCAATTATTTGTTTGCATTAGCATAGATAAGCTGGAAATAGTTCGTACATACATATATGTACAAACCCCGAATTATTGATGTATTTGTAAATATATAAACAGTTGTGAAGATATGATTATGTGAAAATTATTAAAGTTAAACTGCTGGTTTCGTAAGAACAAAAGGCATGTTAACCATTGTGAGGTAATATATTTCATATTTTTTTTATGTTAACAATATTTTATTAGTTTTTTTTTTAATTGTCGGTAATAAAATAGATAAATATATAAACAAAATGTTGCCTGTTACGTTAAATGTTCCTACATCGTTAGAATATATAGTATTTAAATTCCACGTAACAGTAAAATAAGTTTCTAATTATATACAATCTTAAAAAAATACAACACTTTGTATTTTTAAACTTTCGCGCCAACAGATGTCAGTCTATCGTAAAAGAACTACGTAATGCATGTCAAAAGTTCATTGATATCAATATTTAGTAATTGGTGATATTTAATGTTAGCTAGGAATTTTTTATCATTTAATCTTATTGGCTTTACTTATACAGTGATGGTTATATGTGTAGAACCACGTAAATATCTGTTAAATTATAGAAGATATTGCAATAAAATTTTGCACACGGAAATTTGAGATGAATCATTTGAAGTATTTCTTAAATATACAGAGTGTTAAAAAAATGTAACACTAAAGTTTTCCTTTTATAACTATAATACTTGGTGGTCTAAAATATTTAGCTTGAGATTTTGCAAGTGAAAATCAAAATTTTTAGAATATTTAACTCGCGGTATTTTCAGAATCATAAGTATTGTTGGCTAATGTTAAGTATACGGGAAGTGAAAGTTATGGGATAAAAAATGTATAAACTTAAAGGGGTTAATTTGAAAATTTTTTTTTTAAATATTAACTTTTTACGATGTTAGGCCCGGTTTCATAATGGAATTAATGGGAAGATTAACTAGAATTCTGAATTGAAATAAAAATTACAGCTTCATAATCCATAATTATCTTTTAATTCTCCGTTAGTACTAATGACTAGAGCAGACGAATTTCCGTGCGCGCCATGTGCGCCGATGTGAGGATGATTGTATTGCATCAGAACTAATAAAAAGCATTCAGTATGTGTTTGGTACTTGCTTAGACTGCATATAAAAAAAATGTCGTCGACACATAAATCGAGAAAACGACCGTTGTCAGACAAAGTGAATAAGTTTATTATGGATTTCCCGGATTTAATATACGATGGCTCAAAAATTAAATGTTTAGTGTGCAATACATATCTAATGTGTTGGTCAAAAACACATTGTAAAGAACACATAAGCAGTTCGGAGCACAATAATAACAAAATTAATCGACAACAGTTTATACATGAACTATGTGTAACTATGATTGTGTGTACACTGCCGTTTACCTTGTTAAGTAAATGATTCATTTATTTCATTTTGGAATAAATACGCGAATCAAACATTACCGAGCTCGACAACGTTACGAAGGAATTTAATATCGGTGCGTAAACAGGTTGAAAATAAAATCAAAGCCGAACTGAACATAAAAAAACTGTGGTTATGTGTGGACGAAACAACTGACAGCAAAAAACAATCTGTAGTTAATGTGATGGCGCGTAATATGGAACCACATCAACCAACGTCTTCAATTTTATTAGCATCAGACGACTAGAACAATGTAATGCCGAAAAAATTTCGGAGGTGCTATTAGATACTTTGGAAAAATTTAAACTTTCGAAAGACCAAGTATTAATGTTTATGACCGATGGTGCCGCAACCATATGTTCTGTAGGCCGGTCTCTTAGAAAATATTGTCCTAACTTGTTACATATTACTTGTAAACTCTATGCTCTACACTTTGTGGCAGAAGAGGTTCGTAGATGCTATCCAGAGGTAGATACTTTAATATCGAGTACAAAGGCAGTATTCCTGAAATCTCCAAAACGTATTCGGAAATTTCACAAATTGTGTCCCCATATCCCTGAGCCACCACAGCCGATTCTGACGAAGGTCGCCACATGTTCGTTAAGTAAAGAGAGAAGAATCAAATATGTATACAGCAGTAAAGATTAACAATAAATGATAAATAGACTCAATATTAGATGTAATATATACCAACTCTCTTAACTATATTTACTTAAATTTTGTTTGATAAATATAAGCACTTATTTCATCTAAATTGTAATTTAATGACTATTTAATTATTATAAAAACTATATATTCAAATTAACAACTGTTGGTACTTATATTATTATTAAATTTTATTTCATCTAAATTGCAGTAATTACAATTTACTTAAATTTTGTCATTACGGACCTCAGCAGTTGGTTTGCGTAAAAGATAATCGTATTGAGCAGCCAGGTAGTTATTGCCGTAGGTGGTGAAATAAAAGCATTAGAGCCGTTCAAAGTTATATTCTTATAATTTGAAATAAACTATACATAACCATTTAATTATTCTATAAAAGATACTTGAATGTCTGAGCGAACGCCGAGTTTTCTGTCTAGCTCGATGCTTTTCGAGTTCTCAATAGATGTTTGCTCGTTGAGTTCTTCGTAGATACCGTTCGTCTATCCCAGGTAAATTATGGGTTCGCATCCACGATTATTCCGACCAGGTAATAAAATAAAATTAAATTTATGTTAAAAAATCTAGAATATTAATCAATAGGTAAAGGAAAAACCCTCAATAAATATAACAAAGAGGACTATAATCTGTAAGCGTAGAACCCTTAATGGATCTTTACATTCAATTTCACCTTTACATATTTAACTAAATAACAGGCACGTAATAGGCCACAAAATTACATTTATTATGTTAAGTCAATTAGGAAATTTCGGAATTTCGCATGGATTATAAAGATATTTAATTAACATTGAATAGCAATTCGTATGACCCAAATGCAAGATCTTTTAAGTATACTAAATACATAATGAGTATAAATTTAAGTAAGGTAATCACCTAAATATTGATAAACTAAACTAAATCTATGTAAAACGAAAAAAGCACAAAACAATTATGAATATTATTGTTTTGCATTGAATATATACATATACGGTGTCAAACAAATGTTCACATTTGTCTTAAGCTTTCTTAACAGTGGTTGTTAGAGTGCTGTTCAAATTAATTGATAGCGATCTGTAGAATAAATTGAATTGATAAAAATTAATAATTTTCTGTTTCAAATAAAATAGCCGATATCGATCGATATCCTGTGTGACCGGAAGTTGTTTGTGATTAAACACTCATGGACAAAATTATTAAATATTTTTTGTTTTCTGTACTGCTTTAAAATATGTAATTTCAAATTAGTGAAAGACTCCACAATTTTGCTCAGAAAACTCTGCGTCTGCACGACAACCGTAGTATGCATAAGAAACGAATTGTTCAAGCAGTATTCAACGAATACGGCTTTGAGGAATTACAACATCCAACCTACAGTTCCGACCTCGCCCCCTGTGACTATTACACAGGCCCACAAAAAAAATTTTTTTTTTGGTGCATCTCTGTTTGTTTGAATTGTCGATAAAGTAGGTAATGTACAGTATAGTGACATACGTCATTTTAACTCATCAGCTCTAGTTTACCTACTACCCTCATTGTGAATTGTTGTCGGTCTTGTTATGGTCTTGTTCGTAACTAGTCATTATCACAATATCATCGATAAAGTTTGTGTTACTATTTCATTATGGCTAGTACGTCCAGACGTTGTGTTAACGATCCTGATATATTTTGTTATGTTTGTGGTGAATACATACTGAAAAATCAGCGTAAATCGATTACAAACACAGTGCGTCGTTTGTATTTTGCTTACTTGGGTATTAAAATTCTACACCAAGATAAAGTGTGGGTGCCTCATAGTGTTTGTAAAATATGCGTTGAACATTTGCGACAATGGGAGAGAGGGAAACGTAAGTCTTTGAAGTTTGGAGTGCCTATGATATGGCGAGAACAAAAAAATCATTATGACGACTGTTACTTTTGTATGATTAATATAGTGGGCATCAACAAAAACAATCGCCATAAATAGAAATACCCCAATATTTTTTCAGTACAAAGACCTGTTCCTCATTCAGAAAATGTTCCAATACCAACTTTTCACCAGGTAGTGCAGCAATCTCAGGAGGATGAAGCTGAAATACCTATTTCTTCCCAAGTAGATGATGACTTTCAATACTGCGGAAAAACATCAGATCCTAAGCCATTTTCGCAGAATGAGCTTAGTGACCTCATCAGAGACTTAGATATTTCGAAGGAACGTGGTGAGTTACTAGCGTCAAGATTAAAAGAAAAAAATTGTCTTTCCTCAGATGTTCGAGTGTCTACATATCGCACGAGAGAGGAAAAGTTATTGAAGTTTTTTTCATCTGATGAAAATTTTGTGTATTGCTGTAATGTGAGTGGTTTGCTGGCTTTCATGGGTTTAACGATCTATCAGCCCAATGAATGGCGTCTCTTTATTGACAGTAGTAAACGAAGTCTAAAAGCAGTTCTTCTACATAATTGCTCACTCAACATGTGTAAAAGAAGAATATGAGGTAATTTCAAATCTTTTACATAAAATAAAATATATTGAACATAACTGGGTGATCTGCGTCGACTTGAAGATGGTTAATTTTTTATTGGGTCAACAGAGTGGTTATACTAAATACCCATGTTATATTTGTCTCTGGGACAGTCGAGCTAAATCACGTCATTGGACTGCAAAAAATTGGCCTGTGAGAGATGCTCTTGTTGCTGGGGAAAGAAATGTTATAAATGAACCCTTAGTTTCAAGAGAAAAAATCATTCTTCCGCCATTGCATATAAAATTAGGGCTAATGAAGCAATTTGTTAAGGCTCTCGATAGAAATGGTCAATGTTTCCAGTTTATTTCTCACAAGTTTCCTAGTTTAAGTACTGAAAAACTAAAAGCAGGTATCTTTGATGGACCTCAAATACGTAAATTGATGAAAGACACAACTAATTTTGAGACTTGTATGAATGATGTGGAGAGGCTTGCCTGGCAATCTTTTGTAGCAGTTGCACTAAATTTCCTCGGAAATCATAAGGCTGACAACTATGTAGCACTAGTAGAGGAAATGCTGGTGCGATTCAAAGATTTAGGCTGTAATATGAGTATAAAATTACACTATCTCAATAGTCATCTACATCATTTCCAACACAATTTAGGAGATCTAAGCGAAGAACAAGGGGAACGTTTCCACCAAGACCTAAAAACAATGGAGAATAGATACCAATGAAGGTGGGACAGTCATATGATGGCTGACTATTGCTGGGGAATCATGCGAGATTGCCCGAGTCAGTTTCATTCTAGAAAATCACTCAAAAGACAATTTCTTGATGTTTAATGTCAATAAAATATATATTTTTTCGTGAATTGTGTTTTTTTTTTCTCGGGAACTAGAGCTGACAGAAGAAAACGGGTAACATTTTTGATATCGCCATGTAAGACATACTTAAAATCGGGTCTAAAATCTCCAGCACCAAAATGGTTGTAGGCCAGTGTTATCTTTTTCCAAAACTTAAAAAACTTGAGGGCATCGGTTTTTATCGAATTGCGACGCGAAAAACGCTGTTCGGTAGAGATGAGCAATATTTCGGTAACGGTTATTAATAACCGTTATTAACCCAATAAGTGCAATAACTGCTAATCACCGATTCTTAGATTTCAAGAATAACCGTTCTTAAAATCACTGTTTGGAGAAATAGTTTATTTCTTTTTGCGGTTATTTCAAATAACGAAATATGTTATTTCTTATGGATGCATAGAGAGTGATTGGTTTTTCATTATACACACAATATTTTCGTTGAGAGTATCATATTTAAAACAAATCAAATTTTAATACTACATTAATATATGATATACGAGGTGCATTTAAAATACACAACCTCGGTTGATTTTTTTTTAATTTGTTTTTGCTTATCCAATTATGTTTAGTTAATTTCTACGGTATTAATTCTATTTTTAATTTTCACCCAAAGTTTATTTCACCGCAATATGTATGTTGAAATCCCCTAGTATAGCAATTCTGGTACTGACATTGTACTTGTGTAGCAATTCAAGATTTAATCGCGTTAATATATCGAAAAATTCTAAAATATCACTTCTTGAGATCTATTTGTACGAACTATAACCGTATTTTGTTATACTAAATATACACCGTAGATCTCGCACACCAGTTCGAGTGAAAACTTCGATATAAAAGGGATTTCCATATAAGTAGTCGATGTTTTCTTAAACGTAAACACATACTCCGCCAAGCACAGTATTGTTTCTTACAAATATACTACCCAATGCAAAGGAAGGAAAATTATAAAGGTGATAATTATGTACTTTTAGCCAATGTTCGGATATACATAAAATATCAGGTTTATTGTCATGAATTAGTAATTCCATTACTTCTATTTTGTTAGTTTGCAATAACTAAACCAGGTCATGTATTTACAAAACATCCATTTCGTCAACACGGCCTCGGTGAGTTATGATCTTTCACCACATTGTGTTTATCTTGTAACCAGGTCACTAGGCTAAGGGGACACACTCTAATATATAACGAGACACTCAGAGGTCTCGACAAACAGAGACAGAGTCACAGTCAGAGTCAGAGAGTTAGAGTCCCTACAAGACTAGTGCCTCATAATTATAATGTAGTGTTTGTTATTGTTATAATTTTTGTATTATCTTTATTAAATTATATGTTGTTATTTAATCGTTGTCCCGCCTATTATTTATCATACTGGTAAACCTCCGGTGCCTCGACAACAATGTTACCTCCGGGACCAGGTGACATTACATGGCGATCCTGCCCACGTCTGATATTACATGGCGATCCTACCTTTAGTTAGATGATCAGATATTACATGGTGATTCTGCCATCCCATCAACTGACATTACAAGTTAAACACTCAGTGGCGTGTCGTGGGGTTTTAGTTTGGAGGGGCGCACCAGAAATCAAATACCAAATGACATATAGGCAAATTGCGCGAAAAAGTATCCATTTATACCATTTATTTAAGTTGAATAAATACATAGGAATTAAAAAATATTAATACCTACAATAACGACAAAAACAATAATAATTGTAAATCAAAACGGAAAAAATCCAAAATAAGGGGCTCATTTTAAACAAAAATTCGCCTACCTTAACATTCAAGTTTACGAAAACGAAGAGCTGGAACAGCGGAATAGTTTTTATAATGTCATAAAAAATCACTTCACAAAGTAGGTAGCGGTAACAGTTCCGAATGGTCACCGCAGATTCAATTAACAAACTATACAAAAATGGAAAGCTTACGTTTCGCTGGTTTCAAAAATGTGTGTCTGTTATTAAGTATTGAAGTTAATACTTTAAAATCGCATTTTGAGGTTATATTTCCTCAGTTTCCACTAGTATTATGTTGCACAAAATTAAACGTCATCAATAATTTCTGTATTAAATGATCGGCAACCGCCAAATATAAATCTTTACAAATTTATAAGTTATCTTAATATATATTTTGAAATAAAGATTTACTAATTACACAGACCTGCATTTTTCAACTCTTTGAATGTTGATTTAAAAATTTTAACTGTTTTCTAGTAATTGGGTAGCGCTGATTTCAAATCTGCTTTTATTTTTTTTGTATCACGTAAGGTTATTTTTCAAACCAGCAAAATCAAAAAATATAGAAAAAACACGATTTATTTCATTTATAAGCTAGTTTTATATTATATTAAACAAAATACAAAAATATACACATAGAAACTATTAGAAATAGTTATTTATTCTTCATGCTTCTTAAAAAAACGTTTTCGTTTTTCAGAAAAGCTTCGTTTGGTTGTTTTTCTGTCATATTCAGCTAAAGGAAGATCTGAAGGTAGTTTCTGGGGCAAGCAAATTTTTTTGTTTCAACCTAGACCCCAGTACTTCAGAAAGATCTTTCGAAAGCCCCAAATCTCTTACTAAATCATTCAGTTCGGCTTGTGAAAATAGCTGAGGTTGGTTTTGACCTGAGGTTGATGGTTCAAAATCACTATCCATCTGTACGGAGCCGGAAGTTGAAGAGGTTTCAATATCTTCTTGTAGTACTTTGGGGAGTATAGGTATAGGTACATGATCACTGTGAGGAACTGGTCTGATAGCTGATTTAATATTGTTTGGGTACAAAATATGTTTCAAAGTTTTTCTATTATGCCCCTTAATATCACAAAGACAAAAGTAGCAATCTTCATGATGATTTTGCGGTTCTCTCCAAACCATCGGTATTCCAAAAGGAAGGCTTTTTCTATTCCCTTTGGTCCAATGTCTTAAACCTTCTTCACATACCTTACAAACAACCTGCGGTGCCCAATCTTTATCTTGATCTCCTAATTTGATTTTGAAATAAGCATAATATGCATTTTTCACAAATTCACCAATTGGTCTCTTAAACTTTTTCAAGACGAAATATCCACAAATATAACAGAAATCATCTGGTTTGTTTTTGCAACACCGGCTAGACATATTTTTAAGCAATGTTTATTTATCAAATACCACGCCCAACACTAAAGACAAATTAATTTTACTTGTTTACTGATCGACACTCAGAGCTATAATGAAGTAAATGACATTAAAATATACATTTTGTTTGGAGTGATAAACTTGAAATCCTTCTTCGCAGTACTAATAAAGTGAAAGCATAATAAATAGGATTTAGCAGGTAAAAATTCCCGGAAATCTTGTCCAAAATTAATACATGTAATAAAAGATTTACATCAGGTAATGGGAGCCTATTTAACAAATTTCTTTAAAACCACAACAGAAAATCATTTTTGGGTTAATACCTAGAATTTGAAGTAGTACATACATTTTAAAATGTATTAAAACGTCTATTATAAGATTTTTTTTATATTTTTTTCGTTTTCTTTTGTGCAAAAAAAAATTTGTGGGTGGTAGAGACCAACTGTATTTTAATTAGTTATTGCTATATAAAAACTGAGCTTAACAAACAAAAATCACGTCATCACAAATTTTATGCAGGCCTGTGTTATATACATTTTAAAATGGCAGTAAGTATATGGTAATCACTAGAATATACTTAAATGTTATTTAATCATAAATTGTTGTATTAAAAATCTCGTTTCGGATAGTTCTCATTTATATATTTAAAGAAAACATTAAATGGTTATAAGTAGAGCTGAGGATGTTTGCGGTATAACCATGGTTATACCGCAAACATCCTCAGCTCTAGTTATAAGTATAAATAAAACAGAAATAAACAGTCACTCCAATTTATTGGTTTCTTTTTATAAAAATACATAATTAACATAAGTAATTTGAAAATTCAAACATATAGTATGAGTTTGGTTTTAAATGCAATTAAATACTACAGAAAACAAATGTACAATGGGCAGTAAGTAATATGTTGATACGATGGTATCTTTAATTGCAGTAAGCCCACTCGCCATTATGATCACTTTAACTTATTTCCTTATATTGTATTTTAAACAAAATAAATACCAAAAAGTTATTATTATTATAAAGCTCTTGAAAGTAAGATGATCATTAGTATATATGTTGAGCACTTGTGAAATTATTACACTATTAAACTTAAATAAAACACCTTATATTTCACAAACAATTGTTTGTGAAATATAAGGTGTTTTATTTAAGTTTAATAGTAAGATGATCATGTTCGTCAAGGCACTAACTCTTGAGTGGGTCATGCAGAACAAACAGCAACAAAAGAATAATTGGACAAGTTTTTTTAAATTTGTTTTGATATTATAATGAAGGTTCGAGATATTTACTGTATGTATAATACAGTACTGTATTCAATAGTTACTGTATTTAATAGTTCAATAATTTTGTTTTTGTAAATGTTTTTGAAACAGTTAAAATTTCTATGCTTCATTATCATACCAATAGCATTTATTGCAGCTGCCAAAAGGGATATCGTTTTAACATTTAGCAATTTTGCTGAATATTCAGGTTTTCTTTTTATTTCATTATTTTGGTGCGTGGGGATGTTGGTGGTATGCAGATATATATTTTTTTAATTTATGTGCATTCCTATTTTTTTTTTTTTTTATCCAGCAAATTTTTGTTATATTATGCTAAAGCAGTTTATAATTCGGATACATTTGTCTCTAAAACTAGAGGTTTGATTTAAGTGTTTGCTAATTGAAACAATGTAATAATTTAATTAATAATTGCTATAACGACATGTATGCATTATTTATATTGATTTATATATCAAGAACATTCTTCTGTTGCTGTTTTTTCTGCATGACCTACTGAACAGTTAGTGCCTTGACGAACATGATCATCTTACTTTCAAGAGCTTCCTAATAATAATAACTTTTTGATATTTATTTTGTTTAAAATACAATATAAGGAAATAAGTTAAAGTGATCATAATGGCAAGTGGGCTTACTGAAATGCAATTAAAGATACCATCCTATGAACATATTACTTACTGTCCATTGTACATTTGTTTTCTGTAGTATTTAATTGCATTTAAAACCAAACTAACTCATACTATATGTTTGAATTTTAAAACTAATTATGTATTTTTATAAAAAGGAACCAACAAATTAGAGTGACTATTTATTTCTGTTTTATTTATACTTATAACCATTTATTAATGTTTTCTTTAAATAGATAAATGACAAATATCCGAAACGAGATTTTTAATACAACAATTGATGATTAAATAACATTTAAGGTATATTCTAGTGATTAATATATACTTACCATCATTTCAAAATGTAAATTATTAGTACATCTTTATTTCGAAAATATATATTAAGATACCTTTCAAATTTTTTATATTTGGCGGTTGCCGATCATTTAATACAGAAATTGTTGGTGGCGTTTAATTTTGTGCAACATAATACTAGTGGAAACTGAGGAAATATAACCCCAAAATGCGATTTTAAACTGTTAATTTCAATACTTTCCTCTCATTTTCGCATAAAAGGACACACATTTTTGAAACCAGCGAAACGTAAGCTTTCCATTTTTTGTATAGTTTGTTAATTAAATCTGCGATGACAATTCGGAACTATAGCCTAGGTAGCTACGGTTTATAAGTAGAAAAAAGAAACAACATATTTACAGCAGACCAATTTTCATGTGGCCGGTGGGAGAATTTGTACGTGCGTCAAGTAAGGGTCAGTAAGGTTAGATAGAGACAGTATTCGGAAAAATGAAATGCAAACTCTTTGTGCGAATCGTGCATTGGGACGTAGTAAGGGATAAATTCAGAAAATCACATTGTTGAACATGTTTATAATGGTTTGTATTTCACTAAATTAAGGCAAATAGAAGTAAAATAAAACGCATAGTTTCATATGTAACATGTTTAATTAAAATGTCTTGCCTTACCTACTAGCTAATAGCGTACTAACATCACATTAAGGGGATGACTGAATAAGATTGTTAGCTACACTTAAAGGTAGAAAGGCTTAGGATTAAGTAAAACTAATTTGGATAATTAACTGAATTATTGGCAAATAATGTTTATGCTAATCTCTTTCTCATTATAATCACATTGTAAACTTTCTATATGTACAAAAGAACAGTATATTCTTCAATGAGCGTAGGCGAGTGTTGTAATAACATTATTTAATAGTCGTGGAGAAAAGAATATTATTAATACTAATATTATTGGAAATAACAATGAAAATAATAATTACAATAAGAAATAATACATAAATACTCAAAAATAATTATAGGAGAAAACAATAAGCACACCTTTATCTGCATCGTCTAAGTCGGTTTTGGGCTTGATTTTTTTTTTTATTTTTCTTTGGCGATGTAAAAGATGAACCGGCACCTGCGTTTATTTCACTTTTTTCTTTAACAATCCGTCTAATACTTCTCTCAGAAACACCCGTTGCGGCAATTACGCGTTCATATAACTGATCCAGTGGAATTTTGAGTATCCCTGAAGTTTTTTCTTCTTGCATATATTTAAATACATTTGAGATTACTTCACGAGTTTTACTGTGTAAAACACATTTATTTAATTTACTTTTAAACTCCATTACTCACTACCTTAATAAGGCACTGCACTACTGTGTTTATCGCTTAAAAGAGGTTCCCCTACCTATGAATTTCGTGCGCATCTCGAGGGCGGTACTTCTAACCGGCCACATGAAAATCGGTCTGCTATACATACATACATATTTACGGTACGATAGTCCCGTATACGGCACTGAAACACTGGCCGCTAAATAACTGAGCCGTAAAATATCCTAAATGTTTTTATGGAATCTTATACTATCGGCCAATATCGGGTCACATTCACCAGGAATCTATAATTATTTATGCAGGCCGCGGCGTATTTGCGCCTGAATTTAATTCTGTGGGTTCTAACAACGTTAGACAACGAAAACGGAGTTGAGTTTTTTGAAATTTAGAAATTTTAGCTACTTATATGAATAATAATAACAAAATGAATAGTAATAATAAATATTTAAATAAACATTTAAATTGTGTGTTATATTAAAAATTCTAGGAGGGGCGCGCGGCTTCGCGGCCTTATACAGCTACCGCCACTGTTTAAAACACTGTAGATTAAGGTATGCAATTTTAATATAGGAATACATTAAAATATCCAATAATATATAGGGTGTTCAATTAAAAAAAAATTCATTAGATCATCTTCTGTTTTTCAAGTGATAACCAAAAATAGTATCTAATACGTTAATTTCTTTAAAATATGATACTCTCAACGAAAATATTGAGTGTACAATGAAAAAACAGCCACTCTGTATAATCCGGCCTTTAATTACACAGGTCTACAGTGATTTTGATGTTTGAAAGCTGTTTGCTAATTTGTATATGTTTGGGGGCCCTTATTCCAAAAAACGCAATATTTTTGCTCTATCACGTAAATTTTTTTTATAGCGCTCTATATCTTAAAAATGTTAATTTATTAATATACATACCTATGACAAGAATATGTTTGTTCCATGTTAGGCATGATTTTTAAATGAATTGATTTTTATGAAATTAAATATGATTTAGCAACACTGGTTAACATTAGATTTCTCAGCAAAGCAACAGAGTCGGCGCAGAAGCGTCAATACAACGCTGAAACCTGCTTATGTGCAGTTTGGTTGTGTTAGTCGTCGTGCTACTGTGTCCGCGCGCTTGTTGTCTTCGTTGTTGCGTATTTTAAGTGTTCTTGAACGTATAAATACGGAAAGAAGACATTGTGTGAACAATCCGAATAACTTTTATTATATCTGTGGTAGTTATGTCGTAGTAAAGCAGAGGCAAACTATGACGTGAAAAATGTATACCACGCTTATTTTGGTGTAAAAATTGGCGACCAAGACAAGTCCTGGGCTCCTCATACTGTTTGTTCCGTTTGCGTTGAAGCATTAAGAAACTGGCAAAAAGGTAGGAAGAAATGTTTAAGCTTTGGTATTCCTATGGTATGGCGAGAGCCTAGAAATCACAGTGATGATTGTTATTTTTGTTCGTGTAATGTTCAAGGATTCAACAGAAAAAATAAGAAACAAATTGTGTATCCCAATCTTGACTCTGCTATTCGACAAGTTCCTCATGAACCAGATGTACCGATACCTATAGCCCCAACAGCACTAGAAAACGTCATATCGTCAGAATCAGAGGAATCTAATTGCGACCCAGATGACTCAGATTTCACACCAGATTTCAGAGAGCCCGAAGTGTTTAACCAGAGCGAACTAAATGATTTAATTAGAGATTTGCACCTTCCAAAGGATGCATCCGAATTGTTAGCCTCCCGACTTCGTGAGAAACATTTACTGGCACCTGGCGTCACATCAAGCTTTTACCGGAATCGCGAAAAAGAGTTATGTCAATATTTTACTCAAGACGGACCGCTAGTGTATTGCAACAATATTCCCGACTTAATTTCAAAATTAGGAAATGTGCCGTATGTAAAAGAAGAATGGCGCCTGTTTATTGACTCAAGTAAGCGTAGTTTAAAAGGCGTTTTATTGAACAATGGTAACGAGCTAGCCTCGGTTCGCGTTGCCCATTCGATACATTTAATGGAAACGTATGAAAATTTTGAACTTCTTTTAAAGAAAATAAACTACCAAGAACATCAGTGGATGCTTTGTGGTGACCTTAAAGTGCTGTGCATGCTACTAGGACAACAAGGAGGTTATACAAAATTTTCATGCTTTATTTGTGAGTGGGATAGTCGAGCAAGGGATAGACATTGGACTCAAATAGAATGGCCCTCTAGAGCAAGCCTTACACCTGGTAGCAAAAATGTATTAAGAGATAGCTTGGTTGACCCCAAAAAAGTTTTACTGCCTCCTCTCCATATCAAACTTGGCTTGATGAAGCAGTTTGTTAAAGCCCTAGACAAAAATGGACAGTGTTTTAAATATTTCTGCGAGACATTTCCAGCCTTATCCGATGCCAAGTTAAAAGAAGGTATTTTTGTTGGGCCGCAGATAAGAACATTATGCAAAGACAAGTATTTTCAAAACACAATGACCAATGTCGAGAAAAACGCCTGGGTTTCATTATAAGAAGTAATTGATAAGTTTCTTGGGAACTCTAAGGACGAAAACTACGAAAATATTGTTCAAAATATGTTACAACACTTTCATCGTCTAGGTTGTAATATGAGTTTGAAAGTGCATTTCCTGTTTTCACACTTGAACTATTTTCCTGAAAATCTTGGAGCAGTTAGCGAAGAACAGGGAGAGAGGTTTCACCAAGACATTAAGGAAATGGAACGGGGATACCAAGGCAGATGGAGCATAACGATGATGGCGGACTACTGCTGGATGTTAAAACGGGATATGCCCTTAAGAACATACAACCGAATGTCCGAACAACGCAGCTTTCTGGCAAAAAGACAAAGATTTCACTTATAAAAGACTGAGTAAAGTATTTATTTTCCACTTTTTTAACTCGTATTCCACCTTTTTACTCAATAAACAAATAATTTTTTTTAGAAATATCGTTTTTTTCATTTAATATTTGCAAAAAAACCTTACGTGATACAAATAAATGCATAGAATTTTTGAAATCAGCCTACCAAAATTATATAAAATCAGTTTTCAAAATAAAAACATCTGTCAAAAAGTTTAATTTTGTAGACCTGTGTTATTATTATTATTATTATTATTAATTTGTAGTTTGTATCGACAAAAAAGAAGAATGTAGGTCAAGCCCTCGTATAATGATAACGACGATGTAATCTAAAACTAATTTGTATTTTCCTTAATTATTTATAATTTTATTTAAATAAATTTCCAACAGATTAACTTCCCGTTAAGAAAGAAAATCGCAAAGCCAATTAGACACATAGTAAACTATTCTAACCATTTATGTAGGTTTTATAGCCTTCAGGAATCCAAATGATTTTTACTATTGACACATACGTGCGTACGTTAAGTATTAAGTACATATACAGTTAAACTATATTATTCGTTAGGTAACAATTGGCACGCGTCTTATTTCATAACGTTGTTGAGAAAATTCAATTTAGCCGGAAGTTATTAGCTAAAGATAAACGATATTTATCGGTTCTCAAGAGAGTTCCTTTGATTATTACATTCTACAGATTACAAGAGCAAACATAGACTTTACACGCGCATTCGTTTACTATATACTTCTAATGATGAACAGAAAATCACGATATTCCGAACATTATAGTACTGATGACAGTGACAGTCCCGAAAGTTCCAGGAAGACGAAGATGAACCTGCCCGAGAAAGCCACAACTCGACAATTCTACAGCGATCATTATAACAATTATCCTGGATCGAAAACTAAATACGATATCAGAAGACGTTATAGGAGTAAATCCTTATCGATGTTGGAACGTGAGCCTCTTTGTCCTGGTGAAATTAGAAGGATACGTGAAAGGCTGTTAAGGTAATTTCATTTTTTAATTATTTTGTATACATTTATATTTAACTTTATTTAAAAAAGAGGTATATAACCTCTTTACCACATTAATATTCGTATCTTAAATACACTATTTCGACAACTAAATTGTCATCCTCATCAAATTAAAAAAAAAAGAAAACGTACCAATTAATGATGACAACTTAATTGTCGAAATACGTATCTAGGATTCGAATCTTAATGTGGTTTTACACCTTTTTTTAATTTTTACTTAGAAATAGTCTCCAAAGAAAGACTTTTCATTTAAGTTTATACTTGTAAAGCTTGGAAAAATATGAAACTAGAAATTTGAAGCTTGCTTAAAACTTTTTACTTTTGTCCTATTACGCGCAAAACAAGGCAATACAAAAATAAACACAACATTCTATTTATAAAAAAACACGTGCATAATATTGAATTGATAAGGTTTACTGCCATCTAGAGCTGATCATTCAACTAACAAATTACACAGGCCTGCATTTTTCAACTCTTTGAATGTTGATTTAAAAATTTTAGCTGTTTTCTAGTAATTGGGTAGCGCTGATTTCAAATCTGCTTTTAATTTTTTTGTATCACGTAAGGTTACTTTTCAAACCAGTAAAATCAAAAAATATAGAAAAATCACGATTTATTTCATTTATAAGCTAGTTTTATATTATATAAAAAAAATATATATACACATAGAAACTATTAGAAATAGTTATTTATTCTTTATGCTTCTTAAAAAAACGTTTTCGTTTTTCAGAAAATCTTCGCTTGGTTGTTTTTCTGTCATATTCAGCTAAAGGAAGATCTGAAGGTAGTTTCTGGGGCAAGCAAATCTTTTTGTTTCAACCTAGACCCCAGTACTTCAGAAAGATCTTTTGAAAGTCCCAAATCTCTTACTAAATCATTCAGTTCGGCTTGTGAAAATAGCTGAGGTTGGTTTTTACCTGAGGTTGATGGTTCAAAATCACTATCCATCTGTACGGAACCGGAAGTTGAAGAGGTTTCAATATCTTCTTGTAGTACTTTGGGGGGTATAGGTATAGGTGCATGATCACTGTGAGGAACTGGTCTGATAGCTGATTTAATATTGTTTGGGTACAAAATATGTTTCAATGTTTTTCTATTATGCCCCTTAATATCACAAAGACAAAAGTAGCAATCTTCATGATGATTTTGCGGTTCTCTCCAAACCATCGGTATTCCAAAAGGAAGGCTTTTTCTATTCCCTTTGGTCCAATGTCTTAACCTCCTTCACATACCTTACAACAATATGCATTTTTCACAATTTCACCAATTGGTCTCTTAAACTTTTTCAAGACGAAATATCCACAAATATAACAGAAATCATATGGTTTGTTTTTGCAATACTGGCTAGACATACTTTTAAGCAATGTTTATTTATCAAATACCACGCACAACACTAAAGACAAATTAATTTTACTTGTTTACTGATCGACACTCAGAGCTATAATGAAGTAAATGACATTAAAATATACATTTTGTTTGGAGTGATAAACTTGAAATCCTTCTTCGCAGTACTAATAAAGTGAAAGCATAATAAATAGGTTTTAGCAGGTAAAAATTCCCGGAAATCTTGTCCAAAATTAATACATGTAATAAAAGATTTACATCAGGTAATGAGAGCCTATTTAACAAATTTCTTTAAAACCACAACAGAAAATCATTTTTGGGTTAATACCTAGAATTTGAAGTAGTACATTCATTTTAAAATGTATTAAAACGCCTATTATAAGATTTTCTTATATTTTTTTCTTTTTCTTTTGTTAAAAAAAAAAATCTGTGGGTGGTAGAGACCAACTGTATTTTAATTAGTTATTGCTATATAAAAACTGAGCTTAACAAACAAAAATCACATCATCACAAATTTTATGCAGGCCTGTGTTATTAATGACGTTAATGAATTCAAAATTCAGTATCTTTCATTAACAATTAAACTGAATTAATTAATTATTTTCAAAAAACTGAAATTGCATTTCTATTCTTCCGAATTACAGATTCCTAAATTAGGTTATCCCTTAAATTTATAAAACTGTATACAAAATACGAAGTTAGTAATAAATACAACGTGTTTCAAAAAGAATTTCATCTCAGCACGCACTTAGTAATAAGTACTTGCAAATTATTATAAGCCACTTTATTTATAACTATTTACCGAATGTCATTTTGACATTTGTCATTTGGTGACGCAATATAATTTTTCCATACAAATATTTTTTTACTTAATAAACAATACTAACACATTGCAAGAAAATATTTTTATTGTTCAAATATATTTACCATTAAATTTATACCATTTAATCTATATCCGCATTTCAAGAATGCAAAACATCATAATTTATAGGAGAAATTCATGGACAACTGGATGTAATTCTTTTTGAAACACGTTGTATAATTTCAAATATCCATTGAAGTCACTACAATATTGTTTTGCTCTGCCAAGTGGTTGAAAACGTTATTATGAAATTTAAACAAGTGTCTCTTTCGTTAATCAATGATTCAAAATACGAAGCGTCTAAATTCAACAAAGACGGCTTATTAAGACGTATATAAGACCGGATTATATGCAAAATAAAAACTTAAAATATGCGCATAAATATGCAGATGTTTTAGCCTAAATATGCACTTCCTTATGAAATATATGCAGGTAAAAAAATACGAGGAATAGAAAATGGAATACTGTAGAAAAAAATATTCTATTATGTTTACTACAAGTTTATTTAGAACATTTTACAACATAATTAACTATGAAAACAATTTACAATCACATATTTCTCAAAGTTTTCAACAGAAAAATTGTGACGCTTGTCTGAAAACATGTACTTATATATTGAAAAGGTTCGTTGTACGTCGACGCTTGTTATAGGAGCATATTTCAAATTAGAAATATCATCTATTGTCAACTCAATATTTTCTACTGAATCACCATATAAGATTTTAGCAATGTTCTTTAGCTTTTTAAAACCCTCATTTTTTCCTATTACACTTAAAAATTTTTCATACACGGACTGTCCCACTCCTCCTTTAACATCAAAACATGACTTTTCAAATTCGTTTATTATTTCAACGCTCTCGATTAGCTACATAAATTGTTTTTCCAACTGCAATATAGAAGTGGAAGTAAAACTGTAATTGGCTTTAATAAACGCCAACTGTTGACGTATTTCTTTACTCGAATACACCTTTTGGGCGTCTATCACAGATTGTGTATCCCTATCAATATCCATAATAATTGTCTTTATATCTTCATAATGATTTGCATGAAAAATAGCAGCCTCCAACCACGTTCCCATCGTGTGATTACTGGTTGAAGAGGCAGCAGAACACCAGGTAGATGTTATTTGTAAAACTGAACTCATAATGGGGCCTTTAAAAATACTTTTTTAACACTACTAATTAAAGTATTTACTAAGGGGAAATGGTTTCTGACATCTTCTGCAACACGATTTAGTCCGTGCGATAAGCAAGTTGTGTGAATTAAATTTGGGTAAAAGATTTTGCAGTTGAAAGCTGCCTTCACCATGTATGGTGCAGCATCCGTCAAAAACAAGAGAATTTTCTCTGTTGGAATCGATTCCGGTAAGAAGAAAGTTGCCAGTTCTTCCTGTATAAACCTTGTTATTGTCAAATTATTTGCCTTTTCCAACTATTTGGATGAAATTAAATAAGATTTTGGTGGAACCGATACGTTAAGGATAACAATCATTAAATGAACTATGTATCGGCCCACACTGTCAGTAGTTTCATCTACGCATATATAAAGATAATTGTTAGCAACAACATTTTTAATGCTATTCAATGTTTCCGTCTAGATACAGCGAATATATTTTTTTCTTAGCGTTGTCTCGTCGGGAATGTTATATTTGCTGATGTACTTTTGCAAAAATAACTTGACATTTAAATTGTTTAATTTATGTAGTGGAATATCTGCCGACACAAACATTTGACACAAATCTTCATTAAATTGTTCGTGTTCCGATTTTTTGGAAGTTGATGGCAAACATTGCGGCAGTGTTTGCTGACTCTTCTTCGCCAATTTCATATTTGTTAGTTTTGCAGCAAGAGATAGAGTTTTCATATGTTGGTCGACTTGGAACTTTCTCTCACTTGTAATCTGCAAAAGAAATATCACATCATCTGTTATTTTCTTATAAAATAAATGCTAGTAAAAGATAAAGGAATAATTAAAAACTTAATTAAGTAATTAATAAGAGGAAAGAAACTTAAAATCTAACTCACAATCTTGCGGCATTCTACACAAACACTTTTTCTCCATCCACACGCAATTCTGAATAAGGTGCAATCCATCCAGACACAGTCGCTATTTTCGCATTTTTGCTATTATATATCACAACTCACAAGTTTACACTTCCAAAAGCCAACGTAAAATGACGATTAAAATAAAATTACTTTCGAACATGGGAATAAATTTCTCCGAATAGCAAAGAAACACATATACTCCTAATTTTCTGGTAAAATGTATTTTTGTATTTATTTAGAAGTTTTAAGTTATTAGCTTTTCCTGGAATTTGGTCTCGGCCTGGATGTATGGGAAGAGCATTAATAAATTCTTGGAGACGCTTATCGGGAAAGTAACGGGAAGAGGCTTAATAAAATGTTATTTTTAATTTAAAAAGGGCTGTTTAATTTTTGTTTGTTTGTTACATCCACGACATATTTTTAGTAATGCCTATAATTTAGTAAATAAATAAAACTCGGATACTTAAAATATGCAAAAATGCTGAATTACTACAAAATATGCAAATAATATACAAAATGCATATATTATGCAAATATGCAAATTTTTGCAAAATGCATATAATCCGGCGTTTATATAACTTATACCGGCTATCCCATTTATGCCCCAAATCAATCTGTGTACGAGCATAATAATAGTGCGCGCTAAAATAATATGGGTTTGTCTATAACATGTTTCTCTTAGACCCTTGTTGACTTCAATAGAGTTGAAGTTTTACAAAAATAAACATCAATTCAGCTATAACTTAGAATTGAAGAAATATTGTTTTGGGAACTTTAACATTTTTATGCCTACTTTTTGACAGTAATTTCAAAAGAAGAAGCTGACCAGTGGCGTACAAATTTCAGACATTTTCATCTAATTTGTATTGATTTGCGAGTTTACAAGCCAAAACTAGTTGTTGAGGATTTGTGTTATATTTTCAGAAACAAAAACATTTTTTAAATTTTTCCTTAGAAACTAGATACAATTTTCGTTTCTTTTATAGTTCTAGCAATAGATTTATTTATTTATAGTATAGCAATAACAACAAATTTACTGCTACACGTCAGGTTTTGGAAAAAAAATATTTAAAAGTAAATGAAACAATATTTGAATAAATGAAATCACTTGACATTAACTGTTTCACTAACATATGTTTTAGTAAGAGGACTTACCTTTGTCAAAGAGACAGTCATCTTGTCAATATAATATTTTTTAAATAGTTTTTTCTATTGCCTGAATTCTTTAAAATATAAATAAATTATATAGAATATCTTCCACAGTTCTTAAAATTAACGATTAGAGGCTTCATACCAACTAATCTATTAATGTATAAAATAATACATGCGATTTCATTATCTAAAGTCCATTAGTAAGTGGGCTGTTATCAACCTGCAATAATTAAAAAAATAATAAGTAACAATAATGACCGGAAATACCCATACTTCAAAAATATAATCAACGTGAGGTTAATTGTGCTGTCAAGTAAAAAAAAGGAGTAAAATACACTACCATCTAGTGCTAAGACGTTCAGTAGTAGCAACGCTAAATTTAAATTATTTATATGGCATCTTTTGGCAACGTCAGTTTGAATTTAGTAAAACAAATTATCTATTATGATATTGTAAAGTAATATTTAATAAAATTTACTAAAGAAAACACTCGGTATATTTGTTTCACAAAATATATTTATTAAATCTCTAACACGTGTTTCGACTTTACAGTCATTGTCAAAGAGTTTGTAAACTGACCTAAAAATACACTTCTACCACTATTTATGAGTTTTTAAAGACTTTATTACGGCATCAATAGTAGGGGTATTGAAAAAATCCAGCTGTGTATTTGTGACATGTCTATTAAGATTTATGGCTTCTTTAATTTCTAATATTTCGAGAAAGTCAAGTCTTTTTCCTATATTACAAGTATGTAAAAGTTTAAAATTATTGGTATTGAACAAATGTGTATTTTCGTTGCAATGTTCCGCGAATCCCGTATTCATATTACCATAAAGAATAGAACTTTTATGCTCTTTAATACGTTCTTTTATTGAGCGTCCTGATTGGCCAATGTATATCGCATCACAATCACTGCAACTTAATTCGTACACACCTGACTTATCACACAATTCTGTTTTTTCTTTATTATTTACTAAAATATTTCCTAGATTGACTTTATTCACTTGGATGACATTTAACCCTAATTTATTCAGTTTATTAGAAACTTTATTACTAACCCCAGGTATATAGTTGAGTATTAGGCTGGGTCAAAAAATTTTTTTCTTCATTTCTTGAGAGGCTCAGTGATAAAAAGGTGCTAAATAGTATAGGAAATCTGCATATAAAATTTTATTGCATTATTTAAAGTTTTACTGCCTCCGGATAACGATAGAAATTTCAGAAAATAGTATATTAAAAAACAAGTTTCATAAGGCACCATTTTGCCGCACGAGATCAGTTTAGAAAACGAGCCGCGATAGCGGCGAGTTTTCTAAAGAGCGAGTGCGGCAAAAGGCCTTATGAAACGAGTTTTTTATACTATTTTTCCTATTTTGCGTTTGTTACATTAATAAATTGCTTAAATTGGAATTATTTAATTTGAAAGTTCAGAGTTTAATTTTTATATAAAGTATGCAGTTGGTCACATTGATACTTGACATTTTCAAATTTAAATCTTGCTATCCGCGAAGTATATTATATTACATATTATTTATTAATTTTCGTTAACATTACTTGATATTTCATTTAAAAATATAAACATGAGTGACATAGAAACATATATATGTTGTTGTCAATTGTATACAACATACGTTGTTTGTGTAAAATACGGACATATATCATATCTGTCAAATGTACGGTCACGGTTACATAAAAGCGACCACTAATTTGACATTTTGTGTTTTTTTCATAAATTTTGGCTTTGTAAGTAATGACACTAATGACAAATTAAATAATATTTGACTTTTTTCATTATTAAGTGACATGATGTATACAATAGGAAAAAGTGCCGGTCGCTTTTATGTGACCGCGACCGTACATAAATTCTTAAAATCAAATGACAGCAATGATATTTATTTCTGTATTCGAACAACGCCAACATTGAAAAATGAAAAAAAGTGTATCGAAATGAAGCTCATTTCGATACTGTTTTGGGTTTCATAATGAGTTCATTTCGAACGCAAAATAGAAAAAGTAGATTTTTGACATCACTTTAATAATACTTTTTAAGTTACATATCTATACAAGTTTTATGCAAAATAATTCTAAGTATCGGTATATAGAGGTAATCCCGATATAAAACTGTACTTTTACAATGTGGATTCACACTGTTAAGTTTCCCCAGAACACGCATTTACATATCGCTACCTTAATATAGAAAGTCCCTAACTCAATTTTTTACAAATCGAGTTTTTTTTTGGATATTTCGATATATTAGAAGATCATCTATCGAAACATGCAAAAACCTCGATTTAAAAAAATGAGTTAGGGCATTTCTATATTAAGGTAGCCATAGGTATACAGCACTGATTCAGTCTAAACGTTCAATTAGACGTGCAAAAGCCGTAACCATATAAAACCAATCGTATGTGCTAGAATGTTTTCGATTTTGGTAACATGCCGTAACGCCATAGCCGTAACCGTAGATATTAATTGAATTTTGGTTACGGCTATGGTTACGGCTATGGCACATCCAATTTAACCTTAATACGCACAAATAAGTCATTAAAAGGAACAATAATATAAAATTCTGCTTTTTTATATATTACAAAAACTAAAAAACGTGCTGCTTTTGTATATGTTATCTAAACGGTTCAAGGCAAAAACAAAATAGGCAAATCCCCGTACAATCTTTATTTCTGACAACACGGAGTTAGATGAGACAAGTGTGCCGCGATCGTTAAAATAATTAGTGTTGCGTTGTAAAGTGCTGTCATTTATTTGTTTATTTTATCATTTGAGAAATGGAGCGTACCAGAAATAGTTGGAAGTGTCCTTTGTTTGGTATTTTATGTGATTTGAAAGATAATATATTACCAACTTATGAAGATGTGATGAAATTTTATGAGTGGACCCGTCATAGCTTAAAATATGAGAGGGAAACTAAAATGGTTTCTGCAAACAATTTGGCAAATAAATCACCCGGCAAAATGTCTCATGCTCGATGACTAACACGTGCTAACAGAATTCTTCGTCTATATATCTCAGTTGAGAACCCTTCTGCAAACATTACCGCTCTTGCAATATATATTGTCAAGGTTTACGCTCCAGTGTGGTTTTCTATAAAAACTCTCCCCAGCTGTAAAGACGGACCACGACACCTTTTTAAACTAATTAAACTAAGCAGATATTTACCAACAACTTTGAAAGCCGTTGTTGACCCAGTAATTCAAAGAAACAGTTATTTTGCACACCCTGAAAACTTATTACTTGCAATGTTGACAGATCCCCAGCAACACATTCGTGAATTAGCTGTCCATCGAATTTTGAAAAATTAAACCAGCAACATCAAAGCAATTACGGCTTTTTTAAGTTCTTTTTTAAGTACATTTTTGAAAGATTCAACATTAAACCGGAGGCAGAAGATTAACTCCGATTGCTACCAAACTTCGTAACCTAATAACACTTATAATTTGGCATCTTTTTGCCACCGTGCCCATAAAAAAAATATTTTTTTTTTCTCCATACATATATGACCCAGCCTACTGCACATTGCAGTAGTCAAGGTCAATGAGGAGGTTCTAGCATCGACTGACGCTGAGGAGGTACCCTTAAAGTAACTTCAAGGTTATTGGGGGTGGTTAGAATCGACCGAGACTGAAGAGGTTCTGGAATCGCTTCAGACTGAGGAGGGTCCTTCAATATCAAGGTCACTGTTTAGTTAAGAGGCTGTAGAATCGCATAAAAAGATAATTACGTGTATCGATGGTGGTATATAAAGGCGGAGTTATAAAATAATTTTTAGTATTGGAAGGTACTATGAAGTGTATTTAATGTCAGATAACAAATAGTTGACTGTTCTCAGAAGACTAAAGACGGTGAATTGAGGAATGTCAATGGAGAAGGTAGTTTCACGGATGAGATGGAGACTTATAAAGTGTATCCTTGTATAGAAGTATTTTTTAAATGTCAAACTAATCATTTTTGGGAATAAAGTGATTATGTCTGTAGAGAAATTTGTGCAAATACCATCATGGGATATATCTTTAATAGGAAGGAAAATATATATTGGATATGTGTTGGTTTATCATCAGATCATGATTTTGAACCATGTTGAAAATTGTAACGGGTGTTCATTTGAAAAGTCAATCTAGGTTACTTTGAAATTTTGATAGAATAAGACGCAAATATAGTAGTATGTGTTTGTTGTTCCGTAAACGTAAATCCAAATGACATTTGATAATGTCAATCACAAATATCAGTTAGTGCATAAAATAATCGTGCGTCGATTCTGGTTTAAATAAATTGCTTCTCAGTTTTAAAATGGCTTTCACTTTAGAACATAAATTTTTTTTAGTCCAGGCTTATTTTTGAAGTGGTAATAAAATTGATGGTTTATGGGTTTATTCAGTTCAATATTGCATGGTAGAATATCAAGTTGAGTTTCCACATTTTGTAATAGATTATATACAATTTAAGAATACTTTGGATAGAACTTTAAAACTTTTTCTGAAACTGGTAGTCTCTTAAGAAAATCAGGCAGCGGAGCAGTTAAGAAACGTACACCTCAAGTTGTCAATCGTGTTGAAGAAATAATGGAAAATGAACCACAAACATCTGTTCGACATTTGAGTTAACAAATAAACCTTTCTGTTGGTACAACTCACAAGTTATTAAAAAAAGATATGCAACTTTATCCATACCGTGTCACAGCAGTACAAGAATTGTTAGAAATTGATTAGAAATTGATGATCTACAGTTTTGTAATTGGTTTGTAAATACGAACAATAATGGAGAACTTTCGCAAAGAGTAATTTTTACTAATGAAGCATGGTTTTATAAAACGGGATACCTAAATTCACAAAATACCAGAATTTGGAGTAGTGAAAATCCACATGTAATTAATGAAGAATCGCTATATCCAGAGAAAATTGGTGTTTGGGCAGCGATAAGCCAAAGGTGAATCATTGGACCAATATTTTTTCAGGGAACGTTAACTGCTCAAAGGTACCGTACGGAAATTTTACAACCATTTGTCAATCAGTTGCATGATGATGAACTTCAAAATGCATATTTCCAACAAGACGGAGCACCTTGTCACTGTACTGCAGAATCTTTGGATTATTTAATAAAATTTTTTGATGAGCGTATAATTAGACGAAATACTGAAATTGCCTGGCCTGAACGTTCATGCGATTTAACACCTTGCGACTTCTTTTTGTGGCCTTATCTAAAAAATAACATATTTCGAACACCTATATTGAATTTGAATGATATGCTACAGAGAATCGAACAGAAATGCATGCAAATTAATAACAATCCAGTAATGTTGCAGAATATCATCAGAAATTTTGAACGGAGGATTTTAAATTGATTAAATTGATCTTGATGGACAACATTTTCAACATTTGTTATAGTTCTCAATAACTACCTATTATTTGTTATTTATTTGAATGTATGAAACTGTCAAAATATACGACTTCGTAGGTTATGCAGTAAGTTTTAATTAACGAAATACTTCAAAATGTTCTTAGTAAATCACATGCTACTAGATTGACTTTTCAAATGAACACTTGTTATGTGTGGAAAAGCAATGTGTGTTTTTTAATGTAGAGGAATTGGAACGATTTCTATTGGAAATAACGATCTTGTAAAACTTTTTAAATATTGTAATGGAGTATTTCCAGTTCTTAATAGTATTAATTTACAAATGCCTAGTGAATGTTTTGATGAATCGACTAGAATATTGAAAATAGAAAAAAATGGAGAGTGTTTATACGAGGGCGATTCGTAAAGTAAGTTCTGTTTCCGCCTAGTGAGCAGAGGAGCGGGGATATCGGCGCTGCGATGTAGTCTGGTTCAGTGTGAGTGTGGCAGTGCTAGTTAGAGCATCGTTCGGACAATATTTCGTGCTATTTTGGTCGTTTAAAATGGCTGCTGCAATTGAAAATCCCGCCTAGTATGAATTGCGTGCTATTATCTGATTTCTGTATGCAAAGAACATGAAGGTTGCTGAGATCTATCCTGTTTATGGTAAAAATGTCATGAGTGACAGTATGGTGCAGTATCTTTCGAGAAGGACGAACGAACTTGAGGGTAATGTCCAAGGAAAATTCGTAAAAATCGGTGATTCACGATCATAGAACTGAATACCTTTTTCCCTCAAATTTCACGTACAGTTTTGTACGAGGTTGTTACTGAACATTTAGGTTACCACAAATTTTGTTCACGATGGGTGCCAAAACTTCTCACCGAAGACCATGAAACAAAGAGAATAGGATTGGCACTAACTTTTCTGACACGTTACGATGTCGAAGGTGAAGATTTCCTTAGGCGTTTCGTAACAGGTAGTGAGACTTGGGTCAGCTATGTCATCGCTAAGACGGAAAGACAGTCAATGCAGTTCCTCGCCTACGAGGAAAACTTTTTAAAATGCCGTCAGACTTTTTCTGTGAGAAAAGTCATGGTCACTGTCTTTTGGAACAAGGAAGGCGTTCTTCTTGTAGACTTTATGGAACGAGGGACCTACAGTACAGTGTTACAGCATGGCTTAATTCACAGGTCGTAGAGTTCTATGAAGAGGGCATTATAAAGCTGGTCCATCGCTATGACAAATGTCTTAATCTTAATGGCAATTATGTAGAAACATAACTGAAATTAGTAGCTTTAAGTTGTATATAATAAAACCCTCTTCATGTCTTGGCGTTTTTTTTATGACCGAGCAAAATTTACTTTACGAATCGTCCTCGTATTTAGCGTATGAAGGTTTGTTTGAGTTAAATTATATGGCGGGATCATGATTAGCAGTTTTAACAAATTTAAAATATCGCGAATTTTACAAGGAATTGGTGTTAATGTTACAAAAACAATTTGGAACATTCTTGAATGGGAAAAACATCACGATTTGTGTAAAACAAAAATATTTTTAATCTTTTAAATATATTAGTTTTATGTTTGCGACTTTCTTATCTTGAATGTGCTACAAATTGCAAAATATAAGAACATTATTATTTTCCAACGCGTCTTTTACTCAAAAATTAGAAAACGCCACGCTGTAAAAACAAACTATTTAGTAATCGGATTAAAACAAATATTTATTTAGTATTAACACAGTCTATACAAAATTGGCGGCCAGAATGTGCAATATCTTCTAGGATTCAATAAAGTTATAAGTATACGATATATGTAACTCTGTGACAAGGGACAATAGAAACAGTGTCAATGATATATTCTGTTGATAATCTTTGAAAAGAATTTCAACTGATATACATAATCTATAAAATATTAATTATGCCAAGATTCAATCTTTAAAAGATAAATTTGTTCATAATTAAATATTTATCTTATGAAAATTACGCTATTGATGTTTATATTATTTCTATTTAACCTTCGAGTATTACAGTGTGCAATATTGTGTCATATAGATACAAAACTTATATGTGAATGGGAATCTTTTACTGAACTTTTTGGTAGGTCCGAAACATAAATTGAAAAAAAATGTTCTAGGGACTTTAGTAAAAGAAAATACAAGTCATGTTTCAAGGGAACTTGTAAACAGATTAAATATTATATATTACAATACTACCACATCTTTATGCCAGAAACGAACGATTTTTCTTTCAAGGTCAATTGCTAATGGTCAACATGATGATCAAAGTCGTCCAGTAATCCTCCGAACAGTCTACCGTAGAATAATATCGTTTGTAACGAGCCATCGAAAAATTTCATAATTGGAGTAGACTGTGAAATTGGGTTGGTACTTTAGCCACTTCCACATAATGACACATTACTTGATGCTTGACAGTTTCATTTGGTTTCATTGTAAAAAAAAGGTGGCATTGAAATGATACTACAACAAAAAAGAAAACAAATAATTTATTTAATATCGAAATCATAATCAAAATTTACATATAGCTACAGAAGTTGTTGAAAATGTTGTCCATTTACATCTAAACACAAACCAACTCTTCTCCGCAATCCAGCAAAAACTTTATGCAGCATTTGCAGTGAGTTGTTGATCTGTTCATACTTTTCTGTTATGCGAATTCTCAGTTGTTCCAGATTATGAATTGGCGTTGAATAAATCGAATTTTTGATGTATGGCCATACGAAAAAATCACATATGTTTAAATCGCAAGACCTAGTTGGATATGGGATTTCAGTATTCCTGCTTATTATTCTGTTATCAAAAAATTCTCTGAGATATTGAAGTGTTTCTCTGGTCGTATGTGCTGTTGCACCATCTTGTTGGGAATACTCATTTTGTAATTCCTCATCATCCAGTTGATTTATGAATGAGCCGAGTATCTCATTGCGATATCGTGCAGCAGTAAGTGTACCTTAAAAAAAATGGGACCCACCAATCTTCTTCGACATATTCCAACCCAAGCACCAACTTTTTGGGGATGCAATGTTTCAACAAAAAAATGAGGATTTTCGGAGGACCAACACCTCATATTCTGTGAATTAACATATCCAGAAAGATAAAACCAGGCCTCATCCGTGAAAAAAACTGTGTTAAGGATATCCTGATTGTGTAGATTATTTTGAAACCATTGACAAAATTCCACTCGTCTTAAATAATCCACTGGATAAAGTTCATGAAAACATTGTAGCTTGTATGGATGACAATGTAAGACTTTTTTAAGAATGAATGGCTCGTACCATAAGATAAATTTGTTTGTTGGCTCACTACTGAAATGGATGTTTTTGGATTTTCATCAATAATATGCTGAAGGGCTTCAATATTATCAGCTGTACGTTTAGATAGCCGTCCACTTCCAGTTTTTCGACCGACGCTACCAGTCTCTCTGAATAACTATACATAATTTGTCAAAACATTGTAAAAATAATTGTAGTCAAACACTAATTCAGGATGTTCTTCACTAAAATCAGCATTTACTTTCATACCTGTACGGAAGTAACATTCGATAATTTTTGCTTTTTGTACTATGTTGAATACCATTTTTTAAATAAATTTAATTTTCTTAATAAGAGTTTTGAAAAATTTGACACAAACTTATAGTTTCAATGTCAAATAATAAATGTCATTATGTGTAAGTGGCTAAAGTACCAACCCAATTTCACAGTCTGCTCCAATTATGAATTTTTTCGATGGCTCGTTACTATTATTTCTATAGATTTTGAAGTTATTCTTTTTGCCATTTACTGACACATAAAGACCCTGGGCCACACTGAAAGAACTCAATATTTTAACGTAGTATAACTTTTTTCGCCCGAGACCTATCTGGTCACCAACAAGCTGGAAATAAAGACGTAAACCTCAGTAAAAAGGAATAGAGAAAGAAACAGAATAGAAGTGATCATAACTAAATTTAAAGTCCAATCCCTTATAGAAATTTGTACAGTCCGATCGTCCATTTTGCAATATAATGAGTTGAAATGTAATTGACATTAAAAAGTACTCCAATATCTAGCAAATCTCTTCACAATTTGTCAATAATGTGCTTGAACAATGAACACAATATAGTTGGTGTTTCTCCTTTGTGTACGCTTATCTTAAATAAATGGTCAGAAAACCCTTCGTGGTCAAAAATCTTATATACTGAAGTCTTACTAACTGCATCTTGCATTGCTGGATACCGAAAGCTTCAAACGAATATTGGAGTATATTCATTTTATCGATTACTATTCATTAATCGAATAACTAAGCTGAAAATCGTTAACAGCAATGTCAAGCTGTGTTATTGTACAGATGTGAGACTTAGTCCATGGCAGAGAAGTATCGAAAACGATCCATGTATTTATAAATAATTGCCTTTGGAAAATTATAAAGCTTTTCTGGCCGAACAAAATCTCTAATGAAGAATTGTGGACCCAAACGAACCAAGAACTTAATAAGGACAAAAATATTGAACCGAAAGTGGAATTGGATAGGGCATACGTCGAGAAAAAGTAAAGAGGATATAAACAAGCAAGCCATGAGATGAACTGTAACGTAGCACAGAAGTAGAGATCAAGGAGGACATGGAAAAATCTGAAAAAAATGTTGCGGAGCGCTGCCAGTGCTAATCAAGGTCAAAGTTGAATAGAGATGTTTCGTGAAAGACTTTTGCTTTGTGATGGAGTGAAAAGACTATATATAATTACTTTAAATGACGAATTTAGATTCTGTTTGGGGGTGTGATGATCATCAGATAGTTAGACCAGCACGTAGAAAAGTCTATATCTTCAATTTTGTATTGAAAGGTTATTCATTAAACTTCTGGAGTTTTGGTATTGGGCGCCATTACTCATTGGAGTAGGTCTCCTCTAGTGTTCATTTGAGGTACTCTGATCACCTAGCATTACTTGTTTATACAGCAGAAGTTGTCGAACCCCATCTTCTTCCTTAAATTTAGAGGCTTCAGGATCCAATTTTGCAACTCATGTGGTATGACTTACTCTCAATCGTTTGCTACGGTCTCTCATATCTTTCGATATTTCTCCAATATAACAGAATATTTCTCCAATAGAACGAGACAGAATCTATTTAACTTGATAGAGGGAAAGTCTTCAATGGAATATTGAATGGAGCATAATTATTTTAAGTGACGAATCGAGATTCTGTTTGAAGGTGTGACGGCCGTCAGGTAGTTAGGCCAGGTTGTGGAAAAAGTCTACATCTTCAATTTTCTATTGAAAGGTCTATTTATTAGAATAATTGAAACATACATGAGTAGGTCAATTATTCTGATACATTACACATGCGGTTAGTCCGTAGTATGAGTGAAGACACAAACAAAATACAGTTTCTAGAGAGATGGCTGTGCCACCTTTAGAAGGGCGTCGTTGGTTCGCATTGGTTATGTGGACAGGGCGAGGTACTTCGGCTGTCTGACAACAGGCAGCGCTGAATTTACTTCTACGCTCGGTCTGAATAATTTCTGTGATATGGCAATGTGATTCTTTTTTGTGAATCTGTCTGAAGATATCCTTTCTCCAGCAGGGGCGTACCGATGAGCCTGTAGAAAGGCGAAATACGTATCAACGTCTCTGGGGAGGGATATGTTCGGACACATTCACAAAAAATATTAATAGTGAACCTGTATTTGTGTTCTTCACACCAGATTTTTAATAATATTTTATATTATTAAAAATACCTTTTGAAAGGTCTATTCATTAAACCGCTGAAATTATAGTGTTGGGCGCCATTATCCATTGGAGTGGGTCTCTTCTGTTGTGCATCAGAGGTACTCTGATCGTCGAGCAATACTTAGAAGAAATTGTTAAACCTCACCTTTTTCTTTAAATTTAGAGGTTTAAGGATCCGATTTTGCAACAATACAAAGTACGTTCTCATCTAATATGGCTTACATTCAATATTTTGTCATTGTGTTTCTTATCTTGCGATATTTCACTAAAAGAACGTCTACGGGATAGATTCCATAGAAAGTTAAGTGATACATCAATCGCAGAACCTGGACATGAGGTATACGTAGCTCGGGATATCATTTATTGAAATTCATGCTACGATGCGTCAATAAGTGCAAATAAGCGGCGAAGACTAACGCATTATTAACAAATAACAGAAATTTGTTGTTTTTGATTCTTTAAAGCTTTTATAATTTAGTACTTAATTGTATCTACTTGTTACCAAATAATTACTTAAACACAATGTAATGTTGTCATATTGTATTGTTTAAATATTATTCATTAAATTGTGCATTAAATGTTTTATGCATTAACCCAGCCAATTTTGCAATATGTACATATAATGGATTAAATTTAGCATTGAGCACTCTTTTTTAGTAATACCTACAAATAAATGAAAAAACAAACAAGTGTAATTGCTTAATTACAATCAGATAGCGTTCATAGATTAACTACGATTTAGTTGATATTTTACCAATTAATACCTATAAATTTGAATAATATAAACAGTTCTAATACTTTGTAAATATGCTTTCTACACTTTACGACTAATTGTTCGAATTTTTTTAATAGAAAGAAGCCATGGACGTGGGTTCGAATCCTGTTTAAGGGCTAATTTTTTTTCTATTAAAAAAATTCGAATAATTAGCGTCCTAAAATGCAGAAAGCATATTTACATTTATATTACTTCGCGAAAATTCAGTAAATTTGCACAACTGCCTACTACGAATAAGATATATATCATCAGTTTCTTTGATGTGACTCAAGGCATTCCCACAAAGATTCTAAATCATGGCCTTTAATAGCTTAGTGGTTAAAGCAATGGTGCGGCAGGCCATGGACGTGGTTCGCATCTTGCTTAAGAACAAATTTCTTTCAATTAAAAAAATTCGAATAATTAGCGTTGTAAAGTGTAGAAAGCATATTTACAATTCATAAAGTATAAATTTTCAGTTCGTACTGCCCAAGTGTGAACCGCAGATTGTACTTTATCTCTTTCTAACACACATGAATACGCGCTGTAGTACTACACACGTTTGCCATTTTAAGTTAAGACGTACGTCTTTGAAATATTATATTAAATAAAAAGGATAAGTTGTCCAGGAGATAGTCTTATGATAGTCGGCTTGCTGTCAAATTATTTCATATTGTTGTTTATTGACTTTGTTTCCGGTATTCTAACTTCTAGGTTAAGCATTCTTCTAATTTGAATATTTCGTTTGTCATTAAGAATTACAAAATCTGTTCTTTTGAGAACAATACTGATAATAAATAGTAATATCAATTAGTAGCAATAAGTACGAAATTGTTTGATTATCACTTTGACATTTTTAACCTATTTATTTTACAGAATATTTCTTAGATGCCTGGTAAACCTATAATTTGAAAACATATATTGACAACTCAAAAGGTTTTAATTCTGTTTTAAAGAGTTACAAACATAATTTTTACATTCTTTTCCAATATTTTAAAACTTATTTAAAATATAAGCTATATCTAAATTAAGTAGAAATCTAAATTATACATCGAATTCATACATTCCCAATCTTCTTAGCCCAGATATAGCGCAAGAAAATTATTTCGGTAGGTCATTCTTAATAATGGAAACATTTTTTAACACTGAAGATCTTTTTCAATACCTGTGCATTTCACTATTGATGTCTAACTTAAAATATTTCGTTTTAAATAAATTTTTGATTGAATATTCTCGTGAGTTTATAATTATAAATAACATTTAAAATAATTTGTTCGAATATTAAAGTAATAATTTCCGCATAGTTTTCTTGGATAGAATATATTTATACAAAACTAGAAAAGAAACAATACTTTTGAATTATTCATGTTCCTACTTTATTCATTATTATTATTTTGACATGTAGGTTATGTATATGCTGTCTTTGGTTATATTACAAGTGACATAATAAAATTTTGACAATATTGCAAAACATGACGTTTATAACAAGTGTTCATTTGAAAAGTCAATCTAGGTTACTTTGAAATTTTGATAGAATAAGACGCAAATATATTAGTATGTGTTTGTGGTTCCGTAAACATAAATCCAAATGACATTTGATAATGTCAATCACAAATATCAGTTAGTGCATAAAATAATCGTGCGTCGATTCTGGTTTAAATAAATTGCTTCTCAGTTTTAAAATGGCTTTCACTTTAGAACATAAATTTTTTTTAGTCCAGGCTTATTTTCGAAGTGGTAATATAATTGATGGTTTATGGATTTATTCAGTTCAAGATTGCATGGTAGAATTTCAAGTTGAGTTTCCACATTTTGTAATAGATTATATACAATTTAAGAATACTTTGGATAGAACTTTAAAACTTTTTTCTGAAACTGGTAGTCTCTTAAGAAAATCAGACAGCGGAGCAGTTAAGAAACGTATACCTAAGTTGTCAATCGTGTTGAAGAAATAATGGATAATGAACCACAAACATCTGTTCGACATTTGAGTCAACAAATAAACCTTTCTGTTGGTACAACTCACAAGTTATTAAAAAAAGATATGCAACTTTATCCATACCGTCTCACAGCAGTACAAGAATTGTTAGAAATTGATTGCCCACGTAGACTACAGTTTTGTAATTGGTTTGTAAATATGAACAATAATGGAGAACTTCGCAAAGAGTCATCTTTACTGATGAAGCATGGTTTTATAAAACGGTATACCTAAATTCACAAAATACAAGAATTTGGAGTAGTGAAAATCCACATGTAATTAATGAAGAATCGCTACATCCAGAGAAAATTGGTGTTTGGGCAGCGATAAGCCAAAGGCGAATCATTGGACCAATATTTTTTCAGGGAACGTTAACTGCTCAAAGGTACCGTACGGACATTTTACAACCATATGTCAATCGGTTGCATAATGATGAACTTCAAAATGCATGTTTCCAACAAGACGGAGAACCTTGTCACTGTACTGCAGAATCTTTGGATTATTTAAGAGAATTTTTTGATGAGCGTATAATTAGTCGAAATACTGAAATTGCCTAGCCTACACGTTCATGCGATTTAACACCTTGCGACTTCTTTTTGTGGCCTTATCTAAAAAATAACATATTTCGAACACCCATATTTAATTTGAATGATATGCTACAGAGAATCGAACTGAAATGCATGGAAATTAATAACAATCGAGTAATGTTGCAGAATATCATCAGAAATTTTGAACGGAGGATTTTAAAGTGCATTGATCTTGAAGGACAACATTTTCAACATTTGTTATAGTTTTCAATAAATACCTATTATTTGTTATTGATTTGTATGTATGAAACTGTCAAAATATACGACTTCGTAGGTTAAGTAGTAAATTTTAATTTACGACATACTTCAAAATGTTCTCAGTAAATCAGATGCTACTAGATTGACTTTTCAAATGAACATTTGTTATTCTATGATGACAAACAGTTATTTCCGCGATTGAATATTAACTTGATTTGACTCTGCAGTACTGATTTGAATCACATGCTTTGAATTTGCCCTTGAACTGAAAACTTATACTTTATGAACTATACATTTACATTACATCGCGAAAATGCTATAAATTTGCAGTTCTAAATCTTATTTTAATTTTATTGCTTTAAAGCAAATGTCTGTTCTCCTAATATCAATTTGCATCTAGATTTTCTATTAGTAATACCGTAACTAATACAATAACATTAGTATTTTTTCAAAAATGTCTAAACAGAGTAAAACCATTATATGATTGAATATTTAAAATGCAGAATAACCATTATTTCTATTGCGAATTCTAAATTTAGAATTAAATCGTTTTATAAAGTTGCTGTATATTTTCTTATCAAATTATTAAATATTAATATAATGTATAGAATCCACGGTTGGCTCTTGGTGAAACATAATGAATAAAATTTACTAAAGAAAACACTCGGTATATTTGTTTACATGCATACATACCAAAAACAAATTAGACAAGCGCAAAAAGATTTTAACGATATTCTGCCGCAAACATATTTAACATTAATGAACCCTAGAGCTCCGATATTATATGGTTTACCTAAGTTACACAAAGAATCAACCCCCTTAAGACCCGTTGTATCTTACGTTCACGCTCCAGCCTATAAATTATGCAAATCGCTAAACAAACATTTACCGGTTTAATAAATTTCATTTCACCCAAAGCAGTAAAAAACTCTTTTGAATTAATAGACAAATTAAAGAATATTGTTTTAACCTCCAACATGAAATTAGTCTCCTTTGATATAAAAAGTCTTTTCACATCCATCCCCTTAGTGGAACTAAAAACAATTTTAAAGAATCACATTCAAAAGTCTATCCCGAACATCGTAACACAGAATACTTTATTTAACTTAATTAATATTTGCCTAAAACAAAACTATTTTAAATTTAACAACAAATTTTATACACAAACCAACGGTTTACTGATGGGTAGCCCACTAAGCCCTTTGCTCGCTGAATTATATTTGGCAGATTTTGAATTTAAACACATAAACAATTTCAACCGCAGTCCACTATTAAAATACATTTCCTTTTGGGGCAGATATGTAGACGATATTTTATGCATGTGGTCAGGCACAGATAGACAACTAGACCAATTTCTCAAGTATTTAAATTCTCTTAACAATAAAATACAATTCACTATAGAAAAAGAGTTAGACGGAGCGCTAAATTTTTTAGACTTAAAATTAACAAGAATGGATAAACGATTTGAGTTTGATATTTTTAGAAGACCCACTACAACGGATACAGTAATCCCGGCAAGTTCCAATCAATCATGGAATATAAAAATGGCAGCGTTTCATTGTTTTATACATAGACTGATTAATTTCCCTTTAAATAATGAGAATTACGAAAAAGAAGTAACCATCAAAAAACAATAGCTAGAAACAAAGGATATAAAACAGAATTTGTAGATAAAATGATTAACAAAAAACAACGTACTATCCTTACGAAGAATTTTTACTACGGGCACACATATACAAAAACTAATAAAACGTTTCACATACTCAATAGGCTGGGTCAAAAATTTTTTTTCTTCATTTCTTGAGAGGCTCAGTGATAAAAAGGTGCTAAATAGTATAGGAAATCTGCATATAAAATTTTATTGCATTATTTAAAGTTTTACAGCCTCCGGATAACGATAGAAATTTCAGAAAATAGTATATTAAAAAACAAGTTTCATAAGGCACCATTTTGCCGCACGAGATCAGTTTAGAAAACGAGCCGCGATAGCGGCGAGTTTTCTAAAGAGCGAGTGCGGCAAAAGGCCTTATGAAACGAGTTTTTTATACTATTTTTCCTATTTTGCGTTTGTTACATTAATAAATTGCTTAAATTGGAATTATTTAATTTGAAAGTTCAGAGTTTAATTTTTATATAAAGTATGCAGTTGGTCACATTGATACTTGACATTTTCAAATTTAAATCTTGCTATCCGCGAAGTATATTATATTACATATTATTTATTAATTTTCGTTAACATTACTTGATATTTCATTTAAAAATATAAACATGAGTGACATAGAAACATATATATGTTGTTGTCAATTGTATACAACATACGTTGTTTGTGTAAAATACGGACATATATCATATCTGTCAAATGTACGGTCACGGTTACATAAAAGCGACCACTAATTTGACATTTTGTGTTTTTTTCATAAATTTTGGCTTTGTAAGTAATGACACTAATGACAAATTAAATAATATTTGACTTTTTTCATTATTAAGTGACATGATGTATACAATAGGAAAAAGTGCCGGTCGCTTTTATGTGACCGCGACCGTACATAAATTCTTAAAATCAACTGACAGCAATGATATTTATTTCTGTATTCGAACAACGCCAACATTGAAAAATGAAAAAAAGTGTATCGAAATGAAGCTCATTTCGATACTGTTTTGGGTTTCATAATGAGTTCATTTCGAACGCAAAATAGAAAAAGTAGATTTTTGACATCACTTTAATAATACTTTTTAAGTTACATATCTATACAAGTTTTATGCAAAATAATTCTAAGTATCGGTATATAGAGGTAATCCCGATATAAAACTGTACTTTTACAATGTGGATTCACACTGTTAAGTTTCCCCAGAACACGCATTTACATATCGCTACCTTAATATAGAAAGTCCCTAACTCAATTTTTTACAAATCGAGTTTTTTTTTGGATATTTCGATATATTAGAAGATCATCTATCGAAACATGCAAAAACCTCGATTTAAAAAAATGAGTTAGGGCATTTCTATATTAAGGTAGCCATAGGTATCCAGCACTGATTCAGTCTAAACGTTCAATTAGACGTGCAAAAGCCGTAACCATATAAAACCAGTCGTATGTGCTACAATGTTTTCGATTTTGGTAACATGCCGTAACGCCATAGCCGTAACCGTAGATATTAATTGAATTTTGGTTACGGCTATGGTTACGGCTATGGCACATCCAATTGAACCTTAATACGCACAAATAAGTCATTAAAAGGAACAATAATATAAAATTCTGCTTTTTTATATATTACAAAAACTAAAAAACGTGCTGCTTTTGTATATGTTATCTAAACGGTTCAAGGCAAAAACAAAATAGGCAAATCCCCGTACAATCTTTATTTCTGACAACACGGAGTTAGATGAGACAAGTGTGCCGCGATCGTTAAAATAATTAGTGTTGCGTTGTAAAGTGCTGTCATTTATTTGTTTATTTTATCATTTGAGAAATGGAGCGTACCAGAAATAGTTGGAAGTGTCCTTTGTTTGGTATTTTATGTGATTTGAAAGATAATATATTACCAACTTATGAAGATGTGATGAAATTTTATGAGTGGACCCGTCATAGCTTAAAATATGAGAGGGAAACTAAAATGGTTTCTGCAAACAATTTGGCAAATAAATCACCCGGCAAAATGTCTCATGCTCGATGACTAACACGTGCTAACAGAATTCTTCATCTATATATCTCAGTTGAGAACCCTTCTGCAAACATTACCGCTCCTGCAATATATATTGTCAAGGTTTACGCTCCAGTGTGGTTTTCTATAAAAACTCTCCCCAGCTGTAAAGACGGACCACGACACCTTTTTAAACTAATTAAACTAAGCAGATATTTACCAACAACTTTGAAAGCCGTTGTTGACCCAGTAATTCAAAGAAACAGTTATTTTGCACACCCTGAAAACGTATTACTTGCAATGTTGACAGATCCCCAGCAACACATTCGTGAATTAGCTGTCCATCGAATTTTGAAAAATTAAACCAGCAACATCAAAGCAATTACAGCTTTTTCAGATACCAACGATAAACTTTAATGCATCATCATATTTTGACCTTTTGAATTGGGAAGAAACTATCACTGAACCACCTATATTAAAATCTGCAAATGAAGAAAATCTTCGACTGTTTATTGAAGAAGAAAACAATGGAGGAATTGAGCTATTACACCTTCCCTGTCACACCCAAGCGGTAGAAAGAGCAGTCAAGGCTGTGAGTGAAGCATCATCAACTTTGTACAACAAAACAACAAGAGAAGGTTTCATCAAAACGCAGATAGAATGAAGAAAATTAATGCCGAAATTCGATAGCAAAAAGGATTTTGTCACAAAATCAACTCATTATATTCATTATTTTTATGATTATCCTTTCTTGCACTTTTATAAAAAAAAAATTTGTCATGCTTTTTTTCTCGAAATAAATATAATTACAATTGATTTCTAACTTTTCCAAATAAATAAACTTAATTAGAGTAATTTTATATATCATGCTTTAAGTTCTTTTTTAAGTACATTTTTGAAAGATTCAACATTAAACCGGAGGCAGAAGATTAACTCCGATTGCTACCAAACTTCGTAACCTAATAACACTTATAATTTCTTTTGCCACCGTGCCCATAAAAAAAAATAAAAAAAATTTTTTCTCCATACATATATGACCCAGCCTAATGTACATAGAAAATATATTTTCTTTTTCAGAACTAATTCCCACGTGGAACCATCAGCGCTTAAAACATTCAGCAAATCGCAAAAAATGACCCTATTATCTTTAGCTATCGTGGATTTTTTAAGTTTTTGTTCCATGTCCATAATGGCACCTTTTTTTCCGAAAGAAGCTTCGGAAAAGGGATTATCCGGGGTCGAATCCGGCTTCGTTTTTAGTTTTTACGCCTTAGTCATGTTTCTAACATCGCCGATTTTTGGTAAACTGGTAAGTTTTAGAAGTAGTAGGGCAGTTCAAATTTGACCTGCATTTTATTGTTTCGTGAACATAATTGAAGAGATACTGCAAAGCTATTTTATATTCATCGAAGTAGGCATGTTAGCTAACCCTGTAAACGACTGAAACTTTATTGCATCAATAGTGTCAGTTATATTAACAATTCCTGCAACAATATGTCGAATTCTGTTGTATAACGTATAATTATTAAATTTCTTTTCAATGAAGGTGTAAAAGCAACCGATATTTATCAGGGACTTCATAAATAGTTTGGAGAAGAGTGTTTATCACTCAGAATAACCTTTCATTGGTGTAAATCCTGCCGGAATGATCGTGAACACGTGTCAAACTTGTGCGTGTTGGATAGCGCCAGGTGGGTTCCAAAATAATTTTCCGCTGAACAACAGTAGAAACTATTTCAGTTTTGCAGAGAATTCCGGCTTCGCTACGAGTGTAAAGGCAATTATTTTTATCGCATATGAGTATTATAACAACTGATGAGACCTGGGTAACACAATTATGTCCCAGAAAGCGTAAATCTTAGTGTGGAATGACTCATCCTCACCTCATGCCCAAAACATTAAAAACACAACCTAGACTGGAAAAGTGATGGCGAATGTAGTCTTGGACGCTATTAGACCAATTTACGTCAATTTTCTTAAAGAAAGAAAAACGATTAATTCAGCTTATTACAGTGAACTTCTTGGAAAGATTTAGCAGGCCCAAATTCGGCAACCCAGTTTTTAACAATTGAAAACAAAGGAGTTGATTCTAATAGTGTTGAATCCAGCTCTGTTTTGATTTCGATTGGTGTTAAGCCTTTCAAATGAAAGTACTTTATTACTGCCCCCAACTCAGTTTTTTCCATTATTACAAAATCACACGAGACGTTCACTTTAGCGTGCTACTGTCGAACACCGACAAATTGATAGATCGCTCTCTACTGTCATATTAAACCTATTACAGGATGATTATACAGAATGGTAAAGAAGATTCCTGTGAATTCGCGTCATCCTCGTGTTAGGTCACGTAGTTTCCGAATAATCTTGGCAGTTCGAACTTAGCACAGAGTGACCACATCTTTTAGGCCATTAAAAAAATTCTTATCAGGGAAGCGATTTGCCGCTATTGAAAAAGTGAGGATGCGGTGCAAAATAGATTAGGTCGTCAAACGATTTTTTTTCGACGGGAATACAAAAGCTACAGGAGCGACAGGGCAAATGTATTTTAAACAGCGGTTGTTACTTAGAAAAATGATGTACTTATTTATAATATTAATTTCTAGTTTGTATCGACCAGAAAGAAATAAAATACATGTCAAATTTGAATCACTCTCATAAATTATTTATTTAGAAATTGCATTTTGAAAAATCACAATTTCAGCTGCCCAAAATGGGTGCAAAATTCTTATTCATAGCGGGCATATTTATAGCGGGTGCATGCAATTTGGTCTTTGGGTAAGTTTCATTTGCAATTAACAGAAGAAATATGATTCGTGTATATTTTTCTCAGAATGTTAGAATTCGTAGAAGATTATACACCTTTCATTTGTTACTGCTTCATAATCAGAGGTCTGGAAGCATTGGGAGCAAGCGCTTTTTCAACAGCCAGTTACGTGTTTGTCGTTAACAGCTTCCCCAACCATATCGGCTCAGTATTAGTGAGTGGCATTTACTGAAATTAACAATTTAAAATTACTACTTTCTTCATTTAAGGGCATACTAGAAAGTTTCGTTGGTTTTGGCATGAGCATTGGACCAGCTCTTGGTGGAATTTTGTATTCGGTATGTATAGTTAAATTACTTTAAAAAATATATGTACATGCGTACACAATCTTTCGCGAAAGAATTGCATTGTTTAATGACGTTAAATTATCCTACGTAATAAATTATCGTATGACGTTTCGATATGTTTATTTATGCATTCTTCAGAATCAACAGTTTTATTAACTTGTGTTCATTATCTTGTCATTGTGTGTGAAATTGGCGAATACGTTTTGGAGATTTGAGAATCACTACTTTTATATGTGCTATTAAACCGTCTAACTCTGGACAACATCTTCATCTTCTCATCTTTTCTGCCACAAGATATAATGAATGGATTCTACATCACAAGGAACAAGTTGCCATAATGTTGTTTAATTAATTTATTCATGATATTCAGTATCTCTATCGCAATTATTTTTCCAGTGTTTTACTAGCTAGTAAAATTGAAACTGACGGTTAGGAACATGATTTTTTTTATGATGAGTTAACTCGTCCGCACTTAACAAACTGTTTAATTTATTACCTCTGATTTAATGCTGTCTTCAATTTTATCGCGTACTAGCGTTATATTTATCCGTAAAGTTGTCCAGTTAGGTAATTTTCAATACGAGTAATTATTCCAGAAAAAGGAAAATGATTCGTTATCTAATAAAGGAAACGGTAGATTACCCGTAATCACTGTTAATCCTAAATCGAATATAAATTAACTGTTCAATACAACGCTTTTTTTTAATTTTTGTGTTGTGCACTATCTACACGTTTCTTACTTTCAAATCTATTCCGGAAAATGATAGCTTTGCCACAAACTTCACAGATTATTTTGCCTCCATCATATGCGATGAATGTCTCAGAAGTAATGAGAATGAATTTTCTGCGATCAATGTGGCAATACTGCATCAGGCTGGAGACGACTACATGTGAGTGGAAGAAGGTATGCAACCAGAAAAAGTACAGTCCACTCAGTTCAGTCTTAGCGGTGTGATCGTTGGTTGTTAACAGTTGTCTTCCAATACCGGGTTACACGAAACATGCAGGCAAATATCGAGCAGCGCTATGCAACTAAATTTTGCGTTAAGAAACAGATTTTTCGTCACACCTACTGCGTAAGTAAACAATTATGACACCTTTTTTTGAAACGTAAGTGACACTTTACATACCGTATTGACAGTTGCTAGGGTAGCGGGCTGTAATATTTATTACGACCCTAGGGAAATAATAGCAATATTAGAAAATTTATGACAAATTTATTTCAAACATGATTAATTAACATAACTAGGAAAAATAGAATCTTGTACAAAAACTTATGATTTTGTAATATTAAATGTAAACGAACAATTAGAACAATTAGCTATCTGAACAATAGAGTCTTCTTTCTTACTGGGCAAGTTTATATTTTCAATAATGTCAACATTATTAATAGTTGGATTCCTAATGGAATCATCAACTTTCTTCTCATTTTTCTGTATCACAGTTGAGCAAACAGCCTCTGTAATATTTTGTTTATATAAAATTCGGTCAGCTATCTGTACTTTATTTATCATTGAATCGGAAACATAGCTTTCTGCCACGGTAGAAGATTTCCATCCGCCGTGTCTTTTCAGACCAAGAACATCAATTCCTGAATCGGCTAATAATGTTGCCGAGGTCCTTCGACAGGAATGTCCGGTGTAGGTAGTGGGGTTCTCCAACGACAAGTATTTTGCTATTTGGCTAGGAATTTTTGCGAGAGTGTTTTTTCCTACAGGCTGATTTCGACATTTACCAAAACTGTACTTAAGAAAAATCTATCATTGGTAATATTTTCTAATCTCAGACCAATGTATTTTTTAATAATTAGCATAAAATTAATTGGATATTCTTCCTTCGCAATAATTGTAAAAGAACGTTTTAATCCATTTTTAGTATCCGGTATTTTAATTATTATTACATCATTTTTATTTTCCACATCTTGAATTTTCATTTTAACTAGTTCATCTTTCCTACAAGCCCCAGCAATTCCCATAATCATAACAACCTGCAAAAAATTAGTATAGAATGAACACGAATTAAAAAGAATCATTCTGTAAACTTACCTTCATCAACAAATATGTATCGTCGGAAGCTTCAATAAGAAATTTATTAATTTCCTCTCTTGTAAAGACACTAGACTTTTTAGTCTTAAAACCATCATTTTTACGCTTCAAAAATCCTTTCAATTTAGGATATTTTGAAATATCTTCATTTTCGTTAATAAATATGGTAGTTTTTAACATGGAGTATTCACACCATAAACTGTTTGGTGATTTTAACTTCATAGATCTATCACGAAAATATGCCAGGATTACACTTTCTGAAATACTCTCCACATACCTCTGGTGACAACAATCTTTGAACATTTTATAGGTTTCATTGTATCTGTTTTTAGATTTCTCCGGCAAAATCTCAGTGCAAGCTATAATAGCATCCATCTCTATTTGATTCATGTTTATAAATTTTATTTAGAAAGAAAAACTTTTGAAAATCAATTGCATATACTTTGACATTTATCAAAAATATAAATTTATATCGACACAAACATGGTTACCATAGATACGACAAATATTCCTGACTTGATTACTAATGTGTATACATACAGTGCTTCTCAAAAGTCCCCTCCCCCCCCCCTCTTATCTTTGGAACGATTATACATACACATGTGAAATTTGGAAACTGAATATTATAGGTTATAAACTTCCCTACCAGTGATGATAGATGACGAAATCGTCATAGATGACGTCACAAGGCCATTGTGACCAATAATTTTAAATGGAACGCTACGGCAAGCGACACCTCTTTTAAAAGGTATCGAAAAAACCTATTCAATGATACTAATTTTGTTTGTGTTTGAGGCAGTTTTAATGGCTCATTAGTAAACATGAAAATTTAAATTCCATTCAGTATGATATTAAATACAGATTCAAGAAGATATACTTAAAGAAATTGCTCGAAGTGACCTCCATTTACTTCCTGACAGTGAAATATCCTATTTTTAAACTCTTCTCGTACTTCTTCAAATGTGTCTGCGGAAACAGCCTCACATTCTGCAACAATACGTTGTTTTAAAACGTCAAATTGTCAAGTTAATACTAAAATTCCAAATTCAAGCTCCGCCTATGGTTAGTTGTCAAATAATCTGACGTTTTTATTAGTCTCCAATATTCGACGTTTTTGTAATTGTCCAAGTTTTTGTACATTTAATAATTTGTGTATTGTTGATCGAACGTCTCACTGTTTTTACAGCTTATGGTACTTTTAATATTTTTGTACATTTTAATAATTTGTTAAACTGTTGTGAGTCGAAAGTTTAAGTGCTTCAAGAAGCGAAATGGTACGTGCTTTAGGTGATAAAGTAGCAGCGGTCCTAATTCTTGGTGAAACTAGACAAAATATTCATGCAGCAGAACGCATTTTTAATGAGAGGTTTCCCGATCGCCCCATTTTGAGGACTTATTTAAGGGAGCTTCTTCGTAAGTTTGAAACAACGGGTAGTATTAATGATGCGAAACGATCTGGCAGACCACAAATTTCTGATGAGAAAAAAATTGATATACTGGCAGAAGTAAGAGTTAATCCTACTTCTTCAACAACTCAAGTAGCATCTACCTGTGAAGTTAGTCGAAGTACAGTACACAGGGTGTTGAAAAAATACAAATTTCATCCATACAAATTAAAAATGGTTCATCAACTCTCAGACGACGACCCAGACCGAAGACTAGAATTTTGTGAAAATATGGAAACTAAAATTAACCAACAGCCAGACTACGTCAAAACAATTTGTTTTAGTGACGAAAATACTTTCTATCTCAATGGAAATGTAAATACACAGAATGTGAGGTATTGAAGTGACGCAAATCCTCACCTGTTTCGTGAAACACATACCCAATTTCCCCAGAAGGTTAATGTTTGGGCAGGTATCCTGGGAAACCACATCGTTGGGCCTCTTTTTTTAAATACTAATTTAACTGGTGAGGTTTATCTGGAGATGTTGCAAAACGCAATAGAACCGTTAATCCTTGAAATTTGGGAAGATAATCCAGATGAATTCGGCAATTTGGAAATAACATTCCAACAGGATGGTGCTCCTCCACACTATTACGGTGCAGTAAGACGGTATTTGCATGAGGAGTATCCTGGTAGATGGATTGGACGACGAGGTTCAACGGAATGGCCACCTCGATCACCGAACCTTTCCCCGGATCACACCTTTGGATTTTTTTCTGTGGGGGTACCTTAAATCGAAGGTTTACGCCACTGAACTTGACAATATTGACGTTTTAAAACAACGTATTGTTGCAGAATGTGAGGCTGTTTCCGCAGACACATTTGAAGAAGTACGAGAAGAGTTTAAAAATAGGATATTTCACTGTCAGGAAGTAAATGGAGGTCACTTCGAGCAATTTCTTTAAGTACATACTGTTTCCTAAATCTGTATTTAATATCATACTGAATGGAATTTAAATTTTCATGTTTACTAATGAGCCATTAAAACTGCCTCAAACACAAACAAAATTAGTATAATTGAATAGGTTTTTTCGATACCTTTTAAAAGAGGTGTCGCTTGCCGTAGCGTTCCATTTAAGATTATTGGTCACAATGGCCTTGTGACGTCATTTATGACGATTTCGTCATCTGTCATCACTAGTAGGGAAGTTTATAACCTATAATATTCAGTTTCCAAATTTCACTTGTGTATGTATAATCGTTCCAAAGATAAGAGGGGGGAGGAGACTTTTGAGAAGCACTGTATAGTAAAAGTAAAGTGAAAAATCATTCAAATTCGTCTATTTAAAAAAAAGTAGGTATGACGAAAAATCTCATATGCACCACGGTTCGTACAGTACACTTTCATGGTCTCGAATACATGCAAACCTCGACCCTACGGGTCTCGGTTTGCAATCGTATTCTCGACCATAAAACTGTACTTACGAACCTAGGTACATAAATAAATATTAATATCATTTCTCATACGAAATGTATAAATAAATTCCTGAAAAGCACCAGGATATAAAGGAACTATGACCACGAAAGTTCTTAATTTAATCTATATTTGCTTAAGACTGACCTAGTATCCTGCACAAGGGAAAGTTGCTTAAATAATCCGAATCCATAAGCTTGGAAAAGACACCCTCTGTTCCATCCTATTATAGAAAGAAAAGAAACTTAATCCCTAGTCATCAATAGAGTGGACCAATCCGGAGCGATATTGATATATATATATATATATATATATATATATATATATATATATATATATATATACATATATATATATAAGTAGACAAAGAGTCTTTGCCGTTAAAACAAGTATGTAAAATAAAAATTGTTGGGGAATCCGGCAATAAAAACCACACTACCTTGTCGACACTTGAATTGTTAAAATGTAATTTACATCAAGACAAGTAGTTCTTTACTACGTGTGTGTTTCTTTTTAGATGTGTTTGTTGAAAAAATAATAATTTTTTAAATGGTTTTAATATGTAAAAACAATAAGCTTTTAAAGTAACAATTTTTAATTAATATAAAGTTTTACTTGTATTACGTGGACTGCTTGTTTCTCTATAGGTTTTGTTTTTTTAAAAATGTTATATCTCTCACAAAAAAAATACTTTCGCTTTTTGACCTCTGATGAAGCTCTAAATCTACAGAGCGAAATATAAGGTAAAAAATAAAGGACTCTAATTGACTAACTAAAGGTTTTTATTGCCGGATTCCCCAACAATTTTTATTTTACATATATATATATATAAAAATTGATAAATTATTGGAGTTTTTCGGCTTTTATATGAAATATTTAACAATATCGCTCCGGATTGGTCCACTCTAGTCATCAATTTGGATTTCGTTACAAGCACGATAACGGGATTTTACCAGTTCAAAAAGTTATTGAAACAATGTATCAAATGCATATCAAGAGTTCTCGAGTAACAAGCCGTTTCCAGGTGTATCCAAAATAATACCCGTTGATGTAAATTTCTGTATTAATAGTGTTCTTACAGGAAAAAGACTCACTTGGAAATTCACATCGACAAATTTCACTCTTACTCAAAGGTAATCAACTAGCCTCGTCGCAGGTTTCCGGACTTGACGACGGCCAACTTCTTGTTGTGGACTGACCTCAAAGAATGGGTGTACGTGAACAAGGCACACACCATCATTCAACTAAAGCACCCAGGCCGAAATAAGAAAGAATTGTTTCAGAAACAGTTCAAATTTTAAGAACAACATATGAAGATTCTGCTGCTTTGTCTTCAGCACAAGTTTTCAGATGTCGCAAGGCTTCCAAAGAGAGCCGCAAAGATTAAGATCGTCCAAGATGTCCACATCGAAAACCGATGGAAGCATGTCGAAGATGCCTTCTGAGTTAGCAAGAGACAGATGGTTAACAGTCAGGCACAAGAAGTAAGCATGTGTAAGGATACTGTTCATCGAATTTTGATAGAGGAACTAGGCATGAAAAAAATTTGTGCAAAACTAGTGCCCAAGAACTTGCTTGATGAAGAAAAAGAAAATCGCTTATTCATAAGCCAAGAACTGTTGGATCACTTGACAATCGAATCCAATTGCATGCACAGAGTGATAACAAGTGACGAATCATGAGTATTTGAATACAACCCTGAAACAAAAGGGCAAAACACGGAGTGGCCCGCACCATTATCACCGCGGCCGAAGAGAGCTTGCATGAGCAAATCCTGAATCAACTCTATGCTTATCATATTTTTTATTGTCGTGGAATTGTCCACAAAGAATTCTGACGGCAAGGCCAGACAGTTGAATCAAATCTTTTATCACGAGGTTCTTCAACGTTTGCGAAAAAGGGTTTCGCGTGCGCGATTTGACATTGCCAACTCTTGAATCTTGCATCACGATAATGCTCTCATTCACACCTCATTGTCGGTTAGAGAATTTTTTCACATCTTTTCATGCGATTTTCTTTTACCAACGGATAAGCGTAAGTTGAAAGGTTACCATTACGGAGCAATGGAAAACATTTATTTAAAGAGTCACGACGCAGATCCTAAACTGCCTAAAGGAAAAAGACTTCCAGAAATTCTTACCAGAAATGGCAAAATCTCTAGAGACGTTGTATGCATTTGCAAGGATCATACTTTGAAAGGAACAATGTTAAATTGTAGATACATTCAATAAAAATACTTTAAAATAAATCATTTTCATAACTTCTGAAACATATCTCGTATTCAATCTGAAAATTAACGTATAAACTTCTGTACTTTGTGAACCAATGAGCGCTTTAACAGCGTTCGTATTTGTGAAATTATTAAACTGAACCATATTAAACTCCTAACACAAAAAGGCAATCATACAAAAGAGCTATATGCTCAGTCCGATGAACGATAGCTAATTGATGGTTCCCGACTATAACATCAGCTAGGCCCTTTCCATTTTTTCAAAGCACACGCTACAGACTTAACATTCTCAGGGCTAACTCCATTTATAACTTACGAACTGTGACTGATGGGTTAATTTCAGGTGCCATCTGCACCGTGTATGAACTTATTGTGACTTAAATTGCCTATTTAATAAGTATCGTTATAATTGTCCAAAAATCCATATTTTTACCTGTATTTTCTAGAACAGATAGGTGGGTTCGATTTACCATTTATCGTTTTGGGCATTATCATGGTCTTGGCTGTTCCAATAAATATGTATTTACTCCCAGTCATAGAAGGTAATATAAACGTATATCATATCTTATTAATCATATTTATTATTTTATCTGTAGATTGTAATTTCTCGGGCAAAAACAATTCCATGTGGAGCTTAATAAAAATACCTTCTGTTTTCGTGACTGGTTTGGTGGTAATTACAGTATCCAGCACCTGGTCGTTTCTGGATCCGACACTGGAGCCTCATCTAAGACAAGTACATTCATTGGTAAGTGAAAATTATAGAAACGAAATTAACGATTTTGTTTTAGTTCGATTTGACACCGGAAAGAATTGGTTTGATATTTTTACTTTTCTCCGCTCTTTACGGCATATTTAGCCCGGTATGGGGTTTGTTAGCTGATAGATGTGTTAATCATTGGTTAATGATGGTCTGGGGCTTGATCCAATGTACAATATGCCTTTTATTGCTTGGTCCATGCCCGTATATACCCTTTCTATATCCGTAAGATATTTTCCAAATATAATGGGGATGTTCTCTTAAAATTGGGCTTAACCTTATATTATATTATTAATAACAACCAGAGAGCGGACTGAAGCAATTGAATGACCAATTGCCCCGATAAAAAGTTGTGGCCGTATCAGATATAGTATGTATGTTATAACATCCCCACTATTTGCTTGCTCGATTGCATTCGTCGAGCAGATGTTGTTATTTCCATCGTTATGAATAGCACATTGTGTGTATTCCCTTATAAATTCAATTCAACAGTGGCGTGCAAGACGGAGTATACATTTATATATTATTTCATTAGACTTCGTTGAAATAATTGCTTAAAAAACTATATCCGCTAATTCCTTAATAAGTGTATTCTCGTGTTTACATGCTGTTATACATGCATATACCTATATGTATGTATTATTCTTTAAATAATATATTTTCTATTCTCTTCTATAAGGGATTGTTTCTGGTTTCGTTTCTTTCAGTGTTATTTGGTTAGAACGTTTAGTATTTTAAAAAATCTGTTTTTGTATTGTTATAGTATATTTATCCTATAATTTTTTATAAATATTAAGTATAATTTACTACCTTATTTTTGGAATAGTTTTTGTTTCTTCTTTTTAGTCCATTTCTTTCTGTTCTTAGTATTTCTCCTTATTTTCTATAACTATGGAGAATTCTCGTAGGGCAACCATGGTAGAATGGATTAGAGGCCATACAGATTGGTTACATATTCGTAACGATACCCAGATATATTGCAGAGCCTGTTCAATAAGTTTAAGGCGTCCACAAAAGTGTAATGTGCAGACAAGTTTCTTCGAAAACTCATCAGGATAACATATTACCATCTGAACCTGACACTTTTAACGAAGAACTGTGTGAAGCTTTCATGGCGGCCAATATCCCATTCAAAAAGCTTAACAATCCAGTCCTCAAGAGGTTTCTTACAAAATATACTGATCGTCATATACCACATGAATTTACTTTACGTAAATACCACTTACCAAAATGTTATTTGAGAACCATTGAAAAAATACGAACCAAGCTATCTGGTCATTATCTTTGAGTAAGTGCAGACGAAACAACAGATGTAATGGGACGATATATATTAAATGTAGTTGTTGGTATTCTTCATCCGACAACTTCATACCAACCATACTTAATTGCAACTAAAATATTGCCAGTCGTAAATGGTGAAACGGTTGCAGAAGTAATTGATCAATGTATGCATAATATTCTGTCATCGGATAACAACTATAAAGACAATATGCTATTATTTTTAACTGATGCGGCAGCTTATATGTTAAAAACAGGGAAGTTATTAAAGCAATCTTATCCCAATATGTCACACGTTACCTGTGCAGCACACGCACTACGCAGATATGTGAATACATCAGGGATCATTTTCCAAATGTTGATAAGTTAGCTTCATCATTTAAAAAGATATTTCTCAAAACTGAAACAAAAAGTTGATGCCATATTTAGCAGAAATCCAGATTTGAATATATTATATCAATTCTGCACAGAGCCGTTTGAAAAATCTACACATTCGAAGTATGGTGCACTTTTGCAACATTTTAATCACGCACCCATTGCCAGTTGTGATGTGGAACGGACATTTTCTATTTTAAAAGACTTTTAACATCTAAAAGAACTAATTCAACACAGGAACACCTTGAACAAATTTTAGTTGTTCATAGTAATGTTTAACTTTTCACAGATAATACATAGTCTTGAGTTTTGTTCTTTGTAATTTTTTCTTTATTCGAAATTAATTAATTTTAATCGAAATTCTATACGGAATTCGCTTGTCAGCATTACTTTTGTTTCAGCAGTAGTTGCTGCCGGTTACCAAATCGTTTATTACATTCGCTCTATTGTGCATTTACAGATACGTATTAATTGCATATGTAGGTATGCCCACTTATGCATCTAGCCGCACGTATCAAATTGTTCGAAGCTCACGGATCGCTTACAGAAACAAACCTATTGCGAATACAAGGCAGACGCCTATTGGCTATGAATCATCAATCGCTCGAATCTGCTCTCTGATAATAACATAAGCTGCAAAGGACATAAGCTCGAATAAGTATATAATTTCAGATATCTTTGGGTAGTAATAAATAATGGTGAAACCTTAGAACAAAAAATAAATGAAGAAATTGAAAGAAAATGGGATTATTTAACGGCGCGAATACAAGATTGTTGAGTTAAAAGGAACTACCAACTGCAATAAAAGCAGAAGTAGATAGGCGGATAGTAAACCTTGTTTTGTCGTTCTCGTATTGAACTTGGACCACGATAAACAGATAAATAAGTACACTAAAAAGCATCTTAGAAATTGGATAAAATAAGGAGTGAAACTTTGAGAGAAAACTAAAAATACTGTCCATAGAAACGACAATCCTTCAAGATCAACTAAGATATCTTAGGTACTGTAAAAGATGTGAAATGGTGGAACAGTAAAAAGATTAATTAAAGCAGGAGAAAGTGGAAAATAAAATAGAGGCCACATTACACCTGGAGTGAGTCACACCAGGTGTAATCTGTTCCAGGCTCTCAATCAGGCGCGGCTCGTGATGACGTAATTGGGGGTTGCGTACAATGATGCGAGTGCCTCGTGTCTTTTCGGTGTTCACTGAGAAAATGTTACAGTTAGTACACAAGAATACACGAAGCACTCACATCATTGTACGCAACCCCCAAATACCTCATCACGAGCCACGCCTGCCTGGAAAGAAGAAATACGAAAACATGCAATGCCAAATAGAGGGAGTTAAGTGGAATGTAGTATACAAACCGGCGCAGGACAGAACGAAATTATAGAAAATGTGAAAGAGAGCCGAGACAAACTCACCTACAACCTAACCTGAAGGGTAAATAACCACCGGAGCAAGTATAGATATTGTGTTGTTTCGAAATTATAATCATTTTAGAACAAAAACTTTCTACAATTTTGCGAATGAATTAAATCATGTTTCGATTACACAGGCCTGCATTTTTCAACTCTTTGAATGTTGATTTAAAAACTTTAACTGTTTTCTAGTAATTGGGTAGCGCTGATTTCTTATCTGTTTTTTTTTTTTGTATCACGTAAGGTTATTTTTCAAACCAGTAAAATCAAAAAATATAGGAAAAAAACGATTTATTTCATTTATAAGCTAGTTTTATATTATATTTAAAAAAATACAAAAATATACACATAGAAACTATTAGATATTGTTATTTATTTTTTATGCTTCTTAAGAAAACGTTTTCGTTTTTCAGAAAAGCTTCGTTTGGTTGTTTTTCTGTTATATTCAGCTAACGGAAGATCTGAAGGTAGTTTCTGGGGCAAGCAAATTTTTTTGTTTCAACCTAGACCCCAGTATTTCAGAAAGATCTTTTGAAAGTCCCAAATCTCTTACTAAATCATTCAGTTCGGCTTGTGAAAATAGCTGAGGTTGGTTTTGACCTGAGGTTGATGGTTCAAAATCATCTGTACGGAGCCGGAAGTTGAAGAGGTTTCAATATCTTCTTGTAGTACTTTGGGGGGTATAGGTATAGGTACATGATCACTGTGAGGAACTGGTCTGATAGCTGATTTAATATTGTTTGGATACAAAATATGTTTCAAAGTTTTTCTATGCCCCTTAATATCACAAAGACAAAAGTAGCAATCTTCGTGATGATTTTGCGGTTCTCTCCAAACCATCGGTATTCCAAAAGGAAGGCTTCTTCTATTCCCTTTGGTCCAATGTCTTAAACCTTCTTCACATACCTTACAAAGAACGTGCGGTGCCCAATCTTTATCTTGATCTCCTAATTTGATTTTGAAATAAGCATAATATGCATTTTTCACAAATTCACCAATTGGTCTCTTAAACTTTTTCAAGACGAAATATCCACAAATATAACAGAAATCATCTGGTTTGTTTTTGCAACACCGGCTAGACATATTTTTAAGCAATGTTTATTTATCAAATACCACACACAACACTAAAGACCAATTAATTTTACTTGTTTACTGATCGACACTTAGCTATAATGAAGTAAATGACATTAAAATATACATTTTGTTTGGAGTGATAAACTTGAAATCCTTCTTCGCAGTACTAATAAAGTGAAAGCATAATAAATAGGATTTAGCAGGTAAAAGTCCCGGAAATCTTGTCCAAAATTAATACATGTAATAAAAGATTTACATCAGGTAATGAGAGCCTATTCAACAAATTTCTTTAAAACCACAACAGAAAATCATTTTTGGGTTAATACCTACAATTTGAAGTAGTACATTCATTTTAAAATGTATTAAAACGCCTATTATAAGATTTTTTTTATATTTTTTTCTTTTTCTTTTGTGAAAAAAAAAATCTGTGGGCGGTAGAGACCAACTGTATTTTAATTAGTTATTGCTATATAAAAACTGAGTTTAACAAACAAAAATCACGTCATCACAAATTTTATGCAGGCCTGTGTTATTGGAAGGAGGTGTGTAATAGTGGGTTATGTTCATTAGCTAGCATAAAATGCTAGCTTAGATTGCGAATCTCTAAAGAATCAACTTTGTACACGATGCCCAAAACAACAATTTGATTTTAGAATGATCGATATTCAGCTCAAAGATGGATCGCATTAATTGGTGCATACTGCGCGCTTTGCCTGCGGCTCTGCTCTTTCAGTTTCTAAACCAACGAATGTAAATATGAACTTATTTTTCATATCCTTAGAACAAACATCGGCTGCTTGGATCCCTCAAAATAAGTAACAGCAAGTTCAAGAAGAACATCGTTACAAAAAGATGGTTCCTATTTTCTTTGACATCGCTGGATGGTTATAGTGGTAGTCAATTACCCTAAATCCTTTAAAATATGCCCAATAATCAGCTAAAAAAGTCATACTATATCATGATAATATTTCCCAACATAGGTACCGCCATTTGAACACTATGCAATTTAAACGAGCAACACATCGAATCTATGGATTATTCACTACATTACAATTTTTACGTTTCTAAGATAATCTAAGCAGAATACATTCTACTATGATTGATGAAACTGCATACTTCCAGATATCTAGAAATATTATTTTAAGAACTGGTTTCCTCCAGTGCGAATCAAACAGTTGTATTGATTGTAATGCAGACCATTTTAAGAAAATGTGTTTTACTGTAGTAGACTTAACGTTAAGAGGACATCCCTTACAACTTTACAAACAAGGTATTGAATAGTTAATTGACGAAGGAGATACTTGTTGAAACTTCATTATATCGCTAAGAAATAAGTAATTAAACTTCTAGTTTCAAAAATTCTTTTATTGTAAATATTGTAGTGGTATTTACAATAAAAGAATTTTTGAAACTAGAAGTTTAATTACTTATTTCTTAGCGTAACAAGGTATTGTATTAAATCGCTGTTAAATTTACAGATCCGTTTGGCTAAATATAGTTTCATTATCGATATTAGGAATTTCGGTAGCTTTAGCACTGTTACCAACTTTTCAGGGTGTCCTAAGAAGCGCAATGTAAGTATTTTTCCACCGATGCATCCAATTTCTCAACGTGGTCTTTTCTACTAACACAATTTTTATTTAATTTCCAGTGATTATGGTTGGTCTGATAATTTAGGCACATATAGTATAGTAGCTGGTGTGTGGTCTTGTATGTACTCTCTAGGAGAAGTTATAGGACCATCAATTGGAGGTCTTTTTTTGGAAAAATATGGATTTCCAATTGCTGCTACTATTATGGCCGCCATAAACTTCATTTTGGTATTACAACTTTACCTTAACAAAAAATCTATTAGTATATGGGGTTACAAATGATACAAATCTGCATAAAACAAATCTGTATCTGTAAACATGGACATAACAGCACGTATTTACTACTTGCGTTAACTTCAACCACAGACGGATGCGTTTCTGTCTAACGACTTTGTCAATGCGGATTTACGAAGGAAGTAACGACTGAAAGTTCGCTTTCTGGTCTAGTAATGAATTTTATCCTATCAAATCACACGAGATAAAAACGCTTGATGCGAGCGCTCGCATCGATATGCTAATTTGTTTTTGGTATATGACGCCACCTGGTGACGAGTTAATGGACTTACCGTAATATGCGTATTTTTCTTATTTTACAATAACTTAGCTACCGTAGATTTGGGTGGCTTGGGACGATTTTCAAGTTTCATTTATCCTGGATCAAAAAGTATGATGTTATGGTCTAAATAGGTTACCATACCATGCTAAATGGCAAGGGGTATCAAATGGTATAACGTGAATGCATTCTGACCTTCCATTACAAGAAAAAAAAAATAAAATGTGTGTGTCCCAAGTCACTTCACGTTTTGGGTGTCTAGGGACATCCATGTATTTTTACGGATTTATCATCTCCTACACTCTATGCGTAGAGTAATATATATATCTGGGTCACGTTATTAAGCTTGGAAAAGAAAACCAGCATGCAGAAATCACTAGACGAATCAGGCTCGCCAGGATAGCTTTCGGCAAGTTGGGACACGTACTTAGAAATAAGGAAATTCCAATAAACCTAAAAACTAAAGTATACAACACATGTGTTCTGCCAGTCCAAACCTACGGACTTGAAACTATAAGCCTGACCAAGGCTTCCGCCAATAAACTCAGAACATCACAAAGAGCCATGGAAAGGAGCATGCTTGGTATTTCACTAAGAGATAGGATCAGGTGCGAAGACATCAGAAAAAGAACGAAGATAAGAGACGTTATATGGGAAATAGCAAAATGAAAATGAAATGAAATGGGTGTGGGCCGGACACATAGCTAGACAAACCGAGGATAGATGGCCACACAAAATCATGGAATGGAGACCAAGACAAACAAAAAGAGGTGTGGGACGCCCTGCAAAGAGATGGGTGGATGATATCAGAAGCGTAGCGGGAAGGCGATGGGTCCACACTGCGCAAGATAGAGACGAGTGGAAAAGATAGAGAGAGACCTACGTCCAGGAGTGGACGGATACAGGTTGAGAAAGAAGAAGAAGAAGACACTCTATTAGGCGACTTGAGACAAACAAATAATTTTTAGGAAAGACTACGGTGCATGGAAAATAAAAAATGGTACTTAGATAGTTTCTTAATATTTATTAGTACAAAATAAAGAGATTCTCTACAAGAAGATAATAAAACAATGGTAACAGCTAAACAAAAAAATATTCTGAACATTAAAATAGAAAGGAACTTGAAAAATTAAAACTTTTTTTTTAACTCGTAGATACGCAAGTATCGCTCCAGCACACCAGGGTCAAATGAAAATGCTCCCCTTCTTAGCTTTGTAGGGGGTGGCAGCGTAACAATATATTCGGCACCTTCGATATCCCCTTCATGAGGGTTTTCAGGGAAAATGAAAGCATTCCTAGTTTTTGCGCTTTCTTTTACAAATGAGCAACGATGTGGATTTGTTTCAATAATTTTACCAATGAATCGTTGACTCCTTCCCTTCACAGACTTCAGTTCCACTATCACGAAGTCGTGTACTTCTAACTCATTAAATCCTTTCTTATCCGGTTCAATAATAATTGCTGAAGTCCTCCAGCTTGACCATTTTCAGAGTCAGTGTCTTGGAGTTCATAATCAGCGGACGACAGCTTTTTCATTTTGGCCGGCGTTTGTGATGTGGATGGTGTCGCCTTATTTTCTTCAGCTGTTTTTACGTCTTCCAACGCTACACTCTTTCCAGCAGGCACCTCTAATTTTTTCTTTTTCCTTGCAGGCTTGGGAGTTGGTGAAGCGTCGATTCCTCTTTTTCCATATCGAAGTTCTTCAAAAAAGCTTTTCATTGTCTCGCCAATTACCCGTGCGGAAGTATCGTTATCAGCAACATCTTAATTTGGCAACTTCTTCAGCACAGCGTTACGATCAAGTGGAAATATTCCTGTGGCTCTAAATCCTGCAATAATGTTATCTTTCTGATTGGCACCCACTTTTTCTAATGTTCGACGAAGTAAACTAGGAAACATGTCTTTTCTTAAAGGTCCTCGGTTTTTCTTTTTCCAGACTTTTAACACTTCTTTCCAAGTTCCTTTGATAGATCTAAAGCAGCTTACGTCCAGTGGTTGGCAAAGGTGAGTGCTATTGGGCGGTAAAAGTATAAATCTGATATTATTTGTTTTACATTCTTCTAGTAACTTTGAGAGAAATGTGGCTAGCGAGATGTCACCCAATAGCACTTTGGGTCCATTCAAGTTCCGGAGGTAAGGCAAAGCGACTGTTATAAACCAATCATCAAAAGCGCCTGGTCAAACTAGCCTGATTTGCTACGGTTGTATCGAGCATTTTCCGGACCCCTTTCTGTCCAGGTGCTCCAAAGATGATCAGCCTTATAAACAATATAAGGTGGCAATGTAATCCCAGATCCGCTTACACAAAACATGACTGAAGTATATGTTTTGGTCGAGTCCATAACTCTCTCAGCGTGTTTTGCTTTTCTCCTTACCACCACTTTATTTCGTCCTGGATCATTGACAAATCCACTTTCATCATAATTTAGAATGTTCTGTGGTGGCACATCCCTCAATGAATCAGTTAAATTATCAAAATATTCATCAAGGATATCTACTGAAACCGCAGCCCGGCTCCTCTTGATATTCTCCGACAGTCGCAACGTTAAATTTTGATGTCTGGAAATAAAACCATAGTACCAGCTGTTGCCTGGCCTATTGTTCCGAAATTTTGTGATGGTCTTGCCTAGTCTGTATCCTGTATATCCCTGTACTAAATCTTGTATGTCGCATAGTTCTAAGGGAAACCCCCATTCACTTGCTTGTGTGATTGCTTCGGCAATGTTCTTTTCCTCATTTGCTGTAACATTGTTTGTCCACCAGCACGTTTCAATATTTGTACGGTTCTTTCCAAAGTGGATTTAGGTATACCATATTTATCACTAGCTTCTCTAAAAGTTAAATTATTTGTTCCAATGTCATTTAGTGCTGTTTGAAGTGTTTCATCACTGAAACCGCGATATTTGCGACTCCCCACCGTCCGCACGTGTTTATTTGGCATGTCCCAAAACACCCTAAAAATGACAAACAAAAACAAAATATTAGCCCACGTGTATTTGTAAGGTTATGTATTTTTCGTATCACATAATATGTTTAAAATGCATAACAGACATCCCAAAAAAAAATATCCGGACCACATATGTCCAATAGGCACTCGCGGCTGATAAGAAGTGTCAAGGCTACATAAAAAGCCCATTTTTACTCACCTGTAAGTCCGCACAAATACACAACCACGCGAAGATATTTTCAACTGCTTTATATTTAATAGGCTCCAGCCATCCATTACCAACATATTCTATACGTTTTCGAAGTTCATCTACTCAATGGTAGATGCCAGTACACTTTCAAAAACCAATATGCAGTTTGTCCCAAGACAACCGCTCATCCCAAGCCACCCAAATCTACGGTATTCGAGAAGAAATCGCTTTCATCGGCGTAGTCTGTTTTGTCTGTCAGATGTCACGAGATTATCTGGTGTCATTTGATAGGATAAAATTCATTACTAGACCAGAAAGCAAATTTTCAGTCGTTACTTCCTTCGTAAATCCGCATTGACAAAGTCGTTAGACAGAAACGCATGCGTCTGTGGTTGAAGTTAACGCGGGTAGTAAATACGTACTGTTATGTTCATGTTTACAGATACAGATTTGTTTTATGCAGATTTGTAGCATTTGTAACAACGCTTGATGCGAGCTCTCGCATCGATATGCTAATTTGTTTTTAGTATATAGAGTGATCAGAAATTCACGGATAATCATCAGGTAAGGCGATTCTATGAATTATTCTAGGCCGAGGTTGTCATATGTAAGAAAGCAGTTAAAGAAATGTTTAATAAGGCAAAATATAGGCATAAAACGATTAATTACACCAACGGAGTGTGGAATAATTTTATTTGACAGTCAAAAACTACTGACAATACAACATTTCTGTATTAGGATTGTCGACTAAGAATTAATCATAGAATCACCCTTCCTGACGATTATCCCTGTATTTCTGACCGCTCCGTATATAATTAAAGTATTAATTCATAAAATTCAAAATTTTGATGCCGATTTTGACAGCAGCTAGAAACAATGCTGCTACAAGTTGTACATTCAAGTTGTATACATATGAACAGCGATACAGTTTTTTAATAAGAGGGACAAACCGCCTCAACCCGCGTCACATTAAGCATATTCCACTGACACCAGTTTTGGAGACAAATTTAAATGATAAATAACAATAAAATGAAGTAGCACTTGCTATCCACACTTCGATATTTAACTAAACTGCATTATAGGTCACAGTTTCAATAAAATAAATGACAATAGTTTTAATATCTATTTTATTACTTGATTTATATTTGCAATACATAAAATAAATATACAGTATAACAACTTGAACTACGAAAGCCTATTGATGGGAGAGGGTGGTGGGAGGTAAAATTAAATGTATTCATTTAGCTTATTTAGCTACTTATAATATGTTTTTTAATATAAACGTGTAGAGTTTGTTAAATTAAGTTTATATTATGGGAAAACTGAAATTGTATTGCATACAAATTGCAAATAAAGAACCGTCAAATAAAAAATAAGTCCAACAAAATAAAATTTATTATCATAATACAACTTTAATAAACAATACCTTTAATTAATTACGTGTTCGAATCGTGCACCTTGAATTTCTAAACAATACGCTACCCGATCATAAAAACCACGTCTAACATTTGCCAGCATATCGGGCGTAATCGATGCTAAGAAATTTCTTATTTTTTGACGTAGTTCATCTAAATTATTTGACCGTTGATGTTCGAAACCGTAAATTTTTGACTTTAGATACCCCCACAAGAAAAAATCATTAGGGGACAAATCTGATGATCTGGCCGGCCATTCAATTGTACCGCCTAGAGAAATAATTCTTTTTCCAAAGGTATTTCTTAAGAATTGACGCACAATTGCACTGTTATGTGCAGGACATCCTTCTTGCTGATACCAAATACTTCCTATTTCAATATTGGGTATGTTCTGGATAAAAGGAATAATGTCATATTGCAGCAATTGTAAATATTTTTGTGAATTTAACACGCCGTTTATAAAAAATGGACCAATTATATTGTCCCCTAACATTCCAATCCAAACATTCAATTTCTGTGGGTATTGTGTATGAGCTGTATACGATTTATGTTTATTGTCTTTTGACCAATACCTTATTAACATAGGATTATGTCGACCGTGTAAAATAAATGAAGATTCGTCAGTAAAGAGAATATTAGAAATAAAATTTTCATCCACACCACATTTCTCAATTATATCCAAACAGAACTGAACTCGGTTATAATGATCTCCAGGAAATATTTCATTTACTTTTTGTACATGATACGAACGGTATTTATTCTTCTTTAATACTTTTCTAACAGTTTCACGGGAGACATCGACACTTTCACTAATTTGGCCTAACGTTTGGTATTCATTTTCTTCAACAGTAGCGCATATCATGATATCCCGATCCGCATTATCATGTGCGGGCTTTTTATGTAAAGAGGGAGAGACACATCCGTATTTTTCAAAATTTTCCTTAATTCGATGAATTGTATTTAAACATGGAACAGGACGATTAATGAAGGTAGTTCTCCAAATATTTACAATTGATGAAAGTGTGTGGCCTCCATAAAACCACTTTATAATTTGCACTTTTTCATTAATTGTGTATTCCATTAGGATAAAGTTTGATGGTTCGCTAAAGTATTTCACATAACCACTGACATTCCTGTCATATAAAAAGTTGACAATACTAAAATGGATACATTTAATTTTACCTCCCACTACCTTCCCCTATCAACAGGCTTTCGTAGTTCAAGTTGTTTTACTGCATACATAAAAATTATATTCATTTAAGTAATTTCATATTGGATGTGACAATCTAAAAACTATGTAAGTAAATAAATAAATTTATTAGGTTACAACAGGAAGAATATTTGTTGTTAAATATTGCTGAGCCAAACTTAATTATTTGTACGTAAATAAATAATTAATTAATAACATTTTTCTCTCTAAGTTATATTATTTTACAACTTACCCTTAATAAGTCTAAAATTTATTAATTATACAATTTCCAATTCCAAAAGGTTGATTAAATCAATTTAAATATTTCATACTGATTTACATTCAAAATATAAGAATATTATTTGATTTAAATTCAATACACAGTAGAATCACTATCATTGTCCATATTCAAATCATTGTCGCTACTGTCATTATTTTCAAGCGAAGTAATAAATGGCTCCATTATATTAAATATCATCTATTAAACAATCTAAATTACACATTTTATCTTCCTTTTTGATTACATGTTCTTCACTTTTCGCCAATTACACTATTGTCAGGTAATTTTAATGTTATTGAATCACGCCTCAAAAACATTTGCAGCCATTTCATCCTGGTAATCAGCAGTTTTTCTTTCCTCAAATACCAAGAGCCCATCGTCAACAAAACGGTTTTTAGAGCCAATATGTAAAATAATTTACCGTCTTCCTTTACCAATGGGATTTTTTAGAATGGTAGTTACCCCATCTATATAACAAGTGTTCATTTGAAAAGTCGATCTAGGTTACTTTGAAATTTTGATAGAATAAGACGCAAATATATTAGTATGTGTTTGTTGTTCCGTAAACTTAAATCCAAATGACATTTGATAATGTCAATCACAAATATCAGTTAGTGCATAAAATAATCGTGTGTCGATTCTGGTTTAAATAAATTGCTTCTCAGTTTTAAAATGGCTTTCACTTTAGAACATAAAATTTTTTTAGTCCAGGCTTATTTTCGAAGTGGTAATAAAATTGATGGTTTATGGGTTTATTCAGTTCAAGATTGCATGGTAGAATTTCAAGTTGAGTTTCCACATTTTGTAATAGATTATATACAATTTAAGAATACTTTGGATAGAACTTTAAAACTTTTTTCTGAAACTGGTAGTCTCTTAAGAAAATCAGGCAGCGGAGCAGTTAAGAAACGTACACCTCAAGTTGTCAATCGTGTTGAAGAAATGATGGAAAATTAACCACAAACATCTGTTCGACATTTGAATCAACAAATAAACCTTTCTGTTGGTACAACTCACAAGTTATTAAAAAAAGATATGCAACTTTATTCATACCGTTGTGATATTCTGTGCCCTAAAGGGCTGGTCAGGATCGCTATGTGATAACGTGGGCCTTAAGCCCTAAGTGCCTGGAGGATCGGCATGTGATAACTGTGGGGCCTTAAGCCCTAAGGCAGAATCGCCATGTGATATTAGTGCCGTTTGTGCACGTTCGTGGCAGGACGCCACGTGATGTTAGCCTGGTCCTGAGGGCTACATCGTTGAGTCTTCACGCAGATATCGTTGTCCCGTTAAATGATACACAAAGTTCGGGTAACATATAATTTAATACATAACACTTAGAAATTGGATAACAATTATATACATTCTTACTAACTAGTATGTAGACTGAATGTGTGAATGTGAATGTCTCAATCTGAATATATTACTCTCGTTATATATACATCAGATGATCCTCGTACTACTTATGGAATATGATACAAACCCTGACATGTAGTTGTGTTTGCAAACAGTACGCGTTAGCGAGGACGTGTTTGTAAAACACGTTACATTTGTATTACGGGAACGAGGCTGTGGCCTCTTTGAGAATGTTTGCATACACACAACTGCATTGCGTTATTACACCACCCTTCCTGGGGTTAAGAAAAATAACGCTGAGGTGTTTGTTTTTCTTACATTAAAATCTATACCTTTCTTATTCCTATAATACACTATGGTGAACACTGTTTGGGATTATACATTTACAATAGTAATACTTAAATAATAAATTTGCTAAAACATATGATAACTAAAATTCTAAAATGAAGTTGTTATCGAGTATCACACTATAATAAATACACGGTAAAATGATGGATAGTCTTAATCTATACACAATAATAATAAACATTTAACGAATAGATATATAATATAAATCTTAAAATGATAAATATCCTAATAAAAACTGTAAAAATATACAATATAGATTGTCAAACTTTAAATGGATAATTTTAAATTCTAAAAGATAATGCTTCACGGTCAGTTTTACATTGTAGAAGATTAAAAAATAAAATTAATTGATAATAATAATTAATTGATAATAAACGTTAATTGATAATAATCGTTAATAATAATTAATTGGTAATAAACGTTAATTGATAATAATGGGGCCTTTGTAATTTGTACACTGTCTCAATCTTGTTAGTCTGTTCGCTTTTTATATTTTATTTCTATATTATGAGCAACTTATAAAGAATAATTGCCTTGTTTCGCAGTTTGCCACTTTTGTCTTTCTTGTTTTTCGCGTTTGGTTCTTGTTTCCCGATTCCTCATGCTTGATCTTTTGGTTTCCATTTTTGTGCATGACTGTTTGCTCCCAATTCTTATGCTCCCTTTCCAACCATACTTTAAAATAAATCGACTCTCCGTTTTTCTATCCATTTTCCTCCATGGAAAAAATTATTCTGGAAATCACTCTTTCGTGTATTTCCCTGGACAGCACATATTTCGTGTCTGTCATGTTCCTGCGCAGAACTATCTTTTGAAGCTTATTCTGACCACAGTAAGGGTGCTTGTACAGCGGAACTTCCCTTATGCTGTAAGCCTTTTCTTCAATATAGAAAAACTTGAGACCAGTTAACAAAACACACTTTTGTTATAACTGTAATCTCTAAAAAAATTCTGAGAGCGTTTTTTGTCGTGCAGGAGTCTTTCCTGGAAGCGCATGCTTACTTCGTCACTACCTAGGGGCGAATTGGAGTCTTTTTTGCCTTTCTCCTACTTTGAAGTTCGTCTGATTCGGTTGGTTAACGTTTTCGCCAGTTCCACAACTCTAGGATGATCTGTCCTGTAGGTTGCACTGTTGTTGGTGTCGTAAAGGTACAATCGATAGGTCTCTGTCGTCTTATAGGGCTCCAGACGTGATTAGGATGCTATCGAATCGTCCCGTTACTAACCATTATGGCATTGGAATCAACTTCTAAGGCATTTGTGACAATATTTTCGGAATTCTTGTAATATAAAATTAATATAACACTCCTCGTATATTGGTTTCTTTTATTAATTTAAAATTATTCTCTTTTATTGCGAACTTTTGAATGCGTCGGCACTATTCTTTTCAATGCCAAGTATCGTCGTTTAGAAATAAATGATGTGTTTGCATTCTTATAAGCGAACTTGACTCGAGTATTATTAAACTATACATATTCTATTTTCCTTTGATGTTTGTTTATTCGCGACTAGTTTAAATATACCTGCTATTGTTTATTTGTTCGTTTAATAAACACATGAACTGCAACATTCTTGTATGGCGCTTATTAAAAAAGATGAAGACGCATGCATTTTTATGCACATAATTGAACTTATGACAAAAGAAATATAACATATATCTTCATTGTTTCGTGTATAAGCGTCTTTCTTTTTAAAAAAAAAATGTATAAAATTCTACATTCTCGCGTATTTAACTAACAAACTTGGACAGGTTTTAAATTTAAATTTCTCAGCCATAATTAAATGCTTTTACAATTATATATATTAGTTTTCAAATAAACTTGACCCTAAACAACAAAATAACAATGTCACGCTCTTTACAATTGTTAGCGTATGCAGAATTTATTAATACACATATTGTGTATTTGCATTAAACTAATAGTAAACATTTCAATTAACGAAATGTACACAGTTTATGAAAGTCTTGCATTGTCCATTCACTATTTACACTGCATACTTGTCTTTGTTAAATTTATTTTACAAGGAATACCTGCATTTCTTCTTTCTTGCTCCTTGTAGGGGACGGAGATGCCTTCTTCCATCGCGTAGTACATTTTCTTAGTGGTTTGCCAACTTTCCGTTACCATGATTCGTTCCGGATTTCCACTCGGTCTTTTCCAGCCTTAGACGTGTAGATAGGTAGGATCGTCCTGTGATAAGGCTGTGCCGTAAGCGGCTGGCAAGGATCGCTATGTGATAACGTGGGCCTTAAGCCCTAAGTGCCTGGAGGATCGGCATGTGATAACTGTGGGGCCTTAAGCCCTAAGGCAGAATCGCCATGTGATATTAGTGCCGTTTGTGCACGTTCGTGGCAGGACGCCACGTGATGTTAGCCTGGTCCTGAGGGCTACATCGTTGAGTCTTCAAGCAGATATCGTTGTCCCGTTAAATGATACACAAAGTTCGGGTAACATATAATTTAATACATAACACTTAGAAATTGGATAACAATTATATACATTCTTACTAACTAGTATGTAGACTGAATGTGTGAATGTGAATGTCTCAATCTGAATGTATTACTCTCGTTATATATACATCAGATGATCCTCGTACTACTTATGGAATATGATACAAACCCTGACATGTAGTTGTGTTTGCAAACAGTACGCGTTAGCGAGGACGTGTTTGTAAAACACGTTACATTTGTATTACGGGAACGAGGCTGTGGCCTCATTGAGAATGTTTGCATACACACAACTGCATTGCGTTATTACACCGTGTCACAGCAGTACAAGAATTGTTAGAAATTGATTACCCACGTAGACTACAGTTTTGTAATTGGTTTGTAAATATGAACAATAATGAAGAACTTTCGCAAAGAGTCATCTTTACTGATAAAGCATGGTTTTATAAAACAGGATACCTAAATTCACAAAATACAAGAATTTGGAGTAGTGAAAATCCACATGTAATTAATGAGGAATCGCTACATCCAGAGAAAATTGGTGTTTGTGCAGCGATAAGCCAAAGGCGAATCATTGGACCAATATTTTTTCAGGGAACGTTAACTGCTCAAAGGTACCGTACGGAAATTTTACAACCATTTGTCAATCAGTTGCATGATGATGAACTACAAAATGCATATTTCCAACAAGACGGAGCACCTTGTTACTGTACTGCAGAATCTTTGGATTATTTAAGAGAATTTTTGATGAACGTATAATTAGTCGAAATACTGAAATTGCCTGGCCTGCACGTTCATGCGATTTAACACCTTGCGACTTCTTTTTGTGGCCTTATCTAAAAAATAACATATTTCGAACACCTATATTGAATTTGAATGATATGCTACAGAGAATCGAACAGAAATGCATGGAAATGAATAACAATCCAGTAATGTTGCAGAATATCATCAGAAATTTTGAACGGAGGATTTTAAAGTGCATTGATCTTGAAGGACAGCATTTTCAACATTTCTTATAGTTTTCAATAAATACTTATTATTTGTTATTTATTTGTATCTATGAAACTGTCAAAATATACGACTTCGTAGGTTAAGTAGTAAGTAAATTTTAATTTACGACATACGAGCTTCAAAATGTTCTCAGTAAATCACATGCTACTAGATTGACTGTTCAAATGAACACTTGTTATGCTTATTTGAGTGTTATAACATTAATAACTGCCCACATTTTTGCTTTTGTGTGTCTTTCATTAAGCCATGTTTTGTCCAAATAATAGATTGGGCGTTGTTCAGTTCTATATTTTTTAATTGAAGATAAATATCTCTCCACAAAATAATATAGTGTTCAAGCAGTAGACTTTTGCGATTACCTTTTAATATCCATGAATACACTATATTACATGAAACACTTATATAATTTAATACCACAACTCACTTAAAATTAAGCATCTTCAGTGGTTTATATAAAGATGAACGACACATTTGAGGTATATTTTCATTTTTTTTATTTTCTTTAAAATTTTGTTTAACGTAGGAAGTTCTCCATCATAAACAAATTATGTACCGTTCTTCTTATCATGTATTTAACAGTATCGTCACATGTAGGTAGCAACGATTTTCTTCTAACCGTTTTAGTGGTGGTGAACTTAGCTCTTTCGCTTTGGATTCGTAAATACAAAATATTGAAATATTTATGTATGTTATCTAAAGTGTTTGATATTTGCAGTTTAATCCTTTTTTTCTTTATTGTAGGATCACTACGAATAATTTCCTTGTAGATGTTTCATATAGCTTGCTTTTCCTATATAGACAAATGTCCATGTTCCTAGGTAGCACGCTTTATTGGAGGCGATATTGATAGTCCACTTGTACAAGGCTGTGGATCCATTTTCACAAGCAAATACTTTTAAAAAAATTATTTTGTTGTCAGAAACACAAAAAAAAAATAATCGGAAAATACTTAACAAAAATATTTACTCAATCAACTGTGTCTACAATATGGCGGCACTAAATTACCAAATATAGGTAGTGTAAACCAGACCGGCAATTAGCCAATCGTACGTGTATATTTTGGCGGGCCATTTTAAATTTTGTCTCTCTTATTAAAAAACAGAGTATTAAGTAGTGTCCATCAGTCATTTTAGAATCAGACTCCATCGAGTTCAATCAATCTAAGAGTAACACAAAGTCTTCAAAACGGAGGACCAGAATATATCTTTTCGGCGGAAGAAATAAGTACTCGAGGTGTTTATTTGAACCGTGCTTTTGCTCCTTAAATAATTAAATAGAGGTTTTGAAGGTATATAAATGGAGATTATTAACTACTAGATATAATTAATCCCACTCTGGACGGCTTTCTGGTGATGATGATGGCGTTTGACACGACTTATTAAAAAATAATCCAAAGATTTATGACTGACGAAATTACTAGCAGACTAAATATAGACAAATCCTGTGCATTTCGCCGTATAGTATAAAGAGACGTAAATTGACCTCTCTCCTTGATGGAATAAAATAAGCTGAGCAAAGCCTCTGCAGTCATTTATCTACTTAAACGGTATCTAAGAGACTTTCTTGAATCGAGTTGATACAAATGATTGGAAGTGGATCCTGTAGAAGAACGTTCAACGAAAATAAAACTGAAAATAAGCAACTAAAGGTGCAGAACAGTCGCAAAAGCTGGCTTATATTCTACGAAATTGTTGTTGCATCTATTTTGAGATAACAGAGAAATCATTTTCATGGAGCTTTATCCTCTTGGCGTAACAATTGTAACTGATAAGTACAGTGAGCAGCTCAACAAATTGAGTGCATAAAATCCTGTACTAGGTGTCTACCTATGTTACTAAGAAAATATTAACTATCGTGAGCAAAAAAAAGTGATACAGTAGTGAAGTTATATGTAAAGTCAATTTTTAAACATTTTAGTATTGTGACGTTGCTAAGGTACTTAAAATCGTAGTAACGTGCAAAAGTCATTTTTTACACTTACACCTATCTGTATATCAACGTATATGTTATTTGGTACTTATAGGTTATTTTAATATTTAAATTTGACGCCTACATCTAATATATATCTACATTCACGCAGCCTAATTTAATCCGATTAAAATATGACTGTACCACTTTTTTTGCTCACGATAGTACCTATATAGTGCAAAAACTGAAAGAATGGAAATAGGAAAGTCTTCAGCATCCATTATATTCTCTAGTCATTGTGGCTTCGAATTTTTATTGGCGTCAGTTTCTGCAGAAACATTATTGGAAATGCTGAATGAAAAGCTTCGGTTCTATAGATGGACCTTCTTGTAGAAAAATCAAGAAATTTCTACAAAAAAAGAAATCCACCAACTTGCAAATCATTGGGAAATTCTGATACAGATAAAGATGACTTACCTATAAAGCAGTTTTTTTTAAATATGATGGCTGAAGTTTTATTTAAAAATCGGATATGGACTCCTATAGTGACCTATATTATAACAAGTGTTCATTTGAAAAGTCAATCTAGTAGCATGTAATTTACTGAGAACATTTTGAAGTATGCCGTAAATTAAAATTTACTACTTAACCTACGAAGTCGTATATTTTGACAGTTTCATACATACAAATAAATAACAAATGTGATTGACATTATCAAATGTAATTTGGATTTACGTTTACGGAACAACAAACACATACTAATATATTTGCGTCTCATTCTATCAAAATTTCAAAGTAACCTAGATTGACTTTTCAAATGAACACACGTTATAATTTATAATTAATGAAAAATACACAAGCAACAAATTGCTTTTTTATTGTTTGTATTTCAGGCGATTCTTATGTGTATCTACTTTATTACGAAAGGTTGTCTTAACAAAACCAGTAATTATCCACCGGAAAGCGAGATAAGTAGTGTTGACAGTTTTTACAACTCTTATTCAGAAAATACACCTCTTATGATGTCTCTTGTTGAAAATCATGATACATCTTGTTACTACACTAAGGAGAAAATGCAATACTTTCAAAACAGTCGTAGAGCTGACAGTGGCGTAAGTGTAATCATTGAATAAATCCATAAATATTGTTATTTAAAACTTGTAAATTTAAACTAGCCTTTAAACCGTTTAATTTTGTTTCTGTTTTAGTTTGGAGAATTTAATCGCAATACCGGTGTGCGAGGAACTATATGTATGACATCGAAAGGTGCTACTGAAGTATAAAAATTTATTTATTCAAGTATTTAAGTATTGTAATTTATTAATACATCGTTTATATCAATAAAAAATATTCCATATTAATAAAGAAAAATTATTTTTGCTTCCTGTGCCTCAAATAATTGTAAAATTCCCATTGAATCTAATTGGTCAAAATATTTAAATGCCTGGTCGAGGTTCATACCAGAGATAATGAGGAGTAGGTAAACTTAACGTTAAAAAATGGTAGCCTGTTTATTTATGAAAATTAATACTGGTAGCCGTAACTTTGTGGTAATTCATTTTGAAAATAATAAAATAAAATAAAGTAAAACAATAACTTTGTTTTACCACTTTATTCACATGTAATAGTGACCGCGGTTTCGACATACAATGTCATTATCGAACTGCAAAAGTTACAGGCCTACATAGAACTTATAAATGACACAAAAATATATGGGGGTGGTTTATGATGTTATTTAAAATTACTACTATATACGTGACTATTATATACAACATTGGAAAAGAGGTGTATCTATAAGATCTAACTGGTCGTTAAGAACAATATCCATTGTGTTATTTCCGCTTTTAAAAATTTCAAGTGACTAAAAGATTTAATTTACGACCCTTCTCGGCCAAATGCAATATTTTATGATGACCAAATGTATGCCTTTCTGTAATAAGATGGTTTGCGAATGTATATGACCTCATGTGTTCTTTTACCCGTATAATAAAACTTCGACCAGTCTGACCTATATATACAATCATTACAATATAATTTGTACACTCCTGATTTATTATTGATATCTGTTTTTGGTTTTGCGTTAAAAATGAAATTACTTGTTTTTACATATGGTTTGTAAGCTATACTAACATTACTATTATTTTTTGAAATTATATTTCCAATTTGCTCGCTTATTTTACCGAAGTAAGTTAACGAGACAAATTGTTTCAAATTAGCACTATCTTTCGGATATACTAAACTAAGGGCCACTTGTAACTGTTTTTTCTTTAGTATACTGTCAATTACGCTACTATTATAACTATTGTTTACCGCTATTTGTTTTATAATATGATTTCACGAACAAAAGATTCATTAGACAAAGGAATATTTAATGCTCTATGTATCATAGAATTAAAAAATGAATGTTTGTGTGTCTTAGGGTGTAGCGAATCTTTGGGAATAATGCAATCAGTGAAAGTAGGTTTACGATATATATCAAATTTTGAACTCTGATCTAATTTGTTTAATTTTAAATCCAGGAAGTTAATACTGTTATTCTCTTCTATTTCTACTGTAAAATTGATATTAGAATGGATTGAATTTATATAGTTCAGAAATGTTTGTAGTTGTCTATGAGTACCCTTAAAGCAAGCTAGGATGTCGTCTACATACCGATACCAAAATTTAATATGTTTTTTACATAGTTGTGATGAAAGAATTTTTTCTGTAATATGCTTCATGAAAATTTCAGCTAATAGAGGACTTAGAGGTGAGCCCATTGTCAAACCTTCTGTTTGTTTGTAGAATTTGTTGTTAAATGTAAAGTAACTTTGGTTGGTGACTAACTCCGTTAGAGATATGATTTCGTGTAGGTATAACAACCGGGTTTGTATTTTTCTTTACTAATATGTTTTCTATTAACCTTAAGCATTCCTTGTGGTATTATTGAAAACATGTTGGAAACACGAAATGATACCAGGATTTCTGTCTTTTGTATATTACAATCTTTTAATTTAGCTGTTAACTGTATTGCGTTTTTATGGAAGAGCTATCTGCAAATTCGGTATATTGTCTAATTATTATGTTTAATTTTTCGGCTAATTTTTTATTAGGGCAAGAAATAAACGAAACAACTGGTCTGATGGGTGCTTCCTCTTTGTGAATTTTTACTAAACCGTATAATTTAGGGGGGGGAGGATTCATATGGAAAAGTTTGTACTTATCTGTATTTGAGATTACTGCATTACAATTTTTGACACATTCTTTAATTTCTGCCTGATACTGTTTAGTGGGGTCCTTTTTCAATTCTATGATAGTATTGTCGTCTATAAATTTCTTAACTTTATTTTCATAATCACCTTTAGTTAATATTACAGACGAATTTCCTTTATCTGCTTTTGTTATCGTGAGGTTGTTTTCTATGACTTTGTGATTTATACTTTTGCATTGCTCGTCTGTCTGACTGATTATTGTGAGATGTTGAGTTGTTTTTCGGAATATTTGTAACTTTGGCTTTACCTAAGATACTGCTAATTTGATTGTTATTTGCAAATGCCAGTTCTGTTTCTATTGCTAGAATTTCTTTTTGTTTGTTACAATGGATGTGTGGTGCATATTTAGGACCTTTATTTAATAAGCTAAGTTCATTGTCTGAGAAGTTAACATTCGTGAGATTAATGACTCTAGGGTAAAACTGAACATTACTGAAAGTATTGTTAACTAGGGGTGTATTGTGTAGGTTTGATAGAGACTCTAACTTCCTGTTTTGAATGAGTCGTGTCTTATGAATAATTTCACTAACTTGTTGCCTAATGTGGTCATCTAATAAATCGAATTCAATGTTGTGTAACTTAAACGATAGTTCTGAATGTAATACCTTAATGTAAATAAGAAGAGTGTCTCTGCGGTGGAACCAAAATTCGTTTATTTATAGTTCCTGGTTCCTGCTAAAACTGTAGTTAGAGCCACAGGCGATTGAAAAAAAAAGAGCGGTTTTTAAATTTAGTAATAGTACTCGTATTTTAAAGGCTTGTTCGTAGCCTCTACAGTCTACACTATTCTACACCATTGTAATATGTATAGCATAAGTTTTACGATACACATACTACACCGGTGTGGAATAAGCTGTAGACGTCTCGAACAAGCCTTTAAACAAGTTTTTATCACTTTTAATTCATGTATTCCTTAAAAAAAAGAACAAAAAATCAAAGCTCGTAAATAGAGACACATACAGCCGAAATTTACTTTTATACTTTGCAAATTACATCAGCTGTATGATAATTTAGAAAATAAGTTTAGTGGAAGGTATATAGCACTTTTGTCTTTCATTGAATTTCTTAAAATACAATTAAATATGTTTAAAGATTTATTGATATTTTCATAAATACATGGATTAAACTTTGATTCGCAAAATTACAGATAGGTATTAAAAAATACTCATATATAATGAACTAAAAGTTTTTATAATGGTAAAATACATCATTGTAATTAGAAAAACAATAATCTTTCTTTAAATTAAAATTAAAAACCTAAAAATTCAGGCATTGTCACAAAATATATAAGTATCACAAATAAAAATAATTTTCTTAAGTAATTGTTTGTACAATATGAGTTTTAATTTTATTAACAGATTGCTTAAGCTAACAAGAACTGAGAAGAGCCTACATTACTGTTGTAAATGAATTTTTCAAGGGCTTATCAGCCCTTAGCAAATTTATCTGGAAAGGATATTTCCAGACACATTCACAGAAATTTCTGTGAATGTGTCTGGAAATAACCTTTCTCCAGCAGGGGCGTACCGATGAGCTTGTAGAAAAGCGAAATACGTATCTACGTCTCTGGGGATAGGATATATTCGGACACGTTCACAGAAAATATTAATAGTGAACCTGCATTTGTGTTCTTCACACCAGATTTTTAGTAATATTTTATATTATTAAAAATACCTTTAAATTATTTTTTATTTGATTTTAAATATTTATTCTTACACTTTTGAAAAAATATAAAAAATGGGAAGCTCTCCCTTCAAATAATTGAAAATAATTAATTTAATAAACTCTTTTCTTATAGAGGCACAAAGTTGCTCCTTGTGGTTATCACACTTTATTAAGTATTCAAAACGAATTTCATTTGAAATTGTTGCATTGGCATTTGAATAACTTTTAGTTACATTAACAGGCTGCCAACTTCAGAACATTAAATTTTATATAATTGTTTTCTATTTGTTAATACCAGGAATTTACTTTTAATTATTAGAGTTAATTTAATTTATTTTTAATTCTTGCTATAATATATTGTAATTGTGTTAATAATTTTGTGTTTAAAATCAATCGATATTTGTTTTAATAAGTGTACAGCTAGTTATGTTAGATAATCACTGATTATTCACTGATATTTAATTCATGTCGAATAAAACTCCAAATCGAAACTGACATCCAGTGAGCATTAAACAAATGAGAATTTTTAATACAGTGTTCCGCGAATCCGGAAAAACAGAATTGCGTGATAAGTCAGGGGTGTATGAATTAACTTGCAGTGATTGTGACGCGGTATCCATTGGCCAATCAGGACGCTCTATAAAAGAACGTATCAAAGAACATAGAAGTTCTATTCTACATGGCAATATGGTTACGGGATTCGCGGAACACTGTATTCAAAATTCTCATTTGTTTAATGCTAATAATTTCAAACTTTTACACTCTTGTAATAAGGGTAAAAGGCTTGACTTCTTAGAAATTTTAGAAATTAAAAAAGCCATAAATCTCAACAGACAGGTCACAAACACGCAGTTGGATTTTTCAAACACCCCCACAATCGATGCTGTAATAAACCTTTTCAAAAATAACGCATAAATATTGGTAGGAGTATACTTTTTACTTAGTTTACATGACTCTTCGAGAATGACTGAATAAGTCGAAACATATGTCAGAGATATTTTAAATACATTTTGTAAAACAAATATACCAAGTGTTTTATTTAGTAAATTATTTTTATTTTATACATCAATTTGTTTTGGCAATAATAAGTACAATACAAATATCCCAAACATACTACCTTCTGTTTTAATTAATATTCCTATGAATAATACACTTATACAAGCTAATTTATTTACAATAGGCGAATTATATATTCATAACTTTACAAAACATTAGTTATCAAAAATATGTCTTGTATACTGTAACGCCAAAGAGTAACACTGAAACCACTAATGAGAATGGAGAGAATGGGTGCTTTGGTGGTCTACACTCACCATTACTTTTAACCAAAATACAACATTGGAAGTTAATTGGTACGATAAAAAGCTGGTCAATTGCTGTGGACAAATAGAATCGTTGTTTACTTCTTGACCGATTTCTTCTTAAACAAAACGTTTTTTGGAATATGTAAAATTGGAAATTCAATAACTTTAATACTCATTATTTTATATACTTAATTAGAATCCCGAAATAATGTAATAAGTAAAAATATTACAAGAATAATTTTAAACACCATGCTTCTTACTTTAAAGCTTGTATGCATAGGAATATTCTTATACTAATACCAACTGTTCTGCTTTCTAAATAGGGTGCAATGAGTAATAACTAAATATAAATTTGCAAATCATGGACAAAATTTATAATTATCAGTTAGACGAAGACCTTGTCCTTTGGTTGCAAACTTCATGTCCAAAGTCTTCAAACCCTCTTATACGGTCAACAGCAGCATCATATTGAATGTGTTGTTTCATGTCCATCTCATCAAAGGATATTATACAAATCCTGTCCTCCTCCTCCTCCATTTCAAGCAATGATCAATAGACCTAAATAAATGAGGATTGATTCCGGCTTCAAATTGAATTTTTTCCAGTTAACTTGTGAGTGTTATTCTCGAGAGTAGAGCTACAAATTTTCCATTATAAATCCTTCATATTATTCGAATGCCGTCTACTCTCCTTCTTCAATTTTCTTAGGTGATCTTCTTTTTTCTTTATAATATTAAAGGAAAGCTTTTCCCTGGCTGTTATTTTCATTCAATGAATATTCTACAAAGAAACATAATTTTAAACAATGTTGTGCAAAAGTCTTTTTATAGCTCCTTCATACACTAGCCAACGGCTTATTGTGTTCAAGCAGCTGCCATATTATGATATACTTTAGATATAAAGACAATATTTTAATTTTAGTAAGATGTTTTACAAACAAGTTTCTTTTCTTATATGTTGCATATTGATAAATTCAAGTATGATAAAGGTTGAATAGTCAATATTGGAATTATATCAATATATCAAAGGTAAGTTAAAATATATATATATATACAGTGCTTCTCAAAAGTCCCCCCCCCTCTTATCTTTGGAACGATTATACATACACATGTGAAATTTGGAAACTGAATATTATAGGTTATAAACTTCCCTACTAGTGATGATAGATGACGAAATCGTCATAGATGACGTCACAAGGCCATTGTGACCAATAATTTAAAATGGAACGCTACGGCAAGCGACACCTCTTTTAAAAGGTATCGAAAAAACCTATTCAATGATACTAATTTTGTTTGTGTTTGAGACAGTTTTAATGGCTTATTAGTAAACATGAAAATTTAAATTCCATTCAGTATGATATTGTTGGTTAATTTTAGTTTCCATATTTTCACAAAATTCTAGTCTTCGGTCTGGGTCGTCGTCTGAGAGTTGATGAACCATTTTTAATTTGTATGGATGAAATTTGTATTTTTTCAACACCCTGTGTACTGTACTTCGACTAACTTCACAGGTAGATGCAACTTGAGTTGTTGAAGAAGTAGGATTAACTCTTACTTCTGCCAGTATATCAATTTTTTTCTCATCAGAAATTTGTGGTCTGCCAGATCGTTTCGCAGCATTAATACTACCCGTTGTTTCAAACTTACGAAGAAGCTCCCTTAAATAAGTCCTCGAAATGGGGCGATCGGGAAACCTCTCATTAAAAATGCGTTCTGCTGCATGAATATTTTGTCTAGTTTCACCAAGAATTAGGACCGCTGCTACTTTATCACCTGAAGCACGTACCATTTCGCTTCTTGAAGCACTTAAACTTTCGACTCACAACAGTTTAACAAATTATTAAAATGTACAAAAATATTAAAAGTACCATAAGCTGCAGGCGCGGTTCGTGATGACGTATTTTGGTTTGCAGTACAATGATCCGAGTGCTTCGTGTATTCTCGTGTACTAACTGTAACGTTTGCTTAGTAAACACCGAAAACACACGAGGCACTCGTATCTTTGTACTGCAAACCAAAGTTCGTCGTCACGAGCCGCGCCTGAATAAGCTGTAAAAACAGTGAGACGTTCGATCAACAATACACAAATTATTAAATGTACAAAAACTTGAACAATTACAAAAACGTCGAATATTGGAGACTAACAAAAACGTCAGATTATTTGACAACTAACCATAGGCGGAGCTTCAATTTGGAATTTTAGTATTAACTTGACAATTTGACGTTTTAAAACAACGTATTGTTGCAGAATGTGAGGCTGTTTCCGCAGACACATTTGAAGAAGTACGAGAAGAGTTTAAAAATAGGATATTTTACTGTCAGGAAGTAAATGGAGGTCACTTCGAGCAATTTCTTTAAGTACATACTGATTCTTAAATCTGTATTTAATATAATACTGAATGGAATTTAAATTTTCATGTTTACTAATGAGCCATTAAAACTGCCTCAAACACAAACAAAATTAGTATCATTGAATAGGTTTTTTCGATACCTTTTAAAAGAGGTGTCGCTTGCCGTAGCGTTCCATTTAAAATTATTGGTCACAATGGCCTTGTGACGTCATCTATGACGATTTCGTCATCTATCATCACTGGTAGGGAAGTTTATAACCTATAATATTCAGTTTCCAAATTTCACATGTGTATGTATAATCGTTCCAAAGATAAGAGGGGGGGAGGGGACTTTTGAGAAGCAATATATATATATATATATATATATATATAAATTGTTACGCCTAGCGTATAGAAGTTTAATTCACTTAATTAAATACATATTTATTTCGTCTTTAAATATATCATTAAATTATATTTAATTAAGACATTTTTTTTCATTCGTACAAACTTTCATTTTCGTTACAAAGAGAAAGTATTTCTATTTCTTTTGTCACCTTCTTAACCGCCGACGACCCTTCTTTCTACCTGACTCTCAAAACCCTAACGTTAATGTCGAATTTCTTCTAGATAAATTCCATATTTTAAATTGTTTTAATTTAATATTATTTACATCTTCTTTTATATGTCGTGTTTGATATCGTTAGGAAGCTTATGTCACAAGGGTTATTTTAAGAATAATTATGGCATTGACAGACGACGTCTTCAGGTCGCGCTTTTAATTAACTATAATTCAAGATATCGACCCCCTCTTCGATACATCATAAAACTGACCGTTCTAGACTTTCCTATCGACGCGAAAACTAATAGTTCCTTCTTCTCTTTCGAACCTTTCGTGAGGAAACACACATCGTGCTGTTCAAGTGACGATGCTATCACGCCGACCAGGTGTTCTTCCGCTTCTAAGGTAAATTGCATTGTTCTATGCATATTATTCTTTTAAGTGAGTCCATATTAATTTAACTCATTTCTTATTTCCCCGGTAAAACATCGCTCTGCATATACTTGACCAAGGTATATCTTCGAAGACCACGTGGCCACCATCGCCGCAAATCAAAAGGTAAGCTCTGTATTCTTCGATACAGAGGTTATTTTATATACATATTAATTAACCCTTAATTTACTACCCCATTTAACGTTCGTTTCAGAGTATTTTTAATCTAATTATTTTTAATCTACTTATTCACCACTCCACGTGTATATAGTACTTTGTTTTATTACTGTTTCACCTTTCCATTTCAGATATTTTATATTAATTTCTCGATTACTAATTTATCGCCCCTTGTGTATATATTACTAATTTAATGACTTTTACATACATCAACCTTTTTGATTTAAATATACGAGTTTCAATTTCTTATTATGTAAATATAAATACAAACTTTAAGGACGCCGCTGTGTTTTATTTTATGTATTAAGTTGTTGTATATTTATTTTAATTAACCACCATCACGCACGTCCTGGACCTTTGGTGAGACTTCACCAACACCACAAATTATTGTATTACAAATAACTAAAATATTATTATATTATTTATATTAGAATAATTTCCTTATTATTATAAATAGCCGAGCCCTCTATTTGTAATAATATATATATATATATATATATATATATATATATATATATATATATATATTTAGTGTTTATAAGAATTTTATTTTTCTTATTTATTTTATTGGCCGTGTCTTAATATTAAAAATAATATATATATATATATATATATATATATATATATATATATATATATATATATATATAGTAAACCTAATCAGTAGGCGATTAAAGGTCTGTATATTACTTCAAAATATATGTATTTAAAAAACTCTACATGTTTCGGCTATATACGCCTTTATCAAGAGAATGCAAAATATGAATGACAGGATATAAATGTCAATATATAGCCGAAACATGTAGAGTTTTTTAAATACATATATTTTGAAGTAATATACAGACCTTTAATCGCCTACTGATTAGGTTTACCATATCATACCAAGGTCACGAAGTTATTATATATATATATATATATATATATATATATATATATATATGTTTTCTTTCAGGTTTCCGCGGGTAGTAGTATGTGTTGTAACTGGATTCCGGGTTTTCTTCCGCGTTTCCATTGTTTGGTCTTTGTAAAGACCGGTGCTGGTTTCTGGACGACGTTTCGGCAAAATCACATTTGCCATCTTCAGGTCTGCGATAACTGTCTGCTTCTGCTTCTGGTTACTCGTAAACTTTACGAGTAACTTTACGAGTTTAAAGTTTACGAGTAACCAGAAGCAGAAGCAGACAGTTATCGCAGACCTGAAGATGGCAAATGTGATTTTGCCGAAACGTCGTCCAGAAACCAGCACCGGTCTTTACAAAGACCAAACAATGGAAACGCGGAAGAAAACCCGGAATCCAGTTACAACATATATATATATATATATATATATATATATATATATATATATATATAATTTCTGTATAATTAAATTTTGTATGCTCTTGATATATTATCTAGCTTATTCATTCACCATTTACAACAAAAAGTTGTGGATCATCTTTAATATTGCTTTAATGTAATGATACATTATAACTGACTCTTGTGTGCAGCTTTGAAATAAAACCCATCTTTAAATAAATAATTCTTACTAAGATTATTGTGTTTAAATAGCAATGTATAAAAAGAACATTACTTTGATGCTGATGCATCTGATAATGGACAGTAGTTCATCTGGTTGTTTGGATGATCCGGGTTGCATTTCTTCAAATACCTCTCTGCGGTTATCAGAAGCTGAAGATGTCAAGGCTACAGATAAATCTGCTCCCGCGAGTTCTTCTGTAATATTAGCAGAGACTTGTGATAGAGCTGGGGATGAAGTAGTCATCAAATAAAGTATTGGAACTGCATCACGTTTCAGATCAAAAGCGAGCTTTGATAGGAATCAGACATAAACTATCAACTGCAAATTCTATGGTTGTGGAGTGAATCAGTTGAGATAATTCCCATTGCCTCTATCCAAATTCTTGACCTACATTCAACAAAATATGTCAGTCAACAGTAAATGTATTACAAATATACAACAGAAAAAAACTTTATAGTAGACTATAGAAGTATTTAAAAAAATAAGCAAATACTCACTTTTCTAGATTGTTGGGAAAATAACGCAATTTATCTACTTCGTCCTCCCCATAACTACAAGCAATACATTTGAAATCCATTTTTCTATATCACCTACAAACAAATTTTATATAAAAAGGATTGTTTTTACATACAGGGTTGGCCATTTAAGGTTGCGGTTTTTGAAGTCATATTAAACATACAAAACATTAATTTAAAAAAATGATTTATTTGTGCAATTAAACAACAAGATCTGCGGTTTAATAAATCAGGTTTGCCTCTTTGCTTTCATCTTTAGATCTTGCTTTAGGATCCGCCTTAGTGTTGTACGGGGTATTTCAAGTTCTTGAGATGCTCTTGAGGTCGATGTTGAAGGTTGAGCTGTAAAGTGCTCCCGTACTCGTTCTATGGTTTCCGGTACCCGGATGGTCTTTTGACGTTCTCTAACAGTTGATCTTTCGTCTGCTGCAGATGCTGTTGCTTCAAATTTCACTACAATCATAAGATATTGTCGGATTAGTAGACATGGAAACACGATAACGAATACTTTGTTACTTTTCTAAATTTATCTTTTTTTCGTTACCTTTTTATAGTGTTTTCCGTTGGTGCGTTATTTCTCCCGAATAGAGTACGCAAGTGTCTTGCCGTAGCTGCAAAAGATTCTCCATTTCTATAATTAATATTTTATTAATTCCACGCACACTTGCATGAAATTCGGGATTCATATCTGGATCACTCATTGAACATTCCTCACAAGATTGCGAAAGAATGATTTTGCGAACTTCTTTATGACAAAGGGACAGAGATATTCTTCTCAATAAGGTTCCCTTCCATTGTTAGACATATGTGTTTCCATCGGAGCATTCGCAAATATTAAAGCGGATAAACGATATATTTTTCCATTATGATTATATTTGAAAGGTACATCTTTTAAACATTTTAGATGAAAATATATATAATTTTCACAATCAATGTTAGAAACATCTTCGTGGCAACAGTAACCCCATATATCATTATGAACTATCCAACAAAATTCTGTTAAAGTGTCTTCTGTTATATTTTCGATACATAACATTTTTTCTAAATCTTTCAATGTTGCCACAGCTTCCAATAATTCTTTTTCCCATGCAGGATTGGTTAAAAATTGAATATCCATATTAACTTACCTTTTATGCACTTGACAATTACTACACTTGAATAATTCTCTCAGACAAACTAACTCCTTATATATCAATCGATCCGGGGAAAAAGTCTCGCGTCAACAACGATACGCGACCTCTTTATATTTTATTTAAATATTGTTTACGACGACTGACCAACTTTCACATTATCCTTGCCATGATCCATGGTTACCGGCACAGCCATGGTTACCGGATCGGCACGGATAATATGAAAGTTGACCAACCTACTGCTGGTGAAAGTGGGTCATCTTGAATAGGCAAATTTTTCATATATTTATTGTAAACCGCGCTTGGCCCTCTAGTGTAAAAAATATATATTATATTAATTTCTAACGGGTGTTCAGAAACATTCGAAGTCAAGTGGGCTCTGAATAAAAAATCGTATATCTTTACTTAAGTATAGCAAACGCCAATTAAGTTGGCGCTAGGAGGGGTAAGTTCGCGCAGGATTAGAAGTAGTGAGGAGATTTGTATTTGGTTTTACATCAAATGTCAGATAATTTTAACCTCTGAGCGTGTATCACTTTATGATCTCCTAGCAAAGACGTTATGTTCCGTCAAACGTCAATGACAAATAAATTCTGACAATTACTTGAGTAGTGGGGGAGGCCGTTTTTAAAATCGGCTTCTGCGCTTCCCCTCCTCGCGCCAACTTAATTGGCGCTTGCTATATCTGATTTGTGATAATTATTAAATGTTAACTGTTGTCCGTCAAAAATCAATCTATCTCAGACATGACTTCATATTTTCAAGGACTACTTTGACTTCGAATGTTTCTGAACACCCGTTAGAAATGTGATAGTTTGGTGATATTATTCCTGTATAAATTACAGCGCCATGTGGTCCATTCTTATTTGGAATGTAGTGTAGATGTTTTAGATAAAGATGCAACGATTATTGACGGGTTTGTACGGTATTCATGGGCTTATAAAGTAAAATAGCAAAAATTGGGCCGCAATTTCATTGGTCAATTTGAATCACGTGTTAGTTTCGTAAACCGTCCCCACAACAGATATCGCTGTTGGTGTTGTTTTTGCATTGTCGTTAACAAATAATTCTACAATAACAGCTAATTTTCACGATTTTCGATTTGTTGTTTGTTGTTTAGGTGTTATTGGTTATGTTATTTACTATTTTCAATATTTTTACGTATTTAATTGTTATCATTCCTTTCTTTGTTGGATATATCTAATACTACGAGTCTTTTGTTATCGTTTTAATAATTTTTTGAGTGTAAAGTTCTGAAGTTTCTTTTATTTTTTTATTTATTTTTATAATATATATTTGTAATTCATAAATTTAACGTTAACATCAGTGTATCTTCTTTAAGTCTTTTGTAGCACAATGATTCGTCATTGTACAGTTCATGGTTGTACTTCTAAAAGAGGATATACAATTTTACATCAATTTCCAAATTATGAAAAGGCACTAGATGAATTTAAGCAGTGGGTTAGTTTATGTGGCAATGCAACTTTATTGCAAGAAACTCTCAAATCAATACTTAGATTAAGAAAAATTTGTTATAATCATTTTGCCATGGAGGATGTAACTGGGAAAAAAATTAAAGTTCGTGTAATTCCAAAATTTAACTTGCCAGGTAAGTTAAAATGAAAACATACTTATATAAGAACCAGTTTTGATATAAATTGTTTAGATTAGTATTGTGCTTTTATGTGTTTATTATAGAAGGTGAAGCAAAACTATACACTTTACATGTTTAATTTGTAGATCCTGTTTTAATTCCAAATTCTTGGGGCTTTGAAATCCTGGATTTGCCTCAGTGTCAACAACAAATTAATAAAAATCATACAACCCAGTATTTCTGAAATGTGGGGAACATCATATACTTCTGTAGAAGAGACAGGAAGTCCAAGGAAAAAAACACCCAAAATCGATTTATTACTACATACTGGTAAGCTAGAAATTCAAATACTTAATTTTATCCTTATATATCTTATAGATTTTTATAATTTTTATATTTTTCCATATGGAAAAAGTGTGTAAGACAGTGTATGAACATGTTGAGCCAACTACGACAGCTATGGAAACAGCCATCAACCTCATTCAGTTTTGTGGAACAACCTATCACACCTATGATGCCAGAATCATTACTTTTAGCTAATAAGAAATATGTGAAACCAAAACGGATACATTCTCCCAACGAAAATAAATGTATGACATAAATTTAAATATAAATGCTTTCTTCTTATGCCAAGTGTTTTTAAATAGATATTTAGAAAAATTTGTACATCATCTTTCTGTTACAAGATGAGCTCTTGTGACTTGAAATACAGTCTCTGTAGTAGTAGAATTGGTTAGTGCATACCTATACTCTGTTCCATTTAAGAAAGGACCAGATGGCGCGGCAATCTGAGTATAATTTACACAGGAATTTCAAAAAAATAGATAATTTGTATGTGAGGTTATGTACCTACTAACTTATACAAAAGATTATTTTTGACGTTTGTTTATTAACATATGTATTTATTATTAAGAAAGCTTAAGCTTAGACTTTAAAAGTTTTATTCAAGCAAGAAGCGGCAAATATATACCATTGCAAGGTATTTGACTTATATAAAATATTTCAATCAATATCTTATAATCTGTTATTTATTGTTTGAAGGTGTTGCATCTACAATAAATTTGTGCGTAAATACAATGAGAATGTGTTAAAAGTACTACAGGAGAAATATTTACATCTTTCTTTGATTTTATTAGAGAACAAAACTTTTGTGCAAATGTGAAACTAATAAATTGAAAGAATTGATGGTGACAGTGTATTATAATTATCATAATATTTATGTATCGTTTAGCTTAAAAAATATAGCATTTTACAAAATACAGTTATTTTAATAGTATCTATAATGAGAGAGCAATAAAGAAATTCATTTACCTGCACATCATTTCACATAATTTGGATAAACATTTTTATACATCTAAAAAAGGTATTTAAAAATATTTTCATTTTACAAAAGTAAGTACATATTAAAAATGATAAAACAGCAATTTTGCACCAAAAGATAGGTAAAACGTAAGCATTTTTCAAGTTTCAGTATTTGGTTAAACAAGTGTTCATTTCTTTATTTCAAGTTATTTCTAATTAATACTTACATTTTTGCTTATGTATGGGATAAATTGTTACTATCGTACAATGATTTTTTTTGCTATTAGCAGAAATATGGTTTGATTAGTTTCAGATTTTAATGTAATTGAAAAAAAAATAAGAATAAATAAAAAGAGAAATTGCTTTCATGGGAAACTCCGTGTGTTCAGTAAAAACAATTTTTTTCATAAATGTCAACACAATGAGTGTAAAACTCTCTTTTATTAGCATAATATAGGTACATTAAATCTTTTACCTTCTCTTACATAATTACATTAAAAAAATTATATAATAATTTCCTACTTAGAAATTTCATTAATATTCCGTGATTATTACAATATCTCGTAGTTACTTGAGACCCAGGACGTCGAACAATTTCTGAGGACCTGAAACAACTTACAATCTCATAAATGTATATGGTAATCATTATTATTTAATTATATTTGGTTTATATTTTATTCACTATATTTTCCAAACTATACAATTTATAAGTATGAAAAAAATATATCTAACACATCACATACACACACGAATCTAAATCAAGAACATCACACACACATAACTAAATTTAACACACCACAGTTCATTATGTTGCCTATTGTTCATTAATATATATATATATTGAAAACTACTCATCTTCAAGATCAGAACCTGAATCTAATGAAAATTCTGAGGATGACCCAGTATTTACAGCAAAAGTCAAATTTTCTAATACATTTTCAACAATATTATCTAAATCATACATTTTGTTTTCTTCTGTTATAACGTGATGAATGCTATTTTTCCATGCGTCAGCATCAACCATGTCTAATCCTTCTAATAATAAATTTCTTACTTCATCCAATTTAAATGTCTTATTATTGGCCGCAACATGATGCTTGACTTGAGCCCATATAAGTTCAATGGGGTTAAGATTAGTGATATGGAGGTAAACGTAAAACTGTACGGCCACTTTCTCCAGCTATTTCATCGACCACGTATGAAACTGGATGACAGGATGTGTAATTTTTGCATTCACCCATGTTTCATCTAAATAATAGATTTTTCTCCCTTCTGCACGAAACTTTCTTATACTTATCAAATAACGACGTCTCCATAAGATAATATCATTTCGTTCAATTAATATGTTACTTCGTGTGCGTTTTTCCCACTTGAATCCCATTTAGGATTCTCCAAAGTGATGTTCGTTTTAAAGGAGGTAAACTGGCATCCCCTTTAATAGCTTCACATATTTTTGTGCAAGTTAGTAACTCATTTTTAAAGAAAAATGAATGCACGTGCCTTCTAATTGTACTTTTTGATACTTCATCTAGTTTATTGTAACCATCTCGGCAACTTCGTTTTCTTAATGGAGACTGTAACTCCAGACATTTCAATTTCCTTAATAATGTCAAACATAGTATTCCTACCAATCCCTACTTCCCTTGAAGTTTGACGAACAGCAGCTGTTTTGGACATATTAGCTTTGTTCTTAAAATACACATTGTAAGCCATCTGCTTCTGTCCACCTTTTATATATTTTCCTTTACGATTTTTTGATGGACCTGGTAAAGCGGCGTCATCCATGATCTAAAACGATTGCAATTAAATAAATGAATATAAATTTGAGTGATAAAATATGTTTAGAAAATGTTTTCACTTTATAGTCTCTATAAAGAACTATCTTTAACGAATATTAATAATAAATAGCACAATAAACAACTATAATAGTAAAACATATAATTGATTAGCACAGACAAAAATACCGGTCAGTACTGACAGCAAAACGATAATTTGACAGAACTAAATAAACTAAATTTCGCCTGCCTAAAAGCGGCCTCTATTTTAGCCAATCACAAGCTCTTATTTTAAGCCCTATCTTTCCCAACGGTTTATTCTTATTTGGAACCATTGAACTATATAGTAATACTGGAACGCGCACGCTGTACTCGGAGAATGAGAATCGACTGTTAGACGAGTGCGGCTGCACGGAGGGGATACCTATCTTTATTCCACTCAAGCGCTTATATGAAACAAATGCTACCTTCCACTGAATTTGGTCCAGGTGCGATCTAACAGGTAGAAAGCGCAACCCACAATAATTATCAAGTTTTTGGAAATAAGTTGAAAGTGAATTTTTAATACATATATAGTTACAAAATAAACTATAAAAGTTAAATCTAAAAAAAGGTTATATTATATTTTTACATTTAAAAATATCTATACACTAATATTAAATGTAATAAAACAATATTGTTTTATTCAACTTATGCCTCAATGTTGCCTTCTCCCCTAGGAACTGCAATGTTTTTTTTTTGGCGTGAGTTTGAATTCCAATATTATTGACGGTATCAATACATGGACGTTTTCTTGTTTGTCTTCTTGTACCTGCGGGTTTCTCCAACAAGTATTGGGGAAAATTAAAAATAGAAGGAACCGCATCTTTCTTTAATAATTTCTTATTTAAAGAAGACTCTAAATAACTATTCTCTGTAAAATGATCACTGCATATAACAGTATGAGCATTAGGTTTTAAATTTTCCAAATGTAGTGCCTTTATCCATAATTCTAAAACTGCAGGTCTTAACAGTGGAAATCTACCAAAAATAATAAATAGAGTGATAGAAAGAACGATGTTATTGCTTAATTAGTCAAATTACAAAAACTTTAAAAAAATTTCCTTTCATTTGTTCTAAAGCCCTTTATTTATTTAATTAATAATTTTTTTATATGTTAAATTGTTTTCGTTTCCTTTTATTTTAATAAATTCATGATTTTTAAAAAAATTGAGCTATATAAACTTCCTATAAACCTACTATTATGTACTTACGGTTACTTACTTATGAAATCGAATGTGTTTTCCAGGTACACGTTCATTTTTGCATCCATATGCACAACAATACACTACCATTTTAACTTTAAAATAAAGTATTTTAACGAAAATTTAACGAACGTAAGGAAACGCGCATTTACTCTCTAAAGAGTATGAGAGAGAAGTACCCCCTTTCTAGCAGCGCGCTCGTTCTAACACAGTGGTCACAGATTTCGGCCAGTCCGTACGTCTGCGTGCTCGTTCCAGTAGTACTATATAGTTCAATGTTTGGAACAGATATTAGAGTACAAATTTTTTAAAAAAGCTCTAGATTGAATTAAAAAAAATTACATAAGCAGAAAGCAGTTTTGTATGTTTTTGATTTAATTTTGACATTTCATTTTTGTAGTGAGTTATTTACAAAACAAACATATTTTATCTAAGGGGGCATCAAATCCTACAGTTACCCAATACAGAAACGTAAAAAATTTGAAACAGTTACAGTATCGATACTATTTTTGTTGTGCATGAAATTTGTTGAGTGTTTACTTAATTACATTTCGTATTTGTCTTGTGTCTTCATTAGTAAACTATATAGCTTACAAACTACTACTACTACTACTACTTATTTATTACTTAATAAATTTAGTATAATAGTTTTGTAATATTAGTAGATACACCATTAAGTACTGTCGTGAGCAAAAAAAACGGGACACTGTTTTTGCGTGGGTTTAAATTGTGACTACTTAAGTGGCTATCTTTACTCATAATAGTAAGTCAGGAATTGTCAAAAATGTATGTTTCATTGACATTTATTAAATATTTTTACAATATATACTAATAAAAATTACTAAAAACGATAGAGAAAGAATATAATTAAAATAATTAGTATTTCGTCATTCCACCGTTATTATTTATAACTTCATCTAATCTTGTAGACATTGAAGCGACGATATTTTGTACAACATTTATAGGAATTTGATGCCAAGCATTTTAAACAACCTCCCAAAATTCTTCCTGGGTAACAGCTATATCTCATTAATCCCCGTACATTGAGATTTAGATAAAGACTGTAGGGCGGGAAATATCAAGTTTAAATTTCATTCTCTTGTAACCATTGTGTTACAAAATGAGACAGGAAATTGTATTGTTCTTATAGCTTCCTTTAATGTTTTGAAAGGGTTGTGACTAATCTCAGTAACTATTGTTTCGTCTTCCTGCGGGTTTGAAATTTTGTTACTTTCGGGACCTATTTTCCGATTTAAATTATCCTCTTCCCTCCATTTTTTATATATTCTTGCGGCTGAACTTTTACCAATATTAAATTGAACCGATTCGATACAGTTCTTAATGATTTTCCAAACTAGTAACAGGTCTGACTTTATCAGTTTTCGAAAAATGCGGTATTTTCAATTTTTAATTAGCCACTATGATAGATAATCTGACGTACAGTTTGAAAATTAATCAAATGTCAAAATTACAATGCTAAAAAATAAGGGAAATTGACATTACGATTTTGACACTGTCTCGATTTTTTTGCTCACGACAGTACTTGTTAAAATCGCAAATTTAGTTTTATTTTCTTGTAATTTGACATGGTTTGAATAAAATTGTTTAACTGATATTATAATTTCATTTTCGTTGTTTATTTCGAAGTAGATGATTAATTATGTTGAATTCTTTGCTTATGATTTAATCTAGGTAATTTCTTTTTAAATCATAAGCAAATTAACGTTAAAAATAATAATTAATTTTAAAACCGTAGTGCGTTTACATAGAAGAGTTTCTTTGTCCCCACGATAGATGGCGTTCTGAAGCAATCGAACAATTTTCCACTAACTTCACATCTCTTACGATAGTAATTTTCTATGACGGTATTTTTGAAAAGGCTGTCCGTTGGTAAGAGTTTAATTTTATTTGTGGTTTGGTTTTTAAGAAAAATGGAAGTTTCCAAAGATAATGTTAATGATATTGTAGAAGCAATTAAGCGATTTTTACCTGATTTTAATGTTACTAAAGAGGATCTTGTAAAAGTAGAACCATCATTCGTAATATCATTTTGTCACCGTTATTTGAATGAACTAGCAAGAACTTGCAAAACATTGTTTGAATGTGACGCTGAATTCGATGATATACTCGAAATTCGTCCACCTGATATCGAACCTGAAATGTTTCTCTTTTTACAAACTAGTAATATACTAAATAAGATTGGAATTCCTTATTTTACTTTATGTGATTTCTACCGGCCCTCTAATCGTACTAGGCTCACTATAAAAGTATGCCTCAATTTTCTTTTGTATATACAACAAAATCTACCACAAGCTCAGTCATTTATCAAAGGTTTTAATGACAAAGTAAGAAACAATCGGTTAAAAATCCAAAAAGTTTTTGATAACAAAAATGAAATTGCAGATATATCATATAAAGTTGGATTGTACCTAGAAACATTATGCCAGCTAGAAAAAGATTATGCTGCAAAAGAAAAGCTACAGACTACGCCATTAGATACCCAGCTTAAAATGGATAATGAAATTGAGGAACTTGAAAAAAAACTTGAAGAAATGAAAGTTCACTCGCTTTCACAAGAACATTCAAATGTTGCTTTAGATGCTGAAGTTAAAGAACTAAGGGATAAAGTTGTTTTTGATAATTATGAATCTCAGAAAGAAACATTGGAGCAGCTAAAAACAAAAATAGAACAAGACAGATTGGCAATTTTGCAAAGCGAAAGGGCTTGCGAAGAAAAACATAAAGATTTAGAATATATTAAAGCACATATAACATATTTAGAAAAATGTAACATATCACCATTGGAATATGTAGAAACAATTGATAAATTGAAACAGAAAATAAAAGAAATTGAATTTATTAAAGATAGAAATGAATCATGTATTAATGAAAAGCGCATGCTTCTCAAACAAATAAGTGAGAATACTGGTAAAATAAATAAAGACAATGAGAAACAGTTTAATAACTTACAATCAACATTATTAAAAATGAATAACAAATATAATATGTGCAATAAACAATTACAAGTTAAAAAAAAATTGTATGTTGATTTGGAAAATAAATGTGTTAATCTCAGTGAACAATTAGAAGATAGTAAAGCAGAATGTGCCAAAACAGAAGAAGAACTTGTTTTCATGCAAACTGAGATTCAAAGGCTCGATCAAATAATGCAATCTTCTCAGAGTTTGATCACAATTACTTTCAATGATACGATATTAAAAAAATATAGTGAATAATAGAACATAGAATGTTCTAATTTCTGAAACAAATTAAAAGATAATAATAACGCAGTCCAAGTAAGATATTTTAAAAAGTAACACAAATGTATATTTATTTTTTTAATTTTTAGCAATGTTTCAAGGAATAGTGAAATTTTAAGTTATTGGCCTGCCAATGGTCATGTCAATGTGATGCCAAAATCATTTTTATATGAAAAAGTTGATGATTACCTTAATAATTTTTGATTTATTTATATATTGTGTTATTGACAGTTCAGTAATTTATATTAATTGAAATTAATGTGTTTAAACTATGCACAGGTTAGGATTTGTTAAAAATCATTGCTGTAAAGTATAATTCCCATATCTTAAGTAATAGCTATATAGTAAGTAAGTTTATAAGTATTTTTTACAAAATAAAGAAATGTTCAGTAATTTTTTTAATAATAAATAATGTTCTTGAAAACAATTGTTTTTTTAATGTGGTATCCTGCTCAAAACGATAAAAGAAACTATCAAAATGCTCAAATTGATCAAAATAGAGAGATAGCTCAAGAAGTAGGCATCCGAGAGCCTTGCGGTTTGTACCAGTCGATTCAGGGTGTCAAACGGCGTCCGGCGGTGTAGGATAGGTCGTCTGAGGCAAGGATTGTATAAGAACATAAGATTGCTCGATCCCGCAATATTTTCGCCGCGTAGTGGGGAGCGATGACTTCACAAACGGACCAGGTTGAACGCGTTCACTACTGTAAAGCACCTTATAAAATGTGTTTAGCTACTACAACAATTAATTATCGAGTTATATTAGTGCTATTATTATGGTATATAATATTTCATTTGATAATAACATATCCGTCAGTGTACTGTTATAAATATAATACACCTTTTTATTGCCATAAGGTTATACTTTGGTTTATAATTTAAAAAAAAAACTTTTCCAACTTCAAATAAACACATTTATTAGGTACATAAACATAAATAAAGAAAGCCGATGAGCATGTATTCTCTATACAAAGCAAAAAATATATATTTTTCAATTAAAAGAGTCAGTATATAGCAATGTTTTATTACGCAGTAATTAAATAAAAACGAATCAAGTAGTGGTTTTTCGCATTTTTTTAGCTAGTGTTCGTTGAGTGTCTGACGGTGTACAAGTAGAAAGCTTACGTTTACTCGATTTTTTAGCATTGTCAAGGGTTCTTTTTGTATTTAAATAATTCATACGGATAACAGTTCTTAATTTACAAAATAATTTTATAATAACAAAGCACATATTTTCTCGCTTTTTATTTTTTAAAGCTAGTCTTTTAACAACCAGTGTTTCTTTCCGCAGTTTATTATCGCCATGATATATCAAAATATTTGTTCCACTGTTTAATGGTACTTAAGAAATCTGTTGAGGGCTTAATAAGACCACCAAAAGAGAGCTGTTGTACCCATGAGGGTAAATTGTAGGCGTGATCGGCTTTAATTTTATAAGTATAATCGCCGAGTTGGGGATGACTGTTTTTAAATTTCTTCGCTATAAAACCAGCAATGTACTCAAATGCATCGTCCGTTGTTTCTGGTGATTTTGCATCAGATATTTCTGAAATCCCTGATGATGAAAACGAGCTTCCATTGCTACTTTGAGTTGCATTGCTGTCAAACTTCTCTTCCGGTAATTGAAGTGAAACTTTCGCTTGTTCCAAAACTGTGGCCACATTATTCATTCTTCAAGAACAGCTTCTTGTGTGTTCACCTTTAAAAAAAGTATAGCTATGTAGATAGGTACCTATATAATACTAGGAATATGTAAAGAATTAATAAACACATTTTATGTACCTGTGCTTCTAAAATACCAGGATTCTTCCAAAGAATAATCATTCTTATTCTTTTGATGGCTTCCAATGGAGATGGATGTTCATTCGGCCCTCGACATCTAAGCTGGAAGAAAAAATTCTCCAAACCATCCTGATTAAGTTTATGAGTACATATATAATGTACATCTTCAAATTCGGTCTTCATATCTCGTAAAAGTAGTTTCAACGATTCTATAGAAATTATTATTCCTTTCTGAAAAATTTGCAAAGTGTTTTTTCCTACAGCTCTCATGTCAAATATTAAATCTCTAACTTTATTTAAGTGTTGTTCTTGGTCCTGTAAATAAATTCCAAAAGGGGCTTTCATAGGGCCAGGAGATCTATTCACATGGCTATTAAAAATATCAAACCAAGAATTAATATTGTCGATGAACATTCCGACATCTTCAGCAAGTTTTTTATCAGGGCCTGGTTTGTATCGTAATAATGCCTGGGCGGTCTTATGTGATAACAATTCAGCCGCTAGTCTTACATTTTGTCTTTTACTCTTTTCAACTGTAATATGCTTTTCAGAAATGTTATAACAGGAATTTACTTCTACATTGGTTAATTCTATCAAACTTTCTAAAGGTTCTTTTCTTATCTCTTTCTTTCCAGCACTTCTCAATATAAATCCTGTGTCCAAAAACCAATTATGGAGAAGTTTCAGTAAATGGGGAGCATCTGCGAAAACATAAACATTTTTCTTGGTTTGCGGATGCTCGAAATAGGTCTTATTTATGCCAACGGACAACGCTTTCCAGAGACCAACATTACTGCTTCTGCAATCACTTACAATTGCAACACAGTTATATGATATTTTAGGCAATTGGGTGATCAGATCCATTAACACATCCTTTGTCATCTTTTTGTCAAAGTCTAGATAGATAGGCTGTTTCCAAGTAGAAAATAAGCTTCTAACCATACAGACTTGCATTAAATTGTAAGGACCTAGCACCTGATCTTCACCAACACAATACTCTAAAGTGGTTTTAACTTTGACTTCATCAAAAGAAATTACTACAGTTTTCTCTCTTGCAGACATATTTTCTCCTGCTACCTTTAGAAAAGTTAGTACATCTTCTAAAACTCCGGGCGTTATTCTGATTTTTGATGCCCACTTTCTCAAAGATGACAACGCTGGCAACGGAAAATTAAGTTTAGTTCGCAAAAATATATAGCATTTCTTGGTGAGGTAACGAATAGTAAAAGCAACTGCAATCTCTTCAGTAGTCCAATTAACGCGTTTCTTTTTGTTTAGAAGAATAGAAATTTGATTTTCTGTTAAGAGTTTTCTCAGTATTTTTACCGTTCTGTTTTTGTGCAGGTTTATCTTGCTTGTTCTTTCTTCTATAGTATAAAAGTTGTTTTCTCTGCAAATTCAATTTGCGTTTCATAATTTCCATCTCTGTAGATAAGTTAGTGTGACTTTCACGAAGCTCCGCATATTGTTTAGATAATATATTTTCTGCTGGGACAGTTAAAGGCTTATCGGTTTTAAATTCTGCTGTTGAAGACGCTGTTGACAGCTCACTTGCCGGTAAACATGAAGCTATCGATTGTTCGGCAATCAATCTATTTACTTCTTCTTTCCTTTCATTTTTCTTTTTAAATATGCTTCCCCTCTTGTCCCAACTTTCTTTATATCTTTGGACATTTGTGGAAGATTTACACTAGGCACAGCAGTGTATTTAAGCTGTTTTCGTACAGGTAACCCTAGCAATAATTACTATGTATTAGAATAATTTATCTCATAACGTATAAATTCATTTATTACCTAATAATTCGTTTCGCATATCACGTTCATAATCGTTTGCATTAAAGTGGATTGACCAAATTTGGCTAGTATTTGGATTCCACTTATTTGCTCGTTTGCAGCGCCTTATCCATTCTTTACGGACAGTATCGGATACGAAGTTTGTCGCCTTTGGAAAGTTGTGATAAACGATTTCTTTATTGGCAATTTTCGTAGAAATACGACTGTTATTACAGCCAACTACTAATTTACCAACGCTAATTTACAAAGGGTAACGGCGAAAACTAAATTAAAACACTTTACTTTAACTCAAGCAACCCAAGACCTCAACTATTTATCGGTGCGACTGGTCCGTTTGTGACGTCACAGGAGGCGGAGTCACGGCTCGATGCGAACAACACTGCCGGTATAGGGATCTGGCTATCCTATGTTCTTATACAATCCTTGGTCTAGAGGCAACTCGTTTCCGAAATACAGAGATGGGCCGAAATTGAATGTAATTTTTCGGCGAAATTTTCGCGATTTTGAAAATTTTCAATCTCGAATTTCTACTCAAAATCTACCCTAGGGTTTTCGGGGGCGCTAAAGAAGATTGTCTGAACGATTTTCCGCTGACAATTCGCGATTTGGTTTTTAGGACTTTTGACCTGTCGACACTTTTTCGTGAATATCTCGAGAACCAAAGGAGATAGCTGCTACGGGAAACGATAAAATACGTATGTAGATGTAGTCCATTAACAACAAATGTATTGTCCATGTGCATAGTTACAGATATGTAAATTATTTACATGTTTGTTTCATATTGTACAAACGCTTTATACGTGCTTAACGTATTGTCATACTTAAACAAAACCTTTTTGTATATTTACCGCCATCTGGCTGGTTGTTAATGGACTACATCTACATACGTATTTTATCGTTTCCCGTAGCAGCTTAGCTGTTCGAACGATAGGTAGCCCTCCAGACAAAGTCTCTTTCGCCCGTAAGATGTCAATTATTAAATAGTTGTCTTCTTATAGGACGGAACTTGCTTGATCTATGCGGGCTATTTCAGTAAATTTAAATACAGATACAAACCAGTTGTTTATAACAGGTTTGTATTAATTTGTATACATTGCTTCACTAGCTTAACCGAAGACGCCTAGATGGCAGAAACATATGTATTAGGCAGAAGTAACACAATAATTATCAAGTTTTTGGAAATAAGTTGAAAGTGAATTTTTAATACATATATAGTTACAAAATAAACTATAAAAGTTAAATCTAAAAAAAGGTTATATTATATTTTTACATTTAAAAATATCTATACACTAATATTAAATGTAATAAAACAATATTGTTTTATTCAACTTATGCCTCAATGTTGCCTTCTCCCCTAGGAACTGCAATGTTTTTTTTTTTGGCGTGAGTTTGAATTCCAATATTATTGACGGTATCAATACATGGACGTTTTCTTGTTTGTCTTCTTGTACCTGTGGGTTTCTCCAACAAGTATTGGGGAAAATTAAAAATAGAAGGAACCGCATCTTTCTTTAATAATTTCTTATTTAAAGAAGACTCTAAATAACTATTCTCTGTAAAATGATCACTGCATATAACAGTATGAGCATTAGGTTTTAAATTTTCCAAATGTAGTGCCTTTATCCATAATTCTAAAACTGCAGGTCTTAACAGTGGAAATCTACCAAAAATAATAAATAGAGTGATAGAAAGAACGATGTTATTGCTTAATTAGTCAAATTACAAAAACTTTAAAAAAATTTCCTTTCATTTGTTCTAAAGCCCTTTATTTATTTAATTAATAATTTTTTTATATGTTAAATTGTTTTCGTTTCCTTTTATTTTAATAAATTCATGATTTTTAAAAAAATTGAGCTATATAAACTTCCTATAAAGCTACTATTATGTACTTACGGTTACTTACTTATGAAAACGAATGTGTTTTCCAGGTACACGTTCATTTTTGCATCCATATGCACAACAATACACTACCATTTTAACTTTAAAATAAAGTATTTTAACGAAAATTAAACGAACGTAAGGAAACGCGCATTTACTCTCTAAAGAGTATGAGAGAGAAGTACCCCCTTTCTAGCAGCGCGCTCGTTCTAACACAGTGGTCACAGATTTCGGCCAGTCCGTACGTCTGCGTGCTCGTTCCAGTAGTACTATATAGTTCAATGTTTGGAACAGATATTAGAGTACAAATTTTTTAAAAAAGCTCTAGATTGAATTAAAAAAAATTACATAAGCAGAAAGCAGTTTTGTATGTTTTTGATTTAATTTTGACATTTCATTTTTGTAGTGAGTTATTTACAAAACAAACATATTTTATCTAAGGGGGCATCAAATCCTACAGTTACCCAATACAGAAACGTAAAAAATTTGAAACAGTTACAGTATCGATACTATTTTTGTTGTGCATGAAATTTGTTGAGTGTTTACTTAATTACATTTCGTATTTGTCTTGTGTCTTCATTAGTAAACTATATAGCTTACAAACTACTACTACTACTACTACTTATTTATTACTTAATAAATTTAGTATAATAGTTTTGTAATATTAGTAGATACACCATTAAGTACTGTCGTGAGCAAAAAAAACGGGACACTGTTTTTGCGTGGGTTTAAATTGTGACTACTTAAGTGGCTATCTTTACTCATAATAGTAAGTCAGGAATTGTCAAAAATGTATGTTTCATTGACATTTATTAAATATTTTTACAATATATACTAATAAAAATTACTAAAAACGATAGAGAAAGAATATAATTAAAATAATTAGTATTTCGTCATTCCACCGTTATTATTTATAACTTCATCTAATCTTGTAGACATTGAAGCGACGATATTTTGTACAACATTTATAGGAATTTGATGCCAAGCATTTTAAACAACCTCCCAAAATTCTTCCTGGGTAACAGCTATATCTCATTAATCCCCGTACATTGAGATTTAGATAAAGACTGTAGGGCGGGAAATATCAAGTTTAAATTTCATTCTCTTGTAACCATTGTGTTACAAAATGAGACAGGAAATTGTATTGTTCTTATAGCTTCCTTTAATGTTTTGAAAGGGTTGTGACTAATCTCAGTAACTATTGTTTCGTCTTCCTGCGGGTTTGAAATTTTGTTACTTTCGGGACCTATTTTCCGATTTAAATTATCCTCTTCCCTCCATTTTTTATATATTCTTGCGGCTGAACTTTTACCAATATTAAATTGAACCGATTCGATACAGTTCTTAATGATTTTCCAAACTAGTAACAGGTCTGACTTTATCAGTTTTCGAAAAATGCGGTATTTTCAATTTTTAATTAGCCACTATGATAGATAATCTGACGTACAGTTTGAAAATTAATCAAATGTCAAAATTACAATGCTAAAAAATAAGGGAAATTGACATTACGATTTTGACACTGTCTCGATTTTTTTGCTCACGACAGTACTTGTTAAAATCGCAAATTTAGTTTTATTTTCTTGTAATTTGACATGGTTTGAATAAAATTGTTTAACTGATATTATAATTTCATTTTCGTTGTTTATTTCGAAGTAGATGATTAATTATGTTGAATTCTTTGCTTATGATTTAATCTAGGTAATTTCTTTTTAAATCATAAGCAAATTAACGTTAAAAATAATAATTAATTTTAAAACCGTAGTGCGTTTACATAGAAGAGTTTCTTTGTCCCCACGATAGATGGCGTTCTGAAGCAATCGAACAATTTTCCACTAACTTCACATCTCTTACGATAGTAATTTTCTATGACGGTATTTTTGAAAAGGCTGTCCGTTGGTAAGAGTTTAATTTTATTTGTGGTTTGGTTTTTAAGAAAAATGGAAGTTTCCAAAGATAATGTTAATGATATTGTAGAAGCAATTAAGCGATTTTTACCTGATTTTAATGTTACTAAAGAGGATCTTGTAAAAGTAGAACCATCATTCGTAATATCATTTTGTCACCGTTATTTGAATGAACTAGCAAGAACTTGCAAAACATTGTTTGAATGTGACGCTGAATTCGATGATATACTCGAAATTCGTCCACCTGATATCGAACCTGAAATGTTTCTCTTTTTACAAACTAGTAATATACTAAATAAGATTGGAATTCCTTATTTTACTTTATGTGATTTCTACCGGCCCTCTAATCGTACTAGGCTCACTATAAAAGTATGCCTCAATTTTCTTTTGTATATACAACAAAATCTACCACAAGCTCAGTCATTTATCAAAGGTTTTAATGACAAAGTAAGAAACAATCGGTTAAAAATCCAAAAAGTTTTTGATAACAAAAATGAAATTGCAGATATATCATATAAAGTTGGATTGTACCTAGAAACATTATGCCAGCTAGAAAAAGATTATGCTGCAAAAGAAAAGCTACAGACTACGCCATTAGATACCCAGCTTAAAATGGATAATGAAATTGAGGAACTTGAAAAAAAACTTGAAGAAATGAAAGTTCACTCGCTTTCACAAGAACATTCAAATGTTGCTTTAGATGCTGAAGTTAAAGAACTAAGGGATAAAGTTGTTTTTGATAATTATGAATCTCAGAAAGAAACATTGGAGCAGCTAAAAACAAAAATAGAACAAGACAGATTGGCAATTTTGCAAAGCGAAAGGGCTTGCGAAGAAAAACATAAAGATTTAGAATATATTAAAGCACATATAACATATTTAGAAAAATGTAACATATCACCATTGGAATATGTAGAAACAATTGATAAATTGAAACAGAAAATAAAAGAAATTGAATTTATTAAAGATAGAAATGAATCATGTATTAATGAAAAGCGCATGCTTCTCAAACAAATAAGTGAGAATACTGGTAAAATAAATAAAGACAATGAGAAACAGTTTAATAACTTACAATCAACATTATTAAAAATGAATAACAAATATAATATGTGCAATAAACAATTACAAGTTAAAAAAAAATTGTATGTTGATTTGGAAAATAAATGTGTTAATCTCAGTGAACAATTAGAAGATAGTAAAGCAGAATGTGCCAAAACAGAAGAAGAACTTGTTTTCATGCAAACTGAGATTCAAAGGCTCGATCAAATAATGCAATCTTCTCAGAGTTTGATCACAATTACTTTCAATGATACGATATTAAAAAAATATAGTGAATAATAGAACATAGAATGTTCTAATTTCTGAAACAAATTAAAAGATAATAATAACGCAGTCCAAGTAAGATATTTTAAAAAGTAACACAAATGTATATTTATTTTTTTAATTTTTAGCAATGTTTCAAGGAATAGTGAAATTTTAAGTTATTGGCCTGCCAATGGTCATGTCAATGTGATGCCAAAATCATTTTTATATGAAAAAGTTGATGATTACCTTAATAATTTTTGATTTATTTATATATTGTGTTATTGACAGTTCAGTAATTTATATTAATTGAAATTAATGTGTTTAAACTATGCACAGGTTAGGATTTGTTAAAAATCATTGCTGTAAAGTATAATTCCCATATCTTAAGTAATAGCTATATAGTAAGTAAGTTTATAAGTATTTTTTACAAAATAAAGAAATGTTCAGTAATTTTTTTAATAATAAATAATGTTCTTGAAAACAATTGTTTTTTTAATGTGGTATCCTGCTCAAAACGATAAAAGAAACTATCAAAATGCTCAAATTGATCAAAATAGAGAGATAGCTCAAGAAGTAGGCATCCGAGAGCCTTGCGGTTTGTACCAGTCGATTCAGGGTGTCAAACGGCGTCCGGCGGTGTAGGATAGGTCGTCTGAGGCAAGGATTGTATAAGAACATAAGATTGATCGATCCCGCAATATTTTCGCCGCGTAGTGGGGAGCGATGACTTCACAAACGGACCAGGTTGAACGCGTTCACTACTGTAAAGCACCTTATAAAATGTGTTTAGCTACTACAACAATTAATTATCGAGTTATATTAGTGCTATTATTATGGTATATAATATTTCATTTGATAATAACATATCCGTCAGTGTACTGTTATAAATATAATACACCTTTTTATTGCCATAAGGTTATACTTTGGTTTATAATTTAAAAAAAAAACTTTTCCAACTTCAAATAAACACATTTATTAGGTACATAAACATAAATAAAGAAAGCCGATGAGCATGTATTCTCTATACAAAGCAAAAAATATATATTTTTCAATTAAAAGAGTCAGTATATAGCAATGTTTTATTACGCAGTAATTAAATAAAAACGAATCAAGTAGTGGTTTTTCGCATTTTTTTAGCTAGTGTTCGTTGAGTGTCTGACGGTGTACAAGTAGAAAGCTTACGTTTACTCGATTTTTTAGCATTGTCAAGGGTTCTTTTTGTATTTAAATAATTCATACGGATAACAGTTCTTAATTTACAAAATAATTTTATAATAACAAAGCACATATTTTCTCGCTTTTTATTTTTTAAAGCTAGTCTTTTAACAACCAGTGTTTCTTTCCGCAGTTTATTATCACCATGATATATCTCAAAATATTTGTTCCACTGTTTAATGGTACTTAAGAAATCTGTTGAGGGCTTAATAAGACCACCAAAAGAGAGCTGTTGTACCCATGAGGGTAAATTGTAGGCGTGATCGGCTTTAATTTTATAAGTATAATCACCGAGCTGTTTTTAAATTTCTTCGCTATAAAACCAGCAATGTACTCGATTGCATCGTCCGTTGTTTCTGGTGATTTTGCATCAGATATTTCTGAAATCCCTGATGATGAAAACGAGCTTCCATTGCTACTTTGAGTTGCATTGTTGTCAAACTTCTCTTCCGGTAATTCAAGTGAAACTTTCGCTTGTTCCAAAACTGTGGCCACATATATTCATTCTTCAAGAACAGCTTCTTGTGTGTTCACCTTTAAAAAAAGTATAGCTATGTAGATAGGTACCTATATAATACTAGGAATATGTAAAGAATTAATAAACACATTTTATGTACCTGTGCTTCTAAAATACCAGGATTCTTCCCAAGAATAATCATTCTTATTCTTTTGATGGCTTCCAATGGAGATGGATGTTCATTCGGCCCTCGACATCTAAGCTGGAAGAAAAAATTCTCCAAACCATCCTGATTAAGTTTATGAGCACATACCTATATAATGTACATCTTCAAATTCGGTCTTCATATCTCGTAAAAGTAGTTTCAACGATTCTATAGAAATTATTATTCCTTTCTGAAAAATTTGCAAAGTGTTTTTTCCTACAGCTCTCATGTCAAATATTAAATCTCTAACTTTATTTAAGTGTTGTTCTTGGTCCTGTAAATAAATTCCAAAAGGGGCTTTCATAGGGCCAGGAGATCTATTCACATGGCTATTAAAAATATCAAACCAAGAATTAATATTGTCGATGAACATTCCGACATCTTCAGCAAGTTTTTTATCAGGGCCTGGTTTGTATCGTAATAATGCCTGGGCGGTCTTATGTGATAACAATTCAGCCGCTAGTCTTACATTTTGTCTTTTACTCTTTTCAACTGTAATATGCTTTTCAGAAATGTTATAACAGGAATTTACTTCTACATTGGTTAATTCTATCAAACTTTCTAAAGGTTCTTTTCTTATCTCTTTCTTTCCAGCACTTCTCAATATAAATCCTGTGTCCAAAAACCAATTATGGAGAAGTTTCAGTAAATGGGGAGCATCTGCGAAAACATAAACATTTTTCTTGGTTTGCGGATGCTCGAAATAGGTCTTATTTATGCCAACGGACAACGCTTTCCAGAGACCAACATTACTGCTTCTGCAATCACTTACAATTGCAACACAGTTATATGATATTTTAGGCAATTGGGTGATCAGATCCATTAACACATCCTTTGTCATCTTTTTGTTAAAGTCTAGATAGATAGGCTGTTTCCAAGTAGAAAATAAGCTTCTTACCATACAGACTTGCATTAAATTGTAAGGACCTAGCACCTGATCTTCACCAACACAATACTCTAAAGTGGTTTTAACTTTGACTTCATCAAAAGAAATGACTACAGTTTTCTCTCTTGCAGACATATTTTCTCCTGCTACCTTTAGAAAAGTTAGTACATCTTCTAAAACTCCCGGCGTTATTCTGATTTTTGATGCCCACTTTCTCAAACATGACAACGCTGGCAACGGAAAATTAAGTTTAGTTCGCAAAAATATATAGCATTTCTTGGTGAGGTAACGAATAGTAAAAGCAACTGCAATCTCTTCAGTAGTCCAATTAACGCGTTTCTTTTTGTTTAGAAGAATAGAAATTTGATTTTCTGTTAAGAGTTTTCTCAGTATTTTTACCGTTTCCTGTTTTTGTGAAGGTTTATCTTGCTTGTTCTTTCTTCTATAGTATAAAAGTTGTTTTCTCTGCAAATTCAATTTGCGTTTCATAATTTCCATCTCTGTAGATAAGTTAGTGTGACTTTCACGAAGCTCCGCATATTGTTTAGATAATATATTTTCTGCTGGGACAGTTAAAGGCTTATCGGTTTTAAATTCTGCTGTTGAAGACGCTGTTGACAGCTCACTTGCCGGTAAACATGAAGCTATCGATTGTTCGGCAATCAATCTATTTACTTCTTCTTTCCTTTCATTTTTCTTTTTAAATATGCTTCCCCTCTTGTCCCAACTTTCTTTATATCTTTGGACATTTGTGGAAGATTTACACTAGGCACAGCAGTGTATTTAAGCTGTTTTCGTACAGGTAACCCTAGCAATAATTACTATGTATTAGAATAATTTATCTCATAACGTATAAATACATTTATTACCTAATAATTCGTTTCGCATATCACGTTCATAATCGTTTGCATTAAAGTGGATTGAGCAAATTTGGCTAGTATTTGGATTCCACTTATCTGCTCGTTTGCAGCGCCTTATCCATTCTTTACGGACAGTATCGGATACGAAGTTTGTCGCCTTTGGAAAGTTGTGATAAACGATTTCTCTATTGGCAATTTTCGTAGAAATACGACTGTTATTACAGCCAACTACTAATTTACCAACGCTAATTTACAAAGGGTAACGGCGAAAACTAAATTAAAACACTTTACTTTAACTCAAGCAACCCAAGACCTCAACTATTTATCGGTGCGACTGGTCCGTTTGTGACGTCACAGGAGGCGGAGTCACGGCTCGATGCGAACAACACTGCCGGTATAGGGATCTGGCTATCCTATGTTCTTATACAATCCTTGGTCTAGAGGCAACTCGTTTCCGAAATACAGAGATGGGCCGAAATTGAATGTAATTTTTCGGCGAAATTTTCGCGATTTTGAAAATTTTCAATCTCGAATTTCTACTCAAAATCTACCCTAGGGTTTTCGGGGGCGCTAAAGAAGACTGTCTGAACGATTTTCCGCTGACAATTCGCGATTTGGTTTTTAGGACTTTTGACCTGTCGACACTTTTTCGTGAATATCTCGAGAACCAAAGGAGATAGCTGCTACGGGAAACGATAAAATACGTATGTAGATGTAGTCCATTAACAACAAATGTATTGTCCATGTGCATAGTTACAGATATGTAAATTATTTACATGTTTGTTTCATATTGTACAAACGCTTTATACGTGCTTAACGTATTGTCATACTTAAACAAAACCTTTTTGTATATTTACCGCCATCTGGCTGGTTGTTAATTGACTACATCTACATACGTATTTTATCGTTTCCCGTAGCAGCTTAGCTGTTCGAACGATAGGTAGCCCTCCAGACAAAGTCTCTTTCGCCCGTAAGATGTCAATTATTAGATAGTTGTCTTCTTATAGGACGGAACTTGCTTGATCTATGCGGGCTATTTCAGTAAATTTAAATACAGATACAAACCAGTTGTTTATAACAGGTTTGTATTAATTTGTATACATTGCTTCACTAGCTTAACCGAAGACGCCTAAATGGCAGAAACATATGTATTAGGCAGAAGTAAATGCTGAAAATACGAGGTGTATTGTCCATGTGCATAGTTACAGATATGTAAATTATTTACATGTTTGTTTCATATTGTACAAACGCTTTATACGTGCTTAACGTATTGTCATACTTAAACAAAACCTTTTTGTATTATCAAATGTCATTTGGATTTACGTTTACGGAACAACAAAGACATACTAATATATATGCGTCTTATTCTATCAAAATTTCAAAGTGACCTAGATTGACTTTTCAAATGAACACACGTTACGTAACATGTGGGGCCATCTTCTAGAGAACGGGTGAACTAATGGGGTATGGCAAGGGTTTGAAACTAAAATTGGAACTTACTGCAATTTGGACACTGGTAATTAGATGGCGCCAAAGTCAAATTTTTAAAAAATAATTTTATTATAATCTCATAATGGGTGTTCAGAAACATTCGAAGTCAAAGTAGGCCTTGAAAATATTAAGTCATGTCTGAGATAGATTGATACATTTACTTAACACAATTTTATAGGTTATCAAATTAGTATCTTCGATATTAGATTCTGACTTAAGTAAAGATATACGATTTTTTGTTCAAAGCCCACTTGACTTCGAATGTTTCTGAATACCCGTTATATAGGCAGAAGGTAATTTAAATAACGGGTGTTCAGAAACATTCGAAGTCAAGTGGGCTCTGAACAAAAAATCGTATATCTTTACTTAAGTATAGCAATCGCCAATTAAGTTGGCGCGAGGAGGGGGTGCGCAGAAGCCGTTTTTAAAAACGTCCACCCCCACTACTCAAGTAATTGTCAGAATACATTTGTCATTGACGTTTGACGGAACATAATGTCTTTGCTAGGGGATCATAAAATTATACACGCTCAGAGGTTAGAATTATCTGACATTTGATGTAAAACCAAATACAAATCTCCCCACTACTTCTAATCCTGCGCGAACTTACTCCTCCTCGCGCCAACTTAATTGGCGTTTGCTATATCTGTTTGTAATAATTATTAAATGTCAACTGTTGTCTGTCAAAAATCAATCTATCTCAGACATGACTTCCTATTTTCAAGGACTACTTTGACTTCGAATGTTTCTGAACACCAGTTACATATACAAGGGAATAGCGCGATTTTTAAAACCGCAATATTAAATGGCTAACCCGTTAACTGCATGTTTCCACTTACCAATGCCAGTGCTTCAAATTCGATATATTTAACAAATAATTACTCTAAAGTTTATCCTACACTACACTGAAACTGTAACTTTAAATATATACACTATACTTAAAACCAATAACTACATAAGATAAGAATAATATAAGAAACTACTTCAAACTACCTCGACAGACGCTTGCAATAGACCACGCAAGTGTGACGTCAAATCGCCATTTTCTGTACGGTAGGTCAGGGTCTACGTTCCAAACAAATTTAAAGCGCCATTTGAAACGTATAGTCACTCTTGGTAAAACGATTTTTAATTAATCTTCCTATATTAATATCATTTGTTACTTGGTAAGTATGTAAGCAAAATATCAATATACATATTATAGTTATTAAAAACAAAATATTTGGCAATGGTGTTTTTTATTTGAAAAAAAAAAATATTAGCAATGACTGCAAAAAAGCTTTTTCCACCTCGATAATTCTGCCTTTTCTGTAGGAAAAGTAAAAATAGTGCATCCCTTTTTTTCACTTAATGCTTGCAAGTAAGAGCAAAACACATCATGTATATCTATCTAACCTCACTTTTGTACTTTAGTTACTCAAGTATAACCGTGCTATAAAACAATTAATATTATTAATATCAGTTTTAAACAACGTCGTTCATACTTACATGCAATAACAATTAAAATTAACTTATAAATAACAACTTTTCACTTCAAATTTGCAACGCGTTCCAAATACAATACATGAAAAAAATTTAAATGCCGGTTGTTTGGAACGCGATCCCTGACCTTCCGCAAAAATGACGACAGCACTTGCGTGGTCTATTATAAAATCCAAAATGGCCTCAATTGCCGCTCAAAGAAACCACATATTCATTTCAAATTTGATAGGACGCGTTGCGCATGCGTATGATTTGCGTATATCAGCGCCTCTCACTAATGCCTCATCAAGTATGTGACAAAGATAGTTACAAATTGCTGTTGCATTTGTTAAACAAGGATAGTTCACGGATTAATTGTTAAACCTTGTTACTGGTCTGTTCTAGTCTGTGCTAATAATAACAATTTTTTTTCACCTCCTGCCTGTATCTTAAATTTTAAAATTCCCGCCGAGTCTAATTGGTAGAAATTTAAATGCCAACTGCGCATCATTTCGTTGTCCAAATCTGATTCGTGGGTTTTATTATTGTTGGTTTCCGATGCATGAATGTAAAGTTTTAATTATATTTAACCGTATCTCTTAAATATGAATCTGGATATTCTAATCTTAATGTGATTGATAAATGCACTCGTAAACGATTGTTTTTACTTAATTTATAAGGAAGGTACTTATTAGTTTCTTCTTAAATTAAATGTTGAGGTTATGTGACTTTTATGACCGTAAAATAATGTATAATTGTTTGATTTACGTTTTTTAGAATGAAACTCTCAATTATAATAGGTTCCGTATTGTATTTACAATTTATAAATGTATTTGCGCGGTCGAAGAAATCAAAATCCGTCACAACATTATTAGAAGCAAAATGGGAAGTTGCCCCTTTAGTTTTAGAAGTAGCTGAATATTTAGCAGATGAAAATGTAGACTTTTATTGGAGTTTCATTGATTCTGTATGTAATTTACAGCCCCCCTTAGTAGATTTAGGTAAGTAGACACTAAATTTATTAAAGGAATATTGAAATTTATTTTCCTTTTTATAGGATCTGATAAAGAGAAATATAATAAAATTATTGATCTTGCTGCAAAATTAATAACAACATCACAAATATCAGTTCTCAAATTAGGTGTTTCATTACATATTTATTCCCCAAAAATCGAAATGTTTGGACAAATGGCTAAAGAAAGAGATTTACCACATTGTCCATCTGTAGTTGATGTTGGTGGAAAATTAAGTTGTGATTTAAAAGAAACAAAGCAATTAATTGATCAAGTATGTTAAATAATTTTCTTTTCCATATGCACATTTCATTTGCATATCTTGTTTAGACGAAGGAGACTGGAGCTGAACAAATTTATTTGTATAATGTAGATACACATTTTCCTGGCTCAGAGAATAGGACATTAGCTGTAGTGTTATATGGAGAACTTGGTACTACAGAATTTTGCTCTTTTCATGATCTACTAAAGAAAGAAGCTCAAGAAGGTTCTATAGACTATGTTATTAGACATTTTGTTAAGGTAAATTTATTATGTTCTAGTTGCTAAATATAGAACATATTTAAATATAGGTTTGAAATATTAGTGTAGAAATTATTTAAAATTTTCTATGCTATAGTCGTCTAGAAATAATATATTTGTTATAATTTTATACAATGCGCAATGTTTATTTATTATTAATTGTAAAAAAATTAAGGAACGTCCCAATAAAAGACTGAGACTGTCAGGTTATGGTGTCGAGTTACAAATGAAATCGACTGAGTATAAGGTGCAAGATGATACTGAAGTACAAGCGGATGATAAATCAGAAGAAGTCAGTCAGGAAGACGAAGATGTAGAAATCGAAGGTTTCAATTTTGCCAAACTGAAGTACCTAAACAACCATGGGTTGTAATTGCAAATGATTATATCTTTATTTCTAGAAATTTATATCCTGACGAAATAAAGAACCTGGACAAATTCAAAGCGTATTTAGAGGAATCTTCGAATGAGATGACACCTTTGAAAGTTTGGCAGTTTCAGGAGCTCAGCCTTCAAGCTGCTGAAAGGATTGTGAATGCACCTAGAGATGAAGCATTAAAAGTTTTCACGAATATTGCTCAAAATTTTCCAATGCAGGTAAATAAATTAATATAAAATTACATAGAGATTAACAGTATGCTTGATTTTATTATTACTTTGGGTTAACCCTAGGATGCATATCGGGTACAATATTTACTTTTACATAAACAGGTTCTCAGAAGAATTGAATAGAATAACAGGTAGTGCATATTCTTACACTGTGTTTATTACGTACATTATTTTTGCAATTAGCACATACCATTTTGCTTTTGCGATCTATTTTTGATGGAAGCACTCAGTATCTTTTTCTCTTAATCGTTTCATTTGTTTAAGCTGTAGGTGGATCAGAGATATCGATAAATTTTTTTCATACACCACAATGTTTTCTCGTAGGCTAGGAATAGTCGTTCTTCTTGCCATTTATCACCAGTTTTCCGTTGCTAAATCTTTTAGAAAGATTCCGTGTTTGTGAGTGATGCCAGCGTTATAATTTGCATGCTCTTTGGTAAAAACAAGCGCAATTAGTGCTGCCATGTCAATTATATTCAATATTCAGTCTTCATTTGTCAAAATAATATGAATTGTATGACACGTGATTAACAGGTAAAAGTACAAAAGATTTGCAATATAAATCAATACATATATATATATATATATATATATATATATATATATATATACCGATAGGACCAGCTCTGAACGGGCCATAACCAGCAATAAGTGGCAACAGCGAATCCCCTCCACGCGCAGTAGCTTAAATTGCCATACATTGCAGTTATGAATTTAGTAAGACTTAAACCGCGCAAGGATATAGTCGTTTGCATATTCGTTCTGTATACGTAATTTGCCCATTTGTTTCAGACATAATAAGGTCGTTATATCTCCAAGTTATTATTATTATTGTATTCTTAGCTGCTACGGAAAAGTAATTTTAAGTAATAAAAAAACAATAACGTTTTCTAAAAGATAAAAGTAAAAAAAATCAATAATTCTGCAAAATAAATTTAAATTTTAAGAATTGTTGCGTTTTAGAATGCGCTTTACTGTACTTCTACTAACACCGATTTCGTCCGCTATTTGCCGAGTACACTTAAGGTCGCCCATTTCAACTAACGAACAAACCCTCACGTCTCTCTCCTCCGGATCGGCAGGTATTAGAGGGATATGAGGCTGTTCGTCAATTTGTTGGCATTTGCGGCAATTTCCGACGACACAGCCATATTTCCTAAACGCATTTACGATTCTTTCAATCGTCGAATGCGAAGGAATAGGCCGATTTACGTACTCTACAGCAAATAAATCAGCGGTTGTTCGAAAGGAATTGCCGGCAAGATACCACGAAATAGAATTTGTACCTTCTCTGCGGTTGTATACACTGACATGATAGCTACCTTTACGTTTGCACAGCTAAATACGAATGACGGGCAATCTATTGCTCTCGATCATCGGACTTATGTATGCGCACGCGGAGTGGCATCGTACACACGTTGCCACATCGCATTACGTTCCATATGTATATTGTTGCGTATGGCCCGTAGCGGGCTGAACCAATCGGTATATATAATCTAACCCTATTTACCCGAAGGTGTAGGGTGTGAAATTGCATCCTATGAATCATGAATAAATTTACTCCACTCCTTTTTATTTCTCGCCATATTTCTTGCCTGTGACAAATTCATCCCTCTTTCTGTCAATATTTTTCCTACACTGTCGTCCCATGTTTTCCTAGGTCTTCCTTGGAGCCTCTTCTCATGTCTTGCTTCCCATGTTTGTTTAACTGGTCTTTCATTTCCCATCCTAGTTAAATGCCCAAACCATTTGAGTTGACGATCTTCGATTATTTTCAATACAGGTTCCACATTTAGTTGTTTTCTTATTTCTGTATTTCTTATTTTATCAATTCTGGTAACACCAGCTACTTTGCGGAGATATTTCATCTCCATGGCCTGTATTTTGCTCTTCATGGTCGGCGTTAGGCCCCAGGTACAGCCAAAAGTTAGTATTGGTACAAACACAGTTTTATATACTGTTAGTTTGGTCTTCTCTCTTTTTCCTATGAATGATTTTCTTAGGCTGTGGTACAGTTTAGAAGTATTTTCCAATCTTACATTTATTTCTATATCGTGGTAGCCTTTGTTGTTGATATTTACCCCTAAGTATTTAAACGTCTCAACTAGCTCTAATTTCTTCCCATTTAACGTGATATCTGCTTGCGAACTGCCTCTTCCTATTACCATTATTTTTGTTTTTTCCTCGTTAATTTTCATGTTGCTAGATTTCAATGATGTGTTCCAGGCTTCTAGGTTTCTCTGTAGGTCTCTTTCGCTCTTGCCAAATATTACCAGGTCATCTGCATTCACCCAAATATACTGGCTTCATATGTCGGTGTCCGATGTACATCTTTACTGTTTTTTCCCTTGTTTCTTTCATCGTGTCGTCTAGGACTAGATTGAAAAGCATCGGGCTTAGTACTCCTCCTTGTCTTAAACCACTATTTACTAGGAATTCTTGAGATTGCCTGTTATCCGTTCTTACATAATTCCTGTTCTCTTTATGTAAGCTCATTATTGCCACTACTAGATTCTTCTCCACATTTCTCTTTTCCAGGGTTGTTCGCACTTTGATCTCGGAATTCGATCGAAGGCTTTTTCCAGGTCTATAAAAGCCTGATACATTTCAATATTTCTTTCTATGGACTTTTCTGCGATTTGTTTGAGTGTAAAAATATGGTCGTTTATACTATGCCCCTTTCTAAACCCACTCTGCGACTGCTCTAGTTGTTGATCTGTTTGAATTACTAGTTTCTTTGTGAGAATTCGTTCGTAGACCTTGGACGGTATACTCAGTAATGTTATTCCTCTGTAATTTTTGCACTCAATACATACGAGGGTGAAAGTATAATATGTATAGATGGCACCGTTGCATTTTTATAAACTACGGTCTTTAGTTAGTTGTCTGTGATAGCCAGTTGAATCGCGTTTCTCACATAGTACACGTGGTACACACAATTGTGAGTGGAATTCTGGAATTGTCGCGCTATGATTTACTGATTTCAAGGTTGGTTTAAACGAAAAACAGTACGTTGAACGTTTGCAACTTGCGTTTGGGAACGGAGCCCCATCCAAAGCAACTGTTTCATTGGTTTCGAGAATTTAAAAGAGATCGGATTTCGCTTGGCGATGACAATCATCCGGGAAGGGCATGTTCTTCAGTAACTGCTGAAAAAGTGAAAAAGTTAATCGAAGAAGATTCGCGATGCACTTATGAAACGATTCAGACAACACTTGGCATTGGATCCGCAACAGTTAATACAATATACCACAGATGTTTGAGTTCATCAATACGTTAACACGCTTTACGAATTTCATACAAATGAAACAAATATGTATTACACATATCTGTATCTATACACATGAACATACACCTCGTATTTTCCAGCGTTCACTTCAGCCAAAGAAAGACACGTGGTTCTGTCATAATAGACGTCATCAGTTTGGCCAATGAAGTAAAATTTATTTGCTCGTCTCAAAGCTAAGTAGCTATATTTTGTCCTATCAGGTGACATCAGATAATTTAGTGACATCTGACGGACAAAAGAGACTACGCCGAAAATAGTGTTTTTCTCTCGACCAGCTATGCCGGTACAGAAGGGAAAAAAGGAGATAGATTATCTGGTGCCACCTGATAGGACAAACTTTACTTCACTACCTAAACTGACGAAGTCTATTAAGACAGAAACACGTGTCTTTGGCTGACGTGAACGTAGGAAAATACGAGGTGTATGTCCATGTGTACAGATACAGATATGCATAATACCATATGATCATATATTTCTACCCTCTAGAAGGCAATGACATTTTTCTTTTTTAAACTTAAGTTGGTACCATAATTTAAGTTAACTTATTTTGCAGCGTGTGTGTGATATAGGTTATTTTATACTGATGACAGATTAGGTTTTGTCATTTTGACAAATAATTACATACAAACGTTTCAGTTGAAAAAATAAAAAGTTTAATAATAAAAACAGCTACAATAAATGTTCAAAGTGAGCTCCTTCATTTTCTATGCATAGCGCAACTCTTCGTCTCATATTATTGAAGGCATTCCTTAAATTATGTGGTGTAATTTCCTCACAGACATTTCGGATAGCATTAGTAAGTTCTTCAATTGTATGTGGACGATTCGTAAATACTCTATTTTTTAGATGTGGATAAATGAAATAGTCCATAATTGTTAAATCCGAAGATCGTGGTGGAAAGTCTACTATTCGATTATCAAAGAATTCATGCAATAATTCCATCGTTTCTCTTGTCTTATGGGCTGTTGCATTATCTTGCTGGAAATATCCCTCGCGGAGCTCATCATCATGTAATTGATTTACAAATGGTAGCAATAAATTATTACGATATCGTTCTGCATTTATCGTATTATTAAAGAATATTGGACCAATAATCCGTCTACAAGAAACTGCGAGCCAAACGCCTATTTTTTGTGAATGCAAGGGTGTTTCAAGAATTTCATGTGGATTTTCACTAGACCAGATGCGCATTGTTTGTTTATTTATATATCCTGATAAATGAAACCATGCTTCATCGGACCAGAAGGATTTGTCAAGAACGTCATCGTTATTAATCGTACCTGAGAACCACTGACAGTAATTAACTCTGGTTACATGATCGATTGGTAAAAGCTCTTGCACGCAATGAAATTTGTATGGAAATTTTTGTAAGTCTTTTTTAAGGATTCTCTGGCAGGTCCCATATGACAGTTGTGTTGTGAAAGCTTACGAATCGATCTCTTAGGTGATTGATTTATTCGTCCCTCAACATCTGCTATATTTTCAACTGTCCGCTTTAGTGGTCTACCAGCACCTGGTTTTCGAGACACAGACCCTGTTTCACGGAATTTAACCACTGACTTTTGACTTTTTCACGGAATTTAACCACTGACTTTTGAATTAATTGCCGCGAACTGTCATATGTTGTTGGAAAATTTGGAAATTCTGCCCGAAATTCTTCTATACAAGGCTGCAAGGAGTACGACCATTCTCCATTTTCTAATTTTACACCATTCCTAAAGTATGATTCGATCAGAAAAACTTTATGATTTATTGTAAACATTTTTTTAAGTGTCAATTAATAAATACATTAATGACAGATGAGTTTTATTTATCAGAACATACACATAATGACAGATGTATTTTATTTGTCACTACCAACACGATATTTTCAAGAAATAATTTCATGGCTTGCTAGAGGGTAAATATAAATGATCATATTGTACATATCTGTTTCATTTTTAAGTTAATACAATGTTACACGATCATCTTCATATGAAAAAAAATTGTTACACGTTGGGTGCCACATAAATTCAATGACTTTCAAAAGGCAGAGTGTGTAAGGGCCGCTTGGGAAACGTTACAATTCTTAAATAAAGGGGGATATTGCATTATTTCTAAAATAGTAACAGGTAATGAAACATACATACCATTTTAAGATGTTCCCACTTGCTAGGAGAGTCGTGTATGAGTCCATGAAGACGCACCAACCCCAACGATGTCAAAAGCAGAGTTCTATGAAGAAAGTAATATACGCAGTTTTCTTTCGAAGTACAGATTTAGTAAAAGCAATTAAGCTTGAAGAACAACGTACAGTTACAGCGACCTGGTACATCACGAAATAGTTACTTGCTGGTTTTCATTCAATCAATATTCGCGGATTACTGTTACACCAGGACAATGCATCGTTACACACTGCACAACTGACTCGTGATTTTTTACGTACAAATAATGTAAAACTTGTCGAACATCTGCCTTATTCGTATGATTAGGCAATGTGTGACTTCTAGTTATTCTTCCACCTGAACAAGAGCTTACGTGGTCGACGTTTCGAGTCGGTAAACGAGATTGACGAAGCAATTCATCCATTTTTTGATAGTATTCCGAAAGATGACTGTCTGGTAGCTTTTTATTTGTGAAAGGTGCTATTACAAAAGTGCATTGATGCTAGTGGGGAGTGCTTTGAACATGAATAAATTCATTTTTCAATACAGACTTGTAGTTTTCTTGTATTTCAATAATTCCAGCGTGCCCCTCATATGTACATGCATCACAAAACAAAAATAAAAAAGCCGGTATGAAGAACCGGGAGCAAATAGCTAGAAAATAAACACAAGATACTCCTCAACTGTATGAAAAGAATGTGAAAAGAGAAGTTGCTTAACCCCCCTTGAAAATTCAATTACCTATGCTTAAAGTTTTTATCTCACTCGGATGTCGATTGTAATGCTTCAGACCTCAGTAATCGATACCTTGTTGTGTCAATTTAAGACGATGGTATGAGATCGCTAGCGCGTCTGTAAATTGTGTGCCGTATTCGTGGTGAACTGAATTTGTTACAAAACGGTGTTGATTCGCGTACTTCACACACTCCAAAATGTACACGCTTACAATGATAAGTATGTGCTCCCGGTTAAAGAAGTCCCTGCAACTGACCCCACTCTGCAAACTACACAACACCCTAACAGATACCCTTCGTCTGCAGTCCTAAAACGCGTTCTGTTCCATATAATTATGCCGTCCAATGCAGGACTGAAAATTCGACAAATTGAAGAAAAACGTCATAAGCTATCGTTTACTTCGCTAGGTGCTTCCATCTGACGGTACAACCGCGATAGCAGAAGCTGTATTAACGTATCTTTATTCTTTATCGGATAAACCGAATGCGTATATAACAAAATATCTAATTTGAAATACTTGAACAGGTAAAACCTCACCAAATTTTGTATAAAGCAAAAATTGTTTATATAAAATATTATTAAAAATTAGGTGTGTAGAACTCGATACAAGTTCATATAACACGTGTTTCATCTTACTACAGAATCATCGGTACGCCTCACTGAAGAGATACGTTTTTTTGTGAGATTTTACCTACTCAAGTATGTTCCAAAGTATTTTGTTATACAGGCTGATTCATTTTCGGCCCTCACCACGGGGATCTCTCTTATTATTGGAGATAGAGTATAGGTTTAAATTTTGTGTTTGTTATAAACCCGTAAAGAAAATAGGCCTGTGACAAATGACCTTCGTTATTTAAAAAAAAAACGCGAAAACCACATTTTCTTTTACCTGTAGCACCGACATTTGGCCTTGTAGAGAAAAAATAAAAACACATCCTTGTGGCCATTTCTAAACCTCTATCCAGTGGTGTACTCTAAATTTTTGTACGACGTTTCGTTTCTTTCTGGCCATCATCAACTATCTAATTTCTCATAGGCGCCATATTGGATTTAGACATCTTCAGAAAGAGTTTTTTTTTCTGATTTCAACCATGTACCACATGCTGACTAAAGTTTTTGACATTAGGTTTTATTTGAAAGAATAAATTATAAGATTAAATAAGGTAGCCTTTGGAATTTCAATCTGTCAAACATTTCTTTATTGTTCATTAATAATACAAAAATGTCATACACTAACGAAGAGAAACGAGATATGATAAGTATTTTTTAGTCTTCGAAACGAAATTCAACAGTAGCGAGTACAAGATAACAAAAACATTAATAAAAATACATAGAAAAGTAAACAATAAACAATTACAGTAAATGTTCAATTATCTGGCCATCTTCGGTAATGCACAATTGGGCACGCCTTCTGGCATTTTGTACTGGCCTTTGTATAGTTCTTCTAGGAACTGCATCGAAGGCATTCTGAAGTCTGTCTCGTAATCCTTCAATGTTTTGTGGCGCATCTACTTTATAAATATTATTTTTAACATATCCCCATAAAAAAAAATCTAGCGGACTTAAATCAGGTGATCTCGCAGGCCATTCAACAATTCCCCTATTTCCAATCCAACGGTTTGCAAACTCTTGATTTAAGAAATTTCTAACAACAGCTGCATTGTGTGCTGGTGCGCCATATTGTTGCCACCATAAATATTGTAATTGATTTAATGGGATATTGTCGTCAAGATAGTCAGATACGTATGTACGTAAAATGTTTAAATATCTTTCTCCATTTAAATGTTCTTCATACATAACTGGTCCTAAGAGACGATTTGCCAAAATACCCATCCAAACGTTTATTCCAAAACGATGTTGTGGTCTTCTAACCCTGTTTTGTCGGGGATTTTGTACTGCCCAATAGTGCTCCGTATTTCTGTTGAACATTCCAGAATTTGTAAATTTTGTTTCATCTGACCAGATGATTTTGCTTAAAAAATTTTCGTCATTTTCTATCCTTCCCATTAACCAATTACAATATTCTAGCCTTCTCAAATTATCTCCAGGCAGTAAAGAGTGACTAACATGGATCCTGTATGGTTTAAGCCTATTTTTATGTAAAGTTCTCCAAACTCTGGACTGGCACAAATTTAATTCTGGCGCTACTTCGCGTGTAGAAATTGATGGATTATTATTTATCTATAAAAATACAAGATTAACATGAAATTTGAAAACACGCTTTTAATTTACCATTTGCAAAATATCTTGTCGATTTTCATTTAAATTCCTGTTGTCTTGACCATTACGCGGCTTAGTAAACGATCCATTCTCGACCAAATTTCTGTCGAGATCTAGAAAAATGGTACGATGAGGCTGTTGTCGTTCTGGATATAATTGTAGATATCTTGTACTCGCTACTGTTGAATTTCGGTTCGAAGAATAAAAAATACTTATCATATTTCGTTTCTCTTCGTTAGTGTATGACATTTTTGTATTATTAATGAATAATAAATGAAATGTTTGACAGATTGAAATTCCATGGCTACCTTATTTAATCTTATAATTTATTCTTTCAAATAAAACCTAATGTCAAAAACTTTAGTCAGCATGTGGTACATGGTTGAAATCAGAAAAAAAACTGTCTGAAGATGTCTAAATCCAATATGGCGCCTATAAGAAATTAGATAGTTGATGATGGCCAGAAAGAAACGAAACGTCGTATAAAAATTTAGAGTACACCACTGGATAGAGGTTTAGAAATGGCCACAAGGATGTGTTTTTATTTTATCTCTACAAGGCCAAATGTCGGTGCTACAGGTAAAAGAAGAAAATGGGGTTTTCGCGTTTTTTTTTTAAATAACGAAGGTCATTTGTCACAGGCCTATTTTCTTTACGGGTTTATAACAAACACAAAATTTAACAACTTTGCCAAATTTAAACCTATACTCTATCTCCAATAATAAGCGAGATCCCCATGGTGAAGGCCGAAAATGAATCAGCCTGTATACGCATTCAGCTTGTCCGATAAAGAGTGAAGACACGTTAATACAGCTTCTGCAATCGCGGTTGTACCGTCAGATGGAAGCACCTAGCTTAGTTCTGCATTTGTTATTGAGACAGTGTTAGTTGTTTCGGCGTTCGTTAATGAGCAGCGCTGAATGTTCTTCTACACGCTGTCTTAATAACTTCTGTAATATAGCAAGGTTGTTGTTTTGTAAAACGTATCTTAACTTATGCATCTTTGGGTTAAGAAAGTATGTATCACTACATTGTTTTAAACATTTATTTTCACACAGAAATGAAAACTTGTTATGAACATTAACGTCTTATTAGTATTATTTTTATTACAAATGTATTTCTCTTAATTTACAGGCGAAAGGTCTTGTAAATACCGTAGTGAGAGAAGATTTGAAAGCTGAGATGAAAAGAAACTCTGAAATATTTTCCGCAAATCTGAACCTACAACCAAGTGATACGGCTTTGTTTATTAACGGTCTTTTTTACGATATGGACTTGGTGGACATTTACGGTATTTTGGACATTTTACGACAGGAATTGAAAACAATGGAAGGTTTGCACGACATAGGGATCAGCAACGACAGGCTATCTTCGTTGCTCGCTCTGGACTTCGGGGAATCCTCTAATTCTCAGGAATTCGCGATGGATATCAGAGATTCAGCCATAAACTGGATCAACGATATAGAGAACGATTCGCGATATCGTCGATGGTCGATGAATTTAATGGAACTTCTACGACCAACCTTTCCCGGTATGTTGAGGCAAGTCCGAAGAAATATGTTTAATTTGGTAAGTAATTATCGTACAGACCACATAATAATGATAAATTACTTAAAAACACAAAAGAATTAATAATAAATATCGGGTTTTCCAAAAATTATTCACTTGCTTTAAGTTGTTCTCATTATTCTATTTGCTTTAGTGCATTATACGGTGAATTATGCATATGCAGATGATATGGTATTAATTGCAAAACGATTTCTACCTAGTCTCCATAGAAAAGTGTGGCTTGGTGAAGTTAACATTAACTGGTGGTAACATTAACTACACCAAGCCACACATTTCAATGGAGACCCGGTAGAAATCGTTAGTGTCGTTGGGACGTTTTAATGTATTATTCAATCTAGTTCAGAACGTTGCGCAATAAGATTACTTTTGCAAAACTCTTTTAACTTAAGTAAGTTTACCAGATATGAGCTCCTACCAAAACTTTTGGATCAGTTTTTCACTAACAAGTCGCCAGGAGTTCCACAAGAGAGGAATCCTTTAACTGCCAACTACATTGTATATGCGGAAGTGTAGTTAAATCTGCTGCGATCTTCGTGTGTTAGCTTTACTGTGTCTCACGTTTGACAATGTTATTACTTCCCACTGAAGATGACAATTTTGTTGTCGAAGTACATATTTAGTATACGAACACAAGGGTTGTTGCTATTTACGTATCCGGAATAACAAACAAAATATTTCAAAGTATTATCCGTGATGCATATGTTTGAACTAATTTTCACAGCAGTTTCTCCATTTCGTTTGAGATATCTCCAAAAGATGCATTTTGAACGCATCAACCGCTTCTCCTGGCGTAGAAAATCATTCACCACATAGTTTAGTCTTCACGTACGGGAACAATAAGAAAATCATTAGGTGTCAAATCGGGGCTGTAGGACTATTCTCTAGTGGCACTGTATGCCCATCTTTCTCTAAAAAACACGCCAATTTGCCAATTTGCTGTGAACTTGGTCTTCGGCGAATAACTTTTAGTAGGGTTTAGTTGATTTTGGAACACCCCTATCATCGACTCCTGTTTGCTTTCTGGCTCATACGCATAGATCCAAGATTCGTCATCTGCGTAGACGAAATACACGCGATTTGACGCACTGCGGTTCTATTTTTTGGGCATTTCTTGCACCGATCGACGCGAGTCTTTTTTGAGAGATTGTCAAATGGTACGAGATCTAACGCGAATAAATCTTTTTCACGGCTGAATGTTCACGCAATATCTTACTGAAGTTCGAATCACCGGGAAATGCCTTAAATTGCATTAAGAACAGATATATCAGTCCCTTAATAGCTCAAGGGTTAAGAGCGTGGTCCGGTAAACCAAAGGACATAGGTTCGAATCCTGCATCAAGGCGAATTTTTTTTTTCAGTAAAAAAATTGAATAATTAGCGTCGTATATGTAGAAAGCATTTATTTCAATACTGAAAATGTTTAAATAATAAATGGTGGTATTGGTGATGCATCAAATAACTATATGACAACTTATTAACTACAAGAAAACACAACAACTTTGTCCTTAAAGTTTTCATTTAATATTTACATAAGAAATTGAGCGATTTGAAATGTATTAAAGTAATTACATATATAAAAGTAGCAATATATACAAGTACGATGAACAAGTAACTAAAAATTGATATGCAAAAATTACTCTGGAAAGAAATTTTTAATCCCAGATTAAACATTATTTAATCTAAATAAAATAGTGTAATTCATATTTTATAATTATCACACCGTATAGGTTACGTATTATAATTTAGTATTATTAATCTAAATAAGATAGTTACGTATTATATTTAGCAATTAAATAATTCACAAAGACAAGTCAGGTATTTAATCGAACCTAGATTAGTATACTGCTGATGCATAAATAAACATAGGTCAGGTATTTAAAAGAAACCAGTTCAATATCGTTATCGCATAAATATGATGAAGTGCAAGAATTGTGAGGTCATCAAAATGCATTATAAGCATCTGTATAAACACCGTAATTAAAGTAGGTTATATCAGCGATACCACAACAAATATTAAATGTCATCGATATTCAATTACGCTTAATTAATGTATAAAATTAAAATGTTTAGAACTGTTGGAATTAAAATTGTAAATAACATTTGTATATATACCATAAATTTTGTTAAATAAATCATTAAGGAATGTACTGTTATTTAATCACCTATTCATAGACCTTCGAGTCTATTCAGAAATTAATTAATTAAATTAGTGTGAATACAAGTAAAATAAAATAATTTCTGCATTGAACAATACAGAGTTACCTTAGAAACGTAGACACGTAAAGCACCTTCATGGGGGTACTTCAACAGTACGCAGAATTAGCTCTTACGAAGAATCGACGATTACGGTATGGCAGTTGGACTAAGAGAAAGGATGAGTTTGGTATAAGAGAACACTCGTTGTCGAAAGGTTTTTGGTTTTATGACCCAGAGTTGAGAAGGGGACGAAGCTGACGATGTTTTGAATTAAGACCTAATTAAAAGCGCGTGCTAAGAGTTGCGATATCGATGACATAAATATCATTAAAATATTCCTTGTGAGACTAGCTTTAAAATGATATGCGAAATGATATAATTATGAAGACGTACGTAATTAATTAAATAACTTAAGTTTAAAAACGAAATGTAAAACATTTGTAATACAATTTTAAATTAATTAAAACATTCTTATATATGCCAAGTGTAACAAATTCTATATCAGTATCTTCATTGATTTACTTCCGTAGTAACAATGATCAATTTTCAGGTTCTCGTAATAAATCCAACCGATCCACAAATTAGAGGTGTTTTAAAGTTGGTAGAATCTTTCGTCGTCCATAGCGCTCCATTAAGAGTAGGTTTAGTTCTGAGTGTGAATTCGTCTTCAAGTATAACTGGTTTGGATGACGTTGGTGTCGCTATTTTATGCGGATTTAATTACATAACCCAGAATAAAGACGCTGTAACGGCATTAAGTTTCTTGCATCAAGTAAGTAGTACAACTTGTTATCGTACTCGTTTTTTTTAAAGCGATTAATGTGAGTTATTTATAAACAACATTATAGCGAAAATGTTTAATAATTGATTTAAGCTTATAAGAAAGTTACTTTACTTGATTCCCTATGACAAAAATTATCACATTCTAGGCTGGTTATTAAAATTAGAATTAGATTAGTTAATTATTTAAAAAAGAAATATTTCAGGAAAGCTCCCAATGTGTAAAAAATCTCCTCCTGATTATGTTGCTTAAGCTTTTTACAATAACTGAAGCTTTAGGAGAACATATAAAGTTGCTGAAATCTTGCCGAATTAAACAATTTCCTTCTTAATTTAACAACGTGATTAACAAGCATTATCAATTGTTGGCTTGCGAACTTGATTAAATAAATTGTTCTTTAACTTGGTAAAATTTCAATAACTTTTTACATTCTCCTGAAGAAGCATTAAATTATTGCAAAAACTTTAACATCAGAGAAGAGTTAATTTTTTTCCTCAAGATATTTTTTAATTCACAAATTATTAAACTTGATCTTTCCCTTTATCATGAAAGAGTTAAAAAATTAAAGAAAATCAAACATTTATCTTTATTTTCTACTAAACTACTCAAAAATGAATAAGGAATTTTTACTTTTTTGTATTTTTTAGATAGTATGGGTAAATATTTGTAGTGTATTATATTAGATACATAATTGTACACAACAATTTAAAATTTTCATGTATATTTATTCAGAAAAATCGATAGATTACTAAGAAATGATCAAAAATGAAATAAGCAACATTTTTAACAATAGCTAAATTAAACATTTTTCTGTAACAATTCTAAAATCGTGTATAATGGCCACGGACATCTCTCACAGCTGTACATCTTCGGGGCATACTCATAATGCAATTATTAATGTGTTTTTGTGACATTCTTCTCCAACACAGCGGTAAAATTTCACGCAAGTGTTGCACGTTAACTGGGGGTGGATTATGTTCGTTGAGCTGTTCTTGAAGTCTGTCCCAAATGTGCTCAATTGGATTCAAGTCGGGAAACGTTGGTGGTAAAGGTAGATGGTTAATATGGAGGTCATTTATTGCTTGCATTACAATTTGTGCACGATGAGGTCTTGCATTATCATCAATAAAAACCATGTTTTCATCCACAGCCTCACGAAAGTCGGCCACATATTGCTGAATAATGTCATCTCTGTATATGTGTCCATTGACATTGTTTTCAAAGAGATGGAAGTTCGTACGTCCATTCTAACTAATGCCCGCCCACACCATGATACCACCGCCGCCAAAAGGCACCACAGATTTTGTAAACTCGCGTCTATAACGGTCTCCTCGAGTTCTCCAGACCCTTACTCTACGATTATCACTAAATAAGCAGAATCTGGATTCATCGGTGTATAAACCATGCTCCCATTGAAAATTTTCTGGTAGTCCTTGGTTAACCCAAGTTCTTCTAGCCATTCTATTGGCATTAGTTAATTTTGGACGTCTCACAGGCCTGCAGCTATGAAGATCCATTTTCCTCAGACGGTTTCTGATGGTTTGATCCGAAACTCTAATTCCAGTGGCGGCACGTAACTGTGTTTGCAACCATACAGCACTTCTAAACGGATTCATCCTTGTCTGAATTCGTATGTAGCGGTCTTGTCTCTGATTTGTTTTCCTCTCAGATCCACTACCGGTTCTTCTCCTTGCAGATCCTATCTGTTGGAATCTTGTTAGAACCCTACTAACAACACTTGGAGACACATTAAAAATTGCGGCAATTTCTGCTCCAGATTGCCCTCGCTGATGCAATAACGCAATTAAATCAAAAGTTTCTTTATTTAAATGACGTCTTGGCATCGTGAAAATGTGAAATGACGTTTAAAATGAATAATACTTGTCAAAAAATGCGATTTTTATAATTTTGTATTCTAAATTAATTTAAGGTTAAAATACAATATTCAATATTTTATCACACAGAAAAGACATTTACCAAATAAAATGTCCACAAACGACTGTGGGCCTTCTAATTTATCTATAGTTTGAGAAAATACGTTAAATTTAATCGAATTAATTAGATCTGTTAAAAAAGGATCTAATTCCCTATTCATTTTTGAGTAGTTTATTTACCGCAACTCTGCCATGAAATTACATATCTCATCAAGGTGACTGAAGTGCATTTTTATGGCAACAAACCAACTCGAAAAATTTCATTAAAAACTGTTTTAAGAAAACATAAAAAGGAGGGTAAAAAAAGTCATACTATTAAATATAAGCAACACAGTTATAGCTAAAAACCAAAAATAAATTTTCCATTTGCTAGATATTAGGTTCGCTGGAAGACGTAACTGTAGAAGACATAAAATCATATTTACGCAGAAAATTCGATGACGACCCCATAGATATTTTAGGAGAGGATTCAGACTATGATTTCGGAAGGAAACTGTCCGAGGATTTCATACAAAGATCGGGGTTGAGAACGTTACCGCAAGCTATGATTAACGGAATCCCATTGCCGAGCTCTCAAATCACCGTAGACGATTTCGAAGAGGCCGTTTTACAGGAAGTCGTTTCACAAACGCCAACGTTCCAGAAAGCCATCTATCGGGGTAAACTTCAAGACAAAGATGACATCTTCGAGTATATAATGACGCAACCGAACGTGATGCCCAGACTGAACGAGCGAATTCTGAACAAGGATAATCTCGTGAACCTGGATTTGTCCGGCACGGCAACATCCGCCATGGACATTCACAATTTGATTAAGTTATCGCCGAGGGACATGACGGCCACTGCTTTGACGAATTTGAAATATTTCACTGTTCCAAAAAAGAGTAAATATTATTCGATAACTTATTGGATTGTGGGTGATTTGAATGATAAGAAGACAAGGGAGTTATTGTTAGCTGCTTTGACACATTTGGTAAGTTACTTGGTCATTTTATAGTTATTTTTCTCCACATTCCAGAGTCCTACTCAGTACAAGTTAATATGTACAAATGTTTTCGATATACATCGCGTTTTGTAAAAAAGGGCGTGTCCGTAATAAATTATAACTCAGCGATAGATAAAAACCACATCTAAAATGGATGGAATCAGCAAAAAGCTTGCACCATTAGATAAGTTTCTACATCTGGGAAAGATCGTTCGACATCTACGGATGTAACACACACATAATTAAAATAATCTTTATAAATAGATAGCGGATTTGTAGATGTATCATCACAAATTTGTCTTCTAGTGAAAGCAATACTTTTATTCAAAACACTATCGAACTTTTGAACAACGCAAACGTTTTTTGTGTCGTCTATATTGTGCAGTAATGTTTTCACTTCGTCCACTATTTGTACCGACTCTACTAATAACAACCGAGTATTTTGCAATTTTTCAATAGCGCAGGCCGGCATATACAACCTGCATGCGATGAACCTGCTTACTTTCAAATTCGCAATCTTTTGAAACTGGGTGCGTCTCGTAAAAAAAACTTTTCGCAAACATCTCTTACAATTAGTAATTTCTTTGTTAGTACTTAAATTTTATCGGACTGTATATATTAACAAAAATGGTAAGTTGTAGTTTCATACGAACACGTGTTCTTTATGAAACCCGATATGTTTTGAAAACGTTCGTACGTATACAAGCTGTCCCGTATCGTTATGTTGAAATTTTAGGAGTGTAAAGTAGACTTCATTTCAAGTAACAAAAAACGCAAAACTTGTATATCCATTTTTATTTGTTTCAAAGTTACAGATCTATGAATGTGATTGTCAGATCATGAAAAAAAATGTAGTCCTAAAGTCAATACAAACTGATTTTATTTAAAAAAAGTTATACGATTCAATAACAGGCCTGTGATTGTTAACGTCGCATAATAAAATGTTATCCTAAAATAAATAAACACGTGTTAGAGATATATTAAAAAGGAGTACTGGAAATTCATTTATGATAAAGAAGGTTCTTATTTATTTCGTAAGTGCTGAACCATGAATATCATACAATAAATAAATGTTCAGATGACTGTTAACGTTGCATGTTTTAATAAAGGATTACATTACGTTTCAGTTCATACAACAGCTTATTAGTGAGTGGACACGTTTTCTTTATTCAAAATGCCTTACCGATTTTCTTCTCAAGAGTATGCGGACATGCATTTTGTGTATGGCTACTGTAACGGCAGTGTACGTCAAGCAGTTATTGAATACCGACATCGGTTTCCCGATAGGCTCATTCCTCATTACATAACGTTTCTGGAAGTACACAGACAATTTCGGGAATGCGGACTGCGTGATTATCTTTTCGATCGAGGAGTAAATTTGCCAGCAGACTTAGAGGAAGAAGCAGTAGCTATTGTTACAAGGGATCCAACTCTCAGTGTACGTCGAATCGCTAGACAACTAGGAGTGCCACGAACGACAGTTTGACGAATTTTAAAACGTGAGGACTTACATCCATATCACTATCGCAGGAGACACGGTTTGCTTGAGGCAGACCACTGTGCTCGTTTAGTTTATTTTACCTGGATATTAAGACAGTCACGGCTTCATTTTAATTTCTGCAGAACAGTTCTCTGGACAGATGAATCTACGTTCACGAAAAGTGGTGTTACAATTCTAAGAAACCTGCACAGGTGGTCATCAGAAAATCCCAAAGCTATACGCCCATCTAAATTTCAACATGAATTTTCTATTAACGTTTGGGCGGCCCTAATCGATGACTTGTTGATTGGTCCTGTCGTTCTTCTTGGGAGGTTAAATGCGGACAATTACCTTCAATTTCTTATTGACGAACTGCCAGGTCTTTTAGAGGATGTCCCACTGAATGTTCGACGAGACATGTGTTTCACATGGATGGGCCACAACCACATTTCGGAATTGCTGTCCGAAATTGGGTTAACGTCAATTATCCAAGATGGATTGGTCGAGGTGGTCCTGTTGCATGGCCACCCAGATCATCCGATCTTAATCCCCTTGACTTTTATTTATAGGGGTACATGAAAAATTTAGTCTACGCGCAAGTTTCAAACACAAGAGAAGAGTTGTTGGATCGTATTCACCTGCTGCCGAGCAAAGCCAACAAAACAAGTATGAAATTCGGATAACTACTTCTTCTGTTGGCTTACAGGCACAAGCCTGCATTCAACAAGGAGGTGGACATTTAGAAAATATTATTAATTGAACTTTTTTAAATAAAATCAGTTTTTATTGACTTTAGGATTACATATTTTTTCATGATCTTACAATCACATTCATAGATCTGTAACTTTGAAACAAATAAAATTGGATATACAATTTTTGCGATTTTGTTACTTGAAATGAAGTCTACTTTACACTCCTAAAATTTGAACATAACGATACACGGGACACTTGTATATTTAATAGTGTGGTATTTTATTAATGTTGTATTCTAGACATTACATTCCTTATAAGATTGTACAGGAATTTATGGCACGAGGGTAGCACCAATTATTTCTGCAAACTAATAAAACAAAATGTTGTAGTCAAAAATTATTTTTATTATTGTTTTTCAAAATATTCGCCCTTAAACTCAATGCATTTCGACATTCGATAAAACTAGTTATCATAGCATAAATTCCACTCTTCTTGAGTTACTTGAGATATTGGTTTTTTAAGCTATTCACTTTATCCTTTAGTCTTGGAAATAGAATGAAATCTGAAGGTGCCAGGTCCGGACTATATGGCGGATGATCTAGTAAATTTAATCCGGAAGCAAAAAGTTATTTGTTTGATGCGCAGTGTGACTTGAAGCATTGTCGTGATGAAGGACAATCTTCGACCTAGGGCTTTGTTAATGAGCCTTTTGAACAATATTTGGCAGACATACCGTCGTGTACCATTCTGTGGTAACCGTACGTTTATTTTCAAGCACAACTGTTGTGATAGGCTCTGATTTTGAGAAGAAACTGGCTACCATTTTCTTTCCAACACGAGATTTTTTCACTTTGACTGGATTAAGTTCTGTTGGAAACACCCATTGAGCCGACTGCTGTTTTGATTCAAATGCATATATTCATCACCAGTAATGATGTTGTAAACTGCTTTAGACCTACCTTCATCATATTTCTTAAGCGTTTCTTTTTGCACCATTCCACTCGGTAATGTTTTTGTTCCTGTGTTAAATTATGAGGTATCCAACGACAATAGAGTTTCCTCGCCTCCAAATTATTATGTAAAATCTTGTTTGTTGCAGTCATGCCAATACCCAAGATGCTCTTAATCTCCTATACGTGACTCGTTGTTGTCTTGAATCATTCTTCGTACGGCGTCTACATTTGTTTCAGTAACGGCTGAGATTGGCCTTCCTTCGCGAAAATCGTCACCAAGTGAAACCCTTTGAAATTTAAATTCGTTATACCAGTTGTAAACACTCCTCTGAGAAGGAGTTTCATCACCAAATACAGCAGGAAGTCTTGAAACACTTTGTTTTGGAATTAAAGAACTTTTAAACTCATGGCTCTAAAATTTTCTCTCGTTAAATGCATTTTTACTGCAGACCACTCGGTTTGAAATTAGCTTGCAAAATAACTGTTGCAGTTATCAACACTAAATTCGAAATGTCAAAATAGAAAACATTTGTTTCATAGCATGTTTGATTTCTTTGATTCAATAGAAATATTGGCTTGCAGAAATAATCGGTGCAACCTCGTATGTCTGTCACTTATTGAAAAATTGCTTTGCTATATTGTTAAATCCTTGTCTCAAGTCTATAAATACTATTTTAAGAAGAAAAAATCCAATTTAATATGGCAATGAATAAATCAGCAATTAAGCTTGCATCTAACGCTAATTTAATCCCAAATTGTACAAATATAATATAAAATAATTTTTCAGAAAAATAGTGGAGATGTTAGAATCTCATTTCTTCCCAACGTTAACGGCGATCAAGACAATACAATTAATAAATTAGTCTTAGCAGCTTTAAACGAGATGTCTTCTGATAAGTCTTTAAGTTACGTCATGTCAATACTCAAACAAGAAGATGAAAATTATGACATACCTGTAAGTTTTTGTTTATTTTAGCATCGTCTTTTAACGTCTCCGTTTTAAAACGATAATGCGTACAAGTATTAATATTTTCAGTCAGAATTAAAAACCAAGATTGAACCTCAAGATTTATCATTAAAGATGTTAAGAGTTTATTGTCAACGGGTGCTTTCGTTTAAAGTCAAAGAAAGAGGTGTTATCGCTAATGGAAGAGTTCTCGGACCGTTTTTGGATGACGAAGACTTCACCATTGACGACTTTTCTTTACTGGAGCAATTTACAGAAGCAACTTATTTGAAAAAATTAAGAGGTGCTCTGGATAAATCTGATGAAGAGGATGAAGGTAAGTCTATATATTTCACTAACTAAGATATACATTGCCATTCACTGAAATTCGAAAAAAGACTAAACTACATTGTCTTTCGTTATTATTTTAGTTCTATCAACGAATGCTTTCTTGAAAGTGATATCCCTCTTGGTGGGCAGAACCCAAACCAGAACCCGTTTCGACATAACATTTTCCGATGACAAATATTCAGTATTATCATTCCCCGCAGCTCATTCTGATAAGGCCGCCTTCGATATTGTCGCCGTCGTTGATCCAGTGTCGAGAGGAGCACAAAAGATAGGTCCAATTCTTCAAGTGCTGCAGGAAGTTCTTAATTGCAATGTGAGGGTTTTCTTGAACTGCATCGAAAAGAACAGTGATATGCCTGTCAAGAGGTGAGAAAATAAATACATTTGTCTATCTTTAATTAGCAGTACAATAATTTATTGTAAATACCGGTTGCTATAAGAATTAACTGCAAGTTAAAAGTAGCTGAACATTAAAAAACGTTAAACAATTAATTTATTTGATTCTATTTAAATTAGCCTAACTCTCTCTTTTCTTCTGAAGCTTTAGGAGTGACTAGACACTTGAGCACAATCTAGACACTTGAGCACAATACTCTTTGTATCACCTCTAATATATCTCTCAATTCCACTCTGTTAGTCCTGTTCTCGATAAAAGTTGCTATCCTCATGGGAAATATGAGTATTCTTGAAGGATCTTCACCGAAATGTGTCTGTCTGAGTCCCTTCAGTGCATCACAAATACATATTACATGAAGGCTGGTGTCCTCTTGTTTTTCACATCTCCTGCACTAAGGTTCTTTAACCAAGCCCATGCTATAAGAGGTGTGGCAATTAGGTTCCGGGAATTTAGTCATAACTCGGGAACTGGCAACACTGGATCGTTCATAAATATATGTCTTGGAAGAAGGGATCGTATTTTAGTTCCATTCGAAGTTTGAAGTGGATAGCACGTTTGATTTGCGTTTTATGTGTTTTTCGAAAGTAACTTTTTTAGTGGCGTCGTAAAAATGAGTCTCACATTACAAGCAATGTGTTGTGATCCAATTTTTAGTGAAATCTAGCGAAAAACCCTGGGAAATCATTCGAAAATTGAAGGCGGTGTACGGAGACGAGTGCATATCGAAAATGCGCGCGTATGAATGGGCGAAGCGATTTGAGGAGGGGCGTAAATCTGTAGATGACGATCCGCCTGAAGGAGCTTCCGTCACTTCTAGTACCGACGCGAATGTCGTTCGTCTGCTCACGCTGATCACGTCTGACCGGCGCGTAAGCATTTGTGAGTTATCTGACGAGTATAACATCAACAAAGAAACCGTTCGCAAGATGTTACACGAGAATTTAAACATGCGAAAGATTTGTGCGAAGATGGTGCCAAAACTGCTCACCCATCAACAGAAACACATGCGAATATCTATCTGCGAGAATTTGTTGTCCCACATTCAGAGCGACGGCAGAGATTAGATGAGTCGTGTAGTCACTGGAGATGAGATCTGGATATTTGAGTATGACCCCGAGACCCATAAACAAAGTCAGCAGTGGGTGGTAAAGGGTGAGGAGCGGTCCAAGAAAGCGAAGATGTCCAAGTCGCGACTGAAGGTAATGTTGATATGTTTTTTCGATATCCACGGCTTCATCGTGAATGTGTTCCTACCGGTCAGACAGTGACTCGACAGTTCTATGTTGGCATTCTGGAGCAGCTGCGGACACGCATTTTCCGCGTGCGGCCCGAATTCGCCATGACAACGCCGATTTATTCCTCGTTCATTGTGCAAGAGTTTTTGACGAAAAAAAGGCATTCCAACGTTGCCATACCCAGCCTATATATAGCCCCGATATCGCCCCCCTGCGACTCTTTCTTATTCCCCAAGATGAAGTCGCATCTCAAAGGAACTAATCATGGCGGCGTACTGGAGGTCAAGGAAGCTGTAACCGCGGTGCTGAACGGGTTAACTTCGGAGGATTACCAAGGATGCTTCCAATCGTGGGAACAACGTTGGAATCGTCATTTTGAGTTAGAGCGAGACTATTGTGACGGTCGATAATAAAATTTTGCTCGTAGCTTACTTTGCTTGCGTTTGATTGAGGAATTCCCGAAACTTAATTACAACACCTCGTATAGGCGCTTCCTTAAAGGATAATGTCCAGTTATCCAGCCGGTGATAGTTTTAGTTTTTTTTTTCGTTGCTTCTAATTACGCTGGCATCCAGCTCTCCTAGTAGTGTCTTAGTATGGAGTTAACCATTTGTTAGCCTCTATTTCTTTTTATTCTCTTTCTAGTTAAAGCCAAATCTTCTTTCGACCGAAATCCTTAGCAATTATATATACAGGGTTTGGCCGTATAAAGTTCCTCTTTTTTGCCCTCATTTGTCACTTCATCAGCCATCTTATTATCTTTAATCTCCTCTTGGCACCCATATTAAGGACACAGGATTGTCTTGTAGTAGTTTGTTACAATCTTCAAGCGGATTCGAACTGGTAATTTAGTTCATAAAAGCTTTAATAGTCGCCTTACTATACAGTCATTATGTTGATCCTTCTATTTGCGCAGCCACTTTTTCGAATTTCCTCGGCACAGGCTGCACCTGCAAACAACTCAGCCTGAAAAACCGTCTTGTATTTCCCCAGACTCAGTTATCTTCTTTCTAGGTTACATTCCACAAACTACTGTGTCTAGGTACCGGAGCCTCAATCGCTGGAGCGACTCTTTGCCTGTTCCCTGGTCGGTATTCAGCTTAATCGTAATCATAATCTTGGGTGCTATACTGTCCGACGGAATTTGCAATACTAGCTCCTACTAGTACAGTTTCCGTGATATCTGTATAGCCCCCAACTACATTACTGGAGTACCATAGACTATTAGCTTTCAGTCTCGCCATCGCAGGTATGGCCTCCGTTTTCACAAGTAGTTCCAGCGGAAAGAGATCCACAGTGGCTTCCATATATTGACTCTATGAATACTTATTTAAGGTTTTCATAAAATGTGGTTTGCAAATTTAAGAAATTATCAATGAAATAATATGAATCTATTAGCGTTAACCTTCTAGTTCTTTTATCAATTTAAGGTCAATCAACTTAATTTGCTTTAGCTTTTACTGTGTGATTTTAATCTTTTCCTTGTAACTTTGTAACATATTTTTATTTTAGTTTCGTATTTTAGTTATCATAATTACCTGCTAAGTTGACTTACTTATAGATAAATTTTCAGTTTTTATCGCTTTGTGCTCGAACCAGAAGTCCAATTTAGCGAAGATGGTAGACAAAATGCAGGGCCAATCGCGAAATTTTCCAACATGCCCACATCTCCTCTATTAACTCAGAATATGCATGTACCTGAGAATTGGTTGGTCGAAGTTATCAGATCTGTTTACGATTTGGATAATATACGATTAGAAAATGTTGATAGTAACGTGCACAGGTTCGTTTAAGATTGTAAAGCAATATGCAAAAATATATTTATATTCACTTCTAGCGAATATGAATTGGAACATTTATTAGTGGAAGGTCATTGCTTCGAATCGGTAACAAGCAGTCCACCGCGTGGCTTACAAATAACGTTGGGAACAAACCACAAACCAGTCATAGTTGACACCATTGTCATGGCCAATCTAGGTTATTTCCAATTGAAAGCGAATCCAGGCGCTTGGATTTTAAGACTTAGACAGGGTAGAAGTGCTGACATCTACGATATCGCCAGGTAAGCTAGTTAACTCGGCGAAACAACTGATACCATTATTTATTTAATGTGATCTCAAACTAGCCACGAAGGCACCGATACGCCTCATAATTCATCCGATATTAAAGTATTGATATCATCCTTGCGATCACACATAGTCAAGCTGAAAGTTTCGAAAAAACCCGATATGATGCACATGGATCTTCTGTCAGAAGAGGAGCCCAGTGTAGGTCTATGGAATTCGATCACCAGGTAAGGTTTATAAAACCATTTAAACGCACGTTATTTAGACAAGTTTTGTTTTTGCATGCGCGCAGTTATTTTACAGAAGAAAGGTAATTGCTATTATCATTTATTTTTCGTAGATTTGTTGTGTTATTTGTCCAATGTAGATTATATTATTTAATATATGCATTGTAATCAATCTCAACTGTGAGAGTCGTATGTAAAGATAGTCACTTGTTTTCACAGTATTAATGCTACAGATTCATTCATTCACTGACAAGTACATACTCCTTTCGTATCTAACAATTCGTCGGTGATGTTTCGTTTTTTTTTTTACTGTTGCACAGAAGTTCGTTCACGCGCAATTGCGATGTCTGCTATAGTTAGGCAATTTAGCTTCGTATTCGAAGTTAAAAATCAGTTACAAAATTAGTTTTTTTAGCTTATTTTCACTTTTTTACCTTAGATTATATTCAAGAATAGAGAAAACACATGTAATATGTCCCTCTGTCTAAATAGAAACAAAATTTTTAATAGAAATAAGATGCAGGTCAATTGCAATTGTTCAAATCATTTATTTCATTTAATATACCCTACTTAATGTTCAATACAGCGTTTGGTATGGTGGATTAATTCGCTAAATGAGGTTTTTTCCTTTTTGTCGACTTTATTGTTGATGTTGGTTATCACTAGACTAGGCAAAGAGGGGCAATTTCCAGTGCAGTGCTGAGAGCAACGTAGAGGGGAGAACCGCGCGGCACGGAAACTCAAGCGTCCGTATCAAAGCACACTTGTTTAGTATTATTTCACTGGTCGTTGTGAGTGCATGTCAGTACATATTTACTTAGAAAATGTCGCATTTAGGTACGTTTCGGAAACGACGTATTTCGAAGAAACTAGATAAAGTAATAGCGAGTATGCCGGATTTACAATACGAAGGCGATAGAATTAAATGTGTAAGGTGCGACGACTATTTGACGTGTACCAGTAGGTGGAAGTGTGAACGCCACCTAAAAAGTATAAAAAACTGTTCTGCAATCCGTGGCAAACGATACAGTGAACAACTAACATTTGATGTAAGTGTTTTATTCAATGTAATCTACCGTTCACTTTACTAGACCAAAAAGCATTTGTCTCCTCTGGAGCAAGTATTCGGATTATACATTACCAAGTCGGACATCGATAAGAAACGTTATGCCATCTGCTCGTGACTATGTTGAAAGAAGAATTAAAGCAGAATTGAAAGGTAAACAATTTTGGTTGTGTGGACGAAACAACCGATCGGCAAAAAAAAATATGTGGTGAAGCAGATGGTACGTACAATGGAAGAATTTGAACAGTCATCCTCTATCTTACTTGCTTCCAAAAGAGTTGCAAAATGTACTAGCGATGAAATTTTAAAAGTGGTGTTGAGCGCATTGAACAAATTTCAAGTTTCAACAAACCAACTTTTAATGTTTGTGAGTGACGGTGCCGCTAACATGCTTTTCTTAGGCCGATCTAAAGAAGCGAGTGGCAATCTGTTACATGTAACATCCATGCTTTAAACCTTGTGGCGCAATTGACACCTAAATGTTATCCACGAGTAAATGCTTTAATAGCTCATACGAAGGCAGTGTTTCTAAAATCTCCAGAACGTACAAAAGAAATTCACGAACTGTGTCCCAAAGTGCCTGGAACCACCACAGCCGATTACTACGCGTTGGGGAACATGGTTAGAGGCTGAGTTTTACTACTGCGAACATTTTGATGATGTAAAGAAGGTTGTTTTACAATTCGATCCGAGAACGCCGAAGCTATCAAAAAAAAGCCAGAAAATGTTTCAAGATAGTCAGGTAAAAGTGATTTAGAAACTATTCGCAAGAACTACTATGGACTAGAGGAGGGAATTGAAAAATTACAAAATGATTCGATGTCGTTTGTGGATTCTGTTCAAATTGTGGATGATGTTCACTCACACCTATGTACGGCGGAAGGCGAAAAAAATGAATGTGATACGAAAATTTGAAAGTGTTATTGACAATGATACAGATTTTCTCATACTAAGACAAATTTGTGAAGGTGCGTCGAAAGATCCATTAAGTTGTCACACGGATTACTTTAAATTTGCAAATATAACATCACTCGATGTGGAATGGTCGTTTTCATAATTGAAAAATATTTATTCCGCACGCCATACTCATTTGACTGAAACAAGTGTGGAAACATATTTAATGATTCAAATATTTAATAGGTGCCACCCAGTTTGTGATTTCATGGAAGCTTTTTAAAATGGTGTGTTTCAGCACGTTATATAATATATTTTTTATAATTATTTTATGTGTAAACATTCATGCGTCCGCATCGCCTATGCTCACTCATGAAAGTAACGAGCATAATGATACGAGTATGTAAACGTTACTGAACGCTCGCCTCGATACGGCCGCTAGGCCCCTCCACATTCTCCGCACTGCACTGAAACTTGCCCCTTTTTGCTGACTCTAGTTATTATCACTACCACTTGAACGTATTTGATTTTGTATCGTTTTATTTTCATCAGCAAATGAAATTAGGGGAATAGAAGAAAATCATAAGATATCAACTCAGATTAATATGGCAAGCAATCCAACATACATACTCCGTTTTTACTCAGAAACTGTCACACTGGTCAAAAGTCACTGACCCTTTTCTTCTCGATATTCATGCCCAACGAATTCAACTTCAATCGCTTCAAAACTTCGAAGTAAGAACTTTTATTTATCATTTAGCCATGTATAAATAATAACTTTGGAACTGTGGAAATAAATAAACCTTGCCTTTAGCTTTTTTCAAGTGATCTTTTTACGAATACCACCTCAATTCAGCACTCTATACTCAAAGGCAACACGTTTTGTCTTCAGTAACGTTTGCAAGGGTCAAAGTCTTTGCGAGTGGTTTCAATGAGATACTTGCAGGGAGATTTCGGGTTTCCTTCAATAAAATCGGATATTAACGTTCTTTATTACAATTTTTTGATGATTATGCGTCATCAATGTATACCTTTAAAATAAATTTATGCGTTTCGGGAAGACACATGTCGTGAGCAATTGACACAATACTAATAAAGATTGAGTTGAGCAACAGATTTGACACAACAAATTACACCACTAACTTCGTCTATTTTCGAAAATTGTACTTCGTTTTCTTTTTTTGGAAAAAGGCGTATTTAATACATGTCAAAAATAAGGTATAATCAATTAGTTCTTAAGGATTTAAACAGAATTGAATTTCAGCGTTACCAAATTACAATACTGAATGCAGAGTAATGTATAAATAATAGGGCCGGTGCATTTGCGCCAACAGTGCTATAAACTTTCTAACAGTGTCCGACATTGGTCGTTTTCGCGAAGTATATAACTGCGACATTTTTAAAACAAACGTAGAACTACGAAATAGTACTTACGCCAGCATGCATGTATATACAACAGATATCGTACAGAGTCGAAGTAATATTGAAGGTTGTATCGCCATCACCTACCCCACCACTTATTGTTGAACATACACCACTGCGTGTTGGCGCTATTAGCCAGCTCTGATAATTAATTTAGGTACAATTAATTTCTAATTCCGCAATAATCCAGATTGATTACATTGTACTTAACGCTTTTTTAATTTATGTTATTGAAACAGCTATAAAGTAAATATAAAATTAATATTTAATTCATAATCTACTTTCGTTATTTTATAAAGTTCGTTTGGTGGTACTGAAGAGGAACCAGAAGAGAAACTAAACATATTTTCACTAGCTTCCGGACATCTCTACGAGAGATTTTTAAGGATAATGATGGTTTCAGTATTGAAACACACGAAAACACCAGTTAAATTTTGGTTCCTTAAAAATTATTTATCTCCCCAAATAAAGGTTTGTTCAAAATCGCCAAAAGTTGGCTACAAATTGCTTTAATTTCTTTTATTTTAGGACTTTTTACCGTACATGGCTAAGGAATATGGCTTTGAGTACGAATTGGTTCAATATAAATGGCCCAGGTGGTTACATCAGCAGACGGAAAAGCAACGAATTATTTGGGGATATAAAATACTATTCCTTGATGTACTTTTCCCGTTAGACGTTAAGAAAATAATATTCGTCGACGCCGATCAGGTACTAATGAGACTACAAATATTTTGATCCCCTTAATTTAATTCGACTATTTCAGGTGGTACGCGCAGACATGAAAGAACTTCAACAATTAGATTTAGGTGGCGCCCCGTATGGTTACACGCCATTCTGCGAGTCCCGGCGTGAAATGGACGGTTTCAGGTTTTGGAAGCAAGGTTATTGGAGAAACCACCTCCAAGGAAGAACTTACCACATTTCCGCTTTATACGTGGTAGATCTCAAACGATTCAGGCGTATAGCCGCCGGTGACAGGCTTCGTGGCCAGTATCAAGCATTAAGTCAAGATCCTAATAGTTTATCAAATTTAGATCAAGATCTACCCAATAATATGATTCATCAGGTGGCGATAAAGTCTTTGCCGCAGGAGTGGCTCTGGTGCGAAACTTGGTGTGACGATGACTCCAAGAAACGTGCAAAGACCATAGATTTGGTAAAATTGTACCATATTTAGAGTTTCCTTTCAGAATTTAATTTTTTTTTGTGGTGATTCCAGTGCAATAATCCCATGACGAAAGAAGCAAAATTAACTGCTGCCATGAGAATATTACCTGAATGGAAAGGTTACGATGACGAAATTAGACAATTACAGAAAAAAATAGATTCTGGTGAATTAGATTCAGATAGAGAAGAAGATGTAAGAGGTAAGTTCATAGGTAATTGATTATAAATAGTGCTAAAGTGAAATTTTTATACAAATTAATATGTGGACAAACTTTAGTTCATAATATGACATAAAGATGGCGATATTTATTATATTATTTAAACTTAAGTTCTCTAATCATCAGATTTTATTTTGCAACACTTCAAACAGAGATCGTAAATTTTGTTAGTTTGTCCTATATAAAGTTTGTTCAAGTTTGTTTTTCTCTTTAACCTATTATTTTTTTTGGAATTTCAGATACCAGAGATGTACATACGGAATTATGATGAAAGTTGTAGGTCTTATTATTGAATTTTGTACAATTTTAATTTTAAAATTAGTAATATTTCCTTTTCCTTTGTGATTTGTTACCGTTTCTGTTGCGAAACTGTATCCAAAATATTTTTTATAAGAAACAAAATTATATATGAATCAGTTGTGGTACTTCTTAAACTAAATTAATGAAAATAAAAACATTTGTGATTTTGTTGTTTGCGTTTTATTTAAGTCTTTCATTGGAGACGGGCAAAACGGTACAAAACCCCTACCACATTAATATTCGTATCTTTAATACGTATTTCGACAACTAAGTTGTCATCGTTGGTTCAAAGAAATAATGTTGAACATGGCCACAATAAAGCTAACACAAAATTGCGAAATACTATAAGAGCGAAGGGTTGTGCACCTCTTCGCGGACCTCTTCCGCGGGGGTTGAGCTACCCACCAGGCGCGTCCCTAGCTGACGGATATGGGGACGGTCAGGTCTCTCTTGGGGGGACCTGATTAGTGGCAGTCATAAGCGGGATGGGTAGGTCTAAAAACCTTTCAATCCTTGGCGAAAGCTGTCACCGCGGACCAGCTCACCCAAGCTACGGTGTAAGGCAACGTGCTTAGAGCTGAATGGCCACTGGGGTATATGTGGTCTCAAACGTTCGCCTGGAGGCACTAGGCGGCACCCCCTTGTATTTACGCCTGGTGCCTGTAATGGAAGCTCTGCTGGCATTGACCTCATACTTCTTCCATACTCGAGGGAATTATATGAACCGAGAAACAAAACAAAACATTAAAAAGATGGAGTCTGAGGAGAATCCAAAACCTAAGGGGTCTATAGAGACTCCCTTGGCAATGGAGACTGATGAGACTCCAAAAACATATCTTTTAGTTGTTCATTTCTAACTCAGATAACTGAAATCAAATGTGTTCGATCCTAAAATGAATATTGAGCAATGTGTAGTTTCGAAATATTTTGCGAAAGTGTAGAGAATCTGAAAGTGTTTGAGACATCGGGAAAGAAGGACCTAAAGCAAGGGAAGATTGGTTGGTACCTAGTTAAAAGTGCAAGAAATAACTCCATAGAAACTTGTATAGCTCTAAATCAGTAGCTTTGCATTACTACAGGAAATGATAGTTTCTATAAAACTGTTAAACAGTTTCAATGAAGCAGAGGTATTCTGCACGAGGCGTCTTTAAGCGGTCGTGCAGAGGTGTACCTGTGCGAATGGCGAAATTTATATCCAAGACATTTAGTAATATTGTGAATAATTATCAGGCGCGGTTCGTAATGAGATATTGTTGGGCCGCGTACAATGATGCGAGTGCTTCGTGTATTCTCGTGTACTAACTGTAGCGTTTTCTTAGTAAACACCGAAAACACACGAGGCACTCGCATCATTGTACGCGCCCTCCCAAAACGTCATCACGAGCCGCGCCTGATAATTATAGCTGGATCCTGGAGCCAAATTTTCATTGTCAAGATTATAATACTCCTTCATTGAGCCAGAATTGTGTTGCATTAGCGGCTCTGAAAGAAATTCAGCATTTACCTCTTCGCGCAAAGTCACCAGATCTTAACTGTATAGGCTATGCTCGCTAAAGCAATAATAAATTATCAAGCTCCTGCTGTTAATTTAAACGCCTTAAGAAGAATTGTTTCAAATTTGTGGGACAATCTTGATCAAGAGCTGTTAGATAATTTAATTTTAAATATGTTAAGAAAAGTTCAAGCAGTGATCGCAAACAAAGGCGGAATTACACGCTATTAAAGAATTTCTAAGTTACCTATTTCGTTCAGTGCAAAATTTTGTTTATTTATTTTTTCTTGACAACCTACAATACAGTGCGATTGTAAATGTCTGAAGACAGTTCAAATTTACCGCCGTTGTTTTTAGTGTAATTCATATTTTGACGTTGGCTATTCTGTGGTACATCTAACAAAATTGCAGTGACGTTCGTTCATATATTTGTTTGATTCTCGTATTTTCATATTATTTCCCTGCTTTTATTTTCGATATTTCTTTTGCATTTACATAAAAAAAACTGTTCTTATAAGAACTATTATTCTATATTTTCCGTTATTTAAGTAAGTTTAATAGAAACCTCTAATCAATACAATTAAAATGATTGCTTTTATTTTTTAAGTATTCTAACAGCATGCCATTTACGGACGAGCAGAATGCTTTTATTCTAAAAGCACATTACCGTAGTGGGACTCTTAGAGAAGACGGTGAATGGTCATATTCATTGCAATCTTGCCTGAATCAATTTCGGGAAAATTATCCTAACCATATTGTTTCATATAAAATATTTGCGCAAGATAAAGATAGGGTTATTCGCCGTTTTGAAACTAAAAAGTTGTATTTGTAAGGGTAAATCTAGTGGTCGACCAACAATCTTGACAGAAGATGTTGATGATGTTAGACAACAGATTGTGGCAATCCCAAACAAATCTATTCGAAAAATGGCTGCACAAACAGGTAAATGTTTAATTAACGTTATTTTCATTACTAATTTTATTTATTCATTTAAGGTCTGTCATATAATACCACTATAAAAAGTTTTCGTACAAAATTTGCATATGCATCCTTGCAGAGTAACTGTTATGCAACAATTGTTCAATATTGACTATGAATGTAGAGTGCAATATTGTCAATGGTTCAATGAAAATTTAAATAATGATGATATTTTAAATGTGACATTTATGTCAGACGAGGCTTGGTTTCATTTATCAGGATATATCCATAGCCAAAATTATAGAACATGGGCAACTGAAAATCCACATAATTATGTAGAAATAGAAACCAGCTTGCATCCATTGAAAATAGGTGTTTGGATAGCCATGTCAAGACGACGAGTCATTGGTCCGATATTTTTTAATGACACTATTAATGCTGAGCGATATCGTACAGAAATACTGCAAACTTTTATAAATCAATTACACAATGATGAATTGCAAACAGGATATTTTCAGCAAGATGGAGCTCCACATCATGTAGTTCATGATACATTAGAATTTCTACAACAGTATTTCCATGATAGATTAATTAGTAAGGATCGTTGGCCATCACGTTCACCTGACCTAACACCTTTAGATTTTTATCTGTTTGGTTATTTGAAAACAAAAGTTTTTGAAAATAGACCTCATTCTATAGAAGAACTGCAAGCAGCAATTGTTAATGAAGTTGACAATATAGATGAACAAGGACTCCACCGCATATTCTCAAATGTTAAGAAGAGAATTAATTTATGCCTGGATGCTAATGGTGGACATTTTGAACATTTATTGTAGTGCTTTAGTTTTTTCTGAGTTAGGTTAACCATTTATAATATAACAATACTATTAGCCACAATTCTCAAACTTCACAAGATTACTGAAAAATGCTATTATATGGTTTTCTGTAAATGACTCGTAGATAATTTTATATTTATATTTTCTTTCTAACTTGTCAAATAAATGTAATAGATATATTGTATCTCTGGAACTAACTTAATATATTTTATGTTATAAATTGTGTTTTTGATTATATTTACCTTAGTTATTAATTGATTACAGTACATTGATCTGTTTGAATAATGTAATGCATTAATTGTTAATAATTGTTAATAATAGTTACTATCTAACTTAATATTATTATCTATAATGAGAATATTATTAATTTTGAATGAATTTAGTAGTAATAGCAATATTTAAAACACAAATTCTTATTTAATAGTGAACCCTCTAATACGAAACGCCACTGAAGAAAAATAATAGAAGCAAATTTTAAGCAGATACTAAGTGTGACCAACATTAAAAAAAAAAATGTTGGTGCTAAATTCAAACTATCCTCAATCATTTACAATCGCACTGTAGTTTATTTGCTTAATTTTTATTGGAATAATGTTTGTTTGAATAGAATATTTCATGTCGTCAATTTGTTACAATAAATGTGAAAGATGTCTACAAGTATATTTTTTTTTCGTTTGGCTTCAGTTTATTTAACAGATTAGTTAGTAAAAGTATAGTAAGCGCCAAATAAGATGGCGAGAGGAGGGGGTGCGCAGAAGCCATTTTTATAAACGTCCACGTTATATATTTTACTCTAATTTATTAAGTGATAGATGTGTAGTTTACGCCACCTAAGATATCTTGCAAATTGATGTAAAACTAAATTCAAATCTCCCCAATACTTCTTAATAGGCGCGGCTCGTGATGACGTATTTTGGTTTGTAGTACAATGATACGAGTGCCTCGTGTGTTTTCGGTGTTTACTAAGCAAACGTTACAGTTAGTACACGAGAATACACGAAGCACTCGGATCATTGTACATTGTACCAAAATACGTCATCACGAGCCGCGCCTTTCTAATCCTGCGCGAACTTACCCCTCCGCTCGCCAACTTATCTGGCGCTTGCTATACAGTTGTATGGTGACCAACAAGAATATTCTTAATGTCTTGATTAAGTTTGCATTGCTAAGTAGAAGACTTCCTGTACAAATAAAGTTTAGAAATATTAACAAAGTTTGAATGAATATCGTTTACTTGCTTGAATTTTTTGTTCTGAAGTGTTTTCAATTTGGAGGATTTTAAGATAAAAAAATATAATCATTGCAGGTATGTGAGAAAAGTAAATACGCAATTATTCTACATAATATTTATTTATATTTTCTACAAAATAAACTTAGTTATTAATATATACAAAACAAAAGAAACGCATTTATAAATAATCTTCTAAATAAGATTTTCGATTTCAGTACATACACAGTATTATTTTATAATCTACAAAGTATCAGTTTTTCATAATTTATTGTTATCCTATTAAGTACTTCATTAACATCCACTTAATCCATACAAAAATTACAAATATGTTAGAGACGTTTTTCAACAGAACTCATAATGGTATTGTATCAATTTAATCTGACTAAATATGTTGGAAAATTGATTCTACTGATCAAATCACCTGCGATTAAATTAGGATTCCGCCTAAAACAAGTTTGAATATAATAAATTTCAATTTATTGATCTATCTTTCGGATACGAGACGGTGAACCATCGCATACTTTCGAAGGTTTATAGCATGCTGCAAGATTTCGAGCTCGTCGGTATAATGCAACCGATGCTGGGTAACCACAGATTTCGGATCCAAACTAGTGGGGGTGCATAGCTGCTGGATGGTTTAAAAAATGGTTTGCCTCAGGGTAGTGTTCTTGCTCCTATTCTTTTCAATATGTATAACAATGACTAACCAATCAAGAGCTACGTAGCAGTCGTTACTTAACATAACATACGGACACTAGCAGAAGCTTTGAACAATCTTGCAATATTCTATAAACACAACAGTCTAAAACCATCTCCAGTTTAAAAGAGCCATGAAAACCTGAACATCGCCTGGGAGGGTCAATCAATAGAATTCTATAAGACACAGAAATATCTGGCAGTCACCCTGTATCGTAAGCTGTCATTTAAAACACACGAATCACACTAGAAATAACCTTTTGCAAAAGCTGCTTCTGTGTGGAAGCGTTCCTGTTATGCTAACAAACTCAACTCAATTCTGAATCAAGCATACTGACATAAGAGAACTGTCATCAGCAGGCAGGAACGCCATAAATAATCTAACGACCCTAGACATCCACTTTTCGTTGTTATATCAGGCCCGTCTCCTTTAAAATTCAGGGAAAGCTTTCTTCATTCCGTACAATCCCCGGAAGACTCTCCAGCTGCGACCATAATAGAGTTGTGGAAGAAATTATTAACTCCTAGAGATCAGCAGATGTTGATACTCACAAATGAGGAACTGCCACCCGGATCTAATGAAGGGTGGCAAAATTGAAAGGCCTTTAACCGATTCAACACACCTGCCTGATCTCCCAGACGGTTGCGGCATAGAAGACCTTGCAAGTGTCAACCAGCTTGTTGTTAGGTACGCTCGACACTAGTGCATGTGAAGTATCTGATCTGCTCTTAATTTCTAAAATCTCCTGTAAAGTTACATTGCTTATCTATCTTGTTATACCCATATCCATTGACTTGTATGTATACCTACATTGCAATATCTGCATTTTACAAGATTTTGTTTGTATTTGTTGTACCTATTGATTGGGCACAAAATGAATAAATCAATTTTCCCAAATATTTTAGTAATTTGTCATACAAATGAAACAGACATGCAACATACATATCTGTAACTGTACACATGGACAATACACCTCGTATTTTCAGCATTTACTTCTGCTTAAGACACGTGTTTCTGCCATCTATAGGCGTCATCAGTCAAGCTAGTGAAGCAATGTAATACAAATTAATACAAATCTTTTTAAAAAACAGATTTGTATCTGTATATACTATTACGCTGAAATCGCCTACAAGATATAGCAAAATTCGTCCTATAAGGTGGCACTATTTAATAAGTGACATCTGACGGACGAAAGAGACTATGCCGAAAAAGGCGACCTTTCGCTTGACCAGCTAAGCTGGTACATAAACGAAAAATACGTATATCAGTGTAGTCCGTCAGATGTCACTTATTAAATAGTGCCACCTTATAGGACGAAATTTGCTATATCTTGTAGGCGATTTCAGCGTAAATGTATATACAGATACAAATCTGTTTTTTAAAAAGATTTGTATTAATTTGTATTACATTGCTTCACTAGCTTGACTGATGACGCCTATAGATGGCAGAAACACGTGTCTTAAGCAGAAGTAAATGCTGAAAATACGAGGTGTATTGTCCATGTGTACAGTTACAGATATGTATATTGCATGTCTGTTTTATTTGTAACAAATGCGTTATACGTGCATAACGTATTGATATACTGAAAACCTTTTTGTATAATTTGTCTTAGTTAAATTATACGCCATCTGACTAGTATGTAATTTTTGCTTGGTAAAATTTACTGATAACTTCTTTTTATTTAAATGTATTTAATTATTTGCAAACCACAAGAATAGGTAATTTCGATTAAACGCAATTATTTTACGAAGAAATATTAATAATTTGTTTCTTTTCGTTGTTGCTCAGTTATCTTTGAGAAGGACCAATATGTGCTCCTGATGATGGCTGATAATTTAGCCATGTAAACACAACTCGTAAAAATCAGTTCACAATTTTATACTTGTTTACAGAATTTATAATATTGTGGCATAAATATTCGTTTAAGTACGTCAAATTTAGCACTAGATAGATGCGAAAAATATTAAACAACTATGTTTAAAGATTTATCAAAATGATTGTTCACCAAAATCCATCGATTTATATTATATCGAATGTATCGGTGTTATTCGGTGTATTAACCGGGTTAATGAAATGTGGATCCGAGAATTATGGCGGTAAATCATGGTGCGACTGAAATGTAACCTTAAAAAAGTCACCGTCTGTAAGAAGAAATACCGAACAAATTACTATAAGTATCAAAGCCAGGCAATTCAATATAGGAGATAAACCCATCTACCAGGTCAAAACTGGTGAAATATTACAAACAGTTCCTCATCAGACTGACACAAGACAATACTGTCACCGATATGGGTGCCAGGACATAAGGAAATTAAAGGCAATGAGGCGACAAAATGACAGGAAGGTACTAGAAGGAACTTCATAGGACCAGAACTTGTATGTGAAATAGCTAAGGATTTCACTAGAAGAGAGATCGTTTAAACGAACAGTTTTAAAAATATGCCACAAAAACGACATTAACCCTTCGTTGGTGTGGTAGGGTGTCACGTCACATACCCCACACTTCAAAAATTAAAGTAATTTTGTGCTAGATGTCATTGTAGCACCCTCTGATTTTGAATACCTGTAGCTAAAAGATGAAACTTTCAAATTGTGAAAAGAGATCTGCAATTTTAATGTTATTGGCTGAACAAAATTGCGGAAACCTTGTTCTGGGTATATCACACCCCACCACACCACCCGCGTAAGTTTTTGAAGGGCCGGCAAGTGAATGTCTTTTACTGATAGAAACGGTTGAGAGCGACAAACAGAAATGTGTAGTTACGAGAAAAAACAAGAGAGACTTGCACAATTGCGGAAAGAATTTGAGAGTGATAGTGAAGATGAAAAGAAGGAAATTTGTGATAGTTAGAACGTGTCTAATCATCCTCATAAGCAAGATGGCGATGAAGAAAGTGACGCGGATGAAGCCGAACAAACGCAACGATCTTACTGGGGAAAAGATAAACGTACAAAGTAGACAAAGATACATAGCCTCCCTACTGTCCGAACAAGAGCAGAAAGTATTATTACCTATTTGCCAGGCGTAAAATAATACGCCCAAGGCGCTAAAACTATACGTGACTGTTGGAATTTATGTATTTGATAGATCAAGTGTAAGAGGATATAGCAAAATGTACCAATTACAAAATTAACTCTATCCGAGAACATTACGATGACAATCACCATTACAGCGTAAGAGAAACTAACGTCGAAGAAATTATGGCTGTATTTGGGTTGGTGTATCTTGCAGGCATCAATTAAAGTTCTCGACAGAGTCTAGAGGATATGTGATCAAGTGATGACACGGGAATACCGATATTTAGAAAAAACATGTCTCTGAAACGTTCAGGACACACGTGAAGAACGCAAGTCTGTCAATAAGCTGGCTCCAATTAGAGCTGTCTTCGAGAGGATAATAGAAAATTTTCAAGCTGCCTATACGCCTGGTGTTTATCTGACACTTGACGAGAAGCTTGAAGGTTTACGTGGACGGTGCTTTTTTCGGCAATATATGCCGAAGAACCCTGCTCGTTACGGTATTAAAATTTTTGCAGTAGCAGACTTGCGATGCTATTATACAGTAAATATGGAGATATACTGTGGTACACAACCAGAGGGTCCGTACAAAATGACCAATAAAACGGAGGATCTTGTTTTACGTTTGATTTCGCCATACACTCGTAAAAAAAATATAACCTTTGATAATTGCTTTACTAGTTATCCTTTATTGACTCGACTGTTGAATGAACATCAACTGACAGCTGTAGGAACCGTTAAAAAAATAAGAGAGAATTACCGGCAGCATGATCACGGGAAACACCTTCATCACTGTTTGGCTTCCAGAAGGACATCACTTTAGTATCAATAGTTCAATCGATGAAGCTACGGGTGAAGCGGCGAAACCCGAAATCGTCACTTTTTATAATTCCACTAAAAATGGAATTGACACCATTGACCAGATGTGCGCCAACTTTGATGTATCTCGTAATGGCCGAAGATGGCCTCTGACGGTTTTCTTTGCGTTGCTGAACGTTTCCGGTATTAATATCCGTTATATACAAACTGAATACGCAAGATTATCAATTGAAACATCGAACTTGTTTAAAACAACTGGGTTTGGCGTTGGTATCGGATTATAAGGAGCAACGTCAACAAAATCCAAGAATACCTAGACAAATGAGGGACGAACAGCACCCAAAAGCTCTCGATAGGGCCGAAACAATGCCAAAACGACGGAAGACACAAGGTAGATGTGCAGTGTGCCCTCGAACACGAGATAGAAAGAGCCATTACATTTGCTACTCCTGCAAACGATATGTTTGTATAGAACACTCCGTCCTAAAATGTGATTTTTGTGCCACTACGGAAACTGAATAAAAAGCATCTTATAAACTATATATGTATTTTGTAAGATTGCTCAATAGCTCAATAGTCCACGTCTTGTAGAAGTTAAAAGAAAATGTAGTCGTTTTAATTTTTCTAATTTTTTTTAATAAATAAAATTAAAACTCAGTTTTCTATTACAGCAGTCTAGAGTCATGTAAAACAGAAAGTATTTACGAAACGTTATACAAGTGTCCCGTATAGTTATGTACAAATTTTAGGAGTGTAAAGTAGACTTCATTTCAAGTAACAAAAACGCAAAACTTGTATATCCATTTTTATTTGTTTTAAAGTTACAGATCTATGAATGTGATTGTCAGATCATGAAAAAAAATGTAATCCCAAAGTCAATAAAAACTGATTTTATTTAAAAAAAGTTCTATTAATAATATTTTCGAAATATCCACCTCCTTGTTGAATGCAGGCTTGTGTCCGTAAGCCAACAGAAGAAGTACTTATCCGAATTTCATACTTGTTTTGTTGGATTTGCTTGGCAGCCAGGTGAATACGATCCAACAATTCTTCTCTTGTGTTCGAAACTTGCGCGTAGACTAAATTTTTCATATACTCCATAAATAAAAGTTAAGGGGATTAAGATCGGGGAATTTGGGTGGCCATGCAACAGGACCACCTCGACCAATCCATCTTGGATAATTGACGTTAACCCAATTTCGGACAGCAATTCTGAAATGTGGTGATGCCCCATCCATGTGAAACCACATGTCTCGTCGAACATTCAGTGGGACATCCTCTAAAAGACCTGGCAGTTCTTCAATAACAAATTGAAGGTAATTGTCCGCATTTAACCTCCCAGAAAAAACAGGACCAATCAACAAGTCATCGATTAGGGCCGCCCAAACGTTAATAGAAAATTCATGTTGAAATTTAGATGGGCGTATAGCTTTGGGATTTTCTGATGACCACCTGTGCAGGTTTCTCAGATTTGTAACACCACTTCTCGTGAACGTAGATTCATCTGTCCAGAGGACTGTTCTGCAGAAATTAAAATGAAGCCGTGACTGTCTTAATATCTAGGTAGAATAAACTAGACGAGCATAGTGGTCTGCCTCAAGCAAACCGTGTCCCCTGCGGTAGTGATATGGATATAAGCCCTCACGTTTTAAAATTCGCCAAACTGTCATTCGTGGCACTCCTAGTTGTCTAGCGATTCGACGTACACTGAGAGTTGGATCCCTTGTAACAATAGCTACTGCTTCTTCCTCTAAGTCTGCTGGCAAATTTACTCCTCGGTCGAAAAGATAATCACGCAGTCCGCATTCCCGAAATTGTCTGTGTACTTCCACAAACGTTCTGTAATGAGGAATGCGCCTATCGGGAAACCGATGTCGGTATTCAATAACTGCTTGAGGTGCACTGCCGTTACAGTAGCCATACACAAAATGCATGTCCGCATACTCTTGAGAAGAAAATCGGTAAGGCATTTTGAATAAAGAAAATGTGTCCACTCACTAATAAGCTGTTGTATGAACTGAAACGTAATGTAATCCTTTATTAAAAAATGCGACGTTAACAGTCATCTGAACATTTGTTTATTGTATGATATTCATGGTTCAGCACTTACGAAATAAGTAAGAACCAGTACTCTTTTTTGTAGATCTCCAAGAAATTACTGCTTGCACTACGACACGTATTTATTTATTTTAGGATAACATTTTATTTTGCGACGTTAACAATCACAGGCCTGTTATTGAATTGTATAACTTTTTTTTTAAATAAAATCAGTTTGTATTGACTTTAGGATTACATTTTTTTTCATTATCTGACAATCACATTCATAGATCTGTAACTTTGAAACAAATAAAAATGGATATACAAGTTTTGCGTTTTTGTTACATGAAATGAAGTCTACTTTACACTCCTAAAATTTGAACATAACGATACGGGATACTTGTATAACATTATTACAATAACAAAAATACAATAAAAGAAATCAGCACACCAACGAAGGGTTAATTATTACCAGAACTGGTAAATACATTTTCTTTTATTAATACAACTTCGTAAAATTGAAACGATCTCCAAATTAAGAACTACATATAAACCGTTTAGTGTAATGTAGTAATACTGATTTCTAAAGCACGCCTTAATATTTTGTACAGGATTAAGATTACCTAATTGCATTAAATTAACTGCATTCGTAAATTTGTGTGGTAGTTTTACAAGTTTTACATTTCACATAACAACAGGAGTAGTATTTGCAGTGACATCTCTCGATTTTCTCTTCTACCACCGTTCGATAGCCTCTTCCACAACAAAGTTGTCGACAGCTGTCGGTACCGTTCGATGTAACATTACATCTTCTGTAAAATACAAGAATGCTAGATTACATATATACACATTTTTTAAAAAATAAAGCGACAAAATATGAAAGGGAAACCGCAGTGATTTTATGCACAATAATAATAAATTATTATCTAGAATTTCATTTTAGTTCTTAATAATTTTTCGCAATTTAAATTACGACATGAATACATTAAATATATTATGTCAGTTTTTCTCAACTTTATGAACTAAAATATACTTTTCAATTGAAATATATCCCGATTCAAATTCTATTCTACATGTTATAATAATTTTTAACAAAGGATAATATATCCCTTTCTATTCTTGTGAGTCCCCCCTGTTCGAAATGCTTTTCTATATTCTAAATTGAATTCCGGCATGGGAAGTTAATTCTTTTTTGTGTTTCCGGTTGGGTCGAGATATCATTTCGCGATTTGAATTCAAATTTTTGCCAGGGAAGGGGGAAAAGTCTCTATATGAATCTGTAAGCCGAATGAGACGTCCGTTCATTAAATCCACATTTATGTGATAAAAGAAACTTTACGGGAATATCATTATATGTTTTATCTTAATTTTTTTTTTTTTTGACAACTGGAAATATTAAATGAGAATTTAATGCGTAAAAGATTTCTTATGGAATAAATTTAAATATAAAGTTATGAAATAGAGAGAAGATAAAGATATAATTTTAAATAATAAATTCAAAATTCGGAGTAATTAAAAATACAGATTAAAAAGCAAACGATAATTGTTTATTATTTTAAGAGACGTTGGCAATTTGAAAAAGCAAGACAGAGAAATTGACATTGTCCGAAAAGAAGCCAATGGTAACAATTTTTAACTAGAGGGTAACATCTCATCGGCGTTTTTAGAATGCCTTAAGTTACCTATTAGGGACCAGATAATAATATTCTGACGTCGGTGGAATTTTGCTGAATTTTCATCCATTAGCTATTTAATAATAATCTATTTCTTAGCCGTACAATTAATATATATCATTTGATAAATCTTAGAATTTCGGCTATGGAGCGCAGAGGATAGAGCGTCAGTCTAGAGAACTAAAGGTCGTGGGTTCGAGTCCCACCTAAGGACGAAATTTTTCAATACAAATTTCGAATAATTAGTGTTATAATTGTAGATAGCAATATTTAAATTTAACATTACTTCGAGAAATAACATTCTAATTAATATATTAAATATTATTAATATACATATAGCCGAAATTCCAAGATTTATCAAATGATATATATTAATTGTACGGATAAGAAATAAATTATTTTATATATATATATATATATATATATATATATATAAGGTAAACTTAATTAGTCGGCGATTAAAGGTCTGGTTATTACTTCAAAGTGTATATATTTAAAATAATCCTACATGTTTCGGCAATGATGCCTTTGTCAAGGATATAAAAAATATAAATTCCATTTATATTTTTTATATCCTTGACAAAGGCATCATTGCCGAAACATGTAGGATTATTTTAAATATATACACTTTGAAGTAATAACCAGACCTTTAATCGCCGACTAATTAAGTTTACCTTATCATACCAAGGTCACGAAAATACTATATATATATATATATATATATATATATATATATATATACTATATACTAGTTTCTGCTCGAGCTTTCGGCAGACTCGTTGCTGCCATCTTCGGGAGGTAGTTCTCGGAGTACTACTTGACATGAAATGTCAAGTAGCGCTAATGACTAAAGACCGGCACTTAGGTAGGCAAACAGCGGCGTCAATGCATTGGGTTTATTGAAATAAAAGTGCACGTTATTTAGAAAAGTGTTTCAGTTCGAAATACATCTATGCGTATTCGTTAATACGTCTATAAACAACTTCACACTATGATAGCTGTTCACGTATTCATGTACTACATACATATAGCACACGAAGCGCTAATAAAGTGAGTCTCCCGTACCTATCGCTGGTCCATGCCTCTGTGAACCGACCGAGAATGCCGGTCTTGTAATGACTATAATATGAATTGGTATAATCTAAAAATGCGACTTTGACAGTTAGTTATCACTAAAATGGAATTTTCTCACCAAAACTCGACAAAAAACCAAATCCATACTTAATCCAGAACACAACCAACAACTAGTCAAAGTTCCATTGATAAAAAACACAAAAAAAATTACACAAAATTAGCATATTAATATTAAAACCTAGTAAGTCCCTGGAAGATCTTGGAAGTTACAGATCTATACCTTTCTTATCTATTTGCTATTAGCTTCTAGAACGGCTATTATCAACAATAGAATAGCGCCCACCATCGACGAGATTATTAATAATGAGTAAGCCGGTTTCAGTATGGAAGGGAACTGCTGTGATCAAGTCTTGGCGTTAACATTGCATATTGATAGTTTTTCTAAAGGACCTAAAACATCCGCGACTTTTGTCGATCTTTCCAGTGCCTATGTGACAATCTGGAAGAATGTAATGATTTTTAAATTCCAAAAAAACATCCTATATGCTAAATTAAGCAAACTTATCCAGAATATGCTGACCAATCGCTGAATCGTGAATGCCTAAACGAATTCTGTCTAAACAATCAAACTAGCAATGGCAAAACCTTGAAAAATGGCCTTCTTCAAGGCTCGGTTCCGACTCCTCTAATGTTTAACATTACACCAATGATCTCCCGCCCACAAAATCACTAAAATCACTTGCAAATAACCTGGCTTTATGCACCCACACCAGGAATTTAGAGGATGGAGAATTACAATTGCAACCTAACCCTTCTAAATCCGAATCATGTGCCTTTCATTTATGTAACAAAGAAGCCAACAGAGGGTTGAATGTTGAATTTGGTGGTGCAAGTAAATATTCCGCAACATTAAGAACAGCGCAATATCTAGACTTATTTAAAGAAACAAATGTCAACCTAAAAAACATCCAAAATTTGACATCTAATATGTTATTTCAAACAAGCAACTATATTAATGAAATACCGTGAGATCAAAAATTATATTGATAAAAGTTGGATAAGATAATTAACTTGAACTGCATTCACGTTACAAATGTGAAGTAAAACTTCAGTCGAATATATAACTATGCGACGGTTACAATCTGAAAAGACATACAGACTCAAATTCATGAATGACTCGATTACAAATTATTTTGATCGCTTGTTATCATTATTTTGATATACGAGGGGTCGTTTTTATATTCCCGGACTAGGTATTTTCAATTTTAATATAATTTTTCATTATAGTGTTTTATTATTATACATGCCTTGGTAACGACTTTGACAATTTACAAAACAATTGCAGCAGTATTAGTTCCAATATCTGTCAGTTTGTGTTGTCACGTATCAAAATGCACAAACTTGAATATCGAGCAGTTATAAAATTCTTGACAAAACAAGGAAAATTTTCAAAAATTATTCATGAAGAAATATTGGCTGTATACGAGGATGTTGTCCTTCAAAGTCGACCATTTGCGAATGGTCAAAATTGTTTAAACATGGCCGAGAATCACTGGATGATGATCCCCGTTCAGGTCGGCCTGTTAACATGATCACCTCCGATGTTATTGAAAAAAAACAAGTGTTTGGTACTGGATGCAAGACTAAGGAAGCGACAATTAGCAGCTTCATTAGGAGTTTCAGAAAGCACGGTTTTCAGAATTCTACACGAATACCTTGGAATGACAAAGTTACTGTCAGATGGGTTCCGCGAATGCTTTCGCTATTGCAAATGTGTGTGCGTATGGAATCGTGTGAACAATTTTTGACGCTTTGTGGAGACAAACCAGGTTTAATTATCAATCGACTTGTCACTGTAGATGCGACCTGGGTCCATAATTTTGACCCTGAGTCAAAACAAGAATCAATGCAGTGGCATATTAAGGGTTCTAGCCCCCCCAAAGAAGTTTAAAGTCATCCCTTCCGCAGGAAAAATAATGGCAACGATTTTTTGGGATTGTCAGGGAATACTAATGATTGGTTATCTACGCAAGGGTAGTACGGTAACAGGAGAGTATTACGCAAGATTAATACATCGCCTAAGAGATTCTATTAAAGCGAAAAGGCACGGATATAAAGGTGTCCTGTTGTTTTACGATAATGCACTGCCGCTGTCGAATGTGGCTTCACAGAGATAGACCATCCAGATCTCGCTCCGTGCGACTATTTTTTGTTTCCTAATCTCAAAAGAACTCTAAGGGGAACAAAATTTATGGACGATGACGAACTTATAGTGACCGTTGAAATGTATTTTGCAGACAAATCAAAGGAATTTTTTTATAATGGATTAGAGATGTTATTAAAACGATGCAATACTTGTATACAAAAGCACCGGGGCTATATTGAAAAATACATTTTTATTGCTGTTTGAAACTTTTTTTCATGCCTAGTCCGAGAATGTAAAAACGACCCCTCGTAATTCTGATAAAATTTTCAGGTTAAGTGTCATACTGACATTATAATTTATCAATATATTTTCTCTCTGGGATTTTAATATGAGAATGACACTTAACCTGAAAATTTTATCAGAATTATCTAAAAAAAATGATATAATTTAAAAGAGACGTTTTTCATTTCGTGGCCAAGTTTTACCAACATAATTTTTGATTCGTCAGTATAAAATGTTAATGAGGAAATGTTAAAAAGGCAAAGTACCGATATTAATCGATTACACTGCACAACAGCATTTCTGATGATTGGGTTATGTTACATGATATTAGTCCAATTTTTGATGAAGATTTCAATTCCGTGATTGAAATTTCTGTATCATCTCTAGTTAAAAAAATATGACACGGGTGCTTTTTATAATAAAACACTATAAATTTACAGATAATTCTAATTTATTTAATTATTATAATGAAAAAACTTTCTCTTATATGATTTTCTTGTTAAAGCTGAAGGCAGAGAGCTATTCTGAATGTTCCAATAATAGTCAGCCATCATGTGTGCGTTCCAGTAGCCCTGATAGCGTTCCTCCATGGTATGGAGGTCCTGGTGGAATCGCTCGCCCTGTTCTTCACTTAGGTCCCCAAGATTGGCGGGAAAATAGTCCAGGTGGTTGTGAAGAAAGTGTAACTTGATGCTCATGTTACATCCAAGCCTTTGAAAGTGACTCATCAGTTGTTCGACGTGTTGAGAAAATTCAGAACTTTTCTTATTTCCCAAAAAATTTTTAACAAGCCAAACAAACTCATTCCATGCCGTTTTCTCAATCTCTGTCATAGTGTCCGTAAAATTTGAGTCTTTTATTATTTCTTTCAATGGAGACTGTGGTTAAATAAAAATTTAAAAAAGGTATATAACCCCTTACCACAATTATTAGTCGTATCCTAAATACGTATTTCGACAACTAAGTTGTCATCATCGTCGCACATGGGGCACAGTTAAACAAGAGAAACGCTTCCGCACAACTATTATACACTGCAACCCTGTATAGACTCCGTTTAACTCTTGTTTAACTGTGCCCCATGTGCGACTTTTAATTAGTAGTTTTTACCTACTGATGATGACAACTTAGTTGTCGAAATACGTATTTAGGATACGACTAATAATTGTGGTAAGGGGTTATATACCTTTTTTAAATTTTTCTTTTATTAATGATCTTACTTGTGCCCATCAAAAATTCCCGCTTTTATCTTTTCTGCACTCGGTTTTGGAAACTTTTTTGATAGGAAAAGGAAACAATTTCCATTTTTGTCAAGACCTTTTACAAATTGTTTTATAAGTCCTAGTTTTATATGTAACGGAGGCAAAATTATACGATCCCTTGATACTAAAGGTGGGTTTATCACGTTCTGTTGTCCTGCAACTAGCGCTTCCCGAGGAGGCCTATCTTTTTTTATCCAATGTTGATATTTAGCTCTACTGTTCCACAAGCAAAGAAAACAGGGATATTTTGTATAACCAACTTGTTGGCCTAAAAGAAAGTTGACCATTTTTAAATCAACACAGAATGAGCCAATTGTGTTCCACATATTTAATTTTGTCTAAAACCAGAGCAATAGTTGTATATTCTTCTTTAACTTTTGTAGAATGTGCAATAGGCAACGACCCTAATTTATTCCCATTCTGTAAGAGAACACATTTTAGACTACGTTTTGATGAGTCTATAAATAGACGCCACTCACTAGAAACTTAATTTTGAAGTCCCATTGCAGCCATTAAACCAGGTACATCTTTACAAAATACGAAATCATTTTCTTCAGCAAAATATTTGAGGAGATTTTGTTCTCTTGTGCGGTAATAAGAGATTTTCGTTTCTTTTGTTACTAAGTTTCCTTCCTTTAGCCTAGAAGCCAAAATTTCTGAAGCAGCCTTTGACAGTCCAAGATCTCTGACAAGGTCGTTTAAATCATCTAGATTGAATAGTTTTGGCGCTTTCAGGTCACATTCAAAGTCACTATCACTACTGTCAGTTTTCGCCTCAAAATGCATAGGCTCCTCCTGTGAAGTATCAGCTCGAGGTTCAAGTGATATTTTAGGACTCAAAACACGTCTATGTGCCGACCGTATGGAAGGATATTCCCATTTGGCTCGATTTTTTCGGTTAATGCCAGTTATGTTCACCAAACAAAAATAACAGTCGTCGTGGTGGTTCAAGGGTTCAGTCCAGATCATAGCGGTTTCGTACCTAAAGCTATTCCTTTTCTTATTTGTCCACAAACGTAGAAACTCAACGCACGTTTTGCATACCTTTTGCGGAATCCAAGGCTTGTCTTTCATTTCCAGTGTGTGACCAAAGTAATTTTTGTAAGCCTCAATCACGAACGCTGTCACATTCAAACGGTATTCTTTAAATATATACTCTCCGCAAATGAAACAAAAATGATTTGGATCATTGACAAAAACTCTTCTTGACGATGCCATATCAAATTATATTGAGAAAACTTAATATTTTCTTAATGACAAGCAAATTAACACACTAACACAGCGATTTTTTCGTGAAAGCTGTATCTCGTAAACAAGAGCTCTTACAAAAAAACTGAGGGTATATTTGAAATCAGCGACGTCAAATTAGTGAACATCACGTGATGAACGTCAATCATCAGACAAAAGTTGTCATATTGTTGTGCAGTGTTAGCGACGTCAATGTAATTTTAAACAATTCAATGATTTTCCATAAGCAAATTTCAAAAATTATAATCGCCCTTTTTCAAATTTGATAGCCTTATGTGAGTTAACGAAGGACTGTACGACTTTTTTGAATTAGAATTGTGGACACAAATTAATCACAGAATCGCTCTACCTGACGTTCATCCCCATTTTTCTGGCCATCGTGTAAAGAATATTAAATTAATTTATATTTATATTACACAAGGTTTTTTCAATTCTTTTTGAGTGAATAAAATCTTATAAATATACGTTCATTCACACTTTAGATAATGGTGAAAGATCACTCTGCAATAAAAGAAAATGTAAGTAAAAATAATATTACCTGCCAGTGGTGCCAATACTTCCCATTCTTTCATCTTTGGTACAGTAATCCGGCGATTTACTCAGATAAATTAGGTCATCGTTTCTCGGTGGTAATCGACGATTTGCACTCGGAATTTCTCTGTACTCATTACTCAGATAGCTTCTGGTAACCTCCTTCGCCACCGTAAACTTTTGCAATAATTTCTGCCCGATGTCGACGATCGGAGGCATGGATCTCCAACACGTTTTGATACTGCAAGATCCCGACACTCCGTGACATTTACATTGCGTACTTAGATTCTTTACAATTATCTGAAACATTAAAATTAGGTGAAGTGATATTCGCCTAATGCTTGCCATCTACGGTTTTAGTATAATCTTTTAGGTAATTTTTAGTAAAAGACTATTTTTTTTCATTTTACTTTCACATATTGGCTTAAGGTAATTCCGGGAGAGATGGCCCTAGGGGGAGATGGACCATCATGCCTATTTCATGAACTATCCGCTAGATTCCACCACCGATATGGCGCGGCTGTTATGTCTCACTAGAGTAATGTGCGGTGTTGATTGTGCTTGCTTTTATTTACTAGTTCGGGAGTTATTGATAAAAATAGTTTTCAGGTAAGTGATAAATATTGTCGTAGTTTAGTTGCCAATATGTTATAACCAATATATCCGAATAATTCTTTGTCAGTGAGTAATGCAAAGTGAAAAGCAATGCAGTAATGACCGTTGTAGAGCATAGTTGTTCTACTCGGCTGACACGGTTGAATATGGCGGTCTGGTCCATCTCTCCCAAACAATCGGGAGAGATGAACCACTTCGAATCGGGAGAGATGGACCAGGTTTATCTATCAGAAATCAGTATTTTGTTTTGAAATAGGATATTTAGAAGAAAATAATAAACTGAACGACTAAATTGATATTAATATATATTATAAAGAATTAACAACTAATTACTGATTGCTAGATTTCAAGCTGCTTTGCTATTATTTTACTGAAATGGCTTATTTTGTCCATGTACCTCTACATTTTTTTTCAGATATTCCGACTAGATACGTCCGTAAAGTCGGCTCTACCAGAGGCAGTTGGTCTGAAGGCGACTTGGTCAAGGCGACAACTCTTAAGAGAAGACTGAAAAACAAAAATTCTTCTAAAGGCTGTCTTGGCCCACAATCAGTGTTAAGGTCAGAGAATGAAAAGAAAATAGCTATACATATACAAAAGCTACAATCAACTGGTTTTTCACCCTCAAGAGATTGCGTCAGATCAATGGCTTTCAAACTGGCGGAGCAACTAAAAATAAAACATAATTTTGATGTGAATTCTCAAAAAGCAGGTTACGACTGGTTGGTCTCATTTTTGGACCGTAATCCGAATTTAGCTGTGAGAAAATCAGAAGGGGTCTCTAAAAATAGAGCTATAGGGATGAATAAAGCAGTGGTTGGCAATTATATTAAATTGCTGGAGAAAGCAATGACAGACAATGAACTGCTGGACAAACCTGCCAATGTTTTTAATATGGATGAAACCGGTCTGCAGCTGAATAACAAGCCCGGAGAGGTCATTGCTGTAAGGGGCTCGAAAAGTGTCAACTCTATAACTTCAGGTGAAAAGGGCGAGACAATAACTGTTGTTAGCTGTTTCAGTGCCGAGGGTACTTACTTACCGCCCTACTGTATATTCAAGGGAAAAAACAAAAAAGCTGAGTTTACTGACGGGATGCCTCCAGGTTCAGCCGTAGTAATGAACGAAAAGTCAGCATCAGCATATATTAATTCAGATATCTTTTTTTACTGGTTGAAAAATAATTTTCTTCCTAGGAAGCCAACTGGCAAGTCACTGATTATTCTGGATGGGCATGCGTCCTACTGCAGCTCAGTTCAGATGCTTGAATTTGCAGAGGCTAATGAAATTATTTTGCTGAGTCTTCCTAGTCATACTTCGCACTATCTTCAATCCTTTGATCGCAGTTTCTTTAAATCTCTGAAAAGCAACTACAACACAATCTGCAATACATTCATTAAAAACAATCCTACAAGACAAATCACAAGACTACAGTTTGGAAAGCTACTGGGGGGGCGTGGGCGAAATCAGAATGCAATTTCGGGATTCAAGCGATGTGGAATTGTTCCACTTGATATGTCAGCAGTTCCAGAATACTGTTACTTGACAACAAATAACCAAGAACCTAATAATGCTGAAGAGCCACCATTGTCTACACATGAAAGAGATGTGATGCATAAATCTGTGCCAAAACCTAAGAAAATCTTGTCAAGATGCAAGTGGTAAAAGGACCTTAAGTTTCCACACTGAATCGGAAAATGCTATTTCGTTAAATGAAGGAACTTCTACAAGAGATTTAAGTAATACGCCAAGTTCACCGGTTCCTGGAACATCTTCAGAACTTAGTCCAACAAAACTTCTGATCGAAATTTCGCCGATACCTGTACTGAAGAAGAAAATTACTACACGCAACATTTGTGCTAGTATTCCGAAAATATTAAATTCTAAAGATAACATACAAAATTTAATCAAGGCCAAGGAAGAAAAGGAAATAAATTTGAAATTGAAGAAAGAGAGAAAAAGAAAAAGATAAATCACAGAAGAGTTGAAGATGTTCAAGAGTGCTCCTAAGAACAAAAAAAGGATCAAGATGGTATTGTTTACAATGATAATAGTGAAGGAGAAACTGACTGGGATGAAGACAAATGTGTAGGTTGTCTTGAAGATTACAACGTAACTAAAAGCAAAGATGATTGGGTTAAATGCCAAAAGTGTTCAAGATGGTCACATGAAAACTGTACTAAATATGGTGACCTATGTGATTGTTGGGGAAGAATTGAGTTAAAGTTTAAGAAGCTGAATAGTATAAAAAAACTATGATTTTTATAACTTATGTTCCATAGGTATTTACTTGAAATTTGTCAAAAGTAGAAGTTAATAATTAGTCAATTAATGTTTTGCCCCATGTTTTGTTTTTGTAATACTTACATACCACAATATACGTACATATTTCTTTTTTTAATTTAGCAGTTCAATTTTTTTGCATACATTTAAGCATGGTCCATCTCTCTCACACCCCCGGTCCATCTCATCCCTTCACCTTGGGTGAGATGGACCAATGCCATACTTAATTTCTTATTTTATAAAGCACTTTATGAGAAGATTTTATTTGTTTACGCTATAAATAATAAAAATGTTATGGACTGTGCTTTAATAAAAAAATACTCTTGTCTCTAAGGCAAATATTAAAGGAATTATTTATGTTGAATAAAACAGGGGCCATCTCTCCCGGAATTACCCTAACTGTGTAAGAAAACAATAGAATATTCCGTTGACGCAATAAATGCACATAAATTAATTCCATAAAAATTGAAAAACATCCTCAAATAATTGCATTCCTTGACGAACAATACATGGTACCAATAGATTTATTCGTGCTAATTCAAATTATTCGGGTATACTCAAAGCATGCCTTGTGATTTACCTAACAGTAATTTATACCAATTCGATATTAAATTAATGTTATTCTGCGTTATCTGATCCATCAATGGGCATATATATGCGACTTAATCTATAAGTCGTCAACCAAGACACGTTAATGACTCAAGAAGATCATTAATGAATGACGAGAAGAGAAACGGCCTCAAGTTAGAGCCTAGAGGAACACCAATACAAGAAATAAATTCGGAGGATTTAAATCCATTATAATTAGAAAACAGACGTATCAGACCGAAATTACGGTGGACCGTATAAATAATCTATAACATCGCTAAGTACAAAACGCAGTTATTGAACAGCACTATTCATTAAATTAACATCACATGTTTTTTGTCGTTGAATTGTGACGAAATTACTTCAATATTACAGTTAAATTCCTTTCTTCTTGGGCGTAGATAGAAGCAGGAGGAGTTTAATAATTTATTTTATTTATTAGTTTATATTTCGTAAGATAAATAAAGTACAGTAAGTTAGTTTCTTTTTTTCATCGTTCTAACTGTTAATTACATAATTACATACTTCGTAATTTTTGTAATAGATCTTATTTAATATCGTTTCATCGAATCTACTTCTCCAAAATATTTTGACGTAATTGTCCAGTGAATTTTGTTAAGTTTCAATAACTTGCGCATACATTTTTAATTTTCATTTATTTAGATCTAGAACATTGTTTAAGTTACTTTTTCAGATATGATATGAAACAATGTCGAGAATGGCATCGTGAAACAATGGCGAGTTAGATTAAGGGTTAGACTGATTGTATGTCCATTGCCAGTGATTCCTAAATGTATTGCAAAGTTTGTAAAATATCGTTAAAAAATTCCAAGAAATCGCAAACACATACACAGAAATTAGACCCGTTGGAATCAGACAATTTTAACGAAGAACTCTGTGAAACTTTAATGGCTGCAAATATTTCTTAACAATCCCCCCTTCAAAACATTTCTCCAAAAATATACTGGTCGAAATGTTCCCGATGAATCCACCTTACGCAAATATTATGTTTTTAAGTGCTACACAAATCAGTACTTATGGATAGTGCCGAAGAAATTGTCGATATATTAGGAGGCTGTGTGGTATATGTAATAGCAACGAAGATTATAAATACAGTTGATGCGGAAACAGTAGTTAAAACCATTTACGAGAATATGCACCAAATGCTTCATTCGGATGACGGGTACAAAGAAAAAATATTTTCATTTGTCAGTGACAGTCTGCATACATGTTAAGAACAGGCAAACTATTAAAGGAAATATATCCTGATATTCTGCATATTACTTGTGTAGCACATGCTCCCACAGAATCTGTGAATATATCAGAGACACCTTTCCGAAAGTTGATAAACTTGTATCCGCTTTTAAAAACGTTTTTAGAAAAGCACCATTGAAAGTAGCTCTTTACTGGGAAAAACTTCCATCTTTGTCACTGCCTCTCTCTTTAGTAATAACTAGATGGGGAACAGGGTTGGAAGCTACTAGTTTTTATGCAGAGAATTTCGATTGTTTACAAAATTTCGTTACTTGTTTAAATGATGATGCTCGAAGTATTTCTGAGTGTAAGGAACTAATACAAATTCCAAATTTAAAAAATCAGTTGTACTTTCTTCAGGAACACTTTGGAAATTTGCCAAAACTAATCACCTATTTTGAAAATCAAAATCTCAAATTAAATGATGGATTAACCATATTAGATGTGGCTACTAATAATTTGAAAAATATTCCAAGTAACTTTGGATGTGGCCTTCGGCATAAGTTAGACGCAGTTTTTAATAGAAATCCAGATTTATTAACATTGCGGCAATTGTGTATGGGGACAATGCCTCAAAATCTAACTGCTAAATATGCTGAAATAAAATAATATTTCCAGTATGCACCTATAACCAGTTGCGATGTAGAAATGACGTTTTCTATCTACAAGGATGTATTTCATTTAAAGAGAACAAATTTTACAGAAGAGAACCTTGAGAAAGTATTGCTAGTTAATATTAATACTCCTTTACTCAACTTGTACTACAAAATGAACACATAAAAATGTATTTCGTATTTTATAGATCACCACCTGTTTGTTTTATACAATTATATAAATAAAATTAAAAACTCTTTAAAAATACAAATTTTCAATAGTACATCCATGGGGGATGAGTCATCGGCCTCTCGTGTCCGGTCGCTAGTAATCACATCGAAACGTGAATTTTTTAGTACAAGGATAATGTTCATCGTTTTTCCCGATATTATGAATGTCATGATTGAATGGATACCTCAGGGTCAAACGGTACATTAGAGTACTACATTGAAGGCCTGACCAAGCTGAGAGAAAGTGTGAAGAAGAAAAGATCAGATCTGCTAAACAAAAGTTTATGGATGCTGCACTAAGACAACGGACCGGCGCACAATACAATCGGTGCACTTAATGCAAACGAAAATTTGCTGAAGAGGGTGATACTTGAAGAACTGATTTCGAACAACGGAAAACATATAGATTGAAGCAAGGGGAGTGTGTTGAAATGGAATAACAGCTATTTATGATACGTTTTCAATAAAGCATATTTTTCAGACCAGACCCGTTATTTAATTGTCACACCTCGTATTTTAGACTGCTATTCCTCTTATTAAAATTTTCAATTTCCGAAGTGTTATTGCAAAACAATTTAAGCATTTTCTTGGAATTTTTATCGTTTTTAATGTGTACTTACATACCTTTATTTTACTAACTTAAACAGAACACACTAAACTAAGACAATTCTATTTTAAGTGAAGACATAGTCCAAACATGTTATTTTTCTATACCTTTTACTTACCTGCCTTCCTACGCGATTGTTGTGTAAATTGACCGAAGCGATGTGACTTCGCAATTTCATAATTTTTTTGTCGTACGCTGAATCCCTCCTCGTCTCCCTCGCCATCCTCTCCATGGTTTTCGTATTATACTTCTCCACAGTATCTACGAATCTCTTAGCGAAATTCGTTCCCCATCTGATGTTGTCGCCGCAACCTCCCCATTTGAAATTATCTCCTGGGGCCTCTTTCGGCGGACTGGCGCACGTACAGTGGTGCAGGGCGCCGTTGGAGCAAGCACGTGCCATGGTGTAGGTGAGACTTGCAGCGCTCACGGCATACACATAAGCCTGTTCCCTGGTCGCTGAAAAGTGAATGAATTCCCTCGACTTGAATGAAAGAATGCTCGGTTTAGAATCGCTTTCTTTCTTGCGATAAAAGAAAGTAAGTGGAGTACTTGTTTTTGTATTCATTGGATGGGGTCAAATAAGTAATCAACACACGCGAGGGCACGAGTTTGTGTAAAACAATGGGGAGGATATAGATAGTGAGGTGGTTGTGAATTAGGGTGATTGAACATAGGCGTATCAAGATTTTCTTTCTTCTTGTGATGCCATTACATAAAAATATATTGCTAAAACAGGTTAGGGCAGCAATTTTTAAACAAAGTTAGAGGTACAATTAAGATTCTAATAGTGATTAAAATAATAAAATTACCATTCTTGTAAATTTTAAAATTTCATCGGCTTGGGTTCAAAAAAATCGCGAAAATTTCAACACGCCGTAACTCCCTCATTTCTCATCCGATCTCCGCGAAGTTTGCGCCAAATTAAAGACCTCGTCACGATGATTAATACAATTATCAGAGTGCCAAACTAGGACCAACCGTTTGGCCGTCACGGCGACGCAAAGTTTGGCAAAACTGGCATTTTTTGTTTAAAAATCTACGGTTTTCCTGGCATAATTCAGGAAGTAGGCATTGATTCGGTGTGTTAAAACGCGACTGGCGATACAGAGATGTGTCGAAATCGAACGCCATATTTCGGTAAAATTATGGCGATTTTAAAAAATTTTCAATCTCGAATTTCCACTCAAAATCCACCCTAGGGTTTTCGGAGGCGCTAAAGAAGACTGTCTGAATGATTTTTCGTTGAAAGTTTGCGATTTGGTTTTTTGTTCTTTTGACCTGTCGACACTTTCTCGTGAATATCTCGAGAACTAATTGAGATAGCGAACTCTGGTTTGGTTTATCGTAATCATCGGGTCGGATACATAAAAAGTTGGTGTCAAAACTGGGAAAATCGACATTCGACATTTTTGTAATTTTCAAATTTCATCACCTGGGGTTCAAAAAATAGCGGAAATTTCAAAACGCCATAACTCCCTCGTTTCTCATCCGATCGTCGCGAGGTTTGCGCCAAATTAAAGATCTCCTCGCGAGGATTAAAACAACTATCAGAGTGCCAAACTAGGACAATCGGTTTGGCCGTCACGGCGACGCGAAGTTTAGCAAAATTAGCATTTTCGATTTTAAAATTTACGGTTTTGCTGGCATAACTCAAGAAATAAGCATCGGAGAGCCTTCCGGTTTAAACCAGTCGTTTCGGTGTGTCAAAACACGTCTGGCTATGAAGGATAGGTCATCTCGAGACAGCTAGTTTCCAAGACACAGAGATGTGTCGAAATCGAGTGTCATATTTCGGCGAAATTTTCGTGATTTTAAAACATTTTCAATCTCGAATTTCCACACAAAATCCACTCTAGGGTTTTCGGGGGCGCAAAAAAGACTGTCTGAACGATTATCCGCTGAAAATTCGCGATTTGTTTTTTGTACTTTAGACCTGTCGACACTTTTCGTGAATATCTCGGGAACCAAATGAGATAGCGAACTCTCGTGTGGTTTATCGTACTCAGCGGGTTCGAATACATAAAGGGTTGGCGTCAAAACTGGAAAATCGACAGTCGTTATTTTTGTAATTTAGAAATTTCATCGCCCGGGGTTTAAAAAAATTGCGAAAATTTCAGAATGCCATAACTCGTTCATTTCTCATCCGATCACCGTCAAAAAAATAGCTAACAAGAGCATAGTTTGGTGATCACTGCTATGGCTGAACAAGAAGCAATATTGGTCACCCCGCCCACTCCAATTTTGATGGAATTTGAAATTTAATGGCATAATGAACGTGTTGGGAATATATGGGCAACTTATTTACTTTTTTTCTGTCATATATCTATTGGTTGGCAACAAGGGGCGTTGTTGAAAATATGAGTTACAAATGACATGTACACACCTTTTGTAGTTTTAGTAATTATTGTAGTATTTTTTTCATAAAGAAATAGAATGAAATACGTAAGTTACACAGTAATTATTACCAGTTGAACCCAGAAAGAAAATACACAACAGTGGCGACGAAAGTGGGTTTTATATATCGCGTAGTGTACAGTTGCGGCCAATAAATATCCAACAGCAATTTTTTGGATTGTGAACATTTCTACATTTGTAATCAACTGCATAAATACAGGAAACTTTTTTATCTTATATAATGTCATATTATTATGTCTGTCATCTTGAGATAAGTTATGCCTTAGGCACAGTTGTTGCATGGCCTAGTGGCTTTGTCTTTGTGATTTTTTCTGTTGTTCTGAACGCCTCAACCCATCTTAACAACGTGTTTCGGCTTGGAACTGTGTCATTTCTATCGATACTGAAGTGCCGACGAGAGATCCGCTGTGTTGTGATAACAGACTCACTAACCTATCTATCTATCTATCTATCTACCTATATACAGGTTGAGTTTTTTTGAATGTTTAGCATTGGGATCTCAGAAACTACTGGAGATAGAAAAACGCTTAAATGGGGAAAGATGCGCAGTTTTACGAGTTTGATTTAAAACTGCTTTTGTTTCTCCGATAACTTTCATGGTTTATTAGATATTCAAAGAAAACTAAATTTTACGATTTTCTTTAAACATGCTTAGCATCGTTAATAGTAATTTTAGAGAAAAAGTGTTCAGACAAAAGTTTTAGATAATTTTACGCCAAATAAAACTATGTAGCTAATATTTTTTTTTCGTTCACCATTATCGAGTTATGACACAAACTTGTGCTTTTTTAAATGGAAATCATAGTTGGTTTTGACATCATTAAAAAGCTTATTTTTTGCTGATTACAATGATATAAGGTTTGATATGGTTATTTTAAAAAATAAAGAGGATATAGACACTTTTATGGAAAACAATTGAATTTCGAACTGATAAAATACAAACCAAACGAAAACTTATTTTGAAATCTTATGTAGTAATAAAATGAAAACTAGAAGAACTTTTATTAAGGGCACATAACATTATTAATGTTCAAAGATACCTCCATTATTATTAATACACAAATTGCATCTCTTCACAATAGAATTTGTAGCATTGCGGACTTTACGCCTATCGATGTTATTAAAAGCAACTAAGACACCTTCTCTTAAATCGTCGATTGTTTCATATGTTCTTTTGTATACTGTTCCTTTAGTACACCCCACAAGAAAAAATCCAAAACTGATAAATCAGGGGATCTAGTCGGCCATTCAATGGGTGCATCTCGTCCTATCCATTGATTAGGGAAGTTCAAATTTAAATAATTTCTAACATTCAGTTGATTGTGCGGAGGCGCTCCGTCATGTTGAAACCATTGCAGCATTGCTCGGGTTCTTAAATTTAAATTATCTAACATTTCCTGGAAATCTTGTTGTAAAAAATTAAGATAACGATTGCCAGTTAGTGATCCATCAAAAATAAAAGGACGAAGAATAGTTGATCCTATAACACCAAACCAAACATTAAACCCAAATTAATTTGTGGTCTCCTATGTTCAACGTGAAGTGGATTTGTTTGAGACCATATGTGCTCATTGTGCCTATTAAACATTCCACAATTAGTGAAACGAGATTCATTAGTCCATAATATTTTCATTGAAAAGTGTGGATAGTTTTGACACTGATCTTTAAACCATCTACAAAAAGCTATCCGTCTGATGTTATCACCTTCATGTAAAGTTTGTGATACTGATAATTTGTAGGGACAAAATTTATGCTTCTTCAACACTCTGACAATAGTGCGTTGAGAGGAGCCCTTTTCTGTTGAAATTTGTCGGGTCGATGTAGATGGATTCTGAGCGACACTTGCTAATATGTTTATTTCTCTATCTTCATCCATCCTTTTTTTTATTTTGGTTTAACGAACGAACCATAATCTGCTAAATTATCCCATAATCTCTTAAAAGTAGGTAGCGACGGCTGACGTCGATCAAAATAATTTTCAAAATAAACTTCAGCAATTCTAGTAGAATTTTTCTGGCAATGAATGTAACATTCAACCATTTCTACGTTAGAAAATTCCATAGCCAATGCAAACTTATGATTAACGGCCGTTTGCACCGCTTATAGTTAAGTTACAATTAAATTAATTAATAGTTAATTGTCAGTGTTTGACAATTAACTTGACTTAAAAGTAAAAATTAACAGCTCTCACTTCTGTGACTCAACGTGAAAGCAATGTTAGTATATTTATCTCGACTGATCCAACGAACACTATTGTAACTCAGATTTTTCGTTTTTTGAATTACAAAACACCAAACATTTTTTTTTTTAAGTTTTTATCTTATAAAGTGAACAATCATAGAAATGTCTATATCTTCTTTATTTTTTAAGATAACCATATCAAACCTTATATCATTGTAATCAGCAAAAAATAAGCTTTTTAATGATGTCAAAACCAACTATGGTTTCTATTAAAAAAAACACAAGCTTGTGTCATAACTCGATAATGGTGAACGAAAAAAAAATATTAGCTACATAGTTTTATTGGCGTAAAATTATCTAAAACTTTTGTCTGAACACTTTTTCTCTAAAATTACTATTAACGATGCTAAGCATGTTTAAAGAAAATCGTAAAATTTAGTTTTCTTTGAATATCTAATAAGCCATGAAAGTTATCGGAGAAACAAAAGCAGTTTTAAATCAAACTCGTAAAACTGCGCATCTTTCCCCATTTAAGCGTTTTTCTATCTCCAGTAGTTTCTGAGATCCCAATGCTAAACATTAAAAAAAACTCACCCTGTATATATACACAGGGTGAAATATATGCGTCAAATTTTATGTGCTGTTTCCTAGTGTTATTATGATCATAAAAGTTCATATGAACGTATGTCTTAAACGGCTTAGTTTTAAAGTTACGGGATGTTCAATAGTAAATTAAAGTAAATTTCACTAAGACGTTGGTTACCGGGTAAATACCTAAGAATGCGGGATGACACGGTTCGAGAATCGTTCTTCATAAAGACGTCTATTTGCATGTGAATTACCATTGGTAAAACCGTAAACAAAATAAATATCGCACAGCTCAGCATTTGTGTAATTCATTTTAGAAAACTTTGATAATACTCTGACACAATAATAATGAAATGACAAATAAATATTTTCCCTTCAAAACGAATGTTTTTTCAGAGACAGGTGTGATATTAAATCTTGTTAGTCAGGTTATAATAAATGAATCTTATATGCAGCATTTCAGACAATTCGAAACACGCCCAGTACTCTTGAATGGATTCACCAATCAATGCAATGGAGGTTAGAAGCTTGTGTTGCAGTTTGTTGTATTAGTATATTTTATTGGATGAACTTTTAATTTACTATTGAACATCCCGTAACTTTAAAACTAAGCCGTTTAAGACATACATTCATCTGAACTTTTATGATCATAATAACCCATGGAATCAGCCCATAAAATTTGTCGCATATATTTAGAATCAGCCTGTATATATATATATATATATATATATATATATATCATATTTTCGTGACCTTGGTATGATAAGGTGAACTTAATAAGTCGGCGATTAAAGGTCTGGTTCATTAGTTTAAAGTATATATATTTAAAACAACCCTACATGTTTCGGCAATGATGCCTTTGTCAAGGGAATAAAAAATATATTTTTTATTCTCTTGACAAAGGCATCATTGCCGAAACATGTAGGGTTGTTTTAAATATATATACTTTGTCAAGGGAATAAAAAATATATTTTTTATTCTCTTGACAAAGGCATCATTGCCGAAACATGTAGGGTTGTTTTAAATATATATACTTTGAAGTAATGAACCAGACCTTTAATCGCCGACTTATTAAGTTTACCTTATATATATATATATATATATATATATATAGTTCAGTCTGCATATGTTTGCGCCCGCAAAACTCGATAAATAATCAGCCGATTGACTTGAAATTTTGACACAACGTTGTATTCCAGTACGCGAGTGTTTTTATAAAATTATTTTTTTTTAACACGGCACGTCAAAAGTGTTCCCGCACCGGTAAAATAAGTAGACAAAAGTAGCGCAAAAATTTCTCAAATACTTGGATTTGGTAGAACTTTTTTATTACAAGTTGATGTTTGCTAATCATATACTCTATTTACGCTAATATATTGGTATGAAACCTTAATGATAGAAAAGAAAATAACTTTGATTTAGTCTCTAATGAATTGTCTTATATGAAAACTTAAAATAACGTGTATAGGTTAGATGTCAATGTCAAGAAGACAAACAAATGTCAACTTTGAAAGGCGAAAATATCAATGATATTGATATTTGAAAAATAACTAAACAAGTAACTGGGTTTTTGCAAGAAAAAAAAAGGAGAAATTATTACTGATTTTATAAAGGCCTTGTCTACGTTCGTACATAGGTCGCCGTTCTCAACACGCAATCACAGTACATCAAAGGAGATCAAACTGCAATGATCAAAACGTTTAGATGAAAATGAACGTGTTAGAGTCAGAACTTCTCAAAGGTCAGCAGAAGAATCGGCAGAGTAACGAGTTGAATCGAGAAGAAGAGCAGCATAATCGTCTTAACAACGCCAAGAACAATTATATGAACAGCGAAGACGTATCCAGGTGCAATATCTGAATGATCGAGTTTCATATCACCGAATTGCCTTTCATACGAACCGGATATTCAATACAATACCTCATGGAACTTTGTTTAAATCGGAAAAGTAGACATAGTACAAAGCACACGATTGGTAGTTAAAAAATTTATGAATAATCTAATTGAAGCAACAATTCTGATTGGACTTCATGAAAACGTACTACTTCCATGAATACCATTCATTCCGACCGACATGACGTTCGATTTCAAACGACTTCAATTTTCAATATGCCTTCCGTTCGCTATGACTATCAAAAAAACGCAATGGTAATCTTTGCAAGTGTGCGGTTTGAATTTAGAAAACGATTGCTTCTCTCGTGGGCAATTATACGTCGCATACTCCAGAACCGGTAAACCGTCTGATCTTTATGTTTTTGCAGAAAACGCACAAACAACAAATGTAGTCAATCTATTAGCTTTACAATAAAAAATATTTTTTTGTGAAAAACATCTTTTTTCTTCATTTGCTTTCATTCCACATAGTCACAGCAACACAAGGCAGGGTTTTGAATTGAATGATGTGTTTTCTCGGCGAATCTACGTTTGCTACAATAATTTTATTTACGTTCCGATTCATTTCATATCAGACTGAGCCACAGCGAAGCGTGGCCGGATTGAGCAAGTTTCGTATAAAAGTATCGTAAGCGAAAACATGATGCTGTATCGTCCACTGCTCCATTATGACTGAAATAGTAGGCTGCACTCAAGTGAACGACCTAACCTCAATCTTCCCACCACCTGTATCAGCCATGCACTAGCTGTTTGTAAAACATCGGTTTCGCGTCACCCTGTAAATCATTTTGAATAAAAAATGTTTTTAATTGACAGCTGTCACTTTAAAACAAAAGATCCCTGACATTACATTAAATGTCAGATGAGGTCCAAAGGCTACTTCTAAGAACATTAGTAACATCAAAAATATCATTATCTTTAATTTAAACAAGAATAGGCTACTTCTAAGAACAAGAATAGGCTACTTCTAAGAACATTAGTAACATCAAAAATATCATTATCTTTAATTTAAACAAGAATACAATACAACGGTGCGTTAATTTTGTCCAGGAGTTTATATTGTATAATAGAAGAGATTTAAAAGAAAATACTAAATGCGTACATCAATAAAAATACGTATAAATTTTCGGGATACGCCAATGGTATATAAATTCAAGTAACTAGACTTCTAAGAGTGCATCGCATCGTTATGCCGTGTGTGGTTCCCCGATTAACTTAACGAACCGATACTGTGGAGTACGCGCGGAGAAGGGCTTTCGCCAGTAAATTTGATATAGTGGTAGTATCATAATAAAAACAGTGATAGTTACACTGGGAAATTGGAAATTGTGTTAGGAGTTCGTGCCAAGAATAATTATTTTACGTTTTTAGGGAGTTGTGGAGTTTATTTTGTGTACGTGTTAGCGAGGACTGTTTGATATTATTTTATGCCTCGAAAGAATATGGAATTGTTATTTTAGTGACCAAAATTTTGTAAAAAAAAAATAGATATTTTTCTATACATCGCATGTCTATTCAAATTGGATATCTGCTATGAGATTTCCTGGATATTACTTTTGATATTCGCTTTTTGTAAAATATACATTGCATTACAAAAAATCGCATACAATTCCTTAAGAAAATAGTACAGACTCTAAATACATGCAACTTTTCACGTGCGATAAGTTGCTGCAATAAATTGCATAGTGAGAATTCGAATTTTCAAGCAACTTTTCGTTAAGTTGGAATTGCTGCAAGAAATTACATCAATGTGAACCACTCTTTAATTACTAACCTGTCGGAGTCACTAATTCTAATTATTTTGAGTTATCTTAAGTTCGGAGTTTCAGACAATGTTTTTGTACCCAATAAAACAACTGACTAACAATGTTTTTAAATTATGCATTTGTTTTCAACTGGTGGTGACGAAGTATTACCAACCTTTATGTGACTATAATATACAAAGGCAATTTGGGTCAAGCAAAAAGGCTTTTGTGGCTTATTTAGATTTTGTGATTATTATGAAAGAAATCTCACTTTCTAATCCTATTCACCCCAGCGATTCTATACACCCCATTCTACGGTACTCAAATTTATTTGGTAGGTATATATATATATATATATATATATATATATATATATATATATATATATATATATATATACAACGTGTCCACTTAAGTATGAGACAAATGGGAAATATTTTTATTTTTGATTTCACAGAAAACTTTATAGAAAAGAAAAGTTCGTGCATCCTAAGAAACTTGATATTTTGTATTCAGGGTTGCGTTGTATTACTTGGTTAGAGAAAAAATTAAAAAACATTGAAGTTGCCGTAAGAGTACGCTACACTTATTTTTAAAGATATCAAAAATATTCATTTAAAAATGTTGTTTCAAATTTCAAAATATGCTCAAATACGAATTGTTAATTAAAATTTCGAAAAAATATAAATTAAATTATCGAGCAATAATAATAGCAAATACGCAATAGTTTTTAACATCCATCTATGTGACAGTAGTTCTATGGTTGTCATTTGTATTGTTACTTTAATAATAAATTTTATGTAATTGCACGTGAAATCATTTACATTCGATATCAATTTTTTATCGCTGAAATGCAATAGAATGAAACAAAAATCATTTGCATATAACTTTATGAAAATACATTTTTATATTACAAAATAAATATGAAATTAACAAAAACAACAAATTCAGAAATACAAACAAAAAAAAAGCTATTCAAAATGATGTCCCTCTCGTTGAATGCATATGTTTGTACGCCTGTTGAAATCCTCGCATGCATGTTGTAACACAATAGGATTATTTCTTAAGAACAGTACCGCATCTCCTATTTTGTTTTTCAATTCTTCTAAATTCTGAAACGGCCTTTCTGAATATACTTTATTCTTTAGCCATCCCCAGATAAAGTAATCCATGGGGCTTAAGTCGGGATTTTCAATTACACTTTAACACGTAAAGAATTTTCGAAATGTCTCACTTGCTTTTCCCTACTTTTTTTGTAACGCATTTCTAAACTACCAGTTGCTTTAAACTGATTTAAAATTCTTGAGACGCTTTGGAAACTAATAAATTTGTTGGGATGTCTTTCATTAAAAATATCAGCTGCGTCTCTACATGTTTTGTAGTTATCTCCGCAAATAAGAATTAATTCAGCTCGCTCTTGCATAGTTAATGAATTGTCTTAAAATTACTTAATGATTAAAGTGACAGCGGATCTGACAATGACATAAAATTTATTACTAAAGTGACAATACAAATGACAACCATAGAACTACTGTCACATAGATGGATGTTAAAAACTATTGCGTATTTGCTATTATTATTGCTCGATAATTTAATTTTTATTTTTTCGAAATTTTAAATAACAATTCGTATTTGAGCATATTTTGAAATTTGAAACAACATTTTTAAATGAATATTTTTGATATCTTTAAAAATAAGTGTAGTGTACTCTTACGGCAACTTCAATGTTTTTTAATTTTTCCTCTAACCAAGTAATACAACGCAACCCTGAATACAAAATATCAAGTTTCTTAGGATGCACGAACTTTTCTTTTCTATAAAGTTTTCTGTGAAATCAAAAATAAAAATATTTCCCATTTGTCTCATACTTAAGTAGACACGTTGTATATATATATATATATATATATATATATATATATATATATATAAGTGTTTAGATAATTTCTTAGCCGTTCATTAAATATAACATTTGATAAATTATTGGAGTAACTTGAACCTGGGTCTATTGTGGTCTCGTGGTAAAGACGACAGCCCGGCAAGCTGTAGACTTGGGTTCGAGTCCCAACGTAGACCATATTTTTCAAATAAAAATTTCGTATGATTTGCTTTGTAATTTGTAGACAGCATTGTTTACATCCCCACTTACTCTGCAATTACATACATTCTAATTTGATATTTGTAAATACTCCAATAATTTATCAAATGTTATATATATATATATATATATATATATATATAAATCGCCGATTAATTGAATCTACTATAACATACAAAGGTCAAGAAATAATGGATAATAAAGGTCTGTTTACTTTGGTATGTATATATGTATTTAAAACATTCTTACATATTTCGACACATAGTGCCTTTTTCAAAGAGATTTAAAATACACTGATGGAAAAAAGTGACGAGCACACCCTGTATAATCTGAAACGTGTCAAGATAAAGGCGTAGATTTAGTGGAGCATTAAGGTTTCCTCTAGACGAGTTGGCGCAGCGAATTTTGACTTTTTCTATCGCTAAATTTTTTAGTGAGTGCCTCCGACAACTGCAATATGTTGTCTCCAAGGAGACCAATGCGGGAAGAGAGAAACCGGTTATTGTCAGTGTGGCGGAAGTAGGTAGTTGAAGTCGTACTTTGTGCGTGATGGAAGGCCGTTCGCGTGATCTGAGTGAGTTTGAGCGAGGAATGGTTGTGGGGATGCACATGACAGGAGTATCCTTCCGTTATATCGCGCACCGTCTCGAGCGGTCATTATCGGCAGTGCAGCGGGCATGGCGAGAATGGATGGAGCAAGGACGTACGCACCTTCAGCCGCGAGCGGGACGGCCCCACGCGAGGATCGTGCCCTTATGCACAGCGCTTTAGCGTCGCGTACGTCTTCCTCAACGCAACTTGGAGCCGTTTTGTTCACTACGCGAACTGTACGGGAGCGTTTTCTAGAAAGTGGACTGCGAGCGCGCTGTGCGTTGCAGCGGATTCCACTGACTCGCGAGCACCGCCGTACACGGCGCCAGTGGGTGGAGGCTAGACATCAGTGGGTTGTCGAGTTGAGGCACATTTTGTTTTCCGACGAATCAAGATTGAAATTGAGCACCCATGACGCGCGAATTTTGGTTCATCGGAGACGTGGTGAGCGTAACCTCGAGGAGTGCATCCAACGACGCCCTATCCACCGCCAGCAGGGGATTATGGTATGAGGTGCTATTACACATGGTGGATGTACACGTCTGCTGCGTATACAGCATACGATGACGGCTCGCCGCTACGTAGATGAGGTGCTACGGCCCGTTGTGCTTCCTTACGTTCGACGGCGCCCACGTCTTCTATACATGCACGACAACGCCCGACCGCACACTGACGTGTTGCCTAGACCTTTGTGGAAGAGAACCATATACGGATGCTTCCATGGTCGGCACGTTCTCCGAATCTCAATCAGATCGAACATGTCTGGGATATGATCGGTCCGAGACTTCAACGTTATCCGGCTTCCCCGGGTATCGTTGAGGAGCTATGGAGGCGAGTTGCAGCAGCATGGTTGGCCAACCCTACCGCTACCATACAACGACTTATTGACTCCATGCCTCGTCGTATAGCGATGGTACGCACCGCTTGCGATGGTACTACCGCTATTAATGCATCCCTTCCCAGCAGGGCTGCGCCGCTCTCCAGGTGAGGGTAAGTTATGTTACGTTAGTACTACTTCTATACCAAATTTCATTGCGTTAGAACCACTTGTTCAGATTATACAGGGTGTGCTCGTCACTTTCTTCCAACAGTGTATAAATGACAGTATATCAATGTAAAACTTATATATCTGTAGTTGTCATGGATAAAATTAAAATATTCAAAGATACATGCCTCAGAACTTTCGACAGCAAGATGTCAATTACGGGGATTGGCAAGCCATGAGTTATTATTACGTTTGCACCCGTGAAGCCACGTAAGATTTTAAGCTGTCGGCATTCGCCTTGAACGAGAAGGAAATCCACGAAAACCTACTCGTACAACCAAGTCAGGGAACTAAACACGGAACTGCCAGAATGATAAGCCAGTGTACAGATATTTAAATAACATATGATTTTTATAATAACTACATATATTCATGATGATAAATTACACTTTATTGATTATCTGTGTGTTTTAAAAATCGAAATGGTGATCGCGTTGTAGTTTGTGTGTAAATAAAACAGTTTTGTCTGGAGTATTTGTGGGCTTGTATTCTTTTATATAAATATTGTTTAGTTTGGCCTATGTAGTAACTATCGCAATCGCGACCTGGTATTTTATAGATGACGTGTGTTTCTCGATTTTTTCTATTTTAGGTTTTAGTTTTGAAAATAGATGTTTATTAGTATTACTAAGTTTATATGTTGTAGCTATAAAGTATATTTAATAAATTTAATTGAATCGGCCGATACTTGCTGGAAATCCATAATATGTAAATGGGATTTAAGTAAAACACTTATACTAATTTCCAGTATATATATATATATATATATATATATATATATATATATATATATATATAGTAAACCTAATCAGTAGGCGATTAAAGGTCTGTATATTACTTCAAAATATATGTATTTAAAAAACTCTACATGTTTCGGCAGTACGCCTTTATCAAGAGAATACTAAGTATAAATGACAGGATATAAATGTCAAGGAATTAAGTTGCTATGGTTTAAATTATTCAAAGATATATTCTAGTAATAATAATAAATCATGCCTTAGTATTCCAAAAAATAGATAGCAAGGTGTGAACATATGTGTTGTTCGCTGCTAGCAATTTGTGTCTCTTTCTGGGTATGAACTTGTGTGTTGGTTGCTACTGGCAGCTTGCGTCTCTCTATGGGTGTGTGGTTTTGTGTGAGAGCATAAGTGTAGGGTTTTGTATGTCGGTGCGTTCGTGCGTGTGTTTAGTGGCCGGTCGCGTGAATTTAGAGAGGTCGGATAACCAGCCGTTGCGTAGGGCCGCCAACCCTTTCCCGGCAACTTCTTTACAATTCCGTGCAGTACTTCGACGGCCTGACCCCCGCCCCAACGAGGCAAGGCGCAGGCAGGCGAAGCGCACCCTGTACGGGGTTGCTCATCGCTAACCAAGGGAACACTCTTAGTGGCTACCTCGGTCGACGATGGTCACACTTGTGCCATCTTAACGTTTTCCGTCGAAGCGGGGGCATAGCACACACGTCGAACGTGTGTGTGCTGTTAACGGCAGCCTAGCCAGGTTGCCGCCCAGGACCGGTTCTAGTGGTGTGTGCATTGCGCGGCGCCGAGTTAGCGCCGCGTAGCATGGTTCCTCACTCTTGCTGGAAAGGCGGAATGGCACCTGACTGCCCAACGGGCAGACCCCCCTAGAGTTTTGTAGCGCATATGCTAGGCTACAACCCAGTAGAGGACCACATCAGCAAAAAACAGAAAACAGGGAAAGGCAGGGAAAAGCAAGATATGAGTTATTATTACGTATGCGCCCGTGGAGCGACTTAAGATGCAAAGTTGTCGGCATTCGCTCAAAACGAGAAGGAAAACCACGAAAACCTGCTCGGACAACTAGACAGGAATCAAAACACGGAACAGTCAGCATGATAAGCAAAAGTATATGATATTTAAATGATATTTAAATAACATAAGGTATATAACAAAAAAATATAATATGATGGTAAATTGTAACTTAATTTTGTAACGATCTACAATTTACCATCATATTATATTTTTTTGCTGCCAGTAGCAACCAACACACAAGTTCATACCCAGAAAGAGACACAAATTGCTAGCAGCGAACAACACATGTGTTCACACCTTGCTATCTATTTTTTGGAATACTAAGGCATGTTTTATTATTATTACTAGAATGTATCTTTGAATAATTTAAACCATAGCAACTTAATTACTTGACATTTATATCCTGTCATTTATATTTTGTATTCTCTTGATAAAGGCGAACTGCCGAAACATGTAGAGTTTTTTAAATATATATATTTTGAAGTAATATACAGACCTTTAATCGCCTACTGATTAGGTTTACCATATCATATCAAGGTCACGAAGTTATTATATATATATATATATATATATATATATATGTATATATATATATATATATACCGTGTGCCCAACGTCGTGCGATCGATGGATATAGAAGTAATGACTGGCCAACTGCAAGTATATTGGCCTTGCTTGAACAAAATGACCGACTGATAGGAATATTCAATGTGTTAGAGAGAGATTATTTGATTCGTACTTAGATCGTATGTAGAATGTGTTGGATAAAGAAAGGGAACGCCCGTACAGTTAGACAGTAGAACTCGATTGAATATACTCTCTCAACCCTAACCACATAAACTCGCTATTCGTCTTCGTCTTACTACATTGTGGTAGATCAATCACTCCCCGGCGTTCGTACGGTATATTGGTGTCTGCAGTGTTGTATATTTGGTGGATTCGTTTTTTTAATTGTTTGCTCTATAAGTTGTGGTGGATAGTTATTATCTGTTAAGATCGTTTTAATTTTCTTGATATCATTTCTGTATTGAATGTGTGATAGTTTTACTGCTCTATCAGTCAGATTATTTATAATCATTTTATTGTATACTGTAGGTGCATTTAATTGATAATTCATATATCGAAAAGAAGCTGTGGGTTAGTTGTACGAATTTGTATAAATAGTACCCTGTCGATCATAGGTTAAAGAAATATCAAGAAAATTTTTGTATTGAAAATATGAAAGTTCTGAGACATGAATTATTATTATTAAACTTGAATGTATCTTTGAATATTTTAATATTATCCATGACAACTACAGATATATAAGTTTGACATTGATATACTGTCATTTATGTTTTTAATTTCTTTGATAAAGGCCACTATGTGTCGAAACATGTAAAATTGTTTTAAATATATACATATCAATAAATCAGATCTTAAATCGCCGACTAATTTAATCTACTATATATATATATATATATATATATATATATATATATATATATGTAAAATAAAAATTGTTGGGGAATCCGGCAATAAAAACCTTTAATTAGTCAATTAGAGTCCTTTATTTTATACCTTATATTTCGCTCTGTAGATTTAGAGCTTCATCAGAGGTCAAAAAGCAGACTAGTTCTTGTGAGAGATATATACATTTTCAAAAAAACAGAAACCGATAGAGAACAGGAAATCCACGAAATACAAACAAAACGTCATATTAATTAAAAATTGTGTCTTTAAAAGCTTATTGTTATTACATATTAAAAACCATTAAAAAAAAAAAATTCTTTTTTCAGCAAACACATTAAAAAAAGGAAACACGTAGCAAAGAGACTACTTGTCTTGATGTAAATTACATTTTAGCAACTTAAGTGTTGACACGGTAGTGTATTGAATTTTCAAAACCTAATTTTTTTTTTTTTTTTTTTAAATGGTTTTTTTGAATATGTAATAACAATAAGCTTTTAAAGACACAATTTTTAATTAATATGACGTTTTGTTTGTATTTCGTGGATTTCCTGTTCTCTATCGGTTTGTTCTTTTGAAAATGTATATATCTCTCACAAGAACTAGTCTGCTTTTTGACCTCTGATGAAGCTCTAAATCTACAGAGCGAAATATAAGGTATAAAATAAAGGACTCTAATTGACTAATTAAAGGTTTTTATTGCCGGATTCCCCAACAATTTTTATTTTACATACTTGTTTTAACGGCAAAGACTCGTTGTCTACTTTTATATATATATATATATATATATATATAATTTTTTAATTTAATAGAAATTATCGACCGTACTATATTGGTTAAAATAAATTAAAAACTGGCAAGCGATCTGTCAAATAAAACTAATTTATGAATTATCTCTCAATTTCGCAACGGGTTTGTTGCTTCTTCGGAAGATACTACTGTTTTTCATTAATCTTGTAGTATCTCCCGAAGAGGCAACAAACTCGTTGTGAAATATAGAGATAATTAATAAATGAGTTTTAATTGACAGACCGCTTGCCCGTTTTTAATTTATTTTAACCTATATATATATATATATATATATATGGTAAACCTAATCAGTAGGCGATATATATATATATATATATATATATATATATATATGCCTTGTTATTTATTTATATAGGTTCCGGTGCGCTTCGGTTTTTAACAAAAAAAATTTATTACTCTAAACGAGCGAAGCGCGCTTAACGTTATCCAGCGTTGACTGACAATATATATATATATATATATATATATATATATATATAGTATTTTCGTGACCTTGGTATGATAAGGTAAACTTAATTAGTCGGCGATTAAAGGTCTGGTTATTACTTCAAAGTGTATATATTTAAAATAATCCTACATGTTTCGGCAATGATGCCTTTGTCAAGGATATAAAAAATATAAATGACAGAATATAAATTATTATAATTTATATTCTGTCATTTATATTTTTTATATCCTTGACAAAGGCATCATTGCCGAAACATGTAGGATTATTTTAAATATATACACTTTGAAGTAATAACCAGACCTTTAATCGCCGACTAATTAAGTTTACCTTACTATATATATATATATATATATATATATACGCGCGGGGACGAGCTGCCGGTGCGATGTTACACGAATGAACCTCCCTACGTATAATTTAGAAAAAGCTTAAAATAATTATAGTTATTAGAATTGCAAAATGTAATATACCTCTAGTAAGATCCGGAGTTAAATATGGAGCCTTATCGATGGAAGAACAATTCCATCTTCGGTGCTGGAAGACTACCTTGCAAGTCTCGGAGGCCAGCGTGGCGGCAGCTTGGACGTGCGGCATCGCTTCCATAGAAGCCCTGCACAGTTTCGTTTGCAGCTTGGCGAGACCGTAACGGCGTCGGGCCACGCCGCATGGTGAACGAATTCCCGAGCGGATTCCTCGTCCGGCGTTCTCATTTAGCGAACTCAAATTCCACTTGATGTTGGAATGTTGCAGCGACCTGCATCCGAATGTACACATCCGACATATATGAATGTGCATATAAAATAATAACGTGTGTTTGTGTGTGTGTATGTGTTATGTGTAAATGAGTGAACATTTGGTTATGCATTCGAACTCGTAACCGTCATAAATTATCTCTGTTTTGGAGTTTTGGGGATGATTGTGTGGGGATTGGGAGGAATTTTCATTATCGTTTATGTTTAGTAATCAAGACAATAAAAACGAAAATCGCATATTTATTTTTGTTTTAAATGCAGATGCTCTTTTGTTTAAAAATATTAAAAATGTACACACAATTTAAAAAAATATTTCTAGTTTACAAGAAAAATTACCTATACCTTTTGAAATCCATTTATTCCTATAGTTGCGTTAGGGCAACATCACCACAACAATTTTTTCTTCATAGAAAGGGTTATTCAATTGTTCCGGAAGACTTAAATATTTTTAAAACCATAGAAATTTTCAACAAATTTTTCAAACAAAAGTTTGTTGGTTTTAAGCAAGTTATTGTAGGAACATATTTCTAATCTACATGTTGCTCGTGTTATCATGGAAACTGTATTCAATTTGTATTTTTTAATGAAATAGCCTGTATATTTTTACATAGCTGAAATCCTCGTGAGATTTTAGAGTACTTTTGTGTATACAATTACGTCTCTATTTTGCTCCACTCTTGAGATATTTACTATTATTTGTAATTTTTACCAACAGAGACGTTTTTAAGTTATTTGCAAATAATCATCTCAGCAACCACGTTGCCACCAATATGCAATATACATTTATTTACAGTCTCACCAAAAATCAACCAAACAATAACAAAAAGCAAATAAATTAACAAAAAAAGTTGAAATCACTGTATTAAATGTTGGAAAATTTACTTATTTTCATGGGCTGTAATTACTACATTTACCATTCTGCTGTCTTAACTGTGGATTTATACCTGAACAATCCATATACAATATAATTTGCTACAGATTTAATATTTCAGACAGATTTTCAAATTTAAATTTACCGCGTAAAATTAATGTATAGGTTGTAATTAGGGCTGAGGGTCTGTTCAGAAATTTGTCGCTCTCTTTTTGGAATATACCATAGGGTGAATTGGTGTCTATACCGCTTCAACACGGGAAACTCTAAAAACGTGTACAACATTGTGAGTGGTGATGAATCTTGGATTTACTCATACGAGCCAGTACATAAATGTCAGTCGTCTGTTTGGGTGTTCCAAGCCGATAACAGTCATCCGTTCTCGAAGTGTCTCCAAAAAGATGATCGCGACATTTGTGTCGAAAGCAGGGAATTTCTCTACAATCTACAACATCAAAGAACTTTTAGCGCCGATTGGTATACAACCATTTGTTTGCCGCAAGTCATCGCTGAGCTCCGAGAAACCAATCCGCAACGACGAATCATCCTCCACCTAGATAATGCAAGTTCGCGCACAGCTCGCAAGATAATTGAATTTTTAACGCAACAAAACGTCGAATTGTTAGACTATCCTCTGTACAGTCCCGACCTAAATCCCAATGATTTTTTACCTTTCCGAAAATCAAGGACAGATTGCGCAGTCAAAGGTTTCAGTCGTCAGATGGAGCAGTAGATGCTTTCAAAAACGTAATTTTGACTGTACCAACAAACTAGTGGAAAAATTGCTTCCAGAGTTACTTCGAGCGCATGCAAAAGTGTTTAAATCTACGTGGAAAATACTTCAGAAAACAATAAAGTCTTTAAAAGCTATCTATTGTTTCATTCCAGCTCTATATGCAAAATATAAAAGACAACCCTCGTATGTAACTAAGGAACTAAAGCGAGGGATTTAAATGACACGTCTACAATGGCGTCAAATCGCTTCCCTTTCAAGGAAACTTTCAAATTAGGAAACAAGTAGAAGTCTTGAGAAGTAGCAGCTCCTGTCATGAAACTTTCCAGTCACACCTCGTATGTTGCATACAATTTTGTTTTACTAACTTTACCTGCATTAACGTTGAAGTAAAACTTGATGTTGAGAAAACAAGTCGATTTAGTATGTATGATGACGTAAATAGACTGTTTTTTCATTGTTTCGACCTTTGCTTGATGTAAATCCATATCACAAATAAATAAAACACACATAAGATGTTTTATTTATTTGTAAATAGAGTGACCTTAGATTTAATCCTTTTCACAAACGGTGATTTCAAACTTTATTCGATAATAAAAGGCTGTCGATACTAACCTAATACAAGAAATCTTATGTTAAATATTAGAATCTACGAGTGTTTATGTGAAGTCTTTTAGATCATACAACCGCGGAACAACCACATACCAATACATCAAATACAATCTTACATTTAACATTTCCGGATGTTTCATTCGAGATAACCACTTGTCTTCATTATATATTGAACCGCACAAAGTACATTATGAGATTACATGGAGTAATAGCACCGTACCGGAACCGAGGGCGAAAAAAAGATGAAAAGTTTGCGGAATAGAGAACGAAGTCTGAAGTGAAGGTGTCTTTAAAAATTTACGAATCCCGTCTACATCACTTTTCGTCACAACAAAGGGACGTAGCCTATGTATTCTGCACGGCAAGGGTATTTTTAGTGTTTGATATACAAAGCACGTGCTCCGGAGCTTCTAATTTTTTTCGAAGTTTGCGAGAGGAATAGAAACATTATTAATATAAATACCGTTGTTTAAAATGTACATGTTTAATTTACGTTAGGGGTTGAGTCGCAAGTTAAATGGTTTAATAACAAAATCTTTTATTCAAATTAAGTAAATTTTATTTATGTATTTATTTATGATCATCGAAAATAGGTCAAACAAATATCAGCTAATAAATCTAATATATCTAAATAAAGACTATATACTAAACTAAGCTAGCAAATAGAAAAAAGGTTTAATACAAAATATAGAGTGTTCAGCCCAATATTGTGGATATATCCATTCTATACTGAAATAATGCGATTAACGGTATAAAAAAATTACAAATTTTGCTTAAAATTAAGCTCTAATTCGGGGATGCACAGATAGGGAACAGGGGCCACTCGGGAAAATTATAGGACGGGCTCAAGGACGGGCCACTACAAAGAATACTTATTAACACAAATATTTTTATTTTTAAATAGTATGAATTACTACAAATGATAAAAATAAAAGAACATTCAAAAATGTTTGTTGTAATTATGTAATCGTAATGTAATCTAATCATTACAATGTAATATTTCATGTTTTATTATTTTGATGCATGACATTGCATTGACCTAACAATTTTGTTTATGTTTGGCTCCACATTACTTGTCGCCACACGTAAAATTGCTTCCAGATTTTCATTTGCCAGACGGTTTCGATTTTTTGTTTTGTTAAGTTTCGGCACTGAAAACGTTTGCTCACAAATATAAGTCGATCCAAATAAGCTTGCGCATTTCAATGCATTTATTCGCAACTCTTTATAAGCGGTTTTGTCAACGCAACGGTAAAAGTTGAGTAAATTACCTACATTAAACTTGTTTCGTAAATTATCATCATTTTGCATGTCTCTCAATTTCAGCTGTATTGATTCCGGTGCATTTTCGGGTTAAATGTTGAAAGGATTGCTGAAAATGTCTAATAGAGGTTTAACTTTTTTGAAGTCTAGAAAACGATTATAAAAAGCTTGTATTAAAATATCAATTTTTTCAGCATAAGCGAAATTGACATCAGCTTTATTGAATTTCTCCACAACTTTTTTGTAGTTCGGAAAATGGCTGTAATTGGCTGAATTGATTTGTGTCCTGAAAAGACTCCATTTGCATTGAAAGGACGAACATTAGAGTATAACTGCGAAATCAATTGATCTTTGCCTTGGAGTCGCGTATTTAAGACATTCAAGTGATATGTGATGTCTACAAGAAACGCTAAGTCACACAGCCAATCAGGATGGTCGAGTTCGGAGACATCCTTCTTCTTTTCCGCCAGAAATATTTTGATTTCTTCAATCAAATTAAGAAACCGCTCTAGTGACAACCCACGACTTAGCCACCTTACTTCAGTGTAAAACAGGAGATCACCATATTCGCTTTCAATATCCTCCAGAAATTGTGTGAATTGTCGGTGATTGAGACCTCGTGATTTTATAAAGTTTACAGTAGGTACTACAACTTTCACCACATTTTAAAATTCCAATAATTTTGAACAGAGGGCTTTTTGATGTATAATGCAATGAAACTGCATTAATTCCTTGGTATCTATGTTTTTAGTTTGTAAATACTCTTTTAACATAGCTATTATCCCAGATTTACTTCCAACCATTGAAGGTGCTCCGTCAGTCGTAATTTCAGATAATTTCATTAAATCCAAATCCATTATAGAACATTTTTCCAGAAGAGCTTTGAGTATGTCACTCCCTTTGGTTTGACTTGTCAAAGAACTCATACCAACCAGTTCTTCACTCTCTTCAAAATTTTGCCTTACACCTCGTAAAAATATTAAGAGTTGAGCAGTGGAACTTATATCTGTAGATTCGTCGAGTGCTATAGAAAAATACTCAAAACTTTTCGATTTCGTAGCTAATTGCTCCTCTATATTAGCTGCTAATGTGTTAGGTCTTCTTTGAACAGTCATCCGATTTAGTTGAATTTTCTCAAACCTCTTTGCTTCTTTCGGACAAATTTCTTTTGCGGCGATATCTAAACAATGCTTAACAAACTCACCATCTTTAAAAGGCCGACAAGTTTTCGCTATTATTCGAGATATTTCAAAGCTAACTTCAGTAGCTGTTTCAGCATCTTGAAGGTGTTAAATCGCATGAACGTACAGGCCAGGAAATTTCAGTATTTCGAATAATTATACGCTCATCAAAAAATTCTCTTAAATAATCCAAGGATTCTGCAGTACAGTGACAAGGTGCTCCCTCTTGTTGGAAATATGCATTTTGAAGTTCATCATCATGCAACTGATTGACAAATGGTTGTAAAATTTCCATACGGTACCTTTAAGCATTTAACGTTCCCTGAAAAAATATTGGTCCAATGATTCGCCTTTGGTTTATCGCTGCCCAAACACCAATTTTCTCTGGATGTAGCGATTCTTCATTAATTACATGTGGATTTTCACTACTTCCAATTCTTGTATTTTGTGAATTTAGGTATCCCGTTTTATAAAACCATGCTTCATCAGTAAAGATGCCTCTTTGCGAAAGTTCTCCATTATTGTTCATATTTACAAACCAATTACAAAACTGTAGTCTACAAGGGTAATCAATTTCTAACAATTCTTGTACTGCTGTGACACGGTATGGATAAAGTTGCATATCATTTTTTTAATAACTTGTGAGTTGTACCAACAGAAAGGTTTATTTGTTGACTCAAATGTCGAACAGATGTTTGTGGTTCATTTTCCATTATTTCTTCAACACGATTGACAACTTGAGGTGTACGTTTCTTAACTGCTCCGCTGCCTGATTTTCTTAAGAGACTACCAGTTTCAGAAGAAAGTTTTAAAGTTCTATCCAAAGTATTCTTAAATTGTATATAATCTATTACAAAATGTGTAAACTCAACTTGAAATTCTACCATGCAATCTTGAACTGAATAAACCCATAAACCATCAATTTTATTAACCCTTCGAAAATAAGCCTGAACTAAAAAAAATTTATGTTCTAAAGTGAAAGCCATTTTAAAACTGAGAAGCAATTTATTTAAACCAGAATCGACGCACGATTATTTTATGCACTAACTGATATTTGTGATTGACATTATCAAATGTCATTTGGATTTACGTTTACGGAATAACAAACACATATTAATATATTTGCGTTTTATTCTATCAAAATTTCAAAGTAACCTAGATTGACTTTTCAAATGAACACTTGTTATAAAGATAATTGTTTGCAACAACCTTCTTAATACTATTCAATGTTTCTGCATAGATACAGGGAATATAAGTTTTTCTTAACGTGTTCTCGTCGGGAAGTACATCAGCAAATATAACATTTGCTGATGTACTTTTGCAAAAATAACTTGACATTTAAATTGTTTAATTTATGTAGTGGAATATCTGCCGACACAAACATTTGACACAAATCTTCATTAAATTGCTCTTGTTCCGATTTTTTGGAAGTTGATGGCAAACATTGCGGTAATGTTTGCTGACTCTTCTTCGCCAATTTCATCTTTGTTAGTTTTGCAGCATGAGATGGAGTTTTCATATGTTGGTCGACTTGGAACTTTCTGCAAAAAAATATCACATCTTCGATTGTTTTCTTATAAAATAAATGTTAGTAAAAGATAAAGGAATAATTAAAAACTTAATTAATTAATTAATAAGAGGAAATAAACTTAAAATTTTACTCACAATCTTGCAGCATGCTACGCAAAACACTTTTTCTCCATCCATACGCAATTCTGCATAAGATGCAATCCATCCAGGCACAGTCGCTATTTTCGGTGTTTTTGCTATTATACATATATCACAACTCATAAGATTACATTTCGAAAAGCCAACGTTTAAAATAAAATTACTTTCGAATATGGGAATAAATTTCTCCGAATAGCAAAGAAACACATATACTCCTAATCTTCTGGTAAAATGTATTTTTGTATTTATTTAGAAGTTTTATTAGCTTTTCCTGGAATTTTGTCTCGGCCTGGATGTATGGGAAGAGCATTAATAAATTCTTGGAGACGCTTATCGGAAAAGTAACGGAAAGAGGCTTAACAAAATGCTATTTTTAATTTAAAAAGGGCTGTTTAATTTTTGTTTGTTTGTTACATCCACAACATATTTTTAGTAATGCCTATAATAAATTTGATTTATTAAATAAATAAAACTCGGATACTTAAAATATTCCAAAATGGTGAATTACTACAAAATATGCAAATAATATACAAAATGCATATATTATGCAAATATGAAAATTTATGCAAACTGCATATAATCCGGCCTTTAGTTATTGGTATTACTATCGTTAGAACTATAAAAGAAACTAAATTTTATTTTAAAAAAAAGTAAAAAAAAAATAAAATTTATTAACCAGTGTTATTGCAAAAGAAAAGCCTACTTTTTCAGAATAAATAAGACTTAACAATTCCATTTTTTTATTATTATAAACGAACTGTTTTATTATACGCAGTGACATGCTTAACACAGACACAGAACTACCTTTTACTTCAAAAAGTCATTAACGTATTTCACCTCAAACATTTTAACATTAGTTTCGTGAGTTTATTCCTGTGCCTAACCGAAACTTATTACTAAATAAATGTAAATTTATTCGTCATATTGCACCTGTTTAGTGAAAGTAGCGACTATTAAATTTCGAGTATTCATAGTGGGCAGATTCATAAAGGAATATAACCACTTTATAGACACCCATATAAGACTTAATTAAAATATTGCTCCTTTTAGACATCAGGTGTTAACCAGAGAATGTAATGAAATTTTTCTATTTCTCTTTACTGCAATTGGGGAACGGCCATTGTTCTAATTGATAATAATTTAGGGACTGGCTTTACGTAACTTATATATGATGTTACAACCGCGCTCACATATACACACACACACACACATTCATGCATATATAACAAACTATGCGGCTTGTGTACACACAAACTTTATTCAAACATTTAAACTGATTCTTGTGTAAGCTTAAGTGATATATCTGGTTCACGGAAATTCGGCAGGATATGCTCGAAAATGCCCCTTGAATATGTATGTATTTATTCATGTGTTTGGTTAAGAGGTTTGACGTTGATTTGTATCAAATTAAGGTGAAGCTGTTGGAAGAATATTTCCGCTTAAAGAAAAATCCAAACGATGTTATTTCCGTACAAGTTATTAAATATACGAGGGAAGATCGGAAAGTTTCTAGAACGAACCACAAGATGGCGTTGTACGCGCGTAGTGGTCATGTGTTTTGAATGCTCCATTTAACGGGTGTTCAGAAACATTTGAAGTCAAAGTAGTCCTTGAAAATATGAAGTCATGTCTGATATAGATTGATACATTTACTTAATACAATTTTATAGGTTATCATACACGCAAATGTCAGTTTATGTCGAAATATATTACTTTAATATGCCATATTAATTAATATAAACTAGTCAAGTAATGATTTTAGAAGGTAATAGTAATTAATTTGCAAATTTCAAATTAAGTATTTTGATATTTTAGAGAATTCTTGCTGAACAATAACACCTCTTCATGCGATAACTGGAAAAAATTACATAATCATTAATATGCTGTTCATTCTTGTGTAATAAAGCTCATCTAATCTGTAGTAACATGTAAAAAGACAATGCAGAATTAAGAGGAAATAACTTTACAAGTAAAGGTTTTATTCATCTTATAGTGACAATAGTATCTAGTTATCGTACTAGTTTAATATATTAACATTCAACAAATTATTGTAAGAAATGGCTTAAAATAAATTTGAAACAAATAAATTGTTTGTAGAGTCCTTAGATTACAACCTTATAATAAATATCATAAATTGTAGTTGTATAATTTACCAACAATAATGACCATAATTATAAAAGATGTTGAAAATGTCCACCACCTTCTTCCAAGCATTTTACGCACCTCCTCCGAATGCTACTAAATACATTTTGCAGTATGGGACTATTTCTAATTTCACTTATTTTATTTATAATTCTGTCTTGGAGATCTATATAATCTAGCACTGTTACTTGATAAATTGAATTTTTTAAAAAAGGCCATAAATAGTAATCACACGGTGTAAGATCACAAGATCTTGGAGGAAATTCATGATCGCTGTTCAAACTAATTAAACGATTTCCAAACACTTCTTGTAACATATTAATTGTTTCCCCCGCTGTGTGAGCTCTAGCACCATCTTGTTGAAAGTATCCCAAAGCTAGTTCATCATCGCGAAGTTGATTAAAGAAAGGCAATAGTATTTCCTGTCGATATCTTTCTGCAGTCAAGGTATCATTTAAAAAAATTGGGCCAATAATCCTTCTTCTACTTATAGCGCACCAAACACCAACTTTCTGAGGATGTAAAGGAGCTTCAACATAAAAATTATTGGGCTTTGTATCACTCTACATTTTTATGATTAGCGAGTTAACATATCCACTAACATGAAACCATGCTTCGTCTGAAAAGAAAGTTTTGTCTAGGACATCATCATTAAAATTATTTGTAAACCATTCGCAAAATACTACTCGTCGCGGATAATCAATATCGAGGATTTCTTGCAAACAAGTTATACGATATGGGAATAACTGTAAATCTTCTTTTAAAACTTTGTGGCAAGAACCAACTGACAACCCGGTTTGTTGAGCAAGAGTTCTTACTGGAGTTTTAGGGGCATCAGTCATTATTTCTCTAACATTCCCAATCATTTCTTCTGTCCGGACTTTTGGTCGCGCACCACCCTCTTGGCGCCCCACACTACCAGTTTGTCGAAAAACTGGAACAATGCTGATTAGTGTACACTGAAAAGTATTATAATCAAAAGCAAGGTTGGGAAATTCATCTCGAAATTCTTCCAAACAAGCTTGAATTGAATACTTCCACTGGCCATCGATCTTTTGACAATTTCGAAAATATGCCTCAACCATGAATGCTTTGTGTACGTTAGTAAATACCATTTTCAAAATATAAATTAGTATCTTCGATATTAGATTCTGACAATTTTTGACAGACAACAGTTGACATTTAATAATTATTACAAATCAGATACTTAAGTAAAGATATACGATTTTTTGTTCAGAGCCCACTTGAGTGCGAATGTTTCTGAACACCCGTTAGACTGCCTTCATTTTGTAAATGTGATTGACAGCTGTCAGTGTGCATTTTAGGTAGTAAAGTTAACCTTTTAATCGAAGTATACGTCACAACAACGTTTGGAAATTGATAAAATTTATTACAAAAATGCGGAATCAGTTCGAGCAACGTACACCGTACGCCGTATTTTTGACCGTCATAATCGGCCTAGTGAACAAGCGATTCGTGGAATTATCAAAAATCGTATCGAAACAAACTTTACTTTGCTCGACCAAAAGCCACACGTTCGTGTAAGAATTGCTTGTAGCAATGAAAATATCATTGCTGTGGAAGCGAGTGTAGCGGAATTTGTCGGTGTTGCGTCGCTCCCGGGCATTTAGGCTTTCTTACAAAATTGTTTTGACACAATAATTGAAGCCGTCTGGCCATCGCATGCGTCGTGTGTTCTCAGATTGGGTATTGGAGCAGCTGTAAAATGATGCTGATTTCGGAGAGAAAATCAAGTTTAGTGACGAGGGTCATTTTTGAATAGATGGGTTTGTTAATAAGCAAAATATGCGTTAGTGGGCAGCCGAAAACACACAAGCGTTTAAAGATAAATCTGATCATCCACAGAAAGTCACTGTTTGGTGCGACTTGTGGTCTCGAGGCATTATTGGTTCATATTTTTTTCAAAATAAGGAAGGAAATTCACAGTGAATGCAGAGAGATCTCGAGCAATGATAAGAAACTTTTTGTGTCCGGAATTAGAACTGGATGTGGAGGAGTTGTGGCAAATTATCAGCGTACCAATCAGTGGTATATAGATTAATTCATGTACTTATGAGTAAAAGTAATTTCGAACTTGAACTAAATAGAATATACACAATAGCATTAAAGAATGGTTACTCTATAAATATTGTCAATAACATCCTAAATAGCCAACAAAAACCTAAAACCCTTTCCTTAGTTTATCCAAAATTAAAATACAAGATAATTAATTCCTATAATTCAATCACTTGCTTAGGAAAAATTTGGGAAAAAAATTGGTACTTTCATTAAAAAACTTAATAACGAACATATATCATTTAAAACAGACAATACTATACCGAACATTATTAAAAACAAGCGAGATAAAATAGACAAAGGATCAAACTCTGGTGTATATAAGTTAACATGCAAAGATTGTAATAAGGTATACATAGGACAAACGGGGAGGACATTCAAAATTAGGATGAAAGAACACGAGAGAAGCCATAAAGAAAAGAAAACAGATTCAACTTTCGTAAGCCATTGTATAGATACCAATCATAGATTTAATATAGATTTCAAAAAATAAAATTTAAGATTGTAAAAATTTTTCCACCACCATTTCCCCAATAATTTTCACATAAATATTCAAACTTGTATTGTACATATTCAGTATTTCATCCACCTGATGAAGGCATTGTATGGCGAAACAATATTGTAGTGGTATTTACAATAAAAGAATTTTTGAAACTAGAAGTTTAATTACTTATTTCTTAGCGTTATAATGAAGTTTCAACAAGTATCTCCTTCGTCAATTAACTATTTAAAAGACATGTTGCTCATACACCATTCCGCTAGCAAATCAATATCATCCTGAAGCTCTCTATCGCCATTGCAAAAGTCCACACAGTTAAATATTTTCAAATCATCTGTGTAGGCCAAGAAGTTAGAACAAGTGAAGTATTTATATAAATCATTTATAAAAAGAACAGAAAGAGAATTGGTGCTAAGTGGTTGTCCTGAGGAACATCGGAAATAGCCAATATATGTCTGGATGTTTTCAATGACAACTTAACTATTAGAGTCCTATGAGACAGGTAGCAGGCAATCCATAAAATCAAGCAACCACCAATTCCATAAAGACCAAGTTTGTGGAGCAACAATTTGTGATCAACATGGTCAAAAGCCTTAGAAAAATCCACATAAACGGTATCTACTTGAGATCCTCGGTCCAGTGCGTCACTAATATAGCAGCAAAATTGCAATAAGTTCGTTTGGGTGCTACGGCCAGGCGAGAAACCATGTTGATTTACATGAATTACTTCACGGAAGTCGTCATAGATAGAACTTTATATAATATGCTCAAAAACTTTTGAAATGTTTGATAGTAAAGATATTGGACGATAATTGTTAATAAGTAATTTGTCACCAGACTTGAAAACTGGGAAAATGTGGAACAAATTTCCATTTATCGGAAAAATATCCTAATTATATAGAGAACTGGTAAATAATAGTTAAAGAAAGAGATAAGTACAACTGCATATTTTGAGAAAATATTCCAGATAAAGTATAGAAAACACAATGTCGCTATCAACATTATTCAGAGTAAAAGGATTTGGAAAATGAGATTAAGTTTAGAAAAACATATACTGTTCCAAAAAATCTGCAAACATATCACACACTTCTTCAAGTTTGTTAGATTCAATCCCATTATAACTAAGTCGTTAGGGTAGATTTAATTTTTTCCTTCGCGAATCAACAAAGTTCCAGAAAGTCAAAACATCTCCAGGCGTCGATTGTTGCAAGAAGAAAACAAACTTTTGTAGTCCTTGATTGCTTAACTTGTAATCTCAACTGCTTGTATTTGAGATAGTTATTATTGTTCTTGTCTTTTTAAATTTGTTATAGAATTTATTTATTTTTCTTTATTAACTTCTTTATTCAAGACGAAAACCATTTAGGATATTTATCAGAATTTAGATATTTAGGGACAAATCTGTCGATAGCGAAGTGTAAAGTTCATGACACGAAATCATCACGACGATGTACCCAGTGCGAGCATAGAAGATGTAATTATAGTTTGTTTCAAATTAGTTTAATTTGGCTAAATAGCGCGTAAGTACTTATATAGCACGCCTTGCGGTGTGGGCTTAATGAAACGTAGATGTGAGCTGTTCGTTATTTTAATAGCCAGAGTAGTATTAAATAAATTGTGCCTAAGTAAGCTAATTTGATCATTTGATCATTTTGTGTTGTAAAACATAAAAGAATTTATTTTTTTGTTTACAAAATAAGATTAAAAAGTAATAGGTATTTCTTCATAGTTTGCTTCTATTTACAATAGCACAATATATATGCAAGAATAATATATAAAACATCGCTTCTTATATATGTGTATGTACATTTATAATGGATATATTTTATATTTTGGCATTTATGTATTTTAATGTAACTATTATGAACTCATATTTATTTATATAATATGTGCTTAATTAATATATATATATATATTTATAAATGATTACATGAATACTACAAAATACACTTCTGCCCATCTACGGCCTGAATCTCATTTACACTATCGTTATAGCTTTCATCGCAATCTTACACCAGGGGATGCTATGAAAGTATAGTTTATTTCAAATTATAAGAATAGAACTTTGAACGGCTCTAATGCTTTTATTTCACCACCTGCGGCAATAACTACCTGGCCGCTCAATACGATTATCCTTTACGCAAACAAACTGCTGAGGTCCGTAATGACAAAATTTAAGTAAATTGTAATTACTGCAATTTAGATGATAAAAATTTTTAAATAGTTAATTGACGAAGAAGATACTTGTTGAAAGTTCATTATAACGCTAAGAAATAAGTAATTAAACTTCTAGTTTCAAAAATTCTTTTATTGTAAATACCACTACAATATTGTTTCGCCATACAATGGCTTCATCAGGTGGATGAAATACTGTATGTAATCAGTATTTCATCCACCTGATGAAGCCATTGTATGGCGAAACAATATTGTAGTGGTATTTACAATAAAAGAATTTTTGAAACTAGAAGTTTAATTACTTATTTCTTAGCGAAATAAAATTTAATAATAATATAAGTACCAACAGTTGTTAATTTGAGTAGATAGTTATTATATATAGTTAAATAGTCATTAAATTACAATTTATATGAAATAAAATTTAATAATAATACAAGTACCAACAGTTGTTAATTTGAATATATAGTTATTATATATAGTTAAATAGTCATTAAATTACAATTTAATGAAATAAGTGCTTATATTTATTAAACAAAATTTAAGTAAATATAGTTAGGAGAGTTGGTATATATTACATCTAATATTGAGTCTATTTATCATTTATTGTTAATCTTTATTGCTGTATACATATTTGATTTTTCTCTTTTTACTTAACGAACATGTGGCGACCTTTTGCTGAAAGTGTTAGTGATTATGATGTGGATAGTGATAATACTGTTGGAGCACGACAGAGAAAGCATATATCAGAAGATGCAAAACAGATAATTTTCAATGTCTACCATACCATGATGGAAGAAAATAACGAACTACAAACCCAGAACATTCAACGAACGTCGCAATTAACCAAGGTGCCTCTTGGAACAATATATAAAATAATTAAGAATAACGCAGGGCCTCGAAAGCAAAGAAGTGACAAAGGAGCACCGAGAAAAATTGAAGAGTATGAAATTGATACTATTAGGCAGCAAGTATACTCCTTCTACAGAGGAAATGTTGTATCTACACTTGACTGCTTACATAAAAGAATCAGTGATGAGCCTATAAATATTTAGTGTTATAAAGCAACCTTGTGGCGGACGCTAAAGAAAGCTGGTTTTAAGTTTGGCACTATAGACAAACGTCGCACAATTATGGAAAGCCCGAGGTTACAGAAACTTCGATATGAATACTTGACGGCAATTAGAAGGTATAGACAGGAAGGACGATTAATATGTTAATTAGACGAGGCGTGGTATGACACCAATGACACAATTTGCAAAGGTTGGGTGGATAGTTCAAGTATGTGTTAGTTGGACGCGCCGGTTTCGAGAGGGAAGAGAATAATAATTCTTCATGCTGGGTCAAAAAGGATAGATCGGACAGCCGCTATTATCTGCTAAAAATGTTAAATCCTCAAGTTTAGATTACCATAAGATATGACCTCATATTTATTTGAAGAATGGTTTTGTGACAAAATGTAATATGGATGTGGATAACAGAGCCAAAGAAGCAGGACATACAATTTTGCGTTTACCACTATACCATTGCATTTTCAATCCCATTGAATTGATATGGGCCCAACTGAAAAACGAACAAATCAAACACCGAAATTTAGTGAAAGCAGTGTAACACACACAAAAAATGCTATGGAACATATAACTGTTGTAAATTGGAAAAATGCTGTTAAACACGCAATAGCAAAAGAGGACGAATATATGCGCATGTACAACATAGTAGCACCTTTGATTATAAATTTGCAATACGATTCAGATATAGACACCGATGTGCAAGAGGACTCAATCACAGATGATTTATGAAATGCGGTGACACATAAAAATTTTATTGTGTATTACAAATAAATTAGCTTTATATATCTATATGTATCCACTACACATGTTGCCACACGATTTGTAATTTTTTCTTTGTATATAAACCCAATGTACAGATATTTTTTATTATATTCTTGAAATTAACAGCGTTTTATTATTATATTATAGGGCCCTAATTTATAATCAATACGTCCCCTAGATTCATACGCTGCAAATAGGTAAACCGTACCCGTTCAATAAGGAGACCAGGTATAATAATTATCCTCACAGAAGGTGGTGCAATAAAAGCATTAGAGCCGTTCAAAGCTATATTCTTATAATTTGACATAAACTATACACAGTTTCTATTTAGTCAAATTAAAATAAGTTCAAACGAACTACATATACCAAAAACAAGACAAATCCGTGAAATATGCACTAAAAAGAAATGATATCTGAAAGTTACTCTTGTTTTTAAATATTTACAATATGATTACTATTTATTTCTTTACTAAAATTTAAGAAAATTATATTATTGTTAGAATTTTAAGTATTAGTAATTTTGGCTAAAATAATAATTTATATATTCTGAACATTCTAATAAATAATAAATATATTGGATACACTTAAAGGTCGAAGTGGATGGTCCGTCTGGCACCTCATAATAATCCACAACACCCATAATTAAGGGGGCATCCATTCAAAATTACCTGAAAGATCTTATCGAGTGTTAATTATACCTGTTTTATCATGTAGATACATATATATATAGAATTTAATATCTAAACACCTAGAATAGTGTATAGTCCATATGCGTGTCTGCAGAAGTAAATGTATATATAAGTACATGTACAACACATATGTATATATGTATATATAATTATTCACGCGATCTATTGTAGATTGAACAACCACTAGTTTACGGTATACGTGATCTAAACTTCTTTCGTTCTGTTTTATTATGATTGCCTTTTGTGTGTTTGTATGCGTCAACATAATGCCGAGGAACGAAAATTAATGTTATGGTATTTTTTTTTGTGTGGTCTCGATGAGTTCTAATTATATAGAACGAGAAAGAAAAAGTCATATATATATATATATATATATATATATATATATATATATGCTTTTTTTATGAAATTCGGGACGTATCTTATTTGCTTTGAACCAATCATCAATACATAGTTTGTGCGATGAAGTTTTTTTCCAAACATCTATTTTCTTTTAATTTATGACGGGCAAGAATGTTCCTCTGTATGACGATTTTTTCTCAGTAGAGAATTTATTGCTGAATAATGAAATGATCGCATAAATTACTTAATAGATAATTACAAGGGCTGCGGAGAAAATTTTTCGTAAAATTTGAGATTTATAATCGATAATTAAGTTGTTAGTTCGTATGTACTTATTAATTGAACGAGTTTTGCAAAGTCTTTAATTTTAGACCGTTGCTAAGTAAAAGCTTTAAAAAAAATATGAAACACCTTACCACATTGATATATTCGTTTCCCAAAATTACGATAAATTAAGATAATAACATGGCCCTTGTTACGTGGGCCTATTCTAATTATCTCGAAACCCTAACAACTTACCTATTTACCACACACGAATGACCCGGAGATCTTAGGTTAACCCATTATGACCGGAATCAATTTTTTCTGTTATCAACACAAAATTTCATACTTTTTGGACTAAACACTGATTAAAACAATGAAAAAAAATATCATCTACAAAAAATTGTTTATTGCAATTAAAAAAAAATGTGTTACATATATGTAACGCTAGGCTAGTACAGAGGCGAACTCAATCTTAATGAGTGTTAGTGTGAAATATCACATTACATTCAAACAAATGCCGATATCGCACTTTGTACACATCGTTCTTGTACTGGAGGAACAACCTTCTCCGGCACAACGTCGTCTCTTCTTATTCGGAATAACAGTAAGGAGATGACCTCTTCCATCATAACGAACTACATCTGATATTCTATTCATAGAAATGCTAGACTTTGAAATAGGTGGTCGTCCTGCTCTTTTGGATGGATTTTCATACATTTTTAAATAACTTTGACTTATGGCCCTTCGAAAATCCAACTGGGATATATTTCTATTTTGTTTGAACAAAATCCAGGAATTATTTACTGCAGCATCCAATAACCAGGTAAATATGCTCCACCACCACTTTTTGATCTAATTCCAATCCGATAACATGCGATGTTCTCATCCATTAGGTCAGTTCCGCCCATGTAATTATTATATGCTCCTACTAAACTAGGACGAGTAACTTTAACATACTTTTTTTCTGCTTGGCTATATCTCCTTACATTCACAATTGGAGCAACACCGTGACATGTAGATTCCACAGTGACCACGTTATTGTCCGTCCACTTTACAAAAAGTATTCCGTGTGTTTTTTCAAGCGCGGAAACGGATGATCCTCTCCCACCCTTTTTTTCAAATCCCTAGATGCTAAAGGACAACTTAGTGGTATACGGTCTTCTCTAAAAGTGCCGGTACCCCCATAACCATTGATTCTTAAAAAATTAAACAGAGTGACACTTGTAAATAAATTGTCCAAATAAAATTTATAAGGCAATCTTGGATTAGGCAAGTTCTCGAGCATTAAAACAAATGGAGCTGCGTTTTTACCAAAGCTTTCTTCAAATTCAGGTACAGCATTTGGAATTTTACCCTGGTACACGTCAAGATCGACTAGATATCCATCGGATGTATTCAGGCACCACACCTTGTAGCCAAAACGAATTGGCTTTCCTCTAATACACTGCTTACATCCATGTCTTCCATAATATTTTATCATTGAGTCATCGAAGTCAAGATGTTCAACAGGCACGAAATGTTTATGGAATTTGCCTCTAAGTTTATTCATAAAAGGTCTAAGTTTGTACATCTTGTCAGATACATCGATATTGTTATTATCAGAGCAGTGCAAAAATCTCAAAATTTGCATGAATCGGTCCCTTCTCATGGCTTCACTAACGAGAGAGTTTTTCATATCTGCACCTGAATCCCAGTAATGACGTTTTGAGGGCTTCACATCGTAACCGCTAACAAGTAAGATTCCAATGAAACACCTCAATTCTTCAGTTGTTATTTCAGGATTAGGACAGTTTTTGAATGCAGCATATTTGATTGTTTCGGTCAGCAATAGATTTATAATATCACCAATAAATTTTTCAAAAATTTTCACGCAAGACATTTCATTATACTGTTTGTAATTTGGAGATGAAAAAGATTGGTTATGAGCTACAAGATCTCCGTTTGTTGTCCACTCTATATCATCTTGACGGTTTATTTTGTCTGGCAGTATAAATCGTGATACTCTTTCAACTAATTGATTAGTGGTTGGATCTTCAACGCAACTGGCCTCTTTTAGTGAAGATATTCTTATAGAATTCGACAACTTTATCTCCACGTTCGCTCTCAATTGACGACCTGTTAAATTATCCAGCGTACCCCCAGAATCTTCGTCGGCAGAGTCTTCATCTGTTAACTCGTGGCTATCAGGTGGCTGTATGAAAATTTCTTCAGCAGTTTCAATATATGCCAATTCCAGTGCTTCTTGTAGGGTCAAACCTCTTCTGAAATTAACATATACACATTTAATAAAACTTGAAAACGCATACACCGCCCGTCTATCAATTCGTCCATTTTGACCTCATAAAAACCTGGCGTTACATATATGTAACGCTAACGAAACAACGCTCTAGTTATGCCTCAACAAGTGAATTCTACAAAACTCCTAACCTATAACATTAACTAAACCTTTAGCTAAAGATATACAACGGCATATACACCCAAATTAAGGTCTGAAAGATTTTATAATACTTGAATTGTATACCGGTTTCCAGATAATTACTCATCCTCACGCTACTTGCAATTTGAGAACCGTTACATAGATTCAAAATAATAACACTTGGTTTACTACTATTGCAAGAATATGCTTTCCTTTAGTTACCTACAGTGCCATCTAATGGATATAATCGCAATTATAGACATACACGACTATATTGTAGATCACTACAATCGTTACATATATATAACGCCAGGTCATAATGGGTTAAGATGCTAGCCAGTTTAGAACTAGGTTCTTTTTAAAATAGGCGTCACCGTGTTTATAATCCCAACCTGCATAGCTAACGCGGAAGCTGCTTATGTTAAACCAAATAAATCCGAAGGAATCAAGCAAACAATAACCAAATAAAATCTAAATATCGGAAATAGTTAATTCGTATATTGGAAAAAATTAGCAAAAAAATATATATAATAACAAAATAAAAGGCAACGAATTGGCTTAAAATCAAAACAAAAGTTAGGAAAATATAGTTGAAAGTTAAGTTGTGAAAATTGACAATGAATTATGAATCACATGGTATAATAAATCACTAAATTATCGAACAATTTTACATAATAAAAGAAAATTAACTGAGTTTAAACTGAAAGAATTTGGAAATGCCAAAACAGATACATTAAATTATTCAGCAAAATACACCAAAATTATAAGGAATAATTAATTAATCGTTAATTCAATTAGCCTTAATCTAGATCAAAAATTATAATTCGACCTCAAATCTACAGTTAAATTTTACATAGGTGTTACACACGCAGTATGTATTACGATATTATTATATTATTAATAATATTCAATAGAAATTACAATTTTAAGTCATAGAAAAAAAGAACATTGGAAAATATTTCTCTGGTGTCTCTCAAGGTTATAGCAAACTAAAAAAATAAAGAAATAAAATAAGAGTTAAATAGTTCTCCAAATAATTATGTGAAATTAACTAATTAATCATCAATTCAAAATTCAAGAATTAGCATTACGTGAAACAACTAAATTTAGATACTAATTTTAATACAAAGAATTATCTTAGAACAAATTTTTATATTGATAAAGAAAAAAATGTTCATGAACTATTATTCAAAAAACTATATAAGAAGACATGTTTATAGCGATGCAACGTACGTAAATTAAATTTTATAAAAGTTTAAATAACAATCTATGAACGATAATTATTTAAATAGTCGGCCATTACGTCGTTATTCCGTCTTCCTTGATAACGATCTCCCATAATTTTAATGTCCTGATCGAATCTTTCCAGCTGTTTTTCGCTAAAATCACCTAGGTCTTCTGGAAACGGATTTAAAGGGTTGCGGAGGTAATGAATGAGGTATGCTCATGTTATAACCTCGAACATTAAGGTTGGGAAGCATATGCTCCACTAATTCTACGTAGGCAATTGTCTACCTTATGATTTCCTGGGAAATGTAACTACTCGAAGAAATAAGCGTCAAGCATTAGATTCAATATCGTTCACTGATACGGTAAATTGTGGATCTTTAATAAACTGACTTATCTGAGGACCAGTACATATTCCGGCTTTCAGATTATTCATTCGATTATTGCAAGAAATTTATGTGTCAACGCCAAAACAAAGTCCACGTCGACATGCCTTCACAAATTACTTCATAAGCCCTAACACAGCGATGCACATACCGCGGCACGCGGGCCGCATGCGGCCCACTGTCAATATTTATGCTGCCCGCCAACGAATTTTAAAAATTGTTCGAAAAACTACAAAAGTAGGTAAAAATCCATTAAAATCTATATTTCTTAACTTTTTATTTTATTCTAATTTTTGTAATTGTTAGTAAGATATGTATCTTTAAGTACTACTTTCTTGTTCAGGTTTACTACGTAGGACAGGTATGCTCCTCGTCGTTCCAAGCATATTGTTGTGTCCGAAAGATGCAAAAAGGTTTGAGAAAATTCAACTAAATCGGATGACTGTTCAAAGAAGACTTACCACATTAGCAGCTAATATAGAAGAGCACTTAGCTACGAAATCGAAAAGTTTTTAGTATTTTTCTATAGCACTCGACGAATCTACAGATATAAGTTCCACTGCTCAACTCTTAATATTTTTACGAGGTGTAACGCAAAATTTTGAAGTGAGTGAAGAACTGATTGGTATGACTTCTTTGACAAGTCAAACCAAGGGGAGTGACATGCTCAAAGCTCTTCTGGAAAAATGTTCTATAATGGATTTGAAATTATCTGGAATTACGACTGACGGAGCACCTTCAATAGTTGGAAGTAAATCTGGGATAATAACTATGTTAAAAGAGTATTTACAAACTAAAAACATAGATACCAAGGAATTAATGCAGTTTCATTGCATTATACATCAAGAGGCCCTCTGTTCAAAATTATTGGGATTTGAAGATGTGATGAAAGTTGTAGTACCTTTTGTAAACTTTATAAAATCACGAGCTCTCAATCACCGACAATTCACACAATTTCTCGAGGATATTGAAAGCGAATATGGTGATCTCCAGTTTTACACTGAAGTAAGGTGGCTAAGTCGTGGGTTGTCACTAGAGCGGTTTCTTAACTTGATTGAAGAAATCAAAATATTTCTGTCGGAAAAGAAAAAGGACGTCTCCGAACTGGACAACCCTGATTGGCTGTGTGACTTAGCGTTTCTTGTAGACATCACAAATCACTTGAATGTCTTAAATACGCGACTCCAAGGCAAAAATCAATTGATTTCGCAGTTATACTCTCATGTTTCGTCCTTTCAATGCAAATTGAGTCTTTTCAGGACACAAATCAATTCAGCCAATTTCCGAACTACAAAAAATTATGGAGAAATTCAATAAAACTGATGTCAATTTCGCTTATGTTGAAAAAATTGATATTTTAATACAAGCTTTTCAAGATCGTTTTCTAGACTTCAAAAAAGTTAAACCTCTATTATACATTTTCAGCAATCCTTTCAAAATTTCACCCGAAAATGCACCAGAATCAATACAGCCGGAATTGATAGGCATGCAAAATGATGATAATTTACGAAACAAGTTTAATGAAGGTAATTTACTCAACTTTTACCGTTGCGTTGACAAAACTGCTTATAAAGAGTTGCGAATAAATGCATTGAAATGCGCAAGCTTATTTGGATTAACATATATTTGTGAGCAAACGTTTTCGGTGATGAAACTTAACAAAACAAAAAATCGAAACCGTCTGGCAAATGAAAATCTGGAAGCAATTTTACGTGTGGCGACAAGTAATGTGGAGCCAAACATAAACAAAATTGTTAGGTCAATGCAATGTCATGCATCAAAATAATAAAACATGAAATATTACATTGTAATGATTAGATTACATTACGATTACATAATTACAACAAACATTTTTGAATGTTCTTTTATTTTTATCATTTGTAGTAATTCATACTATTTAAAAATAAAAATATTTGTGTTAATAAGTATTCTTTGTAGTGGCCCGTCCTTGGCTTATAATTTTCCAGAGTGGCCCCTGTTCCTTATAAGTCTGTGCATCCCTGGCCCTAACATGATAGATAAGAGTGAAGATATGATTTTCTCTGTCGCAACCAAAGATTCGTTGATTATATTTTTTGTCTTCTTCAATCGTGACATTTCTTAAAGAGCAATTTCTGCTAACTCAGTACTAATTCTTAGCTGTGCCATCCTAAAGATATAATAATCTACAAGAACTCGGTAGTAAATTGAGTCGGGGAAGACAACGGTAGACACGAGGTAAAATGGGCGGGAAATTAATTAGTTCCTGGTTGGAGTTGCACAGGTACAGGAAAGCCGGGTTTTACAATCACGAGTAATACCAAGTAACGTGTCTTCAAAACCCTTCCTCATTAGAGACGGCCATACTCATTTAAAATTATACGTTTGTGACAGATTACGTGCACTGTTATCGACCATTATAAAAAATCATGGTGATATCAATTAGCCACTGAGAACATGCGATTTGCCGCCGTTAGACCGCAAAAGACCGTGTTTATGCGAACTATCCTCAAACTTTAGAGCATTTGAAAGACAAAATTTGTCAACTGATGGCCGAGATACTGGCCGAAATGTGTCGAAAAGTGCTACAAAATTACCTCAAAAGGTTCGAGTGTTGCTACAAATCCCCGAAGCGGTCTTTTGAATGATATTGTATTTCACACGCAATGACAAAGTCCAAACTTTATAATAAAACAAAAATTTAATCCAAAATTTAATTTTTTATGTTTTTTACGTTTTTTTTTGAAACCTAAAAATGGATAACCCTTTATATGTATACAGGCTGATTCATTTTCGGCCCTCACCATGGGGATCTCTCTTATTATTGGAGATAGAGTATAGGTGTAAATTTGGCAAAGTTGTTAAATTTTGTGTTTGTTATAAATCCGTAAAGAAAATAGACCTGTGACAAATGACCTTCGTTATTTAAAAAAAACGCGAAAACCCCATTTTCTTCTTTTACATGTAGCACCGACATTTGGCCTTGTAGAGAAAAAATAAAAACACATCCTTGTGGCCATTTCTAAACCTCTATCCAGTAGTGTACTTTTTATACGGCGTTTCGTTTCTTTCTGGCCATCATCAACTATCTAATTTCTTATAGGCGCCATATTGGATTTAGACATCTTCAGAAAGAGTTTTTTTTTTCTGATTTCAACCATGTACCACATGCTGACTATAGTTTTTGACATTAGGTTTTATTTGAAAGAATAAATTATAAGATTAAATAAGTTAGCCTTTGGAATTTCAATCTGTCAAACATTTCATTTATTGTTCATTAATAATAAAAAAATGTCATACACTAACGAAGAGAAACGAGATATGATGAGTATTTTTTATTCTTCGAAACGAAATTCAACAGTAGCGAGTACAAGATAACAAAAACATTAATAATAATACATAGAAAAGTAAACAATAAACAATTACAGTAAATGTTCAATTATCTGGCCATCTTCGGTAATGCACAATTGGGCACGCCTTCTGGCATTTTGTACTGCCCTTTGTATAGTTCTTCTAGGAACTGCATCGAAGGCATTCTGAAGTCTGTTTCGTAATTCTTCAATGTTTTGTGGCCCATCTACTTTATAAATATTATTTTTAACATATCCCCATAAAGAAAAATCTAGCGAACTTAAATCAGGTGATCTCGCAGGCCATTCAACAACTCCCCTATTTCTAATCCAACGGTTTGCAAACTCTTGATTTAAGAAATTTCTAATAACAGCTGCATTGTGTGCTGGTGCGCCATCTTGTTGCCACCATAAATATTGTAATTGATTTAATGGGATATTGTCGTCAAGATAGTCAGATACGTATGTACGTAAAATGTTTAAATATCTTTCTCTATTTAAATGTTCTTCATACATAACTGGTCTTAAGAGACGATTTGCCAAAATACCCATCCAAACGTTTATTACAAAACGATGTTGTGGTCTTCTAGCCCTGTTTTGTCGGGGATTTTGTACTGCCCAATAGTGCTCCGTATTTCTGTTGAACATTCCAGAATTTGTAAATTTTGTTTCATCTGACCAGCTGATTTTGCTAAAAAAAATTTCGTCATTTTCTATCCTTCCGATTGACCAATTACAATATTCTAGCCTTCTCAAATTATCTCCAGGCAGTAAAGAGTAACTAACATGGATCCTGTTTGGTTTAAACCTACTTTTATGTAAAGTTCTCCAAACTCTGACTGGCACAAATTTAACTCTGACGCTACTTCGCGTGTAGAAATTGATTGATTATTAATCTATAAAAATACAAGATTAACATGAAATTTGAAAACACGCTTTTAATTTACCATTTACCATTTGTAAAATATCTTGTCGAATTTCATTTAAATTCCTGTTGTCTTGACCATTACGCGGCTTAGTAAACGATCCATTCTCGACCAAATTTCTGTCGAGATCTAGAAAAATGGTACGATGAGGCTGTTGTCGTTCTGGATATAATTGTAGATATCTTGTACTCGCTACTGTTGAATTTCGGTTCGAAGAATAAAAAATACTTATCATATCTCGTTTCTCTTCGTTAGTGTATGACATTTTTGTATTATTAATGAACAATAAATGAAATGTTTGACAGATTGAAATTCCATGGCTACCTTATTTAATCTTATAATTTATTCTTTCAAATAAAACCTAATGTCAAAAACTTTAATCAGCATGTGGTACATGGTTGAAATCAGAAAAAAAACTCTTTCTGAAGATGTCTAAATCCAATATGGCGCCTATAAGAAATTAGATAGTTGATGATGGCCAGAAAGAAACGAAACGTCGTATAAAAATTTAGAGTACACCACTGGATAGAGGTTTAGAAATGGCCACAAGGATGTGTTTTTATTTTTTCTCTACAAGACCAAATGTCGGTGCTACAGGTAAAAGAAGAAAATGGGGTTTTCGCGTTTTTTTTTTAAATAACGAAGGTCATTTGTCACAGGTCTATTTGCTTTACGGATTTATAACAAACACAAAATTTAACAACTTTGCCAAATTTAAACCTATACTCTATCTCCAATAATAAGCGAGATCCCCATGGTGAGGGCCGAAAATGAATCAGCCTGTATAAGTACGTATTTTATAAATTTACGTCAATCATAAGTTCAATAACATACATTAGCAATATTTTCCGAGAGGTAATCAAGTAATGTGTCACATATAAATCTACGCCTATAGGAAATGTATATATGCACATTAAAAATGCAAACGGAGTTATCTGATCGCAGTAAATTATTGAAAAGTTGTCAAATGTATGATTTATGTGAGCAATTTATTTGAAAATATCTGTCGGCAACATGTAATATATACTGTCTGTTAAAAAATGATTGTAAAATATTAAAGGAGGTGTAGTATCAACCAAAATAAGCAAAAAAGTCTTAATAAACATGGATTCGCAAAGTAACAGATTTGGAGATATGGAATGTTATTCTTTTTTTACCTCCTTTTTTATTTTGTAAAAACTATCAGTTTCTTATCATAGTTGGCTGATGGTTTGTGAAACAAAGTGAATAAGTATTTGACTGTCGTGCACAAGTTTTCGATTGTTGTGGCTGCTTAATCTAACGCAGAATTAGCCGACATGTATTTCTTGTATGGTCGTGCTAATGGGATTGCTACTAAAGCTCGATGTCTTTATGTTGAACTTATTAAAATCGACAGATTCCATCGTATGTTTGGGAGAATTCACCATAGATTGCGTGATACTGGTGCATTGCGTAAACAGTGCCATTTATCTGGAAGACCAAGGTCTGTATCTACTCCTAGAGCAGAAGAAGAAATTCTAGCACAGATAGAGCATTATCCGGGGACCAGTATGCGGAGAATATCAGCCGGGGTTGGAATTAGTATTCTTGTTTGGAGAAATCGACACGAGCAGGTGATTTATACCATGTACAACGAGTGCAGATCTTAAATACACTCGATCGTCAAGCATGTATGGTTTTTTATCGCTGGTTTCTACGCAATGATCCTGAACACCTTCCTTTTCTTGCCAATATTATTTTTACAGATGACGCCTGGTCCACACGAAATGGAGTTGTTAATTTTCACAATACGCATATTTGGGCCGACGAAAATCTCCATGCTGTAATGGAATCTGGACATCAGACACGTTTTTCATTAAACATTTGGATGGGTATTGTAGACGACATGTTTCTAGGTTCTGTTGTTTTACCAAACTGATTAACAGGCGCTGCTTGCCTAAACTTTCTGTAGAACACAATGTGTGATATTGTAGACGACATTCCTTTGGACCAAATGCAACAAATGTGGTTCCAGCATGGTGGTGCTTCAGCTCATTTTTCGATTGCTGTTAGAGAGCATTTACATCAAACTTTTCCGCGTAGATGGGTAGAAAGGGGAGGATCTGTTTTGTGGCCTGCAAGATCGCCCGACTTATACTCTCTAGATGTTTTCCTTTTGTTGTTTTAATTACCCGTCCGCTACTTCGAAAAAAACATTACTTTTATCTCGTATTATAATTACGGCCATGAAAATAAAAAATTCCTTTCTAATATATATATATATATATACTGGGTGAGTTTTTTTGAATGTTTAGTTTACTGGAGATAGAAAAACACTTAAATGGGGAAAGATGTTTTGATTTAAAACTGCTTTTGTTTCTCCGATAACTTTCATGGCTTATTAGATATTCAAAGAAAACTAAATTTTACGAATTTCTTTAAACATGCTCAGCATCGTTAATAGTAATTTTAGAGAAAAAGTGTTCAGACAAAAGTTTTAGATAATTTTACGCCAAATAAAACTATGTAGCTAATATTTTTTTGCGTTCACCATTATCGAGTTATGACACAAACTTGTGTTTTTTTAAATGGAAACCATAGTTGGTTTTGACATCATTAAAAAGCTTATTTTTTGCTGATTACAATGATATAAGGTTTGATATGGTTATTTTAAAAAATAAAGAGGATATAGACATTTTTATGGTTTTTATGGAAAACAATTGAATTTCGAACTGATAAAATACAAACCAAACAAAAACTTATTTTCAAATCTTAAGCTTCTCTTAAATCGTCGATTGTTTCATATGTTCTTTTGTATACTGTGTCCTTTAGTACACCCCACAAGAAAAAATCCAAAACTGATAAATCAGGGGATCTAGTCGGCCATTCAATGGGTGCATCTCGTCCTATCCATTGATTAGGGAAGTTCAAATTTAAATAATTTCTAACATTCAGTTGATTGTGCGGAGGCGCTCCGTCATGTTGAAACCATTGCAGCATTGCTCGGGCTCTTAAATTTAAATTATCTAACATTTCCTCGAAATCTTGTTGTAAAAAATTAAGATAACGATTGCCAGTTAGTGATTCATCAAAAATAAAAGGAGGAAGAACAGTTGATCCTATAACACCACACCAAACATTAAACCCAAATTTAATTTGTGGTCTCCTATGTTCAACGTCAAAAAGTGGATTTGTTTGAGACCGTATGTGCTCATTGTGCCTATTACACATTCCACAATTTGTGAAACGAGATTCATCAGTCCATAATATTTTCATTGAAAAGTGTGGATCGTTTTGACACTGATCTTTAAACTATCTACAAAAAGCTATTCGTCTGATGTTATCACCTTCATGTAAAGTTTGTGATACTGATAATTTATAGGGACGAAATTTATGCTTCTTCAACACTCTGACAATAGTGCGTTGAGAGGAGCCCATTTCTATTGAAATTTGTCGGGTCGATGTAGATGGATTCTGAGCGACACTTGCTAATATGTTTATTTCTCTATCTTCATCCCTCCCTTTTTTTTGATTTTGGTTTAACGAACGAACCATAATCTGCTAAATTATCCCATAATCTCTTAAAAGTAGGTAGCGACGGCTTACGTCGATCAAAATAATTTTCAAAATAAACTTCAGCAGCTCTAGTAGAATTTTTCTGGCACTGAATGTAACATTCAACCATATCACGCTTTTCTACGTTAGAAAATTCCATAGCCAATGCAAACTTATGACTAACGGCCGTTTGCACCGCTTATAGTTAAGTTACAATAAATTAATTAATAGTTAATTGTCAATGTTTGACAATTAACTTGACTTAAAAGTAAAAATTAACAGCTCTCACTTCTGTGACTCAACGTGAAAGCAATGTTAGTATATTTATCTCGACAGCTCCAACGAACACTATTGTAACTCAGATTTTTCGTTTTTTGAATTACAAAACACCAAACATTTTTTTTTTTAAGTTTTTATCTTATAAAGTGAACAATCATAGAAATGTCTATATCCTCTTTATTTTTTAAAATAACCATATCAAACCTTATATCATTGTAATCAGCAAAAAATAAGCTTTTTAATGATGTCAAAACCAACTATGGTTTCCATTTAAAAAAACACAAGTTTGTGTCATAACTCGATAATGGTGAACGAAAAAAAAATATTAGCTACATAGTTTTATTTGGCGTAAAATTATCTAAAACTTATGTCTGAACACTTTTCTCTAAAATTACTATTAACGATGCTAAGCATGTTTAAAGAGAATCGTAAAATTTAGTTTTCTTTGAATATCTAATAAGCCATGAAAGTTATCGGAGAAACAAAAGCAGTTTTAAATCAAACTCGTAAAACTGCGCATCTTTCCCCATTTAAGCGTTTTTCTATCTCCAGTAGTTTCTGAGATCCCAATGCTAAATATTCAAAAAAACTCAGCCTGTATATATATATATATATATATATATATATATATATATACAGGCTGATTCAAACTAAGTGCGCACTATTGCTATCTCTGTTATTATTGATTCTAGAAAATAGGTTAAATTAGCAAAGTATTAGTGTTTTTAACATTGATTAGCATGCAGTTCATGAAAAAAAAATTGAATAACGCATTTTCGAGAAATTTTGAAATTTATAATTCTTTTAAATGGAACAGCCTGTATATTTTTTAAAATTCTGAATGCTAATGTTCTTTGTAATATAAAAGTTTCAATATACTATTGTCTTAAAACAAATAATAAAGTAATTATAGCAGTTTCTATTTCCTTCTAAATGTTGTCAATGCTCCGCTAACTTTTGACAAAACAGATACATATTTTGTGTTTAATGTTTATTTTAACATATTACAGCTTACAAAATGAAATTAAAAAGAAGAAACTACATGTATAATTTATAAATACTGCTCAAAGGTGTCACCTTCCTGCTCAATACATTTTCGTGCCCGCTTCAGTACACTCTGGGTGGCTCTTAAGATTGTTCTTCTATCTAATTGGCGAAAAACTTCTCTGACCTTGTCTTGCAATTCGCGCACGTTGTCGTATCGCGTTTTGTACACCTCATTTTTTAAGTATCCCCAAAGAAAAAAGTCTAAAGGTGAGAGGTCAGGGGAGCGTGCTGGCCATTGAATTGGACCATTTGTACCAATCCACTTTTCGGCAAAGATGGTGTCGAGGTAGGTTTGCACTAGGTGATAGTTGTGTGCAGGAGCACCGTCCTGCTGAAAGTATAAATTTGGCGCATCAGGTAATTGGCGTTATCAAGGAAATCCCATAGAACGTTACGAATAAATTCTAGATATCTGTTTCCTGTCAACGTACCATTGTAGAACAGTGGACCAACGACTACCGAACCAATTAATCCGCACCAAACGTTAAAACTAAATCGAACTTGTGCAGCATGTGGACGAACTATTAATAAATTTTCTTGAGACCAGTAGTGACTATTTTTCTTATTAAACATGCCTCTATTTGAAAAATTTGTTTCGTCACTCCATAAAATACACTGTGCTCCATTCAAATTTTCATCACAAAAACTAACAAACCAATGACAGAAAGCTAATCTCCCGGCGGAATCTCCTGGCTGTAATGTTTGAGAGATTCTGAACTTAAAGGGGATATACTTATGCTTTTTCAAAATTCTTTGAACTGATGAATAACTTAATGCCAATTCCTTAGTAGCATCCCTAATGGAAAATTCGCGATGGGCTTCAAAATATGCTAACACTGTAATTTTGTAAGTTTTTGTTTTTCTAAATAGAAGCGTTCTGGAGGAATTTAAAAAAAAATAAATACAAGGCGCCATCTTCAAAGAACTCTAGCTCTCTTAGAAAGCATTTTCGGACTAGGTGAATTTGGGTTTAATTGTCTTAAAATTATCTGAGGAAACTCCGGTCTTCGTTTGTCAGGAGAGTTTCTGGACACCCTGTATATATATAATTTTTTCTAGTTTTGTTAGCTGTTCTCTTAATTTTAAATGATTTATTATGTCTTGGAATTCGGCTGGATCACTATTCATCAAATAAAAATGCTCATTTTAACGTTTCAACTTTTATAATCATCTTCATCAGAATAATTGTTTGCAATACTAGATGTTTTTCTGTAAAGGTAAATTTTAAACTAATAATAACTAATGTTTTTCGTGAATATAAATTTATATATAGTTTATGTTACTTACAATTTGTATTATTCTTTTTTACATTTTTTTAAAGTTTATGCAATTTGAATTATTTTATTTAACATATAACGTGGCGCTTGTACTATCTACTTATCGAAATAGACAGAATTTTAGGAGACCTAAAGTACGAGCCCCGTCCCGTTTCAATTGGCACACCCACTAAAATTTTAAATTTTACTCAAAACATGTTTGAAAAACGGTTACTATCAATTTTTTTAACTGAAAAATAAAAGGATAACACTCTTAAACGTTGGACAATATATGTTAAATATTTACTTCAAATAAAATATATTAGATAAAAACAAAATTCACCAGTTAACCATTTGTGTCTGATTTGTTCATGTATTCTTAACACATAAAAATTGGTAAAAATCGAGGTAGCTATGAAAGATATGTCAAAACTTCCATTAATTCATCGTTAGGTTATATTGTGGGTAGTAAATATTATTATTATACGCTGTAGTTATTGTAATTAAATAAACAATGGCAAGAGGTAAAGCAATTGATGAAGAAATTAGGTCAATAATTGTAAAACTATCGAAAGAAGGGAATTCATATTCTGAAATTGGAAAATTGTTTGATATATCAAGGTACAGTGTTAGAAATGTAATAAAATTTTACAAGAAAAACAGTTCAGTGACTCCAAAACCCCGTAATACAAAGAAAAGCAAATTCACTGATAACGACAGAAGAGCTTTGAATCGAATAATAAAACAAAATAGGCGTGCTAATTATGGCCAGTTGAGTGTACTATGGAGTGATGCTGTAGGAAGACGTGTATCAAGATCCACATGTCACAGAGAAGCTAAGAAACTTGGATTTGGGTCGTACAAGGTGACACTTTTGAAATACTAATTTTGTTTTGTTAAATATCTTTTTCTCTAGGCCAAAGAAAAACCTTTATTGACCTCAACACAAAAGAAAAATAGATTGAAATGGGCCAGAGACCATAGTAATTGGGACTTCAAACAGTGGAACAAAATACATTGGAGTGATGAGTCTCGATTTGAAGTCTGTATAGGTGACAGTCGGAGTCGAGTCCTCCGTGAAAGATATGAGACATTTCATCCAGATTGTCTGAAACGAAAAGAAAAATTTCCGGCATCCGTTATGGTGTGGGGGTCGATGTCGGCAAAAGGTGTCGGGCGGTTATATTTTATAGATGGTATTGTCAATACCGATAAATATTTAACCATTCTTAAGGAATGTTTGTTACCCACGATGGAAGAAACTTTGAATTCGGGGGATGATTTTATATTCCAGCAGGACGGGGCTGCGTGTCATACGTCAAAAACAGCATTAAAATGGTTTAAGGACAATAATATTCCATTGTTAAAATGGGTCTCAAGCAGCCCTGACCTATCGCCCATAGAGACTCTATGGCATCAAATGAAAAAGGCCTTGCGCGCAGCTCCTGCAAGATCAGTGGGAGAATTGAAAAACAGGCTTCGAGAAATATGGCATGGATTCACGGCACAAGATTGCCAAGAACTTGTAAATACAATGCCCAGGAGAATCCATGCCGTTATCAAAGCTAAAGGCGATGTATCGCAATAGTAAAGTTTCGTTAATGTTTGTCAAAGGTTGTTCGTCTGAAGTTTATTTATATATAATTATTATTATTATTGATTTTTTTTTTCGAAATAAGTTGTAAACTAGTTTGTAATTGTTGGCAAAAAGGCTTGATGAAAAATAAAAAACTTTTAACATATTTATGAACAGGATTTCTTCTTCTAAAATGTTACTTACTAAAAATTTTAGAGGTGTGCCAATTGAAACGGGACGGGGCTCGTATCTTGGAAAATTTGTGTTTTGACCTTGCCTGTAATTTGATACTTTCGTAGTGGTTGGATTTTAAAATTTTTAAGTGTTTGTATTGAAATTTAATTTTTGTTTTTGTTATGTTAGGTGTTATATTATCGGGAAAGATAATTTGGGTGGCTATCATCATAATAACAAGAAAGTATAGCAATCCATTAAAAAAAAAAAATTGAAAGTGGTTGCGGAAATTTGGAACAGCCTGTAAATATATAAATAAAAATAGAAAATGCACTGTAGCATACTACATGTGTACGTAAATTTCATTGCTACAACTTTATTAGTTTTCATGGTAAGCTCCGCCGACACACTATTGCCGCACCCGGTATATTAATATTGAATGGGTATTCTGAATAAATAAATACACAAATATACCTTGGACGCTACAAAATTTTTGTTTTAATGGGCGTGGTAATATGATTGAACTGTGTTTCAAGATGTTTGGTTTACTACGTTCTGTAAATCCATTAATCTAACTACCTAAAATTACAAAATAATAAATCATGTTGTAATTATTACAATTTTGAGTCTACAATTATTAAATCACTTTCTTCACCGAAATGTCAGCAGCTTCGAATTAATTAATTTGGACATTACAAAACAAGAAGTAATTTTAAGATAGTTAGAATCCACCAAACTATTTTTTTTTCTACGAACTTAATGATCGCGGGAGATCATAAATAATTTATGTGAACATGAACCTTAATCTGCAACCTTCAATCTAATTCCAAATTTTCTAAATTAACCGCCTGCATGATTAATGGAGTGGGAAACGTGAAATTCGATTGAAGATCGCAAATGGACGAATGTGCATTTAAAATACGTGATAAAAAAAATAATTTACAAAATTTTTTTGAGAAATAGCTCCAGGAGTCGATTATAAACATAATAAACAGTTAACGCTAATTTAAAAATGTTTAACATTAATTGTGTAATATTTTTTATGTACCTAAATACTTAACTAAATGTAATTATAGCTTAAAATGAGCTTGTAATTAAATATCAATTATCTGAAGCAGCTACAAATTACAAAATAATCAATAACATTAGAGCTGCAATCTATTATTTTTTTTTTTAAAGTATATTAAAAATTTAATTGCTTATTAATAACCGAAATTAGTAAGGGATTAAGAAACAGGAGAAGTTACTTCTTAAAAAGATACAGGCTGTCCCATAACTATTGGACCATGCCGCATTTGGAGATAATATACATAAAAAATGTTATTTCGACCCCAAGATTGCTTAAGTAAACTATTACAAGTTAAAAGAGGTTGGTACTTGGTATTGAAACAGAAAATTCTGAAAACACATCGCAATTTATTTACAATATTAAAAAATTGTTTTAATCTACTTTAGTAAATGTTGAAAGTGTCCACCATTAACTTCAATACACTTTCTTAGGATTTTTACCAAATGACGTCTCACATCCGAGAAGATATTTTGATTATTTCTAATAACAAAAGCGGCTTCCTGAATTTTTTGTACAAGTTCTTCCCGTGTATTGATTTCATCAATCCATCCATTTCAACCATCAATTAATTCTATGGTATCCAATAGATTTATAAATGACTCTAAAATAATGGTTTCGTATCTTTAGGCATTAATTGTTTCTTGAAAGAATATTGGCCCAATAATTCCTTGTATGGAACTGATGAAACAGGATATCTTTTCTGTTTTCTAGGCTCTGTCGAATAAGGCAGGTGTGATTTCTTGGATCATGAATAATTGGATAAGCAGGTATCGATGGAACTTTTATCTATTTATACAGGGCCATAATTTGTTTATACCGGGTGCGGGGCACATAAAGTGTTACAGAGCAATAGTACTTAAACGATTAATCATATCGAAAAATGTTTCAGACAAAAGTTTCAGTGTTCGGGAAGGCGGTCATACTGGGCCACCCAGTTTTTTGATTGGTGTAGGCGTAGAAGCTACGTCAATGTCAACTCCAATTTTTTAAATGGAAACATGTATTTTCTTTTCAATAACATTATTACTGATTTTAAGACGAATTCAGCGACCTACAACACGCAAAGTATGAAAATAGTCGAAAAATCGAAAAATATCGGAATAATCAGCATCAACTGCCAACGCATACGGCTGTCAGTTAGTCACGCATTACCTTCTATTGTGAGTACATCGGATCGCGAAAATGAACGATTATCAAGAATATTTTGATATGTTAATGGTGCTGGGGGAATGCCGCAAACATTACAGAAACGCTGAGCAGTTGTACGCGGCTCGTTATTCGGACAGACAACAAAAATCGCACATGGCATTTAAGCGATTAGCTGACCGTTTCTGTCGCTTCGGTACAATGAAACAAACACGAGCCAAACGTCGTTGATGAAAATGCGGCTGCTATCTTAGCTTTTACTGCACAAAATCCCCATGCGGGCACCAGGCAAATAGAAAGAGAGAGTGGAATTAGTCGGCGATCTGTATTAAGAATATTACATCAACACAAATTACATCTGTATTGCATGTCACTGCATCAGGATTTGTACGGCAATGATTTCCAAAATCGCGTCAATTTCTGTAACTGGATTCGTCGAAAAATGGACACGGATGTTTCATTTTTGAGTCATGTGCTTTTTTCTGACGAAGCTAACTTCACAAATACGGGAAATGTGAATAGACATAACATGCATTACTGGGCAAATGCGAATCCTCGATGGACGAGAACTGTACGTTAATTGTTGGGCCGGCATTGTCGGCGATCACATCATTGGTCCACATTTTTTTGAAGGTCACTTAAGTGGGCAAGTTTACGCAAACTTTCTGCAAAACGTACTGCCTGACTTACTGGAAGACGTGCCCTTGCTAGTTCGCATAAACATGTGGATGCAACACGACGGTGCACCATCCCATTATGCTCTATGTGCAAGACAAGTGATGAATGAGATTTTTGGTGAAAAATGGATAGGACGAGGCGCTACTGTTGCTTGGCCACCTCGTTCGCCAGATCTAACACTAATGGATTACTTTTTCTGGGGTTTTGTCAAAGGACACGTAATGGCAGAAGCACCTACCACGGCTGACGACATGAGAGAAAGAATACGCCGAGCATGTACCGAAATTACACCACAAATGTTGGCTAACGTTAGACGGTCGTTTCCTCGGAGAATTAACCACTGCTTACAAGCGGAGGGTGGCCACTTCGAGCATCTTCTGTAGGTAGACCCAAACCAAAGTTAGTGGATCCTTTGATGCTGATTATTCCGATATTTTTCGATTTTTCGACTATTTTCATACTTTGCGTGACTAGAATGACCTTGCGTTGTAGGTCGCTGAATTCGTCTTAAAATCTGTAATAATGTTATTGAAAAGAAAATACATGGTTCCATTTAAAAAATTGGAGTTGACATTGACGTAGTTTCTACGCCTACACCGATCAAAAAACTGGGTGGCCCAGTATGACCGCCTTCCCGAACACTGAAACTTTTGTCTGAAACATTTTTCGATATGATTAATCGTTTGAGTGCTATTGCTCTGTAACACTTTATGTGCCCCACCCTGTATATAAAAATAACTATGTCTAGTGGTACATCATTTGAATCGTCGAAAGGCCATTTTTATAAAGTCAGCCGACTATGGTTTCCATTAGAAAAAACACAAGTTTGTGTCACAACTAATAATTTCGGTTATACAGTATTATTAAGCACATAATTACTTATAATGATCTCGTTTACACATTTTTTCTAAACTCAATAATAACAGAGATATAGGCGCCGGACAAAATAACAAAAAAAAAATTTTTGCGATATATCTAGTTAGCCATACATATTTTCAAAAAAACAAAAAGCTCATTCAATTGAGATCGTAAAACTGCAATTCTTTCGCCATTTAATCGTTTATCTATCTCCGATAGTTTCCACTAGTTTTAGAATGGGGATGCTAAACATTGGAAAAAACTCACCCTGTATATATTTTAGGTAGCTTGATGTATTTTTTTTAAATACATATTTACTTTGGACGCTAGGCCTAGTTGTGCAGAACCAAAAGATTACCCTGAGATATACACAGAATATACAGAGTCTCAACAAAATTATGCCTATGTAATTATATACACAATCACTCCGTTAATTAAATTCATTTTTAAGAGCAGCAAAGTTCACAGCAATATGTATAAATTGATTCATAAACAAGTACGTCGGCATATCTGCAAGCGACACGGAATATACGGATGGTACATATTGGGTGAGTCAGACGAACACTTTTTTTTTTAATTATAAATAACACAATTGCCATATATTTTAGTAGTATAATCTACTAATTAAATTAATGACACTTATTCAAAATAACCCTGTATATGAGATCTAAAAATATAACTAGATATTTTTTAATTTAATTTACGTAATAACTATAGTGAAATCATAAAAACACCCAATACAAAACTAATTGAATACCAGGATATTAATTTAAATTATGTTTCTGGTCAAAAGTGTTAAGCAATTTGAAACTGTTTTGAAAACTTTTAAAATGATTACTTTACAAGAGGAAAGGAAAGTAAAAACCTATTTAATAACGTTTTAATTCTCGAACGAGGAAATAAAACACACATTTAGATAATCCTGTACATGACAAATATGTATGTAAGAATGTTATATCAATTCTGCTATTTCTCAGAAATTTTGAAACCATTCTCGCGCCGAAGATAAATATTTGTCATCTTTAATGGCCCTTAAACAGTTATAGACCTACAGTAAATTTCTTAAAATGGTATACACTTTTCGATTTCAACACAGTATCACATTTATAGGTTCTTATAAACGTAGATGTTGATTTTGTATGGGTAGGAATCCACCGTATGAAATGTGTATATGTATAATATACCTATATATGTGTCTACTAGGATTTATTAGCGCATTTTTTATATTTTACTTCGTTCCGTTTCATGCTTTAATTGATGGTAATAATATTTTATTTTATAAGGTTGTCGGGCCCGGAAAATCGTAGCGTTTTCTAATGAGGAATTTCCATTGACTTGTAACAAATAAATTGTGTATGTAATGGAACGTAAGTGGATATATAAAAGGATACAACTGACACCCACCGCAGCGATTCCAGTATAATAAACGCTCTCCTGATATATGTACATTCACGTCGCCCGCTCTAAAAGGTGACATTTGTACAATCGGTTAATTACGCCAATTACACACTTCAAACTGGATAACTTCGATTATGAGAAAAGTGCTTGTCTTTTATATTTTGCATATAGAGCTGGAATAAAACAGAAGATAGCTTTCAAAGACTTTTTCGAAGTATTTTCCAAGAAGATTTACGTACTTTTGCATGCCCTCAAAACAACTCTGGAAGCAGTTATTCCGCTCGTTTGTTGATATAGTCAAAATTGCGTTTTTGAACCAATTAAATAAAGTTTTAATGGTGAAATCGTTTAATTTTGAAGAAATATAATGAGTTTGAATGCAAATTTTCATACGCGATAAAAATAGTCTTGCGCAGAATCAAAATATACGGAAACGATCGAAGATAAAGAAAAAACTAGTAGATCAAAATAAAGACTTGATTCTAATATCAGTCAGTGTTTTATGAAATTAACAGAAAATATAGAACATGTACTCCTTATTTATCTCTAGGGTCGGGTTCTTATTTTGAAAAAGATAATGAAAGCTTATTGTTGATATCTCGATAAATATAGGTTGGTATGGTTTTAATTTACTAACATCTCATATTCTGTGAATTAACATATCCAGAAATATAAAACCAGGCCTCATCCGTGAAAAAAACTGTGTTAAGGATATCCTGATTGTGTAGATTATTTTGAGATCATTGACAAAATTCCACTCGTCTTAAGTAATCCACTGGATATATTTCATGAAAACATTGCAGCTTGTATGGATGACAATGTAAGCCTTTTTTGAGAATGAATTGGCACGTACCATAAGATAAATTTGTTTGTTGGGTCACTACTGAAATGGATGTTTTTGGATTTTCATCAATAATATGCCGAAGGGCTTCAATATTATCAGCTGTACGTTTAGATGGCCGTCCACTTCCAGTTTTTCGACCGACGCTACCAGTCTCTCTGAATAACTTTACACAATTTGTCAAAACATTGTAAAAATCATTGTAGTCAAACACTAATTCAGGATGTTCTTCACTAAAAGCATCCATGCATTCCGTAATTGAATACTGCCACTCGTCATTTACTTTCACACCTGTACGGAAGTAACATTCGATAATTTTTGCTTTTTGTTCTATGTTGAATACCATTTTTTAAATCAATTTAATTTTCTTAATAAGAGTTTTGAAAAATTTGACACAAACTTATAGTTTCAATGTCAAATAATAAATGTCATTATGTGGCAGTGGCTAAAGTAACAACCCAATTTCACAGTCTACTCCAATTATGAATCTTTTCGATGGCTCGTTACAATGTTTACCGGTAAGGACATGTACTGTACGACCTTTTTTTTTCAACAAATAAATGAAATAACGAGTGTTTTTTAGACAAATTTACTTATTTTAATGTGTTGTAATTAGTAAATTTACCATTTTGCTGTCTTACGAGGGTGATTTGACAATTAACTTGGTTTGCTATGAAAGAAAACAATTTGAGTTTTGCAACGTACTTTATTTTTCGACATAGGCCCCTCGAAGTTCAACGCACTTGCCCCAACGTTTCTCCAGCTTCGCGATTCCTTCACGGAAATGAATTGGTTTACTTTCTGTATGACATCTTCATTAGACTCAAACTTTCGTCCTGCCAGAAAAGTTTTTAGTTTCGGGAATAGATGGTAGTCCGAAGGAGCTAGATCTGGCGAATACGCAGGATGCGGAAGCAGTTGAAATCGTAATTTGGCAAATTTTTGCTGAACGACACGACTTGTCATGGTGAAACAATACCTTTTTCTTGACCATTCCCGGGCGTTTCTCTGTTATTGCCGCCTTTAATCGGTCCAAAAGTGATGCATAGTATTCTCCGGTAATGGTTTTTCTCTTTTCAAGGTAGTCAATTAGGAGAATTCCCTTTGCGTCCCAAAAAACTGACGCCATGACCTTTCCAGCGGATGGAACGCATTTCGCTTTTTTCGGAGCCGATTCGCCACGGGCAATTCATTGTTTCGACTGCTGTTTAGTTTCCGGGATATAGTGGTGTATCCAAGTTTCGTCCATTGTCACAAAACGGCGAAAAACTCAACTACATTCTTCTGAAATACTTGCAAATTGTCGGCAGATATTCGCATGCGAATTCGCTTTTGCTCTTGACTGAGTAAACGCGGCACCCATCTTGCGCACAGTTTTTGCATGTGCAATTCTTTATGCAAAACGAAGTGAACTCGCTCAGTTGAGATGCCTGTGGCTTCCGCTAACTAGCGCACTTTCACTCGTCTATCGGTTAAAATCAAATCATGGACTTCGATGATTTCGGGTGTCACAGCTGATTTCGGGGCTCCAGGACGTGGTGCATCTTTAATGCTTGTTCTGCCACGCTTAAATTTATTTACCCAAAGTCGAACACACTCATAAGAAGGACATGAGTCACCCAATGTAGGTGAAATTCTCTCATGAATCTCCTTCGCTGTTTTCCCTTCCAGATAAAAGAATTGAATCACACCACGAATTCCAACTTTATCCATTTTTCGCTATTGCTCGAAACACTTCTGTTTAAGTAACTGTCAAACAACGAGTTACTGTCAAAATGACTTAAGACCAGAGAATATTAACTCATAGGAATGACACTTTATGACTACGTATACAGATTACATTTGCGCCCTCTATTAGTGTGTGAACCAAGTTAATTGTCAAACCACCCTCGTAACTGTGGATTTATCTCTGAACAATCTGTATGCAATTTAATTTGCTACAGATTTCATACTGTTTCAGACAGATTTTCAAATTTAAATTTACCGCGTAAAATTAATGTATAGGCTCTAAATAGGGTTGGTGGTCTGTTCAGAATTTCGCCCCTCTCTTTTTGGAATATACGGTTCGCAACATAAAAAACGGGACACTTTTTTTACCTATTGTGATAGTACTATGTTACATCATACTAACTTAATAATGACAGATGTATAACCTTATATTCATGGCTACTAATATTGAGAAAAGACTTACTTACAAAACTAAATTAAGGTCAAAATCGTTATAAGACAGGTCCCTTTTTTTTGACGCGGACAGTACCATAGCAACTGTTCCATTTTTCTAAGAAATGACAAAATGGTAAAATTGTCAATTCATAAATGATACGTCAAAATATGAGACTGACAGCAAAATTATTTGTGTTTGTATGTATTAATTGTATTTGTAAAGAAGTACTACCTTTCCAAGAATCACTCTACAAACTTACACGCGAACGCCATAATAAATATGAAGAAAAGAACATTGGTAAATTTAGAAGCAAAGCTAAAATGCGTAAGTTACGTGAACCTAAAAATCGTAATATGGAAGGACCGGATTTTAAGCAATACATTGTAAAGGTAAAGGACAACGGTACAATATACACGGGGGTAATAATAGATTCAAGGGTGATCGTCTCAGTTCCAGCACTCTCAAAGGATGCTATAATATGCGATTTTGAAAATGACAATGATTGCTTTAAACCAATAGACCACGAAAACGACTATGAGATTACCTATCTTTATTTAGATAGGGATATGAAAGTACCTAACGTATTTAAAGAAAATTTTTCTGAAATAAGTTGTTTTGAAGTTGGTGTGGACACATCATGGAATAATGTTGTTATTGTGGAAGGCATTCGTGTAAAATGTCTCTTACTTCCATGTCATGAACGGAGTGCTATCGTATGTAGTAACAAACTCGCTGGAATCGGGCTACCCTATAGCAGCAGTATAAGTATATTTAGGGATATAGAAAGTTTGCGACTTGGAGTTGGACGTTTACATCGATCAACGATTGAAGGCCCTGAGACCACGACTGAAAATGAAATGTTAGATGATAGTAATGAATTACGTCTTAGAAGTGAGTCGACTGTAACCGTTTTTACCACTTCAGCATATTGCTATGTATTTATACCAATAAGTATTTATTATAAATGATGTTTTAATTGTTTAAATTTTTAATCTAGCCAAAATAGGCAATAGTTATGGCGATCACCCGTTTGCCCCTCTTCCCTACAAGCTCATCTTTCAAGTTTTGCAATAAGAAAAAAGTCACTCCCAAAATTAAATAAATAATGCAATAAAATTAAAAAATAGGTTCTACTTTTTAGAGCAAAATTATTTCTGTCCAAAACATGCACTACTACATTTTATTAATCACATTGGCGGGCGCAAAAGGTCACATTATCGCCCATGGACTAGTTTAGCGCCCGTGGGCGGTATACTAGATTTTGCGGGCGATAAACTAAGTTTTCACCGTTTATAATAAATAAAAACATAGTATATTAATAAAAACAGATTTATTACGTATAATAATGTGTATTTAATAATGTAATGTATTTAACAGATAAATTAGAACACTCCAGACAACACAAATTACATAATTTTTCCATTTACCATTTTATATTAATAATACAATTTGAACAATTCCTTATGGAAACGGTAGGATTTGCTGTCTCGTCTTGTTGTAATTGTCTAAAAACTTTCAATAACTCCTTACAATTTGTTTTGCTGCTGGAAGGTATAGGCTCAAAAGAATCAGTATTCATATTCGAAAATTCATTTTTAAAATTGGCACTATTTTCGGGTTCACTGAAGCGAGCAGCGGAGAGCATATTAGTATTTGCAATCTTTTTGTAAATTTTCATATTATTTATCACAGAATCTTCAATGTATCCTTCCACCACAGTTGAAGATTTCCAACCGGCATGTCGTTTTATGTTAAGGATATCCTCGCTTGAATTAGCTAACAGAGTTTCTGAGAAATGTCTAAAACAGTGGCCAGCGTAGTGTTTGAAGTGGACAGCTTTAAATAGGTTATTTTAAAAGATATTTAACCAAATTTATTCTTTTCAACTACTTGACTGGTATATTTTCCATTATTATAATACACAAGAAAAGTCGGTGATTAGTACTTTTAACGCGTAGTAAAGCGTATCTTCTATAAATGTCGAGATAACTTGATGACGTCTGCTCTTTATCAATCACACTGAAAATACGATTAATCTTAGTTTTCGATACTGGTCTGGTTACTAATAGGGTTGTTCCTATATCTTGAATGTCGTCCGTTGTAATATTTGCTAATTACTTTCGACGATGCGCTCAACAAACACCAAAAATTAATGCAACCTATAACATAATCCAATTTTCGACCAACATGCTGGTCGAAACTTAAAAAAGGACAAATAGTGTGACTATCTAATTATCTGGAGCATCGTTTAAAAATAGTTCTATTTCTTCTCTAGTTAATTTTAGGTAAAGATTTGTCAACAATATTCAATAAATCTAATAAAAATTGACGAATATTATCATTTGTATGTAATTGAAATAATAATAACACTGGCCTACAACCATTTTGGTGCCGGAGATTTTAGACCCGATTTTAAGTATGTCTTACATGGCGATATCAAAAATGTTACCCGTTTTCTTCTGTCAGCTCTAGTTCCCGAGAAAAAAAAAACAATTCACGAAAAAAATATATATTTTATTGACATTAAACATCAAGAAATTGTCTTTTGAGTGATTTTCTAGAATGAAACTGACTCGGGCAATCTCGCATGATTCCCCAGCAATAGTCAGCCATCATATGACTGTCCCACCTTCCTTGGTATCTATTCTCCATTGTTTTTAGGTCTTGGTGGAAACGTTCCCCTTGTTCTTCGCTTAGATCTCCTAAATGGTGTTGGAAATTATGTAGATGACTATTGAGATAGTGTAATTTTATACTCATATTACAGCCTAAATCTTTGAATCGCACCAGCATTTCCTCTATTAGTTCTACATAGTTGTCAGCCTTATGATTTCCGAGGAAATTTTGTGCAACTGCTACAAAAGATTGCCAGGCAAGCCTCTCCACATCATTCATACAAGTCTCAAAATTAGTTGTCTTTCATCAAATTACGTATTTGAGGTCCATCAAAGATACCTGCTTTTAGTTTTTCAGTACTTAAACCAGGAAATTTGTGAGAAATAAACTGGAAACATTGACCATTTCTGCTTTTTGACTTCGTTTACTACTGTCAATAAAGAGACGCCATTCATTGGGCTGATAGATCGTTAAACCCATGAAAGCCAGCAAACCACTCACATTACAGCAATACACACAAATTTTCATCAGATGAAACAAACTTCAATAACTTTCCCTCTCTCGTGCGATATGTAGACACTCGAACATCTGAGGAGAGACAATTTTTTTCTTTTAATCTTGACGCTAGTAGCTCAGCACGTTCCTTCGAAAGATCTAAGTCTCTGATGAGGTCACTAAGCTCATTCTGCGAAAATGGCTTAGGATCTGATGTTATTCCGCAGTATTGAAAGTCATCATCTACTTGGGAAGAAATAGGTATTTCAACTTCATCCTCCTGAGATTGCTGCACTACCTGGTGAAAAGTTGGTATTGGAACATTTTCTGAATGAGGAACAGGTCTTTCTACTGAAGAAATATTGGGGTATTTCCATTTATGGCGATTGTTTTTGTTGATGCCCATTATATTAATCATACAAAAGTAACAGTCGTCATAATGATTTTTTTGTTCTCGCCATATCATAGGCACTCCAAACTTCAAAGACTTACGTTTCCCTCTCTCCCATTGTCGCAAATGTTCAATGCATATTTTGCAAACACTATGAGGCTAGTAGTAGTAGTAGTAGTGTTTGAAGTGGACAGCTTTAAATAGGTTATTTTAAAAGATATTTAACCAAATTTATTCTTTTCAACTACTTGACTGGTATATTTTCCATTATTATAATACACAAGAAAAGTCGGTGATTAGTACTTTTAACGCGTAGTAAAGCGTATCTTCTATAAATGTCGAGATAACTTGATGACGTCTGCTCTTTATCAATCACACTGAAAATACGATTAATCTTAGTTTTCGATACTGGTCTGGTTACTAATAGGGTTGTTCCTATATCTTGAATGTCGTCCGTTGTAATATTTGCTAATTACTTTCGACGATGCGCTCAACAAACACCAAAAATTAATGCAACCTATAACATAATCCAATTTTCGACCAACATGCTGGTCGAAACTTAAAAAAGGACAAATAGTGTGACTATCTAATTATCTGGAGCATCGTTTAAAAATAGTTCTATTTCTTCTCTAGTTAATTTTAGGTAAAGATTTGTCAACAATATTCAATAAATCTAATAAAAATTGACGAATATTATCATTTGTATGTAATTGAAATAATAATAACACTGGCCTACAACCATTTTGGTGCCGGAGATTTTAGACCCGATTTTAAGTATGTCTTACATGGCGATATCAAAAATGTTACCCGTTTTCTTCTGTCAGCTCTAGTTCCCGAGAAAAAAAAAACAATTCACGAAAAAAATATATATTTTATTGACATTAAACATTAAGAAATTGTCTTTTGAGTGATTTTCTAGAATGAAACTGACTCGGGCAATCTCGCATGATTCCCCAGCAATAGTCAGCCATCATATGACTGTCCCACCTTCCTTGGTATCTATTCTCCATTGTTTTTAGGTCTTGGTGGAAACGTTCCCCTTGTTCTTCGCTTAGATCTCCTAAATGGTGTTGGAAATTATGTAGATGACTATTGAGATAGTGTAATTTTATACTCATATTACAGCCTAAATCTTTGAATCGCGCCAGCATTTCCTCTATTAGTTCTACATAGTTGTCAGCCTTATGATTTCCGAGGAAATTTTGTGCAACTGCTACAAAAGATTGCCAGGCAAGCCTCTCCACATCATTCATACAAGTCTCAAAATTAGTTGTCTTTCATCAAATTACGTATTTGAGGTCCATCAAAGATACCTGCTTTTAGTTTTTCAGTACTTAAACCAGGAAATTTGTGAGAAATAAACTGGAAACATTGACCATTTCTGCTTTTTGACTTCGTTTACTACTGTCAATAAAGAGACGCCATTCATTGGGCTGATAGATCGTTAAACCCATGAAAGCCAGCAAACCACTCACATTACAGCAATACACACAAATTTTCATCAGATGAAACAAACTTCAATAACTTTCCCTCTCTCGTGCGATATGTAGACACTCGAACATCTGAGGAGAGACAATTTTTTTCTTTTAATCTTGACGCTAGTAGCTCAGCACGTTCCTTCGAAAGATCTAAGTCTCTGATGAGGTCACTAAGCTCATTCTGCGAAAATGGCTTAGGATCTGATGTTATTCCGCAGTATTGAAAGTCATCATCTACTTGGGAAGAAATAGGTATTTCAACTTCATCCTCCTGAGATTGCTGCACTACCTGGTGAAAAGTTGGTATTGGAACATTTTCTGAATGAGGAACAGGTCTTTCTACTGAAGAAATATTGGGGTATTTCCATTTATGGCGATTGTTTTTGTTGATGCCCATTATATTAATCATACAAAAGTAACAGTCGTCATAATGATTTTTTTGTTCTCGCCATATCATAGGCACTCCAAACTTCAAAGACTTACGTTTCCCTCTCTCCCATTGTCGCAAATGTTCAATGCATATTTTGCAAACACTATGAGGCACCCACACTTTATCTTGGTGTAGAATTTCAATACCGAAGTAAGCAAAATACAAACGACGCACTGTGTTTGTAATCGATTTACGCTGATTTTTCAGTATGTATTCACCACAAACATAACAAAATATATCAGGATCGTTAACACAACGTCTGGACATACTAGCCATAATTAAATAGTAGCACAAACTTTATCGATAATATTGTAATAATGACTAGTTACGAACAAGAGCGGTAACAATTCACAATGAGGGTAGTAGGTAAACTAGAGCTGATGAGTTAAAATGACGTATGTCAATATACTGTACATTACCTACTTTATCGACAATTCAAACAAACAGAGATGCACCAAAAAAAAATTTTTTTTTGTAGGCCTGTGAATCATTCACATATATTTATAGAATCTTCTAGAGTATAATAATAATCGAAAACATTATCAGCTCTACAAGAAAAATAAGGTGATGAATTTTTAAGAAAGTTGTACATACTATTAACATAATAATTAATAATTTGCAAATTTAAAATATCTATTATAGTTTGAATCATATAATCATTTCGACGTTTAAATTTATACGGAGAACTAAGCCAAATTGGAGTATTGACAATATTTAATAAGGGGCTTGTCGGATATTGGGATACAAATTTCAATCTTCCTCACTTCCTTCTTGATGTCTTTTATATTTTTTACTCTTTTGATTGCGTCCTTGATGATATGTTGGATTGGCTGGTAAAGAGGATCCACTGGGGTCGCAAGTAGAAAATTCATGCGGATCGTTGCTTCCTTCCACCATATATTCTTCGATATTTGTCGTAAATTCTTTATTTCGTATAGTTCCAATTTCACAAGGTGGGATCCTCTTTCTCCCGGCGACTGAATAGTACAATATCCTTCGGGGGTGTTCCATGAAATATTTTGTGAGGTTGAAGATATATTGGTTGGTAATATCGAAGGTTCGTCTAATTCTGCGTGAATTTCGCTTGATAGGCAATCCATCAATTCTGGAACATCTACAGTATCCTCCACTCCAGGAACAATCGTTGATAATGTGGGCGTGGTCTTCGTGCCACACCCAGATAAAGCACCCTCCTTTAAATTTTTGTAAACATCTAGTAAAATATCTTTCATTTTGCTTCGGAAGTAATGTCTGGCAAAACGTCATGAATAAGTTTTTTTCCTTTAAGAGCGCCACAAACTTCTCGAACGAAATTTCGGACGATACGTCTATTTTCACGTCCTTCATCTTCTTGGTTATCTTCCGCAGTGGCATCAAGAAGTTCTTGCAAATCCTCTTGCCAGTTAAATACTGATCCTTGACACAATGGGATATGGACATTTCCAACCACATTATTAGAAGAGGTACTTGGAATGGATCCATCCAAATTAATTCTATTAAATTCAGGAGACACTTCCGTTGATAATTCTCCATAGCTTCTATTCCAATCTCTATCGGTTGTAGGAGAGGTTGAGCTTCTAATGTCGTCATTGTTACTTGAAGGTATCTTTAATTAAAACAAAAAAATTAGTGTTTACTTAGAGTAGCCGAATGAGTTTCCCAGTCATCTAAGTTCATACTGCGGCACCGGGACTGACTGCCAATAACTACCGGAGGCATACTCATTTCAGCCTCTACGAAATCATTTAAGATACACGTTTTATAAATAGTAGTCGCAGGATAAAGGCACCAGGTACAATGTGTGTGTTGTAACCTATGTTCATGAATATACCAAAAAGATATGTCATAATAATTCATGACAAGTTTTTTAAATTTCGAAAGACAACCATGACATGAAATTGCACATTTTCGGTCTATGGTATCATATATAAAAATGAATTGAGTGCAATTGAAATCGTAATTATAGTGTGTAGATACATCGTAGATTGGTTTGTAAGCCCAACTAGGAAATGTTTCTAACAATTTTCCATCAAAAGAAAATCTACCTAAATTCGAACTTCCAATTGCAGGCAATTGTTGAAATTTTAATAATGAATGTTGTATTGTATCGAAACTACTCACATATAAGCGGCAAAATCCATCCGATTCGTCGTACTCGGTCAGGGTCTAAATGAAATATTTCAGTAGTCTGATTTTCATTTTAAGAAGAATATTAATCTTCAATATTTACTGATATCTATATCGGGTGCGGCAATAGTGTGTCGGCGGAGCTTAGCATGAAAACTAATACAGTTGTAGCAATGAAATTTTACGTATACATGTAGTATGCTACAGTGCATTTTCTATTTTTATTTATATATTTACAGGGTGTTTCAAATTTCCGCAACCACTTTCAATTTTTTTTTTAAATAGATTGCTATACTTTCTTGTTATTATGATGATAGCCACCCAAATTATCTTTGCAATGATATATGACAATGTGCACTTACAACTGTTAGTTTTGGTTTTATTGCAAATTTTGTTAAAATCTTGACAGTTGCAGCGTCTAACATTTTAAGTCTTAGCCTGAAAATGGGTGCAGTGCATCACCTAACTCTTTTGTTACCAATTTATGGACTAACACGTTATATGTTTTGAGGGTGAACAACGTGACAACATATATAGGGTGTTAAATATGTCATGCCAAAGTTATCGAAGTTTAAAGGCTATTTTCTATTTTTTTTTTAAATTGAACCTATAATTTTTTTATTAGTCAGCAAATTCCTTGTAAAATTGCCGTTAAAATGGCACCAATAACATACTACTTATTTCTAGTATTTTCAAAGTTATAACCCTCTAATGCGATATACCTATGTTTATAATATTCAATATGCGGTGCATCTAATAGTTGGTTGGCCATGAAATGATATCAAACAAAGTAACTTTTACAAACACCTGTTTTTTAATTCTTTATTATTAGTTTTAGAATTACATTTTGTAGTTGTTCCATAATATAACAAAATTAATTTAAAATGTGTTCAAATATATGTACATTCTGCTCTACACAAGCTCTTAGTTCGCCTCTGCATCGACAGACTTACATTTTGAGTCATGTTGTTTTCACTTAATTGAAGAAAAGCGTTTCTAATTCTTTGCTGCATGTTCTCTGCCGTAGTAGGGTGTGTTTCGTAAACTATATTTTTTACAGTAGGCCACAGAAGGAAATCACAAGGGATTAGATCTGGTGATCGCGGTGGCCAGCTTATAAAGCTTCCTCTCCTAATCCACCGATTGATGAATACCCTATCTAAAGGTGCTCTTGCAGCAGCACCGTAATGTGCAGGTGCACCATCATGTTTGTACCACAATCTCATTATGACGTTATCTGGTAGGCCTTCTAACAGCAATGGTAAATTATTTTGTAGGAAATTTGTGTAGATTTCACAATTTAAAGTAGTATTAAAAAAGAATGCACCTATAATAGTGTTTCCTATGAAGCCTCCCCAGGTGTTAAACACTCCATTTTTGTTGGTATAAAATGGGTTGCACAAAATGAGGGATTCTAGTGTCATATTAATGAGAATTTTTTCTGTTTGTTATTCCACAATTAGCAAATGTTGCTTCATATACGAAAAGCACATGATCTAGAAAAGTTAGATCTTGTCGTAATTGGAAAAGTAGCTATTCACAGTATTCAAAATCCGTTGGTAATAAGCCTTGATGATTTTGAATTTTGTAACGGTGAAATTTATGTTTTTTTAAAATCCTTCTTACAGCAGTGACTTCCGTGTTCTTTCGAAATTGTCCTTGTAGATATGGGCGGATTTTCCACAACGGACTGGACGACTGTCACTTCATTATCTCCTGTAACCATAGTCTTAGTTCTTTCATGTTTGACGTAATTCACTGAACCCGTCCGAAGAAACCTTGTCAAGAAATTTTCAAACATCTTAATATCTGGTACTCTTCGATGAGGATACTCCATAGTATATATGTTCTTGATGCTAAAAGTGGATTTCTATTGCTAGCGCCAAGAATAAATACCATGTCTATTAGCTCCTCTATCGAAAAATTCATTCTAAAGAAACACAACTATAAACTATTACGGCATGTAAATAAAAAATAATGACAACAAAACGATATAACTGATAACAAGATAACAACTAATAACGAACAAACGGAAATTGATAATTAACTAGCCGAACTTAAATTATAACAATTAAACGCGATTACAGCAAAGAGGAACTACAGAAAAACACTTTATACGGACATTTTATGTAGATATTTGACGTTTGGTTACACAGCAATTTTTGCTTAATATCATTTCATAGCCAATCAACCAACTATAAGATGCAGCACCGCATGCATATTGAATATTATAAACATAGGTATAGCAAACGCCAATTAAGTTGGCGCGAGGAGGAGTAAGTTCGCCCAGGATTAAAAGTAGTGGGGAGATTTCTATTTGGTTTTACATCAAATGTCGGATAATTCTAACCTCTGAGCGTGTATCACTTTTTGATCCCCTAGCAAAGACATTATGTTCCGTCAAACGTCAATGACAAATGTATTCTGACAATTACTTGAATAGTGAGGGTGGATATTTTTAAAAACGGCATCTGCGCAGGCCCTCCTCGCGCCAACTTAATTGGCGCTTGCTATATATCCCATTAAAGGGTTATAACTTCGAAAATACTAGAAATAAGTACTATGTTATTGGTACCATTTTAACGGCAATTTTACAAGGAATTTGCTGACTAATAAAAAAATTATAGGTTCAATTTAAAAAAAAAGAGAAAATAAAAAACTTCGATAAGTTTGGCACAACATATTTAACACTCTGTATATGCTGTCACGTTGTTCACTCTCAAAACATATAACGTGTTAGTCCATAAATTGGTAACAAAAGAGTTACGTGAGGCACTGCACCCATTTTCAGGCTAAGACTTAAAATGTTAGACGCTGCAACTGTCAAAATTTTAACAAAATTTGCAATAAAACCAAAACTAACAGTTGTAAGTGCACATTGTCATATATCATTGCAAAGATAATTTGGGTGGCTATCATCATAATAACAAGAAAGTATAGCAATCTATTAAGAAAAAAGAATTGAAAGTGGTTGCGGAAATTTGGAACATCCTGTAAATATATAAATAAAAATAGAAAATGCACTGTAGCATACTACATGTGTACGTAAAATTTCATTGCTACAACTTTATTAGTTTTCATGCTAAGCTCCGCCGACACACTATTGCCGCACCCGGTATTATTTAAATTTACAGTTGCCTTCAACATTGAATAGTATGACGGCTTACAGCATTTGGATTTTTCCAGAAAATAGGCAAGAAATACATTTTCTGTATAGTTACTGGTTTTAACATTCTGTATATTGCACCAGGTATCAAATTAAAAGTAGCCTTTGTCGTACATCTTCTTTGATTTTATAGGTAATAAGCTTAATTTTGTTTCATCTGCTGCTTTAGATATTAGATATTGCAAACTGTTTCTTCGTCACTACATTCCATTAAAGGTGAAAACTGTTTTACTTACTATTATAAGAAATTGACAATAATAATGGCGATTAGCTATTCTCGCTTTGTTGACAAAATTGTCATAGAAACATTACATTTTATTAATTTTTAAAGACCCTATGATAACTACGATGTAAAATTTTATATAGAAAAGATGACATACAATGACAGAAGACGTGTCAATTTACACTTAATTGACAGTATGTAGAATTTATCAGAATTATTATTTATGAAAGGATCATTAAAACGGTAGTGTATAAAATTTTGTATGTATCTCTGGCGTAAATAGCGTTTATGGACCTTGACGTGTTATTTAAATATCTGTACACTGGTTTATCATTCTGGCAGATCCGTGTTTAGATCCCTGACTAGGCTATCCGAGCTATCATGGCTTGCCAGTCCCCCGTAATTGGCGATTTGCTGTTATTGTTCCGAACCATGAATTATTATTATTAAACTTGAATGTATCTTTGAATATTTTAATTTTATTCATGGCAACTACATGTATATATATATATATATATATATATATATATATATATATATGTTTGACATTTATATACGTCATATATGTTTTTAATTTCTTTGAAAAAGACACAATGTGTCGAAACATATAAGATTGCTTTAAATATATACATATCAAAGTAAATCAGACCTTAAATCGCCGACTAATTTAATCTACTTAACATACAAAGGTCAAAAAATAATTATCTTTATATATAGTAAATTCAATCAGTTGGCGATTTAAGGTCTGGCTTTACTTTAAAGTATATATATTTAAAACAACCCTACATGTTTCGGCAACTATATATATATATATATATATATATATATAATTGAAAAGAAATTATCGACCGTGATATATTATCAAAAATTAATTAAAATTCAGGTAAGCGGTCAATTAAATTGACCGCTTACCCGAATTTTAATTAATTTTTGATTTTATATATATATATATATATATATATATATATATATATATATATATATTGATGTAGGTCAAGCCTACACCTAAGAATGCCTCAGTTAGCAAAAGATAGAATTTTAAGGTATATATGTAATTTTTAGAATAATTAAAAAATATTGAAACTGAATTCTTCATATGTAATATCAATAAAGTTGATTTCGCGTATTTAATTGTTTTAAATTCATTCTCATATTTGTTTATTTTTATCTTTTCATTTGCTTAAGTCATTTTACTCCGATATCTTGTATTTCCAAAGATATTTCAATTTAATTGATTAATAATAAATGACGCCATATATTTAGGCGACACTGTACTAATTTAAAATAATTACAGCGGGAATTACCCTACTATAAAATTAGCATTATATACAATTATCGACATTCACACGTCAAACATGTACTCACTAACATAAACTATATAATTTATATTAAGCATATGTATATTTAAAATGATTAAATTGTCATTTTCATTATAATAAAACGTCGAGATTATAAATATACATACAGTTGGACGAATCAGAAGTTAGGATTGAGAACAAATGAGAGTTGGCGTCACTAGAAAATTCTCCATTAAAAACACCTCGACGTATTTTAAGTGCCTCTCTGGAAATTAAAAGAAAAAGCATTAATAAATCTAAAAAACCCATACGTCAAATCTAGTCAAACCTTACCAGTATAGCCAGCTCCTGTTTAACGCATTTTGCGAGTCCAGACGGTAACCGGTGTCCAAGAAAACTAAAATTACATTTCGCCGGGAAGCCGGCCGTTAGATCGAACAACAAGTGGGGGACGCCAGCCGATTGCCGTTCATACCTGTATCCTGCATTCACGGATCTACCAGCCAAATCCAGAATAATCAAGTCCTGTCCATATCCACATAAGTATTTTTTAATCATCCCACGAGTTTTTTGAAAATGATAAATTAATTTATTTAAACACATGAAACCAGTATCAAATTAGTTTTAATAATTATAACCTATGTTGCATATTAATATTAATTTAATTAAAACTAAGTCACGAAGAATACAGTTTCTTGTTAAATAATTAAAAGTAGATAATAGAATTATGTTAGCGTTTAGCTTTATTCATGTCACATTTATTTTGTTGTGTTGTTTAACCTAGATTTTATTTCATATTTATTTTATCACGTGACATGATACATTTTATATATTCCTAATTTAATTAATTTATTCACTTACCTGTTCTTTCTTTGTAATCACGTCATTTAAGTCTTTAATATTAGTCCTTATCTCACTCGTTTTATTTCGTAGTTTTGAATATAAAAATACCATTATTAATTGCATTGGCATCAGCTGATTTTGTAAGTGTCCTATTGCAGTCACCGAACCTACCATTTAAAGGGTATGTTTCTATGCCCAACAACAAGAGTCTAATTGTTCTTCCTAGCCGGACACATAACACTAACTTTCGCCCACCCAAATATACTTATAAGAAGTTATATACATGAACAGCTGTTTAGGTTATGTATACTTCGTTATTAACGATTATGTATCTTTGCAGCATACCCAAATAATGGATTTAACGTTATACAACCCCATCTATGTGTAACATTAGAGAAACATATTTAATATAGAGATTTATAATTCACATTTTAAAAATTTTAACCTACCAGTTTATTTAAACATTAAATTTTGCATGTTTATTTATCATTTAGCTTTATAAATATATTAAGAACCTTCAGCTATACTTCATTTGGCCAGCCCAACTTGGGGCAATTATAAGTGCATTTATTAGTCACAATTCACAATATTTTATTATTTGGCTTTCTATTGATCTATAAGGTCAATTCAGCTTTTGGCCAAAGTTAAGGAGTGTACAATGCTCCGGAAATTGATCAAACTTTCAGAATAATTAAAGAACCTCAAAAGAACTAATTTACGATGTAAACTAATGGGGGGTCACGTACCCTTAGGCCAAATTAAAATAAAAAAAAATAACTAACCTTACATTTTGTATAATTTTAATACGTCCAGAACACGTCAAACTACCGGATAATCTTGTTATTTTTGTGTGCTAATGTTTATCTCAAATATGACTTTTAACTATTTATGCTATACCAATCTTCGTTTTGTTTAAATAATCTCGTAAAACGATGTTAAATATTGTAATTTTAAGGGTCATTTTCGCATAAAAATTGACATTGTGATAACGTTTGAAAATCCAGGCTGCCAACTTAAACATTCACAAATAAATATTACTGTTATGATATCTATATATATCAATTGATTTTTTCTCTACGTCAATTGTAAAAAAAACCTAGGGCCAGAGGCCACGAGTGAACCAAATCGACGCCATGAACAGTAAACCTGCTTCCAAAACACCCAAACAGAGGTGGGGACAGTGAATTGCGATCGCTATGCGATCGATGCTTTAAACAATTGACGTAGAGAAAAAAAAAATGATATAGATAGATATCATAACAGTAATATTTATTTGTAAATGTTTAAGTTGGCAGCTTGGTTTGGAAAACGTTATGACATTGTCAATTTTTAGGCGAAAATGGACCCTAAAAACAACAATATTTAACATCGTTTTACGAGATTATTTAAACAAAACGAAGATTGGTATAGCATAAATAGTTCAAAGTCATATTTGAGATAAACATTAGCACACAAAAATAACACGATTATCCGGTATTTTGAAGTGTTCTGGACGTATTAAAATTATACAAAATGTAAGGTTAGTTAATTTTTTTTTATTTTAATTTGGCCTAAGGGTACGTGACCCCCCATTAGTTTACATCGTAAATTAGTTCTTTTGAGGTTCTTTAATGATTCTGAAAGTTTGATTAATTTCCGGAGCATTGTATAGTCCTTAACTTTAGCCCAGCTTTTCAACAGATTATCGAAGAACGTAAATGCCCTTTTGGTATACTTCATTTGTCGGCCCAACGTCGGGTTGTTACAACTGGCTTTTTACAAATTAGACGAACCTAAGAAAAAAAAACATTTAACATACCAGCTCCGCTATATTTTATCATTTGATTTTGAATTATCATAAGGCCAATTTATCCATTCCTTATGGTTTACTTCAATATATATAGTTGGCGATTTAAGGACTGGTTTTACTCAATTGATAACATTATTTAGAAAATTTGGATAACTTCTCTTACGCCTATTGACTACCATATTCTTCTCAAAATGATCTGACTGCTCCATTTCAATAACCTCAGGCTCAATATAGTCTAACTGATTATTAATTTATTACAAATTATTGATTTTTGTTCTCTTGTGAAGAAAATGCTTGATTTTTTAGATTTGTAGTCGCCATTCTTCCGTTTTAGAAATGCCATTAGTTTAGGATATTTCAATATATCCGTGTTCTCTTCTATTAGAAGACTTGACTTAATCATTGAGTACTAACACCACAAACTCGCCGGTATCTTTAATGTTGCAGATTTCTTCATGAAGTATGTCAACAGTGACATTTCAGAAACACCAGAATTTGTGCTCTGGCACCATTCCTTGAATGCTCTACACGCTCTTTCATAGCGCCCTTTCGATTTTTCAGGAAATAAACTTTTGCAAGCAGCCTTTGTTGCATTTTCTATTTGAAAAAGGACAAAATTTAGAGCCAGCAAAACTATACCTTTTATATTTATAAACGACAAAGATTTAATAATAAAAGAGGGTTTTGCACTCATTGTGTTCAGACATTTACGAAAAAAATTGTTTTTACTGAACACACGGAGTTTCCCATCAAAGCAGTTTCTCTTTTTATTTATTCTTATTCTTTTTTAGTACATTGAAATCTGAAACCTTAATCAAACCATATTTCTGCCAAAAGCAAAAAAAAAAAAATCATTGTACGATAGTAGCAATTTATACATAAGCAAAAGAGTAAGTATTAATTAGCCATAACTTACAATAAAGGAACGAACACATGTTTAACCAAATACTGAAACTGGAAAAATGCTTACGTTTTACCTATCTTTTGGCGCTAAACTTCTGTTTTATCCTTTTTAATATGTACTTACTTATTTTTGTAAAATGAAAAAATCTTTTTTAGATGTACAAAAATTTTTATCCAAATTATGTGAAATGATGTGCAGGTAAATGAATTTCCTTATTGCTCTCTCATTATAGATACTATTAAAATATCTGTATTTTGTAAAATGCTATATTTTTTTAAGCTAAACGATACACAAATATTATGATAATTATAATACACTGTCACTATCAATCCTTTAAATTTATTAGTTTCACATTTACACAAAAGCTTTGCTCTCTAATAAAATCAAAGAAAGATGTAAATATTTCTCCTGTAGTAATTTGAACACATTCTCACTGTATTTACGCACAAATTTATTGTAGATGCAACACCTTCAAACAATAAATAACAGATTATAAGATATTGATTGAAATATTTTATATATGCATTGGTATATATTTGCCGCTTCTCGCTTGAATAAAATTATTCTAGATCTAAGCTTTCTTAATAATAAATATGTTAATAAACAAACGTCAAAAAATAATCTTTTATATAGGTTAGTAGGTATGTAACCTCACATACAAATTATCTACTTTTTTGAAATTCCTGTGTAAATTATACTCGGATTGCCGCGCCGTCTGGTTATTTCTTAATTGGAATGCATAATACATGCACTATACATAATGCACTAAATAACAAGTGATCATTTGAAAAGTCAATCTAGTAGCATGTGATTTATTGAGAACATTTTGAAGTATGTCGTAAATTAAAATTTACTACTTAACCTACGAAGTCGTATATTTTGACAGTTTCATACATACAAATAAATAACAAATAATAGGTATTTATTGAAAACTATAACAAATGTTGAAAATGTCCTTCAAGATCAATGCACTTTAAAATCCCCCGTTCAAAATTTCTGATGATATTCTGCAACATTACTGGATTGTTATTAATTTCCATTCATTTCTGTTCGATTCTCTGTAGCATATCATTTAAATTCAATATAGGTGTTCGAAATATGTTATTTTTTAGATAAGGCCACAAAAAGAAGTCGCAAGGTGTTAAATCGCATGAGCGTGCAGGCCAGGTAATTTCAGTATTTCGACTAATTATACGCTCCTCAAAAAATTCTCTTAAATAATCCAAAGATTCTGCAGTACAGTGAGAAGGTGCTCCGTCTTGTTGGAAATATGCATTTTGTAGTTCATCATCATGCAACTGATTGACAAATGGTTGTAAAATTTCCGTACGGTACCTTTGAGCAGTTAACGTTCCCTAAAAAAATATTGGTCCAATTATTCGCCTTTGGCTTATCGCTGCCCAAACAACAATTTTCTCTGGATGTAGCGATTCTTCATTAATTACATGTGGATTTTCACTACTCCAAATTCTTGTATTTTGTGAATTTAGGTATCCCGTTTTATAAAACCATGCTTCATCAGTAAAGATGACTCTTTGCGAAAGTTCTCCATTATTGTTCATATTTACAAACCAATTACAAAACTTTAGTCTACGTGGGTAATCAATTTCTAACAATTCTTGTACTGCTGTGACACGGTATGGATAAAGTTGCATCTCTTTTTTTAATAACTTGTGAGTTGTACCAACAGAAAGGTTTATTTGTTGACTCAAATGTCGAACAGATACATATTTGTGGTTCATTCTCCATTATTTCTTCAACACGATTGATAACTTGAGGTGTACGCGCTTAACTGCTCCGCTGCCTGATTTTCTTAAGAGACTACCAGTTTCAGAAAAAAGTTTTAAAGTTCTATCCAAAGTATTCTTAAATTGTATATAATCTATTACAAAATGTGGAAACTCAACTTGAAATTCTACCATGCAATCTTGAACTGAATAAACCCATAAACCGTCAATTTTATTACCACTTCGAAAATAAGCCTGGACTAAAAAAAATTTATGTTCTAAAGTGAAAGCCATTTTAAAACTGAGAAGCAATTTATTTAAACTGATATTTGTCAAAATGTCATTTGGATTTACGTTTACGGAACAACAAACACATACTAATATATATGCGTCTTATTCTATCAAAATTTCAAAGTAACCTAGATTGACTTTTCAAATGAACACATTATACCGTGATATCATAAAGTTTCTAGGACGAAGATGGCTTTGTAATATAAACTGTATGTCTGAACTTAAGTTAGGAACTATAACTCTGTTTTGTGAATTATTTTGACAGTGACATTATTTGTCATGCATTAATGTGTTAGAATTGCTGAAAGCAAGTTTGAACGTCGAGTTTGAAACATAGCACATTCGAGTAAATTCAAATATGCTTTACAATATAGTGCAAAAAGCGTACATGATTGAAGCCTATTTTCGGAGTGGAGTGCGAATTGATGGAATTTGGGTGTACAGTCAACGTGCATGTTTGGATGATTTTAGAGAGCACTTTCGTGAGTTAGCTGTAATTCCCAAAGATTTTTATAATTGCCTTTCCAATTGTGTTGGTGTGTTTCGTGAGACTGGTTCTGTGGGTCATAATAAATCACGTACTGGTAGACCAACTGTTCGTGCGGAACAAGTTATAAATGATGTTCGTCAACGTATGGTAAATGAACCCACAAAACCTTTGAAACGCCTTTCTCAAGAGATTGGACTTTCTTATGGAACATGTCAGAAAATTGTAAAGAAAAACTTACACATGCATCCGTATAAGATGCAATCACATCAGGCTATTTTGCCGGTAGACTACCCTAGACATCGTGCGTACTGCCAGTGGTTTGCAAATAACTTAATAGAAGATGATGACCTGCTAAATTTGTCATTTTTCTCTGATGAAGCATGGTTTCATCTTTCGGGGTATGTCAATTCCCAAAATACTCGAATGTGGAGTAGTGAAAATCCTCATATTTTTATTGAATCGTTTCTCCATAATGCGAAACTTGGTGTTTGGCTAGCAGTTTTTCGCCGCAGAGTTGTTGGCCCTATTTTTTTTAATTTCACAATTAATGCTGAGAGGTATAGAAACATTCTGAATGAATTTATTGAACAGTTGCATGATGATGAATTGCAATATGGATACTTTCAACAAGATGGTGCAACGGCACACACAACACGAGAAAATATTGCTTTTCTTCGTGAGTTTTTTGACGATCGGATCATAAGTTTACATACGGAAGTTGAGTTTCCCCCACGATCACCTTGTTTGACAATTATGGACTTTTTCGTGTTTCCTCACCTAAAGAATTAAATATTTAAAACTCCTGTTGCTAATTTGCAAGATATGCAACAAAGAATTATTGACGAATGTGCATTAATAACGCCCGCAATGCTGCAAAATGCCTTTAACAGCATGAAAAGGCGTGTCACATTGGGAATTGAAAATAACGGACAACAATTTCAACATTTGCTTTAATTTTGCCTTTTTTATTAATAAAATTTTGAATACAAGCTGAGCTTGTTGTTTTATTGTATCTTTATTAAATCAAATCACATATTTATTGATGTCACGATGACACTATCAAAATAATTTTCAAAAATTAAGGTTAAGTTACCAGTATGATAATATGGATAAAGTTCAGACATATATTTTCTATTTCAATGCCATCTTGGACCCAGAAACTTTATGATATCGCGGTACTATATCTGTACTCCCAATAATAAATGCACATTCCCTATCAATTTGACAGCACCGTACATATTTTATAAATGGTAGTACAGTAATACTGACAGCGGCCGAATCGTTATGATCAAGTTACGAGCATTGTAGAAACTTATTACATAGTACCGTACCGACATAGAAAGGAAATTTTTTCTTTTCTATTTCTTACTTATGTCTATTTCTATAAAGTTAATATAGTTCCACCGCTGATTTTTTATTTCGTGAACCGTAGTTGTGGGAGCAGATAAAACGTTATACACAGCGCAGAAGGTAATTTGACCAGTCACGGATTCATTTCTCCACAGAATCGTCCTCGACTGGTCAAAGTTACTTAATTCCTTTGTGGTGTAAATAATTATTATTTTTCAACATCATTTTCATTCAATTATATACACTTACCCCGGAAATTTGCCCATTTGTCTAAGAAATGACAAAATGATAAAATTGTCAATTTATAAATGACATGTCAAAGATGAGACTGACGGCAAAAATCTTTTTGTTTGTATGTTTTAATTGTATTTGTAAAGAAGTACTACCTTTCCAAGAATCACTCTTCAAACTTACACGCAAACGCCATGGTGAATATGAAGAGGATATTGGTGAATTTCGAAACAAAACTGGAACACGTAAGTTAGAGAAACCTGAAACTGGTAATATGGAAATACCGGATTTTCAGCAATACATTGTAAAGGTAAAGGACCACGGGAAAATATACACGGGGGTGATAATAGATTCAAAGTTGGTCATCTCAGTTAAAACACTCTCAAAGGATGCTATAATATGCGATTTTGTAAATGAGCATGATTGTTTTAAACCAATAGGCCACGAAATTTTACCTAAAGCTGCTTCATTTAGATAGGGATATGAAAGTACCTAACATATTTATGGAAGATCCCTTTAAAGCAAAATGTTATGAGGCTGGTGTGAACACATCATGGAATAGAATTCATGTGAAAGGTTTTATTGCACTATGTCCCTTAATTCCATGTCAAGATATGAGTGCTGTCGTATGTAATAACAAACTTGCTGGAGCCGTGGGAGTGATGAAACCCCATAATGTATATTTCTTTCTTAGTGCTATGTTTGCGCGGCTTATGCTTAAAGTATTGCATCGATCAACGACTGAAGGCCCTGAAACCACCACTGAAAATGAAATGTTAGATGATAGTAATGAATTACGTCTTAGAAGTGAGTCGACTGCTACCGTTTTTACCACTTCAGCATATTGCTATGTATTTATACCAATAAGTATTTATTATAAATGATGTTTTAATTGTTTAAATTTTTAAAAAGTAATATTTGGGTAGCTTGCCAAAATAGGAATGAGTTGGGGCTATCACCTTCTCATTTGCCCCTCTTCGCATTAAGTTTATTTTTCAAGTTTCGCAATAAGAAAAAGTCACTCGCAACCAGGTATGGTAAATAAACTAACTAAGGTGAAATGGGGTAAGATCGTAAACGGGGCAAGTGCGAAACTCCTGTATTTAACACAATTCAAACAAAACTGTTATTTTTAATTTATAAAAACCTAGAATAGAGTTTATATGAAACCAACGCCGCAGATGGCGTACCATTTTTCTATGTAACGTGTGTTCATTTGAAAAGTCAATCTAGGTTACTTTGAAATTTTGATGTATTTTGTGAATTTAGGTATCCCGTTTTATAAAACCATGCTTCATCAGTAAAGATGACTCTTTGCGAAAGTTTTCCATTATTGTTCATATTTACAAACCAATTACAAAACTGTAGTCTACGTGGGTAATCAATTTCTAACAATTCTTGTACTGCTGTGACACGGTATGGATAAAGTTGCATATCTTTTTTTAATAACTTGTGAGCTGTACCAACAGAAAGGTTTATTTGTTGACTCAAATGTCGAACAGATGTTTGTGGTTCATTTTCCATTATTTCTCCAACACGATTGACAACTTGAGGTGTACGTTTCTTAACTGCTCCGCTGCCTGATTTTCTTAAGAGACTACCAGTTTCAGAAAAAAGTTTTAAAGTTCTATCCACAGTATTCTTAAATTGTATATAATCTATTACAAAATGTGGAAACTCAACTTGAAATTCTACCATGCAATCTTGAACTGAATAAACCCATAAACCATCAATTTTATTACCACTTCGAAAATAAGCCTGGACTAAAAAACATTTATGTTCTAAAGTGAATGCCATTTTAAAACTGAGAAGCAATTTATTTAAACCAGAATCGACGCACGATTATTTTATGCACTAACTGATATTTGTGATCGACATTATCAAATGTTATTTGGATTTACGTTTACGGAACAACAAACATAAACTAATATATTTGCAACTTATTCTATCAAAATTTCAAAATAACCTAGATTGAGTTTTCAAATGAACACTTGTTATAATTGGTACTAATAAAGTTTTAGCAAATGTCTACTATTCTCTCTATAATTTTTATGTACGGTCGCGGTTACATAAAAGCGACCACTAATTTGACATTTTCTGTTATTTTCATAAATTTTGGCTTTGTAAGTAATGACACTAATGACAGTAATGACAAATTAAATAATATTTGACTTTTTTCATTATTAAGTGACATGATGTATACAATAGGAAAAAGTGCCGGTCGCTTTTATGTGACCGCGACCGTACATTTTTATCACTGTCAAACGTTCATATCTAACCATATCTAACTTTTAACACGATTTAGTTCTGTGATTTAGTTACTTATTACACTTGTGACCAACTTCGAAAAAAAAATTAGAGTGCGGTAAAGTAATACATTACGATACTGTGTAACCAAGCAACGGGGTATCATAATAGCGAATAGAAAAAAAAAGATTTTTGAAGATTTTAAATGTACTATAACCTACGAGTATAACTTAATGACAATTATTTGCAAGATATAAACAATAGATTTGTCACATGGATGACGTGCCTGATCTCTTATCTTATTTATAACAACTATCTAATGTAATTAGCTTGGAATTAACTTGTAAAAATAAACTTTCATAATTAATACGGTGTTTTTTAGATAAATTGTTTACAAATGAGTAACAAATAAAAAATGTATTTTATTTACATCATTTCCATTCAATTTTATGCACTTACCCCAGCAAGTTTCCCATCTTTCTAAGAAATGACAAAATTATAAAATTGTCAATTTATAAATGACATGTCAAAATATGATACTGACAGCAAAAATCTTTCTGTTTGTATATCTTAATTGTATTTGTAAAGAAGTACTACTTTTCCAAGAATCACTCTTCAAACTTACACGCAAACGCCATAATGAATATGAAGACGACATTGGTGAATTTCGAAACAAAACTGGAACGCGTAAGTTACATAAACCTAAAAATCGTAATATGGAAGCACCGAATTTTAACCAATACATTGTAAAGGTAAAGGACAACGGTAAAATATATACGGGGGTTATAATAGATTCAAAGGAGATTGTCTCAGTTCCAACACTCTCAAAGGATGCTATAATTTGCGATCTTGAAAATGACAATGACTGCTTTAAACCAATAGATCACAAAACCGAACCTAAACTGTTTACCTTTCTTCATTTAGATAGGGATATGAAAGTACCTAACATATTTAAAGAATATAACTCTGACGCGGAATGTTTTGAGGCTGGTGTGAACACATCATGGAATAGAGTTAATGTGAAAACTATGATGGTAGAATGTCCATTAATTCCATGTCAAGAAATGAGTGCTGTCGTATGTAATAACGAACTAGCTGGAGTCGTGGTAATCATACACCACGAAAGTGTGTTATTCCATGTATTACTTTTGCAACTTGCACTTGAAAAATTACATCAATCAACGACTGAAAGCCCTGAGACCACGACTGAGAATGGAAGGTTAAATTATGGTAGTAAATTACGGCTTCGAAGTGAGTCTAGTATAGCAGCTTTTACACCTTTAGCAAACTGCTATGTATTTATACCAACAAGTATTTATTATAAAATGATGATTTAATTGTTTAAATTTTTTTAAATTAGTAGAGTGGAAATTGGAAAGGGCCTAAATGCCATTTTCAACGAAATTCAGTTAACAACATAGAAAGGTTCTAAATATCATACTTTATGTCCTGTGAAAAGCCGTCAGTGGCAAAGTTAAAATTAAATTGTCAGGAGCTAGTAATAGATGTCGCTTGGCGTATGTGAGCAAGCGTTTTCATTTGATAGGTCCTAAGTCCATCACAGAATATTGCTAGTTTGTTTTAAAATCGGCAGGTGTTAGTTATGTGTTTTGTGTGTCTGTATATTAAAATGGAAGGATATCAAAGAATAAGAAAAGGTAAAGGTAGTGGCTCATATCATACTGAATAGAAGCATTTAAAATGGAATGGACAGTCGTACAAAACGTATAAAAACAAAATGGTACCTGAAAAAACCATTCCCAAAGAGCAGGTTAGGTATACAAACATAATGTTTCCCTTTCTGGTTCTAATCTTGAAAATATGTTATATGTAGCTATCATGTAAATGCAAGCTGGGATGTAAAGATGTTACATACGAAAGGCAACGTTCCCTTTGGGAAAAGTTTTATTGTCAAGATGCTAAAACACAAGGGACGTTTTTAATGGGTTTAATGAGTATTTGTGCTGTGCAAAGAAGGCGGCACGGTTCATATGGGGATCCGCAAAGCAGTCGACGTCAGGTCACTATAGCTTATTCCGTTCCTGATGGTACAGGAAAATTTGTTCGTGTATGTAAAAAACTTTTCCAAGACACCTTCGCTGTTAATGATAAAAGAATTCGCGTACTTATTGAAAAAAAAAATGGGTGAAGCCTGTTATCATGATAAACGTACCAGACATGCTGCGCCAAAATATTCTGAATTTGACCGGTCGTTAGTCAAGGCTCATATTAACAGGATCCCAAGGGAAGTTGGCCATTATTCAAGATCTAAATCGGAAAAGGAGTACATTAGCCCCGACTTAAATATTCACAGACTGTTTAACGCATTTCTGCAATTGCACCCTGATTCAATAGTCACCTATAAATTTTACAGGTCTGTTTTCATAAAGAATTTTCCCAATCTGTGTTTTCAAAGACCACGTGTTGATACGTGCAGCACATGTGATAAACTTGACTGTCAAATCAAGGCCAACATTGAGTCAAGTCAATCTGCTAAAACTCAGCTGGAACTTCATCACCGCAAGGCCGAGAGAGCAAGAGAAGTGCTAAAAGAAGATATGATTGAGTCTCAAGAACCCGAAAGCATCAAGTGTTGTGTATCCATGGACCTACAACAGGTCATGTTCGTTCCATCACTGACCCACAGCGATATGTTTTACCTCTCACAGCTATCGTGCTACAACTTAGGTGTTCATATTGGCGATACGAATGAATCCTACATGTGTATGTGGCACGAGGGGGTAGTGTCTCGCGGAGCTAACGAAATTGCGTCATGCCTCCTCCATCTTGCTAATCAAGGACTGATTTTTAAGAACCATTTAGTAATATGGTGTGATAATAGCGGGGGCCAGAATAAGAATAGAATTTTATTATTTACCTTGATGTTTTTAGTAGCCAATGGTGTTTTTGAGACTATCGAGCAGAAATTTCTTATCAGCGGCCATAGATTCATGCCCTGCGATAGGGACTTTGCTTTGATAGAAAAGCGTAAGAAGGTAGCTAAAGCATATGTTCCCTCGGACCTACACGCAATAGTTAAATCAGCAAGGTACTCTCCTCCATTCAATATTGTTGACATGACAATTTCTGGCTTTTAGGACCTAAAAAAAGCTGCGGATGCATATATTAACACCACAAAGTTAAATATAAGTAAAGCTTCAGTGATAACCATTGAAGAGGCTAATCTTCCATTTATTAAAATGAAGACCACTTTCTCTGATATTGAGGAAGGAGTGAAAGTCAATGTTTTAAAGAAAAATAAAACTTTAGCTGACCTTAGACGGGCTAACATAATCAAGCTGCCGCCAGAAAGTAAAGTGTCTGAAAATAAAAAGGTTTCTCTTCGAAGCATGATTCCCTACCTTAAGAATCCGGCACACCAACGTTTCTATAAAGAGCTACTTCACATTGACGAAAATGTTTCAGAAAATATAGAAAACGCCTGATATTAACAATTTTTTACTAAAAAATGTCGATGACACTTACGCCCTTTCCAAATTTTGCACTTCTGTTTTTGTTTATATTGGTTATAGAACGTTATTTTGATAATAATTTTTGCTAATAAGTATGTTTTAAGTTTTGTACTACTTGCATATATTTAATAAACGTTTATCAAAAAACTTTCTATGTCTACACTTAATTTTGAACTTTGCCCGTTTTGTTTTTCGCGATTATTTCTGAATTTTGTTTGTGGCACCTACGCCCTTTCTAATTTCCACTCTTCAATTAATCTTTGGGAAGCTAAGTGGGGGCGATCACCTCCTCGTTTGTCCCGAAACTCTTCCCAGTAAGTTAATTTATCAAGTTTGGCTATAAGAAAAAAATCACATACAAACAGATCTGCTAAGTAAACTAATACTATGTTAGTTCATTTTATATTGATTTTATTTGCTTTAAATTTGGCACCGATTCCCAAAAGTTTAATTTGATACGCTCTATGTAATAAATAATAGAATTTTTTTTCCTTTTTTAGAGCTAAATTATTGTTTTTGCAAGTCGGTTTTATTTTTTCCAAAAATTTTTTATTTCGTAGTTTTAATTGCATTGTTTACACTATTCTACGAGAATGTCTTTTATGTTTTGCATAGAGGGCGCCACTAATCAAATGTCTTGACTAAAAATTAACTTCCATCTTTAGTTCGCCTAAATCCAAAGTTTCAGTGCGATGCGAGTAGTGTTGTAGCTACAACTTCAATTTCGTGCGTGTTTGCAATTCACTGACGTATTCTTTATTTTACCGTTTCCAAAGCGCTTTTTTCATTTCGTGCGAGTTTGCGATTCGCTGATGCATTCTTTATTCCACCGTTTCCAAAGCGAGTTAAACATAGGCAGCTTTGATCTACTGCGAGAAGAAAATCAGCCCCCTTTGCAATGGAAATCTGGACGAGTGTTTCAACTACATCCGGCTCGAAGGACCATGTTAACATTTGCAGAGTTGGGTTTTCACCTCTTTGGTTGAAGAATACAAAATAAATTCGATAATAATTACTTTATTTAAACCTACACTTGCAATACAATTTCACCTAGGTAATTTAGGTGGAGTTCTACGATATTTGTCAACGAATTAAAGTTTAAATTTTCTTAAGCGTCAACAGACAAATCTAAGGGCTCCCTCCATCTAAATTACCTAGGTGAAATTGTATTACAAGTGTAGGTTTAAATAAAGTAATTATTATCAAATCTATTTTGAATTCATCGATCAAAGAGGTGAAAACCCAGCGCCTCAAAACTTAACATGAAGTCTCGGCAAAACCATACAGACCTTGAATTGTATCTCAATGTTTATGACTATGTATAAAAGATATAATTGTTCTGCTATAAATTAAAGCCTAAATGGAATTATACAAAGTTATTAATATTAATTTTAAATATACACTTTCTTCAGTGATGTCGGAACAGGCACCCTGTATAATAAATTATGTAATGGATGTTAAAACATATAGTATTTTCGTCTAGATTTTACTTAAAACACTGTGCGGACAAAAAATAGGTAAAAATGGAAAATAAATTTTGAATGCGTCGATATAAATAAACACATTTGTAAAGCAGTCTATCTAAAGAATATCGGATGCACACTAAATTACCTTTTAGTAACTTATTTTTTTTTTAATACTGGAAATTATTAAAATACAAATTTCACAATACTTAAACCCTTCTTCTTCCATTGGCGTAGAAATCTGAAATGCGCAACAAAATTATAAGAAGCACAAGTTTTACGCCTATGGCATGATGTTATTTAAACTTTTGATATGGGTTTGCTTGTCTCACAAGACTATGTTAACGTACCAAATTTAAGCAAAATCGCATAAAGTCGTTTCATATTTATAATTTAAAATAAAACAATTTCATAATTGTGACTTCAGCGACGTATAGCGCGCAAAGTAAGCAACTTTGTACTAAGGTAAGTTGTCTTAAATCAGCTTATTTTGATGTAAAGAATATGTAGTAAGATTTTATAAAGAGCTTTTACAGGCATTTACCCTGTAAGTTGCAAAGGGGGCTGATAATCTTCTCGAAGTAGAACGTAGCTAAAGTTAACTCGTTTTGAAAGCGCTTTTTCCATTTCGTGCGAGTTTGCAATTCGTTGACGTACTCTTTATTCCACCGTTTCCAAAACGAATTAACCATATGGAGATCCCTATGGTTAACTCGTTGTTCTGCTTTGAGTAGAAAATCAGTGCCCTTTGCAATGAAAACTAGGACGAGTGCTTCAACTACATCCGGCTCGAAGGACCATATTAAGATTTGCGGAGCAGGGTTTCCACCTCTTTGATTGATGAATACAAAATAGGTCGGATAATAATTAGTTTATTTAAACCCTACACTTTTAATACAATTTCAGCTAGATAATTTAGGTGGAGTTCTACGATAACTGTCAACGAGTTAAAGTTTAAAGTTTATTAAGCGTCAACAGAGAAATCTAAGGGCTCCACGTAAATTACCTAGGTGAAATTGTAATACAAGTGCAGGTTAAAATAAAATAATTATTATCAAATCTATTTTGTATAGACGAAATAACAACGAGCTACTGCAGCTGTACCAAGAATAAAGAATAACGAATTTTGTAAAAGCCCAACGGATAAGATGGCTGGGACACATCGAGAGGAGAGAAGAGCGCCTGGTGAAAAAAATAATACAAATGATACCTATGCTCAATAGACGAAAAGGGCGACCAAGGACTAGGTGGCTGCAAGCTGTCGAAACGGACTTACGGGAAAAGAATATACAAGACTGGAGGACGAAAGAGGAATGGAGAGGAATTTCTGAGCTATGGGTCTAATTGCCTGTTAACGCTATATATATAGTGTTCATTTAAAAAGTCAATCTATGCTACTTTGAAATTTTGATAGAATAAGACGCAAATATATTAGTATGTGTTTGTTGTTCCGTAAATGTAAATCCAAATGACATTTGATAATGTCAATCACAAATATCAGTTAGTGCATAAAATAATCGTGCGACGATTCTGGTTTAAATAAATTGCTTCTCAGTTTTAAAATGGCTTTCACTTTAGAACATAAATTTTTATTTAGTCCAGGCTTATTTTCGAAGTGGTAATAAAATTGATGGTTTATGGGTTTATTCAGTTCAAGATTGCATGGTAGAATTTCAAGTTGAGAAGAAACGTACACCTCAAGTTGTCAATCGTGTTGAAGAAATAATGGAAAATGAGCTACAAACATCTGTTCGACATTTGAGTCAACAAATAAACCTTTCTGTTGGTACAACTCACAAGTTATTAAAAAAAGATATGCAACTTTATCCATACCGTGTTACAGCAGTACAAGAATTTTTTTGTTAATTGGTTTGTAAATATGAACAATAATGGAGAACTTTCGCAAAGAGTCATCTTTACTGGTGGTTTTATAAAACGGGATACCTAAATTAACAAAATACAATTTGGAGTAGTGAAAATCGACATGTAATTAATGAAGAATAGCTACATCCAGAGAAAATTGGTGTTTGGGCAGCGATAAGCCAAAGGCGAATCACTGGACCAATACTTTTTCAGGGAACGTTAACTGCTCAAAGGTACCGTACGGAAATTTTACAACCATTTGTCAATCAGTTGCATGATGATGAACTACAAAATGCATATTTCCAACAAGACGCACTGTACTGCAGAATCTTTGGATTATTTAAGAGAATTTTTTGATGAGCGTATAATTAGTCGAAATACTGAAATTGCCAGGCCTGCACGTTCATGCGATTTAACACCTTGCGACTTCTTTTTGTGGCCTTATCTAAAAAATAACATATTTCGAACACCTATATTGAATTTGAATGATATGCCACAGAGAATCGAACAGAAATGCATGGAAATTAATAACAATCCAGTAATGTTGCAGAATATCATCAGAAATCTTGAACGGAGGATTTCAAAGTGCATTGATCTTGAAGGACAACATTTTGAACAATTGTTATAGTTTTCAATAAATACCTAATTTGTTATTTATTTGTATGTATGAAACTGTCAAAATATACGACTTCGTAGGTTGAGTAGTAAATTTTAATTTACGACATACTTCAAAATGTTCTCAGTAAATCACATGCTACTAGATTGACTTTTCAAATGAAAACTTGTTATATACATATATATATATATATATATATATATATATACAAGGTGTGTATAAATTGTCGCAAAAGCTACACGTAGCGACATTCTTCGTTCGGTTCTGAATAAAAAATCTTAATGTTAAAATGTCGTATCATGCTTCGTAAATTCGTAAATATCAAAATTTGACAGTAATTATTTTGATTGAACTCATTTTGAAATACAAACTTATTGTTCTACAACGTTGCCAAATGTGTTTTTCGTGAAAGTACGTTAATGAATAAATGTTTAAAACAAGCTTTTAAATCAAAAAGAAAACGTTTACGAAATAATACTAGTAAAAATTTTTTCTTTAATCTAAATTGCATCTATCTCTATTAACAGATATCGAAGAGCAAAGGTTAGTTACGCACTAAAAGTCTGAACTTCAAGAACCCCGTGAAAACAAACGAAGCATGATACGACATTTTAACATTAAGATTTTTTATTCAGAACCAAACGAAGAACGTCGCTGCGTGTAGCTTTTGCGACAATTTATACACACGTTATATATATATATATATATATATCATAATCTATTTTTTAGCCGTACAATTAATATATATCATTTGATAAATCTTGGAAATTCGACTATATATTAAATATTTAATTTGGATGTAAATATTGCTATCTACAAATTACAACGTTAATTAACGAAATTTTTTGAAAAATTTCGTCCTTGGGTGGGACACGAACCCACGACCTTTAGTTCTCTAAATTAACCAACTGCACCACCAAGGCTCTTGCGTTCGAGTGTTGCTAGAAATGCCTTAAGTTACTTACTAAGGAAGAGATATTAATATTCATGTCGTCGATGGAATAACATTTACATCTACAAAAATTAACAGTTTGGTGTGGTTTATGGTCTGGATCTGGTGATGTTGGACCATATTTTTTTTGAAAATGAAAATGGCATCGCAGATACCGTCAAAGGAGAACGCTCCAGGCACATGGATTACAGATTTCTTGTGGCATGAATTAGATGATTTCGACTTAAACAATATGTGATCCCAACGGGATGGCGCAACATTGAGAGAAAAGTTTAATAACCGCGTAATCTTCAGAAATTCCAATGTACAACCAAGATCATGCGATATAACTCCATTGGACATTTTTTTATGGGCTTATGCTAAATCATTGGTTTGCTCCAATAAACCGCAAACACTCAATGATCCAAAAACCAACATTATTCGTGTAATAGCTGAAATAAGTGCAGATTTATGCGAAAACGTGCCCAAAAATTGGAGTTCTAGAATGGAATTTTTAAGAAATTCCCAGTCATTTACACGAAATCATTTTTACATAAAAATGTCATGAACTAATGTCTAAAATAAATAAATAACTATATTGATATCTTATACTGTTTTATCTTTATTATAAAATCAAAATATGTAGCTCATATTTGATCACCCGTTATTTTGTTTTCATCAATGGAAGAGGTGAAAAGCCAACGCCGCAAATCTTAACATGAAGTCTTCGGCAAAACCATAAAACCTTGAATTGTATCTGAATATTTATGAATAATTTATGACTATTGGAGTTAAACTCTTAAATATCTAAACAATTAAAGAAACATAAACTAAGATTAAATAAATAAGTGCCTAAATGGGATTAACAAAGTAACAATGACTTTGTTCAGTGTAATCTGAATAGGCACTTTGTGTAATAAATTATGTAATGGATGTGTGTAATAAATGTAAAACATATTGTAGAAACATCTTCTAGATTTTACTCACAACCAACGTATGCAATCCCCATAATAACGAAATAAACAAATCAACACAACGCACAGTTTAAACAACAGTTTATAATCCATAACGACAGGCAATCTATTCTCATTACAAGAGATCACATTTTCATCCACTGACGTTGTCCTTGATGTCCTCTCGTGTATAATTTGGAACCGCCGGATCCGTTGGAATTTGAAACGTTCTCGGAAGCCTCGCAGTTGCGACGCAGTTGCGAGAGAGAGCTTTTTATATGACGACGGCGACGCGATACTTTTTCACGGATTACCTGACGACGTGTGTGTTTTCCAATACATGTACACACACGCACGCTCGGTCCCGTACTCATACACGGCGAGGTCTTTTGAGCTTGGTGGACCGACAGTAACTGAAGCCCGTTGTGCGCGTTTCTTCTTTCCGTGTGTGACGGGTTAAAGTTGAAGCTCTCGCGTGCCACAAGCGTCGCAGGATAATAAAGCTTTTCGTCCGAGACGGGAAAACAACACGCGTGTGTGCAGTTTTGAAAGCCATAATGCACGAATGTTATGGTTATTAGATGTACGAGGGTCAGTTCTTAAGTCCTACAGCGAAAAAAATATATTTACCTATTTTCTCTTCTTTTAACCCAGGTATGCTTGATGTACTATATGCAATACACAAGTTTTAATACCCAAACCGGCAACGAACTATCATTAATACAATACGTTATGCGTAGTATACATCTTATAGTGTATAAGAACAGACGCATTGTGTATTGTTCTATAAAAATACGTTATGTTAGTGTGTTAAAAAGAATACATTTTAAAAGATGGCTGAATATGGTATCCGATTTAAAAAATAAGTATATAGAATTTATGTAAAATGTCTTGCGCAAGAAGTAATACAAAAACATATTTCTATGTGGATGCATTATTATTATTACTATTACTATTATTATTATTATTATTAGACCAATTTCTGTGCGCGCCATGAGCGCCGGATGGGAGTGTAATTCGTAATACATTAGAATATGCGATAGGATAGGGACGCAACATGAGCTTGTTACCGATATAAGTATAGAAGTAGAGACATTTATTCTATTAGAAATAATTAAATATACATATGGTTTTCTGTTATTAAAGTAATATGCATAAACACACGAAAAATAAGAATAGTACATATTATAGCAGCGTTGTATGTACCTGTAAATAAAATGGAAAATGTATGAAATCAGTGATTGTGTGCACGACAGAGGATTTACAAAAACACTTACCGTTTCAAGCGTCTTCCAAGGATTGACAAACTGGAGAAACTCGATTCTATATTTTCAACATCAGGTGCGTTTCTAAGGTTATTTCTGAAAAACATGTCCGCCGTGAGGAAAAAATATGTTTATATTCGGAAAACGAGCGTTCTACATCTAGTGATGTTATATTCGCATAATCAAAATACTTTCTTAAGCAACTTAACGCATCTGTAGACGTTCCCTCACAAATACGTGTTAAGAACACTTTCACTTTTTGCGTCTTCTATAGCACACAGTCGTGCGTGAACATCTTTAACGATTTGCAGCGATTCCTCTAACGACAGGGACGAATTTTCTAATTTTGTTATTACTTCTTCTAGTCCCAAGTACTTCTCACGAATACTTTGTAAATCCATCTTAATCTGGGCATCTTGAAATTTTTTCTGGCTTGTATTGATAGCTGCACTTTCCTTCGGATCGAATAATAAAACCACGTCCTTAATTTTTTCAAAATGTTCATGATAGTAAAACCCTGCTCGTAACCATGTACCCCAACGTGACAGAATCGGCTGTGGTGGCTCAGGGGTATGGGGACACAATTCGTGAAATTTCCGAATACGTTTGGAGATTTCAGGAATACTGCCTTTGTACTCGATATGAAAGCATCTACCTCTGGATAACATCTACGAGCCTGTTCTGCCACAAGGTGTAGAGCATGGAGTTTACAAGTAATATGTAACAAGTTAGGACAATATTTTCTAAGAGAACGGCCTACAGAACACATGGTTGCGGCACCATCGGGCATAAACATTAATACTTGGTCTTTCGAAAGTTTAAATCGTTTCAAAGTATCTAATAGCACCTCTGAAATTTTTTCGGCATTACATTGTTCTAGTCGTCTGGATGCTAATAAAATTGAAGACGTTGGTTGATGTGGTTCCATATTACGCGCCATCACATTAACTACAGATTGTTTTTTGCTGTCAGTTGTTTCGTCCACACATAACCACAGTTTTTTATTTTTCAGTTCGGCTTTGATTTTATTTTCAACCTGCTTACGCACCGATGGTAAATTCTGAATGTTTTTTATTAGTTCTGATGCAATACAATCATCCTCACATCGGCGCACATGGCGCGCACGGAAATTGGTCTGCTCTATTTATTACTTACCAACAAAGATCCAAAATTTTAAGTTTTGGGCTGTTATTTTTGTGCTTTTGTAAGGTGTACTATACCGAGTGCGCCATTAGTGCGTAGGCGGAGTTTGGCGTGAAAACTAACAGATATAGGAAAGTGACATTTTCTGTACGTATATAGTATATTAAAGCGGATATTGTAAAATTATTTACGAATATACAGGATGTTACAAATTCCCGCACTCACCTTCAGATTTTTTATTTTAAATGGATTGCTATATTTTTCAGAAATTATTTCGATAGCCACCTAAATTACCTTTGCAGTAAGATATGGTTACGTGCACTTTCGACATTTAGTTTTGGATATATTGGAATTTCTGTCAGAAATTTTACAGTTGCAGCGTCTGACATTTTAAGACGTAGGCTGAAGATGGGTATCACATCGAATTATTCTTTGGTTATCAATTTAGGGTCTAACGCTTTATATGCTTCAAGATGGTATAATGTAAAACTATATACAAATAATAAGGAATCGGTCTAGAAGTAACAACCCTAAAAATCGTTCTCTTAGTAACACTTACCATTTAAAAACCAAAACTAATTAATAAGACGACTAGAGCAGTGGCGGCTCGGGGTGGTTCACATAGGGAGTGCATAATTTCAAAATTAAAAAGTCTAATACAAAAGCGCTTACCCAATCCTTATAAATTTCACCGACGTACTGTTCCATACAGGTACTGTTCATTGTAGGGTTTGTTTTGAGGAAATAGTAAATATTACACTACACAGCTTAATTACATCTGACGATAAACGAAGTCCATTTTACTTGTCTTTGACTTGCAGAACAGTTCTATCACTTTTTCATTAAAGTTTGGGAAATCATTTATACATTCTTTTTCACAAGATAACATAGTAAGGGCATTTAATCTATATTCTTTTATTGTATTTCTCAGGAAAGTTTTTATTCTCTTCAGCCGTGAAAACTGGCGTTCCGCTTCGGACGTTGTCATTGGGATTGTAATGACAATTTTTAAAAGCGTAACAACTTCATTAAAGGTGTCGCTTAATCCATCCAGCAGAAGACCTAGCAGACCTACAGCACCGACTTCTATATTTTGCCTAAATTCTTCTCTAGAATATAGAACGCTTAATTCAGTTCGTAGTCTGCTTTCATTGAGGCATAGATAAAATTTTACTGCTTCTTTAAGGCAATCTTCCAGAAATTTTTTTTGAAAAGAGGAGAACTGTTTAAAAGAAATTAAGTTTGCTAATATTAAGTGCCCTGTATACCGAAATCTAGTTTTTATTTCTAGCAAAATAATATCGCACACTTCAATAGTTTCCCTCCTTCTTTGGCTACCATCAGTTACTCTTCGCCGCTTTGATGGTCGAGGAGTCAGTTCTGGGTCATTTTGTTTAACCAACTGATTATCTGTGTCAGCAATATCGGTTCGAATTTTTCCAATAGCGCGTTCAAAATTATCTAAATTATTCTTGATTTTTAATGCATCTGTATTGACATTTTGTAATTGATTAAAAAATATGTCCACATGTGGCATAATTTTATGAAAGAAAGTTAACCAATAGATAAAATTTTCCTCCTCTAAAATTCGCAAATTGGCACTAGCTTGATGAATGGTAGTTCGTAAACTAGCTTCTCCCTCGATTCGTTCTAGAGCTTCAATTATTTCTTCTCGGTGCTCATATATTGTATTCACTGTCCTAGAATTGAAGTTCCATCTTATTTTTTAAGAAAGAGGTAAACTTTTTCTCTGAAGGAATTCTTCCAATCTTACAGCTCGTTGTGGTGAAGTGGAGAAAAATGTACATAATCCAGTCAGATTGGCAAAAAAATTCTGCAATTACTACTGCTCGATGTAGCATGTGATATAATTAGATTTGTCTGATGTACATAACAATGTACAAAATTAGCCCTTGGATACTGGTCTTGGACATGTCTTTGCACGCCGTTAATAGCACCACTCATGACTGCTGCCCCATCATAGCTCTGTGCAAACAGTTTTTCTGGGTCATCAACAAGCAAACTAATTTCGTTAAGGATGGAGGCAGATAAAGAATTAGCATCATGTCCACTAGGCAGAAGAAATTTCCAAAATCTTTCGACCGGTCTCGCGTTCACAATATATCTTAAAACAAACACCAACTGAAACTGATTGGACACATCTGTGGTTTCATCAGCTATCACAGATATGAAGTCGGTTGCTTTAATTTCACTGGCAAATTGTTCATGATACACGTTCAACATTGCATCAAGCAGCTCATTCTGTATCGTTTTTGATAATCCCTTAAAAACCGGTGCTGCTTCGATGTGATCTCTGAGCGATTTATCCAATTCTGCTGTAAAATTTATCAATTCCCGAAAAATGCACTTGTTATTCGACGTTTGCTGTTCATCTTGACCTCGAAGTGCCAGTTCAAACGCGCCACAAAATCTAATGCAATTTATTATTAAATTTAACACATGCCTATTTTTTGTTACCTTTTCATTGTGTTGTTGAATTGCTTTTCTATATGATGAATCTAAAACATTCTGAATGTGATTTTTTCCTAACATTCTTAGACTAAATATATTTTTCAAATGCCCTTCGGAATTTTTATGTTTAATAATTTTAGCACTAAGAGAATTAAGTCTCTTATTCCGTTCTTTGACCAAGACGGTTCACCACCAAACAAAAGACACGGAAAGCAAAATAAAGTATTTTTAATTTCACACCCACAAATCCAGTCATTTTTCTGATAAATATTCATTTTGAATTTTCTTATGACGTCTTTACCTTTAACAGATTGTTTATTTTCTAAACATAATTGAGGCATCTGCCGTTTAAGATTTTTTACTGCGATTTTTTCATTATACGTTAACCGCGAAAACGCGTTGTTCTGTAAAAAAGATACCGTATTCATTGTAACAACGCCCGAGAGCAGTCTGGTTCAGTTGCTCCAACGCTATGTATTATACGACATTGAAGTACGGCAAAATACAGTTCTCCCCACCATCAATGTAATGTTAATGCCTTAACACAGCAAGAGTTGGGCTTTGCTCAGTATATCTGTGACGACGATCGGTATATGTACGTTGTTAGCGTGCCACGCTCCTCGTCAATAACTATGAATACATAATATATATAATAAATAAATACTTTCACAGTTAGTCGCCGCTTGGTTTGTTTTGCTTCATAATTCCAGGGGGTGCAATTGCTCACTTGCTCTCATTAAAGAGCCGCCACTGGATTAGAGTGTGCCAGAAATTGCTTACTACAGTTTTGGGTATTTCAAAAGGTCGCATTGGAACTGTTGCGAAGACTATTCACGAAGGAAGACCATACAACGAATATCGTGGTGGCGATAGAATCTCTGCAAAATCACAAGGTAAAAATGCAAAATTCGGGAAATTATTGGAAATCTAAGAAGAACAAAGAGCCCCACTATAACCGTTCAAAATCCCTACGTATTTATTTACCGGCCAATCTTAGCATTGCAAAGTTATGTAAAATTTATAACTCAAAGTATGAACAGACAAAGTATAAGTGTAGCTTGTCTGTTTTTCAATAATTTTTTGTCGCGAATTTAATATTGGATTTACCTCACCTGCTGACAATTGCTCGTTATGTACTCGTCTTATGCATAACATAAAATCAGAAAAAGGCCCAACAAAGAAAAATGCGCTGAAGGTCGAATTTACAATTCACAAGAGAAGGGCAAACGCTTTTTAACAGTTAAAGAAAGAAGCTCCTGCAAATACAAGTACGTTGTGCTTTGACATGCAGCAAGTACAACCTTTGCCACAAACCCCTATTTCAGATGCTTTCCACTCTCGTCAGATAAGCTTCTATGTTTTTTGTATCCTTGAGATGAATTCTAATTCTCCTACATTTTACACATGGACCGAAAATGAAGTCTAAAGAGGATCAATCGAAATTGGTTCTACATTTCTAACCCACCTGGATTTTCTGAGTTATGAAAACAGATTATGAAAACACTTTTCTAAAAAATACGACTATTATCAAAAAAGAAGAGTACAGTGTACTCTCTCCTTACAGACACCTCTCTTAAGCGGACACCTCCCATAAACGGACACTTTTTGCAGTACCAAAAAATTACTTAGGGATTTTTAAATTTTTTCTCTCTTGAGCGGACAACCCTCCCATAAGCGGACGCGGACACTTTTTTCCCACACCAAAGTGATTTTAGTTCACTGTAACCGGACAGCTTACAACACTGTTTTTCCGTTTACACTTCTTCATATTCGTACATTCGTACAGATGTTGCTTATTGAATAATACGTGTATGTACAAAGGGGAATTTCCTAAATACGCACAGCTTGTTGTTTTGAATGTAGTACGTAAATACATAGTACATTTATAGATTCTTATTGTATACATACTTGAATCGCTATGCCTAAAGCAGTGTTGACTATTAAAGACAAAATGTCATTGAAATTCAAAAAAATGAGAAACTTAGTGTACGCGAGTTAGCAAAGAAATGTAAGATCAGTAAAACTCAAGCTGCTTGTATCATCAAAAACAGAGACAAAATTTTAAGATTGTGGGACACTGATGTCAATCCGGATAGAAAAAGGAGTATGCTGAACGTCAAAGGCGTTAACATTGATAAATTGTGCTACGAATGGTTTGTGAAGGCTCGAAATAAATGTATTCCTCTCTCGGGCACACTTATCAGGAGCAAGGCTAAAGAAATTGCAGATAAATTGAATTACGCAGATTTAAGTGCATCATCTGGCTGGCTGGAAAGGTTCAAAAGACGGCATAACATAACCTTCCGTGCCATTTCTGGAGAAGCCGCTAGTGTAAACCAAGATGATGTCAAAAGTTTTACTGAAAAAGTGCCATCTTTGATACAAGGATATGATTCACGAGATATTTATAATGCGGATGAGACTGGATTGTTTTTTCGGGCATTACCCGATAAAACATTTGCATTAAAAGGTGAAAAATGCACTGGTGGAAAAATGGCTAAGGATAGGCTAACGATTTTGCACTGCGTCAATATGGCTGGAGAAAAGGAAGCCCTTTTTGTTATTGGGAAAGCTGCAAAACCTCGGGAGTTTCGCAATATTAATTTGAACAATTTACCAGTTACGTGGCCATCAAACAAAAAGGCTTGGATGACGTCTGATTTGATGACTGATTTTCTAGCGCAGTTCGATAGAAAAATGCAACTTCAAGAACGGAACGTCCTGCTATTTTTAGACAATGCGGCCTCTCATCCTCGCGATCTTAAATTGAAAAATGTTAAAGTTTTTTTTCTTCCAGCAAACACAACAGCATTTTGTCAGCCCCTGGATCAAGGCGTTATAAAAAAACTTTAAGTTTTTGTACAAATCGTTATTTTAAAAAAAATATTTTGCTGCAGATGGAAGACGCAAATTCTGCTTTGGATTTATCAAAATCAATAAATTTGTTAGATGTCGTTTATTTCATACACAAAGCGTGGGAGCAAGTGGGTCCCCAGACAATAAAACATTGTTTCAGGAAAGCTGGTTTTGAGAAAACAGATATCCTAAATGACGATAGCGGTTGGACCGCAGAAGATGAGCTTCCACTATCAGCACTTGCTCAGTTCTTCAATATTATTAATCAAGTTCAGAGCCAAATCCAAATTGACGTCGAAGACTATATTAATTTAGATAATGAAGTCTTCATTAATGATGCAGATGTGGAAAACATTAATACTGAAATGTTAATTGCTTCCCAAGAAACGCTCGCCAACTCGTCTGAAGATGAGCTAGAAAGTCAAATTGAAGACAAGTTAACTTCCTATAAAGAAGCTTATTTAGCTATAAGAAAACTAAAGGCTTTTTCTTTGTATCACAGTGACCTTAAAGGTGTTCAATTGCTTACTGATCTTCAAATACATCTCCAAGATAATGAAATTAAAGGAAAAACGCGCCAAGCTAAAATTTCTGACTTTTTTTAATTTATTTGAATACCTTGCATAACAAATTTTGTTTTTTTTTTACTTCTCGCAAAAATGTTAATGAAAATTCTGTTTACTTTATCTAATATTTATATGTTCTTGTTTTAGAAATAAAATTGTTTAAAGATAAATATATTACAAATTGTTATTTACTCTTTTTGTACTTTTCTCATAAGCGGACACTTCTCATAAGCGGACAAATTTTTCAGTCCTATGGCTGTCCCCTTAAGAGAGTACACTGTATATTTAAATCTATTTGTTTGACAATGTTAAACAACTTGCTGATGACTGGAAGCTCTAAGATATCAAAGGATTGCTACATAGTCGAAAAAAAGTTAGGGGAATATCTGACTACAAGCGAATATTCTTACAAATAAAATCAAACGATGCCGGAAGTAATACTGTGATGGTACAATATGATGAGAACTTTAAATTCTTTACTTTGAACGAAACACCACAGAGTTTACTCAAGAAAGGAAAAGCGATTCCAATGAAGTTAGAAGAAATTGACTTAGGTCGTAATCTTCCACATAAAAAAATTAAAACTATTCGTCACCTAGTGGAACAAGAATTTGGCGCTAAATGGGAAGAAGACAAAAATTAGGGCTACAAAAGAATACTGTCTGAAGTTGGTGATGAGTCTGAAAACAGTGACAACGAAGAATGTGTCTTGAAGATGACCCTGGTGGCGAACATATTTAGAAATCAAATCAAATTTCATATCGAAAAAAAATAATTTTTTTGAGTTTTAGAATAAAATTTTATTTTGTTATATTTTTCCATTGGAATGTTAAGAAACATTAATAAAACGTTTTCTCTAATGGACCTCTTTTGCTATCTTATATACTTGACAATTAATTCTAGCACGTACTATTGCTGAATTTAAAAATCGGACACTTAATTTGTTTGATTTGAATATGGCTGTTATGTACCAGGTGTCCAAGGTCAAGTGCACCAGGTTGGCAACGCCATATTTAATTTGGAAAGACTGTAATATTGCCTGCCTTGACTTGGTAACTTCATTCCTATTATGTTTAGTTGTCAAAAATGAATATCTTATGTAAAGGTTATGTTGGCATAGTTTGTATTCATAACCTTTATAATTAAATTTCGTGTATTGTATTCAATTCCATCGCTGAATTGATAACTTTTTTCTAAGAAAAACGAAATACTGATGATCATTAAATTTATTAACTTGATATACCTAGATAGATAGATAGATAAATACTAACCATACAATTGAGAAAATTAGAAATTGCAAATAAGTATAAGAAATTTATTTTTATAAGTTTTTCACAAAGAAGAAAAAGCAGTACAATAAAGTCGCAATACATTAAAAAAATAAAATTCTAGAATTGTAACAAGCAAAAGACTTAAGGGGACATACGGTTAAAATAAATTACAAATGATTTTCAAAATGTGCACCAATATGTTGCCAACATAAATTTACTCGTCTTCTCATATTATTGAACACATTCTGCAGCATTTCTTCTGTAATATTTTGCACTTCCTGTGTTATTGCAGCTTGTAGCTCATCTAAATTGTGAAGCAGATTGCTGTAAACTTTATTCTTCAGATAACCAAACAGGAAAAAATCCAGAGGAGTCAAATCCGGTGAATATGCAGGCCAGCGATTGTAACTTATCAATCTATCTTCATAAAATTCTTCTAGATAATAATGTAGTACGTGCAGTATGCGCTGGGGCTCCATCTTGTTGGAAATATCCACGAGTTAGTTCTTCATCGTTTAAGCTATTTATAAACGGTTCTAGTAGCATTTCTCTATATCGCACTGCATTTATTGTGTCGTGAAAAAAGATTGGTCCTATAATTCGCCTTCGTGACAAGGCGATCCAAACACCAGCCTTAATAGGGTGGAGATTAGTTTCTACAAAAACATGTGGATTTTCTGCTGACCATGTACGATAATTTTGAGAGTTTACGTATCCTGACAAATGGAACCAGGCTTCATCAGAAAAAAAGCTGCGATCTAAATCATCATCTCCTAGAGTTTCATTAAACCAGCGACAGAAATTTTGTCGTTGTTCAAAATCTTGCACACGTAAATGTTGCATAACTAGAATTTTGTAGGGATGCATATGCAATTTCTTCCTTACGGCCATATGTGCACTTTCACGAGAAATACCTACAATTTGATAAATATGAAATAGGAATATTCTCTGAATCACACGGGTACCTGTTTGCAGTGCCAATTTTCTAACAGATTTGTAAGGACTAACATCCATTCTTTGCTTGATATCATCCACTCTATCTTCTGTCAGCACAGATGGTGCTTGATCAGCCTTCCGTTTTGTAACGCTACCAGTTTCCATACACCTCTTTATCAGTCTATTACGATGACACTTAAATGTTTCATAAGCTTTCATCACATCAGGATACTCATTATGGAACTGTTGAAAGCATGAGGGTAGTGAATATTCCCAGTTTCCATTTTCGGTTAATGTCGCACTTCGAAAATGCGCCATCACAATAAATGTATCTTGCTGTAATATAAACGGCATTGTCTTGAAAAATATAGTTTGTATAATGATTACAGACAACAGATTAAAGGGTACCGATTAAAGAAATAAATGCAAAAGCTGATAGAATCACTAACAAAAACATAAATACAATAATGACTGAAAACTGACAGCAGTGGGACGGGTTAACGTAAACCTGTCCAACATATAGATATAAAACTGAACAATTTTTCTTCGAAGCAGGGATTTTTGTGTTGCCAACACGGTGCACTTGCAATTGGACTCTTGGTATACCTCTATTAGCTATTTACGGATCTGTCAGTGTCATATTCAGATTTGTCAAAATATAAAGTTAATATGTTGTATTTGAACATTCAAACTAAAACTCAAATAATTACGTTACTAGAAGAAAGAAGGTCAGTTAGAAGATTAGCGGATAGATTTCGCGTGGGGAAGAGTATCATATCAAATATCGAAATTAAATGGTTATTGATAGAAAACGAGGCTCTCGCGGTATACGTGTGTCAACTTCCGAACAGGATGAAAATCTTATTAATTATAAAAAACTATACGTTCGAAACAATAGCAAATGCAGTGACCGCAATACATTTCCCCGGGTCCACACAGCAAGAAAACGGTTGAGACAAATTTCAGACTTGAGAAATCGGGCGTCTGTGAAAAAAAAACATTTCTTACTGTGCAGAATAAAGAAGTAAGGATTGGTTTTGTGTTGAAATTTATGTCGCATAATTTTAGTTTTTGGGAATTTTATATGAAAAAGTGTTTCAGTCATCTCATAATAGCTGAATCCGCGTTTATAGACCACCTATTTCACGGTTTGACGAAAAATATATTCAAAAATCACAAACGAGCGGAAGATTCGTAAACATCTGGGGCTGGATTTACGCACCTGGGCAAGGTGTTTGTTGGATTATATGAGAAAGACTTAATAGTAACAATTATATTAGAATATTAGAAAATGTTATATATGTGAAAGAAATTTCATCTTTCAAAACGACAATTGTCCAGTCCACGCGCCAAGAGTCGTTCCTCAGAGGTTTAGAGAAAATAATATAGTGTTTGCCGTGGTGTTCTAGAAGACCAGATCTGAACCTCATCGAGAACGTGCGAGGATATATTGTTAAAACGATGAGCAGCTGTAATTTTACGTCAGTAAATGTCCAACATTATCTAACAAGATCGAGGATATTTGGAATGATCTGTCACTAGAATTTATACATAATGTTATAACATCGATTCCTAGACTTTTACAAGAGCTGCTAGACAGAAATGGTGCTACAATAAAGTATTAAAAATTAAAACCAAATATTTGTATTTCTCTGATTAATAAATTCGTCTTTTTCGTTTATTCACTCAGTAACATAATTTGTAATAACATAATCTTACGGGAGAGCTTACAGATAAATGTCGTTATGCTGTCATCTATATAATAAGTCAATTATACAAAAACCGAATTACAATCCTTAATTATAGTGAAAACAAATATATAATGGTCCTGATTTTAAATGCCGCGAAAGTACAACGCGAAACGTTGTAAAATCATTATTATAACGAGGCATCGAAAAAATTCATAATTGGAGTAGACTGTGAAATTGGGTTGGTACTTTAGCCACTTCCACATATTGACACATTACTTGATGCTTGACAGTTTCATTTGGTTTCATTGTAAAAAAAAAGGTTATGGCATTGAAATGATACTACAACAAAAAAGAAAACCAATAATTTATTTAATATCAAAATCATAATCAAAATTTACATATAGCTACAGAAGTTGTTGAAAATGTTGTCCATTTACATCTAAACACAAACCAACTCTTCTCCGCAATCCAGCAAAAACTTTATGCAGCATTTGCGGTGAGTTGTTGATCTCTTCACACTTTTCTGTTATGCGAATTCTCAGTTGTTCCAGATTATGAATTGGCGTTGAATAAATCGAATTTTTGATGTATGGCTATACGAAAAAATCACATATGTTTAAATCGCAAGACCTAGTTGGATATGGGATTTCAGTGTTCCTGCTTATTATTCTGTTATCAAAAAATTCTCTAAGATATTGAAGTGTTTCTCTGGTCGTATGTGCTGTTGCACCATCTTGTTGGAAATATCCATTTTGTAATTCCTCATCATCCAGTTGATTTATGAATGAGCCGAGTATCTCATTGTGATATCGTGCAGCAGTAAGTGTACCTTAAAAAAAAATGGACCCACTTCTTCGACATATTCCAACCCAAACACCAACTTTTTGGGGATGCAATGTTTTTTCAACAAAAAAATGAGGTATTTCGGAGGACCAACACCTCATATTCTGTGAATTAACATATCCAGAAAGATAAAACCAGGCCTCATCCGTGAAAAAAACTGTGTTAAGGATATCCTGATTGTGTAGATTATTTTGAAACCATTGACAAATTTCCACTCGTCTTAAATAATCCACTGGATAAAGTTCATGAATACATTGCAGCTTGTATGGATGACACTGTAAGACTTTTTTAAGAGTGAATTGGAACGTACCATAAGATAAATTTGTTTATTGGGTCACTACTGAAATGGATGTTTTTGGATTTTCATCAATAATATGCTGAAGGGCTTCAATATTATCAGCTGTACGTTTAGATGGCCGTTCACTTCCAGTTTTTCGACCGACGCTACCAGTCTCTCTGAATAATTTGTCAAAACATTGTAAAAATCATTGTAGTCAAACACTAATTCAGGATGTTCTCTACTAAAATCAGCCATGGATTCCGTAATTGAATACTGCCACTCGCCATTTACTTTCACACCTGTACGGAAGTAACATTCGATAATTTTTGCTTTTTGTTCTATGTTGAATACCATTTTTTAAATAAATTTAATTTTCTTAATAAGAGTTTTGAAAAATTTGACACAAACTTATAGTTTCAATGTCAAATAATAAATGTCATTATGTGGAAGTGGCTAAAGTACCAACACAATTTCACAGTCTACTCCAATTATGAATTTTTTCGATGGCTCGTTAGTAATATTTGTTCAATCTGTCACTGCACTGTAGTCTGTCATCATCTGTCATTTGCTTGTGTTTCATTGTAACGGGTGTTCAGAAACATTCGAAGTCAAAGTAGTCCTTGAAAATATGAAGTCATGTCTGAGATAGATTGATTTTTGACAGACAACAGTTGACATTTCATAATTATTACAAATCAGATACTTAAGTAAAGATATACGATTTTTTGTTCAGAGCCCACTTGACTTCGAATGTTTCTGGACACCCGTTATATTAATTTGTTTTTTTATTCACTTCGTATCTTTCTCAAGTCGTTCACAACCAGTTTTTTTGCAACTATTAAGAAATATATTTCTTTTTAATACGCGTAAGTTAAATTATGAAATGTATGGGCATTTATTGTATCTGACTTGTGTTGTATTTGCAGTTTACTATGAAGTTTTCAGTTAAGAGAAGGAGGCGGCAAGGTGAAGTTTATAAATCTAAAGAACGGCAGATGATTCGTAATTCCTTTAACTAAACTACTCAAAAATGAATAGAGAATTAGATCTTTTTTTAACATATCTAAATAATTCGATTAAATTTAACGTATTTTCTCAAACTATAGATAAATTAGAAGGCCCACAGTCGTTTGTGGACATTTTATTTGGTAAATGTCTTTTCTGTGTGATAAAATATTGAATCTTGTATTTTAACCTTAAATTAATTTAGAATACAAAATTATAAAAATCGCATTTTTTGACAAGTATTATTCATTTTAAACGTCATTTCACATTTTCACGATGCCAAGACGTCATTTAAATCTGGCAATCTGGAGCAGAAATTGCCGCAATTTTTAATGTGTCTCCAAGTGTTGTTAGTAGGGCTCTAACAAGATTCCAACAGGTAGGATCTACAAGGAGAAGACCCGGTAGTGGATCTGAGAGGAAAACAAATCAGAGACAAGACCGCTACATACGAATTAAGACAAGGATGAATCCGTTTGGAAGTGCTGTATGGTTGCAAACCCAGTTACGTGCCGCCACTGGGGTTAGAGTTTCGGACCAAACCATCAGAAACCATCTGAGGGAAATGGATCTTCATAGCTGCAGGTCTGTGAGACGCCCAAAATTAACTAATGCCAATAGAATGGCTAGAAGAACTTGGATTAACCAACGACTAGCAGAAAATTTTCAATGGGAGCATGGTTTATACACCGATGAATCCAGGTTCTGCTTATTTAGTGATAATCGTAGAGTAAGGGTCTGGAGAACTCGAGGAGACCGTTATAGACGCGAGTTTACAAAAGCTGTGGTGCCTTTTGGCGGCGGTGGTATCATGGTGTGGGCGGGCATTAGTTTGAATGGACGTACGAACCTCCATCTCTTTGAAAACAATGTCAATCGACATATATACAGAGATGACATTATTCAGCAATATGTGGCCGACTTTCGTGAAGCTGTGGATGAAAACATGGTTTTTATTGATGATAATGCAAGACTTCATCGTGCACAAATTGTAATGCAAGCAATAAATGACCTCCATATTAACCATCTACCTTTACCACCAACGTCTCCCGACTTGAATCCAATTGAGCACATTTGGGACAGACTTCAAGAACAGCTCAACGAACATAATCCACCCCCAGTTAACGTGCAACACTTGCGGGAAATTTTACCGCTGTGTTGGAGAAGAGTGTCACAAGAACACATTAATAATTGCATTATGAGTATGCTCCGAAGATGTACAGCTGTGAGAGATGTCCGTGGCCATTATACACGATTTTAGAATTAATTGTTACAGAAAAATGTTTATTTTAGCTATTGTTAAAAATGTTGCTTATTTCATTTTTGATAATTTTTTAGTAATCTAACGATTTTTCTGAATAAATATACTTGAAAATTTTAAATTGTTGTGTACAATTATGTATCTAATATAATACACTGCAAATATTTACCCATACTATCTAAAAAATACAAAAAAGTAAAAATTCCTTATTCATTTTTGAGTAGTTTATTTTAATAAAACAATGGGTGTATCAGCGGCAGTTGATGAAACTTGTAAGACTCTTGGTTGTCGTAAAACTATTGTATATGCAGTACGAAAATCATAGAGATTTACAAGCCGATGTAGATTAATGCCGAAAAGAAGTGGCTTACAGAGAAACACATACACATACAGATGCTTCTCTCTCAATTTTTTTTAAATCGAACCTATATTTTTCGATTTCAACAGCAAATTCCATGCAAAATTACCTTCAAAATGGTATCAATAACGTAATACATACTTATTTACAGTATTTTCAATTAGAAAGTAATGTTGTTTTTGCAGTTATTGGATCCAGTAGCGTAGGAACGTGGATTCGACCTGCACCGATTACTAGCTCTGAGGGGGTGACAAAAAATGGCCAGTTTTGTATAAGGGCATTTAAGTTACATAAAATAACATCTTAAATAATTTACATGGACCTTTACAATCGCTAATTGCAGCAAATTGCGTGTGAACGATGTAATGTTGTAATGATTTAGTATGATTGTGTGGTGCGTATAGGAGGAGAGGTGTTCTGTCTCGTTTCAAAAGCAAACCACGTTTAAAAGTATTTACGGATTCTTGGAATGCGCTTCGAGAAGTCTTATCAAGAATAGAAGTCTAAGAAATGACCTTATTGAGGAAGAACTATAATTTACAAAAGACACATACGAGACAGTACGAGGACGTATTTTTATGTTATCTACCTAGCCATGAAAAAAAGCACATAAGAGAACCAAAAAAATTATTTTTCTACATAACTCCCTTCAATACTAATACACTTATTCCATCTTTTTTCCAGTTGCCCCATACTCTCAGAAAAAAAATGCTACGGTAACCCCGCAAAATATTCTTCAATTGATTATCTGCTGAACTTTGTTTGCCTTATGAACCCGACAATTGTCGTGCAGCAACAAGTTTTTTTGTGGATAAGAATGCGGGCGTTTTTCCTCCAGAGCAGTTTTTAAATTTTTAATTGTGTTTCCGTAGGCCTCTCCATTTATGGTAGACCCTCTCGGCATATATTCAATAAGCAAGACTCCTTCAGCTTCCCAGAAAACAGTTGCCATCAGTTTTTTTCCAGAAAATTGTGTCTTGGCCTTTTTTGGTGGCGGAGAGCCCTTATGAACCCACTGCATGGATTCTTGTTTAGTAGGAGGGTCCCAGTAATATACCCAAGTCTCATCCACGGTGATAATTCGAGATAAAAATGTTTTGTCCCTCTCCAACTTGACCAAATTTTCTTGAGAAACTTCTTTTCTGTACAGTTTTTGTTCAGGTGTAAGCAATCTGGGTATCCACCGTGCAGACAGACACCTTCTTCATACCCAAATCGTCATGCAAAATTTTGAGGACACTTGTTTCGGATATACAGACTTCATTGGCAATGACAGAGATCTTTACACGCTGATCTTTCAGTACCAAATTTTCGACTTTTCGCACAATGTCTTCAGTTCGAGCTTCAACGGGTCGTCCGGACTTTGGGTCATCATTGATTGACTCTCAGCCCCATCGAAAGAGTTTAGACCAATATTTTACTTGGAAATAAGATGGTGTATCTTCCTCATACAGAAACCATTCTTTCATGAATTGATTTTGGAGCATTGCCTTCTTTTGCCAGGAACTTTATTACGCTGCGATGTTCAACCTTAGTTTCACTCATTTTATCGAGAAATAGACCGTCTCAAATCTCTATAAACAGCACAAACTAAACACAACTTAGCATATGTACTTCTAACAGTGACAGCAATTTTTCAATAATTTGTGTGACATCGTCACTCTTTTGTTTCATGGCTAGGTAGATAACATAAAAATACGCCCTCGTAAAAATAATTGTCAAGAAGAAGAAAATTATGTCCGGAGAGAAGGCTACAGACGAGTCGCTGACTTTGAACCAAGAACTGAGAAGGTCAGTGTTAGAGTGTATTGACATGTTTCAACAAGAAATTGATAGGCGGATTTGATCTAACGTGTGTTCATTTGAAAAGTCAATCTAGTATCATGTGATTTACTGAGAACATTTTGAAGTATATCGTAAATTAAAATTTACTACTTAACCTACGAAGTCGTATATTTTGACAGTTTCATACATACAAATAAATAACAAATAATAGGTATTTATTGAAAACTATAACAAATGTTGAAAATGTTATCCTTCAAGATCAATGCACTTTAAAATCCTACGTTCAAAATTTCTGATGATATTCTGCAACATTACTGGATTGTTATTAATTTCCATGCATTTCTGTTCGATTCTCTGTAGCATATCATTCAAATTCAATATAGGTGTTCGAAGTATGTTATTTTTTAGATAAGGCCACAAAAAGAAGTCGCAAGGTGTTAAATCGCATGAACGTGCAGGCCAGGCAATTTCAGTATTTCGACTAATTATACGCTCATCAAAAAATTCTCTTAAATAATCCAAAGATTCTGCAGTACAGTGACAAGGTGCTCCGTCTTGTTGGAAATATGCACAATATCATCATGCAAATGGTTGTAAAATTTCCGTACGGTACCTTTGAGCAGTTAACGTTCCCTGAAAAAATATTGGTCCAATGATTCGCCTTTGGCTTATCGCTGCCCAAACACCAATTTTCTCTGGATGTAGCGATTCTTCATTAATTACATGGGGATTTTCACTACTCCAAATTCTTGTATTTTGTGAATTTAGGTATACCGTTTTATAAAACCATGCTTCATCAGTAAAGATGACTCTTTGCGAAAGTTCTCCATTGTTGTTCATATTTACAAACCAATTACAAAACTCTAGTCTACGTACGTAATCAATTTCTAACAATTCTTGTACTGCTGTGACACGGTATGGATAAAGTTGCATATCTTTTTTTAATAACTTGTGAGTTGTACCAACAGAAAGGTTTATTTGTTGACTCAAATGTCGAACAGATGTTTGTGGTTCTTTTTCCATTATTTCTTCAACACGATTGACAACTTGAGGTGTAGGTTCCTTAACTGCTCCGCTGTCTGATTTTCTTAAGAGACTACCAGTTTCAGAAAAAAGTTTTAAAGTTCTATCCAAAGTATTCTTAAATTGTATATAATCTATTACAAAATGTGGAAACTCAACTTGAAATTCTACCATGCAATCTTGAACTGAATAAACCCATAAACCACTTCGAAAATAAGCCTGGACTAAAAAAAATTTATGTTCTAAAGTGAAAGCCATTTTAAAACTGAGAAGCAATTTATTTAAACCAGAATCGACGCACGATTATTTTATGCACTAACTGACATTTGTGATTGACATTATCAAATTTCATTTGAATTTACGTTTACGGAACAACTAACACATACTAATATATTTTCGTCTTATTCTATCAAAATTTCAAAGTAACCTAAATTGACTTTTCAAATGAACACTTGTTACATTCCATGCGAAGGCATGGGATGTATATCAAAGCGGTTTGCAGTCTTAGAGCCCAGCAATCTGATCGGAACCTCGAAAACTTCCCAAGTATGTACAAAGTTTGGTTGAAAATTTCGATGAGCTTTGTGCAGATGGTATCCTTACAGAAATTCCACGTCTAAGAAGATTTCTAAAAGCCGCCAAAGTTCCAAAATAAGAGTATTTGCTTGGACTTCCCTAAGGCCGCTTTACAGTTTGCAATTTTCACTGCATGCAACTGTTCCTGCAGCAATTATTATTGCGCGCATGCGCAATCCAATCGTTTTCGTCGGCTCATTTAAATTTTTCTTGCATTGCATGTAATAGAACAAGCTAGCTGCAATTCGAGTGTTTTTTAGGGATTTTATCATAGCTAACACAGATGAAAATTCTAGTTTTTTATTTTTAGATTCATTGCCTAATTCTTCTTGAGTCTCTATGGGTGATATTCCAATTTCTCATAATTAGTTTTTCTGAGGCAATAATATTTTCAGTACAAACAGCTAGTGCAAGCAGTCTACGTCTTAGTTCGTCATCTAATACCTATAAGTTCACAAAACCAGTAACTAACTGCAGTAACTGCTAATGAAAGACAATTTGTTAAGTTTAAAAATATTATTTTTAAATAGTAAATGAGCAGTGCTGTATTTCCGTTTTCGTCTTCCGATTGCTCATCGAAGCAACGGTGCATAGATGGAGTAAGCGTGAGACCATACATCTTAGTATAAAACTCTTCTCCCCTCTAAATCCTTCGATGAGGCCGCGTCTGATTTAGGACACTTAGATCTCGTAGTCCGATCAGATAGCACGTGTTTGTGTAGTCACCTTTAGTATCGTAAGTTTGAATATTTTTAAAATTACACCCATTCGGTGTATGATGTGACTGCCCTTGGATTGTTTAATCACCAAAAAAAAAACTTGGATTATTATACGTTGTTTGGGATCGTGATTTGATGTACCCTTGTCTATCTCAAAGGCAAGAGAGGCGACGCTATTTCTTTTTCTTTTACGCGGCATTTATGTTCACTGTTTCCATATTTTGTTTTGTAATATAAAAATATCGTAGAGTCCTTGTCTCCGGTCATTAATTACTGATGCCTTTACTAGCAACCGTTGGCCGTGGAACATAGCGCGAGATAACGAAGGAACGAGGAAAGAAATAGACGAAAAGAGACGCTGTCGGTGCCAAGAAATCATAACGACCAGGTTTTTGTTTATACTTACATCGCTGAAGTAGATAGATACTTGTTTAATATCTTCATTTAAATTACATTTAGAAGTATATCTAAAAATATTATTCGGTCAATTTTAATCTCATTAACTGTTATTTCGTTTTGGAACCTTTAATTATCAACATTAATTAGTATATCGTCATTCTGAAACTTATTTAGCGTCATATTCTTGTAGGAATATGTTCTATTGTACTGCTTTATTTAAACGTTGGCCTTGCCAAAATTATATCTGCTTTTCTGTTCGTTCGCCCCACGCTTGGTTTAGCCAAAAATATGCTATGAATAGTGGTTTTAAAATTTGTTATACCACTATTCCCAACAAATCTGTCCAGCTTGGATATTCACTCGGTTTATTTTCAAAATGGTACTGCTTTCCTCTCAGGGTTCCAATCGGAAAAGTGGAAAACACAATTGAATTAATAAAATATTTAGGCGCCACTCAAAATTTATTTGAGAAAAATAGTAATAATGTCTTTGAGTTACTTATAAGCACAAAAGAAAAAGGTCAAATTAATAATAAACACCATAAAATTTAGATGAAACTTTAATACAAAAATAAAAAAAAAAATAAAAAAAAAATCTTTATATAGTATAAAGATTAATATTGCCTCATTTAACAATATTATTAAGGTAAAAATAACGCATGGAAGTGACCGCAGCATGCGATCAAAAACCTTTGTGACATCCGATAAAAATTAAAACTAATAAATTACAAAGATTCTTTTAATTTCTCCCACAAGAAACAAAATCAAAATAAACTATTTGACAGACCGAAACAAATTCTAACGCATGTGCAACCACATGTAAAAAAAAATGCCCTTGATATCCCAAGCGTACTAAAATTTTACAGTTACAGAAATGTTTTTTATACTAGAAATTTTAAAAAACCTTCTTTGTCATTTATATCAAATAACTAAAATTAAATTTCAAAGCGATAATAATAATACAAATTACAATATTCAATTCGTTCAACATAAAAATAAGATATCTTTTATAAAATATATTACTTACGTAAAAAATATATTCATATACTCGACACACATGAGTAAGAAAGTGTTAAAAATCAATTACGAGATAAACAAACTCGTAAATAAATCGGTAATGATATAAGTAAGCACAAAAACACAATTAAATCAAAAAACAAAAACCGAAATTACTAAAACAAAGATAAAGATTTATCTTTAAATAAACACACCTTTCTTACTTCACTGAACACTTGTGTCTCCCATACAGCTAGCACGCAGGCTACGCTTAAAAAAAAATACAGTTATAAAAATTGTCCACAGCAGATCAAACGGCGTTCTCAAACTACGCAAGTCATATCTACAAATATTCAAAATAATAATACACTCATAAATAATTAAACTTTTCAAAATATTTGTGGGGAAAAGTTCATGGCAATATGTTTAATTGTTTCTGTAACGTCTAATTGATTTCACAAGAAATCTATACTATTAAGAAATAAGTTTGTATTTATTTTACTCTAATATATTATTAATTTATTAAGTAATAGATATGCAGCTTACGCCGCCTATGGTATTTTGCAATTTTATATAAAACCAAATATAAATTTACCCACTTCTTCTAATGTTACGCGAACTTACTCCCACCGCTCGCCATCTTATTTGGCGCTTGCTATGCGTCCCCCTCGTAACGTATATTCACTTATACCAGTAGTCACAAAACGCGATGGCGCCCTATTTAAATTTAGATCAGTAAAGTTAACGTTTCGTTAGGAACCACATGCCGCCTTTACTCGAGCTGCAGCCGTGGTACTGGTCTGCTGGCTTGTATTTTTAGGAAGCCGCCCACGTAAGGTAAGTTCAAGGAGGGCTATTGAGCTTGAATTAAATTTAGAAATACTAATTTTTGCCAGTTTTGTTGCTTGCACGAGGCAGGTAGCATATTGTCACCAAAAGCTATGATGACCTTGATTGTATTACCCTTTTGTTATCATTCTCACTTCGACAGTAGAGAACAGCTCCTTTTATTTGTGGAACGTTGAAGAATGAATTCTAAAATTCTAAAAACGAGAATTACAAATGGGTTTAGCAAATGTAATTATTTACCAAGAAAAAGTTTATTAATACAAGAAAAAAACGGTAAACTTTTTCTAATTAAAGAATAAAACATTCTTAAATTAAATCATTTCGTATTTTATTACAAGCGGTATGCATTTGAAGGGAAAATCAAAGTCACATAATCTCATAGATTTATTTGCACGAGCGACACAAAGAAACAAAAAATGCTATTCTAGTATTTCATCCATGGTTTTTTATTACGTTTATTTTCGAACGGTGTATTAGTTTCGTGTATTTTCCCGAATGTGTACCCGCTGGTACCAGCCATAGCGTGATGAATCATTGAAAAGCACAGTTTAAGGGCGGCCAGAAAAAAAAAAGTGAAACGCATTTCTGTCGGTGCACTCTGAAAACTTATCGAATCGATATGGTTCAAGCATGAAATGATATGTGCAAAGCCATGCCGTCATCATAACACCTTAAAAATTTGTGGCGATATCGTTTTCGTAACTTTTATGTTTTCGTGTGTTGTCTTACTTGTCCAATTAAAAGCTTTGGAATATCAATTATAGTCACGCTTTACTCTTACATGTGATACTATGTATGTACGAGGGTGGATTGATATACAAAGTGTCCCGTATCGTTATGTTCAAATTTTAAGAGTGTAAAGTAGACTTCATTTCAAGTATTAAGAAATACTGAAAAAAACAAGTCAATCAACGGGAGGAAACGTACAGACGGCGTTTCGTTCTGATTGGAACTTTTCAATGCACGGTATTCCTCGAAGACGGACATTGCTGTTACGGATTGTAGTTACCAACGCATCATATAAGTCGACATTTACATGTAAGAATGTGATTTAATATTCATTAATTCTCACTTGCAGTAAATTCCAAATGTTCATTTCAAGTAACAAAAACGCAAAACTTGTATATCCATTTTTATTTGTTTCAAAGTTACAGATCTATGCATGTGATTGTCAGATCATGAAAAAAAAATGTAATCCTAAAGTCAATAAAAACTGATTTTATTTAAAAAAAAGTTATACGGTTCAATAACAGGCCTGTGATAGTTGTCCAGAAACCTGGACAACGTTTTTAATGAATAAGTTTTTTAATTAATCAATTTAATTCTATGCATGTAATTCTATGTATTCTAAGATTTCTTTTTAATTTTGAATTTTATCACTTCATTCAGAGGGACCAGGCATTCCCCGTTATTAACGTTTATGACAGCGTTAACCCCAATATTATAACATCCCTTTTAGAAATGTATTTAACACAAATTTATCAACTTAGTTGATGGTTATTTATTCAGGCCTTTTACCATTTTGTATTATTCCTTCTTAAGGTATAGCCGCTAAGGTCATCGCATGTATAGGCACATCAGTTAAGCCTTCTAATGTTCAAATCAAAAGTTTCCCGCCTATTGTAATAAACACGCCGTTGTCCGTTAAACCAGACGAACCCTTTACAAAGTTTTATTATGGTCGCATTATTACGCATTACGATTTATCTCAAGTCACGTCTGGGTAAAACCATGTAACTAGCTTTTTTCGACCAATCGTAAGTGTCTTATGATTGGCATTTACCTTTACTTGCCTAATACATTTGAGAATATAGTTAAGTTTGCTAAGATCCATCAAGGGTAATACACGCGCTATTCCAAGCAACTTCAAGCGTTACTTAAATTAGATATGTAACCGAGTTTTTGTAATTATAGATTTGCTGTCGCTTATGTAAATTTAGTTTTTTGTTTATTACTTAATAATTAAAGAGTGTTGTGCCTTCAACAAGTGTTTTTTTTTATTCTGCGAACCACTGAGCAAAGGAAGAACTTCTATTCAAAATTTGAATTGATGACGATTCAACGAAATTTAGTTATTACGGATTTACGACCCGTGATTACGCAGAAGTGTCAACATTCGCCCAAAACAATAGTTAACGTCGCATAATAAAATGTTATCCTAAAATAAATAAACACGTATCGTAGTGCATAGTTATTTCTTGGAGATCTACAAAAAAGAGTACTGGAAATTGATTTATGATAAAGAAGGTTATTACTTATTTCGTAAGTGCTGAACCATAAATATCATACGATAAGCAATTTTCAGATGAGTGTTAACGTTGCATTTTTTATAAAGAATTGCATTATGTTTCAGTTCATACAACAGCTTATTAGTGAGTGTACACGTTTTCTTTATTCAAAATGCCTTACCGATCTTCTGCTCAAGAGTATGCGGACATGCATTTTGTGTATGGCTACTGTAACGGTAGTGCACTCCCTCATTTCTCATCCGATCGCTGCGAATCTTGTGCCAAATTAAAGATACCGTCATTAGGATTAAAACGCGTATACAATGTGCCAGTCTAGGACCAACCGTTTGGCCGCTACGGCTACGCGAATTTTTGCAAAATCGACATTTTCGATTAGGAAATTTACGGTTTTCCTGGCATAACTCGAGAAGTAGGAGTCCTAGAGCCTTCTAGTTTAGACCAGTCGATTCAGAGCGCCAAAACGCGTCGGACAGTATAGGATAGGTCATCTAGAGCTAGCTGGTTTCCAAGATACAGAGAGGCGTCGAAATCGAGCATCATATTTCGGCGAAATTTTCGCGATTTTCAAAAATTTTCGATCTCGAATTTCTACTCAAAATCCACCCTAAGGTTTTCGGGGGCGCTAAAGAAGACGGTCTGAACGATTTTCCGCTGAAAATTTGCGATTTCGTTTTTTTGTACTTTTGACCTGTCGACACTTTTTCGTAAATATCTCGAGAACCAAAGCAGATAGCGAACTCTAGTTTGGATTATCGTAATCAGCGGGTCCGATTACATATAGTCTTGGCGTCAAAACAGGTAAAATCGACAATCGACATTTTTGAAATTTTTAAATTTCATCGCGAGGTTAAAAAAAATCGCGAAAATTTCAAAACGCCATAACTCCCTCATTTCTCATCCGATCGTCGCGAATCTTGCGCCAAATTAAAGATATCGTCATGAGGATTAAAACGCGTATACAATGTGCCAGTCTAGGACCAACCGTTTGGCCGCTACGGCTACGCGAATTTTTGCAAAATCGACATTTTCGATTAGGAAATTTACGGTTTTCCTGACATAACTCGAGAAGTAGGAGTCCTAGAGCCTTCTAGTTTAGACCAGTCGATTCAGAGCGTCAAAACGCGTCGGACAGTATAGGATAGGTCATCTAGAGCCAGCTGGTTTCCAAGATACAGAGAGGCGTCGAAATCGAGCATCATATTTCGGCGAAATTTTCGCGATTTTCAAAAATTTTCGATCTCGAATTTCTACTCAAAATCCACCCTAAGGTTTTCGGGGGCGCTAAAGAAGACGGTCTGAACGATTTTCCGCTGAAAATTCGCGATTTCGTTTTTTGTACTTTTAACCTGTCGACACTTTTTCGTAAATATCTCGAGAACCAAGGCAGATAGCGAACTCTAGTTTGGAAGGATGTCGGTGTTTAAAAATTAAAGCTGTCCCGTTTTATAATTGTCGCCTACAATTAAAACAATTTCAATTTTCTTACTTTCACTAAATTTACGTTCCATTGTGAAAATAATAATGGCGCTGAATGCGACTAAATTAATATTTAAACTATCAAACATAAAACAGCTATTTAACTAACAAAATAATATCCATGGCTGCTTACGAATTTGTGTAAAATATAACGATGATATTATAACATTCTAGTGCGTTTAACGGAAAAATACAACTTTTTTGTTGCATTTATTCATATCAATCATTAAGTTACATTTATTTACCGTAAATTACAAAACAAGCTAAAACTTAAAACAAGATTCTTCACAATAAAAAGCTGTGCACCAAAAATGTGAAATAACGTGACAAAATTTTTTTTCAAATGAAAAAATGTCTTTTGTAATATATTAGATTGTACTAGTTTAGTTCATTTCTTAAGGCATATATAGACAAACTAACTATGCTTAGATTTGAAATAATTAAAATTACACGTGGAAATTGTTAGAGAAAGTTGAAATTTGAAAAATAACAATTTTTGGGACATTGGGGCTGTTGAAAAAACTGATCTGGTTTCATTATTAGCATCGCATTTACTGAATATCTAACTAATAAAGTTACCCAAATTTCGTCAAAAATACTTTTCATTTTAAAATTAAATTTTTTTTTCATTTTTTGAAGTTTCGATAAATGCAATTTTCTCTAAAACCAAAAATCGCTTGCAGAATCCGAGTAGTTCATTTTGGGTTTTCTAATATGCACAAACTTTTGGCGGATTTGAATTTTTTACATAAATCCCATATAAAAATTTTTTCCATATGGTGCGAACAATATGGCGGGCACGATATATTTTGCTCAATGACAAAAATCATAAAATCGCTACACTCCATCGTGGCAGTCTTTTATAATCTACCCTACAGTGGCTTTATAATCACAATGTGCCCAATACATGTGCACATTTTCATTGGTTTTGACTAAGATTCCAAATAAATATATACCGTATGTGGAATTGTTCTATTTTATTTATTCTGTTGCTATAATAGTGTCTCAAAGGTGTTTAAAAACTTTTTATACAATATTTATAAACCACTTATACTATTATTATAAATAGAGCAGACCGTGCACGCCATGAGCGCCGATGTGAAGATGATTGTATTGCATCAGAACTAATAAAAAGCATTCAGTATGTGTTTGGTACTAACTTAGACTGCATGTAAGTGTAAGCATACGTAATAAAATGTCGTCGACACATAAATAGAGAAAACGACCGTTGTCAGACGAAGTGAATAAGTTTATTATGGATTTCGCGGACTTAATATACGATAGCTCAAAAATTAAATGTTTAGTGTGCAATACATATCTAATGTGTTGGTCGAAAACACATTGTAAAGAACACGTAAGCAGTTCGAAGCACAATAATAACAAAATTAATCGACAACAGTTTATACATGAACTATGTGTAACTATGATTGTATGTACACTGCCGTTTACCTTGTTAAGTAATGATTCATTTATTTCATTGTGGAATAAATATGCGAATCAAACATTACCGAGCACGACGACGTTACGAATGAATTTACCATCGGTGCGTAAACAGGTTGGAAATAAAACCAAAGCCCAACTGAAAAATAAAAAACTGTGGTTATATGTGGACGAAACAACTGACAGCAAAAAACAATCTGTAGTTAATGTGATGGCGCGTACTATGGAACCACATCAACCAACGTCTTCAATTTTATTAGCATTCAGACGACTAGAACAATGTAATGCCGAAAAAATTTCAGAGGTGCTATTAGATACTTTGGAAAAATTTAAACTTTCGAAAGACCAAGTATTAATGTTTATGACCGATGGTGCCGCAACCATGTGTTCTGTAGGCCGGTCTCTTAGAAAATATTGTCCTAACTTGTTTCATATTACTTGTAAACTCCATGCTCTGCACCTTGTGGCAGAACAGGTTCGTAGATGTTATCCAGAGGTAGATGCTTTAATATCGAGTACAAAGTCAGTATTCCTGAAATCTCCAAAACGTATTCGGAAATTTCACGAATTGTGTCCCCATACCCCTGAGCCACCACAGCCGATTCTGACACGTTGGGGTACATGGTTACGGCCGGGGTTTTACTGTCATGAACATTTTGAATAAATTAATGACTTGGTTTTATCATTCGATACGAAAGACAGTGTAGTTATCAATACAAGCCAGAAAAAATTTCAAGATGCCCAGATTAAAATGGATTTACAAAGTATTCGTGAGAATTACTTGGGACTAGAAGAAGCAATAACAAAATTAGAAAATTCGTCGCTGTCGTTAGAGGAATCACTGCAAATCGTTAAAGATGCTCACGCACAACTGTGTGCTGCAGAAGACGCAAAAAGTGTAAGTGTTCTAATTAAATTTGAAAGTGTTTTAGACAGAAATGCAGATTTTGACACCTCAACACGTGTATGTGAGAGCACGTCTACAGATGCGTTAAGTTGCTTAAAAAAGTATTTTGATTATGCGAATATAACATCACTAGATGTAGAACGCTCGTTTTCCGAATAGAAACATATTTTTTCCTCACGGCGGACATGTTTTTCAGAAATAACCTTCGAAACGCACCTGATGTTGAAAATATACAATCAAGTTTCTCCAGTTTGTCAATCCTTGGAAGACGCTTAAAACGGTGTGTTTTTTTAAATCCTCTGTGGTGCACACAATCACTGATTTCATACATTTTATTTATAGGTTCATACAACGCTGCTATAATATGTACTATTCTTATTTTTCGTGTGTTTATGCATATTACTTTAATAGCAGAAAACCAAATGTATATTTAATTATTTCTGATAGAATAAATGTCTCTACTTCTATACTTATATCGGTAACAAGCTCATGTTGCGTCCCTATTCTATCGCATATTTTAATATATTACGAATTACACTCCAATACCGGCGCTCATGGCGCGCACGGATATTGTTCTGGTCTAATGATAAATCAGAGTAAGTAAAATATATTTTTTAACATTTTTTTTAGACTGTTTGCAATGGCATTATTCTTAATCATAAGTTGTAATACGGAAATGGTTGGATGTGAGGCATTTCGCACACTATTTGAATAGATCAGAAAAGTGTTTTTAATAAAAAAATTTCCCAAAGACCCTTTAAGAAGAATAGAATGGACTGTTAAAGTAAAGCGAGAGGGTTGGGTTTGGCCATGCAGTTCTGTGCGAAATTCATTTTGATCACACAATGTGGGAAAAACAACGTGAAGATGGGGTCTAGAAAGCTGAAAAGTACTATAGTGTCAACAATTTTCTTAATTTGTGCCTCTCAAGAAAATCAAAGAGCATCCAATAAAAAAATTTTGACGGATGAAGACTATGTCCCTCTTCTGACTCTCCAGAAAGTCAATATTCAAATAATATGCATTTTCAACCAATTGCTAGACCTTCAAATATTAACCTAGATGGTATGAACAGTAAAGAATAAAGCCCAAACCGTCGAATCAGCACACATTGCTTAGTTCCACAATTTAAAAAGACATACACTGTACGAAGAAAATTAAAAGTTTGTTAAAAAAAAACAAAATAGCAAATCTATTGTATAATATCGAATGTGTATCTTACCCTTACAACAACTGTCGATATTATAAAAACTATAATATCCTGTATGCTAAATGGATTATTAAAAATTAAGATGTGTATTACATTAATTTATGAACCCATTTTAATAATCATACTAAACATATTTGTGAACTTTTGGAACTGACATCAGTTCATATGTATTACGAGAATTTTTTTTTTATTAGGAGATGTAAGAAATAGAATACCGCTATTGAATTTAAAGGGGGCAATGTTTATGTCTACAAAAACGTTATAAAATAACTGTGTCTAAGGATTCGATAACATGAAAGACGGCAGACTATGTGCCCACACTGTCAAATTTAATAATAATATGTTTATATACTGAGAAGGATTGTTCCACGTTGAGAGATGTTATATTTGGATAATTAAAGTGCTCTTTGTATCTGTACAATGGATCTTCAGTATTGGTAAAAAGTTGCCCTAATTTTGTAAAATCTACATTTTTATCTAATACACCTTATGTGTATTATTAAATTTAACAGTGTGGGGCACATAGTCTGCCGTCTTTTACATGAGTTATCTGTTAAATAAAACCTATAATTTGCATTGATCTTCAAAAACTTTTATTGGTATTGTAGTATTAGTTGTGATATTTATACACTAAAAATAATATCTGACAAGTGATCACCTCTTGCTGCTTCACAGGTGTTCACTCTTTTATTCAAATTTTCTATTACATTTCGACATAATTGGGGCTCTATTTCACCAATGACATGAATAAAATTAATTAGGGAATTAGGAATATTTATCTATATTTCATCATTTATCGCTGTCAAAATATTGAAAACAAATAAAGTACATTTAAAGTGGATAATAAGTTTAATATTTTCGATTCAAAATTAAAACTTTGTCACAGTATTTTAATTCACAAATATCTATTTAAGGAAGTAGTAATTTAAGATTGTTTTCTGAAATAATTGTTAAATACATTTGATATAACGCCTACAGTGTCAAACTGTCACAATATCGAAAATAAATATAGTTTTTCATTCATATGCAGTTTTTAGAATCAAGAAGTAAGATGAGTATTGAAAAGATCCTGATATAATGAAAACTCCTCAAACAAATTTTAATAAAATGTGTAGGTACTATATTCTCTGTCATATGGGTCATATTTACACATGTAGAAAATTTTTCTGGGATTATAAACAATGTAATATTCTTTCAAATCTCTTTTAAATAGGATCGTGCACAATTTGAAACGTTTTATATATGTCGGTAGATTCTATAGTTAGTTACTATTTTGCTGGTGAATTAGAAGGCACATGTAGATAGATACATTAATATTTAAGAGTTAGGCGTTATTTGTTTTAAATTTAACGTATCTAAATTATATAAACAAGATTTCTTTAACAATATTCTTTGTGAGAATATTGGAACAAACCCAAACAACAAGACAAATAGATAAATCTAATAAAATATACTGAATTAAATCTAATGTTTACATTATTTATATGTGTATACAATGATTTATTATATTCATTAAATAAACTTACCTATTTTCAAATTATAATTCGTACACAATGTAAACATCCACCTTCGTTATTTTGACACTATTTTTTTAACTAGAAAAGATTAACAAAAGCAAAACCAAAACCAAAATAAATTAATTATTTTCCATAAATATCGATAAAATAGAATTTACAATCCACAATTTAATTTTTTAATTCATATTTATTGAAAATAATACTGTAGTGCCCTCACTGTAAGAATAGTGAACTACATGGAAAAAAATGCAGGTTTCTATATAATTTTAGATAGGAGATCTTTAATTTTAGAATTGTCTAAATTTTCGTGATACAACTTATATTTATAAAATAGAATTATTAACAAAATAATCTATACATATAGTAAGATGAATCGGTATAAAACAAATTTAAAATAAACTTATAATAAAGATTTTTATAGCAAGATAACGGGTGTTCAGAAACATTCGAAGTCAAAGTAGTTCTTGAAAATATGAAGTCATGTCTGAGATAGATTGATACATTTACTTAACACAATTTTATAGGTTATCAAATTAGTATCTTCGATATTAGATTCTGACAATTTTTGACAGACAACAGTTGACATTTAATAATTATTACAAATCAGATACTTAAGTAAAGACATACGATTTTTTGTTCAGAGCCCACTTGACTTCGAATGTTTCTGAACACCCGTTACATCCCACAACAAAGATATCTACATAATCGACTTTAAAAATTATTATTAATTGAAATTTAAATGTAAGTTTACTATATGCTAAATATTTTACTACTGAAATTTGATTTGTGTCTACGAATACCTACAAATATATATTAAATTTACTTTAATCCTCATATATTAAGATATGTAAGTGATGATACTGTAAATACAGGATTATGAGGAGAATTCGCCGGAATACACTAAGGTAAATTATACTTTACTTATTTATTTAAACTTGTTTTAATTAACAAATATTTCAAATATATTTTTTGAGTAAGTATTTTATATAAACATTATCAATACAATTTATAAATAATATTTTTGTAGAATGTTGAAAATATAGGTTAGATAAATTCAAAAACTGAAGTGCAATATAAGTTGCCTATAACAGATTTCATAGTATTTATATTTTACTTTTTAAAGGTTGATCTCCAAAATATATTCTACAATATTTATTAACATTGGATTTAGTTACAATCTTCCTTTTTTTATATATTGTACATCTCAATTAAACAAAAATAATAGTAAACAATTTATTTATATATTTACAATATGTATATATTAACAATAATCTTAATCAATAAATTATTCATAAGTATAAAATATAAAGCATCAAATATTTCATACAATTGTACATCAAAAAGCCAATGTAACATTATATATCAATAATGACAAACATTTGTGCTTGATTCTGCTCGGGTTCATCAATTATTTGCATAGCCGAGTATGTAATTGCCTTAACTTCTGTACCTTGAGGATGTTTTCCAAGGGTAAATTCTTCACCATAGCATTTACATTTAATCTTAAATTCTTCACCAGTCTTGAACTCCGTGATTTTGAGTTTGCTACATATTAAAAAAGGTTCACAACTAAATAAAAATAATAGTTCATCCAAAAAGTGGAACAATAAACTTTCTATATCATCTCCATTTGCTTCAATTTCCGCAGATTGTTTTATTTCTACCGTGTCTATCTCTGTCATATAACCAAACATTGCTATGCCGCATTGCTCAAAAGCCTCTTGTAAATTTTCACCCCAAGCATGTAATCTATAAAAATAGACTATGATATGAAATTTGTTAGCGTAAAAATAAAAAGTTTAATACTTACTGAACGTCTGCGGTATGATCTAAATCTGAAAAATACAATTGTGTATTATTTATTTTTAAATTTTAAATATTCGACCAACTCACACTCATATTTACAAGGTGCTAATTGCAACTCTTCTTTTGTAAATTCTTCCATATTTATTATGTGTTTTTATATAATACTGTCAGAAAATCTCTAAAATACCGGATTTAAAGATAATAAGTGTCCCTAACCTTCATGCTAAATCAATGATTTAGGACAGCCAACATGTAAAATAAAAATTCCTAGTGTGAAAAAGAAACCTGTAAATTTAGTAAAGAATTATTAGTTTTTTTATTGATTATTTGAATTTAAAACTTACCATTTGCATTTACAATTATCAAACAAAAAATATTAAAATAAAAAGTATACATAAATTACTCTTAAAGAATAAAATGTCTCATTTTCTGCAATTTTTTCTAATAGTAAATATTAAATATGAATTTATGATGAAAAGGGGTAGGAGATAATTGAAGAAAAATAAATAATTTATTTGATGTATTAATAATTTACCTTCCTCAAAAATAATTAAAGAAATTAACAAAAATATATGATGAACATGAAACAAATTGATTTTTGAATGGAATAATATTTTTGTAATTTAGATTTAGCATTGATTTGTTATTATTTATTATTAATTAAAAATAGGATCAAGTTAATTTTATAATAATACATAATAAACTGAAATAGATTATGTACTGAATATAAAATTTCAGAGAATTTTTAAAGATTATTCCATAAAAACATTGAAGAATTAAACATTATTCTCTTTCAATAATGTTACAGCCAATTTTGACGATTTTTTCTATTTGTTACATATATTCTCCACCCATATAATTACAGACTTAATGAAGTTAATGTGAGTTTAATTTTACTGATTGCAAAAGAAGAAATTATTTAAATAGGACATAGGTGGATACTGATTGGTATATTAATTTTGGTTTTATCTAAGTATGAATTTTATGTAAAATTAAAGAAGCATTCAAATGAGTAATTACACAGAATTACACTGGAATTATATAAACTCACCGCACAAAATTCGATCGATATACAACGTATTTCAAAACCAATTAGCAGTTTTGCAATATCTACTTTAACTTTAACATATTCTTTTGGAATAATTACACGGAAACAGACTGTTGAGGATACATTTACTATCCTTTTGCAATATTTCAATTTTAAACAATTTTTGTTGTTAAAGTAGATCTAGGATATAGAATTCAAACATAAATGTTTCCAATTTTATAGATATTTAACGTTCATTTTCGAGTATAAACCACTGTATAACATAACCTTTATTAACGCATTCAAATGGTAAAGCTTTCTTTAAATTCTCAGAAACCGATATCCTCTACATTTGCAAATCTACAACGTGTTTCAAGAAGAATTACATCTAGTTGTCACATGAATTTCTCTTATAAGTTGTGATGTTCTGCATTCTTGAAATGCGGATATAGATTAAATGGTACGAAGGTTATCTATCTGTCACTGTCAAAATTTATTATCGAGCGATATGGTGATTAAATTAATAACAAGTACAATTAGATTATTATATATATATATATATATATATATATATATATATATATATATATAATATTTGATAAATTATTGGAGGTTTTCGGCTTTTATATGAAATATTTACAAATATCAAGTTAGTAACAAGCGTTCAACTAAATTTTACCTCGCAGTTGCCCATGGAAATTATACGTATATCTTAGCTTTTTACTTAAGTTCTTAATATGAATTTTGTTGGTTATGAACTATTTGAATGACATGATAAATGTCAAAATAATAAAATTAAAATATTTAACTAAATGAGATACGTTTATTTGCAACAAACAAGTAACATTTTATAAAAATTGTTGAAAGTGGCCACCACCTTGTACGAGACATTTCTAACATCTTCTTCTAATGAAGGAGAAAACGTTTTGTAGTAGCATATCGTCGATTTCGTTAATTATTTCAGCAATTCTGATCTGAAGGTCTGCAAGATCAGGTATATGTACCCAAAAAATTGAGTTCTTTAAAATGGCCACAGAAAAAAATCACAGGGGTTAACATCACAAGATCTTGTTGGAAATTCATGTTCGATGTTTAAACTTATCAACCGATTTTGATAAATTTCCGTATCATATTAATTGTTTCACAAGCTGTGTGCACTCTAGCTCCGTATTGTTGAAAGTAACCCTGATTTATTTCTTCTTCATTAAGCTGTTCAATAAATGTCATAATAATTTCTTGTCGATACCTTTCTCCTTTAAAGAAAATACGGCCAATGATTTTCCTTCGACTAATCGCACACCATACACCAATTTTCTGTGGATGAACAACATAACAGTCATGCGGTTTCTTAGTATTCCACATCCTTATATTTTGTGAGTTAACATATCCATTCAGATAAAACCATGATTCATCTGAGAAAAACTCTCTAACACTCTCTGTTTCTCTGAAAACCTTAGTGCAATATTTAACTGTGTACCAAAAACTATCAAAATCAAAGACGAAGTTTGGAAACATATTTCTAAATTCCTCTAAGCATTCTTCAAGAAAATAGTGCCATTGTCCGTTAATATTACGTCCGTTCCAAAAATAAGATTCAACCATGAATGATTTGTGTTGAACAGTGAAAACCATTTTAAATCAATTTTAAATTACAAAGCAATTTCAAAAAGCTCCAACTAAGTATACATCAGAATAAATAGTCTGTCAAATTGACAACTGATGCAAATGTAAATAGTACAAGTTACGACAAACATTTTTATTGTCATGGACTACTAGAGGTAAAATTTATTTGAACGCTTTTTATGTATGTAATTGCAAAGTAAGGGGGGATGTAAACATTGCTGTCTACAAATTACAAAGCAAATCATACGAAAATAATCATCATCATCGTATGATTTGCTTTGTAATTTGTAGACAGCAATGTTTACATCCCCCCTTACTTTGCAATTACATACATACTAACTTGATATTTGTAAATATTTCATATAAAAGCCGAAAACCTCCAATAATTTATCAAATGTTATATTTAATGAACGGCTAAGAAATTATCTAATCACTTTTATATATATATATATATATATATATATATATATATATAATCAGTAACCTTTTTACCCTAAGGTGTAAGGAGTATACTATACAAAATTTTACAAATCACTTAGGTGCACAAACTTTGTCCATTCTTTCTTGTTTTTCGTCATTACCACAGCTTCTGTCCAGGGCTTATTTCTTTCCTTGAGAATTGTTGCAAGCTCTGCATTCCACGTCTTTCTTGGTCTTCCCCTTCCTCTTCCATTCTGAACTCTTGCTTCCCATACCCGTTTTACCTGCCTATTCCCAGCCATGCGGTTAAGGTGACCAAACCACTTTAATTGGTTTTTCTTGATCATGTTGCATTTCTTGTAACCTATATGATCTGATGACCTCATTCGCTTTCTTTGATGTACCTTTTTCCATTGTTGGCTTTTTCCTTCCGTTCTGTATCCTCATTTTTGCAGTAAGAAGATAGTGGTCACTGTAAATTTCCGCCCCTCTTCTGACTTTGACATCTAGTACTTCCTTTCTATAATCTCTATTTATAAGTACGTAGTCTATTATAGATTTTTCGTTTCTGCTTTTTATCTCTCTTGTGTATTTGTGTATGTTCTTGTGTGCAAAGAATGTATTCGTTATAACAAAATTATTTTCCAGGCAGAAGTGTATCAACCTATCTCCATTGTTATTCTTGTGATTCCCCCCGTGTTGTCCCAGTACATCCGTTCTTTCCCTGGACTTACCCACTCGGCCATTAAAATCACCCAATACCAATATTCTGCCGTTTTCAATTTCTATTACTTCTGTTAACCCTTCCCAAAAATCTTCTTTCTTTTTAGTGTTTTCATCTTCGTTAGGTCCATATATAATTACTATTGATGTATTAGTCTGTTGATCCAGCCGTATTTGTATTTTAAGTATCCTTGATGAGACATACTCCCATTTCTTTATGTGTTTTGCATATGTATTTCTTATTATGCAGCCCATACCTTCTGCTGCTCTCGTATCTAGTTCAACACCGCTATATAATATTAGGTGATCATCTAATTCGAACATTCCTTGTCCCTTTTTCTTTGTTTCAGCAATTGCGAGTACGTCTAGCTCGGCTTTTTCGAATTCCTCTATTAGTTCGTATTCTTTGTCCTTTAAACTCCTTGTATTCCATGTTCCAATTTTTAATATAATTTCTTTCCCCCGGTTTATTTTTTTGCCTTCCGTATATGTGCCATTATCCATTTTCATTGCCTGTTCCGTTATTTCTTGCTGGTAGTCGTTAATTAGTTTTTTGAAACATGGACTTTTTCTAATAATTTATTTCCTTTCCCACACCAAATGAATTGCTTATCATTAATATATAATGTGCCGTAACCAATTTTCACTTTTTTTCCATTGTTTCTTTCTTCTTCAGCTTTTTTCCTTATGAATTTCTGCATTTCTCTTTCCTCTGGCGTTAAATCATCATTTATATATACTTTTTGTCTATCTGTTTGTCATATCTTGTCTACCAAATTTTCCATTTTAATAACACATGTTTTCTTACCGATAGTATACACCTCTTTTAATTTAACATCCACGTCTAGGCGTGCTCTAAGAAAGCTTTCCATTTCCAGTTTATTTTTATTGTTATCAATATCTAATTCTATTCCCGCGACCACCAAATTGTTCCTTCGTTTTTCTTTTTCAACCTTTCCTAGTCTAAGCTTAAATTCTATCATTTCTTTCTGCAATTTATGATTTTCCTCCCGCAACAATTCGTTTGTTTGCACTAATTTCGTTATCTCTTTCTTGTGTTCATCTCTCATTTGTCTAAACTCTGCGATAAAGCTTGTCATCATTTCCAGTATAGTATCCAATCTTTCATCTCCTTTCCCTGACATTGTATACGCTCGTCTGTTGAACTCGGCACCCCGCTCGAGCCGGCCCTGATTGCGAGTTTACAAAAACAACAAAAAACCAGGCCAGATGTTTCGGTCGCCGCGATAAGCGTGTCACCCAAATCAACACAAAACAATTAGATTATTAATTTATTTAATAAGAAAACTTTAAAGATTATATTCATCAAAGAACCAAGATAAATAACTAATTTGTAAGAAATTTTAATTATTATAATTTATAACAAGTGTTCAAAATGGTCACCTTTCTGTTGAATGCATAATGCAATACGACGTTTCATGTTGTCAAGATATTCTGCAATAATTTGGTGTTATTTCATTACATTTAATTGTAATTGTATTCATCAACTTATTTAAGTTATTCATTCTTGTCTTAGATACTTCATTTTTTAGCAATCTGAAAATAGAAAAATCTAACGGAGTAAGATCTGGTGACCTTGTAACTCGATGAGGGAAGTAATATTCTAAAAGCGCTAAATTTACACGAGTTGTACGTGCAGTAGCCCCATTTTGTTGGAAGTAATCCCCATTGAATTCGTCTTGAGTTAAAAATGGTGTTAATAACTGTTCTCTATTAATGTTGTTGTGAAAAAATATTTGTCCTATTTTTCTACAACAAGATACAGCTAACCATACTCCAATTTTAACAGGATGTAAAGGACCTTCGACGTGTTTGTTTGGATTGCTTATAGACCAAGTTCTGTAATTTTGTTTATTTACAAATCCGCTTAAATGAAACCGTGTTTCATCAGTATAAAACTTAGATCAAGAATTTAGTCATTGTTTAAATTTTCTTGAAAGAAGTTGCAATAATTAAGCCTACTAGCGTGATCTCTAGGTAAGATCTGTTGAACAATCGGTACTTTGAATGAATGCATATTGCTATGAATTTTTCCCCACGAATATTTTGAAAAATTAGTTTATTATTTATGAGTGAATTATTATTTTGAATATTAAACATTTTTGACTAGCGCAGTTGGAGCAAGCCGTTTGGCTTTGCTGTGTACGGTATTTATAACTGTATTTTTTATACGGAGCCTGCGGGTTTGCTGTAGCGAGACGCAAATGTACTCTGGGTGTAGAAAGACTTGTTTATTATAAGATAAATCTTTATCTTTATTTGTAACTTCGTGATTTTTGATTAATTTGTGGTTGGTGTTTGATTTCATTACCGATATTTTTATACGAGTTAGTTGATCTCGTTATTGTTATTTTTAAGCTTTCTACCTCAGGTGTCTCGAAAAAAATATATATTTTTTTTATTTACGTAAGTAAATTATACATATTAAAAGATCTTATTATTATTATTATTATTATTATTATCATTACTTTGAATGAATTGAATTGTGTATTTTTCCATTGTGTTAATTTTGATATATATTTTATTTTTAGTTAATGGATTTAAATGACAAAGAACGTTTTTTAAAGTTTCTATACTCTATTTTTAAAGTAGAGAGACGAATTTCTGAACAGACCACTTTGACAGTGAAATCTCATAGGTTGAAAGCAATTTGGCCTTGCTTTCAACCAATGAGATTTCACTGTCAAAGTGGTCTGCTCAGAAATTCGTCTCTCTACTTTAAAAATAGAGTATAATATAAAAAAACTTTTCTGTAACTTTAAAATTTTGTACGCTTGAGATATCAAGGGCATATTTTTTCATGTGGTTGCACATGTTGTAGAGATTTCTTCGCGTTGTCAAACTTTATACAGTGTGTTTCTCTGGGGAGAAATTAAAAAGCATCTTTGTAATTTATTAGTTTTAATTAATTTTGATCGGCTGTCATAAAGGATGTTTTTATCACACGCTGCGGTCACTTCCGTGCGATATTTTTACCTTAATAATATTGTTAAATGAGGCAATATTAACCTTTATATTTTATAAAGGTTATTTTTTTAATTTTTTTTTTATTTTTGAATTAAAGTTTATTGTGTGTATTTTTGAAATTTGACCTTTTTTCTTTTGTGCTTCTAAGTAACTTAAAGAAACATAATTATAACATTTGTCAGTACTCTTTTACTGGCGCATTATAAATTTGTGGAAGAGAAAAACCACGTTTTCCAATTGGTACCATTAGGGAAAAGCAGTCTCATCTTGAAAATTAATCGATTGAATATCCAAGCTGGACAGATTGATTGTGAATAGTTGCCTATTCAATTGCAAGACCACTATTCATAGCAATATGTAAACGACGCTTCAAAGTTCTATGAACGGTACTAGAAGATATATTCGTTTGAACTGATAATAGACGAACTGATATATATGGGCAATATTTAACAAGGTTTTCTACGTGTGCAACAATATTTTGCTGACCAGAGCTTTTGCCTTTTAACACAGATCCTGTAGCCAGAATCTTCTCCACTTCTAGACGAATGTGATGATGTAAAGCGGTATTATCCACAACTCTATTAGGAAACTGAAAGTGAAACTCTCGCTTACATTCCGCGTAGGAATATTGTCATTCTCCGTTAAGAAATTGTGCACTTCGGAAATATGCTTCGACAATAAAAATATTTTCTTGCAATGTGTACATTATTTAGTAGGTTTATTAAATAAAAAAAAGTATTTTTAAGAAAAAAATATGTTGCTAGTCATAAAATGACAAATGTCAAAATAACATTCGTTATAAATAAAAGGCAAGTATAGCAAACGCCAATTAAGTTGGCGCGAGGAGGGGTAAGTTCGCGCAGAATTAAAAGTAGTGGGGAGATTTGTATTTGGTTTTACATCAAATGTCAGATAATTCTAACCTCTGAGCGTATATCACTTTATGTTGCCCTAGCAAAGACATTATGTTCCGTCAAACGTCAATGACAAATGTATTCTGACAATTACTTGAGTAGTGGGGGTGTACGTTTTTAAACACGACTTCTGCGCACCCCCTCTTCGCGCCAACTTAATTGGCGTTTGCTATAGCTTATAATATTTTGCAAGTACTATTTACTCAGTGCCTACTGAGATGAAGTTCTTTTTGAAACACGTTGTACTTTTTTTTTCGTTTTATCTATTAATTTGAAGGTTATTGTTATCTGTCATAAATATTAACGTCAACTACGCATTGTTGAAATTATTTTGTACTGTTTAAAACCTTTTTTTAATATTAAAAGCGTACTTATTCCGTTGTTAGTTAGTATTAGTTAAATTTAAACAGTTTTTTTAAAAATTTGGTTTATTTTTTAATCATTCATTTTGTTGTCTTTTTTTAAATTCGTTTTCAACAATGTTTTTTAAATTTAAATATGGTCTTAAATCCAACAGACACTGCCAGACCAATAGCTTCGAACAAGATGGGCGACCACAATATTACATGGCTCGACTCTTAGGTATTTAGGCGCTCTGAATGCAGACAGATACATTAGGGATATTCTAGAACCGCATGTGGCGCCTTTTGCTTGGCGACAATTTTATGCTAATGCATGATAACACCCGCCCTCCTGTTGCTCGAGTTGTTAATGAATATTTGGAAGAAGTTGGAATCCATCGTATGATCTGTCCAGCAAGGAGTTTCGGCCTAAATCCGATCGAACATGTGTGGAACATGGTCGAAAGGGGACTTCGAGCTCAAATTCCAGCACCAAGAAACATACAAGAGCTAACCACGGCAATAGTCCAAGAATGGTAGAATATTGACCAAAATGACATTCGACTCCTTATTGTGTAAATCCTAGTGTAATTTGAGCACAGAGGGCCAATACACGTTATTAAATTCCCATTCTTTATCATTTACAAAAAAAATACATTTTGTTGATTTAACCCTAGAATGGTATCGTTATTTTCTAGTACATGACTAGTACAGTGGTGTCGCATATGACACATCATTATATCTTTAACTTTTATATAGTTATCGTTCAAAATAAAAACAAAAGTATAATTTTACATTAATTTTATTATAAAAAATAAAATGGTACAAAAATATAAAACAGTTATTCTCACAAAAATACTAATTACAGTTCTTCACTGCAGGGAGGACAAATAGGCCTTCTGTGTTCAGCACAAATGTGTTCACCGCATCTCACACATAGTTCTCGACCTTTTCTGTTGGCATTTCTAGGGCAAATATGACAACGATTCTGACCGACAGGTTGATTTCTTTTTTCCAAACTAGGATTCCTTTCTTCCACACCTAAAATATCCTGAATTAGTAGACGTAAATATCTGGATATTGTTGGCACATTCAGTCTGCTTTCCAATTGTGGTTTGATCAATTGCATGCCTAAGTTTTGAAGAAATTGTCTTCTTGGGATGTATTTATAAGCACTATTTTGTTTTTGTTTGTTGGCGTTATAGATAACATAAGCATTGGTTCCAATTCCATCTATCATTCCATAAAATACACGTAAAGGCCATCGACGAGTTTTTCGTGACACAGTTTTTGAGTGACACAATTGATCATATGTATCTACACCACCTTTCGTCGAATTATAAAATAGAATGATTTTGGGTTTTTTAGTTTCGTCTTCAATTTCGCCATATGTGTGAAAAGTTGACAACAACAAAACTATTTTATTCTTTTTAGGTGAAAACGAAACCATAGTTTTATTTTCGTCATAAGCAAAATCAGAGCTAGGAACAGTAGCTTTTTTCTTCAAGAAAGTTGGCGGAATATCTGCTTTATTTTTACGTAACGTTCCTACCATGGTTAGTTTCTTTTCCAATAATTTATTTGCCAAATCCGAGGACGAGAACCAGGTATCCATGGTAACATTCCGGTTTGTTCCATATATGCTTTCACACAGTTTCAGGACATATTGAGTAGGTAAAGTTTCAGAACTAGTACTTCTTTCTTTTCCAATATATGGAATAGCAGAAAGCATGTAAAATGTTTTAGAGTCGCACATCATAACAATTTTTATGCCATATTTATCCGGCTTATTTGGAATATAGATTTTGAATGGACATCTTCCTCTAAAACCAAGAAGTTGTTCGTCTACAGTTACATATGCGCCAGGTGTATAATTTTCTGAACACTTTTCAATAAATTTACCCCACAGAAATCTGATAGGTGCAAATTTATAATCCTTACGCTCTTGTCTGGTATTTTTGTCATCAAAGCGAAGACAATTAAGTAAAAACTCAAAACGTTTTCGTGACATGGTTGCTCTGAAAATGGGTAATCCATATTGTCTGGACAATAAATCAGAAGTACTTAGAGAACTTGTTTTTAGAACCCCACTCATATACAACAGCCCGAATAAGGCCAATATTTCTTGTCTATTAGTACACCCTATAAAGCTTCGATTATTAGCATATTTGGAGGATTGTCTTGTTATTTCTTGGTTTGTGTGTTGAATAATACAATTAATCATTTCGTCGGTGAAAAATAACTTCCATGCTTCAATCTCATCTGCAGCTTTTAATGCGTTTGACTTTGGCCCTGGTAATCGAAGCACAATGTTCTTTTGCACTGTACGGCTATTTTTTGAAAAAAGTGGTGATTTATACAATTTGTAACCATTTTTTCCATAAATTGCCTTTCGACGTGTAACAGATTCTTCTTCGGACTCTTCTCCCTCACTGCTAGACTCGACAGAAAAAGTATCTGAATGCTCACTGTCTAAAAGTTCCTCATCTTCAGATACACTGTCGTCGCTCACTATTTCTGGAACAATATTGTCCAAATCTGTTTCGCCTCTCTCGTAAGAACGTATAATATCCTCTAACTCTGCTTGAGTCAATGCTTTACTAGTGGAAGCCATATTTTGTAAATTAAAAAAATAATATCAAGAATGGTATTCTGGAGTCGTATGTGACACAACCAATTGCTATCGATACGTAAAACAGAACAGAGCACTTACAACTACCGCATTCAAAGCTGTACTGACACGTCGAGAGGTACGTAGGTGGTCGCTAACTTCTCTATTCAATTATGCGTTTGGGAAAGAGATAAAGTGTAGCTGTGTCATAGGCGACACCAACGTACTGCTCACCGATTTTGATGTGGCCGGTTAGAAGTATCGCCCTCGAGATGCGCACGAAATTCATAGGTAGGGGAACCTCTGGCATCCCTTATTATCCCTTACTACGTCCCAATGTACGACTCGCACAAAGAGTTTGCATTTCATTTTTCCGAATACTGTCTCTATCTAAAACTGACCTTACTTGACGCACGTACCAATTCTCCCACCGGCCACATCAAAATCGGCGACCTGTACCATTCTAGGGTTAATCGCAATTCCATTTTTTACATTTTTTTGTTATTCCAATTATATTTTTTCGATTTGGTTTAAATTCATTACGATTATTTGCTTTACCGTTTAAACTAACAACAAAAAAAAAACAACTAAAATTTAAAAACGACAAGACAAAACACAGATAAAACAACCAAATTAGTACATGGATCGAATTTTGTGGCGGTGAGTGTAGTATCGGATTGAAATATTACTTTTTTTTTTTACAAGGACGTAATATTTAGGTTTAGCCTACTGTAAATTCAATGATTATTAATTTAAAATTTAAATAATACAAAATAATAGTAATGTACGAGTTGTGGCAATTAACTAACGAGAATTCTTGCGAAGAACGCCATGGGCAAACGCTGACAACTTCGTTATGACTGAGTACTAAAATTCAACAGTTTATACGCATGTCTGCAACAGTGCAACGTCATAGGACGTGTTTCATAAGTTGTAGACAGTTTCAAAGTTGACCGTGTAATGATTGCACGTCGGCAAAATGTGAAATAATAAAATGGAGCAAAGAGTTGTTATCAAATTATTAGTGAAATCAGAAGAAAAATTGTAGAAAATATTGACTAAATAGAAAAAATGTTTACGACAATGAGTGTTTATCACAAGCACGTGTTTACCGCACGTAAAGAGAAAGAACGATGAGAACAACAGAAATGAAAATACTAAGGACTATAAATGGCATCACGCTTAGAGACAGAATAAAGAACGAAGACATACTTACGAGAAATCGAAATGCAATACGTAAGATGAACAAGAACGGGACGCCGTTTCTGGAGAGATCATGTTGATAGGATGGGTTCAGAAAGACTGTCGGAATGGGCAAAAACACAGAAACCGAACATTAAACGACCGATAGGATGACTATCACAAGAGGGAAAAGGACAGAAAACAACAGGATTAGGTCCTACTAGAAGATCAAGAAGAAGAAGCTTCCAGCAATGGAAGAACACTCGAGGGAGACTATTGTGAATGGATAAATGCTTGAAATCAAGTCATTTTACGAAAAAATTCTCTTTAATTTCCACACCTTGTATATGATCTACTATCAAAAGATGCATTATTATCTTTGGCTTTTTTTAGAATGAAAGTTATAAAATTACGAAAAATTACTGCATTTGAAAAAATAGCTTTGGTATACCAATAAATATGTCTATATTGGCACATTCAAATTTTAATGATTTGGATAAATTCTGTATATTAATAGGGGGTATTTTACAACTATTTCAAGACTGTATAATAATCAAAGGAAATTTTAAAAAGTATTTAACAAACAAAATCAAATAGATTTTTATTTTATTTGAATACTGAAATTATCTTTTTTTTATAGAAATTTAAATTTTACCTGTGTTCTCAGTACCTATTTCATTGTTAAAAACAATTGTAATTTTTTATTTGCCGGGATCGTGTGCACGATAAACAAAAATCCACTAAATCGATTTTACGTTTAACATTAAAATTTATTACATATTACAATTTCCATAAATGTAAATCAAATTTTGCAAAGACGCAATAGAATTGACGTAACAGTTGTAATGATGGCACAAATGTTTCTGAATTTAACAAAATTATAGTATTACAAAGGGAGATTTTTATATTATCTACCAAGCCATGAAAAAATTAAGTAACAATAGCAACCGTTGCTGTCAAATAACAGTCACATTTGGATGTATACTGACCAAGTTTAGTCCAAATTCAGAATGCTGTTTTTATACAGCTTTTTTAGAAAAAAATATTGAAATTCAGTTAGAACATTGAAGCGTTATAAAATTCTTGACGAAAGAAGGAAATGGACCCAAAAATATTCATCAAAAGATGATTAAGGTGTAAAAGGAAAATGCAGCGTCACATTCTATAGTAAAATTTGTATATATGCAATTTCGATTGGATGGAGACTCAATCGAAGACGATCCAAGATGCGGAAGGCCTGTTGAAGCAAAAACTAGGAAAACAACAAGCAAGTTGAGGCACAGGTCTTCAGATCGATGAAAGAAGGTATCAATTATTACTGTGAAAGATATCAGAAGCCACAGTATTTAGAATTTGACATGATGACTTAAGAGTGAACAAAGTTTCAGCAGGACGAATTACTAGATTGCCTTTTCCCGAACAAAAATTGTGTCGGCAATAAGTTTGTAAGCAAAACTTGAGAGTTTTAGCTAACGATAAAAACCTTTTATCTCCTTTTTGGCAGACGAATGTAACCATGTTTTAGTCATTGGTTTGGGGGACGACGAATAGATCTAGATAAAGGCGACATATAGGCTTGACTTTCTCCGTTCTTACACTTCGTGGCCCACTCCATATTGTTTCGGACAGGAGCTAACACTGATTTATGATAGTATCAGCAACAAGCGACGGCGAAGATAAGAATGATTGTGGCTAAGCATAACAAGTAGGTTGTGAGACGTGGATGTATCATGGAACCCATCGACAAAATGCACTGCGCCCACAAAAGATCTCAACCACCAAGAAAAGTAAAGACGAAAAATTCACCTGAAGAACTGATTTTGGGATATAGAAGAAATCTTGTTAATTGAATACATGAAGAAAAGCTCTACAGTTACAGGAGAAGTATATAAGGAAGCAATTCGAAAACAGCATACAGCAAAAAGGCCCACAAAACTTTGTTCAAGAGATTCTGCTGCTCCATGAAAATCGCTGAGTTCACAAGGCTCATCAAATCCGAGAAATAATCAACGCCTGTGTGTTCATAGAGATGGTGCATTCACCCTACAGCCCAGACTTGGCGCCGATTGATTTTTATCTGTTTCCTAAATTAAGAAAGCATCTGCGTGAACGACATTTTTCTTCAGCTCATTGCCTGAAAGATGTAGTGGAGTAGTTTTTTGTAGGCTTGTAGGTATAACGTTATTAGAAAAACATTGGAATATTAGTGGATCGTCTGTTGAAAAATAAAATACGGCTTTATAACGCATTTCATTCATAGCTAAGTAGATAATATAAAAACTGAAACTTTCATTTAATGCAATTTACCTTTATCTACAATTTTTTGATCAGGTAAAGTTGCAATATTGTATCTTTCACAGCCCATTTCTTTAAACGTCGTTTCTTGTTCCGTCAATTCGTGTTTCGTCACCTAGGCAAACTTTACCTGTTATGTAGCATTCTATTCTTGGTTCGTCAACTGCAAAGGATACCTGCTTAAAGTGTTCCTATTTGGTCACCTTCCGCTAAATACTATGTTGCATTCCTAGTGTTATAAATGAATTATGCAAATGATCATTATGTGGACCTACCTGTCACCTGTGGAAATAGAAGAAATCACAAAGGGGAAAGCCAGTGTTGTCTTGTTTAGGTTATAAATTCCACCGAAGGAAGATTTATAAAAATAGCGACATCTGTTGGGCTTGTGTAAACCTAAAATGTGTTGGAAGTGTGACAACCGATAAAAAAACTGCAACAGTGTTGAGAAGTACAGAACATTCCATATGTGTACCGGATCTTGCAGAAAACGAAGTGGAAACAGCCTTGTTCAATGCCAAGAAAAGGTCCCGTGAAGAACTTTTGCTAGTAACCCAAATATATTAGAGAGAAGTTATGATTAAAGCTATAGCCAAGGGTCTTGTGTTTGTAACCCAAATTCCCAGTTTCTCTTAGGTGAAGCAGTAGTTGTATAATGCAAGACATACTTCTCTTAGCATCAATAGTTTGCTTAAACACCGCAAAAATGTTGTCATTCCAGAGAAGTACAAAGATTTCCATTTATTTGACAATAAATCGGACGACATATTTCCTGGGGACTGTGAACGTATACTGGAGCATGGTAGAATCTATTTTGGAACGTATACTGGAGCATGGTAGAATATATTTTGGAGACGGAACATTTAAGAGTTGTCCTCCAGTATAGGAAAACGCACGAATCAATCCACTTTGGTCATCAACTCAAAACAATAACGTTTTTAAACAACGAAGATAATAGTTTTATACAGGATCATCGAAAAAGGTGTCCAGGATTTTGAAGCGAAATAAAAATTTTAATATAAATTCTGCTTAGGACTTCGGACACATGACTGTCTTACAAGCTCAACATCCTCTTCCGATGTGTGTAGCAGTCCTGGAGATTTCTTGATGTCAACACTTCTAGTTTCCTTGAACTGATTAAACCAACGAACGGCGGATTTTCTATAAGTTTGCTGAAAATGACGCTGCACTAACACAACTGATTTTAACTCAGCGTACCACAAAACACACTGCGTTTTCTGCTGTACGGTAGTTATAATGACTATGAACTGACTGATCTTTCATGGGTCATTTAATTTTGTCTTGTGGTCGACGTAAACTCCATTTCCACTCCATTGTTTCGTATTTCGCAGGGTTGTAACGTGTTCGTGTCTGATTAATAAATAGTCGTGTAGTGTTGTGTGTTTTTGTACGGTCATGTGTTGAGTGTGTCTGTGTGTTTGTCGCTTTTTTGCGTTTAAGTCATGTATTATTTTGTATGTGTTTACTGTTTGTTGTTGTAAAGTGTGATTATTTTCTCTGTTTGTGTTACGAAGTCTTGTATCTGTTGTGTTGCTGTATTTGTAGAGTGAAGTGTGATTAACATTTTACATGACTTCCTTGACGAATTTAAATTAATTACAATCCATTTTCTGCCTATCAAAACCACTCCATTAGTCCAGCCTATGAACCAGCAGGTGACTTCTAACTTTAAGAAACTCTACACTAAAGCATTTTTCGAACATTCTTTTAAGGTCACTGAAGGGACCAATCTCACTCTCAGAGAATTTTGGAGATATCACTTCCGCATGGTTGCCTGTCTTAAGCTGATCGAAAAGGCGTGGGAAGGGGTTACCAAGAAAGCCCTAATTTTTGCTTGGAAGAAGTTTTTGGTAAGAGTGCGTTGTCGTATCTGACTTGAAGGCGTTTGACACAATACCTGTGGAACCTATAGTTAACAAGATTGTGTCTTTAGCCGCAATAATGGGACTTGAGGTAGATAACAATGATATCGCTCAGCTTATGGAAGAGCACAGTCAAGAGTTAACCGCCGAAGAGCTTATGGAGTTGCATTGTGTTTCACAGCAAGAAGTGGTGGAGGAGCGTTTATCAGAGGAGGGCAAGGAAGAATCAATAAAGCATCAATCTTCTGACGCAATAAGAGAAATGCTGAAAGCATGGGAAACTTTTTCATCGTATGTTGAGAAGCATCACCCAAATAGTATAGCAACAATAATGTTTCTTCTATGTTTCTCACAAATCAAATTTGTATTCCAGGTTAGTTCCGCGAAATAAGAAGAGATGAAGATAATCCACACTCTTCATTAATATACATATCAATATAGGTATACCGTACGGAAATGTGGTGGAAGAACGGCGGAGAGGTAAACGATACCTCTCCAGTATATCAGTACACCAGGCGTCAGTCGTGTCTGTGTTGAAATACGAGTATATACGCAATATGTATGTGTATACCACAACTACTTATCCAATCAAATGCTACACTATACAGGGTTAGTTAAAAGTATGGAGACGGCGATTTATTGTCGTTAATATTCATTTTAGGGAATTATGTTCAATATAAAAGTTTGTTAGGATATTTTGATCTACATTTGAGAATATTTGAATTTTTTTTTTCTTCAATTGTTTTTTAGTTAGTTTAGGAACTAGTAAATTTTACTCTACCATTCGATAGAGAATTTTTTTCTCTTTCAATAATATTTTCGTTTTTTTAAAATTCATTTTAATAACTTTTTTATAAGAAGAGGCCGGTTCATGTGTTTAACAGATGTTCGGTACATCGCAGATAGACAGAAGCGTTGTGATAAACAAACTTGAGCGACATAATTTTATCAGTGGTTATTGTGTACGTCAAATCTTTGACAGAATTAATTCATTTGTGCAATTTGTTGCTGTTAATATTAACAATGGCGAGTTTAAGTGAACATGAACGAATTGAAATACTTATGATGTTGGGTTATGGAGATAGACGCCGAAGTTTACAAGACGTTTGTAATTTATTTAATGATACGCATCCAAATAGAAATCCAATTTCTAAATCCGTTGTTGGTAAAACTTTAAGACGCTTTGAACAAACGGGTAGCGTTAAATATTTGCCAAGGAGTGGTAGACCTAGAACAGCAAAAAGCGATGATAACAAACTGGATATTTTATTGGCTGTATCTGAATATCCCCATTTATCAACCAATCAATTAGCGGCTAATTTCAATATTTCACAGTCATCGATCGTGTCATTTTTAAAAAGTGAAAAGTATAAACCTTATAAGGTACACCTTGTACACGAGTTAACGGAAGATGATTTTGATAGGAGATTACAATTTTCTGAAGAAATGTTAAATATTTGCAACAATAATGAAAATTTTGTCAACAATATTCTTTTCTCTGACGAAGCTACTTTTTGCCTTACCGGTGAAGTAAACAGACATAACTGCAGATACTGGTCATCGGAAAATCCCTCTTGGTTTTTGGAGCACCATACGCAGTACCCCCAAAAGGTTAATGTTTGGGTCGGCATTCTAGGCGGTCATATTACCGGTTCCTTTTTCATCAATGGCAATTTAACTTTGGCTCTGTATTTGCAGTTATTGCAAAATGAAATAATACCTGCTTGTGCTACGCTCTATCCTCATGAAAACAATGAACATCTGCCCAATGACAGTATCTGGTTCCAGCAAGATTGCGCCCCACCACATTATGGTATAAATGTTCGTCAATATCTGGACAACGTTTTTCCCCACAGATGGATTGAATGACGAGGAAGCATTGAATGGCCAGCCCGTTCGCCAGATTTAAGTCCTTTAGATTTTTTTCTTTGGGGATACGTAAAAAACAAAGTTTACAAAGATAAGCCCGATAACGTCGAAGATTTACAAATCCGAATTACCAGAACGATACAAGAAATTCACAGAGATTTTTTACAGAACTCTGTTCGGGGTTTTGTAAATCGATTGGGTCATTGTCAAATTACTAATGGACGACAATTTGAACAGTTACTTTAATTTACTTTGTTATTAATTTGTTTAATGTTTCTTGTAAAAAAGTTATTAAAATGAATTTTAAAAATACAAAAATATTATTGTAAAGAGAAAAAAATTCTCTATCGAATGGTAGAGCAAAATTTACCAGCTCCCATTTAAAAAAAAATGCGCGGACAGGCGTATCTAACAAAACAATTGAAGAAAAAAAATTCAAATATTCTCAAATGTAGATCAAAATATCTTAACAAACTTTTATATTGAACATAATTCCCTAAAATGAATATTAACGACAATAAATCGCCGTCTCCATACTTTTAACTAACCCTGTATATTGAATAAACATATCGGGGAAGTTAAGTTGACAGGGATGCGTCTTGCGCAGCGGTGTCGTTCGATCACCACATTTCTACATGGTATGTAACAAGTGTTCATTTGAAAAGTCAATCTAGTAGCATGTGATTTACTGAGAACATTTTGAAGTATGTCGTAAATTAAAATTTACTACTTAACCTACGAAGTCGTATATTTTGACAGTTTCATACATACAAATAAATAACAAATAATAGGTATTTATTGAAAACTATAACAAATGTTGAAAATGTTGTCCTTCAAGATCAATGCACTTTAAAATCCTCCGTTCAAAATTTCTGATGATATTCTGCAACATTACTGGATTGTTATTAATTTCCATGTATTTCTGTTCGATTCTCTATAGCATATCATTCAAATTCAATATAGGTGTTCGAAATATGTTATTTTTTTAGATAAGGCCACAAAAAGATGTCGCTAATTATACGCTCATCAAAAAATTCTCTTAAATAATCCAAAGATTCTGCAGTACAGTGACAAGGTGCTCCGTCTTGTTGGAAATATGCATTTTGAAGTTCATCATCATGCAACTGATTGACATATGGTTGTAAAATTTCCGTACGGTACCTTTGAGCAGTTAACGTTCCCTGAAAAAATATTGGTCCAATGATTCGCCTTTGGATTATCGCTGCCCAAACACCAATTATCCCTGGATGTAGCGATTCTTCATTAATTACATGTGGATTTTCACAACTCCAAATTCTTGTATTTTGTGAATTTAGGTATCCCGTTTTATAAGACCATGCTTCATCAGTAAAGATGACTCTTTGCGAAAGTTCTCCATTATTCTTCATATTTACAAACCAATTACAAAACTGTTGTCTACATGGGTAATAAATTTCTAACAATTCTTGTACTGCTGTGACACGGTATGGATAAAGTTGCATATCTTTTTTTAATAACTTGTGAGTTGTACCAACAGAATGGTTTATTTGTTGACTCAAATGTCGAACAGATGTTTGTGGTTCATTTTCCATTATTTCTTCAACACGATTGGCAACTTGAGGTGTACGTTTCTTAACTGCTCCGCTGCCTGATTTTCTTAAGAGACTACCAATTTCAGAAAAAAGTTTTAAAGTTCTATCCAAAGTATTCTTAAATTGTATATAATCTATTTCAAAATGTGGGAACAACTTGAAATTCTACCATGCAATCTTGAACTGAATAAGTCAATAAACCATCAATTTTATTACCACTTCGAAAATAAGCAATTTATTTAAACCAGAATCGACGCACTATTATTTTTTGCACTAACTGATATTTGTGATTGACATTATCAAATGTCATTTGGATTTACGTTTACGGAACAACAAACACATATTAATATATTTGCGTCTTATTCTATCAAAATTTCAAAGTAACCTAGATTGACTTTTTAAATGAACACACGTTATGAATAAACTTTATATGTAAAATATTTCATATTTTACATTAATTTAGGCATTACGAAAAGGTACTTTCTTGCCAACCCCATAGTTAGCCATAGTATGTTACCGAGAGACGAATAGAAAATTAAAAGTTTTTTAAAAAAAGAAACAATCCCGAAATGCACTTTATTGTCAACTGTACTATCAACAACATTAATCAGGACTAGTTTGAATTTTTTTATTTAATCGTTTTTCAATATTATAATACTTTTCACTAATAAAAAAACGTCTCAATCTTAACTCAATACCATGGTACTTATTAGATAATCCTTAATTTTAAATTCCTGCAATATTTAATAACTTAATCGTATCATATATACAACGTTTCCAAAACAAAAATATTCCACCGTGGAAGGATGTGAGCATAGGCATGAATCGAATGAAAAATTTCATTTTAAAGATATTTCGGTATTTCGTTTCTTTGATTTTTGTCGGAAGTTCTTCGCTAAATACATTGTTTCACGTCAAAATTTATTTTTCGTTTTCTTTCAAGCATACCTATTCTTGAACAAAACAATGCAAATATCTGACTTTAGTGGTATCTACGTTTAACTTGGTGTCATGACAGTGAAGTTTATATAAAATATTACAGTTCAATATTAATATTCATTTCGCAACAATGTGAGGTGTCTTCAATTGTAATTATTATAAAGCGTAAATCAAATATCTTCCTAAACCAAGCAACCTGATGTAATTAAAATTTTAAAGATCAATCTATATATACCTATCTTCTATTAAACAATTAGTTTGATGAAACTATTTTGTAATATTATGTAATATAGGTAGAAAAAGGAACCTCTAAATTTAAATGGCCAGAATAGCATTATCTTTATATTTTTTGCGTAAAAATATTTTAAAATGTGTTATAAGAATAGAGAAAAATTGAAAATGAATTTCGTTTTTAATAAAATATTTAATAATATACTAATGAGAAGTTAGGTTACATATAAGTTAAAATAATATTCTATAAAATTATCTTATTTATGCAATGATTCGATATTTCATTTAGAATTTAGTGGTTGGAACTAAAATAATATTCTATAAAATTATCTTATTTATGCAATGATTCGATATTTCATTTATAATTTAGTGGTTGGAACTAGTAGATGTATTATTTGCTGGTTGGTGTATTAGATGATTAATTATGTGGGGGAATACAGTGCAGGTAACTGGAGTTATTAATTAATTATAAAACATATGAGGTAAATTCATTGTCATATTACAGAAATTTTAATTTTCAACTTTGATTTTCCGCGAAAAATAATTAGTAGTATGTTATTAGATTTTATGATGTATCTTTTCTGTTATATTTAGTTTCACAGTTGTAACATTGAAATCCGTACTGAATAGTTATTAGATAATATATTTACATAATGCCGTTTAAAGATATACCCCAATAATAATAATATTTATTTGTTTCTGCCCAGCTGTAAAACACCAAACGTGTTACCTACATCAACGAAGGATGCGTGTGCATTATAAAATTAAAGACAAATAAATTTGTCAATAATATAATTAAAACCAGAAATGAATAACTAATACGCAATAACTCAATAAAGGTATGAATTTAGAATCCATAAAAATGTCCTCATAATAAACGTACATTCCAAAATAGACTAAGTGCACAGAACAATTAATGTTATTGAGAAAGTCTGTTCTGCAGCTTATCTTGACGAAGCTCAAGGTGTGCCATCAGGGACTGCACAAAAATTAAAGCACCTTCTGCCTAAACAATGTACCGACGTGTTAAAATTCTACTTAACCAAGAGACACTTTAGGATTAAACAGGAGGTTTGTTACTCTAAACTCGGCAAAATTCAGTTTCCAAGGAATCCGATCTCTTACATGCTTTATGCGTGTGAACTTTCGGGGTCAGAACTGAATAAAGTAGCTAACTTCGCTGATAACAGTGCAATTATAGCTGTAGGCAAAGACTGAAGAAGAAAGAGCAAATCGTTTGAAAACAGCCGTTCATAAATTTTAAAATTCGATAAGAAAATGGAACACAATATCCAGCAAAACCACATCAACACGTAAAACACATCCCTGTAATGTAACTATGAAAGAAAACAGGTATTGATAAAAACAGAAAAAAATGTTTGAGGATAAGAAATGAAATGCGTATATACCTCGACATTGACATGAGTTGGTACAGGAAGATAAGAATTGAGTGAGTAGCTATGACGTAAAAAATGCATATTAGCATAACATCAAAAAAGACTGACAGCAAAAGCTGATTGCGCATAGCTTAATATTTTGATTAACGTTCAGATTCGTTAAGCATTTTAACGCATTAAATTTATAATGTAACAGGTATAGAAGAGATACATTATATTGCTAATATTAGAAAGTACATTAGTGTATTAATATCTACCGTGTGTCGCATTTAAGATGAAGACAACCCCATATTTTCGGTATTTTAAGGAATACCGATTTGAATTTTTGCACATTGTCATACATGTTGATGTGTCACATTTTTTAAGATACTCAACTGAAATCTAAACTTGAAGCTCAGCCTAATAAAAATTTACAAACAGGGTCTCTTCTTCTTCTTCTTCTCTGTTTTGGGGTGGACGCCACCACGTCCAGGCTCTTTGTACTGTCCCCAATAGATCTCTCAATTCCACTCTGTTAGTCTTGTGTCCTCGATAAAAGCCACTGTCCTCCTCAGGGGAAGGTTGAGCACACTCGAAGGATCCAATAGATCTCTCCCGAAATATTTCTGTCTGAGTTCCTTCAGTTCCTCACACGTGCATATTACATGAAGGCTAGTTTCCTCCTGTTTTTCACATCTCCTACACCAGGGGTCGCTAACCAAGCCCATGGTGTACAAATGCTTCCTTAAAGGACAATGTCCGGTTATTAACTCCGTTATTAACCCGGTAATTATTTTAATTTCTTTTTTGCTACTACGAATTAGGTTAGCTGAAAACTTCCCGTCCAGCCCCCTTAGTAGTGTTTTGGTATGGAGTTGACCTTCCGTTAACCTCCATTTATTTTTATGTTCTTTTTCTAGCCATAACCAGATCTCCCTTTTAGCGGAATCCTTAGTGATTCAACATACAGGTTCTGGTCCTATGAAGTTCCTATTAGTACCTTCTTTGGCCAGTTTGCCTTTAATTCCCTCATGTCCTGGCACCCATATCAGCGACACTGTATTGTCTTGTACCAGGTTATTTAGGACCTGTTTACAATATTTCACCAGCTTAGACCTGGTAGATGGGTTCATAATGGCTTTAATAGCCGCCTGACTATCAGTCATTATGTTAATTTTTTTGCTTGCGCAGCCGGTTACCCGAATTTCATCGGCACAGGCTGCGACTGCTAACAATTCGGCCTGGAAAACCGTAGCATGTTTCCCCAGACATATCGATATCTTCCTTTGAGGGCACATTCCGTATATGCCTGCACCTGCCCCCTGACTAGATTGTGATCCATCAAACAGGGTCAATTCTTGATATTTTTCTTCGCGTTAAAGAAAATTATTAAAAGAAGTTATTCAGTTGCTGAAGTTGCTGCAGAGTTTAACTTGAGACATCCCCAACGTGCTCCCATTACGCATGGAAAACCAGCCGCTGTAAATGCTCTTTTCAATGAAACTGGCTGTGTTATTAAAATCTATCGGAATATTCAACCTCGTCGAATGCACGCGCATCCTGAAGATAACGATATATTGGCGGCAAATCGAGCAAATCCATGCATGAGCCTTCGAGATTTGTCGTCTCAACTGAATATTAGCAAGGATAAAATCAGAAGATGATTCGCTCGGCACAAAATCAAGCCCTATAAACCGAATTTCTTACATACATTGAAAGAAGGTGATGATAATAAAGGATTAGACTATTGTTATTGGGTCCAAGGTAATTTTTTAAATGACAGACATTTTCTATGGAAGATTATGTTTACTGATGAGGCTACATTCACCATGAATGGGATTGTATCGTCTCAAAACTGTAGATATTGGACCAGAGATAATCCTCACTGGGTTATAAATTGTAAAGACCAATATTCCCAGAAATTCAATGTCGGTCCTTTTTTCTTTAATGATTCATTGAATGCTGGTCGTTTAGTTAACTTCTTCGATAGAGAATTTTGGGATGCAGTTGAAAATCTTCCTCTTAATGTGCGACAGGATATATATTTGCAGCTAGATGGTGCATCCATCCATAATTCAAGAATTGTTCGTCAATGGACGAACCAAACATTTCCTATGCGCTAGATAGGAAGAAGCAGTTCTTTTGAACTGTGGCATCCGAGGTCTCCCGATATTACACCCCTCGATTTTTATTTTTGGGGAATGGTAAAAAATAAAGTTTAGAAAACAAAGCCCAGAAATCGAGATGAACTTTGTGTCAGAATAAGGCAAGTCTGTCAAGAAATCAGCATCCCGGAACTTAGACCAGTAGATAAATACAATCGTAAAAGAATCGAATAATGTATTGGAATTGACGGAGGATTATTTGAGAGAGATCACAATTTGTACTTAATTATTTGCATTATGAAAATGATTGCTTACTTTTTCCTAGATTTAGTCAATTACCAAAAATTGTTTTCCCAGAACAATAAAATAATTATTTCTTTGTAAGTGCTTTTTATTTTATTGAAATATTTGAATACATGACGCTATTAAATTGATAATGTGTCAAATTTTTACTATCCATGGCACTCTAATTATTAAATTGAAAAATAAACATAATAATTTTGTGTATAGAACAAAAAAAAAAAAATTCGAATTTTGTCATAAAACTCGGTATATAGGGTTAGAATAGTATTCGGAACAACTTTTTTAATAATTTTTTTTTTGTATCTCTAACGCGAAGAAAAATATCAAGAATTGACCCTGTTTGTAAATTTGTAGTAGCTTAAAGTTTAGATTTCAGTTGAGTATCTTAAAAAATGTGACCCATCAACATGTATGTACCTGTGCGTTTTCAAAATAGAAACGGTGATCGTGTGTAAATAAAACAGTTTTATCTGTTTTGGAGTATCTGTGGGCTTGTATTCTTTTGTATAAATTAAATATTGTTTAGTTTGGCCTATGTAGTAACTATCGCAATCGCGAAATGGTATTTTATAGATGACATGTGTTCCACGATTTTGTGGCCTCCTCGCTCGCCAATCTTGATAACTTGGGCTACCACAAGTCGCGTGCCTTTTGGGGGAAACAGAGAACACTGGTAGAATTGAAGGGTGCAATACGACGTGGATTAACAACATCGATGGCAACCTTCTTGAAAGAGTGGATTCCAAGTTCAAGGAAAGACTTCAAATTTGTATTCAAGAAATTGGTCGTTGCAGACATAATATTTCGACATAATACTTTTTAATGGTATTACATAACCTATGTTTTTTAAATAAATTATTTTCTTGCAAAATTGACTATGTACTGCTCAAAAATTGACCTTTAATTAATTAAAGATAATTATTTCTTGACCTTTGTATAATATAGGAGATTTAGTTAGTCGGTGATTTAAGGTCTGTTATACTTTAATACGTATATATTTAAAACAATTTAACTATTACATGTTTCGGTAAATACTGCCTTTTTCAAACAATTTTAAATTATAAAATCATTTTATAATTTAAATTTACATTATGAAACAGACATGTAAATAATTTACATATCTGTAACTGTATACATGGACAAACCTCGTATTTTCAGCATTTACTTCTGCTTAAGACATATGTTTCTGCCATCTATAGGCGTCGTCAGTTAAGCTATTGAAGCAATGTATACAAATGATACAAATCTTTATGAATAGATCTGTATCTGTATATAACATTAAGCCGAAATCACCCACTAGATAAAGCAAATTTCATCCAATAATGTGGCAATTATTTAAAAAGTGACATCTGACGGACGAAAGAGACTTTGCCGAAAAAGGCGATCTTTCGTTCGACCAGCTATGCTGATACGAAAAACGAAACAATACGGGTAATCCACTAATAACGAGCCAGATGGCGGTAAATATACAAAAAGGTTTTAAGTATATCTATACGTTAATGCACGTATAATGGTTTTGTTTACATTATGAAACAGACATGCAAATAATTTACATATCTGCAACTGCATACATGGACAAACCTCGCACTCTCAGCGCTTACTTCTGCTTAAGATATACATTGTATACATTGCTTCAATAGCTTAACTGACGACGCCTATAGATGGCAGAAACATATGTCTTAAGCAGAAGTAAATGCTGAAAATACGAGGCCTGTCCACGCATACAGTCACAGATATGTAAACCATTCACATGTCTGTTTCATAATGTAAATGGTGGTGTATTGTTTAGAAATACTTGATTGACATGTTTGTTGTGAATGTCTGAAAAATATATTGTTTATCTTCTAAAAATCAAGTAACTAGAAGTACTGTAATTCCACATGCATATAGCCAGAACATACCTATGTGATAATTGGTGATAAAACAATACGAGGTTTGTCCATGTATACAGTTACAGATATGTAAATTATTTACATGTCTGTTTCATAATGTAAACAAAGCATTATACGTGCATTAACGTATAGATATACTTAAAACCTTTTTGTTTATAATTTAAATGTCTTTGAGTTTGTTAGTTACTAATATACAGACGGATTTCTCTAATAACCCCTAGTAGATAAGCTATGCCGGTTTTAAAACAAAATCCCATGTATTTTCTTATGGAGGTTCATTTTACATTTTTGAGGGTGAGAGGTCAATGCGCACGCGCCAAGCCCTCAACAGACCTGTGTGTTTCACAGACAGGTCTGTCTGTTTCAGGAACAGGTCTATTTCCAAGACAAGTTTGTTTGCTTCGGAAACAGGTCTGTCTGTTTCAAAGACAGGTCTGTCTATTTCCAAGGCAGGTCTGTCTCTAAAACAAACTGTCTTGGAAATGGACAGATCTGTCTCTGAAACAGACAGATCTGTCCTGGATATAGACCTGTTCCTGAAACAGACATACCCGTCTCTGAAACAGACAGACTTATCTGTGAAACACAGGTCTCTCTCTGAAACATTGAGGAGGTTGTGACATCTCACCTCCAAAAATGTAAAATTAACCTCCATAAGAAAATACATGGGATTTTGTTTTAGAACCAGCATAGCTTATCTAGTTAAATAAAATATTTTTCCCTATTTTATTTTTTTTTGTCAAAATTTCGAAATCTGGCTAAAACCGGCATTTTGGAAATCTGGAATTCTAAAATCGGTTTTTCAAAAAGTAGGTTTTTGTATGAACTCTATTTAGCACGATAATATTAATTACTTATTCAGATTAAGAGTCTATACTGTTCAAAATTTTGAGTTACCCACACTTTTTTATCTGCGAAACAATTAACAGTACACCTAAATTTAACGAAAATAAAATACCGAAATGAGTACGATATCCTTTCATTGGAAGTTATCATGAACTGTAATATTTTTTACATTTATTTTTAGGTATTTATTATTTTATAATATAATGCATATACATTATGTTAATAAATTACAATTTACTGTTCACATTATTCATATTTACATAGTGGCATCATAAAAAATTCTGGAAAACACCAGTCAATATCCTTAGAAGTCGCTTATAATCTAAATTTATATCTATAAAGGTATTTATATACATATAATAACAATATAATTTTTTTCTTTTTTAAATATATGTATAAACACACTCCAATCATACTTTCGCAACAGCTCATGTATATTAATTACATTACACATAATTAAAAACAAAAACTTCGACACTGCTTTATATGTGCGTTACCTGTGAAAATTTAAGTACTAAATACAAGGCTAGTGTACATGTATATATAGTATATATAGATATATAAGTAAATATACATACAGTAACAAAAATAAGTTTCTATTTAGTACCATATTTGCGTCTTGTGTTTCTATATCTTTAAAAGATCCTAGGCTAATATAAGAGTGTAAATGTACAAGAGGCGACTTATGTTTTGTTCTATCCAGCAAAAGGAAAATATTTTGGAAAATAATCTTTTTTCGTTAGATATCTCAACTATATAATAATTTATATGTATGCTATCTCGAGCTAGTTTTAAGAATCTATATTGTCACATTATGTTGACATACTTGATATCTTTTAGTTTTGACTACATATAAAATTCGTATGTTTTATTTACATTTTAAATGTAACAACAAAATTTGCCGATAAAACAGAAAAACGTGTTATATATATATTTATGTATTATATATATATGTATATATATTTAAGTGTATTATAGAAATAAAAGTTTTATGTCATGTTTTAACTATAACAACAAATCTAGCACTAGCAACAACAACTTTATATTATTATAACATTTATAACAATTACAACAATGCAAAGTAGAGCATTTATATACATTTTTTTTACATTTTAATGATTTTCTTGGCTAGGGAGTTTACCCAAACTTTCGGTACATTAAAATAACAATGTAATTGTAATTTATGAAAATTTTTATTGTACAATTAATAATACTAAAGTTATAAGCGTATATATATGTTAATATTTCATTATCCGTAACACATTATTTGTTATTTTTCAATTTGTATAAATTTAGAACATTTAGAACTTTGCTGGAATTTTAAATCATGATATTCTAAAAAATAATATTCTCAAGTTAATTATATTATATACCCGTATCATCTGCTATTTTTGTAAGATTTACAGAAGATTCCTCTCGTAATATCAACGAATTTATAAACGTTAGGAAGAGCAAAGAAAAAAAGGAGTAATTCGTAATCGAATTTAGAATTAATGCGTTTATTTGGGATGATAATAAGTTTATGTTGTTTGAATTATTTTAGTTTAGAATGGTACCAATATTAAAAAAACCTTAATTCTTTCGTGAGATGTTTCTGATTATGGAAGGAAATTAAGCGAAAATAATCATAAAATGCTGGTGGGATGGGCTTTTTGCCCTACCTTGAACAATCGAATCTATATAACATGAAACCACCAAACAGGACTAATTAGTTAAAGAATCCATAAGCTTTTCATTTCAGATTGGTTTAATATAACGATGGAAAAACTGTTCGGATATTAATTTCGATACAAAATTCCATCTTACACGTTTCTGATATTCCCCTTATATATGCCAAGGAGCGCGTTTCTTTGAGACGATAATAAGTTCATGCAAATATTTGTTTGAGGTATTTACACTTTTACTTTAATTTAGAATCATACCAACATTGGCAAAAGTGCAAACTAGCTTTTTTCTGACTCTGAAATTAAGCGAAAATCTTAAAGTGTTGGTGAAGTTTGCAACAGAAAACAACCAAAATCAGAATGGATTTTTTGCTTTATCTGGGGCAATCGAATCTATATAACAAGGAACCACCAAACAGGACTAAAAATTAGTTAAATAATGCATAGGCTGTTCATTTTGATTGGTTTAATATAAAAATGGAAGACCTGTTCGGAAATTAGTTTCAATACATCGAAATAGGCGAAATTCCATCTTATACATTTCTGCTATTCTCCTGTTATATTGCAAGGAGTGCGTTTATTTGAGATGATAATAAGTTTATGCCAATATTTGTTTGAGATATTTACATCTTTACTTTAATTTAGAATGATGCCAACATTGGTAAAACTGCAAGTTAGTTTTTTTCTGATTCGGAAATTAAGCGAAAATAATCATAAAGTGTTGATAGTGGTTGCAATAGAAAACACTGAAAATCAGAATGGACTTTTTATTCTACTTTGAGCAATCGAATCTATATAACAAGAAACAACCAAACAGCCACCAATTTTTTATTTCAGATTGGTTTAATATAAAGATGGAAAAACTGCTCGGAAATTAGTTTCGATACATCGAAATAGCCAAAATTCCATCTTACACATTTCTGTTATTCTCCTGTTATATTGGAAGGAGTGAGTATATTTGAGAATGTAATAAGTTTATGCAAATATTTGTTTGAGATATTTACTCTTTTACTTTAATTTAGAATGGTATCAACATTAGAAAAATTGCAAGAACACGTTAGTTCTTTCGTGAGTTGTTTCTGATACGGAAGGAAATTAAGCTAAAACGTGTTGGTAGAGGTTGCAATAAAAAATACTTAAAATCATAATTAATTTTTTTATTCTACCTTGGATAACTGAAACGGTATAATAAGAAACCACCAAATGGGATAAAAAATTCGTTAAAGATTGCATAGAATTTTCATTTTAACTTAGTTTAAATATAAAGGTGGAAAGCCTTCATGTAATATGCACGTATGAACTGAAGGAACTCAGACAGAAATATTTCGGGAGAGATCTATTGGATCCTTCGAGTGTACTCAAACTTCCCCTGAGGAGGATAGTGGCTTTTATCGAGGACACAAGAGTAATAGAGTGGAACTGAGAGATCTATTGGGGATAGTACAAAGAGCAGTGTGCGCAAGTGCTTGAACGTGCTGGCGTCCAACCCAAAACAGAAGAAGAAGAAGAAGAAGAAGAAGAAGGTGGAAAATCTATTTGAAAATCAAATTTAATACATCGAAACAGCTAAAATTCAATCTTATGTTTCTTTTATTCCCTTGTTACATTCCAAGGAATTAAGAAATTTGGCGATATTTCGGTAAATGTGCAACTTAGAACCAGAAACGGATAGACTTGTTAATTAGTAGTTCCGGCACTTTCTACTGCCACTAATGATACGTTGAGGTGGTTTTAAAGCAACACACCACCCTTACTGAGTATAGAAAAATCTTAATAAAAGAGTACATGATTTAATCATCGTAGAATTCTTATAAACGAAGTAAGAATTGGGCATATGAATTATGAACTGACCGAAGGCCCTTAAAACTTGGAACGTATTAAAAAAAATTAATGTCAAAGTATTTACAGAAGCTCTAACAGAAGAAAGAAATAGAACTTCATAAGAAAACACTGTAAGGCTTGTATTAAGCAGGTTATGAACATATAAAGTATATGAAAAGTTTATACAGGTGGCCCAAAATGACCGAAGGGGTTTTAATTCCTTATAACTTTTTTATTATTATTATTTTTTTTTTGTTTTCAGTATTTTGTAAAGAAGACTTGGGGAATTTAAAATGGAACAGTACACAATTGACCAACGTGCCAAAATCGATGAACTTTATTTCTCAAATCAACGATCCATTGTTTTGACTCAGCGTGCATATCGTCGTTATTTTAATGTGCGAGTTGGACCCTCAGAGTCAACAATAAACCGTCTGGTTGCAAATTTTCGAGAACAAGGGGCAGCAAGGAACCTTCCTGGTGCCGGCAGACGACGAACGGTGCACACGGATGACAATATTGAACGGGTACAGGAGAGTATTCGGGAAGATGGTGAAACATCAACCAGGAGACGTTCGGCACAACTTGGCCTCTCAAGAGGGTCGCTGCAGAGAATTTTGAATACAATAAGAATGTTTCCATACAAAATTCAGCTTGTCCAACAATTGAAACCGACAGATTACCAGCAACGACTTGATTATGCAATTTATTTTCGTCAAAAAGCAGAAGAAAATCATTATTTTATTCATAATTTAATTATGAGCGACGAAGCCCATTTTTCGTCGGAAAGGATAATTGGCTCATATTTTTTTGAAAATGAACACGGTGTCGCCGTTTCCATCGCTGGTGTTAGATATCGGACAATGTTGGAAAATTTTTTAAGGCCAGCCGTGGAAAACCATCCGCAAGTATGGTTCCAACAGGATGGAGCCACAGCGCACACTGCGAGGGACACAATGGCTCTTTTACGCGACATCTTTGGTGAACGAATTATTTCCCGTACAAGCGATTTTAATTGGCCTCCGCGTTCACCGGATTTAACCGCTTCAGACTGTTTCCTTTGGGGTTATTTGAAAGGAAAAGTCTATATTAATAAGCCTCGAACCATACAGCAATTAAAAAATAATATACTCGAGGAAATCAACAACATAACACCTGAAGCTTTGCGAAAGGTTATGGAAAATGTTTTGGAAAGAGCACGAATATGCGAAGCAGAAAATGGCCACCACTTGCGAGATATAATTTTTCATAATTAAATAAAAATATTCTCCATTAATATACTGTATTTAAAATTAAAAAAATTTAATAATTATGTCTTAAATAAGAAGTTATAATGAACTCAAACCCCTTCAGTCATTTTGGGCCACCCTGTAGATTGTACAAATCCATGTGAAGGTATAAAGTGCTTTCATGATCTTTGCAAATTCTATTAAATAATCGTAAAAGACATTTATTCTATTTACAAGATTTATTCAAAATGTTTATATAGAAAATTTTTTAATAGAAGAAACAGACAGAAGTTCATAAGAAAACACCGTAAGGATTGTGTTGAGCAGGGTCCGAAGAAAAATTACCTATAAGTTATCCTAACTTACAATTTTTCAAATTTTAGGCGAATAAGCATTTGATTGTATTATAAAGTATATGAAGTATGTGCAGCAAATTCAATTAAATTATATTTACATGATTTAAGCATTTATTTAAAGAAATTGATACAAAATTGAAAAGGAAAAACAATTTAAATTCAGATATATTTACTAATTTACATGTTCACATTCTTTAGCTATTAAATTATTTCCATTAGATTTAGTCTAGAAGTAATAGCTAAATATAGACTTTAAGTTTATGTATTTTGATAGTTCCAGAATGTCCTAATGTCCAATGATGTAGTTGTATAACAACTATATCCTCTGCCAAGCTTTGGGAAATATTCTAATTCTATCTTAATGTAAGATAATGCAAGATCACAAACTTTAATCGTCATCAAACTCTTACAAACAAGACCGGACCTGAAATATCCTTTTTCACTTGAATGAAAAATAGTGATTGTTTATAAAACCTTTTGTAGAACCATAAAATGTCATAAGAACACACTAAAGTTTGCATGAAATAAGTAACGAAGATATCCTAACTTATAATATTTCAAATTTCATAGGTTGAGGAATATATTAAAAATATGCTGGTAGACAGTTAATAATTGTATAAATAAGTGTTTGCCTTGATTCTTTTAAATTATATTAAATAATCGAAACAGGTATATCTTCTACATCATTCAAACATTTATTTACAGGCAATATTTTCAAAATTATAAACTAAAAATAATAATTTAAATTAAAGTTTTTCGATGTTTTTATTGTAGATTTATTAGCTAAATTGCATATTTACATATTTAGACATCTAAAAAACTCTGAATTTGAACTTTAAGATTAGCTTTTATTTAAATTCATTCATAAAAATTTATAAATTTTTTTTTATAAACGACATCCTTACTTGATTTTTTTTTAATTATATTACATATTTTGGATAGAAATATTGTTCTTTATATTTAACAAATATATCACAAACGTAAAATTCTCGTATGAACATACATATAACCAACCCTGTATAATTTGATTATCTTCATAAATTTTTGACGTTCGTTTATTTTTCTATACAATAGTAGTATATATAATTGCGTAAAGTCTAATTTGCATTGTTGAAGGCAATGTACAATGTAATTTCATTTTATTGAGCCCGATTTTATTTATAATACAAGATCTTTTTTTTTTACAAATTATTTATTATTTTAGTATCGATTTGTAAAAGTATATGCAAGAGTTTTCTGTGTTCCTTTAAAAACTGTCGATATACGAGTGTCCCACCACAAGTGGCTTCAATAAATTGTATAATGATACTGTATTAATATCAGAGCAAATTATAAAAGAATGAAGAGTTAAGTTGTGTTGATAACATATTTTTTATTTGTTTACTATGTATTTATTTATTTTTTTTTATTTACGTAGTTTCAGGTGAAAGATCATACATTTATCAAGATTTGAACAGCTGCTATCATAAAATATTAATAAAACATATCAAAAGCATTCTTCAACGAATATACAAATCTACTTTTTAGCGGGCCAATCTCTCTTTCTCTCTAAATGTATGTATATGAATATATATATATATATATATATATACTTACAAGTCTATATATATATATATATATATATATATATATATATATATATATATATATATATATATATATATATATATCTGTCTACATATATATATAGCTGTCTACAAATTACAACGCAAGTCATACGAAATTGAATTGAAAAATTTTGTCTACATTGGGACTTGAACCTAAGTATACGGTTTTCCGGACCGTCGCTTTAACGAACTAAGCCACGACAGACCCTGGTTCAAGCTAATTAGAAACGCATATAAGGTGAAAATGTTAATGATTCAGATGTCAGTTTTGAAAGCAGAAGTCAGTTTTGAAGGCAGATGTTAGTTTTGAAAGCAGATGTCAGTTATCGAAAGCAAATGTCAGTTACTGAAAACAGATGTTAGTTTTTATAGCAGAAAAACTCCAAGAATTTATCAATGGATATATTAAATGAACGGCTAAGAAATTATCTATATATATATATATATATATACAATGCATTCGTAAAGTCAATAAAAATTAAAAGGGAAGTTTTTCAAAAAAATCCTCGGAGCCATCGATTTTTATTTTTAGTTTAGAGTTTTCTTACGTCAAACTGAAATATACAGGGTATCTCCAAAAACCGTTATGACGTCATAATTTTTTTTTAAAAATATAAACACCCATTTTGTATAAAGAATTAGAAAGGGCAGATTTTTTTACATACGACAAGGTAATTTTGGATGTTGACATAAGGAAATTTTGAAGTAATATTATCGTAAACATGAAGGTGTTAAGGTCGACAAAGGTTTCAAAAGAAGAACAAATTATACAAGAATGAAGGGTTAAGATGGGTTGTTCTACAGTAGAGCTGTATACGAGCACCGTTCTAGCGATGTTAAAGCAAAGATTCACATTGTTTGGCGGTATCGCCAGGATATCTAACGAGATTTGGGTTAAGAGAGCTTGAATGAGAGAGAAAAGAAAAATATGGATGTACAGAAAGAGATGTTGGAGGAAATCAAGAAATATCTGAGCGAGATAGGAACACATATACACATCTTAGATCATCTAAGTTTGTTTGTAGTGTTTTTTTAATATTTTTACGTAGTTTAAGCAAAATGTAACCAAAATGTCTATTGGAGTACCTATTATAGTACTGCACGAAGCTGAAGGAGATATCGTTACTTGGGAAACTATAACCGGCGAAATTCATAGGTGTAAATTAATAGAGACAAAATTGCCAAATGTCTCAGATATAACATATAACTCAAGAAGAATAGCTCAACCAGAAACACACAGGCTGTTAGGGGAAGAGGTAGAGCTACAGCACCAACTATCAGAGGTAGTAGAGATGGGATATGGTAGCCAGGAGTTCAACAAGGGTATGGACAAGTTGGTAGAGGTCGATAAATTATTTATTTAAGTTATTTAAAGATACAATTTGTATTTATTTATTTTGTTAAGAATAACAAATCTTAATAGAAATATATGTTCTTTTTCTAAGAAACTTTTATAATTATAATTTTTAAATTGTATTTGCAATGTGCAACAAACAATATAAATTAAGAACTATAAAAAAGAAATAATAGATGGAAGAAAATGGCAAAGGATTTATCAATTTCGCGATGATGCGATTGCCAAAATTAATTGAAATGTATGTATCTGTTCATGGTACTTTCAAGATCTGTTGTTGATATTTTTATCAATAATTATTGGTAGAATGTATAAAAGATTAATTTCACATAGACTAGAGTTTAAATTATTTTAGTATACAATAAGCCCTTGCATATACTTTTATTACAATATAAACATTTTATATAACCTTTGGCGAATAATTTTCATTTTATGGCGAATATTTCGGGAATATTCGTTCCAAAAGTCAGATATCTGCATTTGCACTTTCCACTACGACCAACGTTTTCTCCTTTAAAGAAACAACAATGTAAAGATTTAATTAACTAATTAAATTAAATAAATTTAAAAGAAAAAATACATATTTTAAATAATATTTAATAGTCAATTGAAAAGAAAGGAATTAATGAATAATGCAATTTCTATTAATGATAAAAATTATATATATATTTCTTCTTATATTTATATTTATTCATCTTTTATTAAATTTATAAATTCAACATTCTTTACTAATAAAACAATATCTATCTTCATGATAATCAACTATTATAGTTTCATAATCTTTTGTTATTTCCAGTTTTTTGTTTCGAGTTCAATACATTTAAATTCGCAACATATTTCATTACGTTATTTTTGTTGGAAACGTTTTGCAGAACTTTACAATTGAAAAATAACATTGGTAACGGGAACGTGCTCTCGACAAGCAACATTTTTTTTTAAATATAAGTCTTATCAAGTTTCTTATAAAAAGAACTTATAACATGCATTTTATTATATTAATTTTATTTTTTTTTTGAAATTACGAGGTACTCGCAGTATCTACACAAAAAGTTATTAATTATTACATCAAGAATCGAAAACAATAACAAGATACAGTGACTGATATATTTAGGGGACGTTGAATTGATTGCGTGAGTTATGTCGTAGTACATACAGGACAGTATACATATATATATACGCTATACGGTAACCGTGAGAAATGCAACCTTAGCGTCTTTTCTTGGCGTAAATTAGTTACAGAATTTTCCGATTTATTTCATGATAATAGTAAAAAATTATCATTTTCTAACCAAGTGAAACATCAAATAAAAACTACCGATGAAATCCCCGTACATACCAAATCGTACCGATACCCTTATATCCATAAACAAGAAATTAATAAACAAATTTCAAAATTACTAGAAGACGAAATTATAAGACCATCTTATTCACCTTGGTCCAGCCCCGTTTGGATAGTCCCAAAAAAAACTTGACGCAAGTGGAGTAAAGAAATGGCGCATGGTAGTCGACTATAGAAAAATAATCGAAAAAACCGTAGATGATCGTTATACCCTGTACCTGTTCGAAATGAAATTATAATTCCCGAACATCCTTACCTAATGTTCAACACGAAAACATATTGGACGTCAAACGAAGAGTGTCCAGAAATCGAAGATTTCTACTACTGTAAGCAGCAGTTTATCCATCAGCAACAACAGTGCCTAATGGACATAATCAAAAATGGAACAAATACGTGTAACACAATGCATGTTATGTTAAATACGACAAGCATTCAACAAATAAACGGTTATCAAATTTTAATAGTCCCCGTTGATCCTGTAACAGTTAGATCATATAGAGAAGACAACGGATTATACACAGTCAATCACTCAGCTGTCATATCAATGGAACAGCAGCCGATCAAGATTAACGACCAATACTTCAAAAGAGAAGAAAGTATTCATGAAAAAATAGTGTTCGAACTCCCACGGTTAGTGCAAATCAACACGGCAGAAATAGTGCGAGCAGAACCAGTGAAATTAAAAACATTAGAATTCGATCAACTCAATCATATAAAGACAATTGCCGAATCAATAAATAATGTCGAACTTAATGATGTATCTTATAGTATTACATGGACTAATGTATTAGATATTATAATCGTATGTGTGTTAATAATAATATGTATATGTATTGTTTTAAAATTTATTTGTAAGAAAAAGATATGTCAAAATATTATGTTAAAAAGAAAGTTAATAAATAACGAAATAAACGAAGAGATAATTGTTCCTTTTCAAGTCAATAACACTCAAAATAAAATGCCCAATGAACCTTTATTTTTTGAGCTTAATGAGGGAGGAGTTACGTCGTAGTACATACAGTACAGTATACCTATATATACGCTATACGGTAACCGTGAGAAATGCAACCTTAGCGTCTTTTCTTGGCGTTACTAAGAAATGCTCTCGAATCGTACAGATAAGAGAAAGTATAAATATATGTAACAGAGCTTTTAATTATTATTATATACTCTGTATTCCTTATAGTTAGGTAGCAATAGTATTATAATCACATTTTGTAAATTTTGTAATTGCTTAATTAAAATAAAAACATTTTTGTTGCAAATATAAAGTTATTCAAACAAAATTCCGTGTCTAAAATTGGCTTAAAATGTAAAGAGATTAACATATATACATACTTTTATTGCAAAAGCATTTAACTAAACATTGTAAATCATAACACGAGGTATTAATTTGTAGTCAGAGACTAATCTTAGTGATGTATGTGTTATTATTCAATTGAACTGTAGATCTTTAAGACCTAAATTCTATTCCAATTTTTACACCCCAATTTACCTTCTCATTATCACATATTTAATTACCTTCGTTCCGTCTAATTCAGCGCTCTCGGTCTCCAATGATAGGTATATATACTCTCTAGATCTTCTTGTACACTTCCCGTGTTATGTTCCTGGTTTGACATCTTTTTTTGCCAATTGGCTTTTTATTTAAAATCATTTCGAGCGTCTTTGTACGTTAGCAATATTAATTTCGCGCTGTAATAAACGCTGTTATACTAGATTTCTTGTAAGTATTTACAATTCCTTATTTGTTTCCTTAATATATGTTCGTCTTTCGTTTTCCCCCCATAAATAAACTTTAGCATTTGTCTTTCTATTCATTTCAGTATCTCCTTTTACTATTTTCTAATTGTTAAGTTTTTCCAATCATAGGTAGTAAGTAAGTTTCATAATATTAATAGGTAATCGCTCTGTCTTCAATGAAGATAAGCTAGGTCATCCTATTGAAGTGACTGTGGTCAACAAAATTCATGAAATCGTATTAGCAGACGACCAGATAAAGATTTCAACGGCGTTTTGTGACCGTTGATGATGAAACTGAATCGCAAAGCGACTACAAAGCAATGTTTGGCCATCCTTAAGTGTAGTTCTACCTAGTATTTACAATACTGTGTCAGAGTTGATGAGTTGATAAGGTATGGATCCATTATTACATGCCAGAAACAAAAATTCAGTTAGAACGGTGGGTCTTTCTCGGCGAAAAAGTGAGATTAAAATTTATTCGAAAATGGACAGTTCCGAAAATTTCGTGTTAATATTCAGTTCTGCGTTAAACTAAGTGATAACCTAGTGGAAACGACACGCAAGCTGAATGCTGCATATGGCAGTGAATGCCCACATCACAATACTATCTCCAAATGGTATCATTATTTCAAACAAGGTGGTATAAAAACCACCACACAGACGAAAGAACGATAACCTACCAATCCGATTAATTCGAGATTGTTAAAAGCCATCACCGACTGCCTGGTGAACAATCCCAAAACATCACTGGCCCTACTTTCTGTTGAACTCGGCGAGTCAAAAGGATGCCTACAACATATCATCAGAAATATCTCTTCAGTTCAGAAAGGTCGTGGCAAAGTGGGTGCCCAAGTTGCTGTCTAATGAGCGAAAGAAGAAAAGAGTTGATGATGGACAATCGATTTTAGACGAGTATGGTACCGAATGGGATGATTTATTGGATAATCTGTTAACTGGCAATCAGTCTTGGGTGTACCACGAACCACCGCAGACCCGAAATTCAATGTCAGCTTCCTGGTCAGCCACCGCCAGTATTCGACCGCATCGAAATGACATTCAAAAAGTGTGGTTTGGAATAAAGATGGGATCGTTCATATTGACTATCTCAAATCGGGTAAATCCATCAACAAAACATACTAGATGAACCTTCTCGATATATCGATCTCGATATCTCGATCAATGCCAAGATTCCGGCTAGGAAGCGTTGTAAAGTTAAATTTCTACAAGACAATTGTCCAGACCATAAGGAAAATTTTACACTCGAAAAGATCACTCAGTTGGGTTGAACGCTACTGAAACACCCACCCTATTCGCCCGACTTGGCACCCTCTGATTGTTATTTGTTTCGAAATTTGAAGAATGATATGTTAAAACGCAAATTTATAAACGCTGACGACTTAGAAACGTAAATTAGTGCCTATTTTTCCTCAAAAAATTCAGCCTGTTTTTTTAGGAGCTTTGACATGTTCAAGTCATAATTGTCCAATGTAATTTTAACTAAGGGAAACTATTAATATTTAAAATTTAAAAAAATTCGAGAAAATAAAACTGTTGATCCTTTGTCAACGGAGTTGTCATTCAATTTGTATACCTACAACAATTCTTGAAAACCAAAAATGCAAACTCTATTGGGATATCTTAATACATACAGACAAACAAATATCAACAAATAGACCAGATAGCGTATTTCAAGATAAAGTGGAACACATTGCATATTTAATAGACATAACTGTACGAGTTGACAATTACATTAACAGCAAACATTCAAACAAAATTGAAAAATGCACACCACTAAAGATAGAACTTTAGCGTATCTGGAAACAGAAAAAGCCTTTGTTATATCAGTTAGCGAAATTACACTCAATTACTTCTCTAAGAGTCTTAAATCATTAAGGTTACTTTCCAAAGTCTACGAATTAATGTAAAGATCAATAATATTCAATTTCATTAATTGAGGTAGCAGACACTTCTTGGTGAAACATTTTGTAATTAACAAATTTAGTATAAAAAACACACTTGGCTATTTAACAATTTTTTATTAGATATATTTCTAACATAATAGACACGATTGTAAATATGTCTTAACCATCACTCCAGCACTAAAAAATAGGTATAAAAGTTACAAGGGCACGTATTGTAAGTTAAGTTTTAAGATCCTCTTTGACAATGGCATAACAGCCGAAACATATTGCAATGGATTTTTAGTCTTCAGAAGAAAGAAAAAATAGAAGAATTATATTGAACTTTATTTGTATGTAATTGATATAAAAAAATTGTGATTATATGTTATGTAGATATATTTAAATTGTGGTATGTTTGAATTTGAACCACGGCTGTAGGTTGTCCAGGTCGAAATTGATGTTTGAACGTGGCGCCTATATGGAAATAAAAAATGTTTAGAGATATTTTATATTTGTGTTATCTTGAGATTATATTAGGTAGGAATTGCCCTGGCGTTTCCGGGATCCATGATAGCTTAGAGATTCTCGGGTGGTCGTGAAGATAGGTGTTGGTAAATTTGAAATTAAATAAAACTTAATTTTGTTTAATTAAAATCTTGGATAATTCATAGTGTTAGTTTTGTGCTTCGATTGTTTTGTTAAATTTCATAGTACACGGTTTTACAAGTGTTGTATACTTGTATTTTCATTTTGTTAAAAAACACCTATCTGTTGAAGGGATCTCTCGTTGTTATGTTCTATTACATTAATTAATGTAAGTAGTATTTCATTATTAATTAAGAATTGAAAGAGCTCTATAAATTAATAATATAATTTGTAATGTTGTAAAATATTTTTTTCATAATCGAAAAATAGCTAGAAAATATTATCAGATCGTTGTTTTTCTGAGTTGGGTTTTTATTAAATTGAATATATTAATACGTAGAATGGTGGGGATATTTTTGTGCTTTGTCATGTTTATTTCACGCATGATCTTAAGATTTTGATTTCGCGCGCAAGATAGACAAATTTTTATCTTGACGTTTGGAGTTTTGGGATTAAGGTTAGTTTGTTGACATCTGATAAAATTTTATTGTTATATTTATTTATGTTTGTTCGAGAGTCAAAAGGGGGTTTTTCTCCTTGCGCGTGTCATTTATCGTAAGGACTCTTTCCTCCTAGCTACTGTTAATTTGCTTTAGCTCCCTATACACTCAGTAAAGGGATTTTTTTCTTTCTATTATTTTTTTTATTAAATTTATAAACAAACTAAATGTGACTTTTCTATTAATGCTTATGGTTTTACTTTAAATTTAAACTCGGCCCGTATCCGTGAGGATAACCACTGAAGTAGAAGCTCAAGGAAGGCAACACGACTGAAGTCAGCTGGGAGAATAAGTTGCGGTGTATAGATTGCAGTGCGAACTTAATTAAAAATCATAATTAAAAGCACATTCCACTGCAATATGTTAGAAATATATCTAATAAAAAATTGTGAAATAGCCAAGTTTGTTTTTTATACTAAATTTGTTAATAATATTCAACACACGTACTATAGTTTGTAAATTTTTACAAACAGAATAAATTCGAATCGCTGATTAAATATTCCGATTATAATCTCAAGAATCATAGAAATGACAAAAAGAATAATAACAGCAAATTACATCATATAACTTGTAGTAAATATCGTTCTATAATGTATACCAATACTAAAACATCAGGCGCGTACCATCGAGCTCATACCTCTCAGATATGTGGGTAGAGTAAAATGTTTCCCGGCTACAAAGTGAGGAAATGCGAGATAAGTCGACGTCATAATAACAATAATAATGATAATGGTCGTCTGAAAAGTGCTCAGGCTCATTTATGGATGTGGTCATTTAAAAATAAGACTGTATTTGGATTATATATTATATTAATAAAACCGTGAATACGCTTTATAGTTGACGAGTTCTAACAGAAACTTGTTTAGCGTTGATACAAGATGGTAGAGGACAACGTGAAACCGGCAGAATTGTTGGTAGGAGCCTATGTGCTGTACAAAATGTGTACCAGCGCTCTCAGGAGAATGGTCTTGCAACCAGACGACCTGGATCTGGGCGAAGAAGAGTCACGAGTCAAAGAGATGAGTTTTTTGTGATGTCGAGCTTGCGGAATAGAAGATCTTCGGTGACTTTGTTGCAAAATCAGCTTCAAAAGGTTAGAGGTGTTAATGTTAGTGAATGGACAGTTAGAAGAAGGCATCGTGCTAATGGATTGTCTTGCAGAAAGATGGCTACAGGGCCAAAATTGAACCGCCAGCTTCGAATAGCAAGATTGGATTTTGCTCGAAATCATTTGGCATGGAACGATGATCACTGGAGCAAGGTACTTTTTACAGATGAGTCGCGTTTTTGCCTCAATAGACTAGACGGACGTCGACGAGTATGGAAAAGACCCAGAGAAAGATACGCCTCCGTTTGTATTGAAGAGAGACATAAATTTGGTGGTGGGTCTGTTATGGTTTGGGCAGGTGTCACTTTAGAAGCACGTACAGAGTTTATTTTCATAGAGAATCGCTCACTAACAGCTCACAGATACATAGCGTAAGTCCTGGGAGATCATGTTATGCCTTTCATGGTCACTATGGGCGAGCAAAGCATTTTCATGCATGATAATGCAAGACCACACGCCGTCAGGATTGTCAGTGAATATCTAGATATAAGTAGGAATTACGCGGTTTGATTGGCCAGCATGCAGTTCAGATATGAATCCCATCGAGCATGTCTGGGATGAGTTAGGGCGACGTATCCGAAGGCATACACCAGCCCCAAGAACTGCCCAGGAGATGAGAGAGTTTCTATTGCACGAGTGGAATAACATGGATCAGAATGTAATCCTTAATTTAATTCAGAGTATGCCTTGTCGAATGCAATCAGTCGTTAATGCAAGAGGGGGTAATACACGTTATTAATTATCATCAATTTTTCAATAATGTCATGTTTTATTAATTCATTTTCTTTAATCTGCAAATATTGTTAACAATAGTCGAACTTCTTTTAAAATGTACTGTTACTGTTTTTCTAGAATAAATCATAATTGAAATAAATAGTGTTGTCCGATTCGATATTTAAAAACTTCGAAAATGCAGTAGGTAAATTTACAATATGCAGGCACAAGCTGATGCATTTTATTTTTAAAATTATATGCAATTTCTTAAGTTATTTAAAGTGACCTAAATTTTTTGCTCGGCGGTTTTGGGTGATCTGTTGGACAATTTAATAAATATTATTATTATTTAGCTGTCCTGTAATGTCTAAATAAATAAATATATCAGTCACTGTACTATAAAAAACGAAGATGACTTTTTGGTTAGGGTATTATATTTAAATACATCAAGTTTTCCACTAGGTACATAAATTGGATGACATACAAAGTTTCATTACGTAAATGACGCTCAACACAACGCGGTTTTATTTAAAGAAACTTCGTGTCTAAAAATATATTTCGTATTTATTTTATTTTTAATATTTTAATAGTACTAATAATATGTATATATTGCATATTAAGGCTTGGCTTAGCAGCCCACATAAGTTTTATTATGTTACGATAATAATTATCGTTACTTTGTTTTTATTTAATTATTCTCGCTTAATCACTTATTATTTACTTATACAAGGTGAACGAATTTGGAAAGACGCGTTGGCAAGTTGGGGGCGAGGATAATAGATCCTTGTCGAGAGCATGTGACTCCGTGACATCATAGCATTTTGCAGAGACCTCTAACGAACACAGCTAGTAACACTTGACCACTAGCGACACTTGCGCTTGGCGGACGAATCTAGAACTTATCTACTTGAATCGTTCCCAAATTTATGTTCCACAGTTTTATAATATATTTTTATTTTTTTCATATTTTTTTGATTCTGTATTAAACATATGCACACAAATATTTTCGTCACATCTTTTTTTTTTTGTAATTAATAAGAATGTATTGTGGACCTGCCATATTCATGGTGTATTCATCTTTTTTCTTATTTGTTTTGTAAATATATATTTATATAATATATTTATATAAAAAAACAAACTAATATATAATACAAACATATCAATATTCAGAACACTGTTCGTGCGTGTTTTTTTTTTGTTCTCTTTGTTCATATAAAATTTGATGTAGTAAGTACATAGTTTTAAACATTTGGGTAAATTTACACCTGCATTTTGTATAAAAAGTATAAATATCTATGAAATAAAGTCAAACAACAACATTTCACAATCAAATATGGAATAAACGATTTTTGTTTTTTAAAATATTATATAAATAAAAGATGCACAGCACTATGTATATTAATGGAGTATATATGGATGTATCGTATATAAGAAGATTTATGATATCCAATATTAATTTTAATGGGTACAAATTGTAAATTTAGACTGAAAATCTACGCAAGCCTTTTACATTTTTTAGATTATCTCTTTATTTTTTTATTTAATTTTTAATTAATACATCTGTATACAGGGCTGTTCAAAATTATCTACGTGCTATTATTAGCAAACTTGTTATTACTGGAGCAACGTTGCTTAACTTTCTGACAGCTAGCAATATCGTAATTTAATAGCATAAATACTAATCAAATTATTGAAAACTTTCTTAAATTTTTGTATCAATTAATAAAACTCAATAACAAATAAAACTTTCTGTAAAATTTTTTTTTTTATAATTAGCGAACCTATTATTATCGGAGCAACGTTGGTCAACTTTCTTACTGATAGAAATATTGTAATTTAATAGCATAAATACAAATCAAATTATTAAAAAACTTTCTTAAATTTTTGTATCGATTAATAACTCAATAACAAATAAAACTTCCTGTAAAATGTGTTTTATACAGAGTTCTCCATATTATACTACGGATTTTGATATGTGATTTAAATCTAAATGAAGTATGTGATTATTTTTTCTTTAATAAGTCAAGTTCACTAGGCTTCGGGATGACATTTTATCGAGTAGACGCCTGTCTCGAACCAATCGAATAATTACTAGACATTCGCGTCAATGTTACAAACAGAGTGTTACAATTTGTATCAAATTTTATAAAATTTTTCGGTTTCTTCCGTGAAAATGTACTCTTGTATTCAAAAAAAATCGTGTACACCATTTAAATTAAGTAAACATTTTTTATTCGTTTTTTTATCGTTTATAAATGGACTTTCTGTCATTTAGACAAAAATTATTATAAAGCTGATGTGTTTTTAGAATGTTCTTGTTCCCATCTTCTTTTAATTCTTAGAATTCTGCTCTTGTTATAATGGAAATGAATTACAATATCTTTAATTGACCAACCTTCCTGAGTATATGCTATACTTTTTATACTTTTGGTATTTGCATTTTTGATTAACTTAATTGTCACGGTATGACGTTAACAAATGTCAAAAATACAAAATTAAACGGAAAAAAAGATGAACGCGGGTTTTTTTTGAATACAAGAGTACATTAGAACTGGTTTAGTAGAAGAAGTTCAGCGTGCATTTCGACGGTAATTTGGTGATAATAATAGGGGTAGTGCACCAACGTGCAAAACAGTTATGTCATGGGTTCGTCAATGACGTGAAAATGGTTCTGTGCAGAACATTAAAAAACCTGGACGTCCAAGAACGGTTCGTACACTTCCAAATATTGAACGAGTGAGAGCTGCTTTCTCGAGAAGTCCTACCAGATCTGCTAATCGGCAATCACTTGCTCTACGAATATCCAAGGGACGTCTTTACAGAATCCTTCACAACGATTTAAAATTTCATCTGCACAAATACCAAATGGTACAGCATCTTAGCCATCGAGATAAGGAAGCGGGGTTAATATTTTGTCAAGAATTTTTAAATCGGTATCGAGAATCAATACACAATTTGTTAATGACCGACGAAGCAAATTTTCATTTGTATGGCGTTGTTAACAAACAGAATTTTAGATATTGGGGAGCTGTAAATCCTCGCGAATTGTTTGCAACGAATCTCCATAGTCCAAAGGTCGTTGTTTGATGTGGTGTAGGATTCATTTGGTATCGGTGGTCCTTATTTTTCTGAGGATGAAAATAACCGTTCTGTAACGGTCAGTTCCGAGCGTTACATAAACATGGTACAAACGTTTCTCATCCCAGAACTGATTAGACGAAGATTTCTAAATTATGCTTTGTTATTCCAACAGGATGGAGCAACAGTTCATACAGCCAGAAACTCCAATAGGATTCTGCGAGAATTTTTTAACGATGATTTGGAATTTGTGTTGGGTCATCTAGATCTCTCAACTTAACGGCACCAGATTTTTTTCTATAGGGGTATTCCAAGACAAAAGTCTATGCAAGTCGTCCTGCAACAGTTGAGGAACTCAAATATTGCATTCGAGAAGAAATCATAGCAATTGATGGAGATTTGCTTCGCCGGGTGATGCACAATTTTGCATTCAGAATTGAAAATTGTATTCAAGTTGATGATCAAGTTACTTGTACATTAGTGTATTATTTTTTTAAAATTCTACTTAGAAGGATTTTATTCGAAATATAAAGTGGGCAGTCTAATATGGGGAATCCTGTGTAACATATGGAGTCTGAAAATTAACCCTTTTGCTCACTGCGTCTTGAATTAAGGACAAACATGTCTGAGACTTCTAATGCAAGAAATGTCTATATTATCCGATATTTCACAGTGTCCACGTATGTGAACATACATAACATACATTAGAGTATGGTAGCGTCCTCTATTGCTGAGCTTCACTAGCTGTGCCAACGCATTTGTAATTGTGTTTTTATGCCTATTCGTAATTTGTTGTACACGTAAGCCAAATACATAAGACCATTTTAGTTTATTATAGACATTTGATAAAGTTTGATCATTGTAAGCGACTTGTAATAGTTTATAGTTTTGATATATTGCTGTAGTAAAACGTAAATATTTCCAGGTCGAGAGTTTTTTCTTGCGAAAATTGTGTACACACTTGAGGACAGTGTGAGTTAGAGGTTTATAAGCACGAATGAGTGGCGATATATAAAATGAGTAAATATCCTAGTAGAAAACGGCCACTAACAAACGAAGAGTTGTTGCAAATAATCGAAAATGGATTGTCTGATATAGAATATCTTTATGATGATGATCAGAGCGACGATGGGTGGGAAAAACTGACAATGCTTCCGATGAGGTTTTATGATGTTTTTCGAGCATTTTTTCTCAACACAAAAATAACCTAAAATCAAAAAATAATATGAATATTTCTTTTTATTTGGTTTTGAAACAATAAAATAAGATTTTTCTTTTAGAAGACGATGATCAACTAAATCATATTGGTGAAGAACAGCAACTTATCGAAGATCAGCAAGCAGTTGATAGTTTATCTAGTGTAGAATTTTTACCTGAAACATACCATGTAACAGCTGAATCCAAACAACAGAATAGTGAAGAAATAATTGAAGTGTCTGAGTATTTGAAAAACAATGACTTTACCGCCAAGAAAAATATAAAGTGGCCCAAAGATATTACATATATAATTTCAAACATAAATTGGTATACTCCTGAAAATTCTTCAAATCCTGTAGAATTGCAAAGTTTTGTAAATTTTTTTTCGAAATACTTTACTGACGATCTATTTGAAAAATGGTATACTGCACAAATGTTTTCACTGTTCAAGAAAACCTAAAATTTCAACCCACAAGTGCTGATGAGTTACGTACATTTGTTGGTATCTATCTAGTAATGGGTAACTTGCATTACCCCAGAGTAAAGTTCTATTGGGAACCAAAACTACGTGTCTCACAAATAAAAGATAATATGCCAATTAATCGCTTTTACAAGCTTCGATAAAATTTACATTTTGTAAATGTACAAGAAGATCAGAATGAGAAAGACCGTTTTTGGAAAGTTCGGCCTTTATATGACACAATTCATGCTCCAATGTTATCTTTGAAGCTGGAGACACATTTATCTCTAGATGAGCAAATTGTTCCTTTTAAGGGCTCACTTAATATCAAGCAATACGTAAAGAACAAGCCGAAGCCTTGGGGAATAAAAATATTTGCGCTGTGTGGCTCCATTAGTCAAAAGTTTGACTTTGTTATTTACCAAGGTTCTAAAACCGAACTAAATGAAGAACATTTAGCTGTTTTTGGCCAGGGAGCTGCAGTAGTCCTAAAATTACGGAAAGAATTTCGGAATCAAATGTAAATCTCTTCTTTGATAATTACTTTTCAAATTACAACTTACTATAGTTTTTGCGTCGGAAACAGATATACGCAACTTGTACTGTACTTGTATTTTGACCAAATGGTTCGACAATAAGGCGGTTATTATGGCTTTTAATTATATAGGTGTTGGAAACCAAGACTTCTGCAAAAGATGGGATAAGAAAGAGAAAATATATTTAGAAGTTCAACGGCCCGAAGTTATTAGATCCTACAATCAGCCATATGGGTGGAGTAGATAAAATAGATTTTTTGATTACGGCATATCGTACGTTTATACGAACTCGAAAATGGACACTACATATGTTCACACATGCCATTGATATTTCGTGTGTAAATTCGTGGACTGAATATACACAGCAAGCAAGGCATTTGGGGATACCAAAAAAGAAAGTATTAGATTTAGTACACATTCCAGCATTAATCGCCGGTTCACTCATAAACGCTAATAAGACAATATGTAAAAAGAGTGATAGACCATCTTCGTCAACCCAAGAGGATGATAAAGAAGTCGTAGTGAGACGAACAAAAGTAAGCACTGAAATCAGACCACAAAAAGTTTCTTGACTTGACAATATTGGTCACTTACCATAATGTACAGAAATGCAATTTGCCATGCGTTGTAAATACCATAATTGCAAGGGAAAGTCTCGAATTTTGTGTTGTAATTGTAAGGTACATTTGTGTTTAACCAAAGACAATAACTGTTTTTATAACTACCATATTTAATCTTTAAAATTAAAAAAAAACAAAGATTTTATAGGTATCTATTGTAATTGTATTGTAATTATTTACCGTTTTCTCACGATGTCCGCACATGAGGGCACCTTTTTTCTTCAATATGGCTGAACTAATAACTTCCAAATAGGCATGAAAAATATTTAAAAAAAATATACCTCCTCATGCTCAAGTTTAAAATTTTTAGAACAATAGAAAAAAATTCGTGACCGAAAGGGTTAAATAACGGAACTGTGTAAATGAATCGTTTTATATGGATGGGATTATAAAACAGCATGCTTTGGCAAATTGTATAGATTTGAGAGATTATGCAGAGAATTTTCTTAATATTTAAAGGGGTTTATCGAACCCATTTTCGTATATATATACTTATATTATATGTATATACTATATATATATATATATATATATATATATATATATATATATATATACTACATGCGTTCAATTAATCTTTACGTCCTGGGCAGTCATGGATTTGTAAACGCATGTCTGTGCTTAAATTATTAATGTAACCTATTAAGTGACATACAGATAATAGGTAATGTATGTTTTGACTTAAGTCAAACTTCTGTCAAGTAAGTAGTAATTCATGACGTTTATAAATTAGTAACGACATGCGTTTTCCAATACATAGCTAGCCCTGACGTAAAGACTAATTGAACCCTTGTTATATATATATATATATATATATATATATATATATATATACTTCAGATGTGCAGTAACAATAGTGATGACTAGAGCTGAGGATGTTTGCGGTACGGCAGGACCGTATGTAGTGCATCCCACCAGCGTATAAACACGATGCAGCGAAACACTTTAGTTAGTCGTGAACTGGCAACGTGATCGTGTGTTGTCTTGAGCTCTATTTAATAAGTATGACGGACGTGCCCAAGCCAAGAAAGCGCCCATTGTATAACGACGTGAAGAAATTTATCCGAGACTTTCCCGATTTGTATTATAATGGAGCAAAAGTGGTTTGTAAATTATGCGATAAACAGTTACTTTGCTGGGACAAATACGACTGTAAAGACATGTTGAAAGTGTACACCACAAAGACAAACAAAATAATGTGCTGTCTAAAACGCAATTCATTTTCGATTTATTGACAATGCTACTCGTCTGCGATGTGCCAGTTCACCTGCTAGATAAAAAAGCCTTTCACGACTTTTGGAATAAATACAATTCCAACATAAAGCTACCGTCACGGAGAACGCTACTCACCTATTTACCAATTGTGCGTGAGGACATTAAAAACAGAATAAAAGCAGTAGTAAATGATAAACAGTTATGGGTATGTGTCGACGAAACGACAGATCGAAAAAAACATTCTATTGTGAATATTATAGTGCGTGTACTAGATCCTGTCAAATCAACATTTCCCATTTTATTAGCCAGCAAAAGATTGGAAAAGTGCACTCGCGAAGTAATTACGAAGGTAGTGCTCGATACGCTACAAAAATTTCAAGTTTCAACTAATCAACTACTGATGTTTATGAGCGATGGTGCTGCGACAATGCGTTCTGTAGGCCGTTCTCTTAAAGCAGATTATGAGAGACTTTTGCATGTGACATGTAAAGTTCATGCTTTACACCTTGTGGCACAAACTATTCGGCAATGTTATCCAGAGGTGGATGCATTAATAGCAACCACAAAAAAGTGTTTCTAAAATCTCCCAAACGAATTCGAGAGTTTCACAGTCGGTGCCCTGGTATTCCCGAACCACCATAGCCAATCCTTACACGTTGGGGAAGTTGGTTAAAGGCGGCATTTTATTATGCCAAGTATTTCCAACAAATAAAATCTGTGGTTCTACAATTCAATCCTGCCGAAGCTGTAGCCATTAAGGAAAGCCAGAGACTCTTTCAAAACCCTTCCCTTGATGCAGATTTACAAACTATTTATAACAATCATATAGGATTGTTTAACGCAATCGAGAAATTTCAAAATACTGCATTATCGTTAGCGGAGTCACTGCAAATACTGGACGATGTACACGCCCAGCTATGCGCAGTAAATGACAACAAAAATGTTAATGTAATAGAAAAGTTCGAGAGTGTGATAAACAATGATTTTGATTTTACCAGATTAAAACAAATTAGTAATGGTGCAAGTGTAGATTCGGTTTCTATCTATAAAGATTATTTTAATTGTGCGTGTGTTACATCCGTAGATGTCGAGCGGTTTTTCTCAAAATATAAAAAAAATTATTCATCACGGCGTACATCGCTCACCGCTACAAATATGGAAACGTATCTAATGCTACAAACTTACTGCAAGTCTTATCCACTTGGCGCTATGCTATAATAATCGTAAATAAGGTAAGTGTGTTATTTATATACAGTACACATAACTGACATACCTAAGTGATATAAATAGCGAATGCATGTAAAGCAATAAAATCACGCATGCATCATCGATCGACACAAGGTCATTATATTCGTGCGTTTAACTGAATACTATCCTGGCACACCGCAAACATCCCCAGCTCTAGTGATGACTGTAAAGACGGCAGACTATGTGCCAGACAGACAAGAATCATTTCACCATGTGTACTAAATATTGTTTTGGATACTATAATATAAATATGTTTTGAAGGTGCATCTGTTATTGCCAATAATACCACTTTTTCTTTAGAATAAATATTTCGTTCATTGTTAGAAATACAAAGTAATGTTTTTTTTTAATTTTGATTTAGAACTGTAAAATATATGTTCAAATTCTGTTATCTCTTTGATAAATGCATGTATGGAAATACTTAGGAAACTAAATATAAACTATAACTATATAACTACTAAATATATGTTTTTCTGCTCCGATATGTAAACAAAGCGAGAGGAATGAAAAATAATATTTAGTACAGATGGTGAAATGATTCTTTTCACCATGCACCGGGCACATAGTCTACCGTCTTTAGTGATGAGTATGTATTCGCGTTAGTTAGAGAAGCATTTAAAAATTTGCATATATGTCATTTGTCATTTCAATTTTGGATTGTATTAAGATCATTTTATCTAAAATTTTATTTGCTATAGATCGATATATCGATACAGCGTGTTTTATATATAAAAGAATAAATGTAACATATCTCATAGATCCTTTTTTTCATTACACATTCGTAATTTACATATTTTTAGAAATTTAACCAGCATTATAACTCCAGTAACGAGAAAATTAAACGTGTATATATTTTGAACCAGTATGTATATAGTTAGAGATGGCACACATCCTTTTTTAAATACCCTTAGTGAAATTATTATATGAAATAATTACGTTTAATACTCAACAACCCCCTAAAATGAATTATGACCATAATTCTTCGGCTTTCGTAGAAATTCTTCTAAATTTAAGCTATTCGGTATTAAGCAATGTATGAATTTTGATCATTATAAATTATGAACACTTTCAGTTTATTTATGTCATAGACTTCTATTTACTTAGCTATAAAGAGTAATTCAAGGGTACAGAGTAAAATTAAAATAATTTTTATTTAAACAAAATACATTGCTAAACCCCGAATTTTTACAGGTTATTAAAAATTTTATTAATTTAAAATTAAAATGGCGACACAAGTTGTTTTATTTTTCTGTTGATATGAAGAAATTGTGCCGTATTTTTTCTCGTTTTTTTTTTTTATAATTTGTTTTAATTTTATGTCGTTGACGATTCAGTTTCTCGTGTATAATTTCATTTATTCATTATTTATTTATTATTTTTTAAATATATCCTCTTGTTTTAAAATAACACTATTGGTATTTCAATCACTACTCACTGGAAAAATTTTTAATTTGTGGCAGTTGGGAAATATTTTTGCACAAAACTAAAAGTATGTGGTGTTCTATTAAAGATTTTTTAGTTATGTAGTAATAAACTGCTACGATATATTCAGTTCTGGCCTACATTCCTTTTATTACAATGTTTCTCACATTCAACAAATTTATTATAATCCTTCCGTTCTTCTTATACGCTTAAAAAATTTTGCCATAATTCGTGGTATATTTGTGTTTAATGTTAATTAAATTAATTGCATGATTTATACATTTTTAACCGCTTCTTTTAAATTTTCGTAAAATGAAGAGGAATGGTAAAATTACAATTTGTTTCTTCGACTGCTTACTGACTGGGAAGTATATTCCATTTCTAGTAAATGTAAGATCATATTATTTATTAGACTAATAAAAATATTGCCGTTAATATAAATTCAGTTTTAATTAAATAAAAAAAAAATTCTTTGGTGTTTTTTTTAGTAATCTAGTTAGTCATGAAAATGTAAATTTAATGCTTAATACTTTAATAAAATAAAAATATTTTTTTTTGAAAATGCCCCATGTTGGGCGCCAACATTTTGATGATTTAAAATTTCTCCAATGGATAAAATTAGATGAAATTTTAAAGTTAAAGTAAATGTATTTGTTTATAAACATCTGTAAACATATCAACAAACAAGGAAATTATTAAAAAGATTTATTACCTAAAAACTAATAAATTCGATTTAATCACGTTGGAACATCGTTTAGATGCATTAATACATTTCCATTGGTAACATCTGAACAAAATTTATTTTAGTGTATATCGATGTTTCACCCATTATGCCTTCAATTTTTCCAGTCGGATTACACTAAGTGAAGATAGAACTAGAAATGTTAAAACATCAAACGATAATTATTAATAATATAGGTGATTTAAATATTCAAACTTTTCAAGCATAAAATAGTTCAACTTTGACATCGGATTTAATCAGATGTTAAATATTACCTCAATACGTTTAACAAAATTAGCAAATATATCTTTAAATATTATTATAACACCTGTTAATCAAAGAGTTGTACATTAAACTCTGTTAGCATTCGTTTTAAATATTTTAATAAAAATAAATTAATAATAAAACAAGCTATCAACAATGAATATAGTAATAGCAGCATAATATACATACAAAATCTAGGTCTGCGTGATATATACTTCCCAACAGCTATTAACGGGAAATGCGAGTCAGTAAATACCAAATCTCTGATATTATCCATTTTATTATCATCACATTTCTCGTAAAATATCGTTATATACCCTCTATATCTGTGCCTTTCTATACAGATATATGTTTACTTACATCATTAAATTATCTATATTATTGTGTGGGCAACCTCTATTTCGCGAAAAGATTAAAATTCTTAGAATGCCGAAATTATAATTGACTAGGGTTATCGGTATTTATCTGACTTCGCATTCGCGTTTTGCAGTCTTGGCATGTTCCTTATACGTTATGCGTGTGTATGTGATATTTTATTTCAAGAATGTCGACTTGTCATTTTGATCAATCGAAACTGTCAACTGTTGAGGGTTTTCTACGGTTTTCTAGATTGAGTTAGTGATTTTTCGACACAACTTATATTTAAATTTATAAATTACGCGTCAATGTTTTTATTTATAAAGGTAGCTCTGGTAATTATTCTAAAGTGAGTTTACTTTTAGACAGAACTGGAAGAGTAGATAATCTTTCTTCTTTTAAATATAATATGTATCGTTTATATTACTTTGAACACATTTTATTTATTAAATTTAATCGGGAAATTGTCACCTCATCATTTTCATACTTTCTATGTACATGGTTATCTAAAAAATCACCACTAAAATTTTGCAGAACTTGTCGGCTTATATATAGCATAAAATTAAATTTGTTTTATAATCAAAAAGTAAAATATGGAAATGTATTAAATTAAATAATGACCTACGCTGGGCGCCAAAATTTTAATAATGAATTATTGCACAATTGATTGGATGAACTAAAACTCGTCTTGGATAGATATATTTTGATTTTCGGCTTCATTTAATTCAAGATAAAGCTTGTTAAGGTCGTCTTTGATATGTAAAACATACAAATATACTAAATTAGATCATGACCCACGCTGGGCGCCAGAATCGTAGCGTATAAGGTTTGAATTGTGTTATAAATGTTTGAAATTAATTAATTATTAAATTAGATTGATTTACGATTTTCTATGTGATTTTAGGTTTTATTTAATTAAAAAGTAAACTTGACTCCCTCCGAATGCCAATTTACTTTCATGTTTTCCTTAAAATTGGTTTAAAAGCTGAAATAACGAAGTAACTTTTCATATGTAGAAATACGAAAATGAATTATAATTTTATTGTAACTTGGGTGCCAAAATCGCAATATAAATTGTTAGAATAAGAAATGGGTTTTATGAGCGTAAATAATTATAGAAGATTTGAGAAATTTTACACGTTAACAAAGGAATATGTGTAATTTAATCTAGTTATACGTTAAGCGTCAAATTTACAGTAACATAAATTTAAACTTAATTCTTATTTTAATTTAACATCTCGAGCAACATTGGGCACCGACATCGTAATAAATTCTAAATTGTTGTGTGAACAAAAGTAGTATAAACTCGTCAGGATTAAAAATTGACATCAACGGACACATAAAAGAACATGACAACTTGATTACAAAAGCTTTTAAAATTTCGTAGGAAAACATGAAAATGTTAAGTTTGTCTTTTGTTAAGCGCTAAATGTTTGATAATTTAAATTTAAATATTTCTGATAATTGTAATTCGAAGGTTAATGAATGAAATATTACAATAATTTTGACATGTAAAACATAAAAGTGTTAATTTTTTATTCTGTCTCATTTTAAGCCTCAAAATAGTGCGAATAAATTTACGTAGACACTTACTTTAGTACTTATATTCAAAACTGGTATACATAAAATTTGAAAATACATCAACATTAAATTTGCCCCACGTTGGGCGCCAAATTTGTACTCGTATAAATGTTCTTATTTAATATATTTTAACATTTAAATGTAAAATAAAAGTGTAGTGTATAGTGAATATATATTTCGATGGTTACTTTTGAAAAAGAGCAATAAATATGTAAGAAAATAAAAGAAAAGCAATTAAATTAACTTTACTTTTTGCTTTGATAACGCTACCTTTTGTTAAAGGAATACACGTGGGTATTTGTATACATAAGCCAAACGATCTTTGCAAATAATAAAATTCGTTTAATTATAACTCTAAGAGTAGTACCTAAACTTTAAGTTAAACTTAAAGTTTTTAAAATAGTGTTTTAAGTGACAAAAAATTACTTTCCGACTAATAATTTGGGAAATGTAAAACAAAATATAAGCTATGTTTTGTCAATTGTTATTAAAAATTTATTTCGATTTTTTAAAACATCGTTGACTATCTCGATTGACCAACATTATAATAACTAAGGGGTGAAGTACACGAATGAATAAAAAAATAATATGGCATATTAACAACGATCTGATCGACTTTTGTATTTCCGTTGGTACAGCGAAAGTCGTTTACAGAACATGTACGTAACGTTATATTTCGCCTAAATAACTTCCTTAAATTCTATGAGCACGGTCTTCGACGTCTCCAGCACTTGGTCTTTAGCCACGTCAATAATGATAATAATAGTAATAATAATAATAACGGTGTCCGCACACTGCAAGTCGCGCACATAGCCATTAACAACAAACATTTCAACATGTTACTAATCGTCTGGTGTCGCGTGATCATCAAATGAATCCCTGCGGTCCACAATGGATACTGCACTTTATAATGAGTCCTCGAAGCGCTTGAGGGTGCGCCGACCCTGCCACAGCCCGACGTCCTGGTCGCGGTAGCGGCCGCACACGGGACCGGCTCCCGGGTGTCGTTTGATGGTCGCCCCGATGAGCAGTTCCCGCAGAGGCCCCTGCCTGGGGACCCGCAGTGTGTATAACAGCAGTCTTCATCACCGACGGACGACTTCGTCCTCTGCTCCCCCGTTTCGGGTATGTTCGGATCTGGAACATATATTTTCACGATTTCAATTAGTGGTTACTAACAATGAAAAATAGAATAAAATATATTTTTTCAACTAATGGTTTGTATTCTCATAATCGAGAAACAGCTCCGAGGAAGAGCATTTTCGTAAGTACTGTTCCCTCGAATAAGTTCATAATTTAGAATTTAACTCAACAAAAGAAAAATTTTTGTATGATACAAAAGTATGTTTAATAATATAATTGTATGAAGAAACACAATACAAGTTCATTATTAATATTTTTTGTGAACATATCCTTCTCCAGAGTCGCAGAACCGTGTTTAATCTTTCTACAGATTCCTCAGAACGCCCCTTCTTCACAAAAAGAACGACTTCCGAGCGTAGTAGTACATTCAGCGCTGCATATTAGCAAATGGCGGAAGCAACTAGTTCTGTTCACATAACAACCATGGAACTAGCAAAGTGTTTCCATTAGATGGCACTACCGTATCTCTGGAAATTGTATGAAAAAAAATAATGAACTTATATTGTGTTCTTCACATCAAAATTTTAATGAAATTTTTTTTATATTATTAGAAATACTTTTATATTGTACAAAAATCGGTGAGGCTTTTGCATACTCAAGCATGTTTCGAATTATTCTGTTACAAAAGTTATAGCAATAATAACTATAGTAATACACAAAAAAAACTATCGCTTTGTTTTATATCACTTTATTGTAACAGATAACATTACTACAGTTTCCACATTCAAACATGTCTTTCTCCAACGAAATTAACAATACTTATGAGAAACATAGGAACAAAGAAACATACAGTGTGGCCGCCATCGATAGCGCGATGCATGTATTAGTAACTACTGGTCGACTATAATGGGCGTCTCAACTTGAATTGCCACACCGACAGCGGGCGTATTATAAGTTATACGTATAAATGTATTCGTAGGCAAATCAAGTGAAAAGCAGTGTAGGAGGTATTGTGTTCCCGATAGAAGTAAATATTTGCAGTTGTTTGAAGCATCAGATAATCACTGATAACATCTCAGTGAAGTAACTCATCACAGCTTCATAAACAACAAAAAAAAAAAAACATACATAAATAGAACTACTAGACTTTAACATAAAAAAACTTCTTAACGAAAATAATATTTACTATTATAGTAGTATTACACTCTAAAAACTTAACAATAATAAAATACTTAAAAATAAAATATTTACTTCTTAAAACAGAATTGTAATTCAACATTGCAATAAACCTGCAATTAGCTAAAAGAAAATGTTATTCTTAAGCAATAATTAAATTCTAAATAAATTAATTAGTTAAGTATTCAAATAAACCTCCTTCTTGACACGAACAGTAACCCAACCGATTATAAAAATTCCGACGCACATTTGTTAACATATCTGCTGTGACAGTATTAGTGACTTCGGTATTTCTCGCGCGAAGTTCCTCTAGATTTGATGGACGTTCATCACCGTATCCGTAGATCGAATTATGTAAAAAGGGCCAGAAATCGTTAGGGACTAGATCAGGAGATCGCGCTGGCCATTTAATAGGACCCGAGTTACCGATCCATCTGTTTCCAAAAACCACGTTTAAAAAGTTTGTTACATAACGGGTATTGTGCGCTGGGCAACCATCTTGCTGGAACCAAACTTCATTAATATTGAACCGCTCCCGTACTGCGGGGATAATACTATTTTCAAGTAACTGTAGATATCTATTTCCGTTTAAATTACCGTCAATAAAAAAAGGCCCAATTATATGATCCCCAATTATACCTGCCTATACGTTTAGCTTCTCTGGATACTGCGTTCGCGTTGGTATATTCAAATGTAGATTTTTACGCGACCAATAACGACAAACTGCGCGGTTATGATGTCCGTGTAGCCGAAATGTTTTTTCATCTGTGAACAATACGTTATTAAGAAAGAATTCATTTTCGTGATATTTATTTATCATTCTTTCGCAAAATTGCATACGGCGATAATAATCATCGGGAAAAAGTACTTGTGCCCCGTCCACATAGGTACTTCGGCTGTCTGACAACAGGCAGCGCTGAATTTACTTCTACGCTCGGTCTGGATAATTTCTGTGATGTGGCGATGTGGTTCTTTTTTGTGAATGTGTCTGAAGATATTCTTTCTCCAGCAGGGGCGTACCGATGAGCCTGTAGAAAGGCGAAATACATATCTACGTCTCTGGGGAGGGATATGTTCGGACACATTCACAAAATATTAATAGTGAACCTGTATTTGTGTTCTTCACACCAGATTTTTAATAATATTTTATATTATTAAAAATACCTTTGTATTATACAAAACTGGTGGGGTTTACCTACTCATGTATGTTTCAATTATTCTGATACATTACACATGCGGTTAGTCCGTAGTATGAGTGAAGACACAAACAAAATGCAGTTTCTAGAGAGATGGCTGTGCCACCTTTGGAAGGGCGTCGTTACTTGACATTGGTTATGTGGACGGGGCAAGGTACTTCGGCTGTCTGACAACAGGCAGCGCTGAATTTACTTCTACGCTCGGTCTGGATAATTTCTGTGATGTGGCGATGTGGTTTTTTTGTGAATGTGTCTGAAGATATCCTTTCTCCAGCATGGGCGTACCGATGAGCCTGTAGAAAGTCGAAATACGCATCTACGTCTCTGGGGAGGGATATGTTCGGACACGTTCACAAAAATATTAATAGTGAACCTGTATTTGTGTTCTTCACACCAGATTTTTAATAATATTTTATATTATTAAAAATACGTTTGTATTAAAATTAAGTTTTGATAAAATTGGTCCACAGTATGTTAAAGATATAAATTGAGATTTATCCTCTGAAGTAATCTTAGAGAAGATTACTATCTAGAGAAGATTATTACTAAGATTGGTATCGTCGGTAGTTTTTTTGGGCTTTGTAAGTTTATTGATTAAATTTACCTCGAAACCATTATTTACTGCGATTGTCTTGATAATGTTTTATTTTTTGTTATGGTTTTTATATGAACGTTTACATTTTATTACACTACAATTATTAAAATATATACACGTTTGGCCCGTTTTTACCTTAAATGCGAGCTACAAGTCCATGTATATAAACGAACGTAGTTGCCAAGTTAAATACACAAGTGCGCAAGTACTGTTCGAGAAAAGCAGTGGGAACCCTTAAAGACAGGTCGATACGATCATTTCGATCATAAGAGACCAATATTGTGCATGTTGGTGGTTGTTTTCTTAATTTTTATATTATTATTCACGTTCTTGATATTCTTAATAAGTATCTGAAGTTAATATTATAAGAATTACCTACTTCACATTTATTAATTTTATTGTTGAATTTAATTTGTTTCTAATTGGCAGTTATATTTCGTATTATTTGATTTTGGCCTGTTTTTATAGTTTTTATTCAATATGTTGGTTTATACAAACGAGGAAAGGATACAAATTATATACAATTGAGCACGTAATCTTGGGGAACTACAACAAAAAATTGTTGATTGTGCAAATACGAATGTACGAAATAATTTTTATCATAGACTTGCGTACGGTCAGGAGCTAAGAGGTGGATTATTCGAACATTTGATTAATTGAGAAGTTTTAATTTGTTTTTTCAAGAATTCCGTTTATTTTAGAAGTATATTTTAATTTCCATTATTTAGAATTATTCTTTTAGTTTATCGTACTCTTCCTGTTTCCCCAGAAATTATATTTATTGAATTTTTTCATTTTGTTTTCCAAGAATTTTCTTTATTTTTTTATCTATTTTATTTTAAAATTTATTGCCTTTAGACGAGCATTTTTTTTTCTCTTACTTCAATACGTCTACTTTGGTAGTGTTATACATTTACTATTTTTTGCAGCTTGTATTTAATGACTATTTACCTAAAAGATTCTCAAATTATGTTTTTTGCGCTCGTTGTTAACAATACAATGTGCATAGCTGTATAGTATATCACTATTACGGAATACATTCATATTCATTTGTCAATTCTCCAACAAAAGTACTGGTAAAATTAAAGTACGTTGTCTCGTTGTCTATCACATCTGCTTCGGCAAACCACTAATCTAGAACAACATTTTTATTTCTCTAAAGGTCTACTTGCCGGCTCTCGTATGTATATTTGTTAGATAGGTACGGTTTGGCAACTTCTCACGCCTTATGTATGGGAAGGCGCATGCAAGATGATTGTAGACCGAACCTGTATATTACAGTGCAACTTATATCATAATTGTTATAATAATAATGGATATACTAAGATACAGAACAAAATTAACTATTCCAGTCCTATGGTGAAAAAAGTTATATCTTTCCTCTGTCTGCATTCGTCAAATTAGCTGTAAATAATTTTGCAATGGGAAAGCACTGCCATTGACAAAAAATGCGTTAGTAAAGTTGTTTGTCAATTTTATGATCTCTTCCTGTAAAAACAAAAAATAAATTATGTTTGTGATAAATGCATTAAAAACAAATGTACACATACCTTGACATATACTCTAATATGGGACATCTCATAACTCTTGTAAAATTTGCTATACTTTAAAATCCTTTTTGGTTCTCTTGAATTTTTGTAGCAAAGGTGCTATTACTCTTGACATTTTTTTACAATACTACTGCAAGGCAAGCTGCTTGTAAAAAGCTGTCATGATATCTAAATTAATAATTTATTCATTGCAGTCACAGATATGTTGCTAAAATTATACAATATATTGATAAATACCATATTGTAAATTTAGAGTCATTGATTTTCCATTATTTTTTTTATATATTTCATTTAGTAAAATTTAAATACTCGATACCCTTAATTTTGCGTATACAGGGTAGGGTACTCAAAATTTAATGGATCATATCCGATTTTGATTTGTGAATTATTATTGGTAATTTTACAGAAACTTTTTAAAACTTAATAGTTAATTATAACTTGTAAATGATTGAGAAGTGTCTATGTTTCTATTATATTGCGTTGTTAAATTTTTTTATTGTTACAATCTTAAACTGTAGATTGATTTTGTTTTTCTGATATTTCATAAACTAAATTAGTATACTGAATGTACAAGAATCTCGATGTGAGATTTATCAAAAGGTCTTTGGATAAATTACTAACCAATTTATTGTCTAGATTAAGCATACCATTTACTAATTATGGGTTAATGATTTATATACTGAGTGAGATCGTCTTGCTTTGTTGTAAAACTTTTGTTTGTTTAATTTCGTCAGTATATTTTTAATTCAGTTTAATTTCAGTAATTTAATGCTTTGCAATGCATATTATATGTACATGATTTTGTTGTCGTTCGTATTCAGAGAGCGGATTCGAGCGATTAATGATTCATAGCTCATAGGCGTCTGCCTTGTATTCGCAATAGGTTTGTTTCTGTAAGTGATACGTGAAATTCGAACAATTTGATACGAGTGGCTACCTGCATAAGTGGCACATACCTACATATGCAGTTAATATGTATATGTCAATGCACAACAGAGCGAATGTAATAAACGGTTTGGTAACAGGCAGCAACTACTGCTGAAACAAAAGTAATAATGTCAAGCGAATTGCGTATCGAATTTTGAATAAAAATAATTTACAAAGAACAAAACCCAAAACTATGTATTTTCTGTGTAACATTGAAAGTGTAAAACATTACTATGAACAACTAAAATTTGTTCAAGGCGCTCCTGTTTTAAATTAGTTCCTTTAGATGTTAAAACTTCTTTAAAAATATAAAATGTCCATTCCACATCACAACTGGTGAGGGTGCGTGATTAAGATATTGCAAAAGTGCACCATACTTCGAATGTATAGATTTTTCAATCGTCTTTGCGCAGAATTGATATAATATATTTAAATCTGGGTTTCTGCTAAATATGGCATCAACTTTTTGTCTCAGCTTGTGGCATACTTTTCATTCGATCGATAATGGTTTCTAAGTTAATTATCGCCTCTTTTAGGTTAATATCTTGATTTTGCATGTAAGTAATCGTATCTGTAAGACACTGGAAATTAGCTTTAATAAAGTTTAGTTGGTTTTGTAAATTTAAATTTGTATCAGGTGTTTACAATTAGAAATGCTTTGCGTATCATCATCTTGAAGATGAAAAACAAAGTTTTTTAATTCATCCAACTATTGTGAATAGAAAAATGTTGCTTCTAGCTATGTTCCGCACCTAGCTAATACAGGACCTGGGGAGTAAAGGCAAATTTTGGAAGTATTTCTCTATATAATGGCACTGGTGAAGGTGCTTTGAGAAATATCTTTTTAAATGATATATTTGGAAAATGAACCCTGTTGTATTCACATACTCTGTGTAGTGCATGTGTTGCATACGTAACGTGGTAAGTATGGTCTGGTATGAAGTTGTCGGATGAAGAATACCGACAACTACATTTAACATATATCGTACTATTACATTCGTTTTTCGTCTGCACTTACCCAAAGATAATGACCAGATAGGTTAGTTCGTATTTTCTCAATGGTTCTTAAATAACATTTTGGTAAGTGGTATTTACGTAAAATAGATTTATCTGGTATATACGATCAGTATATTTTGTAAGAAACCTCTTGAGGACTGGATTGTTAAGCTTTTTGATTGGGATAATGGCCGCCATGAAAGCTTTACACAGTTATTCGTTAAGTGTCGGGTGTAGATGGACATATTGTCATGGATTTTTCCGTTCAGAAGAGAGAAAAAAAGAGGAAGAATTTAATATTGAACAATATTTGAATAATTTGGATGTAAAATGCATGATTGAATTTTATGTATATTTATATTTATTGTGTTTGGATTTATATTTTGACTGGCCCTGTATGTATATTATATTAGATTGATGGGTGCGGCCAAATGTTGTACTATTGAATTTCGATGTAAGAGATTTTCATGATATTTTATTTTAGAGATACCAGGCCTTTGAAACCAGATGGTCAGTGAGAATAAAAAGTCATTTTATTCCTGTGTTTTTGAGTAAAGTCGGATTGTTTTTTGATTTGTGGTGTTATTTGTTCATTCAAGTTAATTACGATTTTACGAGTGTTTGTTGAGCTCGTTCTTTATTGATATTTTATTTAAATAATGGTATCTCTCACATTTTTTAGTGTTAAAAGTGCTTAGATCGATGAACGACCCGAGAGAAGTGAGCTCAAGGAAAACTACGAGACTGAAGTCAGCTGGAAGTATAAGTTACTGTATATAGATTGCAGTGCGAACTCAATTAAAATTCATAATTAAAAGCACATTCCACTGCCTAATTGTGGCAAACTCAACGTAGGGGCGAGAATTTCGTATATTGGTAGAAATAAAGTGACGGAGAGACGAACAATGGAATATTTGAAACAAAGAATGGGTAATGCTAGTTACATGCATGAAGGAGGGGCGACGGAGAAAGCAGTCAAGGAATGATGGACATGTTGCAAATGATGATGACAATGATACAACAAAACTACAATGATCTGGATAGAAAAATGGAGCATATAAAACAACAACAAATGGATATGATACAACAAAATCACAATGACGTGGAGAGGATAAAACAAAATTATAATGATATTTAAAGAGGAATGGATGAAATAATAAAGATAATGGATAAAAGGGTACCAAGAAACAGTAACAATCAAATAAATAAAGAAAACATAACAAGTGAAAGTAAAATAGCACACGTCGAGGAAAAACAAGCAATAGAAGAAAAGGAATCAATAATAATAGAACAAGAAGAAAAGGAGGGAGTAAATAATATAACAAAAGAAGAGTAAGCAACGATTTCAAAGGGAAGTTTAGAGGACGTGCCTGGGGAAGGATCTAAGTCACAGGACGATGGAAATCATTTGGATAGAGAAGTTGGAAGAAGAAACAATCAGATAAGGGTAAGAGAAGAAATTACATTAAATAAAATTAATTTTAAAAATAAGGAGATAAGAGAATTTGATATAATTAAAACAAATGCAAAGTTAGAATGTAGGATGGATAAAAGTAATCATGAGAAAATGGTTAATGAAATAAATAAACAGGCATTTGTTATTAATGATATTAATGATAAGCAAACTAAGATTAAAATGAAATTGGTTTCTACAAATGAAATTTATAATTATAAGTTAAATAAACATATAGAAAATAAACACAAGGATTCCTGTAATGATATTTTAAAAAACAATAGATTTTCAAATTATGAAAATCAGATTCATGTCAACAATAATTTTATAAAATACAATACTCTGAAAGTTATGAAATATAAGGGTACTAAATTTAAGCTAAATAGACCCACATTTTATATTGGTATAAAAGTGAAAATGAAATTTGAAATTATTTTCAGTCGGATATTTTAGATAGGCCCAACAAAAAACGTAGATTTGTTGTATACTATTAAAATGAATATGCGAGAATTGAGGATTTTTGCTTTTGAAATAATTAATTGGAATGTGATGTAATAAAGGATATCTCTACATATATAAAAATTACGTGTATGTTCGTGATCGCTAAACTCAAAAACCACTGGACCGATTTTGACCAAATTTTATATGCAAGCTTTATGGGTCGTGAGTAGTGTTTCTGTGTAGTTTGAAGTTCGTCCGACAGATGGCGCAATAGTTAAGTATCCCGACACCGACTCATACATAACCTCTTTTCGTGAAAAGTGCGTGGGAGTCAAACGAAAAAAAATTACTGATAAATTGAAGTTTAATTTATTTAAATTAAATATTACATACATTTTAATAAATTAACCCAAAGTGTTAGTCAAAGTAAATTAATTGCATTATTAACTTATTAAATTGAAGTTTAATTTATTTAAATTAAATATTACATACATTTTAATAAATTAACCCAAGGTGTTAGTGAAAGTAAATTAATTGCATTATTGAAAGCTATTGGAGAAAGTAAACAAGCAGCAGGTAAGACAACAAAGGGCAGCCTCCCTACCCCAACAATAACAAACAAAAAAAAAATAAATCATAAAAAACGTATATTGCAGTACAAAATGCCACGCCCACGTGCAAATATTGGTCGCCGTGCACGGCACACGAATCATATGAGTGTGCTGCGCTCACAGCAGATACAATAGGAGCGCGCAGAAGACAACGAACAAGCCAGGAATCGAATATCACGTTTACGCCAAATTTCTTCACAAGAAAATAGCGAAATACGGAACGAACAACAACGTGCTGCGAGAAGAGCCTCCAGACCAGCAATACACAATACCAATCGCATTTCTTTTATGCGTCTTGCATTTAATTACGATCCGACAATTGATTATAATGTACATCCCAATATTAATATCGGTAGCATGGATCAATTATGTGTCCATTGCAAAGCATTTAAATATAAAAAGGAAACACCTGGCTTATGTTGCGCAAATGGCAAAGTAAAGCTGCCACAACTAAGCCAACCACCGGAACCATTACTTTCATTGGTGTCTGGAACAACACCACAATCAAAACATTTTCTAACCCATATACGAGGTTATAATAATTGCTTTCAAATGACGTCATTTGGTGCTGACAATATAGTTAGTGGAAGTTTCATGCCAACATTTAAAGTACAAGGCCAAATATATCACAAAGCAGGATCCTTATTGCCTATTCCTGATGAAGAATACAACTTTTTGCAGATATATTTCCTTGGCAATTCTGAAACAGAAGTCACCACCAGATGTGCAATTGCTACGGGACTACGCCGCAACATTGTAGAATCATTACAAAATTTATTCCATCAGCATAACGAATTGGTGAAATTATTTAAAGTTGCAATAGACCGAATGCCATCCGATAATCACAAAATAGTTATAAAAGCTGATAAAACACCAGTAGGTCACGTGTTGGTAACCCATCATCATTATTCGTATTCGCTAATGAAGGCAAAACCAAAAACGTAGTTTATCAAAAAGCATTTCAGTAAATATATAGTTATAATTTAAATAAAATATGTAAAACATAATTTATAATTATAAAAATTTAAATTTTTACATTTTAAAATACATAAAATATTTAAAAAAACCATAAACTGTGTGTGTTATTACAATTTTGATTTTTGGATTTTTGAATAAAACATTTTTTTCTATTATAAATAACTAAAAACACTGATTTTGATTTTCTTCGAGAGGCAGTTCAAAATAAAAGAAAAATTTGGGGCCAGCAGCGCGGACCGGGCCCAGCCATAAAAAAAAAAAAATTCCATTATTCTGCTTCGGTAAACGGTATTTGAACAATAATTGCTATGTCGATTTAGTGCACCTTTCATTCTTCCTCGAAATATCAATCCGCCATAACTTTGCAACGAAACCAGACTTGCAGTGAAAATAAGATTTTAAGGCAAAACAACGTTTGCCCGGGTCAGCTAGTATATATATAAAATTGGAAAAGTTATAGGATTTGATATATGATATTGGAATAAACTTAACGTAAAGGATAATAAAAATTAAATTATTATTATAAGAAGAGGAATTAGATGTAAGAAATAAAAAGTGTTTACAGAAATTTCGTCGTGATAAAAAGATATATGAAATATTTGAATAAAAATGAAAGTGTATTGATAAAAAAATTTCGTCGTTATATTTATAAAAATTTCGTCGTTATATGAAAAAAGTAGGTAGCAGTAGCTATGCTGAGAAAAAGTTATTATGATACAAATATGATGGATATATATATATATATATTATTGGAAATAAAATTATGGTAATTATGAATTTATAAAAAAGAATTGTTGACATGTTTAAAGGATAATGAATATGATATTTGATAATGATGGTATATGAATTTCGGATTTAATTGACATGGTAATGATCAGGATTAAGTAAATGTATATATACAGGATGAGTTGGTATAAAATTATTGTTGAGGAAATTAGAAAGTAATTATAATTATCTACGAATAAAAAAATTATGAAGTAAAATTATCTACGAATATAAAAATTTTGTTAATTATGGGAATTGAGTTGTAAGGAAAAAACTAAAATTATATATAGGAAGAAGAAATTAAGCTTATGATATTATTATTATTATTATTATTGTTGTTGATTGGGAATTAATGGTGTTATGAATTTGATTGTTATGATGATTTGGTATATGTGATGGTAATATTATGTTTTCTTTTATCTATGAAAATTCATTGGAGATGTTCATGTCCAGGAGATCGAGAGAGAGCTCGAATATTCGACGATGATGACTGTTACTTCGGCGTGTTCCTTCGTCTATGATGTATGTAACGAAGCCTATTCGATAATGTCCAGTTAAAATGACATTAATCAATAATGTCAAGCTAAATGACATAAACAAATCATGTCAAGCAAAATGACATTAATCAATTATGTCTAGTCAAAAATGACATAAGTAAAGTATGTCAAGCAAAAGGACATAGAAAAATAAAATGTCTAAAGTTATAAATAAAACATTGTTACATACAAATTTTATACAGAATGTATATTGAGATGCTGAAACCGTTCGTCACAACACAGCACCATGAGGACGATGACCCTGCTGCACAGCAATGCAACATGTTAGTGCGGGGAAGTAAGACAGAGTGCGATACTGTCTCTAGTGATAGTGCGGAAATTTATCCATGAACAAAGATTGGGAATGTTCTGACTTTGTCCTCGGATAAATTTGGGGATTGTGTCATGGATTTTTCCGTTCAGAAGAGAGGAAAAAAGAGGAAGAATTTAATATTGAACAATATTTGAATAATTTGGATGTAAAATGCATTATTGAATTTTATGTATATTTATATTTATTGTGTTTGGATTTATATTTTGACTGGCCCTGTATGTATATTATATTAGATTGATGGGTGCGGCCAAATGTTGTACTATTGAATTTCGATGTAAGAGATTTTCATGATATTTTATTTTAGAGATACCAGGCCTTTGAAACCAGATGGTTAGTGAGAATAAAAAGTCATTTTATTCCTCTGTTTTTGAGTAAAGTCGGATTGTTTTTTGATTTGTGGTGTTATTTGTGCATTCAAGTTAATTACGATTTTACGAGTGTTTGTTGAGCTCGTTCTTTATTGATATTTTATTTAAATAATGGTATCTCTCACATTGTTTAGTGTTAAAAGTGCTTAGATCGATGAACGACCCGAGAGAAGTGAGCTCAAGGAAAACTACGAGACTGAAGTCAGCTGGAAGTATAAGTTACGGTATATAGGTTGCAGTGCGAACTCAATTAAAATTCATAATTAAAAGCACATTCCACTGCAATATGTTATCTAGATGAGTTTTTGAAGAAACATATCTCGGCACATTACACCATTTTTCCTCAACAAGAGAAATTGGTGATAGCTGGAGAGGTTTAGTTCATCAACAGATCTCCATGCGATCTGTATATCGAAGAATTCGATCTTTTGGGCATAGATCGTACCGTCCTTTTCTTTGTTTACCTCTAACTCCACGTCATCGAACTGTACGACTGCGAAGATTGCGCTAATGATAGGTTGCGTTGGAATGAGGAATGGAATCAAGTCGTCTTTAGCGACGAATCTCGATTTTGTTTATGGTCTCATGATGGTCGTAGAATGTTCAGAAGACGTCCTGGACAAAGAAGAAGAAATTTGCAGTTTTTTCAACAACGAGGCGCTATCTGCTATCGAAGTAGATCTCCTTTAGTAATTATTCAAGGAACATTAGATGCGAATCGTTTTGTAAATCATGTGTTGAGACCAGTGTTAATCCTACATCTGCAAGAGCTGGTAAATCTCATTTTTCAACAGCATAATGCGCGGCCACATACCGCAAGGATTACTAGGAGTTTATGAATAATGCTAATATTGATCTGCTTCCATATCCGTCGCGGTCGCCAGACTTATCCCCTATTGAACACACGTATGGGATATCGTAGGACGAAGGATGAATAATTTACAATCACCCTTAAACAATATAGAAATTTTCCGATGACGGATTTTAGAAGTTTGGGGCAGCATACCACAGTTTATCATAGATGCGCTTATTTCGAGTATGCCTAATCGAGTAGCTGAATGTGTAAGAAGTAGAGGATGACCTACGCATTATTAGTTTTATTATTAATTGTTACAATTGTATCTTATTGAAATTTTCATCGTTTCTTAATACGAATAAAATACGTCTTTCCTGTAAATTTCATTAAAATATATCTACGTTTACTGGTTTATGGCGACCAGTATATTATCCTTGGTTCTTTACGCACCTTAAGGGCCCATGAAGACACTTGCACACCCCCATAAGTTGGACCAAACGGAAAGCTGATTTTCTGGAGAATAAGCTGTTAGTTTGTGAAGAGTTGCTCCTGCGTATTCGCGAACTGCGCAGAACAACAACCCCATCTTCTCCCTGCCCGGCGCTATTACCCACCAATTATTGCAATAGTTTAATTTATTACATAGTAAAAAATAGATTGCATGTCGATGCGAAATTCACATCAAGCTTTGATACAAAATAATACAAATCTGTATAAAAACAAATTTCTATCTGTATATGCATGGACACACAGTACGTATTTACCAGCTTTTGCTTCAACTACCAGACGCATGCGTTTCTGTGTAACCACTTTGTCAATGATAGATTTACGAAGCAAAAGACTGTAGTACACTTGCGGTCAAGTAGTAAGTTTTGTCCTATCCGAAGACAACAGATAACCGTATTTTTCTTCTTTATCAGTAATAGCTTCGCTATTCGAGAAGAACACTTTGCACCGGCGTGGTCGGTTTTGTCCGTCAGATGGCAAGAGGTTATCTGTTGTCTTCGGATAGGACAAAACTTACTACTTGACCGCAAGTGTACTACAGTCTTTTGCTTCGTAAATCTATTATTGACAAAGTGGTTACACAGAAACGCATGCGTCTGGTAGTTGAAGCAAAAGCTGGTAAATACGTACTGTGTGTCCATGCATATACAGATACAAATTTGTTTTTATACAGATTTGTATTATTTTGTATCAAAGCTTGATGTGAATTTCGCATCGACATGCAATCTATTTTTTGCTATACTACGCCACCTGGCGACGAGTTAATGGACTCACAGTAATATGCGTATTTTTCTTCTTTATCAGTAATAGCTTCGCTATTCGAGAAGAACACTTTGCACCGGCATGGTCGGATTTGTCCGTCAGATGGCAAGAGGTTATCTGTTGTCTTCGGATAGGACAAAACTTACTACTTGACCGCAAGTGTACTACAGTCTTTTGCTTCGTAAATCTATCATTGACAAAGTGGTTACACAGAAACGCATGCGTCTGGTAGTTGAAGCAAAAGCTGGTAAATACGTACTGTGTGTCCATGCATATACAGATACAAATTTGTTTTTATACAGATTTGTATTATTTTGTATTACATAGTAGTTACTTTTAAATTATGACTGTTTGTTGATTGTTGATTGTTGTTATTATTTATCGCAAAATTTAAAGAAAGGGCAGAAGGGTGGGCCCATAAATAATAATAATATTAATAAATACATTTTTCATTAACTAAGAAATTATTGGAAAAGAATAAATCGCTTTTTTTAATACACCACTAATATATTTACCGATACATTCGAATTAAAGTTACAGTCAATCACGTAAACTGGGAGAACACAAGTGGCTATAAGTGTTTAACCGATTCGAACAGGTAGTTATCTACCGTCAGTATGTAGTTACACGTAACTCTGCGTTAAACACGGTTTCCAGTTTGAATTATTTAAAGGGGTGAATTTACGGAACTAAGAAATATTTCATGTCAATTTAACGGTATCAGACAAACACACGTGCGCATACCGGTCGGCATTAAATGTACAATTGTACATACGCCGTTGTGTTGCAGTATTTAATCGGATTGTTAGGATTTGCGACCGCTTGAAATATCGGCAGGCGAATAAATATGAATTGCTTTGACGGCTATTACATTGGCGAATGTGTCCCGCTCTCACAACATTAATGCCTTTACAAAGCCGATTGCAAATGTCAAGCGTCTTTTGATGTTGGCGATCTTTAAATATCCCGACTGAATGCATTGACCTGTCATTTCTCATATTAATCGAAACGTATTGTAACATTATAAGGACTATAAATAATCTTTTGATTTGGTTTTATTGTGTTTGATGTTCTACTTCATTAGAGAAAATAATTCATTTTCAACCCCATATTTTCAGCAATTTAGTTGAATATCAATCGCGTTGGTATGTAAATGCCGGGAACTCTTTGTTTGGTTTCATACGCTTATTAATCGCATCACGGTTAGAAGTTAATTTGGCCGACGGAACGTACGTTTTAATTTTGAATTTTGACGTCGTGAGAATGTCTAGTGTTATGTTATCATTAGAGAACGGACACGCTTACCACCCAGTGCAGTACTGACGAAAGGCTGTATTTATAAAGTTTTTAATTTTATTTATATAATTGGAAAACAAACGGGTGGTGATCTATAAAATTACGAAATACATATGTATTTGTTGAAAAATTGTATTTTTAAAGTTTTTAATTTTATTTCTATAATTGGAACATTTTTATTTGTTCATTTTGTCGTTCAAGTTGAGTAAAGGAGTATTAATATTGACTAGCAATAGTTTCTCAAGGTTTTCTTCTGTCAATTTTGTTCTCTTTGAATTAAGTACATCCTTATAAATAGAAAACGTCCTTTCATCGTCGCAACTGGTTATAGGTGCATACTGAAAATATTCATTTATTTCTTCGTATTTAGCCGTTAGATTTTGTGGAATTGTCTCCATACATAATTGCTGCAATGTAATTAAATCTGGATTTCTATTAAGAATTGCTTCAAACTTTTGCCGAAGGCCACATCCGAAGTCATTTGGAATACTTTTCAAATTATTAACAGCCACATCTAATGTGGTTAATCCGTCATTTAATTTGAGATTTCGATTTTCAAAATAAGTGATTAGTTTTGGCAATTTTCCGAAGTGTTCTTGAAGAAAGTACAACTGATTTTTTAAATTTTGGATTTGTGTGAGCTCCTTGCATTCACCAATACTTCTAGCATCCTCCTTTAACAGTGTTACGAAATGTTTTAGACTATCGAAATTCTCAGCATAATAAGTAGTAGCTTCCAGCCATGTTCCCCATCTAGTTATTACTGGAGTGGGAGGCAGTGACAGAGATGGAAATTTTTCCCTGAAAAGAGCTACTCTCAATGGTGCTTTTTTGAAAACTAAATTAAATAAATAACTAAATAACTAAAAAATTAAAAGCTGATACAAGTCTATTAACTTCCGGAAAAGTGTCTCTGATATATTCACTGATTCTGTGGAGAGCATGTGCTACACAAGTAATATGCAGCATATTAGGATATGTTTTCTTCAATAGTCTGCCTGTTTTTAACATATACGCAGCACTATCACTGACAAATAAAAGTATTTTTTCTTTGTACGTGGCGTCCGAATGAAGCATTTTTTGCATATTCTCCTTAATGGTTTCAGCAACTGTTTCCGCATCAACTCTATTTATAACACTTGTTGCTATTACATATGAGTTATAGGGAATAGTTGGATGTAGTACACCAGCTACAACATTTACCACACAGCGTCCTAATATATCCACCGTTTCGTCGGCGCTTATCCATATGTATTGATTTAAAAGATGGCTTCTAATGCGTTCTACTGTTCTCGTATAGCACCTAGAAACATAATATTTGCGTAAAGTTGATTCATCAGGAACATTTCGACCAGTATATTTTTTCAGGAATATTTTTAAAGTGGGATTGCTAAGTTTATTTAATGGAATATTAGCCGACATAAAAGTTTTACAGAGTTCAGATGTGTTTGCGATCCTAAGTGACGAATTTTTGACGATATTTTACGGATTTTGTAATAAATTTCGGAATCACTGACAATGGACATACAATCAGTATGACCGTCCATCCAACTCGCCATTGTTTTACAATGCCGTTCTCGACATTCTTCCATATCATGTCTGAAAAAGTAACTTAAACAATGCTCTAGATCTAAATAAATGAAAACTAAAAATGTGTGCGTAAGTTATTGAAACTGAACGAAATTCAATGCACATTTACGTCGAAATAATTGGTAGAAATAGATTCAATCAAACGATATTAAACAGGATCTATCACAAAAATTACGATGTAATTAACAGTTAAAACTATGAAAACAAGAAACTTACTCACAGCACTTTATTTATCTTACGAAATATAAACTAATAAATAAAATACATTATAAAAACCCCGCTTCTATCTACGCTCATGAAAACACTTTAAAAAACACTATATTTTCCGAATACAATAGCTGACTTGTCCATTGTTATCGCGGCGAGACCAGGTGTCCGAGTAAGTCAAACAAATACTTCATTGAATTACGCCGGGATGAACTGAGCGACGTTATACACAATTCCAATTGCCGATTGCGTTTTATGGAAATTGCGTCCGTTCTCTAGTTATCATTAATGGCTCGCTTAATTATGAAGGAGCAGTCTTATAGAATTAAATATTTTTAACTTTTAAATATAATCTTTTGGCAAATTTTTAAACGGTTTTGATTATACCGGGTGTGCTAAAATATCTTGGTAATGTGCGTTTTGTGTCAAGTTGTACCGTGAGTGTTGACACGCAGTGTACGCCGGTCACGCGGTCACTTTGGGTATCATCTCAGAAAAGCGAAGCCACTGTTTCTCTTCTCGATTTCGTATACCGTATGTGTTAAATATCATTAGGCATAGAGAATCAACGTATGAGTACGTACAATGTATACGTACATGAGAAAGCCAGTCCAAGGCCAGCGAAGACCGCGAAGACCGCGACGACTGACGATTGTCTCCGATACCGATTGACTGGAAATTATGCATTCAGTCTAGCTGCGGCCGTTACAGTTTAAAAGCGTACAATAAAATTAATGTATAATGGCTCTTTATACACCCACTGAAAAGCTTCAGTTATTAAAATGGTTTTATGCTGGCAAGTCTGCAATGGAGTGCATGAATTTGTTTGCGCTGACTTTTGCAGACCGTTCTGTACCTTGCAGACAAACAATTTATAATATTATAAATAAATTTGAAGCTTGCTTCTGTCTCAATAACTGTACGAAATGCAAACCAAGAGAGGTATCACCACAAAAAATTGAGGAAAGAGAACGGCGGGATGTATTAATTTGTAGTATTGTGGAAATTGATAACACGAGATCTACTAGAAGTGCTGCCGAGGAATTGGGTACAAGTAACACCACTATTTCACGTATTTGGAAAGGTAATAGTTTAAAATGTTTCAAATATTCGAAAACTCAAGAAATATTTCCCGATGACAATTTTCGGAGAATGGAGTTTTGTCAAGACGTTATGGAAAAGATTCATCGAGATGAAAATTTCGTTAAAAATATTCTCTTCACCGATGAATCAACTTTTCCATTACACGGAAAGCACAATCCCTCTGTTCTTCGATATTGGGTTTCGGAAAATCAACACCGGCATTTTGCAAATCGCACTCAGTATCCTCAAAAACTAAACGTTTGGGCAGGTATTTTAGGTAACCATTCTATAGGCCCCTATTTTATTGATGGTATATTAAATGTCGACAAGTATCTCGAATTACTGAAAAATCAAATACTTCCCGCCATTCGAAACATTGGAATAAATCGTTTGGTTACAACATGATGGCTGTCCAGCACATAATGCAGTGAGGGTAAAGGAATTTCTAGGAAATACTTTTCCTGGCCGTCTTATTACTGGAACAGGAAACATTAAATGGCCCCCGCGATCTCCTGATCTATCTCCAAATGATTTCTTTTTGTGGGGATATCTAAAAAATATTGTTTATACTCATGAAATCTGGTAGAGCAGAAAATCTGGTTGCCTTGAGAGAAAAAATAACTGAGGCTGCGAATTCATTAACTGCCGACATGTTAGCAAATGTAAGAGCTAATTTCTACGACCGCCTAGGACAATGTTTTGCTGTGCACGGAGGAATTTTTGAACCTCTTGTATAATTTATTATAATTTTTAGAATCTTTTTTTATTTATTTTATTAGGATGATTCTTTAATTTTATTAGAATTACGCTTTTGTTTATGCGACGCACCGCAGCTTAAAAATTTCCTGCACCTACTGAAAGAAATAAGAAAAGCAAATCCCTTGCAATTCGTAAATGTTATTTTAGAACGCATTACAAGTACCTATGTCGATGGTCAAATGATTACTGTTAACTTGTATTTGCGAAACAATCGGAGACAATCGTTGCCGGCCGTCGCGGTCTTCGCCGGCATTGGATCGGCTTTTCCATATACATATACATCGTATGTTCTCATACGTATTCCCTATGCCTAATGATATTTGACACATGCAGTATGTGCGTAGATACATTTAGCGATAAGACTACACTAAAAAGAACAAGTTTCGGAGCATACTGCGCATGCGCTGCGAATACCGGGAAATTTTTAAAATACAGTTCATAAAGTATAAGTTTTCTGTTTGTACTGCTCAAATGTGAACCGCAAATTGTACTTTATCTCGTTCTACAGACACATGAATACTCGCTGTTATATTATACAAGTTTGTCATTTTAAGTTAAGACGTACGTCTTTGAAATATTATATTAAATTAAAAGTTGTCCAGGAGATAGTCTTATGATATTCGGCTTGGTGCCAAATTATTTCAATATTGTTGTTTATTGACTTTGTTTCCGGTATTCTGACTTCTAGGTTAAGCATTCTTCTAATTTTAATATTTAGTTTGTCATCAAAAATTATAAAATCTGTTCTTTTGAGAACAATACTGATAATAAACAGTAATATCAATTAGTGGCAATAAGTACGAAATTGTTTGATTATCACTTTGACATTTTTAACCTATTTATTTACAGAATATTTCTTAGATGTCTGGTAAACCTTGTGACGAGGTTTCTTACTTGGCCCGATTGGGCACGTCAAAAGTTTACCGGTCTCTATTTGTTCCTGCTTAAGAACATCTAATTGAAACGGGGTCGGTTTATATCTCTCACTGTCGGTTAATTATAACTGATTATAATCAAAATATCTTACTAACTACTTAATAAATCAACATGATTTATTTGTGAATAAGTGAATTAAACTACCAAAGATAAAACTTATGTCAGTGAGTGTACATGAATCGGCAATTCAAAAATATATCGTGGCGGCGCTGTTGGTCTATTGCATCAACAGTGAAATTTTGAATTTATCAGTTTGATTGAGAAACCAAAAGTCACAATTAAAATTTATTTGAAACTAACGACTATTGATGTTAAACTAAACACAATTTCGGGTAGTTAAAATCGTAGTTGAAACAGTTCGGTAAATCGTTATTAACTTATTTTGGACGATATATTATAATATATCTATTTTTCTTTTCTAACACGTGTGAGTGTTATTCTCAAGCTGTGCGGTCGTTTTTTGTGTGAATAAAAAAAAACGCGTTGGATAACAACAACAAAAAATGTAAGTTTATTTTCACGATGGTCGCGAACAATTTTCTTGGAAACAAAAAAAGCCTGCAATTATAAAGTTCTAGTTTAATCAATGCTTAAACAATTTCACCGCCTAGGTTGTAACATGAGCATAAAGCTCCATTTTCTTCACAGTCATCTTGATAGGTTGCTCGAAAATTTAAGTGACTAAAATACACAGCAGAAAGTGCTACAAACGAAAATTAATTTCCTGATTGTTGTTTTCGTTTGACAAATACTTTTCTAATTTTTTAATGAGTAGGGGAGACCAGGGCAAGTTAATACGCGCGCAAGTTGATACAGTGCTAATTAAGAGGAGGAGCACAAGCGCAGGTTTGTCAGCGTCTCAGAGCTTGTTGCTCTTGACCACATCTGTACTCACACGTGTTGTTAGAGAAATAGCATCATCTACTAAAAAGTTATTCAAGTAAATCGGTTTTTAGTGATGAAAACTAAATATTTGTGTTGTTTGAAGTCCAACGACAAATTTGTTTAGTCCCCTGCATATTTCTTCGTATAGGAATCTTGTTAAATACTTCAAAGGTAAGAAATTCTCGTTGTTGTCAGATATCTATTTGCTTTGTTTTTATATCAGTTGCGATTTAAACGTAATGACGTCGTTTGGGGTAAGTAGATACATTATGAATGAGGCACGTTGATACACTGTATCAACTTACGCCATGTAATTTTTCTCACATGTTTTCTTGTTTTAGGTACGTAATGGTTCGCAACTACAAAAAGAAGACCAAGCGAGGTGAAATATTGCAAGAAAGATCTGAAAGAGCATATGCCGACATTAAAGTATACTGTCATTAAGAGAAGCTGCCAGAACCTACAAAATCGACAAGATGACTATATTTAGATACAAAAAGAAAAAAGAAACAAATACAGAGGTTCGAATGGGTTATGCTAAACATCGACAAGTACTTAATGCTAATTTTGAACTTCAGCTGAAGGAGTATATTATTTATAGTTCAAAAATTTACTACGGCTTGACTCCTAAGGATATACGAGCTTTGGCATATGAACTAGCAGTCGCTAACAACGTAAAGATACCAAATAGTTGGATTAATTTAAAGCTTGCAACAGCCGATTGGTTTACGTCATATATGAAAAGACCCTACCCTTTCAATTAGAACTCCGGAGGCCACGAGCTTAAGTCGGGCGACCAGTTTCAATAGGCAAATGTCGGTAATTTTTTTACAAATTTAAAGACAGTTTTAGATAAATACCATTTTGAAAGTAAGGACATTTGGAATACTGACGAAACTGGGGTTCAAACTGTCCAAAAGCCTTGAAAAATTGTCACAAAAAATGGGACGCGCCGGGTAGGCAAGGCAACATCAGCAGAAAGAGGCACCACTGTAACTCTAGCCACTGCAATTAGTGCTATTGGAAACTCAGTCCCTCCAATGTTGATCTTTCCCAGGGTGTATTTCAAAGATCATTCTTGCCATTCACTAAACATCTTCATAACCACGTCAAGTCTTCAAAAGAGCATCCTTGTTTGCTTATTTTGGATAACCACAATTCCCATTTATCTATAGCTGTGTTGAATTTTTGCAAAAATAATGGAATCATTTTATTGTCTTTGCCGCCCCATACAACCCACCACCTTCAACCGCTAGATAAATCGGCTTTCGGACCATTTAAAAAGTATTATTTTGCAGCAGTTGATCATTGGATGATAAATAACCCTGGGAAGACTTTATACATTTATGACATTCCTGATATGGTCAATTCTGCTTTTCCTAAAGCTTTAAGCCAACAAAATATTATATCTGGTTTTGCAGACACTTGGATTATGCCATTTAATCCTGATATTTTCACACGGACGCTGATTATTCATCATCTTATGTTACCGGTCGTTCGTTGCCTGAACATACAGAGCCAGAGCAAGCTGTTCCTGGATGTTCAACTAATTTCGCAGACAATATTGAACATTTTGATTCAGGTCCTTCTATCGGCAGTGGTAGCCAGAAAATACTTTTTACTCCTGAGCAGTTGCGTCCATACCCTAAAGCAAGAGAAAGAAAAAGGAATATAAAGGGTAGAAAACAAATGAAGTCTACAATTCTTACGGACATCTCGGAGAAAGAAAGGTTAGAAGAAGAAGCTCGAGAAAGAGTTGCTAGAAAGCAAGAGCAAGCAGAGAGGATAAAAAGAATGTTGAAGAAATCAGTGGGTTTAGAAATTCAAGAACTTAGAAAAAAGAATGGGGGAAAGACAAATAAAGCTAAAAATCCATCCAAAAAGAAGAAAATAAGAGCACCTAGACATGTGGGAAAAGCTGATGAAACAAGCTCGGAAGAAGATTGCTTATGTTTAATGTGTCTCGAGCTATATTCAGCATTGAAATCTGGGGAAAAATGGATTAAATGCATATCATGTCGTAAGTGGGCTCATCTATAGTGTGGATATGACAGTCCCACATATAAGGGGTCAGAAAACGAGAAGAAGTGATGTATTTCTATAATTAACATTTATAATTATTACTTTTGTAGAATAAAATAGATTGTGTTTAGATTTTTTTTTATTGTATTAATTTACCCCGTACCAGTATCAATATGCCCCAGATTTGGGCAAATTGAGACGGTCTCTCCTACTCCATTCAGGTTTTTACTGGGTTTCTGTTTTTAATCTTAAAATTTCGAATAGGTGTTTGCATAGTAAAAGGCATTACGGTGTTTTTACATATTTTTTTGAGTTTTTAAAATGCAAAATTTGGTTGCAAAAAATTGCTAAACAGAAAATGTATCAACTAGCCCCGGTCTCCCCTATTGTGTAAATACTTGCACTATACTCGTAACTAATATTGTATTGAAATAAATAAATGAATTACTAAATTTTACACTTTCTTTATATCGTAACCGGTCTTATATAAATAACTACTTAGCCATATTACTGATTCTTCAAAGAGCATAGTACAGTAAACAGTTTAATTTTGACGTGATATGCAAAAACTTATATGATTTTCGGATTCAGCACATCCGAATTAATAAAAAACTAGTCTCGCTTAGAAGTCAACAAAAATCATGTTGGCCAGTGTTATTAATAATAATAATAATAATAATACGAGGTGCATTCAAGTTCTAAGGCCTCCGATTTTTTTTCTAACTAACTACTCACCAGAAAACTATGAAACTGGTGTTACTTCTCGACGTAATCTCACTGCAGACGTACACATTTTTCACAACGTCGACGCCATGATTCCATGGCCGCGGCAAAGGCTTCTTAAGGAGTCTGTTTCGACCACTGGAAAATCGCTGAAGCAATAGCAGCACGGGTGGTGAATGTGCGGCCACGAACAGTGTCTTTCATTGTTGGAAACAGCCAAAAGTCACTAGGAGCCAGGTCAAGTGAGTAGGGAGCATGAGAAATCACTTCAAAGTTGTTTTCACGAAGAAACTGTTGCGTAACGTTAGCCCGATGTGCGGGTGCGTTGTCTTGGTGAAGCAGCACACGCGCAGCCTTTCCCGGACGTTTTTGTTGCAGTGCAGGAAGGAACTTGTTCTTCAAAACATTTTCGTAGGATGCACCTGTCACCGTAGTGCCCCTTGGAACACAATGGGTAAGGATTACGCCCTCACTGTCCCAGAACATGGACACCATCCTTTTTTTCAGCACTGGCGGTTACCCGAAATTTTTTTGGTGGCGGTGAATCTGTGTGCTTCCATTGAGCTGACTGGCGCCTTGTTTCTGGATTGAAAAATGGCATCCAAGCCTCATCCATTGTCACAATCGACGAAAAGAAAGTCCCATTCATCCCTTGGTTGCGCGTCAACATTACTTGGCAACATGCCACACGAGCAGCCTTGTGGTCGTCCGTCAGCATTAGTGGCACCCACCTGGAGGACACTTTTCGCATTTTCAGGTCGTCGTGCAGGATTGTGTGCGCAGAACCCACGGAAATGCTAACACTGGAGGCGATCTGTTTAACTGTCATTCGGCGATCCCCCAAAACAAGTCTCTCCACTTTCTCGATCATGTCGTCAGACCGGCTTGTGCGAGCCCGAGGTTGTTACGGTTTGTTGTCACACGATGTTCTGCCTTCATTAAACTGTCGCACCCACGAACGCACTTTCGACACATCCATAACTCCATCACCACATGTCTCCTTCAACTGTCGATGAATTTCAATTGGTGTCACACCACGCAAATTCAGAAAACGAATGATTGCACGCTGTTCAAGTAAAGAAAACGTAGCCATTTTAAATATCTAAAACAGTTCTCATTCTCGACGCTGCCGCTACAATTCCATCTGCCGTACAGTGCTGCCATCTCTGTGACGTATTGACAACGAACGCACCTCATTTTAAAACAATGCACATGCTTCTATCTCTTTCCAGTCTGGAGGAAAAAAAACGGAGGCCTTAGAACTTGAATGCACCTCGTATAATTATTATTACAGTGACTCGACATCACTAATAAATTTTCTAGCTCTTCACATATTTTATGGAGTCTATAGAACATCGTGCCCTACTTTATCTTAAACATAATCTTCACCTTCGGAAATACACCCTCAAAGGAGAACCCTTTTCTATAAAACTCCCAAGCCATTCAAGTCCCGATACGTGTTTTTTTTACAGTTCAAACACGGTCACCGAACCACGACTAAGATATAATCAATAAAGCTTATCTCTGAGACAATAACATCGAAAATAATTTAGACGGAGCGAACTCTCTTAATAACCTCCTACTAATAACTTAGGTACATCTAATTAATTTCCTCTCTCCTTCTCTTTCTACCTCCACGTTCTCAGGTATCGATTGCATTTCACTTGATGTAACATTAAATGTGCACGCCTTAACGCTTAATTTGTCAAAACGTCAACCCCACGCGGGTCCCTCATTCGGTTGCATTTAAAACAAGACAGAATAAATTTAGAGAATCCGACCGCTCGTTTTTCATTTTGACTCATTTTCGATGACACCGCTAAATCTAGTTAAATTTATATTCGCTTAATCAATTTTGGAGGACGCTCTTTGCGATATCATTCGGGACGAACATTTCGCAAGATGAGTAATTTCTTAAGTGGTCGTTTTACACAACCTTATACATAATTAGATAATAGTTCCGCGTTTCGCTAAATGGTAGATAGAACGTCGCGTTATTGCAACTATTTAATCTAGGAACATTTATATATAAACTCGACAAATCTGGCGCGAACATACTCGTGTCACCAATAATTAAATTAAAGACCTGAATATTGATTAAAGAACAGAACATTCCTTAATCATTTATTAACACAATTATATATATATATATATATATATATATATAACAAGTGTTCATTTGAAAAGTCAATCTAGTAACATGTGATTTACTGAGAACATTTTGAAGTATGTCGTAAATTAAAATTTACTACTTAACCTACGAAGTCGTATATTTTGACAGTTTCATACATACAAATAAATAACAAGTAATAGGTATTTATTGAAAACTATAACAAATGTTGAAAATGTTGTCCTTCAAGATCAATGCACTTTAAAATCCTCCGTTCAAAATTTCTGATGATATTCTGCAACATTACTGGATTGTTATTAATTTCCATGCATTTCTGTTCGATTGTCTGTAGCATATCATTCAAACTCAATATAGGTGTTCGAAATATGTTATTTTTTAGATAAGGCCACAAAAAAAGTCGCAAAGTGTTAAATCGCATGAACGTGTAGGCCAGGCAATTCCAGTATTTCGACTAATTATACGCTCATCAAAAAATTCTCTGAAATAATCCAAAGATTCTGCAGTACAGTGACAAGGTGCTCCGTCTTGTTGGAAATATGCATTTTGTAGTTCATCATCATGCAACTGATTGACAAATGGTTGTAAAATTTCCGTACGGTACCTTTGAGTAGTTAACGTTCCCTGAAAAAATATTGGTCCAATGATTCGCCTTTGGCTTATCGCTGCCCAAACACCAATTTTCTCTGGATGTAGCGATTCTTCATTAATTACATGTCGATTTTCACTACTCCAAATTCTTGTATTTTGTGAATTTAGGTATCCCGTTTTATAAAACGCTTCATCAGTAAAGATGACTCTATGCGAAAGTTCTCCATTATTGTTCATATTTACAAACCAATTACAAAACTGTAGTCTACGTGGGTAATCAATTTCTAACAATTCTTGTACTGCTGTGACACGGTATGGATAAAGTTGCATATCTTTTTTTAATAACTTGTGAGTTGTACCAACAGAAAGGTTTATTTGTTGACTCAAATGTCGAACAGATGTTTGTGGTTCATTTTCCATTATTTCTTCAACACGATTGACAACTTGAGGTGTACGTTTCTTAACTGCTCCGCTGCCTGATTTTCTTAAGAGACTACCAGTTTCAGAAAAAAGTTTTAAAGTTCTATCAAAAGTATTCTTAAATTGTATATAATCTATTACAAAATGTGGAAACTCAACTAGAAATTCTACCATGCAATCTTGAACTGAATAAACCCATAAACCATCAATTTTATTACCACTTCGAAAATAAGCCTGGACTAAAAAAAATTTATGTTCTAAAGTGAAAGCCATTTTAAAACTGAGAAGCAATTTATTTAAACCAGAATCGACGCACGATTATTTTATGCACTAACTGATATTTGTGATTGACATTATCAAACGTCATTTGGATTTACGTTTACGGAACAACAAACACATACTAATATATTTGCGTCTTATTCTATCAAAATTTCAAAGTAACCTAGATTGACTTTTCAAATGAACACTTGTTATATATATATATATATATATATATATATATATATATATATGTATAAATTCTATTTACAACTTAATTCTAGTGGTTCTAAACATGTTATTTTAATGTACTTCAAGTAAATCTAGTTAAAATCTAGGACATATAATATTTGTTGCGGTTGGTCTTTGGTGTATCACCTCATTTTATTAAAGAGTACAACGGACTCGAGCGATTGATGAATCATAGCCCGTAGGCTTCTGCTTTGTATTCGCAATAGGTTTGTTTCTGTAAGCGATCCGTGAGTTTCGAACAATTTGATACGTGCGGCAACTGAATCAGTAGCACATACCTACATATGCAGTTAATATGTATCTGTCAATGCACAACAGAGCAAATGTAATAAACGGTTTGGTAACCGGCAGCAACTACTGCTGAAACAAAAGTAATGCTGACAAGCGAAATGCGTATCGAATTTAGAATAAAAATAATCTACAAAGAACAAAACTCAAAACTATGTATCTTCTGTGAAACATTGAAAGTGTAAAAGATTACTATGAACAACTAAAAATTGTTCAAGGTGTTCCTTTGTTAAATTAGTTCTTTTAGATGTTAAAACGTCTTTAAAAATAGAAAATGTCGGTTCCACATCACATTCAAATCTAGATTTCTGCTAAATATGGCATCAACTTTTTGTCTCAGCTTGCTTCCAAATTCAGAAGGCATACTTTTCATTCGGTCGATAACGTTTCTAAGTTAATTACTGTAAGAAATCATTTCATAAAAATTGACATAACAGCGTAATAAAACTGTTTAATGAATACAAATTAATTGCAGCTCTCTCCAACAATAATAAGTTACAACAGTGTCTAAAAACAAAAATTGTTAACACAGTGTTATACTTTAAAAATGATCCTTATACCGTTTGGGCATTTTTAATAATTTATTTAAATTAATTGCAAATTCTAAGTCATCATAGGCTATTTCAAAATTCAATATTATCGTTTAATATAATTTATTTACTTTAATTGCTAATTATCGAACATCATAGGCTATTTCAAACTCTAATATCTTCATGTAACGTTTGTATGTTAAAATATTTTGGATGACACTAGAACTATTTTTAATCCGGAGCATTGAATCTACTCATGCGCAAGTTTGACATCTTGAGATATTATGCGAGTCATGGTTCGTATATTTGAATTTATATTTCATTATCGTTCCTTTTGGGCAATTTTAGGTAAACAGGACCTCGTTATATTTTTTTATTAGAATTTTGTAAAAATATTAGGATGGTTTAACTTGTCGAATAACCATTTTTTCACTTAATTTAAGTCTTTACATTTTTGGTTTGTTTGGAGAGCCATCTAGGCGAGACTCTATTAAAGTATTTGCTATAGATCGCTGTAACGTTGGGTATAATTTTAATCGTTTATAAACCCTTAATTAATCCGAATTAAGTAATGAATTTTTTTTGTTCTGGCTTCCTCGTTTGCTTTTTAATCATGTCAGGATATCCGAGTAATTATAAATCTTTTATTTCAATAACCCGTATGGGGGAGGGGGGTAGTGCCTTTTTTTTGTTAATAATGACGTATCCGATTATTATGCTTAAATTAAAGAACCATCATTCTTGGCGTGCTCTTCTTATTAGTCCCGCTTTGAAGTAAGTTGACGAGTGTAAAACTAGAAAGTCAGTTAGAGTTGATACAGTGTTAGCTGTTCTGCATGAAGGCAGGAATTGACAAATTGGATTGTTTCATATAAATTCACTAGTGTAGTGATATTTAGTCGAGGATATTTTTCCCTGGATTTGAAAGTTTTAGGGCCACGTGTTTGCTTCAGGGCTGTTAGTATCTGCTAATAACGGCAATGCAGGCGGAATTGCGTTAGACTGGTTATGCTGTGAATTCCGTAGGTGAAATCTACAAAATAGACGAGAGGTTGATTCATCCGCAGTCATCTAATCACCCGGACACAGGAAATCAGGGTAATCGGATCTAAGGATCATCTTTCACTCCAGGTAGTGTGTAGAAAGTAACATTTTTGTGACAGAGTCCCGGAAAACAATATAAATAGTGGTTTTGGAGGAACGCATGGCATTCTAAAACATGGTGTTCTACTCACCATTTTATTTTATTTTTTTTTTTGTTCTCTTGCCTCATTGTAAAATTTCCCTAAGTTAATTTTCATATATTAATCGCGTAATCAGTTTTCTAGTTCAAATTTGAGTAGTATTTTTCTAATAGTATAAATCTCGCATATCAGATTGTTTAAAGTAAAGAAATTTGAGTAAATTAAAGTTAGTATTTTTTTTTATCAGTAACGGATTCCGATGTAATTTTAATATCTAAATTTTGTTTAAATAAATATCTTTTCCATTTATTTGGTAATCATTCACAACTATAGAATAACATTCTAGTTAATTTTTTTTATATATCTTATACACATTTTTGCATATAGAGGCTGAACCTGTTTGATTACTATCTGATTGGGGTATCCAATTATGTGAATACATTGTCAGTTAATTATTTATTATTAATTTCTATTTGTGTGTACCACCTAACTACGTATTGCATATACATACTGTGTGCATCGAACCTGTGTAAGGTTCATTAAAGCTTTAATGAATTACCGATGCAATACCAAATAGTTTAGGTACGATATTTATATTGATCAATGGTATTCCAACTGTTTAATAGTATTTTGTTGCTCCATACATGTACCCCTCTGGTATAAATAAATTTTTTTATTGTTTGTTATTGTTATGAACTCTAAGTGTTTTTATTTTTTTTGATTGTCAACTTATTTGGTATTACTAATTTATCCACTTACTAAGGCAGAGTCTGTGTTCTCTGTTGGCTAAAGGAAAACATGGTGGCGCCCTTTCTGATGTAAGAACCTCCTCTCAACTCGCCTCTATAACTGAGTTAGCCCTTTAGCCAAAAGATCTCCGGGGCAACCATAAAGTTGAAGGTAAGTTGGGTAAATTTAGGATAATATTTGTTGGCGCAAGTCTAGTGCTCGTGGGGGCATATAGCAACAGATCCGTTGAAAGAGTCGGGCATTTACAAAATCAGTTGTAATTCTTGTCCGACATTATACATAGGGCAAACCACAAGAACTGTTCAAACACGATATAAAGAACACATGGCTCATGTTAAATTACACAACATAGAAAACTCAGTATTAGCTCTACATCATACAGATACAGGTCACAACTTCAATTTAGAAAATGCTAGTTTAGTTAAAACAAGTAGTAATAGAAATTTAGACATGTGGGAAGGCATAGACATGAAAAAATACAAAAATTATATTTTAAATAATGATATTTCACCCCTCAATAATAAACTGTTAGTATGAATATCGACATCATTACATACTTAAGACATCTTGTAAATAGGTACTAAATTCTTCATTCACATTATTATTTTATATTGTAATCCCTAATCCTTTTGCCGTTAGTCCAACCCGATTCCCCCCTTTGTTTCATGGATATTTGGTATTTCCCCATGAACTCATTCTCAGAAATTATATTAGTTTTAATATTGATTGTAATTTTTCGTTAATTTGTTTTCACCCTACCTCTAATTTTTCTGTATATGATGTATTTTCATATTATACAGGCTTAGTTAAAAGTATGGAGACGGCGATTTTGAACTACATTTGAGACTATTTGAATTTTTTTTTTCTTCAATTGTTTTTTAGTTACGCCTGTCCGCGCAGTTTTTTTAAATGGGAACTAACAAAATTTTACTCTACCATTCGATAGAGAATTTTTTTCTCTTTACAATAGTATTTTTGTTTTTTTAAAATTCATTTTAATAACTTTTTTATAAGAAAAGGCCGGTTCATGTGTTTAACAGATGTTCGGTACATCGCAGATAGACAGAAACGTAGCGATAAACAAACTTGAGCGACATAATTTTATCAGGGTTATTGTGTACGTCAAATATTTGACAGAAATAATTCACTTGTGCAATTTGTTGCTGTTAATATTTACAATGGCGAGTTTAAGTGAACATGAACGAATTGAAATACTTATGATGTTGGGTTATGGAGATAGACGCAGAAGTTTAGAAGACGTTTGTAAGTTATTTAATGATACGCATCCAAATAGAAATGCAATTTCTAAATCCGTTGTTGGTAAAAATTTAAGACGCTTTGAACAAACGGGTAGCGTTAAAGATTTGCCAAGGAGTGGTAGACCTAGAACAGCAAAAAGCGATGATAACAAACTTGATATTTTGTTGGCTGTATCTGAATATCCCCATTTATCAACCAATCAATTAGCGGCCAATTTCAATATTCCACAGTCATCGATTGTGTCATTTTTAAAAAGTGAAAAGTATAAACCTTATAAGGTACACCTTGTACACGAATTAACGGAAGATGATTTTGATAGGAGATTACAATTTTCTGAAGAAATGTTAAATATTTGCAATAATAATGAAAATTTTGTTAACAATATTCTTTTCTCTGACGAAGCTACTTTTTGCCTTACCGGTGAAGTAAACAGACATAACTGCAGGTACTGGTCATCGGAAAATCGCTCTTGGTTTTTGAAGCACCATACGCAGTACCCCCAAAAGGTTAATGTTTGGGTTGGCATTCTAGACGGTCATATTATCGGTCCCTTTTTCATCAATGGCAATTTAACTTCGGCTCTGTATTTGCAGTTATTGCAAAATGAAATAATACCTGCTTGTGCTACGCTCTATTCTCATGAAAAAAATGAACACCTGCCCAATGACAGTATCTGGTTCCAGCAAGATGGCGCCCCACCACATAATGGTGTAAATGTTCGTCAATATCTGGACAACGTTTTTCCCTACAGATGGATTGGAAGACGAGAAACCATTGAATGGCCAACCCGTTCGCCAGATTTAAGTCCTTTAGATTTTTTTCTTTGGGGATACGTAAAAAACAAAGTTTACAAAGATAAGCCCGATAACGTCGAAGATTTACAAATCCGAATTACCAGGACGATACAAGAAATTCCCCGAGATTTTTTACAGAACTCTGTTCGGAGTTTTGTAAATCGATTGGGTCATTGTCAAATTACTAATGGACGACAATTTGAACACTTACTTTAATTTACTTTGTTATTAATTTGTTTAATTTTTCTTGTAAAAAAGTTATTAAAATGAATTTTAAATATACAAAATTATTATTGTAATGAGAAAAAAATTCTCTATCGAATGGTAGAGCAAAATTTACCAGTTCCCATTTAAAAAAAAATGCGCGAACAGGCGTATCTAAAAAAACAATTGAAGAAAAAAAATTCAAATATTCTCAAATGTAGATCAAAATATCTTAGCAAACTTTTATATTTAACATAATTCCCTAAAATGAATATTAACGACAATAAATCGCCGTCTCCATACTTTTAACTAACCCTGTTTATTCTCTGGTAGATATTATGTTTAAACAGTACGACTGATAATGTGTGCAGAGCACACGAAATGTAGATTTAGTTCATTAAAACTATTTTTGTGAAAAAAGTGTTCTGTTCAATGTTTCACAAGTGCTCAACATATAATACTAAATAGAAAATCGTTTTTCAATTTCTTATATAACAGAAACGTAATAACTCACGAAACAATGAATTTAACAAACTCTTCATAATTGTCTTCAAGTATTTGTCGCCTGCACAATGAACTCCGATTAGCCCATTGTCGGTTGTGTATATTTGTGTTTATATAATTCGTCCATTCGGAAGTATAAAATCAGAAATTCTACAGTATCTCTCTCTCTTCCGCACTTTCTCGCTCTCTCTTCAACTATCCCAATAAAGCATTGGCACAAAGCTCGTCAGATACGGTAACACGATAATGGTATAATTTCCACCTCATTTTGCGGACGGGACGGAATGCGTAGAAACGTATTGTTCTGTGTTTCGCACGCAGCGTTTTGCATAGATGCGACCGTTATTTTACACAATGTACTTCAATTTGTGCGGAATAATTCACGCAAACACGCGCGACTCAAACAGACAGATAGGCCCGACGGTCTTTGTATATACGTTTCCCTTCGTTTAACAAAGTAGCTTTTACGAGTTCGGTAATAGAAACACGCAATAATGGCGCGACAATAAGGTTCTCGGAATAGCTAATTTCAAGAGAATGATCCGCCATTGAAAACAGCAAATATTACTTTAATCTCTTTAAAAGATTGACGTTAAATGCCAAGTGGTTTAAATTTGAAATTGAAATGCACTGAAGCGGCACTATACACACAATGTTGCCCACAAATTACTAAATACGCGCCTAAATTGTTCGAGTAATCTCGGTTGTACTTTTGAACGAACACAGTGAACCTTATTCAGAACTTTCTATTTAAAAACTAGCAACTTTAAATATGTATAACGCATAATTTGTAGAATCACCAATAGTTGTCCGACAAATTACGGTGCAACATATAAATAGTCTATAACATCACTAAGTATAGTTTATTTCAAATTATAAGAATATAACTTTGAACGGCTCTAATACTTTTATTTCACCACCTGCGGCAATAACTACCTGGCCGCTGAATACGATTATCTTTTACGCAAACAAACTGCTGAGGTCCGTAATGACAAAATTTAAGTAAATTGTAATTACTGCAATTTATATGAAATAAAATCTAATAATAATATAAGTGCCAATAGTTGTTAATTTGAATATATAGTTATTATATATAGTTTAATAGTCATTAAATTAAAATTTAGATGAAATAAGTGCTTAGATTTATTAAACAAAATTTAAGTAAATTTAGTTAGGAGAGTTGGTATATATTACATCTAATATTGAGTCTATTTATCATTTATTGTTAATCTTTACTGCTGTATACATATTTGATTTTTCTCTCTTTACTTAACGAACATGTGGCGACCTTTTGCTGAAAGTGTTAGTGATTATGATGTGGATAGTGATAATACTGTTGGAGCACGACAGAGAAAGCATATATCAGAAGATGCAAAACAGATAATTTTCAATGTCTATCATACCCTCATGGAAGAAAATAACAAACTGCGAACCCAGAACATTCAACGATCGTCGCAATTAACCAAGGTGCCTTTTGGAACAATATATAAAATAATTAAGAATAACGCAGGGCCTCGAAAGCAAAGAAGTGACAAAGGAGCACTGAGAAAAATTGAAGAGTATGAAATTGATACTATTAGGCAGCAAGTTTACTCCTTCTACAGAGGAAATGTTGTATCTACACTTGACTGCTTACATAAAAGAATCAGTGATGAGCCTATAAATATTCAGTGTTCTAAAGCAACCTTGTGGCGGACGCTAAAGAAAGCTGGTTTTAAGTTTGGCACTATAGACAAACGTCGCACAATTATGGAAAGCCCGAGGTTACAGAAACTTCGATATGAATACTTAACGGCAATTAGAAGGTATAGACAGGAATGACGATTCATATGTTATTTAGACGAGACGTGGTATGACACCCATGACACAATTTGCAAAGGTTGGGTGGATAGTTCAAGTATGTGTCAGTTGGACGCGCCGGTTTCGAGAGGGAAGAGAATAATCATTCTTCATGCTGGGTCAGAAAAAGGATGGATCGGACAGCCGCTATTATCTGCTAAAAATGTTAAATCCTCAAGAATTACCGTGAAGATATGACCTCATCTTTATTTGAAGAATGGTTTTGTGACACTTTGCTGCCAAATTTACCAAAAGATAGTGTGATAGTGATGGACAACGCTCCGTATCATTCTCGACAGCAAACCAAAGTTTCTACAAAATGTAATAATAAGAAAGATATTAAAACATTTTTAGAAGCAAATGATTTATATTTTGAGGATTATTATACAAAGAAAACAATTAATAGAGGTGATGAAGACAAAAGAATATTTAAAGGATTATTACGTGGATGACAGAGCCAAAGAAGCAGGACATACAATTTTGCGTTTACCACCATACCATTGCATTTTCAATCCCATTGAATTGATATGGGCTCAACTGAAAAATACCATAAGACGAATAAACACCGAAATTTAGTGAAAGCAGTGAAACACACAACAAATGCTATGGAACATATAACTGCTGTAAATTGGAAAAATGCTGTTAAACACACAATAGCAAAAGAGGACGAATATATGCGCATGTACAAAATAGTAGCACCTTTGATTATAAATTTGCAATACGATTCAGACACAGACACCGATTTGCAAGACGACTCAATCACAGATGATTTATGAAATGCGATAACACATAAAAATTTTATTGTGTATTACAAATAAATTAGCTTTATATATCTATATGTATCCACTACACATGTTGCCACACGATTTGTAATTTTTTATTTGTATATAAACCCAATGTACAGATATTTTTTATTATATACTTGAAATTAACAGCGTTTTATTATTATATTATAGGGCCCTAATTATAGTCAATACGGCCCCTAGATTCATACGTTGCAAATAGGTAAACCGTACCCGTTCAATAAGGAGACCAGGTATAATAATTATCATCACAGAAGGTGGTGCAATAAAAGCATTAGAGCCGTTCGAAGTTATATTCTTATAATTTGAAATAAACTATACAACACGCACTTATTGAATAACACTATTCATTTGTTAATCGCACATCTGTTTTTGATCGTCTAATTATGACGCAATTACTTCAATATTACACTTAAATTTCTTTCATCATGGGCGTAGATACAAGCGTCAGGAAATTTTATAATTTATTTTATTTATTAGTTCTCCTTGAATTTGATGGTAATATACACAATTATAGTTTTCCATATAATAACAACTTAAGATATAATTTTCGGAGGGCTGATTATAATACTCTCTACAATAATATATTGGATGTTGACTGGAATTTTTTATCTTCATTTAGTGATGCAAATATAGCAGTATCTTCTTTTTACGATAAACTGTATTCCATAATTGATCGATCAGTTAGTAAAGTAAGGTCTTCCAAGGGTGTTTCCACCCTGGTTCAATACTGGCTTAAAGAAATTAATAAAACTGAAGGAGTATTACTTCCGTAAATTTAAGGAAACAAGATCTCAGTTTCATCGTTCTGAATTTTATAGACTACGTTCCAAGGTAAAACGTGATGTAGTAAGTGCGTATAATACTTATCAAACGAGTGTGGAGGCTAATATCATGAGGGATCCGAAATCCTTTTGGAATTTTATGGCGAATAAGAGGAACATGTCTAGGATCCCTGGCTGTATGATGAATAACGATGATAATGTTTCAAATCCTCAGGAAATAGTATATGCATTTGCTAATGTTTTCTAAAATGTTTTTCATTCTGTACCTCATTTGACGAAAACCACATCTTACTCACAACCACTCATTAAGCATATCCATTCAACCTGTTTCTTCAGATGACACGTTCAAGTGCATGAAAAATCTGAAATCTGGCTTTACTTCGGGACATGACGGTTTACCCAGTTTAGTAAGTGTTACAGTGTGTTATATGAACCGTTAACAGTCATTTTTAACTTAATAATTACGTCATACTCGTTTCCGGACGTGTGGAAGATTGACAGAGTTGTTCCAGTTTTCAAGAAAGGTGTCAGATCGAACCTTTTGAATTATAGGACTGTTAACATTATTAGCAATTTTGCGAAGATTTTTGAAAGTTGTATCAACAAATTATCCTCAAGTGTAAATCGGCGTTGGCTGTACAACAACATAGCTTCATTGTAGGTAGATCCACTATTATGAATTTGGCTGAAATAACCCAATACATTAGTGAAGCTTTAGATGCTCGGATGCAGGTGGATGTCGTCATACAGACTTTGCCAAGGCATTTGTTTCTATTAGCCATTCCTTACTGTTAACCAAGTTAGATGCTTTTGGTTCCTCATATGGTCTACTTCAACTAATATCTTCATATTTGTGTAACAGATCGAGTTACGTCTACTACAATAGTTTTCATTTCAGGCAGTATAATCCATCGTCAGGCGTTCCACAACGATCTACTCTAGGGCCCTTATTATTTAATATTTTTATTAGTGATCTCATTATGCTATTAGATTGTAAAGTGCTAGCTTACGCGGATGATCTTAAAATATTTTCTAGAGTCTCGTCGTTGAGCGATTGTAGGGAACTGTTACGTAATCTCCATTAGGTTAATCTGTGGTGTAGTCATAATGGAGTAGGTTTGAATACCGACAAATGTGCTATTGTCTCGTATGTCCGTGTTGCAAGCCCAGTTTTGTTCCCGTATGCTCTCGACCATATTCCCATTCCCAGAATCTATGAGGTTAGGGATCTGGGTGTGTTATTTGATTCTGCATTACGATTCAATAATCATATTCACGATATGTGTACCGCAGCTATTAAATTTTTGGGATTCATTATAAGATCTTGTAGGCAGTTTCGTAATCCTTTAACATTAAAATCTCTGTATTACGCCTATGTAAGAAGTAGATTGGAATACGGCTCTCTTATATGGTATCCTCATTATCTGCATTTGCGTCTGGCTGTGGAGAGTGTTCAAAGACGTGAAGTATCTGTCTTTCAAGTGTGACGGTTTGTACCCGGAATATACGTCTCTCCTGGAACGCCATTCTTTGAATTCCCTGAGTGATAGACGAGAACATCTTAGTGCCAAATTTCTCCTTAATTTACTAAATGGAAGGATCGATTGTCCGTCTTTTCTGTCACAATTGAATTTTTTGGTTTCAGGATATTAAACTAAATCGTCGGACACTTTCACCGTTCCCATCGCCAAATCCAATGTGTTGCTCAAAACACCTTTGCTGCATATGGTACACAACCTTCACAAATTCTACCCTGATCCCTTCTCTCGGTGATTTGAGATAATTTTGACTACTTTACATGTGTCCACGAATTGTCATTTGGTATTTGTTTTGTACTTGAATTGTATTGTTTATTTTTATTATTTACTATTATTTTTTAATGGTACACTGTAACGTGTGTTCATTTGAAAAGTCAATCTAGGTTACTTTGAAATTTTGATAGAATAAGACGCATATATATATTAGTATGTCTTTGTTGTTCCGTAAACGTAAATCCAAATGACATTTGATAATGTCAATCACAAATATCAGTTAGTGCATAAAATAATCGTGCGTCGATTCTGGTTTAAATAAATTGCTTCTCATTTTTAAAATGGCTTTCACTTTAGAACATAATTTTTTTTAGTCCAGGCTTATTTTCGAAGTGATAATAAAATTGATGGTTTATAGGTTTATTCAGTTCAAGATTGGATGGTAGAATTTCAAGTTGAGTTTCCACATTTTGTAATAGATTATATATAATTTAAGAATACTTTGGATAGAACCTTAAAACTTTTTTCTGAAACTGGTAGTCTCTTAAGAAAATCAGGCAGCGGAGCAGTTAAGAAACGTACACCTCAAGTTGTCATTCGTGTTGAAGAAATAATGGAAAATGAACCACAAACATCTGTTCGACATTTGAGTCATCAAATAAACCTTTCTGTTGGTACAACTCACAAGTTATTAAAAAAAGATATGCAACATTATCCATACCGTGTCACAGCAGTACAAGAATTGTTAGAAATTGATTACCCACGTAGACTACAGTTTTGTAATTGGTTTGTAAATATGAACAATAATGGAGAACTTTCGCAAAGAGTCATCTTTACTGATGAAGCATGGTTTTACAAAACCGGATACCAAAATTCACAAAATACAAGAATTTGGAGTAGTGAAAATCTACATGTAATTAATGAAGAATCGCTACATCCAGAGAAAATTGGTGTTTGGGCAGCGATAAGCCAAAGGCGAATAATTGGACCAATATTTTTTCAGGGAACGTTAACTGCTCAAAGGTACCGTACGGAAATTTTACAACCATTTGTCGATCAGTTGCATGATGATGAACTACAAAATGCATATTTCCAACAAGACGGAGCACCTTGTCACTGTACTGCAGAATCTTTGTATTATTTAAGAGTATTTTTTGATGAGCGTATAATTAGTTCATGCGATTTAACACCTTGCGACTTCTTTTTGTGACCTTATTTAAAAAATAATATATTTCGAACACCTATATTGAATTTGAATGATATGCTACAGAGAATCGAACAGAAATGCATGGAAATTAATAACAATCCATTAATGTTGCAGAATATCATCAGAAATTTTGAACGGAGGATTTTAAAGTGCGTTGATCTTGAAGGACAACATTTTCAACATTTGTTATAGTTTTCAATAAATATCTATTATTTGTTATTTGCTTGTATGTATGAAACTGTCAAAATATACGACTTCGTAGGTTAATTAGTAAAATTTAATTTACGACATACTTCAAAATGTTCTCAGTAAATCACATGCTATTAGATTGATTTTTCAAATGAACATTTGTTATGTATTTACTTAGGATATGTTTTGTCCTGTAATTGGAATATTTTTGTTGGATAATAAAGAATATTATTATTATTATTATTAGTTTATATTTCGTAAGATAAATAAAGTACGGTGAGTTTCTTTCTTTTTTTCATTGTTGTAACTGTTAATTACATACTTCGCAATTTTTGTAATAGGTCCTGTTTAATATTGTTTTATCGAATTTACTTCTTGTATTTATTTCGACGTAAGCGTCCAGTGAATTTCGTTAAGTTTCAATAACTTACGCATACAGTTTTAATTTTCATTAAGATAGATCTAGAACTTTGTTTAAGTTACTTTTTCAGATATGATATGGAAGAACATCGAGAATGACATCGTGAACCAATGGCGAGTTGGATTAACGGTCATACTGATTGTATGTACAATCGAGGGATTTTGTAGCGACTCACGATTCAAACTTTATGGCCTTAAGCACGTATATGAAACATTTTTGAAATAGCTGGTCGATTGTAATTACGGATCATGACCGCTAGGTAAAAAATTTAGAAGAAATTTAAAATTACTTTTATTTACAATCGTCTATGGTCTTTATATTGAGAAATGATGCCTATTATAATTCTGAAGTACGTTTCGTAAACAGAAGTTCTGTCATATTTTCTTAAGAAATAAATTTGATAAAATAACTAACAATATTATTAGACGTAATATATAATTTCTGTTTATTAGCGAAAATTTCTTCATTTCCCATTAACAACATGCATATACAATGTAAATTAACAAAATTATTCTTTTGATTATCTTAACACAATTTTATAATTATATGAAACCAGATAAAGCAAAATGCTTGTTGGCAAATGGTCAGATCATTTTAGAAAATAAACAAAATTATTAAAAATAAAGAATAAAGAATTCTAAAAAAAATATACGCACATAAAATACAATAAATAGTTTTACATTACTAAATTACATTGAATTTTGTCAAGAAGTATTAAGGGTTGTAAGAAATAAGTATAATCCCGCTTTTATTTCTTACCTGTTAATGCAAATAAATGCAGCACGTTCAAAATTCGTTTCTTTTAAATTCCTTTAAAATAACAGGCCTGTGATTAATTACACAGGTCTACAGTGATTTTGATGTTTGAAAGCTGTTTGCTAATTTGTATATGTTTGGGGGCCCTTATTCAAAAAAACGCCATATATTTGCTCTATCACGTAAATTTTTTTTATAGCGCTCTATATCTTAAAAATGTTATTTTATTAATATACATACCTATGACAAGAATATGTTGGTCCATGTTAGGCATGATTTTTAAATGAATTGATTTTTACGAAATTAAATGTGATTTGGCAACACTGGTTAATATTAGATTTCTCAGCAAAGCAACAGAGTCGGCGCAGAAGCGTCAATACAACGTTGAAACCTGCTTATGTGCAGTTTGGTTGTGTTAGTCGTCGTGCTACTGTGTCCGCGCGCTCGTTGTCTTCGTTGTTGCGTACTTTAAGTGTTCTAGAACGTATAAATATGGAAAGAAGACATTGTGTGACCAATCCGAATAACTTTTGTTATATCTGTGGTAGTTATGTCGTAGTAAAGCAGAGGCAAACTATAACTTCGTTTGTGAAAAATGTATACCACGCTTATTTTGGTGTAAAAATTGGCGACCAAAACAAGTCCTGGGCTCCTCATACTGTTTGTTCCGTTTGCGTTGAAGCATTAAGAAACTGGCAAAAAGGTAGGAAGAAATGTTTAAGCTTTGGCGTTCCTATGGTATGGCGAGAGCCTAGAAATCACAGTGATGATTGTTATTTTTGTTCGTGTAATGTTCAAGGATTCAACAGAAAAAATAAGAAACAAATTGTGTATCCCAATCTTGACTCTGCTATTCGACCAGTTCCTCATGGACCATATGTACCGATACCTATCGCCCCAAAAGCACTAGAAAACGTCATATAGTCAGAATCAGAGGAATCTAATTGCGACCCAGATGACTCAGATTTCACACCAGATGTCAGAGAGCCCGAAGTGTTTAACCAGAGCGAACTAAATTATTTAATTAAAGATTTGCACCTTCCTAAGGATGCATCCGAATTGTTAGCCTCCCGACTTGGTGAGAAACATTTACTGGCACCTAGCGTCACATCAAGCTTTTACCGGGATCGCGAAAAAGAGTTATGTCAATATTTTACTCAAGTGTACTCTAGTGTATTGCAACAATATTCCTGACTTAATTTCAAAATTAGGAAATGTGCCGTATGTAAAAGAAGAATGGCGCCTGTTTATTGACTCAAGTAAGCGTAGTTTAAAAGGCGTTTTATTGCACAATGGTAACGAGCTGGCCTCGGCTTCCGTTGCCCATTCGGTACATTTAATGGAAACGTATGAAAATTTTGAACTTCTTTTAAAGAAAATAAACTACCAAGAACATCAGTGGATGCTTTGTGGTGACCTTAAAGTGCTGTGCATGCTGCTCGGACAACAAGGAGGTTATACAAAATTTCCATGCTTTATTTGTGAGTGGGATAGTTGAGCAAGGGTTAGACATTGGACTCAAATAGAATGGCCCTCTAGAACAAGCCTTACACCTGGTAGCAAAAATGTATTAAGAGATAGCTTGGTTGACCCCAAAAAAGTTTTACTACCTCCTCTCCATATCAAACTTGCTTGATGAAGCAGTTTGTTAAAGCCATAGACAAAAATGGACAGTGTTTTAAATATTTGTGCGAGACATTTCCAGCCTTATCCGATGCCAAGTTAAAAGAAGGTATTTTTGTTGGGCCGCAGATAAGAACATTATGCAAAGACAAGGTTTTTCAAAACACAATGACCAATGTCAAGAAAAACGCCTGGGTTTCATTTAAAGAAGTAATTGATAAGTTTCTTGGGAACTCTAAGGACGAAAACTACGAAAATATTGTTCAAAATATGTTACAACACTTTCATCGTCTAGGTTGTAATATGAGTTTGAAAGTGTATTTCCTGTTTTCACACTTGAACTATTTTCCTGAAAATCTTGGAGCAGTTAGCGAAGAACAGGGAGAGAGGTTTCACCAAGACATTAAGGAAATGGAAGGGCGATACCAAGGCAGATGGAGCATAACGATGATGGCGGACTACAGCTGGATGTTAAAACGGGATATGCCCTTAAAAACATACAACCGAATGTCCGGACAACGCAGCATCCTGGCAAGAAGACAAAGATTTCACTTAAAAAAGACTGAGTAAAGTATTTTTTTCCAGTTTTTTAACTTGTATTCCACCTTTTTACTCAATAAACAAATAATTTTTTTTAGAAATATCGTTTTTTTTCATTTAATATTTGCAAAAAAACCTTACGTGATATAAATAAATGCATAGAATTTTTGAAATCAGCCTACCAAAATTATATAAAATCAGTTTTCAAAATAAGAACATCTGTCAAAAAGTTTAATTTTGTAGACCTGTGTTATTAACGTCGCATAATAAAATGTTATCCTAAAATAATCACGTGTCGTAGTGCATACAGTAATTTCTTGGAGATCTACAAAAAAGAGTACTGGAAATTGATTTATGATAAAGAAGGTCCTTACTTATTTCGTAAGTGCTGAACCATGAATAGCATACAATAAACAAATGTTCAGATGACTGTTTCTTAATAAAGGATTACATTACGGTTCAGTTCATACAACAGCTTATTAGTGAGTGAACACGTTTTCTTTATTCAAAATGCCTAACCGATTTTCTTCTCAAGAGTATGCGGACATGCATTTTGTGTAACGCTACTGTAACGGCAGTGCACGTCAAGCAGTTATTGAATACCGATATCGGTTTCCCGATAGGCGCATTTCTCAGTACAGAACGTTTCTGGAAGTACATAGACAATTTCGGGAATGCGAACTGCGTGATTATCTTTTCGACCGAGGAGTAAATTTGCCAGCAGACTTAGAGGAAGAAGCAGTAGCTATTGTTACAAGGGATCCAACTCTCAGTGTACGTTGAATCGCTGGACAACTAGGAGTGACACGAACGACAGTTTGGCGAATTTTAAAACATGAGGGCTTATATCCATATCACTATAGCAGGGGACACGGTTTGCTTGAGGCAGACCACTTTGCTCGTCTAGTTTGTTCTACCTTGATATTAAGACAATCACGGCTTCATTTTAATTTCTGCAGAACAGTCCTCTGGACAGATGAATCTACGTTCACGAGAAGTGGTGTTACAAATCTGAGAAATCTGCAAAGGTGGTCATCAGAAAATCCCAAAGCTAGACGCCTATCTAAATTTCAGCATGAAATTTTCTATTAACGTTTGGGCGGCCCTAATCGATGACTTGTTGATTGGTCCTGCCGTTCTTCCTGGGAGGTTAAATGCGGAAAATTACCTTCATTTTCTTATTGACGAACTGCCTGGTCTTTTAGAGGACGTCCCACTGAATGTTCGACGTGACATGTGGTTTCACATGGATGGGGCACCACCACATTTCGGAATTGCTATTTGAAATTGGGTTAACGTCAATTATCCAAGATGGATTGGTCGAGGTGGTCCTTTTGCATGGCCATCCAGATCACCCGCTCTTAATCCCCTTGACTTTTATTTATGGGGATACATGAAAAATTTAGTCTACGCGCAAGGTTCGAACACAAGAGAAGAGTTGTTGGATCGTATTCACCCGGCTGCCGAGCAAATCCGACAAAACAAGTATGAAATTCGGGTAAGTACTCCTTCTGTTGGCTTACGGGCACAAGCCTGCATTCAACAAGGAGGTGGACATTTCGAAAATATTATTAATTGAACTTTTTTAAATAAAATCAGTTTTTATTGATTTTAGGATTACATTTTCTTTCATGATCTGACAATCACATGCATAGATCTGTAACTTTGAAACAAATAAAAATGGATATACAAGTTTTGCGTTTTTGTTACTTGAAATGGAGTCTACTTTATACTCCTAAAATTGAACATAACGATACGGGACAGCTTGTATAAGTTTTAATAAACTTAAATGCTTATTTTAGACAACATAGCTAACATTTTAACTCTATTTTCCTCGAAACTATCGTTTTGCACGTAGGTGTAGGTTTCCGCGGTCGTTTTCTGATTGTAGATCACGGTTTCCTTGCCGCATCGAGTTAGGCGTAATTGCCAACGTTTCGTCCACTGTTGCAAGGGACATCTTCAGGGCTGTACGTAGATGTTCGTCGATTCGCAGAAGCTAGGACAAAGACTGGCACAACTTATATAGGGGGACTGGGTCAAATCGTAGCCTGCTATTGGCTGGAGGCAATGAGTCAATCGCATGTGTCGTACGGGCGTGGTATTTCGTAGTAGAATTCGATAGAGTTTGCCACGTTGGCAGTATTCTTCAAGCTACTGCGAATCTACGAACATCAGCCCTGAAGATGTCCCTTGCAACAGCGGACGAAACGTTGGTAATTACACGTAACTCGACGCGGTTCCAACCCGGAAACCGAGAGCTACTATCATTTTACGTATTCGTGGTTTTGGCAGTGGACCGACGATATGTTCGTAAAAAGCTATGTTTTTTTATTTCGTAATTTGCGTTGTATCTGGATGTGAGAGGAAAAAGTCCAAATCATGTTTGAAATCACAACAACATTTTTAGTCATTATCACTTACTTAAAATTCAAACCCCAACGAACAAACTTAAATTTGCAAACTAGTGTAATTGCGCCAAACATTTAAAGATTTAGATTTAGATTTGTACCGTTGCAAAAAAAATCTCAATTTGCTGACAATTAGTACATAAAACAATGAAAGTAAAGCCTTAGCATTAAAAAATCTTTGCGCGTGATTATAGAATATTAATAAATAAAAATAAATAAGAAAGTAAGTAATAATAATAAACATTATTTTTTAAAATCCGATCGCAAATATTAAAATTCTAATAAATATTGCAGAAAGCTCTAAACCAGTTCCGCAAATAGATATTTCACCTTCATCCGATAAGTTTACCTTCTTTTTTGAGTAAACGTCGAACTCGAAAAAGTTTCAGACGAAGGAAACCGTATATTGCATAATAAAGAACGAAACTTTCTTGAGGAAAATATGGCCGTTACAGTTTGCATAACAAAACGTCACATATCTAAGAATACGATATATGAAATAGAATAGATCAAAAAAACAGAGGAACCAAATAATTGCCTTTCTTAATAATAACTTTATTATGGTTTGTAGAGAGTAACAAATAAGGACCGAACACGAGAGGCCGATAACACATCGCCCACGTGCGTACTATTGAAAATTTGTATTTTTAAAAAGTTTTTAATTGTATTTATATAATTGGAAAACAAACGGGTGGTGATCTATAAAATTACGAAATACATTTTTATTTGTTCATTTTGTAGTTCAAGTTGAGTAAAGGAGTATTAATATTAACTAGCAATACTTTCTCAAGGTTCTCTTATGAATGAAATACATCCTTGTAGATATAAAATGTCCTTTCTACATCGCATCCGGTTATAGGTGCTTACTGGAAATATTCTTTTATTTCAGTGTATTTAGCAGTTAGATTTTGCAGTTAGCAGTTAGAGCCTTTATCCCCATACACAATTGCCGCAATGTTATTAAAACCGGATTTCTATTAAAAACTGCGTCTAACTCTTGCTGAAGGCCACATCCGAAGTCCCTTGGAATATTTTTCAAATTATTAATAGCCCCATCTAATGTGGTTTATCCATCATTTAATTTGAGATTTTGGTTTTCAAAATTAGTGATTAGTTTTGGCAAATTTCCAAAGTGTTCCTGAAGAAAGTACAACTGATTTTTTAAATTTGGAATTTGTATTAGTTCCTTGCACTCAGAAATACTACATCGTTATTTAAACACGTAACGAAATTTTGTAAACTATCGAAATTCTCTGCATAAAAACTAATAGCTTTCAACCATGTTCCCCAGCTAGTTATTACTGGAGTGGGAGGCAGCGACAAAGATGGAAATTTTTCCCTATAAAGAGCTACTCTCAATGATGCTTTTCTGAAAACTCTTTTAAAAGCGGATACAAGTCTATCAACTTCCGGAAAGGTGTCTGTGATATATTCACAGATTCTGTGAAGAGCATGTGCTACACATGTAATATGCAGCATATTAGGATATGTTTCCTTTAATAGTCCGCCTGTTTTTAACATATATACAGCACTGTCACTGACAAATAAAAGTATTTTTTCTATGTACCTGTCGTCCGAATGAAGCATTCGGTGCATATTTTCGTTAATAGTTTTAGCTACTGTTTCCGCATTAACTGTATTTATAATATTTCTTGCTATTACATGTCCGTTATATGGAATAGTTGGATGTAGTACACCAGCTACAACATTTACCACACAGCGCCCTAATATATCGACAGTTTCGTCGGCACTTATCCATAGGTACTGATTTAAAAGATTGCTTCTAATGCTTTCGTGTAGCACTTAGAAACATAATATTTGCGTAAGGTGGATTCATCAGGAACATTTCGACCAGTACATGTTTTGAAGGTGGGATTGTTAAGTTTATTTAATGGAATATTTGCCGCCATTAAAGTTTCACAGAATTCTCCGTTAGAATTGTCAGATTCCACCGTGTCTACTTTCTGTGTATGTGTTTGGGATAATAAGTGACGTTTTACGTGCGATTTCTTGGAATCTTTTAACGATATTTTACAGACTTTGCAATAAATTCCGGAATAACTGGCAATGTACAATTGAAGGATTTTATAGCGACTCAAACTGCAATAAAGCGTAACGAAAGCAGCCCTTCCTTACTTGAATCATTCTTCAACTAAATATAACTGGACAATTGCAATAAGCCGTATAGCGGCAGGGTATTATTTATAACTTTTTTTAAGTAAAATCAGTTTGTATTGGTTTTAGGATTACATTTTTTTTCATGATCTGACAATCACATTCATAGATCTGTAACTTTGAAACAAATAAAAATGGATGTACAAGTTTTGCGTTTTTGGTACTTGAAATGAAGTCTACTTTACACTCCTAAAATTTGAACATAACGATACGGTACACTTGTATACAGGCGTGTTACAATTTGACAAGTTACTATATTATTTTGGAATTTATCATTTTACAACGAAAACATGATACGTTCGCTGTTCTGATCTTGAATATTTTTAACAGAAAACCTACATATTTCCAAAAATTCAAAACAATAACTATTATAATTTAATATCTATTTATTGAGAAAATCAGATAAGTAAACCTTAACGAAAAATAAGTATAATGAAATATAACTTAAACATCATCGTCTTCAAATTTACTTTCTTCCTCGACATCGGGTTATGGAATTCTATCGCGGATAGCCTTTGGTATAGTAAGGTCGTGACACATTTGCTTCAGATTTTTCAATTTCAATTCAGATATAGGCAATTCTTAATTGTACACCTTCTTTAGCTCAACATTCTTAGATCAACATTTAATTAGTTTGCTACATTGTATTTTAGTGAGCTCTAATGCAGTAAAAGGTAAAGTAATACGGACAAAGGTTTGAAAGGCAAACGAATTGCCGAACATTGTTCTTCGTTTAGAAATAAAAAACAAGATCCCACTTTTGCGAATCAACTATTAGAAGAAAACCACACTTTCAATAAAGATTTTAAAATTCTTCATTTAGAAAATAAAGGCAATGAATTAAATTTACTGGAAAGTTTAGAAATAAATAAATTAAAACAATTACAAATTTTACTTAATAACCAAGTAGATTTAAATAACTCGCCTTTGTTAAATTTATTCATTTAAAATCTGTTTAGACGATAACAGAAATATACATTTAGTTTATTAAAATAAATTTTATGCGTAAACATGGTTAGTACCCTTAATATAACAGTTAGGGCCGACCAGATGAGCTACATTTTCTCGTTACCTACAATATTTTTGTAAATTTATAGATTTCTTTAAAAACGTTGTAAAATAATACTAACTTTGTAGATTTTATATTTTTTTAATTTAGTTTGTAACGTACTCTTTAGCTGTAAGTGCCTGATGAAGACACTGTGTTGTCGAAACAATTTTCGTGTTACGATTAAGTATTAAAAAGTGAATATTTTAACCGTAGTTTTATTTCTATTTCAAATTATGCTTTTACTTCATCAAGTAAAAACCGAATTCAGTTATATTATGACACTATGAAATAAGTAATTAAACTTCTAGTTTCAAAAATTCGTTTATCGTAAATACCACTACAATATTGTTTCGACATACAATGGCTTCATCAGGTGGATGAAATACTGAATATGTACAATACAAGTTTGAATATTTATGTGAAAATTATTGGGGAAATGGTGGTGGAAAATTTTTTTTACAATCTTAAATTTAGTAGAGAGGAGTCGTTTAAATCTAGTTGGTCATTTAAAGCTAATCCTAAATTATTGTATCTATTAATTTCTAAGTTTTCTAACAGGTTAAGTTTTTTACTTTTTTCATGAATGTGTAAAATTTTTAAATCTATATTAAATCTATGATTGATATCTATACAATGACTTGCGAAAGTTGAATCTGTTTTCTTTTCTTTATGGCTTCTCTCGTGTTCTTTCATCCTAATTTTGAATGTCCTCTCCGTTTGTCCTACGTATACCTTATTACAATCTTCGCATGTTAACTTATCTTAGCAGTAGAAACAGATTTAGCCTTAAATAAGCAAAAGGATAACCAGGGAAATAAATATGCAGCTAAACATATTCTAGAAAATTACCGTACTACTAAGCATTTTAATATTGAAAATAAAATAATTAAATCAATTAAACAGAAAGCCACTAGTAACAACATTATATTTATAAAAGCTGATAAAGGAAATACAGTTATAGCAATTCCGGAATCAAACTATATACATAAAGTTCATGAATTCCTCGATAATAATTCATTCATAAAACTTAAATCTGATCCTACTAACAAATTTCAAAAACAGATTAAAGAAACTATAGAAAAATCAGGTTCTTTTTTTAATAACACTCAAAAACGTATATTAACCACTATGAATCCCCTACCTCCCAAATTATACGGTTTAATTAAACTACGTAAGGAAAATACACATGTACGACCAGTAGTATCGTACGTAAAAGCACCTTGTAGAAATGTGTCCAAACACTTAATAGATTTAATTCTTACACACACTAAATTCAAATCTAAGTTCTCCGTTAAAAATTCCCAGGAATTAATTAACAACATTTCAAACTTGCAATTACCAACCAAATGTAAACTCATTTCTTTTGATGTCTCGAATTTGTTCACTAGTATCCCACCTCAGGAGGTAATAGATTTAATTACTTTACAACTAGAACGTAGAAACACGAACATTGTCACAAAGACCGAAATTTTACAGCTCTTAGAAACGTGCCTGGAACAAAATTATTTTCAATTTAAAAAGAAATTTTATAAACAAATAGAGGGTCTAGCAATGGGAAACCCACTAAGCCCCTTATTAGCGGAAATTATCATGAATAATTTAGAAACTATAATTAGTACACATCCCTTGTTTGGTAATTGTGTATGTATATTGGTTTAGGTATGTTGATGACGTATTAATTTGCTTTAACGGTTCAGATAGACAATTAAAAACTTTACATAATTATATCAACACTATTCACCCCAAAATAAATTTTACTATAGAAACAGAAATAAATAAAAGCATTAATTTTCTAGATTTAACCATATCACGCAAAACTAATAAACACGAGTTCGCTATATACCATAAACCAACACATACAGGTACCACAATACACGCTAATTCTTTTCATCCTATAACACACAAATTATCAGTATACCAATCAATGGTATATAGATTAATTCATGTACCTATGAGTAAAAGTAATTTCGGCCTTGAACTAAATAGAATATACACAATAGCATTAAACAATGGTTACTCTATAAATATTGTCAATAACATCCTAAATAGCCAACAAAAATCTAAAACCCTTTCCTTAGTTTATCCAAAATTAAAATACAAGATAATTAATTCCTATAATTCAATCACTTACTTACGGAAAAAATTGGTACTTTCATTAAAAAACTTAATGACGAACATATATCATTTAAAACAGACAATACTATACAGAACATTATTAAAAACAACAAAGATAAAATAGACAAAGAATCAAACTCTGGTGTATATAAGTTAACATGCGAAGATTGTAATAAGGTATACATAGGACGAACGGGGAGGACATTCAAAATTAGGACGAAAGAACACGAGAGAAGCCATAAAGAAAAGAAAACAGATTCAACTTTCGCAAGTCATTGTATAGATATCATTCATAGATTTAATATAAATTTCAAAATTTTACACATTCAGGAAAAAAGTAAAAGACTTAACCTGTTAGAAAACTTAGAAATTAATAGATACAATAGTTTAGGATTAGCTTTAAATGACCAACTAGATTTAAACAACTCCCCTCTACTAAATTTAAGATTGTAAAAAAAAATTTTCCACCGCCATTTCCCCAATAACTTTCACATAAATATTCAAACTTATATTGTACATATTCAGTATTTCATCCACCTGATGAAGCCATTGTATGGCGAAACAATATTGTAGTGGTAATAAGTGGTATTTACAATAAAAGAATTTTTGAAACTAGAAGTTTAATTACTTATTTTTTAGCGTTATAATGAAGTCTCAACAAGTATCTCCTTCGTCAATTAACTATTTATATTATGACAGTTGATAGATGCAAAACATCCTTGCTTAATACTAAAAATTACTATCTTTCAAAATATAATTTCAATTTTCATTTAGAATATCAACGCTTAAAGCTATAATTATTCCAGAACAGGTTTATCATTAACTGGATATTATGCGTCGTCATCGTGAGGCCTTATCTAGAAGAAGATACCGACGGATTCATTATCGAAATCAATTAGTAAAACCCGAAGCAACATAATAAATCAAAACTGAACTTAATTGCTCATTATGACCGTTAATCGGTAGTCGCCTTTTACCTATCCGTTCGATTTACCGATCGTTTCCCGTTCTCTCACATTTTACCCGAGGGATTTCGTAATCGAATGGGGCAAGTCGAAGTTGACAGAGAGAAGAAAGCGGCGATAACGGAAAAATAGACGAAGACGATGGGCGAGGGGAAGTTTCGCGAAAGAGAGGAAAGGTATTTCTTCATAGTTCGCGCCGTTTCATTTGATTGTTCTGTACGTCCTGAACTCGGTAACGTGTCGTGATCACAATTTTACTTTGCAGAAGAAAATCAATAATGTAGTACATACTACATGAGGCCACTATCTACACACTGAAAATTTTGCATAATCTCTTGTAAACTATGAAAAGTTGTTCTTTATTATTAATTAGATAATAATAAAGAAACTGGAGGATACACCCATCAGTTTTTAATTATAGCTATCTGTTGTCCATGTTTACAGTGACGGATATGTATTTTGCATATCTGTTTCATTATATAACAACTGCGTAATACGGCAAAAACGTATTGATAAATATCCCTTTTTTGTATAGCTATCTGTAATAACCACACGCATACAACTTACACCAGGGATGCACAGACTTATAGGGAACAGGGGCCACTTGGGAAAATTACAAGCCAAGGACGGGCCATTACAAAGAATACTTATTAACACAAATATTTTTATTTTTAAATAGTATGAATTACTACAAATGATAAAAATAAAAGAACATTCAAAAATGTTTGTTGTAATTATGTAATCGTAATGTAATCTAATTATTACAATGTAATATTACATGTTTTATTATTTTGATGTATGACATTGCATTGACCTAACAATTTTGTTTATGTTTGGCTCCACATTACTTGTCGCCACACGTAAAATTGCTTCCAGATTTTCATTTGCCAGACGGTTTCGATTTTTTGTTTTTTTAAGTTTGATCACTGAAAACGTTTGCTCACAAATATACGTCGATCCAAATAAGCTTGCGCATTTCAAAGCATTTATTCGCTACTCTTTATAAGCGGCTTTGTCAACGCAACGGTAAAAGTTGAGTAAATTACCTTCATTGAACTTGTTTCGTAAATTATCATAATTTTGTATGTCTATCAATTCCAGTTGTATTGATTCCGGTGCATTTTCGGGTGAAATGTTGAAAGGATTGCTGAAAATATCTAACAGAGGTTTAACTTTTTTGAAGTCTAGAAAACGATCATGAAAAGCTTGTATTAAAATATCAATTTTTTCAACATAAACGAAATTGACATCAGTTTTATTGAATATCTGCATAATTTTTTTGTAGTTCGGAAAATGACTGTAATTGGCTGAATTGATTTGTGTCCTGAAAAGACTCAATTTGCATTGAAAGGACGAAATATGAGGGTATAACTGCGAAATCAATTGATCTTTGCCTTGGAGTCGCGTATTTAAGACATTCAAGTGATTTGTGATGTTTACAAGAAACGCTAAGTTACACAGCCAATCAAGATTGTCGAGTTCGGAGACGTCCTTTTTCTTTTCCGCCAGAAATATTTTGATTTCTTCAATCAAGTTAAGAAACCGCACTAGTGACAACCCACGACTTAGCCACCTTACTTCAGTGTAAAACAGGAGATCACCATATTCGCTTTCAATATCCTCGAGAAATTGTGTGAATTGTCGGTGACTGAGACCTCGTGATTTTATAAAGTTTACAGTAGGTACTACAACTTTCATCACATTTTCAAATCCCAATAATTTTGAACAGAGGGCCTCTTGATGTATAATGCAATGAAACTGCATTAATTCCTTGGTATCTATGTTTTTAGTTTGTAAATACTCTTTTAACATAGTTATTATCCCAGATTTACTTCCAACCATTGAAGGTGCTCCGTCAGTCGTAATTCCAGATAATTTCGATAAATTCAAATCCATTATAGAACATTTTTCCAGAAGAGCTTTGAGCATGTCACTCCCCTTGGTTTGACTTGTCAAAGAAGTCATACCAATCAGTTCTTCACTCACTTCAAAATTTTGCGTTACACCTCGTAAAAATATTAAGAGTTGAGCAGTGGAACTTATATCTGTAGATTCGTCGAGTGCTATAGAAAAATACTAAAAACTTTTCGATTTCGTAGCTAAGTGCTCTTCTATATTAGCTGCTAATGTGGTAAGTCTTCTTGGAACAGTCATCCGATTTAGTTGAATTTTCTCAAACCTCTTTGCATCTTTTGGACACTTTTTTTGCGGCGATATCTAAACACTGTTTAACAAACATCATCTTTAAAAGGCCGACAAGTTTTCGCTATTATTCGAGATATTTCAAAGCTAACTTTAGTAGCTGTTTCAGCATCTTGAATTTGTTTTGTAAACATAGCTTGCTGGCCTATTAGTCCCTTTGTAAAGTGGAAATTTTTTGCGTTCGATTTTCGCCGGTTAATTTGGTAAAAGTATGATGCTGGGTTTCATAATGCCTTTTCACATTATATTCCTTCGGAATAGAAACACTACTCTTGCATATTAAACAGACACTTTTGTTATGCGATGAAATAAAAAAGTATTTTTCGGTCCAAATATCTTGAAACTGCCGATTTTCATCTTCAACCTTACAATTACGTTTTTTATTGAGGCCTGGTTTATCCATATCAAAATTGATATTAGGTAGATGCGAAGTTCGAACGACGAAATATTTATTCTTCACAGATTACAATTCAAACAATATAACGTTTGCTTTGTCCGTAGTTAAAACTTAACTGCCTCGATAGCGGGCTATGCGTTGTATTTATACGAGTTACCTAACATCGAGAATTTACAACATTGTTCGGGGATAATACCGACGTGTTTCGCGAATCTTCGAGTAATCTAGTTCGTTCGACAGATTTCTAGTCTCGTAACAATACGCTTGGAACGACGCGGAGCATACCTGTCCTACGTAGTAAATCTGAACAAGAAAGTAGTAGGTATTTAAGGATACATATCTTACTAACAATTACAAAAGTTAGAATAAAATAAAAAGTTAAGAAATATTGATTTGAATGGATTTTTACCTACTGTTGTAATTTTTCGAACAATTTTTAAAATTCGTTGGCGGGCCGCATAAATATCGACAGTGGGCCGCATGCGGCCCGCGGGCCGCGGTATGTGCATCGCTGACTTACACACTATTTAATTATAATTAAATATTTTGTAAGTTGTACAATTAAATTTTTTCTGCCGACTATGATTTGACATTTGTTTCTAATTAATATTGGTAGGCTAATGCCAAATATGAAGCCCATTTGTCCCTATCGCGACAAGTTTTCTTTCTACGGCACTTCTTGTTTGCCGATTTCAGAATTCTTGAAAATCGTTAAGTAAATGCTGCAAATTCTTAATTTTTCAAAGACAAACATTTAGCTCATTAGCATAATGTACAATTGTACCTGATAATATTTAAGTACTTAATGAACTAATTAAGTAATAAACAATTATAAAAAATGCACGGCTATTAAGCTAATCCTGTTCATTAAGTGAACATATTAGGGTTTAATGAGATTTTATTAGGAAGTATTGATTACTTAGGACTATTTAAAAGTGAACAACGGTGATAATAAAACGTTAGTTACATGTTAGTTGTTAGGGAAGAAACTGCATCATGTCTACTGCTCGAAGATGTGTAAATAGTGCCGATTCGTTCTGCTACATTTGTGGCAGCTTCATCGTTCCCAGTCAAAGGGTAACTATTACTGCTTTCGTTAAGAAAATGTATTTGGCTTATTTTGACGTAAAAGTTGCTGATCAGGACAAGTTATGGGCTCCACATAATGTGTGTAAACCATGTGTGGAAAATTTGCGGCGGTGGAGCAAGTAAAACGCCAGAAATTAGCTTTTGGCGTTCCAATGATATGGCGTGAACCGAAAAACCAAATAGATGATTGCTATTTTTGCTTAGTTCAGACCTCCGATTATAATAAGAAGAATAAGAATAAAATGGTATATCCTAATATTCGACTAGTGCCTCATTCCGATGAAATACCCATGCCAGTTTATGAAAAACTTCCTTCACTTGAGTACTCGTATGCTGAAGACATGGCAGATGGTATTGAGGAGCAAGATGCAGATGTAGATTGTGACTATTGAGATATAATTTCTAATGATAGACCACAACGTTTTACTCTAGGAAGAATCGAATGATTTAGTAAGGGATGTTTGCCTATCAAACGAATCATCGGAACTGCTGGTTTCAAGATTAAATGAAAACAACTTCCTCGAGCAAAGTACCAAGATAACTTTTTATCGTAGTAGGGAAAGTTATCTTGTGCAATATCTTAAAGAAGAGTGTGGATTTGTTTATTGTAACAATGTGCCAGTTTTTCTAACTAAAATGGGCGTTGTACAAGATGACCCAAGTGAGTGGAGTTTGTTTATCGACATTTCCAGCAGAAGCTCAAGTGTGTAATACTGCACAACGGGAATGTTTTCAGTTCAATTCCTATTGGATATTCCTCTCAATTAAAGGAAACGTATGATGACTTTGAAAAGGTTGTAAAGCAACTAAAATATACAGACCATAACTGGGTCTTCTATGTGGATCTCAGTAAACTTTTTACTTGGCTTTCAAAGAGGATATACAAAATTTCCTTGCTTTTTGTGCCTCTGGGATAGTCGAACTAGAAACCAACACTAGATTCAGAAACATTGGCCTCCCAGAACATCCCTAGATGCTGGAGAAAAGAATATTATAATCAACCTTTAATCAACGAGAAAAAGTAATTTTCCACCTCTTCACGTATTTTTATTTTCTCGGCAACGAACCATTTTTTCAAGATCAAGACGTGATACTGGCTACTTATTTCTATTAGGAGGGTTTAGAGCCTAGCTATAATTGTTTAGGGTGTCATTCGCTGATGCCATATTTTGCACAGAAGGTCTACAAATTAACTTTTAAAAAGTTTTCTTTGGTTTTCTCTTTGCCAAGAAATTAATTCTTTATTCCAAAGGAGCTTCAGAGGGCTAAAACAGCATTTATCCAACAGTTGAAGAAGGTCTGTGGTATGAGCAATTTTCAGGTTATGTTTCATATTTTTCCAACAACTGTTTCACTTTTTCCCGATGTCTGTTTCATTTTTGGCATCCGCAATTTAACTAGGTAACTATTTGATATTCACAACGTATTTCTCTGTGAAACTTGTAGAACACCTAGCGCCCTCTAGTAGCTTGCAGTTTAAATAATAGGTGAGCCTTCTTCTTCTTCTTCTCTGTTTTGGGGTGGACGCCACCACGTCCAGGCACTTGAGCACACTGCTCTTTGTACTATCCCCAATAGATCTGTTCCTCACACGTGCATATTACATGAAGGCTAGTTTCCTCCTGTTTTTCGCATCTCCTACACCAGGGCTCGTTAACCAAGCCCATGGTGTACAAATGCTTCCTTAAAGGACAATGTCCGGTTATTAACCCGGTAATTATTTTAATTTCTTTTTTGTTACTACGAATTAGGTTGGCTGAAAACTTCCCGTCCAGCCCTCTTAGTAGTGTTTTGGTATGGAGTTGACCTTCCGTTAACCTCCATTTATTTTTATGTTCTTTTTCTAGCCATAACCAGATCTCCCTTTTAGCGGAATCCTTAGTGATTACACATACAGGTTCTGGTCCTATGAAGTTCCTATTAGTACCTTCTTTGGCCAGTTTGTCATTGCCTTTAATTCCCTCATGTCCTGGCACCCATATCGGCGACACTGTATTGTCTTGTGCCAGGTTATTGAGGACCTGTTTACAATATTTCACCAGCTTAGACCTGGTAGATGGGTTCATAATGGCTTTAATAGCCGCCTGACTATCAGTCATTATGTTAATTTTTTTGCTTGCGCAGCCGGCTTCCAGAATTTCATCGGCGCAGGCTGCGACTGCTAACAATTCGGCCTGGAAAACCGTAGTATGTTTCCCCAGACATATCGATATCTTCCTTCCAGGGCACATATATGCCTGCACCTGCCCCCTGACTAGATTGTGATCCATCAGTGTACCAGGTGCCGGCACCACAGTCGATCGAGCGACTTTTTGCCTGTTCCCTGGTCGGTATAAGTATGTTCAGCTTAGCTGTAAACATAATTTCAGGTGCCATACTGTCCACCGGTATTTGAAATGTCGGCTCTTCCAGTATAGTTCCTGTGATATCTGTATGGCTCCCTACAACCTTATTAGGGCACCATACGTCATTGGCCTTCAGCCTCAGTATCGCAGCCATTGCCTCCGCCTTTATAAATAGTTCCAGCGGAAGGAGACCCACGATGGCCTCCATGGAAGCGGTTCCCGTGCTGTTCATAGCTCCCGTGACTCCCAACAGGGCCTGTCGCTGGAGGGTCGTGAGGAGCCCCATCGACGATGTCCGCTCCGTCCTCCTCTACCAGACAACTACCCCATAGGTAATCGTTGGTCTTATTACTGCTGTGTACAACCAGTGCACCACATTTGGTCTTAGTCCCCAGGTCTTGCCAACAGCTCTTCTGCATCTCCAGAAGAGCTGCGCCGCCCTGTCTGCCACTTTGGCTAGGTGTCTGCTCCAATTCAGTTTCGCATCAAATGTTATGCCTAGATACTTCACTTCATTGGTTAGTTCTAACTCTTGTCCAAACAGCTTTATGCTGCCCAGATCATTTAGTTTTCTCATGTTGGTAAAGGCTACCAACTTTGTTTTTTGAGGATTGACAGTTAATCCTTCCTCAAGGCACCATCTTTCTACAATTCGCAGAGCCTGTTACTGTAGAAAAGTGAGACAACCACATCTTTAAAATTTTTACATGTATAAATTCCATAATAGTTTTCACGAGTAACTTTTCAGTTATTTTAACTTACAAACTCTTAAAAAATTTGTAATTTTATTGAAAAAGAATGAAGTTCGACACTGGTACTTTTGAATAATTGAATGTACAGGATTAACGAAAATTTTTAGTGTTTCACTTTTATCCCACTTGACCCTATCTAGTAAGCTGTGAACTTTTGCTGAAATACAACAGCAGCACTAAGTCAAACTCGTAAAACAACACTTCTTTCCCCATTGAACCAAATCTCTATTTATTGTAGTTTTCGAGATCCCCACACAAAAAAAATGAAAAAAGGACTGTTCTAATGTTAAGAATTTAGTATTATCCCACTGCCTCTTTGGTGAAAAGCATATCTTCAAAGATCGTACCTTTATTTTTAAGATTGTTCTACTGAAGATTGAAATTTAGTTGCCGAAATACGTATTTAGAGTTTATTAAATTATATTGTCGTTAGGCATTTTTCTTGTCTTCTGTCTGTTTCAGATTTAAGGCCACAGTTTCCACCTATTCGCATTGATTTTATATAGTCTTCCATACACCTAGTTAGTTAAAAGTATGGAGACGGCGATTTATTATCGTTAATATTCATTTTAGGGAATTATGTTCAATATAAAAGTTTGTTAGGATATTTTGATCTACATTTGAGAATATTTGAATTTTTTTTTTCTTCAGTTGTTTTTTAGTTACGCCTGTCCGCGCAGTTTTTTTTTTAATGGGAACTAGTAAATTTTACTCTACCATTTGATAGAGAATTTTTTTCTCTTTACAATAATATTTTTGTTTTTTTAAAATTAATTTTAATAACTTTTTTATAAGAAAAGGCCGGTTCATGTGTTTAACAGATGTTCGGTACATCGCAGATAGACAGAAGCGTAGCGATAAACACACTTGAGCGACATAATTTTATCAGTGGTTATTGTGTTCGTCAAATCTTTGACAGAAATAATTCATTTGTGCAATTTGTTGCTATTAATATTAACAATGGCGAGTTTAAGTGAACATGAACGAATTGAAATACTTATGATGTTGGGTTATGGAGATAGACGCCGAAGTTTACAAGACGTTTGTAATTTAGTTAATGATACGCATCCTAATAGAAATCCAATTTCTAAATCCGTTGTTGGTAAAACTTTAAGACGCTTTGAACAAACGGGTAGCGTTAAATATTTGCCAAGGAGTGGTAGATCTAGAACAGCAAAAAGCGATGATAACAAACTGGATATTTTATTGGCTGTATCTGAATATCCCCATTTATCAACCAATCAATTAGCTGCCAATTTCAATATTTCACAGTCATCGATCGTGTCATTTTTAAAAAGTGAAAAGTATAAACCTTATAAGGTACACCTTGTGCACAAGTTAACGGAAGATGATTTTGATAGGAGATTACAATTTTCAGAAGAAATGTTAAATATTTGCAATAATAATGAAAATTTTGTCAACAATATTCTTTTCTCTGACGAAGCTACTTTTTGCCTTACCGGTGAAGTAAACAGACATAACTGCAGATACTGGTCATCGGAAAATGCCTCTTGGTTTTTGGAGCACCATACGCAGTACCCCCAAAAGGTTAATGTTTGGGTTGGCATTCTAGGCGATCATATTATCGGTCCCTTTTTCATCAATGGCAATTTAACTTCGGCTCTGTATTTGCAGTTATTGCAAAATGAAATAATACCTGCTTGTGCTACGCTCTATCCTCATGAAAACAATGAACACCTGCCCAATAACAGTATCTGGTTCCAGCAAGATGGCGCCCCGCCACATTATGGTGTAAATGTTCGTCAATATCTGGACAAAGTTTTTCCCCACAGATGGATTGGAAGACGAGGAACCATTGAATGGCCAGACCGTTCGCCAGATTTAAGTCCTTTAGATTTTTTTCTTTGGGGATACGTAAAAAACAAAGTTTACTAAGATAAGCCCGATAACGTCGAAGATTTACAAATCCGAATTACCAGAACGATACAAGAAATTCCCCGAGATTTTTTACAGAACTCTGTTCGGGGTTTTGTAAATCGATTAGGTCATTGTCAAATTACTAATGGACGACAATTTGAACACTTACTTTAATTTACTTTGTTATTAATTTGTTTAATTTTTCTTGTAAAAAGTTATTAAAATGAATTTTAAAAAAACAAAAATATTATTGTAAAGAGAAAAAAATTCTCTATCGAATGGTAGAGCAAAATTTACCAGTTCCCGTTTAAAAAAAAATGCGCGGACAGGCGTATCTAAAAAAACAATTGAAGAAAAAAAATTCAAATATTCTCAAATGTAGATCAAAATATCTTAACAAACTTTTATATTGAACATAATTCCCTAAAATGAATATTAACGACAATAAATCGCCGTCTCCATACTTTTAACTAACCCTGTATGTTAAAACAGTTCTGTGCTACATTAAGGGTGATTAGAAAAGTTTAATGTTTTTCAATATTACAATTGGTTTTCATTTGGTGGCATTATGGCAGTGTAATCTTCGTAGGTGTTTAGTGTATGTGAATCTATTTTCGTAGAAAAATCAAAAACAAATGAAGCGTATAAAGAATTGGTAATCAAAATGCTAAATCACCAAGAAAATATCACATAAAATAATCACACAATGTGGGCTGTTGTTGAATTGATTAGACTTAATTGACAATGTATGACGAGACTTAGGCTCGATATTACGTTTTCATATTGTCGACGTGTCTGTTTTTGTTGAATTTCCAGCGGGAAATTCAATGAAAATCTAATCAAATTGTACGCGAACGCATACCTGTTCTACGTATAGCTTATGTTATATTATGTAACGCGATATCGGAATTTTTAGTTTATAATTTCATCAGTTCTAGACATAGTAATGATATTTCCGCATTTATGTAAGTACCGAATTTGCATCTCAATAGCTGACGGTGTTAATAACTAATTTGCAACTATTTCTTCGTGTATTTTTTCTAATTTGCTCTCTAATCGGATATTTGTTAAATTTAGTTATCCAAAACCATTTATGATGGGAAGTTGGAATTTTCCATATACCTCTAAAATGTAAATAAGAAATAAACGGGAAATTTTTTTAAAATTTATTTATGGTTTTTGTTTATTGTCTTAAAATATAGAGTTACAAGAAAGAAATATAGCGTTGTACAACATGCGCTACAACAAGATATCTGTATTTAAATATTAAGGTAGATTTAATTAGTTGGCGATTTAAGGTCTGGTTTTACTTAAAAATGCATATATTTAAAACAATCTTACATGTTTCGGCAAATGAAATTATGCCTTTCTCAAAGAATTTGAAATATATTTTAAATTCTTTGAGAAAGGCATTATTTTCCGAAACATGTAAGATTGTTTTAAATATACAGGGTGAGTCGTGAGGAATCGACCAAACTCAAGGAGTATATTCTACTGGTGAAAGTAATGTAAAAAAACTCAAATGTTGTTATCCGATTTTTATTTGTTTTCGAGTTATAGCGTAATTAAAAATGTAGATTTAGTATACCATGTTTATGTATGTATTCGTAAAAGCAGTGAAACCCCGGTAGCAATTCATTATAGGGAAGTCTTCCTAGCTGAAGCGCTACCTGTTCGTGGTTTTCCAAACTAGCGGTAGTGACATTGAAAGCAGTCGAGAAATAGTGTAGAGTGGTTTGTATGCCTAATGCGTCTAATGTCACTACCTCTAGTTCATCGTTGATATAGTGAGGGCGCTGCCATCATAAAAAATGTTCCCTATACCTTGGAGTAAATTATAATATTGTGTTCGGGTATTGTGACATTGACTTGACGTTTGTACGACTATAGTGTAACAAACTAAAATGCCACACACTTATTCTAATTTAGAATATGCTAATATGGTGTTTGTTTATGGATTTTGTGATGGGAATGCTACAGCTACTGCTAATGAATATCGTCAACGGTTTCCACATCACAGACATCCTAATAAAACTGTATTTATTAGTGTATTCAACACATTGTGCGCGACCGGAAAGCTTTCCATTGTAAACATAATATCTGAACGAGGCAGTCGACAACAATTACAAGAAGTAGAAGATATTTTGGATGTAGTAGAAGAAGACGCAACTACCAGCTCACGGAGAATTAGTATTCAATTGGGCATACCACAAACAAGGGTGATAAAAACACTCCACGAGCATGGCTTACGTCCGTACCATGTACAATGAGTACAGCACCTACAACGAGATGATAATCGTAGACGTATGGAATTTTGTCGATGGATAAATAATAATCCTCGTTTTGTATCGCGTATACTGTTTGCGGATGAAGCGACGGTATTAATAATTGTCATAACCAGCATGTATGGTCAGACGAAAATCCACACGCAACAGTCGAAAGTAACTTTCAACATAAATTTTCGGTAAACGTGTGGTGTGGTATGATCGATGGTTTTTTAATTGGTCCTTACATTTTCGAGAATCGCCTCACGGGAGACACCTATTTACATTTTTTAGAAAATGAACTGCACGGACTGCTAGAGGATGTTCCCATAAACATCAGAATCCAAATCTTCTACCAGCACGATGGAGCGCCTGCATATTCCGCTCGTGCAGTCAGGCAACATTTGGCTGAAAGTTTTCCAGGGAGTTGGACTGGACGTGGTAGTCACATTGGTTGGCCTCCTAGGTCTCCAGACCTCACGCCACTCGATTATTGTTTATGGGGCTGGTTAAAAAATGAAGTGTATCAAGTAAAAGTGGACACTCGTGATGCACTAATTCAACGGATTATGAATGCTGCTGAGAATATCAAACATCAACCTGACGCAATCAGGAACGCAACCAGCGCCCTTGGTAGACGATGTAAAAAATGTTTTGAAATGAATGGCGGTATTTTTGAAAATATATTATAAAGAACGATAATACCAGTAAAATACAAAAACTTCAATGCATGAAATTGTGTTTATTTTTAATTACGCTATAACTCGAAAACAAATAAAAATCGGATAGCAACATTTGAGTTTTTTTACATTACTTTCACCTGTAGAATACACTCCTACAGTTTGGTCGATTCCTCACGACTCACCCTGTATAAGTAAAACCAGACCTTAAATCGCTAACTAATTAAATCTACCATAACATACAAAGATCACGATAGCGGTTTATTTTTTCACGATTTTGCATTAGAAAAAGTACCGCGACGTTTCCTTTTTTAACTCAATTATAAAATTGTTCACGCAAAGTGTGCTCTGAGTGCTTCGCTATCATGTCAATATTAATCTTATTATTAGTCATGCAGGATGACAGTGAAGAAAGCTTCAACTACACACCAGAAGATATTGTCGAGTCAGCTACTGCAGCGACGATGAATCTTATTCCTGAGAAATTCAAGGAGCAATATTTAAAGGAATATAATTATTTTATGGACTGGCGTATTAGAAAAGGCACAAACAGCTTCTCAGAATGAGTGTTACTAGCTTACTTTGAAAAGAAATCCAAAATGTGGAAGTCTTCAAACCTTCGGTCAACTTATTCAAAATTGAAGTGCACCCTAATGATAAATAACGATGTAGACATCAGTAAATACTCAAAACTCATTGCGTATTTGAAAAATAAATCAGTTGGATATAAATCCAAAACATCCAAAACATTCTCCAGGCAAGAAATGTATAAGTTTTTGTTACAAGCACCAGACGATCATTATCTTATGCATAAGTTATATTATTGATAACATGAAATTTTAATGCAAACTTAATTGTTCATATCATGTTTTAGGTTGCTTTAATATTCGGAATCGCGGGAGCTCTGCGGAGGGAAGAATTGCATAAAATGAAGTGTGAGGATATTAATGATGCTGGAAACGTTTTAATTATCACAGTTACTGACACTAAAACTCATGTTCAACGACGATTTATTATTATTGGTGAAACACCTGACACTGAACTAAAGTCGATATACATTTATAAAAAAATATAAAACCCAATGTAAATGTCAAAACCGATCACTTGTTTTTGCAGTATAGAAATGAAAAATCCAAAACTCAGGTTGTAGGTATAAATACCATTTCAAAAATTCCCTCACTTATCGCAACATATCTGAATAATACCTAATCCAAAAAAACACATCTGACATGCATTTCGACGCTCTTCGGCACCTCTATTGGTGGATTTTGGTGGCGATATAATTAAACTAAAGTACGGTGCCGCTGGTTGGAAATCCAACACAGTCGTAGATGACTCAATGCAAAACAAAATTGTTTCTCATGCAAAAACTTTAGCGGGAACTAGTTCGGCTTCAAGCAACATTTTAAATGTTCATAATCCTACTAAGGAAGCAACAAGTACAAGTACAACTATATCTTGACGAAATTATTTCTTCAAACTCATTAAATGTTGCTAATTCAAATACCATTACTAATGTAGCTTCTTCTTTACTTCAAATTAATAATGCCCACAATTGTACTTTTGGTATTACTAAAAGGTGTCCCAATAGGAACTTGGGGATTTAAATTTCACATTATTTTCAAATAAGATAACTTAGCAACCTAATATTTGGTATATGTCATCTATAAACTTGTAAAAGTCATCATGCAACGTTTCACGACTGAAGAACGTATCCAAATTGTTCAAATTTATTATGAAAATGGTCGTTCCATTACGAACACAATTCGTCGACTACGCGTTGTTTTTCATCAGAATCATATTCCCAGCAATACGGCAATTAGAAATTTAATGGCAAAATTTCAGCGAACTGGTTCTGTTCTCGATGTAAAGACACCACTACGTCCTCGTAACGTTCGGTCAGTTGAAAATATCGCTATGGTGAATGAAAGTGTTACCGAAAGTCCAAAAACTTCAATTCGTCATCGGTCAAAGCAATTGGCCATCTCAAGATCATCTCTGCAACGAATTTTAACAAAAGACCTTCGGCTACACGCATACAAAATCCAGTTAACACAAGAATTGAAGCCCAGGGACCATCACCACCGCCGTATCTTTGCCAATTGGATTTTGGAGCAAACTGATTTTGATGACGAATTCTGTAAGCGAATCATATTCAGTGACGAAGCCCATTTTCACATAGGGGGTTACGTAAATAAACAAAACTGCCGCATTTGGGGGCGTGAAAATCCTCGAGAGATTATTGAAAAACCCATGCACCCACTACGTGTCACTGTATGGTGCGGTTTCTCGGCCAATGGTGTTCTTGGACCTTACTTTTTTGAAAATGAGAATGGAGAAGCAGAAACTGTAAATGGGGAGCGGTATCGACAGATGTTGAATAACTTTCTATGGCCTCGTTTGGAAGATATGGACCTCAACAATCTTTACTTTCAACAAGATGGGGCCACTTGTCACACTGCCAGGGAAACTCTAAATTTACTGCAGGAGAAATTCCCTCGCCGTGTGATTTCTCGTAATGGTGACGTGGATTGGCCTGCAAGATCCTGCGACATAACACCGCTGGACTTTTTCCTTTGGGGTTTCCTTAATTATCAAGTCTACACAAATAATCCACAGACAATTGATGAATTAAAAAATAACATTCGTGCGGCTATTGGCGAGATTAACTTGCATATGTGTGATAAAGTCATTGAAAATTTTAAAAAAAGAATCGCTGTGTGCAATAGAAGTCACGGTGGACATTTATCCGATATCTTGTTCCACATATAATTTTAGGGTTTCTATTTTATGTTTACGTTAATAAATCGTTGAATTTCTAAATACTACGCATGTTATTTGGAATCTAAATCGCCAAGTTCCTGTTGGGACACCTTATATTACAAAATAAAAATTAATAAAGGTTTTATCGAATTTATTTCTACGGAGATAGAATCAATTTTGTATGAAACTCGTGAGTAAAGCAACTTTTTCCGCTTGTAAGAATTGCCGCACTCCCATTATCTTTAAATATTAATATGCAAGTGTCCCGTATCGTTATGCTCAAATTTTAGGAGTGTAAAGTAGACTTCATTTCAAGTAAAAAAAACGCGAAGCTTGTCTATCAATTTTTATTTGTTTCAAAGTTGCAGCTCTATGAATCTCTGAATGTCTCTCTCTTCTGATAATGGTAGAAAACAGGTATGGTTGAACTCTATTTTAAAATTTGTATTCTAAATAATTTAGTGCTTTCTGATTCCCTCGGTTTTAATTGTGAGGAGAATAGTGGGTATATTTTAACTAATTTTCAATCATTTACGACTTATATTGAGCCTAAAAGTGCTAAGAAATAATTAATAAACTAATTAGAAAAACTAATTTAAAAAGGACAATTCATGATTTCACTTGTCCGTTACCTCGACAAAATCGTGGTTCATGCGTTTACTATATCATCAAATTACAAAAAATCTAAATAGAGTTCTTAAAGAATGTGGCTTTCAAGTTGCTTTTCGGTACGGAGATTCAATCAAATCTCTTCTAGGAAACGCGAAAGATAGAATTAAGGAAAAGAGAAATCGGATGTAAATGAAATTAATTGTCGTAATTTGTAAATTCAACTATGTTGGTCAAACAAACGTTCAATAGTAACACGTTAAAGAACAAATATCGCATATTAAATTTAATAAATTGAGAGTTGCCCATCACGTGTTAGAAACTAATCATAAAATAAGGTCAGATTGTCTAAAACTAATTAAAAATATAAACAATCGAAGTGAATTAGATAAATATGAAGGTATTTATATTATTAAAAACAAAAATAATGTGCAGTACGCAGATAGGGGTGCAATTCCAAATAATTGCTTGAAAGACTTCCTAGAAAAAATACAACAAGAGGGCGAAAGAGGACAAAGTGTTATGTTTGAGACAGGAGTAAGTAAACCATTTCGCGACGTTTGCGTGTTAGCTTTACTTGTCTTATGTTTATTTAACACTGTGATTTATTCCTACTGAAGATAACGACTTAATTATCGAAATACGTAGTTATGTTACGAATATTAATGTTTAAAGAGGTTTTATACCTTTTTAAAAGGACTTTTCTTTTAATACAAAAGTATTTTTAATAATATAAAAAATATTGTTAAAAATGGGGTGTGAAGAACACAATACAAGTTCATTTATGTATTTTTGAATGTATCTTCTCCAAAGACGTAGATACGTATTTCACATTTCTACATGTTCGTCGGTACGCCCCTGTTGGAGAAGAGACTTTTCTTTTGTTTTATGTTATCTTGTTAATGGGTTGTATGGTCTGTTTTCCAAATAAACATGACTGTTATTATTAAAGGCCGGATTATATGCAGTTTGCATAAATTTGCATAATATATGCATTTTGTATATTATTTGCATATTTTGGCAGTAATTCAGCATTTTTGCATATTTTAAGTATCCGAGTTTTATTTATTTACTAAATCACATTTATTATAGGCATTACTAAAAATATGTCGTGGATGTAACAAACAAACAAAAATTAAACAGTCTTCTTTAAATTAAAAATAGCATTTTATTAAGCCTCTTCCCGTTACTCTTCCGATAAGCTTCTCTAAGAATTTATTAATGCTCTTCCCATACATCCAGGCCGAGACAAAATTCCAGAAAACGCTAATACCTTAAAATTTCTAAATACAAAAATACATTTTACCAGAAAATTAGGAGTATATATGTTCATTTGCTATTCGGAGAAATTTATTCCCATATTCGAAAGTACTTTTATTTTAAACGTCATTTTACGTTGGCTTTTCGAAGTGCAAACTTGTAAGTTGTGAGTTGTGATACATAATAGCAATAATGCCGAAAATAGCGGCTGTGCCTGGATGGATTGCACCTTATTCAGAATTGCGTATGGATAGAGAAAAAGTGTTTTGTGTAGCATGCTGCAAGATTGTGAGTAAGATTTTAAGTTTATTTCCTCTTATTAATTAATTAATTAAGTTTTTAATTATTTCTTTACCTTTTACTAACATTTATTTTATAAGAAAAAGAAGGAAAAAATGAGGCTTTTAAAAAGCTAAAGGACGTTACTAAAATCTTGTGTGGTGATTCAGTAGAAAATATTGAGTTGACAATAGATATATTTATAATTTGAAATATGCTCCTATAGCAAGCGTCGACGTAGAACGAACCTTTTCAATATATAAATACATACATGTTTTCAGACAAACGTCACAATTTTTCTGTTGCAAACTTTGAGAAATATGTGATTGTAAATTGTTTTCATAGTTAATTATGTTGTAAAATGTTCTAAATAAACTTGTAGTAAACATAATAGAATATTTTTTGTACAGTATTCCATTTTATAATATTACTAGTATCTTTTTACCTGCATATTTTTCATAAGGAAGTGCATATTTAGGCTAAAACATCTGCATATTTAGGCACATATTTTCAGTTTTATTTTGCCTATAATCCGGCCTTTAATTATTATTATTATTATTATTATTATTATTATTATTATTAAACGAAAGCTAAAGAAAACAACTCAATTAAGTACAACAGATAATTTTAATGTAAGGTCGTTGCATTTGTTTTAACCATAACGGTATATTCCGCAAATAAGTCAAATGTAATGTAATTTTAATATCCCTAAAAGTTTTCCAATTAAGTAGTTCCTTTATAATAGCTGATCAACCAGAAAAGTTTTCGTTCCACCAATTCAATCCCTTGTTCTGCTTATATAATTCGATTATTTAACTAAACTACTTTGAACTATGCACACAAACTATACACAATATTTAACTGTGAAGAGCGTTTATTTAGCGAGCAATTTGAGACTTCGCAGAAATTTATACTGAACTTTCTAAGCACATTAAAATCAAAACTGTAATATTACAAATACTTGAACTGTCTTTAAATAAGGTGCGGTAAAGTTGAGATAGAAATTGAGTGGCATGTGTTGTAACGTATAATATAGTAAAATGTATGCGCAAAACTACGAAGTTTGTGCACTAAAGGAACACCTACCAATGTTGTATGCGAGTAAATGCAGATTTAAGTGTACGAAAAATATATTTATTTCATACTAATGTCAAAAATGGCATTTTTAGGATTATTTATGGTATAAAAAATGGAATATTGAAGTTCTAATACTTTAAAGTAAAATATAAAAGTTGTTGATAGCAATAATTCAAATGTATTTGCATGGTCAATATACATTCAATTTGCATTTTTAGTTTTATTCAAATATAATCAAATAGGTGTTGTTGTATTTATTTTATGTATTCAATCATAGGTTTAAATTGTATATTAATTGTAAATATAAAAGTGTGTAGAAGTGTATATAGAAAGGTCTTGGAGTTTCCCATATATCTAATTTTGTTAGTTACTTGTCTGGTCAGGTATAACCTTCTTTGAATCCGTCCATTTACTAGTTGTAAATGTTTATAATAGCATAAGTTTTATTGGCATATCTCCTGTATTTTAGTTGTATTTAATGTACTTACTACATTGTTACGATAGGTTTAGAGAGTTAATTACATTCTTCCTGTATTCTTCGAAATATTGTATGTTATCTCTAGCTCACTTCCTGTTTATGATAATTTACGTATTTGGTAGATTGCCAATTCAATATGCCAACAATTGTATTGTGTGTAGGTGTAGGTTTTCGCGGTCGTTCTCTAGATGTAGATCTCGGTTTCCGGGTTGGAACCGCGTCGAGTTAGGCGTAATTGCCAACGTTTTGTCCACTGTTTCAAGGGACATCTTCAGGGCTGTACGTAGATGTTCGTCGTTTCGCAGTAGTTTGAAGAATGCTATGACAGAGACCGGTACAACTTATATAGGGGGGACCGGGTCAGATGGTGGCCTGCTATTGGCTGGGGACAATGAGCCAATGGCATGCGTCGTATGGGCGTGGTGATTCTTAGTTGAGTGCAGTAGAGTTTGCCACGTCGGATGTAACGTATAGCCATCGTCTCTATTGAGATTGCGGGGATGTTTGTAAATTTCGATAGATTCACGGATTTTCCTAGGGAAATAATGCGATTCACGGGACAGAAGCTTGACATCTTTGAATAGAATTTGATGTCCGAAGTTTAGTTTGTGTTCTGCCAGCGCTGAACCGGCTATATGTAACAGTCTAGTACAACGTTCATGTTCGGACACACGCACGCTGACTGGCCGCTTAGTTTCGCCAATGTACACACTGCCACACGAACACGGAATGCGATACACTCCTTGTGCTTGGAGTGGAGATATTTTGTCTTTGACTGAGGGTAAGAGGTCCGAAACTTTAGAATGGGGTCGGAAGACAGTTTTGATTTTATTTCTATGTAGAAACTTTCCTATATGACCGGTGATTCCTTGAATATACGGTAAGAAGGCGGTGCTGATGTTAAGATCGGGTTCACTTCGAGGTTTGGGGTTACGATGTCTCACTATAGTACGGTGTATGTCGTGGGCGTTATAATTATTCTGGAGTAGGGTGTTAGAAACATGCTTAAGTTCGGAGGGTAGTGCCCTAGGTTCTGAGATAGAAAACGCACGATGTGCAAGAGTATTGATGACCGCTTCTTTGTGTGCCGGGTGATGATGGGAAAACCCGTTCAGATATCGGTCCGTATGAGTCGGTTTCCTGTAAACCGTGTGGCCCAGTTTGCCATTGATATTGCGGGTCACTAAGACATCTAAAAACGGGAGACTTCCGTCTGATTCCACCTCCATGGTAAAGCGAATGTCACGGTGCTGGGAGTTTAGAAAAAGTAAGAATTCATCTAAAGACTGCCGCCCATGCGGCCAGATGACGAACGTATCGTCTACATATCTAAACCAACATTTAGGTTTTAAATGAAAGGAGCTTAAGACCTGTTGTTCGAACGCTTCCATAAAAATGTTAGCGACAACCGGGGATAAGGGGGAACTCATAGCGGCTCCCGACACTTGTTCATAGAACTTGTTTCGAAATTGGAAGTACGTGGAAGTGAGGCACACATTTACGAGTTTGGATATATCATTCGGTTTGCATTCAAGCTACTGCGAAACGACGAACATCTACGTACTGCCCTGAAGATGTCCCTTGAAACAGTGGACGAAACGTTAACAATTACGCCTAACTCGACGCGGTTCCAACCCGGAAACCGAGATCTACAATTGTATTGTGTATTTAGTATTTAAGATTTATTTTATTTTCCCATAATTAAGGTTTCCAGTGCATATTGTTTGTTTTAATGCATTTAGGACGTTGGTAAACTACAGCATATATTTTTCCTTGAAGAAGGGTAAAATATTTGTATGGCAATTTTTGTATAACCAATTTAGTTGACAAAATTTTCTTGCCAAAAATAAGTTAAAGCAAAAGATAGTTCCAGCTTATATCTCAGCGATCTCACTACAGTTCCAACCCAGATCTCACCGATCTCACTATAAGAAAATATTAGTTTCTCGGTCTTTAGTATTAAGACCAGGTTCCTGCATTTGTATTAAGTTCAACGGAACTCCAAGATTAAATTAATTAATTATTTTGTAAATATATTAGTGATATTCAAAACTATGGCATTATTTCAACTCATACTTCGGTCGATAGATACCTAAAACTTCCTTCAAACCAGGAGGAAATAACATTATTCGTATTGATTTTGTGACTTATGTGACTTCAAATTCTTCTTCACGCTTGATCCAGAATATCTTGCGATATCTCATTTGCAGAGCGCGGACTGAAACGATTGAATGACCAATTGCCCCGATAAAACGTTGCGGCTGTCTCAGGTATTGTATGCATGTTGTAACAGTCCCACTATTTGCTGGATCGATTGCGTTCCTCGAGCAGGTGTTCTTATTTCCGTCGTTATGAATAGTACATTGTGTGTATTCCTTCATAAATTTAATTCAACAGCGGCGTGTAAGACGGAATATATATTTATATATTATTTCGATAGATTTCTTGAAATAATCGCTTAAAAAATTATATCCGATAATTTCCAAAGTGTATTCTCGTGTTTACATGCTGTTATACATGCATATACATACAGGGTTAGTTAAAAGTATGGAGACGGCGATTTATTGTCGTTAATATTCATTTTAGGGAATTATGTTCAATATAAAAGTTTGTTAAGATATTTTGATCTACATTTGTGATTATTTGTTTTTTTTTTCTTCAATTGTTTTTTTTAGATACGCCTGTTCCCACATTTTTTTTTAAATAGGAACTGGTAAATTTTGCTCTTCCATTCGATAGAGGTTTTTTTCTCTTTACAATAATATTTTTTTTTTAAATTCATTTTAAAAACTTTTTTACAAGAAAAATGAAACAAATTAATAACAAAGTAAATTAAAGTAAGTGTTCAAATTGTCATCCATTAGTAATTTGACAATGACCCAATCGATTTACAAAACCCCGAACAGAGTTCTGTAAAAAATCTCGGGGAATTTCTTGTATCGTTCTGGTAATTCGGATTTGTAAATCTTCGATGATATCGGGCTTTTCTTTGTAAACTTTGTTTTTACGTATCTCCAAAGAAAAAAATCTAAAGGACTTAAATCTGGCGAACGGGCTGGCCATTCAATGGTTCCTCGTCTTCCAATCCATCTGTGGGAAAAACGTTGTCCAGATATTGACGAACATTTACACCATAATGTGGTGGGGCGCCATCTTCCTGGAACCAGATACTGTCATTGGGTAGGTGTTCATTGTTTTCATGAGGATAGAGCGTAGCACTAGCAGGTATTATTTCATTTTGCAATAACTGCAAATACAGAGCCGAAGTTAACTTGCCATTGATGAAAAAGGGACCGATAATATGACCGCCTAGAATGCCAACCCAAACTTTAACCTTTTGGGGGTACTGCGTATGGTGCTCCAAAAACCAAGAGGGATTTTCCGATGACCAGTATCTGCAGTTATGTCTGTTTACTTCACCGGTAAGGCAAAAAGTAGCTTCAAAAGAATATTTTTGACAAAATTTTCATTATTATTGCAAATATTTAACATTTCTTCAGAAAATTGTATTCTCCTATCAAAATCATCTTCCGTTAACTCGTGTGCAAGGTGTACCTTATAAGATTTATACTTTTCACTTTTTAAAAACGACACGATCGATGACTGTGAAATATTGAAATTGGCCGCCAATTGATTGGTTGATAAATGGGGATATTCAGATACAGCCAATAAAATATTCAGTTTGTTATCATCGCTTTTTGCTGTTCTAGGTCTACCACTTCTTGGCAAATCTTTAACGCTACCCGTTTGTTCAAAGCGTCTTAAAGTTTTACCAACAACGGATTTAGAAATTGGATTTCTATTTGGATGCGTATCATTAAATAAATTACTAACGTCTTGTAAACTTCTGCGTCTATCTCCATAACCCAACATCATAAGTATTTCAATTCGTTCATGTTCACTTAAACTCGCCATTGTTAATATTAACAGCAACAAATTGCACAAATGAATTATTTCTGTCAAAGATTTGACGTACACAATAACCACTGATAAAATTATGTCGCTCAAGTTTGTTTATCGCTACGCTTCTGTCTATCTGCGATGTACCGAACATCTGTTAAACACATGAACTGGCTTTTTCTTATAAAAAAGTTATTAAAATGAATTTTAAAAAAACCAAAAAAAATTTGTAAAGAGAAAAAAAATCTCTATCGAATGGTAGAGTAAAATTTACTAGTTCCCATTAAAAAAAAATGCGCGGACAGGCGTAACTAAAAAACAATTGAAGAAAAAAAAAATTGAAATATTCTCAAATGTAGATCAAAATATCCTAACAAACTTTTATATTGAACATAAATCCCTAAAATGAATATTAACGACAATAAATCGCCGTCTCCATACTTTTAACTAACCCTGTATATGTATTTATTGTTCTTGAGATAGTATATTTTGTATTCTCTTCTATAAGGGATTGTTTCTGGTTTCGTTTCTTTCAGTGCTATTTGATTAGAACGTTTAGTATTTTAAAAAATCCGTTTTATATTGTTATATTGTATATTTATCGTTTAATTTTTTATAAATATTAAGTTTAATTTATTAATCTTATTTTTGGAATAGTTTTCGTTTCTTCTTTTTAATCCATATCTTTCTGTTCTTAGTATTTATCTTTATTTTCATTAACTATGGAGAATTCTCGTAGGGCAACTATGGTAGGATGGAGTAGAAGCCATACAGATTGGTTGCGTAATGATACCGACATATATTGCAATGCCTGTTCATTAAGTTTAAGGCGTCCACAAAACTGTAATATGCAGAGACATGTTTCTTTGAAAGCTCATCAAGATAACATATGACCATCTGCATCTGACACTTTTAACGAAGAACTGTGTTAAACTTTTATGGCGGCCAATATCCCATTCAAAAAGCTTAGCAATCTAGTCCTCAAGAGGTTTCTTACAAAATATACTGATTGACATATACCAGATGAATCTACTTCACGTAAATACCACTTACCAAAATGTTATTTGAGAACCATTGAAAAAATACGAACCAGCCTATCTGGTCATTATCTTTAGGTAAGTGCACACGAAACAACGGATGTAATGGGTCGATATGTGTTAAATATAGTTGTTGGTATTCTTCATCCGATAACTTCATACCAACAATACTTAATTTCAACTAAAATATTGCCAGTCGTAAATAGTGAAACAGTTGCAGAAGTAACTGATCAATGTATTCATAACATTCGTCGGATTGTACAGACAAGATGCTATTATTTTTGACTGATGCGGCAGCTTATATGTTAACAACAGGGAAGTTATTAAAGCAATCTCAATATGCTAGACGTTACCTGTGCAGCACATGCACTACACAGAGTATGTGAATACATCAGGGGTCGTTTTCTAAATGTTAAGTTAACTTCATCATTTAAAACGATATTTCTCACTGCACGTTCATGAGTGGCATTATATGGAGAAATACTTCAAAATTTGCCTTTAGCCCCAGTTCCTGTATTAACTAGGTGGGGAACATGGCTAGAAGCAGAATTTTTCTATTCACAACACTTGAATGAATTAAAAAACTTTGTTTTTCATCTTCAAGATGATGATACGCTAAGCATTTCTAATTGTAAACACCTGATACAAATCGAAAACTTACAGAACCAGCTAAACTTTATTAAGACTAATTTCCAGTGTCTTACAGATACGATTACTTACATGGAAAATAAAGATATTAACCTGAAAGAGGCGATAATTAACTTAGAAACCATTATCGATCGAATGAAAAGTATGCCTTCTGAATTTGGAAACAAGCTGAGACAAAAAATTGATGCCATATTTAGCAGAATTCCAAATTCAATTATATTATATCGATTCTGCATAGAGCCTATTGAAAAATCTATACATTCGAAGTATGGTGCACTTTTGCAACAATTTAATTACGCACCCGTCACCAGTTGTGATGTAGAACGGACATTTTCTATTTTTAAAGACGTTTTAACATCTAAAAGAACTAATTTAACATTGAACAAATTTTAGTTGTTCATATTAATGTTTTACACTTTCAATGTTTCACAGAAAATATATAGAAATGACATCAGCATAAAATAAATTCATATCTTTTTATTTAAAATTCATTAAACTTGCAGTATGAAATAAACCGTTGAATTCACCACGAACGAAAAGTGTTTTTAAAGGTCCTCACAAGTTATTCTGTTCTCGGCTGACGTTTCGGCCGTAAACAAATTTTCTCGTCATTTAAAATGTCACTTTTCGTTCTTGATAAATAAAATTCAATTACATGATCTTATACAAACTTGGTGATTATACTTTTTTTTACATTAAACCATCGCGTGTTAAAAAAAAACTGTCTCAGAGTCATGAAATTTTCAAGTATGTCTTGAGCCAATGACATAATTTTCTTGTTGTTAAGAAATATTTGAATTAAGATAAAGATTTGAAGACGTCCAATTAAATTTTGTCACGTACACTGTCCTATAGGCTACTTTCAAATTAATGCTAATGAAAAGGTTGCATGAAATACGACGGAAATTCAAATTCGATCTTTTTTTTTCCGAACATAATTGAATAGACACTGCAAAGCGATTTTATATTCATCGAAGTCGCATGGTAGCTAACGCGATAAACTACTGCGACTTGATTGTGTCACTACTGTCGGCTGTATTAACAATATTTTGTAACAATGTGTCAAATTCTGTTGAACAACATATTAAATTTCTTTTCAATGAATGTGAAACCGACTAATATTCATCCATATGGAGAAGAGTGTTTATCACTCAGAACAGTCTTTGAGTGGTGTAAATCTTTCCAGGGCGGTCGTGAACAAGTGTTGAACTTGCCGCATGCTGCCTGTCCAATGTTTGCTGTGAATACGGAGCAACAGGCGAATATCTGTGAAGGAAATTGCTAGAATTGTAAACACTAGTGTTGGTAGTATTCACACTGTTGTCGACAACAAGTTTAAATTTAGTAAAGTTAACGCCAGGTAGGTTCTAAAACAATTGAACGAGGAACAACAACAGAAACTACTTCAGGTTTGCAGAGAACTCCGGCTTCGCTACGAGTATGAAGGCGATGACTTTTTGTCACGTATCATAACAACTGATGAGATCTAAGTACATAATTATATCCCAAAAAGAATGTTGGTATAGGATGGCGTCGCTTAAGCTCACCTCCGCTCAAAAAATTCAAAATACAACCATAGAATTGGTAACAAGACTTTACCTATGTATTCAGTAATCAGGGATTTGAGAGTTACTTATGATTCACGAGTTATATTTAAACTACACATTGAATTGTTTCCAGCTTCTGCGTGTCAGTATCTTTGTGTTCTAATGCATATTTCGAAATACTTTAGAGATCCTAATGTTCTGAAGTGTCTCTGTCTTGCCTGTCATGACCAAGATGGAATATGCGTCTCGATCATCCGGTATAACCATTATGCTTCTCACTGGATGATGCTGGGTCGTGTTCATAACAAAATTGGTGTTTTGGAATTTTTCCACCCATCAGCACTAGTCAGGACGAATTGCTTTTGCGGCACAATATGTCGTCATTTTTGGATAGAAGAAATTAGAAAATACGAAGGGAGTTTTTAATGTTATCTACCCTGACTATGAAAGAAACGAGTTAGATAACAAAAAAAAATTTCAACGTAAGAACCATTATTACTAACACCCTTATTCCGTTTCTTTAATACCGCTATGCCTTCAAGAAAAAGTTGGTAATTCCAGAAAATACGACCTCACAGCGTTTACCACGTCGTCGTTAGATAGGAATCGTTTTCCTCCCGAGCGGTTTTTGAGTTTTGGAAAGGATAATAGTCATAGGGACTGAGGTTGGGACGGTAGGGTGGATGTTGTAATTCTTCAAAGCCGCATTCATTGATTACTGCTTCAACAATTCGTACCTTATGCACCCAACAGTTGTCGTGCAGAAGCAGAATTTTCTAAGCAAAATTGTGGTCTTTTTTTGCGTATAGCCCTGTTCAAGTTTTCAATTGTGTGTTTATGGACATTTCTTGTTATAGTAGTCCCTTTTGACATATACTCAATTAAGAGAATCCCTTCCTCATTCCAGAAAACTGTGGGCATCACTTTTCGGCAGAAAATTGCATTTTTTCTTCTTGGGCGGTGGAGAGACCTTATGAACCCATTGCATGGACTGTCGTGGAAGAATCCCAATGGTGTACCCAAGTTTCATCCCCAGTTACAATTCTATTTAAGAAGTCTTCGTTTTGAGATAAAATAGTCAAATTCTCTTCACAAATTTATCGTCTACACAATTTTTGTTGCAGGACTGAACAGCCTGGGAATCCACCGTGTAGAATTTTAAAAACATTTGTTTCTGATATTCCTATTTTTCTAGCAATAACCGAAACTGTTACTCGGCGATCAGTCAACAACAAATCTTCAACTTTGTTGATGATTTCTGCAGTGGCGGCTCGAACTAAAGGGCACAAGGGCACGTGCCCACCCAACTACCAAGATAAACACAGTAAGAAATTCGTATGTAACTCAGTGCATTATTTTATTTTATTATTTTTACGGATTTTTATATTGATGGTATCAAAGTTTCCTTCCGCACCACAGACACTATGCCAACGCTCAAAACTTTGTTCCGGAGCACGATTTCGGATGTACTTATTCCAAGTATGAATCGGCTGGTCCGCTTATCTTTGCCATATGTACTTATGCCATCACTTTGGGCACAAAATAGCGCGACTCCATTTAACTAACGTTTTGCGTGTATTGTGACTGTATTGTTCTCGGTGCGTACCGCACGTATATGATTTCAAAGGCTTGAAGTGACGTTTATTATTAATGATGGAAGCTAACTGCGTGCAAAATCTTTAAAAAAACCCGCTATCGTTTGAGGAAAAACTTTTAATTAAGAAGAAAAGAAGGCTTATCCCTTCAATTAATATACATATATATATGAAAAATATGAGTGAATTTGCGGATGTTCACTAACAAATAACCTATTTCATTTTATCTGCTTAATTTTTGAGGAAGAGGTTAGTGCGTGGAATAAACAAGGGTTGTATTATTTAAAGCATATCGTAGACAGGCAAAGAAACACGAAAATTCCGTTTCTCACTTGAATGCATGCGTGGATTTTAGTGTTCTAGGCAAAATGGACATACGTGAACAGGTAGACAGAGCTTATTTGCAAGATAAAATTAAGGACAAATGAAGATGTGGAAAAAATCGTCATATTTTGCGCTGTTTAATTATGTGATCAAATTTTGCGGAACTTTTGATTTGGCGTTACGAGGCCATGATGAGACATTGACATCGAAAAATCCAAGTATTTATGTAGGCTTAATCAACTTTGCAGCTGAATTAGACGCTGTGCTTACAATACATATGAAATATTCAGTGTTTAAAGGCGCCTCAATATCTATTCAGAACGAATTGCTAGATGCAATGTGGCAAATCTACAAGCAGAAAATATTAAGAAGAAATTAAATCTGCAATTTTATTGCTTTGGAGGCCGATGAAACTACAGACACCTCTAATAATCAGCAAATGGTTGTTATTATTAGATACGTGTTCAATGGATAAATTTTTGAACGCTTTCGGGCTTTTTTTAAAGCCGGTTGGACATAATGCTGATGTATTAGCAAAAACATTGCTGAATGAATTGAAAAATATTTTAAATTCTCCTTCTAGGTCTGATAACAATAAACTAATCTCTCAAAGTTACGATGGGGCGTCCGTGATGAGTGGTAAAACAAATGGTGTCCAAGCTATTATCAAAAGAACATTTCCGCGGGCAAATTATATTCACTGTTACGCGCATCAATTTAATTTAATATTGAACGAGCGGCACAGTGCAATATGATCGCCAAAACGAATGGTTATTCTTGATGAAATAGTCAAATGTAGATTACCACGCTCCTACACGCTGGATTTTCAAAAGTCGAACTGTGAACATATTATTTGAACACCAAGATTCCTTCAAAGATAAGATTATTGACGAAGATGGGATGGATCCAGTTACTATTAGTGAAGCAAGTGGTTTATTGAAACATTTGAACTCCCCGGAATTACTCTACTGGTTAAAAATATTTAATTTCGTCATTCCACATGTTGAAATATTATTTAATCAGACTCAAATGCGCGGGATTGACAGTACTCAACTGCAAAAGGCAATTGAACAATTGCAACAGCAAATTATTCACATTAGAAATTTAAGAAATTCTACTGATAATGACAATCAAGAACGCAATAATGAAGAACCTGCAAGGAAAAGACAAAAAACGACAGCCGGAGATAATAGAACTGTTATTGCAAAAGTATGTGACACTATTTTAAGGCAAATTAGCGACCAATTTGATTTTAGGGATCACTTAAGTGCAGCAAAATTATTTGTTTCTCAAAATTTTAAAACTTATAGTTATTCATTTCCACAAAAAAAATTTGATGAAACTGTGAAATCTTATCCTATGTTGGACAGTGTAAAATTGAAAAGTGAACTTTCACTAAGTTATGAGCGCGATGACATGTGTGACGTAGGTGGTGTTTTGCCAGTTTTAGTGTTCATAACAGACAACAACCCAAAAAAAGGTTTTGACGGAAACATACAAACTGTTGGATATTATTTGTACAATGCCCATGTCGACAGCAGAATGTAAACGATGTTTTTCTACCCTCAAACGCATTAAAACTTTTCTGAGAAGTACAATGTGTTACGTGTCCGTAACGCTCAACGCTTCATCACATTATTTTGTAATATAATTAATGATATCTTTAATATATTTTGCTTCATTTCCAACGAACCTACCTGTATAGGTATCGTTATTCGTTATTTATCCATATATTTGATTTCTTTCAAGTTTTTTTCTTTTTTTCTCGTACCTCAGTACTTGCTTTTTTTCAAAAGAAAAGTACGAGACTCGCTCTAGACACAACGTCGTTAGTGGCCGATCTTTAAAACGTGGTTACGTTCTCTCCCATCACCGATATTGATCGATGTAGCCTTACTGTAATTGTTATAATTACGGCCCCGTGAGGGATTTAATCGATCTTTATATCGAAATTATTCGCTAATGCGATATCTCACTTAGAGGATTTGAAGTGATGGGATAAGAAATATATAGCACGTTAAACTGCACCTCATTAATTTCACCGTCATCGAACGCATTCTTCGGTATGTATATGGGCTTTCTTTGTTTTTTTTCCCTTTCGCTTATTTCGTTGTTTATTTCTTTATTTAGATGGTGTACCCGACGGGCGAGGAATAACGAAAAAACCACCTGATCGTTCCCGCAAGTGACGCTTTTTTGGAAGGGAGAAGGGACACAATAGCCGTTCTACCCAACAGATAAGCTCTCGTTTTGTTAATTTATTTTTCTCTTGTCATTCGCCGTTTTCTTATTTTATTTCATATATATATTATTATTACCATTAACCAATAGATCGTTGTTATAAATTCCCAGGTGTTTTTCAAACGAAATAACCTCTGTTGCCGGACCTATTTTTTTTAGATCGTTTCTTATACTTTTCTTCGATCGCTTCACGAACTGTTGTAAACTTTTGAATTTTAAATTGCTTTTATTTATGTATATTATTTGAATACTTTAATTATATGCATTACATATTTTTGCTAACTTATCTGAATACTTTAATTGTATGCATTACATATTTTTGCTAACTTCTTTAAATACTTTAATTAGATGCATTACATATTTTTGCTAACTTATCTGAAAACTTTAATTGTATGCATTCCATATTTTTGCTAATTGATTTGAATACTTTAATTATATGCATTACATATTTTGCTAAAACTTATTTGAATTTAAAACTTCCTAGCTTAAGATCGATTTATTTCAATGAATTGTTGAACTTGTAATATACACTTTGAACCAACAAGAAAGAAAGGAATACGTATCGTTTTTTTTTAGGGCGAACTAAGGCCATCAGCCGCACTGTAATAACTCTATATATCGATTTATTTGAATTACATCACATTGTTCCTAATTAATCTTTTTTTTTTCTTTTGACTGGCCTCCAGCCGCATAATTTAAATTTAATGTAACCATTTAAGTATTATTTAATATATATTACACATGGTTTCTAAGTGAATTTATAACTTAAACATAAGTTCACCATTTCAATATTTGTAACAAGTTTTTTTATCTCATATACTGAGTGAGTTAATAAATAGGATTTGTTTGGTTGGAAACAGCGAAGTTTTTTTTTCTTCGTCTCTCGATCCTCGAGAGTGGAACGGGTCTTGTTCACGGAACCGGCCTTCTGCCCCACGCTACTTGCCTTGTTTTTTTTTATTAATATTTTCGTCCATGTTTCCGAGTTTGCGACGTCCAGCGGCATAAATTCGGTGGCGCCCTTGACCATCATTTTTTGTAGGTTGACTTACTTACCTCTGGGTCTCACAACCCCTGGGCTGAGGCAGCCTCAGAAGCCGGGTGGGCCCCTAGACGTTGGCAAGAACGGGCAGGGGCGGTTTTAGTTGTCCGAGACCGGGTCTGGTCCGGGGAGCGTTTAGAATTTTCCTTATTTCTTTTTTTTAAGCGCGACGTATTGGTCGTAGCAAATGTCAGAAGATGTACTGAACGCATTGGCGGTCCTATCAATGGAAACGACGTTCATCCAGTTTATCCCGGATTTTGACAACAAAGTCATAGACGTCTTTTCCAGCATGAAAAATAGGAGAATGGATTTTATGTACAAAAAATAGGTAAGTTTCTTTTTTTGTGCCCACCCTCATTCATAACTCACGAGCCGCCACTGGAATTCTGCAGCGATTGCTTCCAGAGGTGTTCCACACTTTGAGTAATATTGAATGGATTCTCTGCTTAATTTGAACTTCTTACACCAAAATTTGACTTGGAAATAGGATGGAATATTTTTTCCATACACTGCCACCATTCTCTCATGAATATTCTTCGGGCTACTGCTTTGTTTTGATAAAAAATCCATGACGCTTCTGTGTTCAAGTTTAAAATCATTCATTTTCTCTTTTTTAAGCGAATGTCAAAGTAATAAATGTTAAGCGATTCGAACCGAACTTGCAGATGACACTATAAAATATCATAGAAACTTGACGTAAGAAAATTGTTACGATAGCATATTGTTTTCATAGTTAGGTGGATAACATATAAAAAAAACTCCACTTGTATATTAGCTAGGAGTTATACACGCTATCTAGTAGTGGTAGGTATCCAAGTGAATACGTACAAAATAAATTCAAACTATTACACAGGCCTGCATAAAATTTGTGATGACGTGATTTTTGTTGTTAAGCTCAGTTTTTATATAGCAATAACTAATTAAAATATCTAATTAAAAAACGTTGGTCTCTACCACCCACAAATTTTTTTTGCACAAAAGAAAAAGAAAAAAATATAAAAAGAAAACTTATAATAGGCGTTTTAATACATTTTAAAATGAATGTACTACTTCAAATTCTAGGTATTAACCCAAAAATGATTTTCTGTTGTGGTTTTAAAGAAATTTGTTAAATAGGCTCTCATTACCTGATGTAAATCTTTTATTACATGTATTAATTTTGGACAAGATTTCCGGGAATTTTTACCTGCTAAATCCTATTTATTATGCCTTCACTTTATTAGTACTGCGAAGAAGGATTTCAAGTTTATCACTCCAAACAAAATGTATATTTTAATGTCATTTACTTCATTATAGCTCTGAGTGTCGATCAGTAAACAAGTAAAATTAATTTGTCTTTAGTGTTGTGCGTGGTATTTGATAAATAAACATTGCTTAAAAATATGTCTAGCCTGTGTTGCAAAAACAAACCAGATGATTTCTGTTATATTTGTGGATATTTCGTCTTGAAAAAGTTTAAGAGACCAATTGGTGAATTTGTGAAAAATGCATATTATGCTTATTTCCAAATCAAATTAGGAGATCAAGATAAAGATTGGGCACCGCACGTTGTTTGTAAGGTATGTGAAGAAGGTTTAAGACATTGGACCAAAGGGAATAGAAAAAGCCTTCCTTTTGGAATACCGATGGTTTGGAGAGAACCGCAAAATCATCATGAAGATTGCTACTTTTGCCTTTGTGGTATTAAGGGGCATAATAGAAAAACTTTTAAACATATTTTGTACCCAAACAATATTAAATCAGCTATCAGACCAGTTCCTCACAGTGATCATGTACCTATACCTATACCCCACAAGAAGATATTGAAACCTCTTCAACTTCCGGCTCCGTACAGATGGATAGTGATTTTGAACCATCAACCTCAGATCAAAACCAACCTCAGCTATTTTCACAAGCCGAACTGAATGATTTAGTAAGAGATTTGGGACTTTCAAAAGATCTTTCTGAACTACTGGGGTCTAGGTTGAAACAAAAAAATTTGCTTGCCCCAGAAACTACCTTCTCTTGGTATAGAAATCGTGAAGCTGGATTTGTAAAATATTTTGCACAAAACGGACCACTCGTGTACTGCCAAGCAATTGCTGATCTACTTACTTTCCTCGGAGCTCCTGGATACACACCTTCTGACTGGAGACTTTTCATCGACTCTTCAAAAAGGAGCCTTAAAGCTGTTCTTTTACATAATGGCAATGTTTTTGCTTCTGTTCCGGTCGGCCATTCTGTTCATTTAACGGAAAACTATGAAAATTTACAGGAATTACTTTTAAGAATACAATATGAAAATCACAACTGGGAAGTGTGTGGAAATTTAAAAATTTTTGGCCTTCTCTTGGGTCAGCAGTCTGGATATACTAAATTTCCATGTTTCCTGTGCGAGTGGGATAGCAGAAATCGAGAACAGCATTGGATAAAAAGAGACTGGCCACAAAGGGTGACTTTAACACCTGGAGCCAAAAATGTAATTCGCGAAAGTCTTATTGACCCTCAAAAAGTGTTACTTCCACCGCTTCACATAAAACTTGGACTTATGAAACAATTTGTTAAGGCATTAAACAAAGAACGAAATTGTTTTAAATATTTGTATAAAACATTTCCGTCTCTGTCAGAGACCAAATTAAAGGAGGGAATCTATGTAGGCCCGCAGATTAGGAGCTCGGTGAAAGATCAAGAATTTGAAAATGTGATGGAAGATAAGGAAAAACATGCATTGCATGCTTTTAACGAAGTTGTACATAAATTTCAAGGGAATTATAAAGACACAAACTATGTTGAGATCGTTGAAAATATGCTGGAAAAATTCAGGATTCTTGGTTGCAATATGAGCATAAAAATTCACTTTTTACATTCCCATTTGGACTATTTCCCAGAAAACCTTGGGGACGTGAGTGAAGAGCAAGAAGAAAGATTTCACCAGGATATTAAAGAGATGGAAAAAAGATACCAAGGGCGCTGGGACACAAAAATGATGGCCGATTACTGTTGGACATTGAGAAGAGATCTTCCTTTAGCTGAATATGACAGAAAAACAACCAAATGAAGCTTTTCTGAAAAACGAAAACGTTTTTTTAAGAAGCATAAAGAATAAATAACTATTTCTAATAGTTTCTATGTGTATATTCTTGTATTTTTTTTAATATAATATAAAACTAGCTTATAAATGAAATAAATCGTGTTTTTTCTATATTTTTTGATTTTACTGGTTTGAAAAATAACCTTACGTGATACAAAAAAAATAAAAGCAGATTTGAAATCAGCGCTACCCAATTACTAGAAAACAGTTAAAATTTTTAAATCAACTTTCAAAGTGTTGAAAAATGCAGGCCTGTGTTATTAACGAAAAGTGTATGCATGTGTATTTTGATCAAAGTAAAAATCTCTTATTATTTGAAACTTTGAATGACTGAAATCTGAGGAAGATTCTTCAATGAAGTAATTCGCATATCTACGCTTGTCGAAGCAGGTAAAGTGCCGTTGGGTTAAATCCACTGTTTATGTTATGTTATATGATGCCATGAAGATACTGATGCCGGGGAGATATGTTGTCTGAATAAATAAGTTTATGTACATAGGTGAGACATAGTACGTATGATACTGCGTGTGTATACATACCGAGGCAGAGGAAGGTAGGTTCGCCGGCGTACTGTGTCGGATGCGCGGGCGCCCGGTCTCCCGGTAACATGTAAGGGCACTGCTGCTCCACGTTCTGGCAAACGTTGAGACACGGTCGCACTCGTAGACCTGGACCGACGAAATTAGGCACCAGAGAGCTGCACACCCATCGCCTGTACGCTTCCTGTAATCAGAAAATGAATACATAATACATTTAAGATAGATTAAATGTAATCAAGTTAATTAATAAGTGTAACAAAATTAACTGAAATTTGAAGTTGGCAATGTGTAAGTGTGAATTCTGTTAATATTTTATAAGTTATCACGATTCATATCATTTTCGCTTCATTAATTTAGATAATGTGTCGGCTCTTAGAGTTGTAAGCTCTCCTATCATTGAAAATAATCGTAATTTAACCAACGCTAAACCGTACGTGTCCTAAATTGGGTGCTGCATTTAAAATAAAACGATAGTTTTATTCGATTTTTATTGAGTAAGTGCATAGCTTACTGTTATATATGCAAAATTATGTCTCTGACAAATGGCAAATTCGACTTGCTTCTCTTAACAAAACTTGCCATTATATCTTCGCTTTCATCAATTTCATTGGTAGAGTTCGTTTCAATTTAGTTTAATTCGACTAAACAAAAAGTACAGTTCATTTCACATTATATCGACCCGACTTGTAAGGTTTAAATAGGATAATCCCAAATCTAGAGAATACAATCCCGGGGTCACGAATTCCGGGATCTCGGGATCCCGGCTGGGTTTTGATCCCGTAAATCCCGGGACTGTACTTGGCTAATCTCGGGATTTTCGGAATTCCCTGTTTGCATTCAGTAATCCGTTCTACCTTGACAATGACCTTACCCAGATTATATTAAGGGCGCTTATTACATAAAGACAAAAAATCGACCTTAGCTACGCCGTACGATAAAAGAACTATACAGGTACAGCCCAAATAATATGTAACTTAGAAGGGACTTCCCCGCGCGGCATACTTCAATACAATACTGTTACAAGTAATTCCCCAACGGGCCAACAGGGGAGTCACCCGATCACCTCATATGATATATTACAATATTGTTGCAAGGGATTCCCCGTCGGGGATTTCCTGTACGAAAGTATAAATACGCTTATTAGGATTTACTTTTTTCATTTATTATTCTACCAGTGACAAGGTTACGCAGGTTACGTAATTTAAATTTAAAAGTCAAGTATCTGAAAAAGTTATTTTAAATGGCGGGAGACTTTGTTCAACATAAAAAAAACAGTGATACGTCGTCAGCCTGGAGTTATTTTTTAGTTGCGAAAGACTGCAGTAGTGCTAAATGTAAGCGATGCCCTGCCATTCTCAAGACTTTGGGTGGATCGACTAAGGGATTACATACACATTTGTTATCAAAACATAACATTAATAAAACCATAATAATAACATAATGATTGAATTAGATGGATTTCCATTCAGAGTATTCATAACTTCAGACGATTTGAGAAAATTGCTCTTAGCGAAATACACGGATTTACCAAAATCAGCCGTCCCAATTCGAAAGCGTGTTATGAATTACAGTGAACACATAGAAAGCAAGTAACTGCAGAATTAAAACATTTGAAAAGTGCAGGTGAAAGATTCAGTCTATCTTTCAACGAGTGGACATCAACGTTCAATAAACGATACATGGCTGTCAATGTTCATTTATATAAAAAAACTTGCTTAGGACTCGTTCCTATTCATGGAAGTATGACGGCTGAAAATTGTCTTCGTATATTGAAACAGCGTCTAAGTAAATTTGATATTTCCCTAGAAACTGATATCGCGGCTACTGTAATCAATGGACCGAACGTTATGATAAAGGTGGGAGAGCTTGTTTGCATTGAACAACAACTGTGTCTTGCACATGGTATCAATTTGGCGGTCTGTGATGTGCTTTATAAAATAAAGAATTATTTTCAAGACAGGCAAGACAGACCTATCTCAGACTCAGATGATACTATAAATGAACCAGCTGTGACTGCTGATTATATGAACGATAGCGATGATGATGACAATTTAGAAGACTTAGACTGTTCAGAATCAGGTTTAATCTTAATGTCACAAAATGAGCTTGCGCGAGAACACATACCAGAGTTAACGAAAGATGAAAACATTAATGAGCTGATAAAGAAAATCCGCAAAGTTGTAGTGTATTTCAAAAGATCACCATTGAAAAATGGAACAGTACTTCAAAAATATGTGAAGATTGAACATGAAAAAGAGCTGTCACTTCTTTTGGACTGTAAAACCAGGTCGAATAGTCTTTTAACCATGTTGGAACGATTTTCTCTTTTAAAAACCTGTCTTATAGATCTCAATAATCCAATCCGTTTAGAAGATGCTGATTTTGACTTGGTAAATGAAATTGTTGATGTGCTGACCCCAATTAAATTAACAGTTGAAGCAATCTGTCGACGAGATGCTAATTTATGCACAGCTGATGCCGCTTTGAAATTTCTTATAAAACAATTGTCTAGCAAAAACTCAGCACTCGCCAATAAAATGAAAATATCCTTAGTGGAACGTATAAAGCAACGACGAAATGATGATTTAACTGGTGTGTTGAATTATTTACAAAATCCACGAATAGATGATGAAAATTAGTTATTATCGGATTTGAAATGGCTTGACTTATTTCCAGTTCCTACACAGGCTTTAGTGAGGGCACAAATAAAGAGTACTGTTAAAAGACTAAATAGTCGAGATGACACGGAAGAGGAAGAATGGTCAGGATCACAAACAGATGATGAGCCAAGGCAACAAACCTCCCAACCCCAATTGACACTAAAGGAAAAGTTACAGCTGGAAACTAATAAGAGCATGGAATCCCCAGATCCTGATGTACAAAATGCATCGGGGTTAATAAATAGTATTAGACGCGAAATGAGCCTGTTTAAAAATGGAGGAGTTCGTGGATATTACTTAGAATTAGCATATAAATATCTATTATCTATTTCTCCAACGAGTGCAGAACCTGAGCGAGCGTTTTCAGCTGCTGCTTATGTTGGCAATAAACTACGAAGCAGGCTTGGAAGTCAAACATTGGATGCTTTAATATTTCTGCGATTGTATTTTCGAAATTCTAAATAGTTTTTTGTATTGTCTTTTTTGTTCCTTATTTTAGTATATTGTGTATTGTGTTGTCCAACAATATTAATAAATAATTTTTAAGAAATTAGTTTTTATTTCATTTGAGCCCAATTAGAAACCATATAGTCTAATCCCGGGCTTAATCCCTCTAACTCTAGCAAGTCCAGCTGGAAATGCATAAATGCATACTTAGGGTTACGACACCTACTATCATATTTTATTATGTATTTATTAGTTAAGATTAGAATTTTAAGATTCTATCGTAAACCTTGGGTATTAGTGCTTATAGGTATAATTTCCACAAATTGAACAACACACAAAATTTCCCCGTTATGACGTCAAATAACATACTATTCAACCAATACGATTTTAATATGTTAATAGTTCGGTGTAGTGGTATATTTTTACCTCTTTGTGAAACAGCACAGAATATATCAGTATCAATCAGAGTATCATACCAGGAACAGGAGACTCAACAGTCTCACATTAACATCAGTACAAGACACACAGTCTTGAGACAAAAGTCTCTTCATAACATTCTTATCAAACAGTACGAATTAAAACAGTACATAACAGAGCAACATCAGCTGAACATCAAAACGCACAGTCTTACATTCACATTAATCAAAGCCAACATTTTTGTTTGTAACATCATAGCAATCTTATTTTAACACGAGATACCAGTCTCAACAGGAGTTCTATGTTAGTATAAGTCGTTGTAAATCCAAAATAAATGTATATAGTATAAATAACTACCGTGATATCATAAAGTTTCTAGGACGAAGATGGCTTTGTAATATAAATAGTATGTCTGAACTTAATTTAGGAACTATAACTCTGTTTTGTAAATTATTTTGAAAGTGACATTATCTGTCATCCATTAATGTGTTAGAATTACTGAAAGCAAGTTTGAACGTCGAGATGAAACATAGCACATTCGAGTAAATTCAAATATGGTTTACCATATAGTGCAAAAAGCGTACATGATTGAAGCCTATTTTCGGAGTGGAGTGCGAATTGATGGAATTTGAGTGTACAGTCAACGTGCATGTTTGGATGATTTTAGAGAGCACTTTCCAGAGGTAGCTGTAATTCCCAAAGATTTTTATAATTGCCTTTCCAATTGTGTTGGTGTGTTTCGTGAGAATGGTTCTGTGGGTCATAAATCACGTACTGGTAGACCAACTGTTCGTTCGGAACAAGTTATAAATGATGTTCGTCAACGTATGGTAAATGAACCCACAAAACCTTTGAAACGCCTTTCTCAAGAGATTGGACTTTCTTATGGAACATGTCAGAAAATTGTAAAGAAAAACTTACACATGCATCTGTATAAGATGCAATCACATCAGGCTATTTTGCCGGTAGACTACCCTAGACGTCGTGCGTACTGCCAGTGGTTTGCAAATAACTTAATAGAAGATGATGACCTGCTAAATTTGTCATTTTTCTCCGATGAAGCATGGTTTCATCTTTCGGGGTATGTCAATTCCCAAAATACTCGAATGTGGAGTAGTGAAAATCCTCATATTTTTATTGAATCGTTTCTCCATAATGCGAAACTTGGTGTTTGGCTAGCAGTTTCTCGCCGCAGAGTTGTTGGCCCTATTTTTTTTAATTTCACAATTAATGCTGAGAGGTATAGAAACATTCTGAATGAATTTATTGAACAGTTGCATGATGATGAATTGCAATATGGATACTTTCAACAAGATGGTGCAACGGCACACACAACACGAGAAAATATTGCTTTTCTTCGTGAGTTTTTTGACGATCGGATCATAAGTTTACATACGGAAGTTGAGTTTCCACCACGATCACCTTGTTTGACAATTATGGACTTTTTCGTGTTTCCTCACCTAAAGAATAGAATATTTAAAACTCCTGTTGTTAATTTGCAAGATATGCAACAAAGCATTATTGGCGAATGTACATTAATAACGCCCGCAATGCTGCAAAATGCCTTTAACAGCATGAAAAGGCGTGCCACATTGGGAATTGCAAATAACGGACAACAATTTCAACATTTGCTTTAATTTTGCCTTTTTTTATTAATAAAATTTTGAATACAAGCTGAGCTTGTTGTTTTATTGTGTCTTTATTAAATCAAATGTCATATTTATTGATGTCACGATGACACTATCAAAATAGTTTTCTTCAAAAATTAAGGTTAAGTTACCAGTATGATAATATGGATAAAGTTCGGACATATATTTTCTATTTCAATGCCATCTTGGACCCAGAAACTTTATGATATCGCGGTATATTTAGATGAAAATACATTTATTCACTTAACAGTCACCGAAGATTTAAAAAGTAAAGTGTATACAGGCTTACAACCTGTGCACGGTGAAGCAACTTCGGGATCGATTCTAGTAACTGACGTTCAAGCATCACCACCAGAAACCGGATTCATTGCAAGGAGTTTGGTCCACGAGCCAACATCAATCATAACATTGGTACATAATCCCTAACACATTTTTGGTCCTTCGGCCGGATTCACGAACCGACCCATAGCATAATAACTTTAGTCCTTCGGCCGGATTCTCTGACACAGAGTGCATAAAGCCAGGTCATCTGCATATAAAAATTTTCGTAATTTGTAAATATTGAACATCAGAAGTGCCAGAACCAGTCCTCTATAAAGATAATCGTCTCTGTATGTTATAATGGTGGCCTCGTCGATGTCCTTTCAATCTGTCTATACTGTTGGTTATCGCAAATAATTTATTACGAAAACGTCTGATCTACGTTTCGTCATCCATCTTGTTGAAAATAAACGTTGTCTAAATCCACATCTGGCTGTGATAGTAAAACAAGATAGGGGTTAATAATTTTATGCTCAAAACTCGGCAGCATACATTTATTTTCTTAGATCTTTGACTTTTTTTATTCGATCGAAAATTTTGATTTTCTTCTGATCAACACCTGTAATTTTGAGATGATTTTTCATTCGAATAGAAGATTTTGCTGCTGAAAATGGCTGTTTGGTACGTAATTTCTCCAATTTCGTTTTACTAAATAAATCCGTTGCTGCAACGTGAGCTTGGGTTTAATTAAAGGTATTAATTACTAACAAGCGCTCAAGTAATAAATTTAATTAATCGCTTTGACAGTTCCGAGTAATACGAAAACTTTGAATATAATTTGAACTTAGACAAACTTTTGATAGTAAGCAAACATGTATCTTAATTTTAAAACCATAAATGAGGCAATTTCTGAAATTTTCTATATTTTTCGTAGGTTTCACTGCCAGTACGAACCTTAATACAATAATTTCTTTTCCTGAAACGCAGTATAAAAAGTTTTTTCTATATTATAGAAAATTCGTTGACATTATAAGAAATACTAGCCTACCCTGTATTTTTAATTCGTTAATATAAACTTTGTTCATCTCTCTCTCAATATTTTGCTCGATACTGTTTCCAATATTTTGACATGATTGAAATTAAGTTGGAAAATATTTAGATGGAAAACGGGTTTGTTATTGTGTGAACTTTCTACCCTGTTTCGTAACCTCGTTTTTGTTAATCACTATTTTTCTCTGCTCGTCTTTTCAAGATACATATAATATACCAATAATTATACCTACTTTCAAAAAAATCTATTCAACTGTAGATATCTAACGGATAAAGTTATCTTTTTTAAATTATTACGAAATATTATTAAAAATTGTATGCGAAGAACACAATACAAGTTAATATTTCTGTGAAAATTGCTATCAATACGAGGGACACCTTTTATATTTTTACAATCGACCACTAGATGGTGCTTTTGACATATTGTCATGAATTTTTCCCCGAAGAAAAAAATTAAAGAAACTATAAAAGACTATATATTTATGTACATTTTATTCCAGCAAAATATTTAGAAATATTTAATATTTATTTAAATTTTGATTATAATGTGTATTTTAGTCGACGTCTGTAGGTTATTCGAGCGTAGTCTTGATGTACGCAGTCCCGGCCAAGCGGAAGTATATTGTTGTAGCCGGTCTTTTGATTTTGTTTTAGGCATGGGTGATATTTTCGTTTCCGAGAAGGAGTCAGAGATTTTCCATTTGTCAAACAGATAGGTTCAGTTAATTTTTGCTGAATAAAGACTTCTTTTTTATTCAGTATATTATAGTTAATTTCGGTTTATGTTTTTAGTTGAGTGATACTGATGTGTTTAAAATAATTCTCGATTTATTATGAGTCTCTCATACTTGTAATTTTTTGATTTGTGCGACCTATCTGAAATCTCTCTGTTAGAATTTTTTTAGTGAAGTGTGACTACTACATTAATTAATGTACGTGTATATTTGCAAGTATATTTTATATATTAATTTAGTTATGTTATTTGTATATTGATTGAGCTCGTAAATTCAGTAAATTATTAGTTTATAATATATTTTTATAGTCAAATATATATCAAGGAAAATTTTCATACTTTTTATGAAGTATTTTTTTATCAGTAATATATTCTAGAAAGTTAGGAATTGGTGGGAAAATTACATTTTACCATGTTGAATGTGCGCATGGGTTAGTTTTGATGCGCGCGCTTACAGTTATTTTTCTGTTTGACGTTTGAAGTTGGGAATAACGTAATTATTGAAGTCTGATAGTTTTCTTAAATATTTAATTAGTTTCATTTTGTTCGCGGTCAAAGTGAGGTTTTTAATCTTATATTCAGTCATTATTTATAAAAGTTTTCCTCACTCTGTGGCACTTTTATTGCCTCAGCACTTCTTTATATTCTATAAAGTTGAAATTTTCTTTTTTTTTTCTATTAAATGTTTGTATTGTTAACACTAGTTTGATTTCTTTGTTAATACCTTTTGTTTTATTCGGCACATACCCTTTGAGGGTAACCCTGAAGATACAAGAGCTCCTGGAAAGCTGTTCCGATTTGAGTGAAACTGGGCAAGCTATTGTGTATTGAGGACCAATTTAAATAAGTAATCAACACCACAATACATAGCAATATGTAATCACTATATTCTTAAAGTCTGACATTTGTCAATGAGTAATCCGCGATAGCTTAAAAATTAAGTCAGTAGTTTGTTGACAGTGACCGTTTTAAGACAGTGAGTTTGTAAAATAATGGAGATTACTCCTGAAGGTTTTCATGGGATGATTTTTTACGATTATAAAAAAGGCCTAACTCCACAAGAATGCATTATATCGCTTCGGTCAACTTTTCCCAATGAAGCACCATCAGAGAAGACAGTTAACAATTGGTTTGCAGAATTTCGTAATTGTCATGTCTCAGTGTGTGATGAATCACGCAAAGGTGGACCAAAAACTGTTGTGATTCCAAAAAACATCGATTCTGTGCGGAAAATGATAGAACACGATCGACATGTTCCTTACAGTGAGGTAGAAGCATCTCTTGACATATCCCAGACCGCAATTCATTCGATTTTACATGAACATTTATTTGTAAAAAAATATGTTCCAGATGGATTCCACAAAACTTGACCGAAGCACAGAAAGCAGCTCGTGTCGATTGGTGTAAAGAGATGCGCACAAAATTCAACGTAGGAACCGCAAAATCCGTATACAACATCGTCACAGATGACGAAACATGGATATATGCGTATAAGCCGGAAACCAAGCAACAATCTACTGTATAGGTGTTCCAAGACGAACTGATTCTTCGATACAGGACACATCGCAACAATTCCTTTAGAGGAACGAAAAACTGTTAACGCTGAATGGTATACAGTAATTTGTTTGCCAAAAGTTATAGACGAAATCAGGAAGAACAACTGAAAACTTCGTATTATTCTTCATCACGACAATGCTAGTTCCCATACAGCACGTCTAACAGTTGACTATTTGAAGGAGAAAAGTGTTGAAAGAATGTCTCATGGTCCATATTCACCTGACTTGTCACCGAATGATTTCTTTTTGTTCCCAACGGTGAAACAAAAAGTGCGGGAGCAGCGATTTTCAACGCCTCAAGAAGACTTTGAAAACCATGTTTCTGAGATACACCCTTCAGACTGGAAAAAATGTTTTGAGAACTGGTTCGTACGCAAAAGTATATAAACCATAAAGGCGAATATTTTAAAAAACAATAAAATAGTTTGTTCCCAAAAATTTTGTTTTCTTCCCAGATTTTGTAAAAATATAAAAGGTGACCTTCGACAAAAGGTGACCTGTAGACGATTCTGGGATAGACAAAATTGATTTCAAAAACACCCTTAAAGCATAGTCACATGAAAGGTAGCTTGGAAGGATATTCAGCGCCGCTCATTGACTAATATCAACATCACGAACGTAATAATATTTCGATATTAGTAAAAATGCTTTTGTGTTATACAGAGCATGGTGAGGTTTTAACCACTCATGTTTCAAATTATCTTGTTATGTACACTGTCAAAGCTATCCGACGGAAACCACTTGCTTTGTCTTACACTTGCCATGTCGACGTAGGTGTTGTTTGGAAGTATGCAGTAGGAGAGTTTTTGAGTGAATTTGGTCTACCCCAGCATCATGTACTGACGAGTTTATAGCAAGGCGAAACACGTATCTGTATGTCTAGATAGCTAGTTTCACAAAAATATTGACTTGCATTGTATTCTCCATACCCGATTTGAAATAGTATTTCGATATTATTAAAAATGTATCTATTTTATACAAAAGATTGTTAGGTTCTACCCACTCAAGTATGTTTCAAATTGTTTATGTTAAAATTATCTTCTAAATGTATCTACAAGATAAATTTGTCTAGACGTAAAAGTTCTTGATAAATATAATCCTTTAGATATTTTTCACAAGTAGTTAATTTACTCCACGATGGTAGTCCACAGTATGCAAGAAAGGCTGCTTCTTGTTGAAGAACAAGATGGCGGACATATTCAAAATTTGTACTGAAGTGATTTTCTTTGTAATAAACCTCATTGTTTTACCAATAAAAACCTGTTTTTAATTTATGTATACATTACTTTATAAGGAAATTATAGCAGTTTCAAAATGTAACTTACTTTTGAATAACCCTATATATATATATATATAGGCTTAGTTTTTTTTGGATGTTTAGCATTGGGATCTCAGAAACTACTGGAGATAGAAAAACGCTTAAATGGGGAAAGTTGCGCAGTTTTACGAGTTTGATTTAAAACTGCTTTTATTTCTCCGATAACTTTCATGGCTTATTAGATATTCAAAGAAAACTAAATTTTACGAATTTCTTTAAACATGCTTAGCATCGTTAATAGTAATTTTAGAGAAAAAGTGTTCAGACAAAACTTTTAGATAATTTTACGCCAAATAAAACTGAGTAGCTAATATTTTTTTTTCGTTCACCATTATCGAGTTATGACACAAACTTGTATTTTTTTAAATGGAAACCATAGTTGGTTTTGACATCATTAAAAAGCTTATTTTTTGCTGATTACAATGATATAAGGTTTGATATGGTTATTTTAAAAAATAAAGAGGATATAGACATTTCTATGATTGTTCACTTTATAAGATAAAAACTTAAAAAAAAAATGTTTGGTGTTTTGTAATTCAAAAAACGAAAAATCTGAGTTACAATAGTGTTCGTTGGAGCAGTCGAGATAAATATACTAACATTGCTCTCACGTTGAGTCACAGAAGTGAGAGCTGTTAATTTTTACTTTTAAGTCAAGTTAATTGTCAAACATTGACAATTAACTATTAATTAATTTAATTGTAACTTAACTATAAGCGGTGCAAACGGCCGTTAATCATAAGTTTGCATTGGCTATGGAATTTTCTAACGTAGAAAAGCGTGATATGGTTGAATGTTACATTCGGTGCCAGAAAAATTCTACTAGAGCTGCTGAAGTTTATTTTGAAAATCATTTCGATCGACGTCAGCCGTCGTTACCTACTTTTAAGAGATTATGGGATAATTTAGCAGATTATGGTTCGTTCGTTAAACCAAAATCAAAAAAAGGGATGGATGAAGATAGAGAAATAAACATATTAGCAAGTGTCGCTCAGAATCCATCTACATCGACTCGACAAATTTCAACAGAAATGGGCTCCTCTCAACGCACTATTGTCAGAGTGTTGAAGAAGCATAAATTTCGCCCCTACAAATTATCAGTATCACAAACTTTACGTGAAGGTGATAACATCAGACGAATAGCTTTTTGTAGATGGTTTAAAGATCAGTGTCAAAACGATCCACACTTTTCAATGAAAATATTATGGACTGATGAATCTCGTTTCACAAATTGTGGAATGTTTAATAGGCACAATGAACACATATGGTCTCAAACAAATCCACTTAACGTTGAACATAGGAGACCACAAATTAAATTTGGGTTTAAAGTTTGGTGTGGTGTTATAGGATCAACTGTTCTTCCTCCTTTTATTTTTGATGGATCACTAACTGGCAATCGTTATCTTAATTTTTTACAACAAGATTTCGAGGAAATGTTAGATAATTTAAATTTAAGAACCCGAGCAATGCTGCAATGGTTTCAACATGACGGAACGCCTCCGCACAATGAACTGAATGCTAGAAATTATTTAAATTTGAACTTCCCTAATCAATGGATAGGACGAAATGCACCCATTGAATGGCCGGCTAGATCCCCTGATTTATCAGTTTTGGATTTTTTCTTGTGGGGTGTACTATAGGACACAGTATATAAAAGAACATATGAAACAATCGACGATTTAAGAGAAGCTGTCTTAGTTGCTTTTAATAACATCGATAGGCGTAAAGTCCGCAATGCTACAAATTCTGTTGTGAAGAGATGCAATTTGTGTATTAATAATAATGGAGGTATCTTTGAACATTAATAATGTTGTGTGCCCTTAATAAAAGTTTTTATAGTTTTCATTTTATCACTACATAAGATTTCAAAATAAGTTTTCGTTTGGTTTGTATTTTATCAGTTCGAAATTCAATTGTTTTCCATAAAAACCATAAAAATGTCTATATCTTCTTTATTTTTTAAAATAACCATATCAAACCTTATATCATTGTAATCAGCAAAAAATAAGCTTTTTAATGATGTCAAAACCAACTATGGTTTCCATTTAAAAAAACACAAGTTTGTGTCATAACTCGATAATGGTGAACGAAAAAAACATATTAGCTACATAGTTTTATTTGGCGTTAAATTATCTAAAACTTTTATCTGAACACTTTTTCTCTAAAATTACTATTAACGATGCTAAGCATGTTTAAAGAAATTCGTAAAATTTAGTTTTCTTTGAATATCTAATAAGCCATGAAAGTTATCGGAGAAACAAAAGCAGTTTTAAATCAAACTCGTAAAACTGCGCATCTTTTCCCATTTAAGCGTTTTTCTATCTCCAGTAGTTTCTGAGATCCCAATGATTCAAAAAAACGCCTGAATATATATATATATATATATATATATATATATATATATATATAATAACTTCGTGACCTTGGTATGATATGGTAAACCTAATCAGTAGGCGATTAAAGGTCTGTATATTACTTCAAAATATATGTATTTAAAAAACTCTACATGTTTCGGCTGTATACGCCTTTTTCAAGAGAATACAAAATATGAATGACAGGATATAAATGTCAAGTAATTAAGTTGCTATGGTTTAAATTATTCAAAGATACATTATAGTAATAATAATAAATCATGCCTTAGTATTCCAAAAAATAGATAACAAGGTGTGAAAATATGTGTTGTTCGCTGCTAGCAATTTGTGTCTCCTTCTGGGTATGAACTTGTGTGTTGGTTGCTGCTGGCAGCTTGCGTCTCTCTATGGGTGTGTGGTTTTGTGTGAGAGCGTAAGTGTAGGGTTTTGTATGTCGGTGCGTTCGTGCGTGTGTTTAGTGATCGGTCGCATGAATTTAGAGAGGTCGGATAACCAGCCGTTGCGTAGGGCCGCCAACCCTTTCCCGACAACTTCTTTACAATTCCGTGCAGTACTTCGACGGTCTGACCCCCGCCCCAACGAGGCAAGGCGCAGCCAGGCGAAGCGCACCCTGTCCGGGTTGCTCATCGCAACTAAGGGAACACTAGTGGTGTGTGCATTGCGCGGCGACGCGCAATGCACACACCACTAGGACCGGTCCTGGGCGACAACCTGGCTAGGCTGCCGTTAACAGCACACACACGTTCGACGTGTGTGCTATGCCCCCGCTTCGGCGGAAAACGTTAAGATGGCATAAGTGTGACCATCGTCGACCGAGGTAGCCACTAAGAGTGTTCCCTTAGTTGCGATGAGCAACCCCGTACAGGGTGCGCTTCGCCTGTCTGCGCCTTGCCTCGTTGGGGCGGGGGTCAGACCGTCGAAGTACTGCACGGAATTGTAAAGAAGTTGTCGGAAAAGGGTTGGCTGCCCTACGCAACGGCTGGTTATCCGACCTCTCTAAATTCATGCGACCGATCACTAAACACACGCACGAACGCACCGACATACAAAACCCTACACTTGCGCTCTCACACAAAACCACACACCCATAGAGAGACGCAAGCTGCCAGCAGCAACCAACACACAAGTTCATACCCAGAAGGAGACACAAATTGCTAGCAGCGAACAACACATATTTTCACACCTTGTTATCTATTTTTTGGAATACTAAGGCATGATTTATTATTATTACTAGAATGTATCTTTGAATAATTTAAACCATAGCAACTTAATTACTTGACATTTATATCCTGTCATTCATATTTTGTATTCTCTTGAAAAAGGCGTATACAGCCGAAACATGTAGAGTTTTTTAAATACATATATTTTGAAGTAATATACAGACCTTTAATCGCCTACTGATTAGGTTTACCATATATATATATATATATATATATATATATATATATATATATATATATATAATTACATAAGTAACTGGTTGAATAAACTATTTACTACCTTAATATTCTATGGATGTGTTATGTAATTAATAACGCGTTTACAAATTACGTTGCTTGTTCTGTCCGAAATGGAAGTATTCCCTACATATCCATTACCAAGGGTTAATGATTGCTGTTAATAATAAACCATTAGTACACGCACACGTGGAATAATTAGGATACGATTTAGATCACCTCTCTTGTTTATTACACTGAGTTCATATTGATGTAACATAATGTTCGCATATATCAAAAATTTTTGTAACCCCATTTTAAATTGTATTATTCACCAATAAATCCAATTTAAAAATGCTAAAAAGTTCGTAAGACACTTTGTGGCATTTTATTAATAAGAAAGCCTTTCTTTTGTATTGCTCTGATCATAAACGGCACCGTTATTTCGAGAACCTACTAAACGGTCATGGATTTAGTATAATTCTCAAACATTGCTTAACATCTATATTACCCATTATTTTAGTTATTAATTATATACATTTCTATTCTAGTTATATCTTAATTATTAATTTTACTTTACACGATATGTTCTACATGCCAAAATTATACCGGTCGCCTATCAATTAACATAATTTTATAGCTGCGTTTAATTCCCTATTGTGACATATCATTTTAATGTATTTTTACAAGGAATCTTTTAATGGTATTAATTTCATGGTCGTCACAGCGTGTATAGATGTCAAGCATATTTGCAGATGGAAGGAGTTGATGTCGAACATTTAATTTAAGTATCGCTTGTTGAGTTGTTAATTTTTGTATGTATGTTTTCCTATTAAAAGAAAATTTAATGACTAAACCGCTTTATTCAATAACAATATTGGAATTGTTTATGTCTACGAAACGACTGATTTTAGAATGTAGGTTTACTAAGACATTTTCCTTTATCTTGATAAGAACCATTAGTAGGTAAAATTTTTGAATAAGTTTTCTTAACATCCTGTATATATATATATATATATATATATATATATATATAAATATATATATATATATATATATATATATATATAACATTTGATAAATTATTGGAGGTTATCGGCTTTTATATGAAATATTTACAAATATCAAGTTAGTATGTATGTAATTGCAAAGTAAGGGGGGATGTAAACATTGCTGTCTACAAATTACAAAGCAAATCATACCAAATTTTTAATTGAAAAAATGTCTATGTTGAGCCTCGAACCCAAGTCTACAGCTTGCCGGGCTGTCGTCATTACCACTAGACCACAATAGACCCAGGTTCAAGTTATTCAGAAATGCATTATAAAGTACCAGTGTTGATGAATCAGATGTCAGTTATTGAATGTAGATGTCAAGTTGAAGGCAGAAGTCAGTTTTGAAAGCTCATGTCAGTCTTGATAGCAGATGTCAGTTAGTGAAAGCAAATGTCAGTTACTGAAAGCAGATGTCTGTTTTGAAAGCAGGTGTCAGTTATGAAAGCAAACGTCAGATTAGAAAGCAGATGCCCATTTTGAAATTAGATGTGAGTTATTGAAAGTAGATGTCAGTGTTTTGAGAGCAGATGTCAGATTTGAATGTTTGAAAATGCAAATTATTACTCCAAAGCTATATGAGTGATTAGATAATTTCTTAGCCGTTCATGAAATTATCTAATAACTTATATATATATATATATATATATATATATATATATATATATATATAATAACCTATTTCTTAGCTGTACAATTAATATATATCATTTGATAAATCTTGGAAATTCGGCTATATTAAATATTTAATTAGGATGCTATTTCGCAAAGTAATGTGTTATTATCAAATAGCTAATGGATGAAAAATTTAGCAAAATTCCACCGACGACAGAATATTAATATCTGTCACTTAATAAGTAACTTAAGGCATTTCTAACAATAGTCGAACGGAAGGGCTTTGGTAGCGCAGTAGATAGAGCGTTAGTCTAGAGAATTAAAGGTCGTGGATTCGAGTCCCACCTAAGGACGAAATTTTTCAAAAAATTTCGTTAATTAGCGTTGTAATTTGTAGATAGCAATATTTACATTTTTACATTACTTCGCGATATAACATCCTAATTAAATATAACTGATGTTAATATAGCCGAATTTCTAAGATTTATCACATGATATATATATGTATATATGTATATATATATATATATATATATATATATATATATATATATATATATAGGTGAAAATTAATTGAACGGGTAAGCGGTCTGTCAAATAAAAACTTATTTATTTTACTCTATATTTCATAACGATTTGTTACTTTTTCAGGAGTTCCTACACGTTTAACAAAACCACAAAATATTAATGAATATGCCAATACTAAAATACTTACAATTACAGAGTTACAATTTAGCAAAGACGCCACTAAACATGTTAAAATCAATCGTTACATTAAAACATTAATTTAACAAGATGTTTCTAGTCAACTTTTTAAAAACAAATATACATGAATGTTAAAATATAAAAATGAAAATATAAAACACATAGCAAAAAAAAACTGATGTTATAAAAATATCGAAACCAAAAACAAACTATACATTAAACAATACGAGGACTAATTAACAAAACTTGGCAATGTTCTATGTTTTATGATGTCAAACGGTTATTTCCGTGATTGAATATTGACTTCGTTTGACTCTGTAGTACTGATTTGAATCACATGTTTTGAATTTGGCTTGATCTGAAAAGGTATACTAAATGAAGTATATTTTAGTATTGGCATATTCATTAGTATATTGTGGTTTTGTTAAACGTGTAGGAACTCCTGAAGAAGTAATAAATCGTTATCGTCATGAAATATAGAGTGAAATAAATGAGTTTTCATATTTGACAGACCGCTTACCCGTTCAATTAATTTTTACTAATATAGTATGGATGATAATACCTACAAGTCTATCTCTCTCTCTCTCTCTCTCTATAAATATATATATATATATATATATATATATATATATATAAAAAGATAATTATTTCTTGACCTTAGTATGTTTTGGTAGATTCAATTAGTTGGCGATTTAAGGTCTGGTTTTTTACTTCAACATGTATATATTTAAAACAATCTCACATGTTTCAGCATATGATGCCTTTTTCAAAGACATTTGAAATATAAGTTATATTTCAATATACAGGCTGATTCATTTTCTGCCCTCACCATGGGGATCTCTTATTATTGGAGATAGAGTATAGGTTTAAATTTGGCAAAGTTGTTAAATTTTGTGTTGGTTATAAATCCGTAAAGAAAATAGACCTGTGACAAATGACCTTCGTTATTTAAAAAAAAAACGCGAAAACCCCATTTTCTTCTTTTACCTGTAGCACCGACATTTGGCCTTGTAGAGAAAAAATAAAAACACATCCTTGTGGTCATTTCTAAACCTCTATCCAGTGGTGTACTGTAAATTTTTATACGACGTTTCGCTTCTTTTTGGCCATCACCAACTATCTAATTTCTTATAGGCGCCATATTGGATTTAGACATCTTCAGAAATAATTTTTTTTTACTGATTTCAACCATGTACCACATGCTGACTATAGTTTTTGACATTAGGTTTTATTTGAAAGAATAAATTATAAGATTAAATAAGGTAGCCTTTGGAATTTCAATCTGTCAAACATTTCATTTATTGTTCATTAATAATACAAAATTGCCATACACTAACGAAGAGAAACGAGATATGATAAGTATTTTTTATTCTTCGAAACGAAATTCAACAGTAGCGAGTACAAGATAACAAGAACATTAATAAAAATACATAGAAAAGTAAACAATAAACAATTACAGTAAATGTTTAATTATCTGGCCATCTTCGGCATTGCACAATTGGGCACGCCTTCTGGCTTTTTGTACTGCCCTTTGTATAGTTCTTCTAGGAACTGCATCGAAGGCATTCTGAAGTCTGTCTCGTAATTCTTCAATGTTTTGTGGCGCATCTACTTTATAAATATTATTTTTAACATATCCCCATAAAAAAAAATCTAACGGACTTAAATCAGGTGATCTCGCAGGCCATTCAACAACTCGTCTATTTCCAATCCAACGGTTTGCAAACTCTTGATTTAAGAAATTTCTAACAACAGCTGCATTGTGTGCTGGTGCGCCATCTTGTTGCCACCATAAATATTGTAATTGATTTAATGGGATATTGTCGTCAAGATAGTCAGATACGTATGTACGTAAAATGTTTAAATATCTTTCTCCATTTAAATGTTCTTCATACATAACTGGTCCTAAGAGACGATTTGCCAAAATACCCATCCAAACGTTTATTCCAAAACGATGTTGTGGTCTTCTAGCCCTGTTTTGTCGGGGATTTTGTACTGCCCAATAATGCTCCGTATTTCTGTTGAACATTCCAGAATTTGTAAATTTTGTTTCATCTGACCAGATGATTTTGCTTAAAAAATTTTCGTCATTTTCTATCCTTCCCATTAACCAATTACAATATTCTAGCCTTCTCAAATTATCTCCAGGCGGTAAAGAGTGACTAACATGGATCCTGTTTGGTTTAAACCTACTTTTATGTAAAGTTCTCCAAACTCTGGACTGGCACAAATTTAATTCTGCCGCTACTTCGCGTGTAGAAATTGATGGATTATTATTTATCTATAAAAATACAAAATTAACATGAAATTTGAAAACACGCTTTTAATTTACCATTTGCAAAATATCTTGTCGATTTTCATTTAAATTCCTGTTGTCTTGACCATTACGCGGCTTAGTAAACGATCCATTCTCGACCAAATTTCTGTCGAGATCTAGAAAAATGGTACGATGAGGCTGTTGTCGTTCTGGATATAATTGTAGATATCTTGTACTCGCTACTGTTGAATTTCGGTTCGAAGAATAAAAAATACTTATCATATCTCGTTTCTCTTCGTTAGTGTATGACATTTTTGTATTATTAATGAACAATAAATGAAATGTTTGACAGATTGAAATTCCATGGCTACCTTATTTAATCTTATAATTTATTCTTTCAAATAAAACCTAATGTCAAAAACTTTAGTCAGCATGTGGTACATGGTTGAAATCAGAAAAAAAAACTCTTTCTGAAGATGTCTAAATCCAATATGGCGCCTATAAGGAATTAGATAGTTGATGATGGCCAGAAAGAAACGAAACTGGATAGAGGTTTAGAAATGGCCACAAGGATGTGTTTTTATTTTTTCTCTACAAGGCCAAATGTCGGTGCTACAGGTAAAAGAATAAAATGGGGTTTTCGCGTTTTTTTTTTAATAACGAAGGTCATTTGACACAGGTCTATTTTCTTTACGGATTTATAACAAACACAAAATTTAACAACTTTGCCAAATTTAAACCTATACTCTATCTCCAATAATAAGCGAGATCCCCATGGTGAGGGTCGAAAATGAATCAGCCTGTATATATATATATATATATATATATATTAGTGGAGTTAATGTCAATTAGCATGAAGTATTTTGTCATTTATTGTGTAAGATTCGTCATAATACATCCTTTTTAAATAAAATAAAGGCAAAATTGAAAAAAATATGATGTACTAAATATAAAGTGACATTCGATATTTCGCGTTCGTTTAAAATTTAAAGATTGATGGATTAATATTTTGCAATAGCGATCGCTTATGCTAATATGTTTGCGTCGCTCGTCGCCGCACATTCCCAAGCACAGTCGCGAAATGGAACTTCAATTTCCGGTAACATATATTACACGATGTCTTTTATTTTCATGTTTCATCGAAGACGAAGGAAACGTCAAGCCAATACCATCTCTATCTGTTTCACTACGTGCGTCTCTTTTTAATAAAACAATAGAAATCGTGCAGAGCATCCGCGAAGAAGGTGAAGAGAGTCAAGATACAAGAACAGCAGCAGCAGTACAAGAAACGACCGTCTTAATACAAGAAAAATAAGTTTCGGCCGGATTCTGTACATTCAATTTAGCGTAAAATGTAATAAGGGGGTAGTGTATGGTGAGTATGAAGGAGGGTACTAGATACTCCCTTTTTACACAGAGAAATGAAATGAGAGGAAAAGGAATAATAGGCGGAATGTGAGTTGGGCTACATATGAAATTTGCAGACAGTAAAAACGGTAAGACTTATAAATTGTTCTCTTTCTCCGATGTCGAGTTGGAGGGGAAACTTTTTCATTGTCGATTTTATATATCATATAAACCGGTTCTTTATTAAAAGTTCCACTCTGTTACGAGACCTTCAAATCTAAAATTGCCCTTGCATTGCTCCGCACGACGTTGTTTTAATTCGTTTATTTTATTGAAGCTGGTGCGATGGGGATGTAAACTTTTCTAATTTGTGTGAGTGTCAGTCGCTGTGAATGCAGGAGTTTTAAAGTCACGAAGTAAAGAATTCATTGCCTGGGTTTATCTTTCGAAAGAATTTTATAAAACGTAACTTTTGCTTTTTTAATACCACATTAACAACTACTGTTCGTAAGAGGGGTAATTACCAATAATCTTTAGAAAAAAATAGGCCGATTTGAAAATATTTTCGATCTCTTGGCATTAGTTTTAGAATAAATTTAATCAAACACATCGTACAATGAAGCAACTGGTTTGGAAGCAGCGATACTGAAACACGGATTGTTCAGTCTTATCGTGTTACGAATAATAAAATTAAAAAAACCCTTACCACAATAGAATTTAATGATTCTAAATACGTATTTCTACAACCACGTTGTCATATTCAGTAATTCTAATTTACTCCTATTACTATACTGATATTGAATTTTTGAATTCAAGCATTTCATTTTCGCACATGAAATGACTTTTTCGCTATTTTTAAAATTTGATGTCAACTTTACATTCATAAATTTGGGAAAAACATTGTTGATTTTACACCGTCTCAGAAAATTAATATCAGCATTTATTAACTTTACTTTAGTATGTAAACTATGAAATCTATTTAACTCCTTTGGCCGGGTAAGGGTTTTTTAATTTTATTATTCATTTATAAGCCACAGTCTCCGATTTGTTAGTTAATATGGCTACTCGGCCAAAGGAGTTAAATAGATTTCATAGTTTACATACTAAAGTAAAGTTAATAAATGCTGATATTAATTTTCTGAGACGGTGTAAAATCAACAATGTTTTTCCCAAATTTATGAATGTAAAGTTAACATCAAATTGTAGAAATAGCGAAAAAGTCATTTCATGTGCGAAAATGAAATGGTTGAATTCAGAAATTCAATATCAGTATAGTAATAGGAGTAAATTAGAATTACTGAAGATGACAACGTGGTTGTAGAAATACGTATTTAGAATCATTAAATTCTATTGTGGTAAGGGTTTTTTAATATTATTATCACTTATAAGCCACAGTTTCCGATTTGTTAGTTAATATGGCTACTCGGCCAAAGGAGTTAAATAGATTTCATAGTTTACATACTAAAGTAAAGTTAATAAATGCTGATATTAATTTTCTGAGACGGTGTAAAATCAACAATGTTTTTCCCAAATTTATGAATGTAAAGTTAACATCAAATTGTAGAAATAGCGAAAAAGTCATTTCATGTGCGAAAATGAAATGGTTGAATTCAGAAATTCAATATCAGTATAGTAATAGGAGTAAATTAGAATTACTGAAGATGACAACGTGGTTGTAGAAATACGTATTTAGAATCATTAAATTCTATTGTGGTAAGGGTTTTTTAATATTATTATCACTTATAAGCCACAGTCTCCGATTTGTTAGTTAATATGGCTACTCGGCCAAAGGAGTTAAATAGATTTCATAGTTTACATACTAAAGTAAAGTTAATAAATGCTGATATTAATTTTCTGAGACGGTATAAAATCAACAATGTTTTTCCCAAATTTATGAATCTAAAGTTAACATCAAATTGTAGAAAAAGCGAAAAAGTCATTTCATGTGCGAAAATGAAATGGTTGAATTCAGAAATTCAATATCAGTATAGTAATAGTAGTAAATTAGAATTACTGAAGATGACAACGTGGTTGTAGAAATACCTATTTAGAATCATTAAATTCTATTGTGGTAAGGGTTTTTTAATTTTATTATTCATTTATAAGCCACAGTCTCCGATTTGTTAGTTATCGTGTTACGTCGAAAATAAGACCCAACCAAAAATTAAGCCCTAGCATGTTTTTTTCAAGGTATTTCCAATGTAAGCTCTACACCTAAAATATGCCCTAGTTCATTGGTGATGAACGTGCGACCTTCGTGAGTTTCTTGTGCGCCTTTTATAACAGCTAGCTCTTGTATTAATTAATATTTAATTATCACAGAGCGGACTCGAGCGATTGATGATTTGTATTCGCAATAGGTTTGTTTCTGTAAGCGGTCCGTGAGTTTCGAACAATGTGATACGTGTGGTCAAAGTCAAAATCTTCCCATATTTTCCTCATTTCCACTTCAATGATCGTTTGAATGTCCATAGTATCAGGGTCTTCTATATGCTTTTTTAGCCACTCACTTACTGGTAATTCGTCATCTGAATCAAATTCACCTTCTTTTTCAAAAAATCCTGCAAAACAGTTTTCTAAAATGCTTACTGAAAATTATTTTCCACTGTGAATTGCTTCCACCATCTTCATTAGCATAATTCTTCTGTAATGGTTTTTAAAGAATGAGTGACCTTTTGATCCACGGGTTGCATCTTTGAGCTGGTATTACGCGACATAAACACCATATTAATTTGATTAAGGGGAACTTCAACTAAAAGTAAAATTTTCCTGTTTTTCTTTTGTAACTCTGCATCCCATTCAAATAGCTCCTCTGTAAACAACTTAGATGTCATCCACGATTTACTATTTGATCTGTGTTTCACTAGTAACGTCTTGTTTTTGAAACATCTAGGATTGGCGGATTTTCCTATAATAAGCAGTTTTCTCTTTTCCGTTCCAGTCATGTTTCCAGCGACCAAAATAGTAATTCTCACTTTAGAGATCTTCCCACCATCTTCCTCTTTGAATTTCAAAATTTTATCCGCTGCCAGTTTGTAAAAAAGCCCGGTTTCATCGTCGTTGAAAATGTCTTTACTGGCATAGTTCATGCGAAGATTGGACCAAATAGTAATAAACCAATCACCAACAACATTCATATCAATTTATGCAGACTCACCAACAATTTTTCGTTAAATCGTTCAATCCAACTGTTAGAACATGTAAATTCTTTTTTAGCAATTTTACCACCCATTTCTGAAGCTTTTGCTTGAAGAATTGAGCCACTCAAGGGAACATTGTCTTTCCTTTTTTGAGTAAACTACTGTAAAAGTCCCTTATTCAGCTCTTCGTGACCTGATTGTTTCATTCTTTTGCGATTAACATTAACGGTACCATACAATGATAAAATATCTTTTCTTCCAAGTTACGGACATGGTAGCTTTAGACAAACTCATTTCGCGACAAAAGACACTCTGTTTAGCACCATTTTGTATTTTTTGAATATCATACTTTTAGTGCTAATGCTTTACGGTTTTGTTTTTCCATTACGAACGGCCAACACGAGACTATAAACTAAACTGATAAAATTCACTCTGTTTACAATAGAATCTGCAATACTACTGAAAATAAAATTAATGTATTCCACATCCGAAGTTAAAATCGGGGAACTACCGAACTACCAGAGAAAAGTTTACTATGAACATGTACGTTAAACGGGGAACCACCGGAAGGCTTACTATAACCGTAAATGTTATACCTGACGTGAAAAAAATTCGGTTCACCTTATCCGGAAGTTCATTATAAACGGGATCATAATAACCGGATAAAAGATATATTAGTCTTATGGGAAAAATTTATGGTACCTAAAGATTCACTATAGCCGCAAGTTCACTAAAAGTGGGTTTATTATATCCGGACTACACTGTATATGCACTTTTCATATAATTTGGTCTCCAGTAGAGAATACAATCCCGAGATCCCTAATCCCGGGATCTCGGGATCCCGGCCCGGTTTTGATTCCGTACATCCCGGGACTGTACTTGGCTAATCTCGGAATTTTCGGTATTGCCAGTTTGCATTCCGTAATCCGTTGCGCCTTAAGAATGACCTTACCTAGATTATATTAAGGGCACTTATTACGTAAAGACAAAAAATTAACCTTAGGTACGCCGTGCGATAAAAGAACTACACAAGTACACCCCGAATAATATGTAAGTTAGAAGGGACTTTCCCGCCCGGCATACTTCAAAACAATACTGTTAAAGTAATTCCCCAACGGGCCAACAGAGGAATTACCCGATCACCTCATATGATATATCATAATATTGTTGCGAGGAATTCCCCGTCGGGGATTCCCTGCACGAAAGTATAAATACGCTTATTAGGATTTACTTTTTTCATTTATTATTCTACCAGCGACAAGGTTACGCAGGTTATGTCATTTAAATTTAAAAGTCAATTATCTGAAAAAGTTATTTTAAATGGAGGGAGACTGGGTTCAACATAAAAAAAACTATTATAAAAACACACTTGGCTATTTCACAATTTTTTATTAGATCTATTTCTAACATATGTTTCGGCTGTTATGCCATTGTCAAAGAGTATCTTAAAACTAACTTACAATATGTGTCCTTTTAACTTTTATACCTATTTTTTAGTGCTAGGGTGCTGGTTGGGACATATTTACAATCGCGTCTATTATGGGGGTGTTAACAAATTCTAACTGTGTATTCGTAATTATTATATTTTGTTATTCTGCTTTTTTAATTTCTAGTATTTCTAATAAGTCTAGTCTTCTACTTTTTATTACGTTATGTAACACGGTGGAGCTATTAATGTCGGGCAAATGGCTTTGTTCGATACAGTGTGTCGAAAAACCTGTGTTTTTATTACTATACTTTACGTCTCTTACGTGTTCGGATATGCGTTTTTTAATGGATCTTCCACTTTGCCCTATATATATAGCTTCACAGTCATTACATTTTATTGTGTATACTCCTGATTTTTCTATATTTTCTATTTTATCTTTGTTATTATTTAACATTGTACCTAATTTTGTTTTATTGCTACATATGATTTGAATATCTAATTTTCTTAATATTTTGTTTGCTTTGTCTGTGATTTGGGGGATATATGTAATTGCGTGCCAAATGGGTTTATTTTCTTTTATTTCCGGATATAAGAATTTTTTCTGAATATTCTTTTGTTCTTTTCGATTTAATATTTTGTCTACTATGTTGGGATTGTATCCATTATTTTCTGCTATTTTTTTAATATATATTATTTCTTCTTTAAAAGCATCAGTATTCAATGGTATGTGAGTTGCTCTATGTATATAACTGTGGAATGTTGACATTTTTATTTTAGTATCTTGTTTCGCTTCCGCATGTATTATATTATCTGCAAATGTTGGTTTTCTGTAAATTTTATATGATAGATTGTTATTGTTTCTGTATATGGTAATATCTAAAAAAAATAATTTGTTCTTTTCTTCTTTTCCTATTGTGAATTGTATTTTGGGGTTTAATGAGTTTAATAATTTCAAGAATTCTGTTAGTTGCCTGTCTGTACCTATCCAGATGCAAATTATATCATTGACATACCTGGCCCAGAAAAGGATTTGTTTGATTAGGTTGTTATTTCTGTTAAATAGACCTATTTCGAAGTTATGCATATAAATGTTAGCCAATATTGGGCTGAGAAGATTTCCCATCGGTAATCCTTCTACTTGTGAATATATATCATTATTAAATTTGAAGTAATTTTGATCTAGGATTAACTTTAATAACTCTCTTAATTGCGTTTTCTCTATGTTGTCTGAAATATTATCATTAATTTGGTTTTCTATTATGTCTTTTATCTCTTGTATTGGTATTGAAGTGAACAGGCTTTTAATATCAAAGGATACTAATTTCGCGTTATTTGGTAAAGTGATTTCTTTTAATTTATTGGTTAATTCAATAGTGTTTTTATTGCATAATCGGATTTGAACTTTATTTTTTCCGGTAATGTTTTACTTAAATATTTACATAGTTTATATGAGGGTGCTTTTACATATGATACTACAGGTCTCATTGGGGTGTTATTTTTATGTAATTGCGGTTGGCCATATAACCTTGGGATACTCGGGTTCATTACTGTTAAGTTTTTGTTTTTTAGATTACTGTTATTATTTAATAGCTGTCTTATTTTGGTTTGGTATTTATTAGTGGGGTCGTTTTTTAATTTTTTGAATTCATTTGTGTTGAGTAATTCATAAATTTTATCATTGTATTTAGGTCTTTCTAATATCGTAACTGTATTTCCTTTATCTTCTTTTGTAATTACTAGGTTGTTATCATTTAATTTCTTGTTTATAGTTTTTATGTTGCGGTTTTCATCTATATTTTTATTGTTCTTTTCTAATCTTTTATATTCTGTTACTATTATTTTCTTTATTTTTTCTTTTTCTAAGTTATGTCCTTCTATTGGTTTCAAAGCTAATTTAGAATTAGCTTTTAGAAACGATACAACGATACATGGCTGTCAACGTTCATTCAAATAAAAAAATTCTCGTTCCTATTCATGGAAGTACGACGGCTGAAAATTGTCTTCGAATATTGAAAGAGCGTCTAAGTAAATTTGATATTTCCCTGGAAATTGATATCGTGGCTACTGTAACCGATGGACCGAACGTTATGATAAAGGTGGGGCAACTTGTTTGCACAGAACAACAACTGTGTCTCGCACATGGTATCAATTTGGCCGTCTGTGATGTGCTTTATACAATAAAGAATTATTTTCAAGGCAGGCAAGACAGCCCTACCTCAGACTCAGATGATACTATAAATGAACCAGCTGTGACTACTGATTATTGGAGCGATAGCGGTGATGATGACAATTTAGAAGACTTAGACTGTTCAGAATCAGGTTTAATCTTAATGTCACAAAATGAACTTGCGCGAGAACACATACCAGAGCTAACGAAAGATGAAAACATTAATGAGCTGATAAAGAAAATCCGCAAAGTTGTAGTGTATTTCAAAAGATCACTATTGAAAAATGAAACAGTACTTCAAAAATATGTGAAGATTGAACATGAAAAAGATCTGTCAATTCTTTTGGACTGTAAAACCAGGTGGAATAGTCCTTTAACCATGCTGGCACGATTTTCTCTTTTAAAATCCTACATTCAAAAAGCACTTATAGATCTCAATCATCCAATCCGTTTAGAAGATGCTGATTTTGACTTGGTAAATAAAATTGTTGATGTGCTGACCCCAATTAAATTAACAGTAGAAGCAATCTGTCGACGATATGCTAATTTATGCACAGCTGATGCCGCTTTGAAATTTCTTATAAAACAATTGTCTAGCAAAAACTCAGCACTCGCCAATAATAAGAAAACATCCTTAGTGGAACGTATAAAAATGATGATTTAATTGGTGTGTTGAATTATTTACAAAATCCACGAAAAGATGATGAAAATCAGTTATTATCGGATTTGGAATGGCTTGACTTATTTCCGGTTCCCACACAGGCTTTAGTGAGGGCGTAAATAAAGAGTATTGTTAAAAAACTAAATAGTCGAGATGACACGGAAGAGGAAGAAAGGTCAGGATCACATACACTAAAGGAAAAGTTACAGCTGGAAACTAATAAGAGCATGGAATCCCCAGATCCTGAAGTACAAAATGAATCGGGGTTGGTAAATAGTATTAAACGCGAAATGAGCCTGTTCGAAAATGGAGGAGTTCGTGGATATCACTTAGAATTAGCATATAAATATCTATTGTCTATTCCTCCAACCAGTGTAGAACCTGAGCGAACGTTTTCAGCTGCTGCTTATGTTGGCAATAATCTACGAAGCAGGCTTGGAAGTCAAACATTGGATGCTTTGATAGTTTTGCCATTCTATTTTCGAAATTCTAAATAGTTTTTTGTATTGTTTTTTTTGTTCCTTATTTGAGTATATTGTGTATTGTGTTGTGCAACAATATAATAAATAATTTTTAAGAAATTACTAAAGTTTTTTTTCATTTAAGCCCAATTGGAAACCACATAGTCTAATCCCGGGATTAATCCCGGGATTCCGAGATTACGCTTCAAAAATCTCGTAATCCCGGGATTGAAAAACATACTCGGGATTGTATTCTCTAGTCTCCAGTCATGACAAATTAAGCGATGTTGGCCATACACCAGTGAACGAATACAATACATAAGGAAGAACGACAATGAAGAGAACCAGTCCGATACCAGATCCTAAAGAAGCTAGCAATATGGAAAAAAAAATAGCGAAAAGTCTACTGAAATTACCCCAAAAAGATTATAACACATGCAATTTAAATCTATTACTCGCTTTTGAATGATTGAAAAAGTTCATTTAGTTATAAATTCATTCCTTCCAATTAATCCCTACCAATAGTAAAAGTTTAGATATGCAAATCATCCAGTTAGATAATACGGACTGGAACGATTCTCATGAAGCCGTACGATCTTAATTAAATATTGCGAACAGAATGGAAATCGGGGACAAATTAAGATAAATGTCAGTAGATTCGGACATACTATGATAATCTACGAATTTCGCATAATATTCGAGATTGTCCCTAGCAAATAATTTCACCCAGAATCGAGAGGTCATTTCGATATGAATTATTACAACATCCATGATAAGACTGACGAGAATACTGTCTCTGTTTATGACTTGTTTGTGACACATGTTTTAATATTGTTGTCGAACACGAATCGGTGGCCCAATTTAATGTTTAGAAATATCGATTTTGATGCATCGTAGTTAAGGTATCTCTTATACGCATCGTGTTAGATGAGAGGTTCAATTCAATAAAAGTTATTGTTTTAAATTATTCGAGTACATTATTATCTGTTTCTCATGGACTCACTTGTATTTACAAAGTATTAATTCAAATAAATTCCAAGTATTTAAAACCATTACAAAATATATAAACTGACCGGCAAAAAAAACCGCCCACCTTAAATTTTTAGCACAATGAACGCTCCAATCATTTTATCAGTTTCTATTGAAATTGAATCCAAGAACTAACATTGTATGTGCAACATATGCAAATTTTCTTTAAGTAATAAGGCAGGTAAGGCAGTAATAAGTAAATTTAATTTTAGAAAATAATAACAGTTTAAACGAAATTTTCTCTTAACTTCTAAAAATAAAATTGGTGTTGTTAATTCTAATCCAGAACCTCATCAATAGCGTGTATGTCCTCCACGACTATCAATTACTTCGCGTAATCGTCGCGGCATTGAATTAATTAAATTTCTTATGTATTCTTGTGGAATTGCTTCAAATTCTTCTCGAAGCGCAAATCTCAGCTCTTGCAAAGTATGTGGTACGACTGCGCGTCGGCGAATACGCCTCTGTAGTTGATCCCAAAGATGCTCAATAGGATTGAGATCTGGACTACATGCAGGCCAGTTGAATGTGCGAATGCCGACCTCGTTTAAATACTCGGTTACGATTCGTGCAATATGAGGCCTTGCGTTATCATGCATTAAAATGAAGCCTTCTCCAATCAAATGGGAAAATGGAATTACAGCCTCTTCAAGAACTTCTTCCACATATCTATGCGCATTTGAATAGTAATTCAGCATTTTTGCATATTTTAAGTTTCCAAACTTTATTTATTTACTAAATCAAATTTATTATAGGCATTACTAAAAATATGTCGTGGATGTAACAATCAAACAAAAATTAAATAGCCCTCTTTAAATTAAAAATAGCATTTTACATTACTTTTCCGATAGGCGTCTCCAAAAATTTATTAATGCTCTTCCCAGACATCCAGGCCGAGACAAAATTCCAGAAAAAGCTAATACCTTAAAACTTCTAAATAAATACAAAAATACATTTTACCAGAAAATTAGGAGTATATGTGTTTCTTTGCTATTCGGACAAATTTATTTCAATATTCGAAGTAATTTTATTTTAAACGTCATTTTACGTTAGCTTTTCGAAGTGTAAACTTGTGAGTTGTGATATATAATAGCAAAAATGAAAATTGCGACTGTGCCTGGATGGATTGCACCTCATTCAGAATTGCGTATGGATGCTGCAAGATTGTGAGTAAAATTTTAAGTTTATTTCCTCTTATTAATTAATTAATTAAGTTTTTAATTATTCCTTTATCTTTTACTAACATTTATTTTATAAGATTTCCCAGATTACAAGTGAGAGAAAGTTCCAAGTCGAGCAACATATGAAAACTCCATCTCATGCTGCACATGCTGCACCCACACTTTTCATTTTGTATATAAACGATATGGTGAAAGTAATTGGGAAATGTAAAATACAGCTTTTTGCGGATGATACATTGGTATATGTTTCGGGTGATACAGTGCGGGATATCATAGATTCATTAAACGAAGATCTTAATAACATATTGGAATGGCTCAGTAACAATTCCCTTGGACTAAATTCAAATAAAACCAAAATGATGATTATACAAAATAAATATAATAAGAAAACATTATCAAACAATCCCCACTTACATAGCAACAATACGGCTATTGAAAGGGTAAGGAAATTCAAATATCTTGGGTGTATAATAGATGAGAATCTTACTTTTTCGGAGCATTTTAGTTATATCACCAATAAAGTAGCTAAAAAAATTAACGTATTAGGACGAATCGCAAACGATCTAAGTTCTTGGACAAGAATGACAATATACAAAACAATTATAGCGCCACATTTTCATTTTTGTTCAACATTACTATTTCTGATGAATAAGTCAGAAAAGGGGGTTCTTCAGAAAAAGCAAAATAAAGCTTTACGAATTATTCTAGGATGTCATAAACGAACAAGCAGAATTGATATGTTAGAAACTGCAAATTTATTGAGTGTAAGACAAACTGTGACCCTTAATACTATGCTCTTCATATATAAAATGATTAACCAATTACTACCGAGTCATCTTTTGTGTCACTGTAGGTTTGTTAGTGAGGTCCACGAGCGCAATACCCGAGGTAATTCTAAGGGTAACTTTTACTTAAATAAAGTCAAGACCAATTACAGCCAAAATAGTCTCTTTTACAAGGGGTTACAATTATATAACGAACTTCCTAATGACATTAAAGCTAGTAGTAATATAATAAACTTTAAACGAAAGTGTGTTATTTATATTAAAGAAACAATTTCGATATAGATGATATCATTGGCTTATCTATTGTTCCCTGCTTTGGTATGGCACTGTACATTTTTTGCATTATTGATCGACAATTTTTCCATTATGTTCCTGTATATGTATACACTGTTCTGTAGGGGCATATGTTGTGTTTTTGTTTAGTTTTATCGGTGTTGTGCATTGACCATTATTATTATTGTTTGTTACTTATAGTATGATATCTTGTATTCTGTACTGTATATACTGCAATGGCTTGTATTCTCTAGTGTATATACTATATCTTGTATTTTGTACTGTACATATTTTTGAGACTTACGAGCTACATGCTCTTAAATAAAGATTATTATTATTATTATTATTACAACTAACAAAGATGAAAATGGCGAAGAAGAGTCAGCAAACATTACCGCAATATTTGCCATCAACTTCCAAAAAATCGGAACAAGAACGATTTAATGAAGATTTGTGTCGGCAGATATTCCACTACATAAATTAAACAATTTAAATGTCAACTACTGATGAATGAAACTACTGATAGTGTGGGCCGATACATATTTCATTTAATGATTGATAACCTTAACGTATCGGTTCCAGCAAAATCTTATTTAATTTCACCCAAACAGTTGGAAAAGGCAAATAATTTGTCAATAACAAGGTTTATACAGGAAAAACTGGCAACTTTCTTCTTACCGGAATCGATTCCAACAGATAAAATTCTATTGTTTTTTATGGATGCTGCACCATACATGGCGAAGGCAGCTTTCAACTTGAAAATCTTTTACCCAAATTTAATTCACACAACTTGCTTGGCGCACGGACTAAATCGTATTGCAGAAGAAGTCAGAAACCATTTTCCTTAGTCAATACTCTAATTAGTAGTCTTAAGAAAGTATGTTTAAAGGCCCCATTACGAGTTCGGTTTTACATACATCCACCCGGTGTTCCGCTTCCTCCTCAACCAGTAATCACACGATGGGGAACGTGGTTGGAGGCTTCTACTTTTCATGCAAATCATTATGAAGGAATAAAGACAATTATTATGGATCTTGATAGGGATGCACAATCTGTGATAGGCGCTCAAAAGGTGTATTCGAGTAAAGAAATACCTCAACAGTAGGCGTTTATTAAAGCTAATTACGGTTTTATTTCCACTTCTATATTGCAGTTGGAAAAACAATTTATGTCGCTAATCGAGAGCGTTGAAATAATAAACAAATTTGAAAAGTCATCTTTTGATGTTAAAGGAGGAGTGGGACGTCCGTGTATAAAAAATTTATAAGTGTAATAGGAAAAAATTAGGGTTTTAAAAAGCGAAAGGATCTTGCTAAAATCTTGTGTGGTGATTCAGTAGAAAATATTGAGTGGACAATAGATGATATTTCTCTAATTTGAAATATGCTCTTATAACAAGCGTCGACGTAGAACGAATCTTTTCAATATATAGATACATGTTTTCAGACAAACGTCACAATTTTTCTGTTGAAAACTTTGAAAAATATATGATTGTAAATTGTTTTCATAGTTAAATATGTTGTAAAATGTTCTAAATAAACTTGTAGTATTACAAACGGTCTGGGGGCGATACTTATTACAAACGGTGGCTTTTGGTGTGCTAATAATAATGAAATTATTTGATAATAAAACAATTAATTGGTGGTGGTAATGAAGTTCCTTCAAAGGTCCAGGACGTGTATGATGATAGTTAATTAAAATAAATATACTACAACTTACTTACTAAATAAATAAAACACATGTTGTCCTTAAAGTTTGTATTTACATTTACATAAGAAAGAAATTGAAATTGTTATATTTAAAAGTAATTAAAACAAAAGTAATATGTACACGAGGAGCGGTAATTAAGTAACTGAAAATTAACACAAAAATACTCTGAAACGAACGTTAAATTGAACAGTAAATTATGGGTTAATTAATGTATATAAAATAACCTCTGTATAGAACAATACAGAGTTACCGTGTGGCGATGATGCTCACGTGGCCTTCGAAGATATACCTTGGTCAAGTATATGTAGAGCTTTGTTCGGCCGGAGGAATAAGAAATTAATTAGTTAAATTAATATGAATTCGCTTAAAAGAATAATATATATTGAACAATACAAAATTACCTTTTAATTGCGGTGAGATGCAGGGGCACGTGGAATCATGGCTAGCACTTGAACAGTACCGCGCGTAAGATGTGGATCTTACGAGCGTTGTAACGAGAAGATATCTGATAGTTTTTGTGTCGATAGAAAAGGTCTAGAAAATGGTCTGTTTTATGATCTTTCGAAGAGAGGGGTCGATATCTTGAATAATAATTAATAAGAAGCGGGACCCGAAGAGTTGATCTATCGGTTGGCATAAATATTATTAAAATAACGCTTGTGACATAAGCTTTCTAATGATATGAAACACAACATATAAAAGAAGATGTATAATTGAATTAAAACAATCTAAAAAAAGAAATGTAAATGGAAAGAAATTCCACAGCAACGTTATTGAGTCAGGTAGAAACTAAGGGTTACTGACGGTCAGGATATAACAAAAGAGATACACTTTCTCTTTGGACACGAATACACAGAAAATGTCTTAAGTTTAATATTTTAAATCGAGATATTTTAAAGAAGAAATATAGGATTAGCAATAAATTAAAATATTCTATATGCTAAGCGTAACAGTAGTAAACATAATAGAATATTTTTTCTACGGTATTCCATTTTCTAATATTCCTCGTATCTTTTTACCTGCATATTTTTCACAAGGAAGTGCATATTTAGGCTAAAACACCTGCATATTTATGCGCATATTTTCAGTTTTTTATATTTTATATTTATATTTTTTATATTATCAAACTAACATAAAAGGTAACGATTCACTAAAAAAATTAAAACTTTGCAACAAGGCATCAATAAAAGGACGTTTTTTTAATTTACCAAAAAACTGAAAATTGGATTAAGACTGTTTTTGTAAAAAAACGCTTCAATTATTATTAGAAATATCGTGAAATTTTCTTAGCATAATACTACAGGTACATATTTCTTAATATCCCGTAATTCACTGCAAATAAAAAAAAACACAAGATCTTGTATAATGTAGTCTTCTAATTACACTCTAAATTGTCGTTTCATTTTGTTTATTTTATTTGGTTCACCTCAGAAAAATTACATTATAAAATATAAAATTGCAAGGAAAAGAACATCAACGAAGGCAGAGGAACAATGTTAAATCTACCGTTGAAAGCTCAACGTAAATTATGTTTATGTATTTTAATTAAGAGCAACTGTTTAGTTTTTCTTGTCTTTCTTCTCTTTTTGCCCCCATGCCTGCAACGATCGTCGTTGTTTCCGGGCAAGACAGTAAGTCGTACGTCATTTATACAGTAGCCCGGTTGTACGTTGTTTTAAATCCTAATTATTAAAATTTAGAACGTCCGTTTCGGAGATTTAAATTAAAAAGTTCAACTTATCGCGACGTTTAAAAATGACTGGCCAATGTAACGTATTACTTGACTACGTTTAAATCTTCTTTTGTATGGTAGCAGTGATATTATTTCTAAAATGCTCATTTTATTTTCAGCACTGTAATTAATAACTAGAGAAGATCACTCAAGTAACTTCGCACGAGGTGCGTATATATATTTTGTCAGTCGCCACCGGACAACGTTCAGCGCTGGGCCGCAGCTTCGAGATTCACCTTCTAAATTGAAGTATTTCTGCTCTTTATGAGTCAAATAGGATTTATTTGTATTCGTTTTTATAAAGTGGTTAAAACTATATTGCACAACAAACACATCATTTTATCATTCACATAAGTAGGGACCGGACACGAGTGGCCGATGACTCACCGCCCACGGGCGTACTATCGAAAATTTGTATTTTTAAAGAGTTTTAAATTTTATTTATATAATTGGAAAATAAACGGGTGGTGATCTATAAAATACAAAATACATTTTTATTTGTTCATTTTGCGGCTCAAGTTGAGGGAAGGAGTATTAATATTAACTAGCAATACTTTCTCAAAGTTCTCTTCTGTAAAATTTGTTCTCTTTGAATGAAATACATCCTTGTAGAAAGAACACGTCCTTTCAACATTGCAACTGGTTATAGGTGCTTACTGGAAATATTCGTTTATTTCAGCGTGTTTAGCAGTTAGATTTTGATGCGTTGTCCCCATACAATTGCTGCAATGTTATTAAAACCCGGATTTCTATTAAAAACTGCGTCTAACTTTTGCCGAAGGCCACATCCGAAGTCACTTGGAATATTTTTCAAATTATCAATAACATCATTTGAGATTTTGACTTTCAAATTAAGTGATTATTTTTGGCAAATTTCCAAAGTGCTCGTGAAGAAAGTACAACTGGTTTTCTAAATTTGGAATTTGTATTAGATCCTTGCGCTCAGAAATACTTCGAGCATCGTCATTTGAACATTTAATGAATACAAACTATCGAAATTCTCTGCATAACAACTAGTAGCTTGAAACCATGTTCCCCATCTAGTTAGTACTGGAGAGGGAGGCAGTGACGAAGACGGAAGTTTTCTCCCTAAAGAGCCACTCTCAATGGTGCTTTTCTTTTTTAAAAGCGAATACAAGTCTATCAACTTCCGGAAAGGTGTGTCTGATACATTCACAGTTTCTGTGGAGAGCATGTGCTACACAAGTAATATTCAGCATATTAGGATATTTTTCCTTTAATAGTCTGTCAATTTTTAACATATATGCAGCACTGTCACTGACAAATAAAAGTATTTTTTTCTTTGACCTGTCGTCTGAATGAAGCACTTGGTGCATATTCTCGTAAATGGTTTTAGCTACTGTTTCCGCATCAACAGTATTTATAATTTTTCTTGCTGTTATTTATGCGTTATATAGTATAGTTAGATATAGTACACCAACTACAACATTTACCACACAGCGTCCTAATATATCGATAGTTTCGTCAGCACTTATCCATAGGTCCTGATTTAATAGATGGCTTCTAATGCCTTCCACTGCTTTCGTGTGGCATTTAGAAACATAATATTTGCGTAAGGTGGATTCATCAGGAACATTTCGACCAGTATATTTTTGGAGAAATGTTTTGAAGGTGGGATTGTTAAGTTTATTTAATGGAATATTTGCCGCCAATAAAGTTTCACAGAGTTCTTCATTAAAATTGTTAGATTACAACGAGTCTAATTTTTGTGTATATGTTTGCGATGCTAAGTGACGTTTTACGTACGATTTCTTGAAATTTTTTTAACGATATTTTACAGACTTTGCGATAAATTTCGGTATCACTGGCAATGGGCATACAACCAGTTTGAGCCTTAATCCAACTCGCCATTGTTTCACGATGCCATTCTCGACGTTATTTCATATCATATCTGAAAAAGTATCTTAAAGAATGTTCTAGATTTAAATAAATGGAAATTAAAAATGTATGCGTAAGTTATTGAAACTTAACGAAATTCACTGGACACTTATGTCAAAATAATTGGGAGAAGTAGATTCAATCAAACGATATTAGACAAGATCTATTACAAAAATTACGAAGTATGAATTACATACTTCTACACCGTACTTTATTTATCTTACGAAATATAAACTAATAAATATAATAAATTATAAAAACTCTTCCCGCTTCTATCTACACCCATGAAGAAGGGAATTTAACTGCAAAATTGAAGTAATTTCGTCATTATTTAACGACAAAAAACAGATGTGCGGTTAACCTAATGAATAGTGGTATTCAATAACTTCGTGTTGTACTTAGCGATGTTATAGACTATTTATATGGTCCGTCGTAATTTCGGCGTCTCGTGTAAAAGTTTTCGGAAAAATTTTTGATGATTTGTGGTTGTAGTAAATGACGTTTGGTTAAGTTATCGCTGGAGGTCATATGTCACAATTAACTTGTTTTAAATATGACAGTTTCGTTTTTGTGATTTGGTTCAGTAAAATATCTTATAAGCTAGATATTCGTATAGGAATTTACAATCTAGTTGGGCGAATGCCCAAGTGTGATATTGTTGCCATTTGTCGTGAACAAGATATTTCTTTATCAATAATTTATCAAACCATAGAGAAATGTGAAGAAGGAATACACTGCGTTAGTTTGCCCAAAACTGTTCAACCATGAATTTGGAGCCATTTAAGGTAACAAAGAATGCTTGAAGCCGTTAGGGATAGAGTTGGAGTTTCACAGCGAGAAATAGGTTGCAGATTCGACGTTTCAAAGACCACTATTTTTTTAATAATTTCCCGAAATAACGTGGTGTTTTAAAACGAAGGAAGACCCCAAAATATATCGCGGTCCACTTAGAAAGAATATCCAGGTGTTATCGTGCGCTAAGGTGCATCCATTATGTCAATAAACTGATTGTAATGGATGATTTGAAATATTTCGCCTTGTTCCATTCAAGGATATGCCAATGAGATAGCTTTTTTGGAAAGTTTTTTTGTTAGCCTATGTTCAATTAGAGTATCTGTGTCGCCGTAGTTGGTTGTTATTTGACATGAAGTATTTTGGCGAAAGATAAAATCTTGCACTTAACGGGGCCCAAAGGTAAATTGTTATTTTTGTACCAAGTCCGTGTGCTAACCAGATCGACCTGTATTCGAAGACAATCCCTCGAGTCGGAGACTCGAGAAAACAACTTCAAATCATCGGCAAAGAAAAGGTTCTTAGATTCGATCTGGTCTGAGAGATCGTTAATGAAAATAATTAAAAGCAGTGGATCTAAGTTAGAGCCTTGCGGAACCCCAAAAGTGGCAATGTAAAGTGTTGATTAATATCCGTTGTAGAATACACGTTATGTAGGTACGAAGTTAAAAAGTCAATCAGCGGTTTACTAAATACAAAACTCGCTGGCAAGATAGCGTGATCCACTCGATCAAATGCCTTGGCAAAGTCAGTAAATACGACATCAATCTGTGACCCGCAATCAAACGCGTTAGCAACGTATTGAGAAAATATCGCAAGGTTAGAGACAGTAGATCGCTTTTTCATGAAGCCATGTTGATTCGGTGATATTGCAGTCTTAAGAAGAGGTTGTACTTTTGGGTATACTGCAATTTAAAAAATTTTCGTGGAGTTCGATATGAGGGCAATAGGACGATAGTTGGGAATGTCCGAAGTATCACCAGCTTTTAAGACAGGAACAACTTTAGTACTCTTCCAAATAGTGGGACAAGTAGATGTAGCGAGAGCCAAATTAAATATCTATGGTAATGGTGTAGCAAACACGTTTTCACAGTCCCTCACAACAAAAGCAGGAATTTGATCATCTCACGAAGTAAATTTATCCGTAGGCATCTTAGTGCTGAGCAGCACATCATCATCCGTGTGATGATGTGTGTGATGCAAATGGAGAAGCATTGAATTGGTTGATAGGAGGTCTATGTTATTAGTCGTAGAGGGTGTAGTATAAACGTTCTTAAAATGATCAGCAAATGCGTTAATTATAGATTTAGGATCCTCAAGATTGACCTCCGAGAGCTGCATTCTACAACTACTTTCTTAAAATATGTTTTTAACATCAAATGATACCAGTTAATTCGTATGAATTTTTGTAAGTACCTGATGAAGGTACTATGCTGGTGAAACATTGACGTATTAAGAAAGTGGGGATTTTATAGATTAGTTTTATTTCTATTTTAAATTATGGATATTAATTACTAATTACAAAAAAGAAGATACTTGAAACAATGAAGAAAAAGAAAAAATTACTAAGAAAGCAAGAATTTCCATCGATCTCTATAGAAAATGACGTAATTTCAAGGATTTATTAGTTTGACATTTTTTAATATCTTGTTTGGAAATCATTAATAGAGGGAATCATAAATTTAAAAGTTTAAATGTCCTTATATAAAATTGGATGTCCCGCAAGGACAGGGAAATAAATATTTGTCTGGCGTAATTGAGGTCGAAAGTTCGGCGCATAAAAGTTTCGGAAGACCGCCCGAATAGGAGCAGGTGTTTTCATTTGGACCCCGTCCGAGAAAACAATAACGACACGACCGAGGAATATCAAAACGACCTGAAATATTGGCGACTTTCGATGAATGTCGGTTTCGCACAATCTAAACAGGCGACTACACAAAATACGCAACCGTGAAAATACAGAAAATAGGAAATATTGAATTGTGAATCGCTCGAAAATTTCGGTTTTGAATATTGGAATTTATGCAATGCTAAATTGCAATAAATTATTACGACAGAGTTAATATTTTCTTTAAGAAAATGTATCTCTGTCAGCTCTTGTCTAAATACGAGGGCGATTCGTAACGTAAGTTCCGTTTGATTATTAAAAAAAACACCAATACGAAGAATCGAAGAGGTTACAGGTATACAGGAACACCTGTTACATAAGTTTTTGAAAAAAATATTAATGCTCTCTGTAGTATGGTAAAAATTTGTTGATCGGTGTCTTGTTAATTTATTTGACATTGCACATTAGCGTCTGTGTCGTACACGCTAACTATTCGTAAGTCCATTAACAGCCTACAGCCATATGCATAATAAATATTAAACTATTCCTTATACTGGTAATCTTACACAAAAAAAATTCCAAATTCGTAACGAGAAATAATTATAACATAGCTTTCAAATGCAACAACACTTTAGTTTACAAACAGAAAACACCAATACTAAGAATCGAAGAGGTTACAGGTATACAGGAACACCTGTTACATAAGTTTTTGAACAAATATTAATGCTCTCTGTAGTATGGTAAAAATTTGTTGATCGGTGTTTTGTTAATTTATTTGACATTGCACATTAGCGTCTGTGTCGTACACGCTAACTATTCGTATGTCCATTAACAGCCTACAGCCATATGCATAATAAATATTAAACTATTCCTTATACTGGTAATCTTACACAAAAAAATTCTAAATTCGTAACGAGAAATAATTATAACATAGCTTTCAAAAGCAACAACACTTTAGTTTACAACCAAAAAACACCAATACGAAGAATCGAAGAGGTTACAGGTATACAGGAACACCTGTTACATAAGTTTTTGAACAAATATTAATGCTCTCTGTAGTATGGTAAAAATTTGTTGATCGGTGTTTTGTTAATTTATTTGACATTGCACATTAGCGTCTGTGTCGTACCCGCTAACTATTCGTAAGTCCATTAACAGCCTACAGCCATATGCATAATAAATATTAAACTATTCCTTATACTGGTAATCTTACACAAAAAAATTCAAAATTCGTAACGAGAAATAATTATAACATAGCTTTCAAAAGCAACAACACTTTAGTTTACAAACAAAAAACACCAATACGAAGAATCGAATAGGTTACAGGTATACAGGAACACCCGTTACATAAGTTTTTGAAAAAATATTAATGCTCTCTGTAGTATGGTAAAAATTTGTTGATCGGTGTTTTGTTAATTTATTTGACATTGCACATTAGCGTCTGTGTCGTACACGCTAACTATTCGTAAGTCCATTAACAGCTTACAGCCAGTCGCGATATGCAAAATAAATATTAAACTATTCCTTATATTGGTAATCTTACACAAAAAAAAATTCTAAATTCGTAACGACAAATAATTATAACATAGCTTTCAAAAGCAACAACACTTTAGTTTACAAACAAAAAACACCAATACGAAGAATCGAAGAGGTTACAGGTATACAGGAACACCTGTTGCATAAGTTTTTGAAAAAATATTTATGCTCTCTGTAATATGGTAAAAATTTGTTGATCGGTGTTTTGTTAATTTATTTGACATTGCACATTAGCGTTTGTGTCGTACACGCTAACTATTCGTAAGTCCTTTAACAGCCTACAGCCAGTCGCGATATGCAAAATAAATATTAAACTATTCCTTATACTGGTAATCTTACACAAAAAAAATTCTAAATTCGTAACGAGAAATAATTATAACATAGCTTTCAAAAGCAACAACACTTTAGTTTACAAACTTGAATGTAGTTCATGCCCTAAATTTGATATAGGCCAGACAGGTAGACCTCTTTCTAAAAGAATCAAAGAGCATTAACGAATGTTGTTATATTAATAACAAGAATGACTCAAATTATGCAATACATCTGAGATAAGAAGCCCATAATTTTAATTATAACTTTAAAATTTCACACACAGAAAACCAATCGCAAAAATTAAATTTACTTGAAATGATGGAAATTTTGAAAGATAAAAATACAGACCTTTTACTCAATAATCATATAGATTTTGGCAATTCTCCTCTATTATGCCTATTTTACAACTGATTCTTTTTATTTGTTTTGGTTTTCCGTTTTTTTTGTTTGTACTCGGTAGTCTTTGGTCTCTTTGTGTAATAACGTTTACATCTTGAATATAAAGTGGCTATTATTGAACCGTCCTTCTGAGTGTAATTATATTTTTTTCATTATAATTTATTTAAGTTTAAATTTGTCAACCAGAAAACGCTGGCATTATTCTAGTAAAAGCTATTGATGAACACGATTTATAATTTCTCAATAATGGACAACTTACTCGAATTACCCGACCTGATCAAGGTGAATCAGTTGTTGATATTACCTTGACAACTAGCAATATATCAACCAAATGCAATTGGAACCTATTAAAAGATTCATTTTCATCAGATCACTTTGCCATAATAGTAGAATTAGTGTATTAAGGACAAAACATTAATACGATCTGCCCTACAACTAGATAGAAAAAAAATTCAGAAGACTACACAAAATACCAAAATTACATTAACAAACACTATCAAAATGTAATCGAACTAGAAAGTAGTAGCGACAAAATTAAGCTCCTTACAGAAATCATAAAGCTGCAGACTATTCATTCAAAATTAATGTACCATTTGTACCGAGAAACAAAGACTCCTATTTATGGTTGGATAGTGAATGCACTGAAAAAGTTGGTATGAGAAAGAGAATTATAAACGTCTTCAAAACAAATAAAACAGTAGACAGTTATATTAAATGAGATTCCTAAAACAGAAGAAAAGTGAGAGCTGGCGTAATTTTTGCAATAGTCTAGATAAAAATACTTTTTCAAATTATATATGGAAGACGATTAGGGAATTTAGTAGGGCATACCACCTGATGAAAAAGAAGAGTCGTGGATACATGAATTCCTTCGAAACCTCACACCTGCATATGTTACAAATTCCAAGAAATCGTATCAAAAAAAGACTAGTAATTGAATATTTGATAAGTCTTTTACAATCGCTGAATTAGAATATATAATGTCTAATACAAAAGATACTGCTCCAGGCCTGGATAACATAACCTACAGCATGGTAGCAAAATTACCAAAACACATGAAAAGAATACTTACTTATGGTATACAATAATATGTGGTTAAACAATGAAGGTGTACCACAGTTTTAAAATGTACTTGTTGCCCTATACTCAAACTAGACAAAAATCCCAAATTAGCGATATCGTACAGACCAATATCGCTACTATCGGTATACACTAAATTGTATGAGCGGTTTGTAAAAGAAAGATTGGAGTGGTGGATAGAAGAAAACAACATTCTCCCGATGCAACAATTCGGTTTTAAAAAAAATTCTAGATCATTGGATGCATTAACATATCTTATAACTAACATACAAAATTGTTTCACGAATAACTCACACCTAGAGTGTGTGTTTCTTGATATCCAAAAAGCATATTACTGTGTTAACTTAGATAACCTGGAAAACAAACACATTACGACTTAGGTATTCCAGAACATATCAGTATAAATATAGTGGAACTTTTTAGAGATCGGAAGACTTATGCTAGAAATTCCAAATGTGAAGCTATAGGTCATCCGATGGCTTCGCTAGAATTACTCCAAGGATCCAGCCTTAGCCCCATCTTATTTAACTTATATACACTAGATCTTCACAGTGCAATAGGAAACCGAGTTTCCACTATACAATATGCCGATGATATTTGTATTTTTTGCACAAAATAAGAACTTAAAGATGCTACAACAAACTACAAGAACCGCATTGAATATTACAATGAGGTGGTTAAGATCAAATGGATTCGATTTATATCCTAAAAAGTCTGCAGCTATGTATTTTTTACGTCACCGAAGTTTACCAGATCATGGTATTAACCTAAAGGGAACTCAAATCCCAATACGTTCAAATATAAAATACTTAGGTTTAGTCATAGATAACAAACTTAAATGGCTCCATCACATAAACTATGTATCCACTAAATGTGGGCGATATATTAATGTTCTAAGAATAATATCCAAAGTAAGATCGGGAGCTGATCCTAGCATTAGTAAAAATGTTTACAGAGCATGCGTTAGAGCCATAACGGACTACGGTTCCACTCTGTATGGGTCTGCATCAAACAGAATATTAAAGCGAATCAATATAATACACAATAAAGCTCTACGTATTTGTCTAGGTGCCATGAAATCTACCCCCATTGATGTACTGTATGTTGAAGCTCAAGAGCCCCCTGTATTTCTAAGGCGCCAATTACTAACTGCAAAACAGATAATTAAGATGAAGGCAATTAATAGCAGACATATGTTAGACCATATATATATAAACTTGCAGTAGATGATCTAACGAACAAATATTGGATACATCATACAACTCCACCATTAGCCGAAGCTTATAGGAATACCGGTGAATATAGTAGATATATGCAAATTAACCTTGGATCAAAATTAAATTACTTTGAATATATGCAATCTATTAATGTATATTACTCTCCATACAACGAAAATATTCTATACAATTCTACTTTGTATAAAAGTATCCGTTCAGAAATTCCTGAATCGACGGTAATTTTTACTGATGTATCCAAGTCTAAAGAAGGATGCGGATGTGCCTTACTTGTGCCTAGAAATGGATATGAAAAGAAGGTAAAATTACATAATAATGTATCCATTTTCACAGCAGAGGCTGTCGCAATTGCAGAAGCTCTAAAATATGTAAAAAAATATAATATTGGGAATGCAACGATTATGTCAGACTCCAAAAGCGTACTGGAATCTTTACACAAGAGAACTCATCCAAAAAAAAATAACCCCATAATATAGAACATCATCGAACGCTTGAGATATCTGGAGAAAAAACATGTAAAAATCCAATTCTATTGGATTAAAGGACATTCAGGTATATAGTCTAATGAGGCCGTTGATCGTTTAGCGAAGGGGGCTATAAATAGTAATAACATACTGATGGAAAAAGTACCGTCTAATGATCTTATTTCTCATCTAAAAACGAAAATATTAAAAGATGATTGGCAAGCACATTGGAAGCATTCGTAAACGAATAGAATGACACACTACGCAAAAATACACCTAAATGTAACTATCCGAGAGTGCCATAAGGAACATAGCGTATCAAGGATATATCGCACTACCGTCGCTCGATTAAAATTTAACCATGGACAATTTCCAGCACAGTTACACAAACTTAAAATTATCGAATCAGCAGTTTGTACATGTGGCACTAATACAGCCGACATGAACCATTTAATCTTCGAATGCCCTAAGCACAATAACTTTCGAGGTGAATTTATTGGCAGACTTGTTAATGCGGGAGTGGTTATGCCTACTAGTATTATATGTGTCCTAATGTATAATACTAAGAATGTTTACGATGCATTGATGGATTACATTTTTAAATCTAGAATTTGGATCTAAAATCAAAACCTATCCTCGTTTGCCTTTGTGGGGAAACCTATTTTTCCGATGGCCGTTTTTATTGTAGTCTAAAGTCGTATGATAGGCCCCGGACGTGAAACATGTTTATTCCAACGTTTCCCTTCCCGATTTGCTTGAATTTTATCTTATTAGAAATTCTGTAAACATTTCACTTAACGTGGCAATATTGGCAATGCCAAATGCCAACAAAAAAAAATTGTCAACATCCTTTAGGTTTAGTTTGCAATACAACTTCATCTGAGGAAGACACTGTGCGTCGAAACAATTGTAATGCGATTTTACCTCAATAAGGTGGAAATTAAGTAAAATTTCTTTTTCATTTTTATTTAATTACTAGCGGATACCCGGCGTGTGCTACTACGCTAAAAAAATGAAATACGTGTGTTCGAAAAAAAGAAAATTTTGTTTATTTATTTGTCCGATCCCATCCATTTTTGCCCTGATTACTCACATTAGTAACATATTTCTATGGACTTTTCCCTGCAACATTGTGAAGAAAACATTATTTTTGTTTAAACCATAATTTTTGATGACTGTAGGTTTTGTGAAATTATTTATGATTACAGATTTTGTTTTGAACTGTTTTATTTTGATTTAGTTTTGATTAGGGTTGTAGTCCGGCGTTTGGCCATGCGATATCCGCAGACACGTCTTGATATCCAAGTAAGAGAGTCGCATATTTGAAGCTAAAATTCTTTTATCTTTATTTCAAGTAATTTCGGTTTTTGTGTTTGAATTAATAGTGGTTGTGCTTGCTGAATTCATTACCGAATTTATACGAGTTTGTATACTTCGTATTTTTGATTTAATTAATCTCTTACTTCACGTGTTCTCAAGGTTATAAAAATAAAAACTACGTAAATTTTATTTTACATTATATTAAATCATATTATTTCTTTATTGTATGTATTTATCATTGTATATTGATTGTATGAATTTTTATATATTTTAATATTAGTTAAAATAGATGACAAAGATAGTTTTTCGTTTCTAGTAAATTTTTTTGTTACGTTAAATTCTAGAACGTTTCAGATATCAAGGTTGGAGTTTTTGTACGTGTGGTATCTGCACATGCGTTAGAGACTTGTTCGGTCTGACAGTTTTATCTGTTTACGTTTGAGCTTGTTTGTCAGGGGTGAAAGAATAAAGGTATCTTTGGAATTTATTAGTATTAATTTTGTTCGCGATTCATTAGAGGACGTTTGAATTTGCCTAGCGGTAAATATCAGCAAATTATTTTACCTCTTTGTGTAATTGTTATATACAATTCTTTATGCTTTATAAAGAACTTTTTTTTTCTTTTTTCTTTTTAAAAATAAATTAAGATTCGTTAGAGTAAGATCTGAATATTATTTCGTTTACCTTCCGACTTGTGTGATTAACTGTAACTTCTGAAAAACTAACAATATTCTCAAATAAATTTTGAGTGGCGCTCAAGTAAATTAATACATTTATGTTTTCCACGTTTTCCATTGGAAACCCGGAGAGGAAAGCTGTCTCATTAAAGAAGTCAGCCGATTGAGCATCAAAGTTGGACAGTATCGTGGTGAATAGTGGTCCATTTTCATTCTAACCCACTATTCATAGCAATATGTACTATTGCAATGTGTCAAAACTCTTGCTATCACAATAGTCGAGATATATGATGTTATTCAATTTATGTGGGAGGGGCCACGCCCACTTGAAATATCAAAAAGATATATAGCCGTAAACCTAATCTGGACTATTACCTTTCTAATGAAACCGGTTTGGATCACATCGGTTGGATAGTTTCAGAGTCTATAAAGGACAAACAAACATTTTTTGAATTTTATATATATATAGATTTATGATTTAAATCAGTACAAATTTAAAATTTAAAATGACACCGTCAATTTTGAAATTTTAAAAGTGAATGCAGTCAACATTAAAAAATTTAAATTCCAAAAATATTCGAATTAAATATTTCAATTTCTAAAAGCTTTTTGAACAATTAAAAACCAAAACAAAACATTTTGTGCATTCGTTCTTTAAAAAACTCGTCGCTATCGGCTCGCTTTTTAAACTTGAACTCGTTCGCGAAAATCATGTCATGAAACTTGTATTTTAATATACTAATTCAGAACTCCTAGTAAAAAAAGTATTATAAAAAATTCACTAAACGTCTCACTTTATAAAAGTTAATAAAACTAAAATACAATACACGAAAATTGCATTTCAAGCTCATAAATACGTATCAGTATTCTGCTCGAGTGCTTTTTATTGTGATGCCATTTTAACCTGACCCTTAAGAGCTTAAATTGTCGCTGAAATGCTGCGGGTATTCTTAGGCGGAAAGACGTAAGTAAACAAAGTATGTAGATACCATTACATAATGTAAAATATTTACCCAAGCAAGACGTTTTCCGAACTTTCAGCGAATCACTTGACAAAAAGTTGTATGGTAGAGGCTAGGAACTTTATCGTTCGACAATTCTTTCTCTTTTTCTTCCTATTTTGCTCTTCATTCTGTTTCATTTTTTTTTATTGTAACAGGCAGGTACTTTCGTTTTTAACAACATAACTGAACGCTTCGTAATATTTTGATATTAGTGTCATCGATTATTGTAGTTGACTAAATAGTTTATGAAATATGCAAGAACTGAGTGGAGTTAAAAATAGCCTTGCGTATAATTTGCTCGCAGTCTTAAAACTTGTTCATTCATAAACACCTACTCTTTTTATAATTAATTCCTACTTCTTAACGATAAATTAAAATTAAACTCCAAATAGTTAGTGTAAGAATTAAATGTAATAACAAATTATAAATAAAGACCTGATTAAAAGGCATCAAAAAGAAAACAGAAAAAGGCACTTAAAAAGACATAAAATTTTCACTAAAGACCATTAAAAAGGCATATATTTTTAATACAGCATAAAATTCCAAAAAAAGCGTAAAAATTAGAAAAATTACTATAGGTATAGCAAACGCCAATTAAGTTGGCGCGAGGAGGGGTAAGTTCGCGCAGGATTAAAAGTAGTGGGGAGATTTGTATTTGGTTTTACATCAAATGTCAGATAATTCTAACCTCTGAGCGTGTATCACTTTATGATCGCCTAGCAAAGACAATATGTTCCGTCAAACGTCAATGACGAATGTATTCTGACAATTACTTGAGTAGTGGGGGTGAACGTTTTTAAAAACGGCTTCTGCGCACCCCCACCTCGCGCCAACTTAATTGGCGCTTGCTTATACCTATCTAATAACTAGGAACCGAACACGAGAGGCCGATGACTCATCGCCAACGGGCGTACTATTGAAAATTTGTATTTTTAAGGAGTTTTTAATATTATTTATATAATTGGAAAACAAACGGGTGGCGATCTATAAAATACGAAATACATTTTTATTTGTTCATTTTGTAGTTCAAGTTGAGTAAAGGACTATTAATATTTACTAGCAATACTTTCTCAAGGTTCTCTTATGTAAAATTTGTTCTCTTTGAATGAAATACAATCTCGTAGATAGAAAACTTCCTGTCTACATCGCAACTGGTTATAGGTGCATACCGGAAATATTCTTGTATTTCAGCGTATTTAGCAGTTAGATTTTGAGGCATTGTCCCCATACACAATTGCCGCAATGTTATTAAATCTGGATATCTATTAAAAACTGCGGCTAACTTTTGCCGAAGGCCACATCCGACGTCACTTGGAATATTTTTCAATTTATTACTAGCCACATCTAATGAGGTTAATCCATCATTTAATTTGAGATTTTAATTTTCAAAATAAGTGATTAGATTTGGCAAATTTTCAAAGTGTTCCTGAAGAAAGTACATACAACCGATTTTTTTAATTTGGAATTTGTATTAGTTCCTTGCACTCAGAAATACTTCGAGTATCGTCATTTAAACATGTAACGAAATTTTGTAAACTATCGAAATTCTCTGCATAAAACCTAGTAGCTTCCAACAATGTTCCTCATCTAGTTATTATTACTGGAGAGTGAGACAGTGACAAGGATAGAAGTTCCTCCCTGTGAAAAGCTACTCTTAATGGTGCTTTTCTGAAATTTTTTTAAAAGCGAATACAAGTTTATCAACTTCCGGAAAGATGTCTCTTATATACTCACATATTATGCGGAAAGCATGTGCTACACAAGTAATATGCAGCATATTAGGATATGTTTCCTTCAATAGTCTGCATGTTTTTAGCATATATCTACTGTCACTGTCAAATAAAAGTATTTTTTCTTTGTACCTGTCGTCCGAATGAAGCATTTGGTACATATTCTCGTAAATGGTTTTAGCCACTGTTTCCGCATCAACTGTATATATAACTTTTGTTGCTATTACATATGCGTTATAAGTAGAGCAGACCAATTTCCGTGCGCGGCATGTGTGCCGATGTGAGGATGATTGTATTGCATCAGAACTAATAAAAAGTATTCAGTATGTGTTTGGTACTTGCTTAGACTGCATGTAAGTGTAAGCATACGAAATAAAATGTCGTCGAGACATAAATTTAGAAAACGACCGTTGTCAGACGAAGTGAATAAGTTTATTATGGATTTCCCGGACTTAATATACGATGGCTCAAAAATTAAATGTTTAGTGTGCAATACTCATACATATCTAATGTGTTGACCAAAACACATTGTAAAGAACACGTAAGCAGTGCGAAGCACAATAATAACAAAATTAATCGACAACAGTTTATACATGAACTATGTGTAACTATGATTGTGTGTACACTGCCGATTACGTTGTTAAGTAATGATTCATTTATTTAATTTTGGAATAAATACGCGAATCAAACATTACCGAGCACGACAACGTTACGAAGGAATTTACCATCAGGTAAACAGGTTGAAAATAAAAATAAAAAACTGTGTTTATGTGTCGACGAAACAACTGACAGCAAAAAACAATCTGTAGTTAATGTGATGGCGCGTAATATGGAACCACATCAACCAACGTCATCAATTTTATTAGCATCCAGACGACTAGAACAATGTAATGCCGAAAAAATTTCAGAGGTGCTATTAGATACTTTGAAAAAATTTAAACTTTCGAAAGACCAAGTATTAATGTTTATGACCGATGGTGCCGCAACCATGTGTTCGGTAGGCCGGTCTCTTAGAAAATATTATCCTAACTTGTTACATATTACTTGTAAACTCCATGCTCTACACCTTGTCGCATAACAGGTTCGTAGATGTTATCCAGAGGTAGATGCTTTAATATCGAGTACAAAGGCAGTATTCCTGAAATCTCCAAAACGTATTCGAAAATGTCACGATTTGTGTCCTCATACCCCTGAGCCACCACAGCCGATTCTGGCACGTTGAGGTACATGGTTACGGGCGGGGTTTTACTATCATGAACATTTTGAAAAAATTAAGGACGTGGTTTTATCATTCGATCCGAAAGAAAGTGCAGCTATTAATACATGCCAGAAAAAATTTCAAGATGCCCAGATTCAAATGGATTTACAAAGTATTCGTGAGAATTACTTGGGACTAGAAGAAGCAATAACAAAATTAGAAAATTCGTCTCTGTCGTTAGAGGAATCACTGCAAATCGTTAAAGATGTTCACGCACAACTGTGTGCTGTAGAAGACGCAAAAAGTGAAACTGTTCTAATTAAATTTGAAAGTGTTTTAGACAGAAATGCAGATTTTGTCACCTTAACACGTATTTGTGAGGGCACGTCTACAGATGCGTTAAGTTGCTTAAAAAGTATTTTGATTATGCGACTATAACATCAGTAGATGTAGAACGCTCGTTTTCTGAATATAAACATATTTGTTCCTGACGGCGGACATGTTTTTCAGAAATAACCTTAGAAACGCACCTGATGTTGAAAATATACAATCGAGTTTCTCCAGTTTGTCAATCCTTGGAAGGCGCTTAAAACGGTAAGTGTTTTTTTAAATCCTCTGTCGTGTACAAAATCACTGATTTCATACATTTTCCATTTTATTTATAGGTACATACAACGCTGCTATAACATGTACTATTCTTATTTTTCGTGTGTTTATGCATATTACGTTAAAAGCAGAAAACCAAATGTATATTTAATTATTTCTGATAGAATAAATGTCTCTACTTCTATAACAAGCTCATGTTGCGTCGCTATTCTATCGCATATTCTAATATATTACGAATTACATTCCCATACCGGCGCTTATGGCGCGCACGGAAATTGGTCTGCTCTATGCATGACTAGCTGTAGGTGAAAATTCATTTATTAATTGTTGAAACTGTCAAAGGTATTTGTGTAATATATAGCGGTATCTAACAATGTTCCCCATCTCGTTAGTTACTGGTTGTGGGGGTAATGTGGTATTTGGTAATCTGTCTCTGAACATTTCTGCCGTTAAAGGAGTTTTAGCAAATATTTGTTTGCCACATGTTAGTAATTTATTTACTAACGTGAACTGCAATTTTATAGTTTCAGCTACTCGATTAAGTCCGTGTCGTAAGCGATTGCAATGAATTAAATTCGTATAAGATATCTTCATATAAGATGCAGCTTTTACCATATATGCCGCTGCGTATGACAATATGAGTAAAATTTTATCACTCGGTATCGGCTCCGGTAAGAAACAATGTGTTAATTCGTTGTGAATAAATCTGCTTATTATATTATTATTTGTTTTACTTAATTCTTTCGTACCTATTAGAAAACTTTTTGACGAATATTCATCATTTAATACTCCGAGTATTAAATTTGCAACGCATGTCCACATACATTTGTTGTTTCGTTTACACAATTGTTTAATCAACTAGTTATAAATAATTACCCTAAGGTAAGAGATCTTTTCTCTAAGGCACCTGCTGCAATTCATTAATTGTTAACTTCAATTAATTTATAAGTTATAAATACAAAAATGAATGACCACGAGAATGCAAACATAATTGAAGCTAACAATTAATGAATTCCAGTAGGTCCTTTAGGATAATTATCTATAACTAGTTTAGTAAACTATTAACTTTTTTTGGAACTAATAATTATTAATAATTATATTTGGTGCCCCACGTTGGGCGCCAAGTACACTGCGCTAAAAATTTATCGCAACACTTGCTTATTTCTATTCTATTTGCAAATGCTACATGAGATTTGGACAAAGAATGCCTAAATAAGATATTACACATATTTAAATTAAAAAACTGTCGCCACTGTATTACCATGACTTCATTATTCTTTTCTTTTCAACAATTTCAAAAAAAAAGTGTCAAAACAGATTGTGTCGTTCTGTTAAATTTTGGGAAGTTTTGTAAAATATTCTTGTATATTTTAATTTTGGTTAAAATGATTCGTCAAGAAAGACAAACTCGTCATTTGAGAAGTGAAGAAACGACTCAAGTAGTTGCTTTAGTCAACAGTGGTCAAGGTGGAATTTTGCCAGAGTTCTAAATGTCAATCTTTCAACCACCAATAGATGTATTCAAAGGTTTAATGAAACGCATAATTATAAAAGAAGACCTGGACAAGGCAGATAACGGTCAACAAATATCGTGGAAGATCGTTTTCTGAGATTGAGTACCCTGCAACAGCGGAAACTGCAGATTGAGATGGCCAACGTACATAACTGACGCATTCACGTTCAAACTGTTAGAAATATGTTGAAAAAATATCAATTGACACCACAAGTGTCGGTCAAAGGTCCTCTAGTTACCAGCGACCACCGTAGAGCACGTTAAGAATTTGCCGAACTTGTTCATTGGGGACTTAATGAATAGATTTGGACAAATAGGTAACTTTTCTAAATTTAGTAATTTTCCATTACAAGAATGTGTCAATAAAAGAATTTTGTTATGGAATGAACCGCAATGTGAAGTAAATCAATTTGATACTATCAAAATGTTATTTGGGGGTGACACTTTAAATGTTAAAGTAAAATATCAACAAGATGCTATTGTTAATCGTACTTAATAGTCTTAAGTAATCAAAATATATTTCCAAATGATCGAACATTTACATGTCGAATGATTCGATATAAATGGCAAAGTGCACCTTTCTTAAAAAATTGTACAAAGAAACCGTATTCACTTTGTTTCTATTCTTTACTTAATAAAAATTATGCATTACTTGAAGGAAATCTTTAATAAAACAAATATAAGAAAATATGTTTTTTTATTTATAATATATTTATATACCATATGTGACAAGATTCATAGAATAAAAGTTACTATAATTGCAACCCTCAACACCACTATCTATTTTGAAAGCAGCTTCATCTGGTGATGCAACAAATATATAACCTTGAGAATATAAAGATTCAGTATTGATAGTTGATGTTAATTCTGACTTGACGGACCAATATGCGCAACTATATCAATACGTTAAGCACGTATTACGCATTTGTTACAAATGAAACAGACATGCAATATACACATCTGTAACTGTACACATGGACAATACACCTCGTATTTTACAGCAATTACTCTGCTTAAGACACGTGTTTCTGTCACCTACTATTAGGCGTCATCAGTTAAGCTAGTGAAGTAAGGTAGCACTATATAATCTAGTGACATCTGACGGACGATAGAGACTAAAAAGGCAACCAAGGGAAGGGTTGCCTTTTTCGGCATACAAGTAAGCATTCTGTATATGAAAATTTAGTTATTATCTTCAAAAGCAAAATTTTCGTAATATATCAAATAAACTACAACGATAAAATTTATTAATAAATTATTCTAGTTTAAGCTTTAATTAAATCACTGATATGTCTAGCCAGTTTATCTCAAGGTCGTAGATTGCTCTTTTCTCCAAGGTAATTTTCTCTGAAGCGCCATTGCCTGTTTGTGTTACGCACATACAGTACTTGATGTTATTAAACCAGCATAAAGACAAAATTATTGATTTTCGTATAATAAATTTTGCTCTTACGAGAGAGATAAGAATCTGTGTCCTCAAAAGTGTTAAATAAACTGTTACTGTTTTCGACACAGTTAAAATGGTACAAAATTAATGAATTTCGCTTACAGATAAGATACATAAATTTAAACGAGGCTTAAATAAAAGGGACCTATTGATTATTAAGTACGAGTTTAACTAAGAATAAAAAAGAGAATATAAGCATGTTAAAAATATACTAAAGTTGATAGACAAACGATGTGACTCATTGCAAATCAAAGTAATTAGAATTGGCTGACCTGATGGACTAGGTTGTGATGGCGTCTCGACTTCTAAATCCTCCAACCAGAGTTTATAACAAAAGGGGCTGGATGCAACTAAATTGCAAAATCTCACTAACACAATAAATTTAACTTTTGTTACTTTGTCGTAATTACATCAAATCATGTTAATACAGTGTGTACGTAACATACGAATCGAGTTACAGGTAGCGTCTTGCTTGTATGGCGACGGCACGCTAATCGAAGGTTCTAGACGCTTGCGTTCCTTTCAGGATCGCACAACGGAGTTTCCTTCAATACTATTGCACGGATGGTACCCAGCAATAAGTTGACAATAAACATAATTGAAAGGCGACGTAAAATATCCAGTAACGCAATACTGAGGGGAAATACTTGATATTGAATATAACGAAATTGTGTAATACAAAACGACAACGCTTTTTGAGTGTAACAAAGGGCTCTTTGGTATTTTCAAATGTTTTATTTTAGGTTAAATAAACTCCTTAATAAACGTAAGAGTAAAAATGAAAGAATTCATCCCAATTCAAATTCATCCCATTCGCAATATAACATTTTGTTGAAAGAATAAAATGCTTATCACGCAGGAGATTTGAAAGATGTTATTTTTATTTTATGAATAAATTTCATTTTTTTAAGCTTTTCAAATCCGAAGAGGTAGACAAAAAAGGAAATCTCCAAAATTTATGTTATCCGATAACAGAAAAATAAGAAGAGAAATATAAAATTAATTCCGAGGAATGTCGTCTGTAGACTCTTTACAAGTGATTTGTCGCATCGCACTTGTTCGCGGAGCTATATTTCACTTAGGAGTGTAAACAAAGGAAACGGATTTCAGATGCTCTGATTGTTGTCTACTTTAAATTCCGACCCATACATCTGCTTTACGGATAAGATTAATTTACTCTATTTAATTAGTTAGTCTCGGGATTTAAACATTTTGGACAATTCATTGTTGGGGAAATACACGCATATACACAGTAATTACACGAATACATTACTGAAATCTTAATGAAGTAACAGAAGTTCCTTATCCCATAAAAATTAATGCTGTAGGACGCTATATTTTAACGCTAAGAAATAAGTAATTAAACTTCTAGTTTCAAAAATTCTTTTATTGTAAATACCACTACAATATTGTTGCGCCATACAATGGCTTCATCAGGTGGATGAAATACTGAATATGTACAATACAAGTTTGAATATTTATGAGGAAATTATTGGGGAAATGGTGGTGGAAAAATTTTTACAATCTTAAATTTAATAGAGGGAAGTTGTTTAAATCTAGTTGGTCATTTAAAGCTAATCCTAAACTATTGTATCTATTAATTTCTAAGTTTTCTAACAGGTTAAGTTTTTTACTTTTTTCCTGAATGTGTAAAATTTTGAAATCTATATTAAATCTATGATTGATATCTATACAATGACTTGCGAAAGTTGAATCTGTTTTCTTTTCTTTATGGCTTCTCTCGTGTTCTTTCATCCTAATTTTGAATGTCCTCCCCATTTGTCCTATGTATACCTTATTCCAATCTTCGCATGTTAACTTATATACACCAGAGTTTGATTCTTTGTCTATTTTATCTTTGTTGTTTTTAATAATGTTCTGTATAGTATTGTCTGTTTTAAATGATATATGTTCGTTATTAAGTTTTTTAATGAAAGTACCAATTTTTTCCGAAATTTTTCCTAAGTAAGTGATTGAATTATTGGAATTAATTATCTTGTATTTTAATTTTGGATAAACTAAGGAAAGGGTTTTAGATTTTTGTTGGCTATTTAGGATGTTACTGACAATATTTATAGAGTAACCATTGTTTAATGCTATTGTGTATATTCTATTTAGTTCAAGGTCGAAATTACTTTTACTCATAGGTACATGAAGTAATCTATATACCATTGATTGGTATGCTGATAATTTGTGTGTTATAGGATGAAAAGAATTAGCGTGTATTGTGGTATCTGTGTGTGTTGGTTTATGGTATATAGCGAACTCGTGTTTATTAGTTTTGTGTGATATGGTTAAATTTAGAAAATTAATGCTTTTATTTATTTCTGTTTCTATAGTAAAATTTATTTTGGGGTGAATAGTGTTGATATAATTATGTAAAGTTTTTAATTGTCTATCTGAACCGTTAAAGCAAATTAATATGTCATCAACATACCTAAACCAATATACACAATTACCAAACAAGGGATGTGTACTAATTATAGTTTCTAAATTATTCAATAAAATTTCCGCTAATAAGGGGCTTAGTGGGTTTCCCATTGCTAGACCCTCTATTTGTTTATAAAATTTCTTTTTAAATTGAAAATAATTTTGTTCCAGGCACGTTTCTAAGAGCTGTAAAATTTCGGTCTTTGTGACAATGTTCGTGTTTCTATGTTCTAGTTGTAAAGTAATTAAATCTATTACCTCCTGGGGTGGGATACTAGTGAACAAATTCGAGACATCAAAAGAAATGAGTTTACATTTGGTTGGTAATTGCAAGTTTGAAATGTTGTTAATTAATTCCTGGGAATTTTTAACGGAGAACTTAGATTTGAATTTAGTGTGTGTAAGAATTAAATCTATTAAGTGTTTGGTCACATTTCTACAAGGTGCTTTTACGTACGATACTACTGGTCGTATATGTGTATTTTCCTTACGTAGTTTAATTAAACCGTATAATTTGGGAGGTAGGGGATTCATAGTGGTTAATATACGTTTTTGAGTGTTATTAAAAAAAGAACCTGATTTTTCTATAGTTTCTTTAATCTGTTTTTGAAATTTGCTAGTAGGATCAGATTTAAGTTTTATGAATGAATTATTATCGAGGAATTCATGAACTTTATGTATGTAGTTTGATTCCGGAATTGCTATAACTGTATTTCCTTTATCAGCTTTTGTAAATATAATATTGTTACTAGTCGCTTTCTGTTTAATTGATTTAATTATTTTATTTTCAATATTAAAATGCTTAGTGGTACGGTAATTTTCTAGAATATGTTTAGCTGCATATTTATTTCCCTGGTTATCATTTTGCTTATTTAAGGCTAAATCTGTTTCTACTGCTAAGATTTCTATGTGTCATAGGACAAACGGGGAGTACATTCAAAATTAGGATGAAAGAACACGAGAGAAGCCATAAAGAAAAGAAAACAAACAGTTTCAACTTTCGCAAGTCATTGTATAGATATCAATCATAGATTTAATATAGATTTAAAAATTTTAAACATTCAAGAAAAAAGTAAAAAACTTAACCTGTTAGAAAACTTAGAAATTAATAGATACAATAGTTTAGGTTTAGCTTTAAATGACCAATTAGATTTAAACAACTCCCCTCTATTAAATTTAAGATTGTAAAAATTTTTCCACCACCATTTACCCAATAATTTTCACATAAATATTCAAACTTGTATTGTACATATTCAGTATTTCATCCACCTGATGAAGCCATTGTATGGCGAAACAATATTGTAGTGGTATTTACAATAAAAGAATTTTTGAAACTAGAAGTTTAATTACTTATTTCTTAGCGTTATAATGAAGTTTCAACAAGTATCTCCTTCGTCAATTAACGCTATATTTTACTCAAAGTACTTATTATTGCAATTTTTCTATTTTATAGCTTTCGTGAATTTAATAAAAGGTTAATAAGTGTTATTTTAAATAAGTCATGTTGGTTACCAGAATATTGAAACAATTATTTTTCAACAAATCTTGTTATGAGACTATTTATTTGCCTCTTTTGTTGATTTACAACAAGTCATTAAAGGAACATAAATTTCCGGTTGCTTGGAAAGTGGCGGGTATCCTGCCTGTTCATAAATAAGGATCGAGACAGAACGTTTGCAACTATCATCCAATATCTATCCTGTTACACTTTGGGAAAATTTTAGAATCAATTGTATCTGACGAATTATTTTTTCAAGTACGGAATTTCCGTCCAAGCATGGCTTTTTGCGTGGTAGATCTATGGTCACCAACTTGACTAAGTATGTTTCTTATCTGCACAAATTCGATGAACGACAGATGACAGTGGATACAGTGTACACCGATTTTTCACCGGAGCACAAAGACAATTAAACTTGCTACTGGAATTCGTCAATTCTATTCATAAAAATATTAAATTTACCATGGAACAAGAAGTAAACATGAATTTTTTGGATCTAACTAAGAAAATCAACAATAAATTAGAGTTGACATTTACCATAAAGGATCTCATATTGACATAACTATACATAATTCGTCAACACATCCCATACAACACAAATTAGTGAGTTTCCATAGTTTTTTACATTGTTTAATTAATTATCCACTATCCAAAGAAAATTATGAAAACAATTAAATTTAGTTAAACAAATAGCTACACAGATACTCTAATTGAAATTATGCCGAGAAAAAAACTTTTCAAAAAAGGAATTTCTATGGTATATCCTGCAATAAAGGATAAGCAAAATTCAAAATTTAGATTACGAACGTACATTGGGATACCTAATAAGCATATTTCATGTTATTTAGAAAAACTTAATACAAACACGGTTATCAAAACTAATAATAATTTATTCAAACATATTAAAACCAATAAAGATAAAACAGATAAAAATAGGAAATCTGGAGTCTATAAGTTAATATGTGGATGCGGTAAGTTGGTCAAACAGGAAGATCGTTTGAAAAACGCATTGACGAACATTGTTCTTCGTTTAGAAATAAAAAACAAGATTCCACTTTTGCGAATCATCTATTAGAAGAAAACCACACTTTCAATAAAGATTTCCATATTCTGCATTTAGAAAATAAAGGCAATAAATTAAATTTACTGGAAAGTTTAGAAATCAATAAATTAAAACAATCACAAATTTTACTTAATGACCAATTAGATTTAAATAACTCGCCTTTTTAAATTTATTCACTTCAAATCTGTTTTGACGATAATAGAAATGTACATTTAGTTTATTAAAATAAATTTTATGCGTAAACAGGTTTAGTACTATATAATATAACAGTTAAGGACGACCAAATGAGCTACATTTTCTCACTACCTACAATATGTATTTGCGTAAATTTATAGATTTTTTTAAAAACGTAAAATAATACCAACCTTGTTGATTTTATATTTTTTAAATTTAGTTTGTAACGTACTCTTTAGCTGTAAGTACCTGAGGAAGCCACTGTGCTGGTGAAACAATTGTCGCGTTACGATTAAATATTAAAAAGTGAAGATTTTAACCGTAGTTTTATTTCTATTTTAAATTATGGATCTTCATCAAGTAAAAGCCGAATCAATTCAGTTATAAAGTATCTATGTATAATCTATATCAAAATATAAAATCAAAATATAAATGTTATTTATATTTTGTATTCCCTTGACAAAGGCATCATTGCCGAAACATGTAGGGTTGTTTTAAATATATATACCTTGAAGTAATGAACCAGACCTTTAATCGCCGACTTATTAAGTTTACCTTATATATATATATATATATATATATATATATATATATATATGATAAACGTAATGCTAATGAGAACTCATAATTATTGAATTCTCACATACATCCCATTGCCGCTCTAATTCGTTGCATCAATTTCTACACATGACAAAATCACCTTTGTCTAAGAATGGATGGATACGACTTTCACACATTTTTTTCATTTTCCCGGACAACCTGGACGGTTGACGCCGTGACACGTTGCAGCTACATTCTTAGACAAAGGTGATTTTGTCATGTGTAGAAATTGATGCAACGAATTAGAGCGGCAATGGCATGTATGTGAGAATTCAATAATTATGAGTTCTCATTAGCAATACGTTTATCATCATAAGTATATATACACGCAGTATAGAAATGAAAGTCGTATCTATTTCTGGGTAAGGTGTATTGACAATTAGTAATAACTATGAAACGTGGACGTCTACACATCCCGGATGGATACGACTTTCACACATTTTTTTCATATATATATATATATATATATATATATATATATATATATATATATATATGTGAATATTCTCTAATTAAAAGATTTGCATACTATATTTTATTATTTGATGTTAACCATATGTTAAACATATAACAGGCGCGGCTCGTGATGACGTATTTCGGAGGGCGCGTACAATGATGCGAATGCGTCGTGTGTTTTCGATGTTTGCTAAGAAAACGCTACAGTTAGTACACGAGAATACACGAAGCACTCGCATCATTGTACGCGCCCTCCCAAATACATCATCACGAGCCGCACCTAAGAATTAATGTATAATTTAACAAAGTATGACTAATAAATGTATTAAACTTAACATACTATCGTATTATTTCTCTCCTTATTACATTAGATGCTAGGCCTGGTTGCAAGGAACCTTTTTTGTAAAACAAAATCCCTGTGAGAGCAATTTTAAGAGTCTAAAATATAAATATGTGTGTATGATGATTCATGTTAATTAATTAACGATTCATATTTAAATATTTGGCGCCCATTTTGAAAATCAAAGTACACAGCAATATGTCATGATTACTCTATCTGTTCGGTGAACAGACCATAGCTTCAAAACATTTCACACTATCCTCATATATTGCATAAGCTTAAAATCTAGTTGTAATAAAAAAAAATTAATGTCATTATATTATTAATATCTGTTAATAATGATACTAGTTAATAATTTACAAAATTTAACGACCCATGCAAATTAATATGACGCGTAGTGTATAATAAATTAATAAATATATAGCTTCAATTTGCTCATTTTGTCCTATACAAACACATTCTTTTACAAGGCGAGTATATCGTGATTGGCGGCGCGCCAAATGCGATTTTGATTTAATTTAATTGTTGCAAATATGGGAAAATGATGAAAGGCTGTGCATAAAATTACAATAACGGCGAACCCCACGAACTCTCTATTTTTTGTTCGATAGGAGACTTTCAATTTAGCGCCGTCATTATATTAGGGTTAATTGTTTTTTATTCGACGGGGTCAATATGAAATTATTGTGGTTATCATCCAGTACATTGTTCTCTGTAGTGTTAACGGATATTTATATCGTTGAACGAATTAGCTTTTAATGTGGCCGATAAAATGATTGAAACAGGCAATATTCAGCAATAAATTGTACAAATTAAATTATATTTAAACATAATAATTACTTAAATTGATAATAACAAAATAATTTGAAATATCTTTAGTAGGTAAAATCTCACTATAGTTGTATAAAACACAAAGTCTTTTTCAATTATATAAGATGCGAGGGACACCTATATTTTTACAATCGACCACTAGATGGTGCTTTTGACATACGTAATCACAATATTCTTAAAGTTTGACATTTGTCAATGAGAAATCCGCGATAGCTTAGAAATTGAGTCAGTAGTTTGTTGACAGTGACCGTTTTAAGACAGTGAGTTGGTAAAATAATGGAGATTACTGAAGGTTTCCGTTGGATGATTTTTTACGATTATAAAAAAGGCCTAACTCCACAAGATTGCATTATATCGCTTCGGTCAACTTTTGAGAATGAAGCACCATCAGAGAAGACAGTTTACAATAGGTTTGCAGAATTTCGTCATGGTCGTGCTTCAGTGAGTGATGAATCACGTAAAAGTCGACCAAAAACTGTTGTGATTCCAAAAAACATGGATGCTGTGCGGAAAATGATAGAACACGATCGACATGTGACTTACAATGAGGTAGAGGCATCTCTTGGCATATCGGAGACTGCAATTCATTCGATTTTACATGAGCATTTATTTGTAAAAAAAATATGTTCCAGATGGATTCCACATAACTTGACCGAAGCACAGAAAGCAGCTCGTGTTAATTGGTGTAAAGAGATGCGCACAGAAATCGACTTAGGAACCGCAAAATGCGTATACAACATCGTCACAGGTGACGAAACATGGATATATGCGTAACAGCTGGAAATCAAGCAACAATCTACTGTATGGGTGTTCCAAGACGAACCGAACCCCACAAAACTTGTTCGTGCAAGGAGTACTTCCAAGAAAATTATCGGTTGTTTCTTCGGCTATACAAGACACATCGCAACAATTCCTTTAGAACAGTGTTTTCAACCTGTGGGTCGCGACCCCCTGGGGGGTCGCGAAGCCTCTGAAGGGGGTCGCGAGAGGTCGAGAGAAAAAAATCAATAAATTTTAAAAAGGTAGATATGTTAAAAAAAGTTGACAAACTGATACTCGTTATGTTATTTATACAAACACATTAACAAAAATTAAAATCTTCGAGTACTCGTTCATTTTAATGTGAAGGTTGCGCTTGAGTTTGTTCAATCAATTTCTCCCATCGTGGATCCGTTTTTGCAACTTTAAGTATTAAATCGTTTTCCAAATTTAAGCGATTTCTTAGTTTACTTTTTATTTGGGCTATTGATGAAAATGCCAACTCGCACAAGTACGAGGTAGAAAATGGTATCAAACACTTCAAAGCCTCGGTTGTTAATTCCGGGTATTCTGTTTTTCTTTTTAACCAAAAGTGTAACATCCCATCGGCAGATAATTCCAGCAGATTCTCTTTGAGCTTAGTTGATAAATTTGCCTCATTTATAGCTGCATTTAAAAACGGATTTAAGATCCATCTTTGCCCAGTGTTATCCGATATCTCTTGCACTGAGAAGTAATGACACAATTCTTTCTTCAAATTATCTAACACCATTTTCATATCAGATATATATGAGTTGATGTTTATCTCGCTTCCGACTTCTTCAATGAAAGACTGTGTCGACGAAAATGAATCAAAGTTGTTTTGATTTATAGATGATGACCACAATTCAATTTTTTTTATAAAGCCATGGAGTTTGTCTTTTGCTGTAATGACATTTTCATCCCGCCCTTGAAGACTTTTATTCAAGTTATTTAAATGCTCAAATAAGTCAGAAAGAAAAGCCAATTTCAATAGGAATTCCGGGTCAGAAATGAATTCAGAGTAATTTGAATTGGCTTGTTGTAAATATACTAATAGTTCAGCGCGAAGTTCCATAACTCTGGTCAGTACTTTGCTTTTTGATAACCACCTAACTTCTGTATTGTAAAGCAAATTGCGGTGTAGTGCCCCCATATCTTCACAAATGATTAGAAGCAATCGAGTCTGCAACGCTTTTCCTTTAATAGAATTTACAATGTTAATAATAATATTTAGAACTTGACTGTATTCTTGTGGCAAAGTTTTGGCTGCAAGAGCTTGGCGATGCAGAAAGCAATGCATCCAACAAGCGTTTGGCATCTGTTCTTTCAGTCTAGCAATAAATCCACTCTTCGCACCAGTCATGGCTTTTGCTCCGTCACTACAAATAGCAATGTATTTTTGTGCCCAATCGATATCCATATCTTGCGTAGCTTCAAGGAACATGTCATGCAAGCACTGACCTGTAGTATTTTTGGGTAGTGCCTTGGAAAATAGTATTTCTTCCATTAATATTTCATTGGATTCAAGACGCACAAAATCTACAAACTGCGCACAACCCGCAATATCCGTTGATTCATCAAATTGCAAGGACACAAAAGAACTTTTCTTAATTTTTTCTATGACTTGATCACGAACGTCAGTCGCAATATTGCTTATCCTGTGTTGAATGGTATTGTCAGAGAGAGGTATACTTTTGAGCTTTTCGACCTCTTGCTTGCCAAACATAATCTCTGCTATATCTAAAGCCGCTGGTAAAATAAAATTTTCGGCAATACTGTGAGGTTTTCCTGCTTTAGCCACACGAAAAACTACTCGATAACTAGCGAGCAACGCTTTCTTATTTAGGTTGGACATTTATCCTATAGCAGTTTTTTTATGTTCAAGAGCTTTTAATTTTCGCTCAAAAAATTCCACGGGTTTATTTTTTTCATTAGGATGTTTTCTGTTTAGGTGGCGTACCAACTTTGATGGCTTCATGCTTTCTCTTGACAAAGTTTCAAAGCAAATTACGCACTGCGGTTTATTCTCAATCACAGTAAATCCAAATTTCAAATAATTGTCGTCATAAAGACGTTTTTTCTTTATTCCAATACTGCCGCTAGACGTAGACGTTGATGGTTCTGATGATCTTTTCAGGAATTTATCCATTTTCAATTATAACAAACAACTCGAATAAATACGTAAAACAAGTTATTCGCGCTCTTCAAACAACGACACGACCACTTGCTTCGCGGTCTTGTACTCAACTGCCGTGGCCGCGGTCGACTGCCCTATTTATAGGCCAGCGCATTCTAGCGAGAATCATCTCGAAGCGTAACGAAACGTCTCGAAACTTGTGGACCTTTAGCGCGGGCAGTGGAGCGCGCGGGGGACTACCAGCGCCATCCGTTGGTAACACTCGGAACCTATACTAGTTCCGAGTGTTACCAACAGATGGCGCTGGGAGTTTCGGCCCTAACAATATGTTTATATTTGTTTGTTAGTTATCAATTGGCCACGTATTCGATTTAAAATTATATGTTATACGTACTTAATTGTATATTTATATCCGAATCCTAATAACGCAAACGCCTAAAATTTTTGTATGGATTAAATATTTTTAACATACATGAAAAAAAGGGTGGGTGGTCGGGAAATATTTTTTGATACTAGGGGAGTCGTGTCATGAAAAGGGTTGAAAAACACTGCTTTAGAAGATTGAAGAAACTGTTAATCCTGAATGGTATACAGTAATTTGTTTGCTAAAAGTTATAGATGAAATCAGGAAGAACAACCGAAAACATCGCATTATTCTTCATCACGACAATGCGAGTTCCCATACAGCTCGTCTAACAGTTGACTATTTGAAGGAGAAAAGTCTTGAAATAATGTCTCATTGTCCATATTCACCTGACTTGTCGCCGAATGATTTCTTTTTTTTCCAACTGTGAAACAAAAAAATGCATTGACAGCGATTTTCAACACCTCAGGAAGCAGTCGAAGCCTTTGAGAACCGTATTTCTGAGATACAACCTTCAGGGTGGAAAAAATGTTTTGAGAACTGTGTCGTACGCATGCAAAAGTGTATAGACCATAAAGTCGAATATTTTTAAAAACAATAAAATAGTTTGCTTCCAAAAATTTTGTTTTCTTCCAAGATGTTGTGACAATATAAAGGGTGACCCTTGTATCTTTAAAAATCGGGCGTGAAGAACACAATACAAATTCATATATTTGTAAAGGCATCTCGCCAGAGACCTAGAGACGTATTTCATCTTTCTACATAATCATCGGCATGCCCCTCCTGGAGAGATACATTTACAAACACAAGAACTTCGCTACCTCACAGAAATGATTAAGACAGGGTGTAGAAGAACATTGAGCGCTGTTCATTGACAAAACGCCGAAACAACTAGCATTGTCTCAATAATAAATGCAGAACTTAAAGCAAAGTGCTTCCATAGACGGTAACAAGCACTGACAGCACTACACCACACCAAAATAATTAATTCATTTGAAACATTCCATGTCCTGAAAAAAATTACAACTTAACTGGGAGGCTGACTAATCTGCAGTCCGAGGAATCTTTATTGCATCGTTTGGATGAATAAATACTAAATGAATAGCAGCATACCTCTAAGTTGCTTTGTGAGTTAGGTTATTAGAGGTTGTGGTATGATTCGGTGATGATTCTGTCATATTACAGCTTGTGGTAGTCAGTCAGAACGTAATTTATGTTCGAATGATTTGGTTTCTCTTCAAAAATTCGTAACACATTCTTTTATGATGTAATATAGAAAAGATTTATTCCTATAGTCGTAACATAGAAGCTCTTTAATTCGATGTAACTGCTAAAACATCATTGTTGCATGATACCCTACTTTAAATTATTATGCTAATGATGCATTATTTGTCAAAAGTAATTCTATTGCACTTTCGATACTTCCAAGAGAGTTTGACATTCCTCTGCATCAGACTTTCCACCTCCGATTCGGCCCTGTCACCTTTCATGTGCATAGATTCGTCAAACAGTGGACCCAAGTTTTGCAATGTTTTTTCGATTTGTTCTTTTCCTTCGAATTCGTCCCCAGAATTGTTTCGAGGAGAAGTTTCTGCCTGAGTAGGCCTCAGACCGTTCTTCCTACCTGCTGTTAGTGAAGTAACTAGTCCAATATGAATTTACACTAGTTGTTCTATCACCCGGTGTTCTTTACCAATTATGTCATGAATCAGTAAATCTTTTTTGTTTTCCTAATTGGTAATCCCTTCATATTTGTCTTTGTCGTTCCGCGTGTTCACGTTGTAGAAGTACTGCCAACATATTCCTACGTAAAAATAAATAAATAAAATATGCGGAGAGCGATTGATGATTCATAACTAAAGACGGCAGACTATGTGCCCCAGCAGTGGCGTTGCGTGGAGAGTTTAGCAGAATAACAGTGCGCTTACTTAAAAATAAATATATCGAATCCCTATACAAACCGTTAAGAAAAAACATCAATAACTTACCCAACATGTTTACATTGTTGCAAAAAAATGCGGATGTGCGCGATGAAAAAACTGCACCATAATATATGTTTCTGTATTAGTCTCGGAAAGGTTCGTACGTAGCGACGTATATATATGTTTATATACAGAGAAGGATTGTTCGATGTTGAGAGATGTTATATTTGCATAGTTAAAGCGCTCTTTGTATCTGTACAACGGATCTTCAGTATTGGTAAAAAGTTGCCCTAATTTTGTAAAATCTACATTTTTATCTAATACACTGTTCAATTTTTCACAGACACAATCACTTTTTCATCTTCAAGGATATGCAGCACTAGTTTTACGTGGTCAATAATTGCTAATGAGTCCGATAAGGACAGCGCAGTGTTCTGTAAATTTTTTATTGCGTCCAGTATTGGAACGTAACTGTCGTAAATAATTTTTAAATTTGCTGCAACTTGACGATTGTTAAATTGAACCCGGCTGAGCCGTATTGCAGCTGATTCTTTGGCATCTAGTTGTAAAATCACTGATTTAATTTTTTCAAAATGTTTATAATAATAAAATGCTGCTTCTAACCAAGTACCCCATCGTATAAGAATTGATTGCGGCGGCTCGGGTATATCAGGACACAGCGAATGAAATAGCCGAATCCGTTTCGGAGATTTAAGAAAAACCGCTTTCGTTTGTCCTATCAGTTGATCCACATCAGGATAAGTTGTACGTATAGTGTTTGTTACAAGGTGTAAAGCGTGAAGCAAACATGTGACATGCAGCAGGTTTGGTTGAATCGTTTTGAGTAAGTTTGCCGTGGAACACATAACCTTGGCAGCATCGGTAACTAACATTAACACTTGCTTCGGTAAAATCTCAAATTTGTGTAGTGTTTCTATTAATACATCATATATCGCTCTGGCAGTACACCCTTGCATTCGTTTACAGGTTAGTAAATAAGGAGGAGAAGGTCCTTGCGGAGTCAGCGTCCGTACTAGAATGGCTAGGATGGACTGTTTTTTAATATCTGTAGTTTCGTCTATTGTTAACCACAGGAATTTTTTTTACCGTATTTTTCGTACAATTTACAATTCTCTCGCGCATCGACGGTGCGTAATTCCGTAGCGTACTTCTTGCTGGTAATTTTCGATCCCTCCACATCACGCTACTGTTCGGGCACATAGTCCGCCGTCTTTATATTCATAACCCATAGGCGTCTGCCTTGTATTCGCAATAGGTTTGTTTTTGTAAGCGATCCGTGAGTTTCGAATAACTTGATAGACGTGGCCAATGCATAAGTGGCACATACCTACATATGCAGTTAATATATATATCTGTCAATCCACAACAGAGCGAATGTAATAAACGGTTCGGTAACCGGCAGCAGCTACTGCTGAAATAAAAGTAATGCTGACAAGCGAATTGCTTATCGAATTTTGAATAAAAATAATTTACAAAGAACATAACTCAAAACTATGTATTTTCTGTGAAATATTGAAAGTGTAAAACATTACTATGAACAACTAAAATTTGTTCAAGGTGTTACTGTATTAAATTAGTTCTGTTAGATGTTAAAACGTCTTTAAAAATGGCCGTTCCACATCACAACTGGTGATGGATGCGTAATTAAAATGTTGCAAAAGTGCACCATACTTCAAATGTATAGATTTTTCAATCAGCCCTCTGCGGAATTGATATAATATATTCAAATCTAGATTTCTGATAAATATGGCATCAACTTTTTGTCTCAGCTTTGAGAAATGTCTTTTAAATTATGAAACTAACTTATCAACATTTGGAATATGACCCCTGATGTATTCACATACTCTGTGTAGTGCATGTGCTACAAAGGTAACGTGTAGCATATGGGATAAGATTGCTTTAATAACTTTTTTTTAACATATAAGCTCAAGCATCAGTCAAAAATAATATCTTGTCTTTATAGTTGTTATCCGATGACAGAATATTATGAATAAAATTATCAATTACTTCTGCAAATGTTTCACCATTTACGACCGGCAATATTTTAGTTGCAATTAAGTATGGTTGATATGAAGTTGTGGGATGAAGAATACCAACAACTACATTTAACGCGTATCGTCCATTACATCCGTTATTTCGTCTACACTCACCCAAAGATAATGACCAGATAGGTTGTTTCGTATTTTTTCAATGGTTCTCAAATAACATTTTGGTAAGTGGTATTTACGTAATGTACATTCATCTGGTATATTACGATCAGTATATTTTGTAAGAAACCTCTTGAGGACTGGATTGTTAAGCTTTTTGAATGGGATTGGCCGCCATGAAAGCTTCACGCAGTTCTTCGTTAAAAGTGTCAGGTGCAGATGGTCATATGTTATCTTGATGAGTTTTCGAAGAAACATGTCTCTGCACATTACACTTTTGTGGACGCCTTAAACTTAATGAAGGAGCACTGCGATATACCTCGGTATAATTACGAAATGCAACCAATCTGTATGGCCTCTAATCCATCCTACCATCGTTGCCCTACGAGAATTCTCCATAGTTAATGAAAATAAAGAGAAATACTAAGAGCAGAAAGAAATGGACTAAAAAGGAGAAACGAAAACTATTATCATGTAAACACGAGAATATAATTTGAAAATTAGCGGATATAATTTCTTAAGCGATTATATCAACGAAGTCTAACGAAATAATATATAAATGTGTATTCCTTCTTACACGCCACTGTTGAATTGAATTTATAAGGGAATACACACAATGTGCTATTCATAACAACGGAAATAACATCTGCTCGACGAATGCAATCGAGCAAGCAATTAGTGGGGCTATTATAACATGCATAATACCTGATCGAAGCAATTGGTCATTCAATCGCTTCAGTCCAGTCTCTGAAAATATGTCTTAATCCCACACAGTACAAAGACTATTGACATAAAAAAAATATCAATTTTTATCACAAGTATCGCATGATATTGCACAGTACTACACGAAAGCAAAAAATAACGAAAACTTCACATACACCCGCCTAGAATAAGTCAATACTTTGTGCTTCTGTAGTTTGTTAATGAGTATTGATTACCATCCATTGTAAGTAGCATACAGTCTCGAACATTCAAAGTAAATTAAGGGAAACGTAGCACTCTTAATCATTGTTATCTAGCGTCGACCCTAACATAAAGAAAAGCGAACCAAAATAAAAGTTCAACGCTAATTGAAGGGAATAAAGTCAACATCCAATTGGAGTGAACGACTTAAAAGAATTGTCTGGGCTGTCTGGCTAGAGTCGGCGTATATTCGTCTGGAAAGGGGATATGCACGGCCAGTGCGGTACAACAGACGTGTGTAATTGACATGAAATCCCGCACATCTCCTCGAGACTAGACGCCCGTAATTCATATACGCGATTTAATATTCGATTTATCTACGCCCGTAATCGTCGTCCAGTTTAACCCGACTTGGATTTATGTTCGGTGTTTATTCTCCCAACCTGCTTGTGTCTTTCCCGGACTATCTGTTTTTCCTACAGTGGCACTGATCGGAGTGAGGGTGTTTTATGGATTGATGTTCTTGTCCATGTCACGCAAAACTTTCGCTGTTATTTCTGGTTTTGAGTTTTAGTGAAACTTAAGCTCAGTTAATTGCAGAAATGTCGAGAGGCACATTAAGACTTGCTTTGAAAGTAATTTAGTGAAGATTTTGAAAAGATGTTAATACTGAGTTAGTTAAGAAAATTAGAGTGCTTTAATCAATAAATTATAATTACTGGTTAAATATTTTAAAGAGATTTAAATTTGAGGTCAATTCTTTGCTCTTTTTTAGCAACTGCAAAAATGATTTATAACGCGTTTATTAAAATCGTGTAACAAAACGATAGAAAATCGTTTACCACAATTAATACTCGTATCCTAAATACGTGTTTCGACAAGTAAGTTGCCATCCTCAGTAGGTAAAATAAAAAATCACAGTGTTGAATATGGAGCACAATAAAGCTAACACAAAGAATTGCAAAACACTTTACATTAGTAGGCCCTTATTAGTAGGGCGTTATAACCGGACGATATGGTTCATAACGCCCGCTAATTTATTCACAGTTTTTAATGTTGTATGAGTATAAATAAGGCCCGAGAAGAAAGGATATACATTTTACAGAACTAATTATTTAAATTTTTAAGAAAGTCTAAAGAAAAAAGCAAAACTTTATTAAAATTAAGAGTATCTAAACATTGAGAACTTGAACACTTCAAAGTGTCAACAACTGTCATTTAAAATAAAATTAAGCTTAAATCGTTGATTCAAGGAGCTATGTTAGATGCGTAATGATGCGACTGTCAACGACATGATAGTTTGACAGAAATCTCGGAACTTTTCCAACGTAATTGGAATTTTCCGCTTAAGAAATTAATTCTTCATAAAAAATAAAATCTTGTATAAACCACTGGCGTTATAGCAACTATATTGCCCTCTGTCGACATTCATCCCTCGGGCTGAATTAACGTCGACTTCGGAGCAATGTAATACCCATAACGCCCTTGGTGAATAAATAACTCTAAGAAATAAGTAATTAAACTTCTAGTTTCAAAAATTCTTATATTGTAAATACCACTACAATATTGTTTCGCCATACAATGGCTTCATCAGGTGGATGAAATACTGAATATGTACAATACAAGTTTGAATATTTATGTGAAAATTATTGGGGAAATGGTGGTGGAAAAATTTTTACAATCTTAAATTTAGTAGAGGGGAGTTGTTTAAATCTAGTTGGTCATTTAAAGTTAATCCTAAACTATTGTATCTATTAATTTCTAAGTTTTCTAACAGGTTAAGTTTTTTACTTTTTTCTTGAATGTGTAAAATTTTGAAATCTATATTAAATCTAAGATTGATATCTATACAATGACTTGCGAAAGTTGAATCTGTTTTCTTTTCTTTATGGCTTCTCTCGTGTTCTTTCATCCTAATTTTGAATGTCCTCCCCGTTTGTCCTATGTATACCTTATTACACTCTTCGCATGTTAACTTATATACACCAGAGTTTGATTCTTTGTCTATTTTATCTTTGTTGTTTTTAATAATGTTCTGTATAGTATTGTCTGTTTTAAATGATATATGTTCGTTATTAAGTTTTTTAATGAAAGTAACAATTTTTTCCGAAATTTTTCCTAAGTAAGTGATTGAATTATAGGAATTAATTCTGTTTCTGTTTAATTGATTTCATTATTTTATTTTCAATATTAAAATGCTTAATAGTACGATAATTTTCTAGAATATGTTTACCTGCATATTTATTTCCCTGGTTATCCTTTTGCTCTGTTTCTACTGCTAAGATTTCCAAGTGTTTATTATTAATGTTAGGGGTTAAGTTGTATTTGAAACATTTAGATAAAAGATTAATTTCTTCGGCTTTGAATTCTACATCCGTAAGGTTTAAATCGTTCATAAAAATTAATATTTTGATTTATGTTAACTAAAGGAATCGGCATTGTGCTATGTTTTTTACAGGAAATAAGTTTATCTAGTTTACTATTTTGAATTAAGTATATTTTGTGAATTATAAGATTAATTTTATCATGGATCGCATTATACAAAACATCAAACTCTAAATTATAAAGTTTAAAAGTTAACTGTGAATGTAATACCTTAAGATATATTGACAACGTGTCTCAACAAAAATCTAAAACCCTTTCCTTAGTTTATCCAAAATTAAAATACAAGATAATTAATTCCTATAATTCAATCACTTACTTAGGAAAAATTTAGGAAAGAATTGGTACTTTCATTAAAAAACTTAATAACGAACATATATCTTTTAAAACAGACAATACTATACAGAACATTATTAAAAACAACAAAGATAAAATAGACAAAGAATCAAACTCTGGTGTATATAAGTTAACATGCGAAGATTGTAATAAGGTATACATAGGACAAACGGGGAGGACATTCAAAATTAGGATGAAAGAACACGAGAGAAGCCATAAAGAAAAGAAAACAGATTCAACTTTCGCAAGTCATTGTATAGATATCAATCATAGATTTAATATAGATTTCTAAATTTTACACATTCAAGAAAAAAGTAAAAAACTTAACCTCTTAGAAAACTTAAAAATTAATAGATACAATAGTTTAGGATTAGCTTTAAATGACCAACTAGATTTAAACAACTACCCTCTATTAAATTTAAGATTGTAAAAATTTTTCCACCACCATTTCCCCAATAATTTTCACATAAATATTCAAACTTGTATTGTACAAATTCAGTATTTCATCCACCTGATGAAGCCATTATATGGCGAAACAATATTGTAGTGATATTTACAATAAAATAATTTTTGAAACTAGAAGTTTAATTACTTATTTCTTAGCGTTATAATGAAGTTTCAACAAGTATCTCCTTCGTCAATTAACTATTGAATAAATAACTATTTCGAATATAGGTAGTGATTCTTTCGAGCCTATACCTTCCAGCAGTCAAACAAATTGCAAAGACTTATTGAAAGTTTGTAACCAATTACAACAAAACGAGACAGCAAATCCTACCGTTTCCATAAAGAATTCTTCAAATTGTATTATTAATATAAAATTGAAAGTGTAAGTGTAAGTAATTGTAAGTAATTTATGTAATCTGTCTTGTCTGGAGTGTTCTAATTTATCTGTTAAATACATTACATTATTAAGTACAGATTATTATACGTACTAAATCTGTTTTTATTAATATATAATGTTTTTATTTATTATAAACGGTGAAAATCTAGTTTATCGCCCGCAAAATCTAGTTGACCGCCCACAGGCGCTAAAATAGTCCGTGAGCGATAATGTCACAATTTGCGCCTGCTAATATAATTCATAAAATGCACTTTATAGCTCGGTAGTGCATAAATGGCTATTATGACCATTTCTTGTCGGAAAAGTGATTTATATACTAATATCTAATTTTCGATTTCTCTTCTCATACGAAATACAAGGGTAAGGTGAAAAATTCTTGCCCTGACAAGACCGCGATTTTCAATTAAAGAATTATTTTATTTTTCTACATGATCTCCTTTGACTTCAACACACTTGGTCCAGCGTTTCTCCAACATCAGTATTCCTTCCCGGAAGTGAGAGTCTGGAAAGCTGTTAAAATATCCATCTATGGCCCCATTAACTTCTTCATTGGACGCGAAGCGCTTCCCAGAAACAAATTTCTTCAAGTTTGGGAACAGATGGAAGTCTAAAAGGTGCCAAATCAGGAGAATATGGGGATGACCGAGCAAATAATACCCCGAATCCCGCAGTTTTCCCATTTCCAACGCACTTTTGTGAGCAGGTGCGCTGTCCTGGTGAAACATGATTTTTTTCTTCTTCAAGCCAGACCTCTTCTCGCGAATTTTGGCATCCAGTTGGTCAAGAAGGTTGGAGTAATATTAGCCTGTAATTGTTGTGCCTTTTTCAAGGTAATCAATTAACAGGATCCCTTTCGCATTCCAAAACGCACCGCCCATGATCTTTCCAGCAGATGCAATCGAATTCGCTTTCTTTGGCGCTGAGCCATCGGCTTCCACCCACTGTTTCGACTGCTGTTTCGTTTCTGGCGTGTACTTGTGGACCCATGTCTCATCCATGGAATCGTTCCAAACATTGTTGCGAAAGTCGTTTGCGCATTTGCTTTTGATCGGCATTCAGCAAATACGGCACCCACCTTGCGCCTCCCTAATTCTTCGTGCAAGATGTTTCGCACCCTTTCTTCTCATATCCCCACGGCCTCAGTTATCTCACTCACCTTCACACGCCTATCGTCCAACACGATATCGTGCACCTTTTCGATGGTTTCCGATGTGGTTGCGGTTTTTGGCCGTCCTCATATGGGTCATCTTCAAGGGACGTGCGACCACGTTTAAAATCAGCAGCCCACTTTTCAACGGTTGACATTGAAGGAGCAAAGTCCCCGTAAACTTTAACTTGAACTTTTTGATGAATTTTCTTAGGAGTTAATCCATCCAAAATGAAGAATTTTATGATCGGACGATGTTCAAGTTTATCTATTTTAACGAGAAACACGCAAGACGTCTACTGCGAAAATTCGTGTAGTCAAACTACTTGACAGAACAAGTTGGAACTTGTCATACGAACTAATGACAGGTGCACCAAGCAGGAATCAAAATTTTTGCTGATTGGAACGCAATCTCTGTGTCAGGACGAAATTTTTTCACCTTACCCTCGTATGCAAAGAAATCTCATACGAAATATGTAAATAAATCATTAGCCAAGCTGGCACGACCACGTTTAAATTCACCTGCCCATCTTTTCACGGTGGCAAATGGTGGGACAGAGTCCCCGTAAACAGCGTACAACTCAGTTTTAATTTGCGCAGTCGTATTGTTCTTCAATTGCGAATTTAACCACTACACGATATTCAATGTTTTCCGTTTTTACTAAAACACTGATGTGAATTGGCACAAACGACTGTCAAACAACAGCTTACTATATTTAGTCTGTATTTATTCCGCGAAATTACTCTGCAACTTTTGACGCGAGTTCAAAGTAAACATATTCGAATTTCACTTGATTCAACACACGTTCTAACAAATGAAATAACAGCAAATCAGAAGATTATGCAGCGATAAACTTTACTAATAAACCAACAGGAATCTGTACGCACTCGACTAATTCCAGTAAGAATAAGCAACTCATTTCGTAGAGCATAAATACAAAATTGACTAATAATATACTTAATAAAGAATATCTGTATAAAGTAAGAATATTTTCGGATTATCGAGGGTTAGATTTGATGCCGTAATAATTTTTCTAACCTCGTCACTTATAAATCCTAGGCCCTAATTTATTCCACAATCTTTTAGCTCATTTTTCAGGCCTTCTTAAACGCCATGGACAAATCGGGAGAACGTGCTAATAATATAAAAACGTTTTACTTGAAAAGATTTTACTTGATTTTCCGTTTATTTTTGTTAATGATGCCAGTTAACGCCCTAAATATGTCTTCGATAATACTGTCTTATAACTAGGGCGTCGAGACGATATGTGTATCCTGTACAGGAGGTAAAACAATTGTAATGGTAGTAACATATCAAGATCTGACGTAGAATTGCCAAATAAATTACGACGTTCTGTCTTATTCACGTAAGTAAGCGGCACGTCCATTAGATGTGAACTAGTTTCATTAGCGAACACCACCTGATGCTGGTCTAACAACGGGAAAGCAATGATGCGGTAAAACCGATGTTTTAACTGGGTAAATCTATATAATCACTTATTTAAAGTTGTTTCTACGTTACATACCAATATTTTCCATTTTGCGTAAAAGAAATTAAGTCAGATCAGAAAGAAAGCCTACTCTTGTGATTACTTATACTTGTTTAGACTGGCAGGCGAAGTTATTTAATAATAATAAATAATAATAATAATAATTAGAGAACGGACGCAATTTCCATAAAACGCAATCGGCAATTGGAATTGTGTATAACGTCGCTCAGTACATCCCGGCGTAATTCAATAAAGTATTTGTTTGACTTACTCGGACACCTGGTCTCGCCGCGATACCAATGGACAAGGCAGCTATTGTATTCCGAGAATATAGTGCTTTTTAAAGTGTTTTCATGAGCGTAGATAGAAGCGGGGTTTTTATAATGTATTATTTATTAGTTTATATTTCGTAAGATAAATAAAGTGCTGTGAGTAAGTTTCTTGTTTTCATAGTTTTAACTGTTAATTACATCGTAATTTTTCTGATAGATCCTGTTTAATATCGTTTGATTGAATCTATTTCTACCAATTGTTTCGACGTAAGAGTGTGCATTGAATTTCGTTCAGTTTCAATAACTTACGCACACATTTTTAGTTTTCATTTATTTAGACCTAGAGCATTGTTTAAGTTACTTTTTCAGACATGATATGGAAGAATGTCGAGAACGGCATTGTAAAACAATGGCGAGTTGGATTGACGGTCATACTGATTGTATGTCCATTGTCAGTGATTCCGAAATTTATTACAAAATCCGTAAAATATCGTCAAAAATTCGTCACTTAGGATCGCACACATCTGAACTCTGTAAAAGTTTTATGGCGGCTAATATTCCATTAAATAAACTTAGCAATCCCACTTTAAAAATATTTCTGAAAAAATATACTGGTCGAAATGTTCCTGATGAATCAACTTTACGCAAATATTATGTTTCTAGGTGCTATACGAGAACAGTAGAACGCATTAGAAGCCATCTTTTAAATCAATACATATGGATAAGCGCCGACGAAACGGTGGATATGTTAGGACGCTGTGTGGTAAATGTTGTAGCTGGTGTACTACATCCAACTATTCCCTCTAACTCATATGTAATAGCAACAAGTGTTATAAATAGAGTAGATGCGGAAACAGTTGCTGAAACCATTAAGGAGAATATGCAAAAAATGCTTCATTCGGACGCCACGTACAAAGAATAAATACTTTTATTTGTCAGTGATAGTGGTGCGTATATGTTAAAAACAGGCAGACTATTGAAGAAAACATATCCTAATATGCTGCATATTACTTGTGTAGCACATGCTCTCCACAGAATCTGTGAATATATCAGAGACACTTTTCCGGAAGTTGATAGACTTGTATCAGCTTTTAAAAAAAATTTCAGAAAAGCATAATTGAGAGTAGCTCTTTTCAGGGAAAAATTTCCATCTCTGTCACTGCCTCCCACTCCAGTAATAACTAGATGGGGAACATGGCTGGAAGCTACTAGTTATTATGCTGAGAATTTCGATAGTCTAAAACATTTCGTAACACTGCTAAAGGAGGATGCTAGAAGTATTGGTGAGTGCAGGGAGCTCACACAAATCCCAAATTTAAAAAATCAGTTGTACTTTCTTCACGAACACTTTGGAAAATTGCCAAAACTAATCACTTATTTTGAAAATCTAAATCTCAAATTAAATGACGGATTAACCACATTAGATGTGGCTGTTAATAATTTGAAAAGTATTCCAAGTGACTTCGAATTTGGCCTTCGGCAAAAGTTTGAAGCCATTCTTAATAGAAATCCAGATTTAATTACATTGCAGCAATTATGTATGAAGCCAATTCCACAATATCTAACGGCTAAATATGAAGAAATAAAAGAATATTTCCAGTATGCACCTATAACCAGTTGCGATGTAGAAAGGACGTTTTCTATTTATAAGGATGTACTTAATTCAAAGAGAACAAAATTGACAGAAGAAAACCTTGAGAAACTATTGCTAGTCAATATTAATACTCCTTTACTCAACTTGAACGACAAAATGAACAAATAAAAATGTTCCAATTATAGAAATAAAATTAAAAACTTAAAAAATACAACTTTTCAACAAATACATATGTATTTCGTAATTTTATAAATCACCACCCGTTTGTTTTTCAATTATATAAATAAATTTAAAAACTTTATAAATACAACTTTTCAACAAATAAATATGTATTTCAAAATTTTATAGATCACCACCCGTTCGTTTTCCAATTATATAAATAAAATTAAATATTTTAGAAATACAGCCTTTCGCCAGTACTGCACTGGGTGGTAAGCGTGTCCGTTCTCTAATAATAATAATAAAAAGTTTATTTTCTTTTTCCTTTACATCCATAACACAACGAGAATAAATGATAAAAAAAAATTAAATAATAATTAAAAAAACAAATTCACACTGGGTGGTAAGCACTGGGTGGTAAGCGTGTCCGTTCTCTAATAATAATAATAAAAAGTTAATTTTCTTTTTCCTTTACATCCATAACACAACCAGAATAAATGATAAAAAAAAATTAAATAATAATAAAAAAAACAAATTCACAGCTAATAGAAAAAAAAGTAGAGAAAAAAAAACCGCAAGGTTAAGTTGGGTTTGAGTGCAAAACACAACAACCATTCCTCACTTAACCTTGTAATACAAGTAAACTTACAACATAGTTGCATCTCTCTAGAAACTGCATTTTGTTTGTGTCTTCACTCATACTACGGACTAACCGCATGTGTAATGTACTAATGTATCAGAATAATTGAAACATACATGAGTAGGTAAACCCCACCAGTTTTGTATAATACAAAGGTATTTTTAATAATATAAAATATTATTAAAAATCTGGTGTGAAGAACACAAATAGAGAGATGGCTGTGCCACCTTTGGACCTTTGGCGTCGTTAATTCACATTGGTTATGTGGACGGGGCGAGGTACTTCGGCTGTCTGACAACAGACAGCGCTGAATTTACTTCTACGCTCGGTCTGGGTAATTTCTGTGATGTGGCGATGTGGTTCTTTGTTGTGATTGTGTCTGAAGATATCCTTTCTCCAGCAGGGGCGTACCGATGAGCCTGTAGAAAGGCGAAATACGTATCTACGTCTCTGGGGAGGGATATGTTCGGACACGTTCACAAAAATATTAATAGTGAACCTTTATTTGTGTTCTTCACACCAGATTTTTAATAATATTTTATATTATTAAAAATACCTTTGTCTTATTTTAATTTTTGACAAATTTGCCTTTGATCAAATATTTACAATAAAAGACTAATAATATGGTAAAAAAGATTAATATTATATATACAATTATATTTTATCAAAAGGAAGAATATTTTAAACTATTTTTGCATTTTTTTAGGTTCTTAGCTTTTCTTCAGAAGAGGGAAGCTTATTGAAAAATTACTTTAGTATTTAATTTAATGGATTTAAGTAAAATTTTCATTTAATAGGTATAAATAAAATTATAATGCAATTTATTGCGTGTAGAATAAACAATATTTAAGTTTTTATTATTAGAATTAAATACAAGAAACAAATTGTTTATTGTCTATATTTATGTTGTAACAACATATTACGCTATGTATATTAGGCGTCAAATAAATTTGATCAATTACCACAAAGATTAAAAAGTTTATGTAGGTTGCACAAAGCATTATATTATTAAATAAAGAAAGTAAAATTTTATTAATCGGAGAAAGAAGTTTGTGAAGAAAATTCTGAAGTGTCAGTTAATGATATTATAACCTCCTCGATATCATCTTCTATTTCATCTATTCTCTACATATCTAGTTCAACTGGAAAAAAACAAGAATAATGAAAAAAAAAACTAAAATTTATGATTGTATACCTTTTTTAATATGTACAACATAATTACGCTGATTTTCCACTGAAATATTATTAAATGCTTCATCTATTAATGTTGTCATGTCACGTATTTTAAATGTATTTTAAATGTAGCATTATTGGTTCTAATAAAATGTTTCAATTGAGCTCACACCATTTCAATTGGGTTAAGCGTACAATGGTAAAGCGGCAACCTTAATATATAATGCCCTCTCTTTTTGCTTCAGTATCAAGGTAGTAATCGCTATATCTATGTTTAATTTGTGCAACCATATGTAGGAGATCTTGTTTTAGCATTCCTCCTGCAGTGTGAACCCTTTTATCTATTAACCATTCTAAAATATATTTTTTTCCAGTTTGTTGTTGGAAATCTCTCAAGTTTTCTGCTGTGATAAGAGCCATTATCTAAGACGATAATTGTATGAGGTGATAAATTAGGTAGCAGTTGATTTAAAAACCATTTTTGAAAGTTTTTTCTGCACATATTACATCATGTACATCGTCAGTATTTCTTTTACACAATAATGTAAATTTTGCACCAGGTATAAATCCTTTTTCATTCATAACATGAATTATAGCAAACCTTTACCCACGACCAGTAGATGGTGGAGCTATAAGAATTAACCTTGCAATTTTCTAAAGCCGTCTATCATTTAGATGAAAGTGTCATTTAAGAAATTCATATTAGTAAAGTTACGACATGCTTTTTGATGTTACTTAGAAATCATGGCTCACTAGAGGCAGATTTTTTTGAACGCACGATATATGTAACAATAGACAGATAAATTTTTTAAGTTTTTTCTAATTTGAGAAAAGGAATGAATACTTCGTATCGTACATTTACATACGAACATAAATTAGCAAACGTAATGCTTCCTTCCTTCTCAAATTTCTATTGGAGACAATGGTTTCAAGATCATAACATAGAAGTATTACCTTGGCCATCTCATAGTCCTGATGTTAACTCTATAGAAAATCTTTGGAGTTTCTTAGTAAAATACATTTAAAAATAAATTACACAGCCCAAAACACAAACCAGTTATGGGAGCTTATTCATCAGGCTTGGGAAGATTTATATGAAAATCACAAGGAATTGTGTAGAAATTAGTGCAGTATATGCCACGTAGACTCAATGTGTTTCTAAATGCAAACGGTGCCATGAATAAAAATATCTAAAAAAAGATAATCTTTATAATAACTTTTGTCTAAATTACAGAAACTCCGTTTTTAAACGATAAAGAAACTAATAAAAAATGTTTACTTGAAAATGGTGTACGCGATTTTTTTTTTGAATACCCCTGCACCTCCGAAACAAGAGCCAAACCAGATTATTCATGCTGATATTCGTCTTCAGCAAGAATTGGGTATTTTCACCTCCAATGCATGAACTTTGTTAAAAATTGTTGTCTAATATATGTAGGTTTGTTTAATCTGTTGTCTAGGGTTGGTTGATTAATTAGGCCTGGGCACTTTTTATACGATATTATTTATTTTGTCAATAACAAGTATTTAACTAATTCTTACGATCGTTGATGACTGACTCTGTCGCATCGATGCATTGAGCAACTAAAATCCTACATTCGGCCATCCGACTCTGCCTTCTACCCATGCCTTCATGTATTCTGCGCATGTGGTGTTTTGGATCGGTCCCTCGTGTATTCCCACTGCTATAACATCATATCTTTCATTTGGTTTGACTTTTGTCACTTCGTATGGTCCTAAATATTTCTTGTGAATTTTTAAACCAGATCCAAATTGAGTTCTTTTAATAGCGACTAAGTCTCCTTCTTTGTAGTTCTTCGGTTTCCTCCGGCGCATATTATATCATTCTCTATTCTCACGTTGCACTTTCAAAATTTGTTCTCGGCATTCTTCTCTCAGTTCCTCTCTACTATCCTCGAATTGTTTCATGGCTTCTTCCTCCAAGATTTCTTTTAGCAGTATATCTTCCTTATTCCTCATCTTGACTCCAGTTAGAATTTCAAAAGGAGTGGAATGAATGCTTCTGTGGTATGTGCAGTTTATTGCTCTTTGAACACGGTCTATGTGTTTGTACCGTTTGTTTGGTTCCTCCAAACTCAATTTAGTGAGAACAGGTATGATAGTTCGGTGAGTCCTTTCGATTTGTCTATTTCCGCGCGGCTCCTTCGGTGTCTTCTTTCTCCATCTTCGTCTTACATTTGCTAGCTTCTCCAAGGACCGTCTTCGCTGGATACCCGTCGTTCGCTATCGGTTCTTACTTGTTTGAATTCCGTTGAATCGCGGGCGAGCCTCCAAAATGTAGGTTTGTTTAATCTGTTGTCTAGGGTTGGTTGATTAATTAGGCCTGGGCACTTTTTATATTATTTATTTTGTCAATAACAAGTATTTAACTAATTCGTTATAATTATATAAATTTCAGTAACATCGCAGGGTATGTCTACTTTTGATGTTTCTCTTACGATCGTTGATGACTGACTGACTGACTCTGTCGCATCGATGCATTGCGCAACTAAAATCCTGCATATATGTGTTAAATAAATGGTACACTTTTCCGATAGTTCCTGGCACAAACGAAACTGTATTATTAACCAAAATTTTAGCCAAAAATCGTCGAGAATACCGTTCATACAAATTCATAAACAATCGATCGATAGCAACTAGTCACTCTCCTCACTTGTTTATGTCCCTAAATGCGAAATTTTAATTAAGAAAAAGGAAAACAATTTCCTTTCATAAAGTGCAACGTAAACAAAGCAAACTTAATAAAGCACCTTAGAATTTTAATTAGCAAACATAAACAAAGGTAAGACACAAACGGAAGAGCGGATTGAAAGCATTTAAAGGGTCTGTTTATATTTATGACGAGACCAGGGGGACGGGCATAATTATGTTCCGAGCTGCTCGGAATATTCCATTCGTCGTCTTTGTCGATACATGGAAAATGTCTTTGATAATGTGTATAGACATATATATGTATATACCTATACGGTCTTTGTTTCGTGTAACGTTTTCAAGCAGTTTGAAGTGCCTTTCCAAGTTGATATTCGAACAGAGAACTGTGATCGTTAAACCATTGAGTGCATCTTCCTTTCATTAGGCTATTATTATCTATGTTCGACTGACAATGGTATACTTTATGACCTTACGTTTTATAGTGTAACAGATTCTAATTTAATATAACAGTTTGATGTACGAGCGTGTGATGTTCCTTGGGGATAATTAATTTTTAGTACATCTACTAAAGAAGACATTTCCATAAAACTTATCCATCTCTATTCTTTTCTAATGTTAGCATTAATTTTACAGTTTTATACTATGCCTTCGAAAACTTTCCAGATTGCAGTAGTAAGCAGTTTTTAAGTATTTTCTTAAGATTAGCTGCTTTTCATTTGAATTGCTAGCCCTCAAAACTACGCGTACCTGATGCGTATCGCTGCAAATGAAACATCGATTTAAAATTCGAGAACAGTACTGTTTGGTTGTTAGTTCTTAACTTGATCCAGTTCTTGACGTGATATTAAGTTAGCTTTTATTTGAGGAGATTTCTTTAAGAAGTTTCTTTCTTTATTTATTTAAAATTAAATTTTAATAATTAGACAAATTTGTTGCATTTTTTGCAAAATAATGTAAATGTAAATATGCTTTCTACATATTACAACGCTAATTTACTAGATTTTTTTATAGAAAAAAAAATGGAATATTTTTCAGATAATTAATAGCCACATCTAATGTGGTTAATCCAATGGCGGCTCTTTAATGAGAGCAAGTGAGCAATTGCACCCCCTGGAATTATGAAACGAAAGAAACCATGCGGCGACTAACTGCGAAAGTATTTATTTGTTATGTATATTATGTATTCATAGTTATTGACGAGGAACGTGGCACGCTAACAACGTACATGCACCGATCGTCGTCACAGATATAATGAGCAAAGCCCAACTGGTTCTCCGTTAAGCCATTAACATTACATTGATGGTGGGGAGAACTGTATTTTACCGTACTTCAATGTCGTATAATACATAGCGTTGGAGCAACTGTACCAGACTGCTATCGGGCGTTGTTACAATAATTCCGTGTCTTTTTTAGAGAACAACGCGTTTTCGCGTTAACCTATAATGAAAAAATCGCAGTAAAAAATCTTAAACGGCCGATGCCTCAATTATGTTTAGAAAAGACACAATCTGTTAAAGGTAAAGACGTTATAAGAACATTCAAAATGGATATTTATCAGAAAAATGACTGGATTTGTGGGTGTGAAATTAAAAATACTTTGTTTTGTTTTCCGTGTCTTTTGTTTGGTGGTGAACCGTCTTGGTCAAAGAACGGAATAAGAGACTTAATTCATCTTAGTGCTAAAATTATTAAACATGAAAATTCCGAAGGGCATTTGAAAAATATATTTAGTCTAAGAATGTTAGGAAAAAATAACATTCAGAATGTTTTAGATTCATCATATAGAAAAGCAATTCAACAACACAATGAAAAGGTAACAAAAAATAGGCATATGTTAAATTTAATAATAAATTGCATTAGATTTTGTGGCGCGTTTGAACTGGCACTTCGGGGTCGTGATGAGCAGCAAACGTCGAATAACAAGGGCATTTTTCGGTAATTGATCAATTTTACGACAGAATTGGATAAATCGCTCAGAGATCACATCGAAGCAGCACCGGTTTTTAAGGAATTATCAAAAACGATACAGAATGAGCTGCTTGATGCAATGTTGAAAGTGTATCATGAACAAGTTGCCAGTGAAATTAAAGCAACCGACTGCATATCTGTGATAGCTGATGAATCCACAAATGTGTCCAATCAGTTTCAGATGGTGGTTGTTTTAAGATATATTGTGAATGCGAGACCGGTCGAAAGATTTTGGAAATTTCTTCTGCCTAGTGGACATGATGCTAATTCTTTATCTGCCTCCATCCTTAATGAAATTAGTTTGCTTGTTGATGACCCAGAAAAACTGATTGCAGAGAGCTATGATGGGGCAGCAGTCATGGGTGGTGCTATTAACGGCGTGCAAAGACATGTCCAAGACCAGTATCCAAGGGCTAATTTTATACATTGCTATGCACACAGACAAATCTAATTATGTCACATGCTACATCGAGCAGTAGTAATTGCAGAATTTTTTTTGCCAATCTGACGGGATTATGTACATTTTTCTCCACTTCACCACAACGAGCTGCAAGATTGGAAGAATTCCTTCAGAGAAAAAGCTTACCTCGTTCTTCAAAAATAAGATGGAACTTCAATTCTAGGACAGTGAATACAATATATGAGCACCGAGAAGAAATAATTGAAGCTCTAGAACAAATCGAGGGAGAAGCTAGTTTACAAACTACCATTTATCAAGCTGGTGCCAATTTGCGAATTTTAGAGGAGGAAAATTTTATCTATTGGTTAACTTTCTTTCATAAAATTATTCCACATGTGGACATATTGTTTAATCAATTACAAAATGTCAATACAGATGCATTAAAAATCAAGAATAATTTAGATAATTTTGAACGCGCTATTGGAAAAATTCGAACCGAAATCGCTGACACAGATAATCAGTTGGTTAAACAAAATGACCCAGAACTGAGTCCTCGACCATCAAAGCGGCGAAGAGTAACTGATGGTAGCCAAAGAAGGAGGGAAACTATTGAAGTGTGCGATATTATTTTGCTAGAAATAAAAACTAGATTTCGGTATACAGGGCACTTAATATTAGCAAACTTAATTTCTTTTAAACAGTTCTCCTCTTTTCAAAAAAAAATTCCGGAAGATTGTCTTAAAGAAGCAGTAAAATTTTATCCATGCCTCAATGAAAGCAGACTACGAACTGAATTAAGCGTTCTAAATTCTAGAGAAGAATTTAGGCAAAATATAGAAGTCGGTGCTGTAGGTCTGCTAGGTCTTCTGCTGGATGGATTAAGCGACACCTTTAATGAAGTTGTTACGCTTTTAAAAATTGTCATTACAATCCTAATGACAACGTCCGAAGCGGAACGCCAGTTTTCACGGCTGAAGAGAATAAAAACTTTCATGAAAGAAGAGAGATTAAATGCCCTTACTATGTTATCTTGTGAAAAAGAATGTATAAATGATTTCCCAAACTTTAATGAAAAAGTGATAGAACTGTTCTGCAAGTCAAAGACACGTAAAATGGACTTTGTTTAAACTGTGTAGTGTAATATTTACTATTCCCTCAAAACAAACTCTACAATGAACAGTACCTGTCTGGAACAGTACGTCGGTGAAATTTATAAGGATTGGGTAAGCGTTTTTGTATTACACTTTTTAATTTTGAAATTATGCACTATGCATTATGAAATTATGTGAACCACCCCGAGCCGCCACTGGGTTAATCCATCATTAATTTGAGATTTTTATTTTCAAAATAAGTGATTAGTTTCGGCAAATTTCCAAAGTGTTCCTGAAGAAAGTACAACTAATTTTTTAAATTTGGAATTTGTATTAGTTCCTTGCACTCGGAAATACTTCGAGCATCGTCATTTAAATATGTAATGAAATTTTGTAATCTATCGAAATTCTCTACATAAAAACTGGTAGCTTCCAACCATTCTTATATCTTCTTCACTATTCTTATAGAGAATTTTACGCTCTACAATTTTTCTAAGAGGTCTGAAAGTCGTAAATAGCATAGAACCAAAGTTAATCTCAAAAACCGAATTTGATCGAAAAATAGCGAAAAATCGAAAATTTGAGGTGAAATTGTAAATTCTGTAACTCAAAAACGGTTGCTCGTAGAAAAAAATTCTAAAGTAAACTTGTGGACAATTTTATGATCTTTAATTTTAGTAATAGGAATCGAAGTGATTAAGGGCATAGAAAACGAGTTATTCGCGAAAAACCGAAGTTTTACCTCGAATAACTTTGCTAGCCGGAAGATCTGAGTTCTTGACTTTTGACACAAGATTTGAAACGTCAATACGAAGGTGTATACAAATTACCAGCCTGCCGGGCCAAAATTCACAGATGAGGTCGAATTTGGTCTAATTTTACTGGACTATTTTTTATATATTTTTCTAATGAGTTTGAACCAATTTTATCGAGACACATTGAATTTCAATTTGAAATTCAAATTTTAAAATCTCAGAAGCGAAAGGACTAACATTCCTAACTTATTTGCAATATTCGCAAACTTTTAATTAGACCACGCGAAGCAAAATCCTTAATTTGAACCAAAGAGTTCATTTTAATTGAGTCATCGCGGAAATAGCGAATGCATTATTCAAGAATTCCGAACATAATTGCCGAAGTAAATAGATCCTTTCCACAAAGGTAATATTACCGCGAAACCTCGGCAACGCCCTCTTCAATTCTTTAACGAACTGCTTCGATCGCTGACACTGCAGTTGTTTTTGTTGTTGTCGTCGTTACCGTTATTCCTACTGCATCTCGATTACAAGAACTACTTGCATTCTCGACGAAACCCCATAATACTTAAGTGAAACGTTTAACGTTCACGTAATGGCTCGACGAGAACTCAAACTGCAGAACCGCCTCTCCTCGAATCACGTTTTCTAACTCGGGTACCTCCCCGGTTGTTTTACGCGTAGTAAAGCACGAAAAGCTCAAAAATACGCTCGTCACTGCTCACACTTCAAACTTAGCGGGAGAAGAATAAAGCGAGCACGGCGAATGTGTATTACGACTGTTGGATCGTGCCAGTCTCTTTGACTCTGAATTATACAAATTTCTTCCGGTAGAATGCGTTAGTTGTTGCGTAATGTTTATTTGCGCGTTTACAAGGAAACTTTCTTGTTTCCGCGTGATATAGCGGAGTTTAATTAATTCACTGGTTGTTAATAAACAACGCAAACAACGCGATCTGATTAATGACAGTGAAAAAGGACTTATGCAGTAAATCTTATTTATGGCCTTCGTTTAATTTAGCAGGACAAATAAAGAGAACAATAGGTAGATTACGTAAAGTTGAAGAAGATATGTGTTTCGTCCTTACTAGAGCTCATCAGCGTTTAATAAATGAAATTTTGTGATCCCAAGCTATTTTAATTTTATTTCATTTAACATCACTTAGAATATATACGAGGGTGATTCGTAAGGTAAGCTCCGTTTGGTTATTAAGAAAAATTTAATTGATTCGGCTTTTACTTGACGAAGATCTACAATTTAAAATAGAAATAACGCTACGGTTCAAATCTTCGCTTTTTAATATTTAATCGTAACACGACAATTGTTTCGCCAGCATAGTGGCTTCCTCAGTTACTTACAGCTAAAAATATCTTACAAACTAAATTAAAAAAAAAAAAAAAATATATATATATATATATATATATATATATATATATATATATATATATATATCCCGTATTGTCCCGTATTGTTATGTTCAAATTTTAGGAGTGTACAGTAGACTTTATTTCAAGTAACAAAAACGCAAAACTGTATGTCCATTTTTATTTGTTTCAAAGTTACAGATCTATGAATGTGATTTTCAGATCATGAAAAAAAATGTAATCCTAAAGTCAATACAAACTGATTTTATTTAAAAAAAGTTATACGATTCAATAACAGGCCTGTGATTGTTAACGTCGCATAATAATAAATAAACACCTGTTGTAGTGCATACAGTAATTTCTTGGAGATCTACAAAAAAGAGTTCTAGAAATTGATTTATGATAAAGAAGGTTCTTACTTATTTCGTAAGTGCTGAACCATGAATATCATACAATAAACAAATGTTCAGATGACTGTTAACTTTGCATTTTTTAATAAAGGATTACATTACGTTTCAGTTCATACAACAGCTTAGTGAGTGGACACGTTTTCTTTATTCAAAATGCCTTACCGATTTTCTTCTCAAGAGTATGCGGACATGTATTTTGTGTATGGCTACTGTAACGGCAGTGCACGTAAAGCAGTTATTGAATACCGACATCGGTTTCGCGATAGGCGCATTCCTCATTACAGAACGTTTCTGGAAGTACACAGACAATTTCGGGAATGCGGACTGCGTGATTATCATTTCCACCGAGGAGTAAATTTGCCAGCAGACTTAGAAAAAGAAGCAGTAGCAATTGCTACAAGGGATTCAGCTCTCAGTGTACGTCGAATCGCTATACAACTAGGAGTGCCACGAACGACAGTTTGGCGAATTTTAAAACGTGAGGGCTTATATCCATATCACTATCGCAGGGAACGCGGTTTGCTTGGGGCAGACCACTATGCTCGTCTAGTATATTCTACCTGGATATTAAGACAATCACGGCTTCATTTTAATTTCTGCAGAACAGTCCACTGGACAGATGAATCTACGTTCACGAGAAGTGGTGTTACAAATCTGAAAAACATGCACAGGTGGTCATCAGAAAATCCCAAAGCTATACGCCCATCTAATCGATGACTTGTTGATTGGCCCTGTCGTTCTTCCTGGGAGGTTAAATGCGGACAATTACCTTCAATTTCTTATTGACCAACTGCCTGGTCTTTTAGAGGATGTCCCACTGAATTTTCGACGAGACATGTGGTTTCACATGAATAGGGCACCACCACATTTCGGAATTGCTGTCCAAAATTGGGTTAACGTCAATTATCCAAGATGGATTGGTCGAGGTGATCCTGTTGCATGGCCACCCATATCAACGGATCTTAATCCCCTTGACTTTTATTTATGGGGGGTACATGAAAAATTTAGTCTACGCGCAAGTTTCGAACTCAAGAAAAGAGTTGTTGGATCGTTCACCTGGCTGCCGAGCAAATCCGAGAAAACAAGTATGAAATTCAGATAAGAACTTCTTCTGTTGGCTTACGAGCACAAGCCTGCATTCAACAAGGAGGTGGACATTTCGAAAATATTATTAATTGAACTTTTTTTTAAATAAAATCAGTTTTTATTGACTTTAGAAATACAATTTATTTCATGATCTTGACAATCACATTCATACATCTGTAACTTTAAAACAAATAAAAATGGATATACAAGTTTTGGGTTTTTGTTACTTGAAATGAAGTCTACTCTACACTCCTAAAATTTGAACATAACGATACGGGACACTTTGTATATAAAGAATCAAGAAGGTTGGTATTATTTTACAACGTTTTTAAGGGAATCTATGAATTTACACAAGTATTGTCGGTAGTAACAAAATGTGGCTCATCTGTTCGGCCCTAACTGTTATATTATAGGGTACTAAACATGTTTAGGCATAAAATTTGTTTTAATAAATTAAATGTATATTTATATTATGGTCTAAACAGATTTTAAGTGAATAAATTAAACAAAGGCGAGTTATATAAATCTAATGGTCATTAAGTAAAATTTGTGAGTGTTTTAATTTATTGATTTCTAAACTTTCCAGTCAATTTAATTTATTGCCTTTATTTTCTAAATGCAGAATTTGAAAATTCTTATTGAAAGTGTGGTTTTCTTCTAATAGATAATTCGCAAAAGTGGAATCTTGTTTTTTATTTCTAAACGAAGAATAATGTTCGGCAATGCGTTTTTCAAACGATCTTCCTGTTTGACCGACATATATCTTACCGCATTCATACATTAACTTATAGACTACAGACTTCTTATTTTTATCTGTTTTATCTTTATTGTTTGTAATATGTTTGGATAAATTATTATTAGTTTTAAAAACCGTGTTAATATTAAGTTTTTTTAAATAATTGAAATATGCTTATTAGGTATCCCAGTGTACCTTTGTAATCTAAAAATTGGCATAACAACGTAATAAAACTGTTCAAAAAATATAAGTTAATTGCAGTTTTCTCCAACAATAATATGTTACAACAGTGTCTAAACACAGAGATCCGTTGAAAGAGGCGGACATTTACAAAATAAGTTGTAATTCTTGTCCAAAATTATACATCGGGCAAACCAGAAGAAATATTCAAACAAGATACAAAGAACACATGGCTCATGTTAAATTACACAACATAGAAAAGTCAGCATTAGCTCTACATCATACAGATACAGGTCACAACTTCAATTTAGAAAATGTTAGTTTATTTAAAAAAAGCAGTAATAGAAATTTAGACACGTGGGAAGCCATATACATGAAAAAATACAAAAATTATCTTCTAAATAACGATATTTCACCACTCAATAATAAACTGTATACCGACATCATTAAATACTTAAGACATCTTGTAAACAGGTACTAAAGTATTTATCATATTTATAGATGATCTTTTCTTAAAACTCTGTTGTTCTCTGCGTAACTTCTTGTCTATACAGGTTATTACTCTATTTAATATTATTTTATTAAACAGTTTGCAGACAGTACTCGACAGCGTTATGCCTCTCCAGTTTTCACATCTTCTTTTATCACCTTTTTTTGTGAATTTTAATTATTAGTCCTGCTTTACAATCATCAGGCATTTCTTCTTTTTCCCAAATTTGTCTAAATAACTGGTGTAGTATTTGTGCCTTAATCTTCCCATCAACTTTTAGCAATTCAGCAATAAATAAATGTTCAGTACCTAAACAAAAAGCCTGCTTATGAATCCTTTTTGCAAGATGTATAGTTTATTTCAAATTATAAGAATATAACTTTGAACGGCTCTAATGCTTTTATTGCACCACCTTCTATGATGATAATTATTATACCTGGTCTCCTTATTGAACGGGTACGGTTTACCTATTTGCAACGTATGAATCTAGGGGCCGTACTGACTATAAATTAGGGCCCTATAATATAATAATAAAACGCTGTTAATTTCAAGCATATAATAAAAAATATCTGTAAATTGGGTTTATATACAAAGAAAAAATTACAAATCATGTGGCAACATGTGTAGTGGATACATATAGATATATAAAGCTAATTTATTTGTAATACACAATAAAATTTTTATGTGTTATCGCATTTCATAAATCATCTGTGTTTGAGTCGTCTTGCAAATCGGTGTCTGTGTCTGAATCGTATTGCAAATTTATAATCAAAGGTGCTACTATTTTGTACATGCGCATATATTCGTCCTCTTTTGCTATTGCGTGTTTAAAAGCATTTTTCCGATTTACAGCAGTTATATGTTCCATAGCATTTGTTATGTGTGTTACACTGCTTTCACTAAATTTCGGTGTTTGATTTGTTCGTCTTATGGTATTTTTCAGTTGGGCCCATATCAATTCAATGGGATTGAAAATGCAATGGTATGGTGGTAAACGCAAAATTGTATGTCCTGCTTCTTTGGCTCTGTTATCCACATAATAATCCTTTAAATTTTCTATTGTCTTCAACATCTCTATTAATTGTTTTTTTGTATAATGATCCTCAAAATATAAATCATTTGCTTCTAAAAATGGTTTAATATCTTTCTTATTATTACATTTTGTAGGAACTTTGGTTAGCTGTCGAGAATGATACGGAGCGTTGTCCATCACTATCACACTATCTTTTGGTAAATTGGCAGCAAAGTATCACAAAACCATTCTTCAAATAAAGATGAGGTCATATCTTCATGGTAATCTAAACTTGAGGATTTAACATTTTTAGCAGATAATAGCGGCTGTCCAATCCATCCTTTTTCTAACCCAGCATGAAGAATTATTATTCTCTTCCCTCTCGAAACCGGCGCGTCCAACTGACACATACTTGAACTATCCACCCAACCTTTGCAAATTGTGTCATGGGTGTCACACCACATCTCGTCTAAATAACATATGAATCGTCCTTCCTGTCTATACCTTCTAATTGCCCTTAAGTATTCATATCGAAGTTTCTGTAACTTTCTGTAAGTTTCTGTAATTGTGCGACATTTGTCTATAGTGCCAAACTTAAAACCAGCTTTCTTTAGCGTCCACCACAAGGTTGCTTTAGAATACTGAATATTTATAGGCTCATCACTGATTCTTTTATGTAAGCTGTCAAGTGTAGATACAACATTTCCTCTGTAGAAGGAGTATACTTGCTGCCTAATAGTATCAATTTCATACTCTTCAATTTTTTTCGGTGCTCCTTTGTCACTTCTTTGCTTTTGAGGCCCTGCGTGATTCTTAATTATTTTACATATTGTTCCAAAAGGCACCTTGGTTAATTTCGACGTTCGTTGAATGTTCTGGGTTTATAGTTCGTTATTTTCTTCCATCAGGGTATGATAGACATTGAAAATGATCTGTTTTACATCTTCTGATATATGCTTTCTCTGTCGTGCTCCAATAGTATTATCACTATCCACATCATAATCACTAACACTTTCAGCAAAAGGTCGCCACATGTTCGTTAAGTAAAGAGAGAAAAATCAAATATGTATACAGCAGTAAAGATTAACAATAAATGATAGATAGACTCAATATTAGATGTAATAAATACCAACTCTCCTAACTATATTTACTTAAATTTTGTTTAATAAATATAAGCACTTATTTCATCTAAATTGTAATTTAATGACTAACTATATATAATAACTATATATTCAAATTAACAACTGTTGGTACTTATATTATTATTAAATTTTATTTCATCTAAATTGCAGTAATTACAATTTACTGAAATTTTGTCATTACGGACCTCAGCAGTTTGTTTGCGTAAAAGATAATCGTATTGAGCGGCCAGGTAGTTATTGCCGCAGGTGGTGAAATAAAAGCATTAGAGCCGTTCAAAGTTATATTCCTATAATTTGAAATAAAGTATACGTATCTACGAAATTTAAATTTCAGAAATTGTCACGAAATTAACAGATGAACTCAAAGGACGCTTTTAAATCGTTCGTACCGCTTGTAAACAGTCTTCAAAGTTACCATGTTATCGCTATATACTGATTTTAACATTTCATGGACTTTTTTGGTACTTTTTTTTGTATCTTAAAACAAAACCTAATATTAACGCTTTGTTCGAAATCCATGATGCATAACAGACGCGGTAAACAAGATCTCAATCATTCGTCTCTGAAAGCCGACTGACAAGTCACAACTTGTTCTAACGTGGCATTGACTGTCTCAGCGAATCAAGCTATCGGATTTATTATTTCTAATAAATGCAGCGTCAATAAAAATTCATTCACCATATTTTTTTATCACACCTCGCACATGTCTCACATCTTAATATTCAAGTATAAATTCTCGAGAAAAAAAAACTTTTTTAAATAAAAGCAACCATAAATTTTACAACTTGTTCAAGTGAACCAAAATCTGATCTCATCACTTTACGAGTTTTAACATCACGACTGCTATTTAGGAAATGCGTGCGTTACTTTAGCGTTTAATAATAATGCCCTCGATTTTACGATCTATCGACATTTAGCGATGTGAGGCCGGAAGTCGTAAAGTTCAGCCTGCGTGAAATTAAAAATATGTAAACTTGATTTAGTTGGTGAAAGCAACAGGCTGATAAAAGAAACGTTTAAAAAGCTCTTTTGGACAAGTGCCACGTCGAAATATTATACTGTACATCTTGATTTATGTCTGCCTGTGTGTGTGCATATGTGCAAGTGATGAAACATTGAAGTGTCTCTCTGGTTGCGTTCACACAAAAAAGTTCCCTCCAGTACTTGGCATAAGTTTCTTTCCAAATGCTAAGGCGAAATGTGTGAATGAATATATCTTATTAAGATGCTCTCGATTCCAATTGATTTAATTTGCAAGTATTATTGTTAGTCAATAAAAGAAAAACACTAATTTTGCGTGATCCGAATGAAAACGAATTATACTGGGCCATTGCCAAAGTTCTGAGGCGATCTTATGCAAACAAAGTAAATAGGCATTCTAAGAAATAAAGTATGTACTTTATTAAACTAATCATTAATTTTCCTTTTTCGTTTTCCTTTTGGTCAAATTAAATGCTAATTCTTAGTTTGTGTTGTGGAAAACTGTTTTCTATTCTATTTCTTTTAAATAATGGATTTTGAAATAGTTATGAAACTGAAACACACAAAGAAACCAAATACAGAAATTGGCAATCAATTATATATTATACAGGGTTAGTTGTCTCATAACTAGAGACCGGACGCATCAGGTCGAAATTACGATGGACAATACCGCGATATCATAAAGTTTCTGGGTCCAAGATGGCATTGAAATAGAAAATATATGTCTGAACTTTATCCATATTATCATACTGGTAACTTAACCTTAATTTTTGAAAATTATTTTGATAGTGTCATCGTGACATCAATAAATATGTCATTTGATTTAATAAAGATACAATAAAACAACAAGTTCAGCTTGTATTCAAAATTTTATTAATAAAAAAAGGCAAAATTAAAGCAAATGTTGAAATTGTTGTCCGTTATTTTCAATTCCCAATGTGACACGCCTTTTCATGCTGTTAAAGGCATTTTGCAGCATTGCGGGCGTTATTAATGCACATTCGTCAATAATTCTTTGTTGCATATCTTGCAAATTAGCAACAGGAGTTTTAAATATTCTATTCTTTAGGTGAGGAAACACGAAAAAGTCCATAATTGTCAAACGAGGTGATCGTGGTGGAAACTCAACTTCCGCATGTAAACTTATGATCCGATCGTCAAAAAACTCACGAAGAAAAGCAATATTTTCTCGTGTTGTGTGTGCCGTTGCACCATCTTGTTGAAAGTATCCATATTGCAACTCATCATCATGCAACTGTTCAATAAATTCATTCAGAATGATTCTATACCTCTCAGCATTAATTGTGAAATTAAAAAAAAAATAGGACCAACAACTCTGCGGCGAGAAACTGCTAGCCAAACACCAAGTTTCGCATTATGGAGAAACGATTCAATAAAAATATGAGGCTTTTCACTACTCCACATTCGAGTATTTTGGGAATTGACATACCCCGAAAGATGAAACCATGCTTCATCAGAGAAAAATGACAAATTTAGCAGGTCATCATCTTCTATTAAGTTATTTGCAAACCACTGGCAGTACGCACGACGTCTAGGGTAGTCTACCGGCAAAATAGCCTGATGTAATTGCATCTTATACGGATGCATGTGTAAGTTTTTCTTTACAATTTTCTGACATGTTCCATAACAAAGTCCAATCTCTTGAGAAAGGCGTTTCAAAGGTTTTGTGTGTTCATTTACCATACGTTGACGAACATCATTTATAACTTGTTCCGAACGAACAGTTGATCTACCAGTACGTGATTTATGACCCACAGAACCAGTCTCACGAAACACACCAACACAATTGGAAAGGCAATTATAAAAATCTTTGGGAATTACAGCTAACTCTGGAAAGTGCTCTCTAAAATCATCCAAACATGAACGTTGACTGTACACCCAAATTCCATCAATTCGCACTCCGCTCCGAAAATAATGAATCAGATGTCAGTTATTGGATGTAGATGTCAAGTTGAAAGCAGAAGTCAGTTTTGAAATCTGATGTCAGTTTTGATAGCAGATGTCAGTTAGTGAAAGCAAATATCAGTTATTTAAAGCAGATGTCTGTTTTGAAAGCAGGTGTCAGTTATGAAAGCAAACGTCAGATATGAAAGCAGATGCCTATTTTGAAAGTAGATGTCAGTTATTGAAAGCAGATGTCAGTATTTTAAGAGCAGATGTCAAATTTGAATGTTTGAAAATGCTAATTATTACTCCATAGCTATATGAGTGTTAATTTCTTAGCCGTTTATTAAATATAACAATTGATAAATTATTGGAGTTTTTCGGCTTTTATATGAAATATTTACAAATATCAAATTATAATGTATGTAATTGCAGAGTAAGTGGGGATGTACATTGCTGTCTACAAATTACAAAGCAAATCATACGAAATTTTTAATTGAAACATATTGTCTATGTTGGGACTCGAACCCAAGTCTACAGTTTGCCGGACTGTCGCTTTTGCCACTTAGCCACAATAGACCTAGGTTCAAGCTATTTAGAAATGCATTATAAAGTAACAGTGTTAATGAATCAGATGTCAGTCATTGAATGTAGATGTCAAGTTGAAAGCAGAAGTCAGTTTTGAAAGCTGATGTCAGTTTTGATTGCAGATGTCAGTTAGTGAAAGCAAATTTCAGTTATTGAAAGCAGATGTCTGTTTTGAAAGCAGGTGTCAGTTATGAAACAAACGTCAGATATGAAAGCAGATGCCTATTTTGAAAGTAGATGTCAGTTATTGAAAGCAGATGTCAGTATTTTGAGAGTAGATGTCAAATTTGAATGTTTGAAAATACTAACTATTACTCCATAGCTATATGAGTGTTTAGATAATTTCTTAGCCGTTTATTAAATATAACAATTGATAAATTATTGGAGTTTTTCGGCTTTTATATGAAATATTTACAAATATCAAATTAGAATGTATGTAATTGCAAAGTAAGTGGTGAAAGCAAATGTCACTAACTGACATCTGCAATCAAAACTGACATCAGCTTTCAAAACTGACTTCTGCTTTCAACTTGACATCTACATTCAATAACCGACATCTGATTCATTTACACTGTTACTTTATAATGCATTTCTAAATAGCTTGAACCTAGGTGTATTGTGTCTAAGTGGTAAAAGCGACAGTCCGGCAAACTGTAGATTTGGGTTCGAGCCCCAACATAGACAATATTTTTCAATTAAAAATTTCGTGTGATTTGCTTTGTAATTTGCAGACAGTAATGTTTACATCCCCACTTACTCTGCAATTACATACATTCTAATTTGATATTTATAAATATTTCATATAAAAGCCGAAAAACTCCAATAATTTATCAATTGTTATATTTAATAAACGGCTAAGAAATATATATATATATATATATATATATATATATATATATATATATATATATATATATGCAAAGGACAACAACATAGTAACACTCGCTCTCTTGTCAATTAAATAAAACCACAACAAAAGCGGATGAATCACGGAATTTTATTAGTTTATTCGGAGTTGATTCCGAGAATGACAGGTGGGTGGAAACAATTCCCTTTGTTCTGGTCCTCCTGTTCCGTTGTCTGCCCCAGATCCCACCTAGTCCCGCGCCTTTGTGCTGTGCCATCGAAATCATAAACAGAACAATTTAACATAAGGCGTTATCAAATTGGGATCTTGTTGACGGGCAAACCGGAAAACTGGAAGCACTCCAGGAAATTGAAAATATCTTCCTGTCCGGCGTATATTAATTTTTAATATGCTAAAAATTGTGGAACTTTATTAATATTACGGGTTATTTAAACGAGGAGGTAAATTGTGAATATTTCGTTTTTTTTTCTTTATTGCAAATATGGTTTGGTAACTTGTGGAAACTTGTACAAATAAAATAATAATAGTAGACAACAATATACTTGATATTAAAATTAAAATGTGGGGCGTATTTTGCATTAGACTAATCAATACGAAGATTTCAGAAATATAACAAAAACGAAATTTCTGTGGCTTTAATAAATATCTCATGGTGCCCGGCTTTTCTTTTGCCGGTCATTGTACAGTATAAAGTATGGAGTTGAATAGATTTATTAAGAATTCCTTCCCTTCCTGCTTATGCACTAGTTACACCATACCTAGTAGCCTTCTTCTTGTTCATGGGTTAGATTTAACCATATAATTCAGTGTATGCAAACTTTTTAATACGGGGTACTACCCAAAAACTACCAGAATGTAAAGAAAAAACACAATGAATTGTCTTTACAACCTATTCACTACCATCTCCTTCCGCATGCATACACCGATCCCAAGGACTTATCCATGTCTGGAAGCACTTTTGAAAGTCTTCGCGTGTTAACTTGTTCAGCAGGTAATGTTAAATCCAAATTAATAACAATAAGCCTTACAAATGAATAATAACAATAAGCCTTACTATTATTAATGGCATTTTGACTATAATTATAAATGTAAAATATTATTTAAGGGTAACGTGACGCACACGGCCACCATTATTCTAAAAAAAAATAAATCACTTTCAAAATGAACACTAATCTTTTTTAACGTTACGTCTTCGCCCAAATACAGATAAAACATCTATTTATTGGCCATTATATTGTATTCTTGATTTATACTGTTTTCTATTTCTTAGCCTTAATCAGTCATTAATTGTGTAAATTGTAATAACTAAACCAGGTCATGCATTCACAATATCCATTTCATCAACACGACCTCGTTGAGTTATGATCTTACACCACATTGTTATCATCTTGTAACCAGGTCACTAAGCTAAGGGACACACTCTAAGGGTATATAACGAGACCGTGAGAGGTCTCTACAGTCAGAAGCAGAGTCACTGCAAAGCCAGGGTGGGTACAAGCCTAGTGCCTCATATTTATAATGTATTATTAACTGTTGTTATCGTTGTTATCGTTATTGAATTATATGGTATTATTTAACCGTTCCGGTGCTGTTATTTGTGTCTCTATTAAACCTACGTATAAATGGAACTGCCTCGGCAAGAATGTTATCTTCGAGACCAGGTGACATTACATGGCGATCCTGTCTTTAGTTAGATGGTCAGATATTACACGGCGATCCTGCAATTCCATCATCTGACATTCCATGGCAATCCTGCCATCCCACTTCTGACATTACAATAAACGCAATTGGAAATTTGGCTGTCAAATCGAATGATTATGTCAACTTATGTAAACAAAGGTTTGTTGCAGAACCATCAACTAATGTATGCAAAGATTTTACTATTTCTATGTATTTCTGTGTTATACTTGAACAGTAAAATTAATATTTGTTACGCAAAGTTGGTGGTTCTAGATTAAACTTTTGTTTACATCGGCTGACATAATCATTCGATTTAAGAGCCAAATTTCCAATTGCGTTTATTTACACAATTAACAATTAAGAATATACAAAAAATATAAATGTAAATGGCATTAGTATAAATCAAGAATACCATATAATGGCAAAAAAATAAATGTAGCATGTGTATTTCGACGAAAACGTAACATTAGATGTTAGTTTTCATTTTGAAAATATTTTATTTTTTTTAGAATAGTGGTGCCTCAGCGCCAAAAACTTTGTTAGGATAAATTTATTCCCTAAGAGTCCTCTAAACGTCTCAATTTTTATTTTTGAGATAGCCCGAGGTGTGAAAAAATTTGTGATGTGTTTTTACCGGTTTTAGCTTTCTTGGACCTAGAAAATTATGAAATTATTGTCTCAAAGTGTCTTTCAGACTTAGCAGTTTCAGACAGTTTAGTTGAAGAAATTATACACATGCGGAGCGTCTGCAGTACAGTCTTTCAATCAGAAAAGCACACGAAGCTTCTCAACTCCATATATGAGAAAAGCATTGAAGCATTTTTTTTTGAATTTTCGAACTCCAATCAGACTTTCTTGTATGATTACAGTCAGAGGTTTTTGCAGCTGAATAATGAAATGGCCGATTTTTTCGAGAAATTGATGATGAGCGACGAGGTGCATTTCCACCTCTTTAGACATGTAAGCAAACAAAATACCCGGTTTTGGGTAACCGACAGTTCTCGTGCTCTCCATGAGACACCACTCCATCCATAAAAAGTGACCGTATGGTGCGATGTTTACTCAGAACATGTGATTGGACCATACTTTTTTGAAGACGACAATGGAAGCGCGGTAACCGCCATTGGCGAACTGTACCGGACCATGTTGAACGAGTTCTTAATACTGAAGCTGGGTGAGTTGGTGGCACCGCTAACAGAGCGCGCGACACCATGGAGATTTTGAGGAACATTTTTCCAGGCCGTTTGATTTCTCGATTAGGGAATTTTGGTTGGCCAGCAAGATCGCCCGATCTGACGACCCCAGACTTCTTTCTGTGGGGTTACTTAACCTCTTCAAGGTCATATACACATATGTGTACGTTTGGACCATTGCAGCATAAACCCATATTGTAAAGATATTCTTCAATGCTCAATGGCCCCGTATGTTGCCAATATATTATAGAACCTATGTACCTGCGCATACGGTGTATGACCGAGCCATAATAAAAATACGTTAGTTTATTAGTGTTTATGTGTGGCTAGGTTATGTTAGTTACCTTACTTCAAGTTGCAGTATTATTTCTAAGTATCTCTTCGAATTTGTGAGAAATAAAAATCAGTAAGTAATGTGACCTTCTTTTACATGCATGTATTTTTCTATAATTTTGAAATATTTCACATTTGTTTGCAAATGTGATGAAGTTTTTATATGTACACATTTGTGTACAAAGTGTGAAAGTAGATATTACTTCATTTTCTTCTTTTTGCTACATTTTATAACTGTTTCAGTTATTCGAAAATGTCTACTCCAATTTCCTGTGGTTTATTTTATGGCAAAAGAGATGACGCATCAACCATAACTATACTGGATAAATTAGCAAATCCAAATAATTCAGATTTAGAAGATCTTGATATTATAGATCCCTACGAAGAAGATTTTGATGAAGATGTACGTACAAATGTATAACATATACAACATATATAAATGTACAAACAACGACGGGTTGGACCAACCCAGTACGTCGAGAATATCGGTTGATGAAAATGAAATTCATGAAAATGAATGTACGGAAAGCGAAGATTTTGATAGTGAAGATGAATTGCCATTGAGGGAAATAAAACGTCGAATAGAAACCAGTCAGCCGACTAGATCTAGAATATGGTATATTGAGAAGAACAACGATCTTATTCACAATCCACCACCTTTTTTATCCTCCCGTGAAATTAAAATTCAAGGTGAAACACCGCTTTCCTTTTTTATGGAAATCTTTCCTGAAGAACTATTTCACCATATTAGAACAGAAACTATCAGGTATGCAGTCCAATCAGGCAGATATATAAATATCACTACTGCAGATATAAAACGGTTTATTGCGGTAAATATAATGATGACATATATAAAATATCCTTCATACCGGATGTATTGGTCATCCAATCAAGGTCTACGTTTAGATATTATCGCTGATAGCATGCCGCTGAAAAAGTATGAAGAAATAAAAATATTTCTACATTTTACAAATAATCAAGACAATACCGCACGACAACAATGATTCTTTTATAAAAATAAGACCATTATTGAATACATTGGCCGAAACATTTGCCAATGCTTGTACGCCAACTGAATATATGACAATAGACGAAATGATCATACCATTCAAAGGAAGAAGCAAATGTAAACAATATATAAAATCAGAACCTCATAAATGTGGTTTCAAGGTTTGGGTCCGTGCAGCGGCTGATGGATTACGTGTCAAAATTTGAAATGTACCAGAGTCGCAAAACAGAGTCAAAACCTAAGTTAGGTGTTATAAGAGACACCGTTGCAAGACTATGTTCCGACATTGAAGGAGAAAAAACCACAAGATATTTATAGACAACCTTTTTACGTCTCTTGAAACAATATCATTTTTGAAGAGTAGAGATATTTATGTTGTCGGAACAATACGATCAAATAGAATTGCAGGTGCAAGTAAGAAACTAGTATGCGAAAAAGATTTGAAAAAAAGAGGAAGAGGATCAAGTTCAGTTACCACTTCATCCGATAACATTAGTGTGATTCGGTGGGTAGACAATAATATAGTACATATGGTTCATCTTTCGTTGGTAAAGAACCGCAAGATACTGTAAGAAGATGGGACAAAACCAAAAAAAGCCACGTCAATATTCCGCGACGACAAGCAGTAATCCAATACAAAAAATTTATGGGTGGTGTTGACATGGCAGATAGAATGGTTGCCCACTATCCTCATGCAACGAAAAATAAGAAATTTTACGTAAGAATCGCATTCCACTTTATAAACGTCGCTATCATAAATTCGTGGATCCTCTACCGCGAAGCTAAACATTGTAGCATCTCTTTGGTTGAGTATAAGGCATATATTGTCCATGCCCTTCTTAGAATGGATACAAACCAAAAAGGAAGACCGGCACATGGAAATATACCACCAACGAAAAAGAAGGCATGACAAAAGCTTTGCGTGAAGTGCGATTGGATAGAATAGGACACTACCCCGAAAAGCAAGAATTAAAAAATCCTCCTAGATGTCATTATCAAAACTGCGTAAAACGTACTCGATATACGTGCAAGAAATGTAAGGAACCAGTGTGCCCTGAGTGTCTTGAATCTTTTCATCAATGAACTTTGGCAACATGCGTGGACAGATATTTCTTCTTATTTTTTACGTTCACAGGTTACAAAAATTTCAGAACTATGTATTTTTCAATTTCTAAGATCAATAAAAGTTGAATAAAATTTATGATTTGCTTTTTCACGTGTTGTGAAAACCCCGTCCCTGAAGAGGTTAAAGGGACTGGTCTACATAAACAAGCTGCGGACCCTCCAAGCTCTCAAGAACAACATTCGCCAAGAAATATTGACCAACGTGATGCAAAATACCACAAAAGGTGCCGAAATTTGCATCAACTCTGGTGGCGGTCACCTAACAAAAATTATTTTTGAAATATGAAAAAATGATATTTATTGCGTCAAATAAACACATGCCATTAAAAAAAATAACATTTTTTAATTATTTTTGGGATTACAGCACGTGAGAAAATCGGATGATACACTTTGCGCCACCTTGTACATATGAATTAACAAAAATTCTTCGAGATGACTCAAACTAGTTTTAACTTCTTGCTTTGCCAGTCCTAAGACTGGATGAAATGTGAAGGAAGAAATTTACTTTGAAAGGTTTTTAGGCTAATTAGGTATAGATTTGAGCCTTATTAAGTCACTGTTCTGTTTTATATTCTTCTCTTATTACACTATTTTTGTACTGCGCTGTTGTATAAAACTGGTGGGAATAGATAACGAACAAGTTGACCTCTTCATCATCTGTTCAAACCTGTTTTGCTTTACTCATTTTTGATGTCAGAGCTCAAATGATCTTGAATGGCAAAATAAAGCTCCAAATTTGCCGAATCAAGTTTTGTTCATATATCCTTTTTCCATAACCTTAAATTATAATAAAAAATAATCGGAGAATGCTGACCGAGTATAAACATAAACAAGACTTTTAAAAACACAAGAGATATCAAAACATTCTCTATCGAATTTTACAAGTAAATGTTTACACATTTCATGTTAACGACTCAATGTCCGAAGAGAGTTATCGGAAAAGCGTGCTTGTAAATGTGGACATTATTTCATGGTGTATCGGACACTGATATCGGCGCCTCCTGCTGCAAGAGTACACAGTCCCTCATACATGACACATTGGTGATTGATGCATTTGTTCAAATCAATAACCGTCACATCCAGCCAGTGTAACAACAACAGAAGCATATTGTATCCAAGAAATTACTTACAGGCGCTATTACACAATATATCTCATGCATGATTGCTTTGTGTATAAAATCATATAAAATAAATGGAATTATTATTTGTTTTCTTAAAATGTATTGGAGAAGATACAGTGTAGTACTTGCCCAAATAATAAATTACTTGTTTCTTGTTAAAAAAAATATAATTAATCTAAAATTTGAAGTAAATAAATGAGAGAAATTACTGAAACTAAATATTTATTTTTTGCGGCAATTCAACATTCTTAATAATACGAGACGACATCCAATACTACAAAAGATGCGAATATTCAAAAGATTTGCTACAAGCTACTACTCGTAGCCTTGCAATTGTTAATAAGCCAAGTCCTTTAACTTTATTATCCTCCTAAGTATAACCATCAAAATCAAATAAAATCAAAACATCGTGGAGTAAATTCCTGACAGCTGACAACTACAACGCTAAACATGCATTTTGGAAGTCACGCTATCCTAATTATTAATGATTAGAGCAGAGCAATTTCCGTGCGCGCCATGTGCGCCGATGTGAGGATGATTGTATTGCATCAGAACTAATAAAAAGCATTCAGTATGTGTTTGGTACTTGCTTAGACTGCATGTAAGTGTAAACATACGTAATAAAATGTCGTCGACACATAAATCGAGAAAACGACCGTTGTCAGACGAAGTGAATAAGTTTATTATGGATTTCCCGGACTTAATATACGATGGCTCAAAAATTAAATGTTTAGTGTGCAATAAATACCTAATGTGTTGGTCAAAAACACATTGTAAAGAACACGTAAGCAGTTCGAAGCACAATAATAACAAAATTAATCGACAACAGTTTATATACATGAACTATGTGTAACTATGATTGTGTGTACACTGCCCTTTATCTTGTTAAGTAATGATTCACTCATTTAATTTTTCAATAAATACGCGAATCAAACATTACTGAGCACGACAACGTTACGAAGGAATTCACCATCGGTGCGTAAACAGGTTGAAAATAAAATCAAAGCCGAACTGAAAAATAAAAAACTGTGGTTATGTGTGGACGAAACAACGGACAGCAGAAAACAATCTGTAATTAATATGACGGCGCGTAATATGGAACCACATCTACCAACGTCTTCAATTTTATTAGCATCCAGACGACTAGAACAATGTAATGCCGAAAAAATTTCAGAGGTGCTATTAGATACTTTGAAAAAATTTAAACTTTCGAAAAACCAAGTATTAATGTTTATGACCGATGGTGCCGCAACCATGTGTTCTGTAGGCCGGTCTCTTAGAAAATATTATCCTAACTTGTTACATATTTCTTGTAAACTCCATGGTCTACACCTTGTCGCAGAACAGGTTCGTAGATGTTATCCAGTGGTAGATGCTTTAATATCGAGTACAAAGGCAGTATTCCTGAAATCTCCAAAACGTATTCGGAAATTTCACGAATTGTGTCCCTATACCCCTGAGTCACCACAGCCGATTCTGACACGTTGGGGTACATGGTTACGGGCGGGATTTTACTATCATGAACATTTTGAAAAAATTAAGGACGTGGTTTTATCATTTGATCCGAAAGAAAGTGCAGCTATCAATATAAGCCAGAAAAAATTTCAAGATGCCCAGATTAAAATGGATTTACAAAGTATTCGTGAAAATTACTCGGGACTAGAAGAAGCAATAACAAAATTAGAAAATTCGTCGCTGTCGTTAGAGGAATCACTGCAAATCGTTAAAAATGTTGACGCACAACTGTGTGCTGTAGAAGACGCAAAAAGTGAAAGTGTTCTAATTAAATTTGAAAGTGTTTTAGACAGAAATGTAGATTTTGACACCTTAACACGTATTTGTGAGAGCACGTCTACAGATGCGTTAAGTTGCTTAAAAAAGTATTTTGATTATGCGAATATAACATCACTAGATGTAGAACGCTCATTTTCCGAATATAAACATATTTTCTCCTCACGGCGGACATGTTTTTCAGAAATAACCTTAGAAACGCACCTGATGTTGAAAATATACAATCGATTTTCTCCAGTTTGTCAATCCTTGGGAGACGCTTAAAACGGTAAGTGTTTTTTTAAATCCTCTGTCGTGCACACAATCACTGCTTTAATACATTTTCCATTTTATTTATAGGTACATACAACGCTGCTATAATATGTACTATTTTTATTTTTCGTTTGTTTGTGCATATTACTTTAATAGCAGAAAACCAAATGTATATTTAATTATTTCTGATAGAATAAATGTCTCTACTTCTATACTTATATCGGTAACAAGCTCATGTTGCGTCCCTATTCTATCGCATATTCTAATATATATATTACGAATTATACTCCCATACCGGCGCTCATGGCGCGCACGGAAATTGATCTGCTCTATTAATGATGAAATCTTAAATGACATATCATATAGTTATCTCACGAGAACTACGTATCTACGCCCTAACAACTACAAATATTTAAAATGGTCAGGGAGCAACTAATAAATCGCAGGAAAGCTGGAGAAACTAATCTCGCTATAAAGTATATACGGGATGTTCCTACTATCGCATGAGAAAACTGAATGTGTCCAACAGAAATTATACTTTGCATTTAATATACCAGAATGTTAGAGGAATTAATTCTAAACTTGATAATATTCGTGCCGTAAGTGACACAATTGAAGCTGATTTCTTCTTCACAGAAACTTGGCTTTCTACTGGCGTGAATTATGCAGAGGTATTTAGTACATCTTTCTGTGTTCAGAGCTGACAGGAATCTTGAAGCAATTGGACTTTCTACGGGTGGTGTGCTATCTGCTTTCAAAGACAATTTAATTTCTACACCTATGTCACTTGTTAATACTTCATCTTTAGTTCCACTTATTGATTTTACATCCTGCCAATGCAAAATTAGTTCTTACATTATAATAATTTTCAATATTTATATTCCTCCAAGTGCCTGTTGTGATGACTACGAAGCTTTTCTTGATTCTCTTGCGTTTGAATTTCTCGGTAAACAAGTTTTAAGACTGGGCGATTTTAATTGTCCTGCTTACGATAGTACTGCCAAAGGAACGGGTAAAAAATATTTTACTCTTCTTAATTTTATGTCTACTATCGACTTGTGCCAATATAACACTGTTACCAATGTTAATGGACGATTTACAAATACTCTTGTAATGATACAAAGGTATTTTTAATAATATAAAATATTATTAAAAATCTGGTGTGAGGAACACAAATGCAGGTTCACTATTAATATTTTCTGTGAAGGTGTCCGAATATATCCTATCCCCAGAGACGTAGATACGTAGTTCACCTTTCTACAGGCTCATCGGTACGCCCCTGCTGGAGAAAGGATATTCCCAGACACATTCACAGAAAAGAACCACATCGCCCTATCACCGTAATTAATCCAGACCGAGCGCAGAAGTAAATTCGGCGCTGCCTGTTGTCAGACAGCCGAAGTACCTCGCATACCGTCCACATAATTAATGTGAAGTAACGACGCCCTTCCAAAGGTTGGCACAGCCAATCTCTTTAGAAAACTGCATTTTGTTTGTGTCTTCACTCATACTACGGCTTAACCGCATGTGTAATGTATCAGAATAATTGAAACATACATGAGTAGGTAAACCCCACCAGTTTTGTATAATACAAAGGTATTTTTAATCATATAAAATATTAAGCCGGTTAAGCCGTAGTATGAGTGAAGACACAAACAAAATGCAGTTTTCTAGAGAGATTGGCTGTGCCAACCTTTGCAAGGGCGTCGTTACTTCACATTAATTATGTGGATGGTATGCGAGGTACTTCGGCTGTCTGACAACAGGCAGCGCCGAATTTACTTCTGCGCTCGGTCTGGATAATTACGGTGATAGGGCGATGTGGTTCTTTTCTGTGAATGTGTCTGGGAATATCCTTTCTCCAGCAGGGGCGTACCGATGAGCCTGTAGAAAGGTGAAATACGTATCTACGTCTCTGGGGATAGGATATATTCGGACACGTTTACAGAAAATATTAATAGTGAACCTGCATTTGTGTTCTTCACACCAGATTTTTAATAATATTTTATATTATTAAAAATACCTTTGTATTATACAAAACTGGTGTGGTTTACCTACTCATGTATGTTTCAATTATTCTGATACTCTTGTAATGTTTTAATGATTATTGTGGTAAATACTTGCACTATACTCGTGACTAATATTGTATTGAAATAAATAAATGATTAATTAAATTTTATACTTTATTTATATTGTAACAGGTCTTATGTAAGTAACTACTTAGCTGCATTAGTGATTCTTCATAAAGCATAGTACAGTATACAGTTTAATTTTGACGTGATATGAAATAAGTAATTTGATTTTGACCTGTGCTTAAGTCTGGATCCTGTGCTTAAGTCTGGATCGCGTGCGGATATAAGAAATTATCGACCCATTTCCATGATCTCCAACTTTGCTAAGATTTTTGAGATGATACTGTACACTGAAATCTATAATCATGTAAAGCCATATATCTGTAATAATCAGCATGGATTTTTGAAGGGCCGATAAACTGCGACCAATTTAAGCAACCCTGCCCAGCTAGTATCTGTGGCCCTTGATGAGCGAAAACAGGTTGATGTCATTTTTAAAGACTTTAGTAAAGCTTTTGATTGTGTACAACATCATATACTTCTGCGGAAGTTGGAGCGGTTTGGACTCCATACCGACTACCTGCTTTTACTCAGAGGTTATTTAACTGGGAGGCAGCAATACGTTGAATATGAGGGAATCAGGTCACGAACTTATCTTGCCCGGGGTGGAGTTGCACAGGGTTCAAATCTGGGTCCACTGTTGTTCATACTATTTATAAATGATGTGTGTGATAAATTTGATTCTACCTGTTTACTTTATGCTGACGATTTAAAAATTTATAGGATAATAAATACTTCTGCTGACTGTGATATCCTGCAGAGTGATTTGGATCAATTGTGTGCTTGGTGTCAAAGAAATTGTATAAATCTTAATGTTGGAAAATGTAAAGTGATGACATTTTCTCGGAAAGCTGTCAATGTTGAATACAACTATGAAATTAACAGTGTAAATCTTCAGGGATATACGGAGGTTATAGATTTGGGAGTAGTATTTGATAGTAGATTAACCTTTAATAAACATATCTTTCATATTTATTCTCACTGCTGCAAATTGCTAGGTTTTATAATGCGATCTTGCAAACACTTTGTAAATATTTACACCATTACTATTTTGTATAATTCCTTGGTTCGTAGCAGGCTTGAGTATTGTTGTGTAGTTTGGTTACCAGCGTACTTGAAATATGTTAACCTGTTTGAGTCACTACAGAAGAGATTTTTAAAATATTTGTATTTCAAAAGGCATGGTGTATATTCTGCCTTATCATATGATAATTTGCTGGAACAATTTGGTTTTAGTGGTTTATCTAATAATAGAAAAATTATTGCGTTACTACATTTGTATAAGTGGTTCATAATATTATAGATGATCCGGTGTTTTTGTCACGGCTTCGGTTTTATATTCCTCGTTTCAACACTAGAAACTCAATTACTTTCTTAAACAGACAGGCTGCAACTAATTCATATAAAAACTCCCCACTTTATAGAATGTGCCATTTATATAATTCATGTAATTATAATTTAGATGTATTTAGCGATAATTACTGCAGGTATTTGGTTTCTGTGAAAGAATGTATTTGTTTTACTTCTTTGATTTAATTTTGTTTAGGATAATTTTTCCATTGATACGCACGTTATGTTTAATGCTTATATACATGTATTTATATTTATAACCCCACAGGGTTAATTGGATGTATTCTGTTGGGTTAATAAACGGTTTTTTATTATTTTATTATTATTAATATTATTTTCGGATTCAGGACACCCGAATTAGTAAAAATCAAGTCTCGCTTAGAAGTCAGCAAAATTCGTGTTGACCAGTGTAATACATCGTATCTCTATTTTATATATAAACACGTAAGAATGGTAACCGGTTACCTCTGATATAAAAAAGTATTGCTTGTGGGAACTAGGGTCTTATTTCATCCGAACAAATTGGGAAATCAGTATTTATAAGTAAAAATGGCATCTTAGGCTTAAGCGGTACAATCCCACAGACTTTATGACTAGATATTTAGTGTTAGTGAAATTTCCCATTGCTCAGCAACTATCAATAATGATTGAAGCTTATAGGAGACCCGATATTTGACATTTCCCAGCACGTCATTCGAACTAATGGTCATTAACATTTGTTGTCCTCTGACAGATTCCAATGTTCTAGAATTTCAATTAAAAAAAATCATTTTACCAGAGAACATAAGAGGAATGAACTAAGAGAACATAAGAAATGGAAGCTAATGAAAGGTCAACTCTATATTAAAACACTACTAAGGAAGCTGGACGCTAGGTTTCCAGCCAACCTGATTCGTAGTAACAAAAAATAAATTAAACTTATCGGGTTAATAACTGGGCATTGGCCTTTAAGGAAGCATATGTACGGGATGGGATTGGTTAGCGAGCCATGGTGTAGGAAATGTGAAAAACAGGAAAAACTATCCTTCAGGTAATATGCACTTATAAGGAACCGAAGGAAATCAGACAGAAAGATTCGGAAGAGATCTATTGGATCCTACTAGGGTACTCAAGCTTTCCCTAAGAAAGATAGTGACTTTTATTGAGGACACAAAGCTAACAGAGTGGAACTGAAAGATGTATTGAGGTTGGTACAAAAGGCACTGTGCTTAAATGCCTAGATCCAGTGCCCAACTCAAAAATTAGAAAAATAGAAATAAACATTTTACCAAAAACCTCCCAATAGAGCGTTCAATTGTCGATCGTTTGAAAGTTCCATATCTGGCGCCCAACATGGTGCCACCATTTTCATTCACGTTAAAAACGCAATTTAGGAAATTATATATATTTCGTTGGGAAAGGATCATAGATTAGGAAGATGATTATTTTAATAAACAAAATTTCCAGAACTTTCACTTTTAACTTAAATTTTATTCCAAAAAACTTGGTTTTTGATAATATGTCACGCGAAATATAAGCTAATGAAAGGTCAACTCTATACTAAAACACTACTAAGGACGCTAGATGCTAGGTTTTCAGCCAACCCGATTCGTAGTAACAAAGAAGAAATTAAAATCATTATCGCGGTAATAACCGGACATTGTCATTTAAGGAAGCATCTGTACGGGATGATTGGTTAGCGAGCCCTGGCGTAGGATATGTGAGAAACAAGAGGAAGCTATCCTTCAGGTAATATGCACTTATAAGGAACCGAAGGAAATCAGACAGAAAGATTCGGAAGAGATCTATTGGATCCTACTAGGGTACTCAAGCTTTCCCTAAGAAAGATAATGACTTTTATTGAGGACACAAAGCTAACAGAGTGGAACTGAAAGATGTATTGAGGTTGGTACAAAAGGCACTGTGCTTAAATGCCTAGATCCAGTGCCCAACCCAAAAATTAGAAAAATAAAAATAAACATTTTACCAAAAGCCTCCCAATAGAGCGTTGAATTGTCGATCGTTTGAAAGTTCCATATCTGGCGCCCAACATGAGGCCATTATTTTAATAAACAAAATTTCCGGAACTTTCACTTTAAACTTAAATCTTATACCAAGAAACTTGGATTTTGATAATATGTCGCGTATTAATTTGTTTTCTTTTATTAAAGAAGCCCGATAATAGAAAACGCAAAGTATGCGTTAACTTTCATGTAAAAGAAATATAAATTACGCTCCTGAATTAAAACCAAATTATTCCACCTGAAGTGTAAACATCCACGCGTTTACCTGTGGAAATGATGGCCGCACATTGATTCCGTGCGTGCGAACGTGTCACTGGGAAACAAAACTGGTAATAACGTCACTTCCAATCTTCGTTTGTTCCGCTCCCGTTTACGGATTGCGGGACACGTAAATTTCGTGTGTTATTTTACAGGAAGTATCCCGCCGAGGCCTATAACTTTTATCATTATTACAGTATCGCCGGGGGGCAAGCGTGAGAGTGCGTACGTATTCTCGCTTTCGTTCCGTCCTGGACGAGATCGGAATAAACGCGAACGAAATAGGAACTTCTGCCACCACTTCGCTCGATATAAATTATTTAAAACCGAAATGGAGAAAACGTTCAGCATAAGCGGCGGTGACTTAAAGTAAGCGAGCTCTTCTTGTAAAATTTTATCTGGTTGTACATGGTATATGGTGTTACGACTGGAGATTTATTCGTGTAACCGATAATTTATAACCCTCTCTTACGCGTTGTTGCTGGTTTGCTAATGTGAAAGCTTCTGCTAAAATACGGCGCAATTCGAAGTCATTCATTGAACTTCCTTACACCATGGTTTCGTAAAAATCAAAGTAATAACATATTACACATCATATGAAAGAGAGGCCTATTTAGCATATTAATTTATTTTACTTATTCCCATCAAAAGTATAAATTGTATGCTAAAATACTGAAGAAAAAGATGTCAATTGAAAACATTTAAACATTCTTCGAAGGTTAAAAATATAATTTTGTTATTATACATTATATTTTTAACCTCTAAAGAAGATGATGAAAAATTTATTGAAACCCAATACAAGACCCGGAAGAACATACAGACATCTCATTACCGCGAAAGTTCCAGACCAATACATATTTATGTAGTGACATACGAGAGCATATTGAAAACTAATGTCTCCATAACCATAACTTTTATGATCGTGACGTTTTGGTTTGCCGGACAATCAAAGGATGTAGGTTCGAATCCTGCATCAGAGCGAATTTTTTCGATAAAAAATTCGAATAATTAGCATCGTATAAGTTTTGATATCAAAATATTATTTACAAGTATTTTCTATCGAATTTACAGAAATATATCAAAATATAATTAATGAAAAAATGTTTTACATTACATTAAAATCGGTTCAGCCGTTTTCATAAAACTCAATTATTGATCTTATTGATTTATTGCTTTTAATAGTTAGAATCAGTTTGCCGCCGGTATTTTGTTTATTTCATTGCACTAATCAATTAATCCTGTTAAAATTGCCATATCCTGTTAAGTAAGACTGCCTTAAGATTACTACAACAAAGTTTTTTTTTTATTTACAGGTAGGTAACTGATACGAAACATGGCTGAATCTAAGAAGAAATGTCGACAGTACAGTGTTGATTATTTAAAATTTGGTTTTCTTCCATCAAAGGCAGACAAGCGATTGCCCATATGCCTTTTATGCAACAAAGTTTTGAGCAATGACTCTATGATACCATCGAAGCTCGAAGATCATCTAAGAAGGTGTCATCCTGATAAAATAGGTAAAGATTTGAAATATTTTCAAACATTGAAGGAAAAATATGAAAAGAGACCCACCGTGCACAGTATGCTCGCTTCAACGTCGGAAAGTAACGATGATGGCTTGCGGGCATCTTACAATATCTCATTACTTATAGCGAAATCTGGAAAATCACACACCATTGGAGAACAGTTAATTTTACCCGCTGTTGAAGAGGTTTTAAAAACTGTTCTGCACAAATCTCCATTTGACATACTCAAAGAATACCTTTGAGTAACAACACTGTACAAACACGTATTGATGAAATGAGCTCTGACTTTCTTGTGTAATTATCTGCAAACAACTCATTTTTCTATTCAACTGGACGAGTCAACTTTACCTGGTAATGAAGCATTATTATTGGCATATGTTCGATTTGTTATGGACGAAGAACTTCATGAAGAGCTACTATTCGCGAAAGCTCTGGAGACGGACACTAAAGGTGAATCAATATTTAATGTCCTGAGTGATTTTTTTAAGGAAAAATCGATTCCATTCACAAACGTTATTTCGGTGGCAACAGATGGAGCTCCTGCCATGGCCGGGCGATGTCGTGGGTTTATAAGCCATCTTAAAAGAATTATACCAGAAGTAACTGCAATTCACTGTGTCCTCCACCGACAACACCTAGTAGCGAAAAATTTGAGTGCTAAATTGCACCAATCGCTTCAATTTGTGATTAATGCAGTTAACAAAATAAGAAGCAATGCATTGAATACGCGTTTATTTGCACAATTGTGCGATGAAAATGATGGAGACTTCCAACGATTGGTCTTACATACTGAAGTACGCTGATTGTCGAAAGGTGCATGTTTAACAATATTTTTCTCACTTTTTGAATCAGTTTTAGAGTTTCTGGAAAGTAAAGATCCAGATTTAAAAGAAAACCTGATCAATTTGAAAGCAGACAGATTTGTTCTAAAAATCTAATGACATTAACTTACAATTACAAGGGGACAGCCTCAATTTAATAAAAACAAAGGGTGTAATTTCAGCTTTTCTTGGAAAATTGAAATTTATGAAGCAAAATATTAGTCAGCGCAAATTTTCCCAGTTTTCAAACTTGTCACAGGTAGAATGCCTTGATGAGGATATTCACACATACGTTCAACATTTAATTGCCCTGCATGATGAATTTAAAATCAGATTTGAAGATATTCTAACGATGGAAATACCACCATGGATCATAAATCCACTTGATGAAACGGAAGTGGAGAATGTGATATTACAAGAGGAGCTACTCGAGCTTAGCACTAATGAGGAACTGGAGGTGTAATTTAAAAGAGGGTATCAAACATTTTGGTTGCAGGCAGAAATACCCGAAAAATATCCTGGACTGTGGGGAATTGCGAGAAAGCTTTTGATAACGTTTCCCCGTCGTATCTTGTCGAGAAAAGTTTTAGTGTCGTTACAAACCTTTTAACAAAAAAAAGGAGCAGATTGAATATCACAGAACAGGGAGATTTGCGGTTATTCCTAACAAAACTGAAGCCAAATATTGATAGTTTGCTGTCAATCCATCAAGTACGTCCCTCCCACTAAAATTATGACTATTTTGTGATTGTCATTGTAGAAGTTACGTTACGTTATTAATATTTAATTTTAATTATATTACGACTGTTCAGGCGCGGCTCGTGATGACGTATTTTGGTTTGCAGTACAATGATACGAGTGCCTCGTGTGTTTTCGGTGTTTACTAAGCAAACGTTACAGTTAGTACACACAGTTAGTACACAGTTAGTACACAGTTAGTACACAGTTAGTACGAGAATACACGAAGCACTCGGATCATTGTACTGCAAACCAAAATACGTCATCACGAGCCGCGCCTGCGACTGTTATCATATTACAATGTAATATGATAACAATAATAATTAATAGTATAATAATTACATATTTGAATAAATACAACACAAGGAAATATACTATTTTTCTTTTTATTTTTACCACTCCGAATGGGGAGTTTTCTAAATAAAATATGTGAGAATTGATTGGTTTCTTGTGCTGTGAGGAGTAAAGTTGGATGGAATCACTTTTTTGATTGGCTAACTTTACTTTTTGACATCCACTCACAGCACAATCAATTAATTAATTAACCAATAACTCAGCCGCAACGCAAATTTCCATAGTTAGATCTAATCTTCACAATTTTTGTCGAGTTTTGGGAATATGGTAGAAATGTAGCTACGGGGGTCCACCGGAACCAGCGAAACTTTCAAAGTGGTCTATGAGAAAAAAGTTTGGGAGCCTCTGGTGTAAAGCATACTAAATTATACATCGCAATCAAAATTAACTAAAATTATAAGATTATTTGCTGTAAACGTTATAATGGAAGACTGTCGTCAGCAATTTTATCAGCGAAAACGTTCTATCTTTTCCTCCGATGGGAGATAAAACATGACCCCTTTTAATAATGCACATACGCCTGATATTAACAATCATGAACTGGCACAATTAATTAGGAAACAAACATACGGAATCGCCACTCCCTTCAGCCGCCCCTAAAATAATTAATACTTCCGACGGAGGTATCCATTCGAAATAACCTTTTGAGGTGACCGCAGCGAGGATAGTACAATTTAATTATGCAATACGCATACACGCCCCGACCGTATGCGAAACCTTCCGGACCGAAATTCTGGCGAAAATCGACTTCAAGTCGTATCTATCTCAAAAGGTTTAATCAATTCAGCGTACTGCTTTTAAGAGTCGAATGATGTGTACCTATGAGTACGTCAGTTTAAATTTGTAGTTACTTCCGCCTGAATGATGATCATTCTCTTGTACAAAAAATTCATAATCGTTCTAACAAGTGGACTATGCGCTGGCTTTTTTTCAACTACGCGTTTATTTCCTATTATTTTTTCTCTTTTCTTCAAGGTGGCGCAAAAGTTGTCACCCGATGTTCTTTGGCTGTAATTTTTTTTATGAATGAAAAACTTTGATTCTGCTTTTGGATTGTGTTTATTAGATGTCTTAATTTTTTTTTTCATTAAATCGAGAAAATAATATCGACCAAGTGGCCGCCGCCAGAATTGATGACCATAGGGGCCCGATTTATGGTATTTTCCATTATTCTTGCCAGAACTTCCGGCGATAGGTTCTCGCATTCTTGACAGATATTCTCTTTGAGGGTATCAGAATAATTGAAACATACATGAGTAGGTAAACCCCACCAGTTTTGTATAATACAAAGGTATTTTTAATAATATAAAATATTATTAAAAATCTGGTGTGAAGAACACAAATGCAGGTTCACTATTAATATTTTCTGTGAACGTGTCCGAATATATCCTATCCCCAGAGACGCAGATACGTATTTCACCTTTCTACAGGCTCATCGGTACGCCCCTGCTGGAGAAAGGATATTCCCAGACACATTCCCAGAAAAGAACCACATCGCCCTATCACCGTAATTATCCAGACCGAGCGCAGAAGTAAATTCTCTTTGAGGGCTTCAAATGTCGAAGTTTGTTGATATAGACTTGTGATTTTAATAAACCTAACAAAAAGAAGCCTGGAACGGTTAAATCGGTCGATCTTACCGGCCAGTGGAGATCGCGAAAACGAGAGATAAGGCGACCCGGAAATGTAGCCCTCAGAATTTCGGTTGTGGCCCGTACAGAATCCGCCGTTACTTCATCTTATTGGAACCACATGTTCTCCAGTCCCAATTCATCCAATTGAGGAAGGAGAAAGTAGTTGAGCATGACTCTGTAGCGCTCGCCATTCACAGTAGTCGTTTGGCACACAGCGTTTTCGAAGAAATAAGGCCCAGCGTAAACAGCACATCATGCAGTAATTTTGAGCGGGTGTAATAGCTGTTCGTGGGTTATACGCGGATTTTCGGTGCCTCAGAAGCGATAATTTTGCTTATTCACATATCCACAGAGATGGAAATGGACCCCGTCGGCTCATTATGATTTTCGATGATAAGTTGTCTTCCTCGTGGTCGAGATCCTGGATGGCTTGAGCGTAGGTTACATGCGATTGACGATCAACAGCTACCAAGTGATGCACTTGTAATGGGTCATATTCTTTAGAAAATAAAACGTTAATGTATATGCCAGTTGTCTACTGTATATATTAAAAGCAATTTCATTTCTTTTACTTAATTTCTCTCCGACTGTTTAAAAATTTATCTAACAAGGCATTCTGCATTAAAACGGGTTCTTCCCCGGACGCACATTCAATAACGAAAACAGTACCTCAGTATGAGATCATTTCTCTTTGTCCGTTGTATTAATATGTAAAACATACTTCCCCATATATATGTGTATATAAATGAGAGTCAACATGTATTTAATATAAGGATATGCTTTGTCAGCAATACCACATTTTGTAATCTTAACTGTACTATGTATGGGGCCCAAGGAAGGAGAATATATAGAAGATATTCTGGAAACATTCTTTCGCATGAAAGGGGAAGGAGGAAGAAATAGAACAGCAGAAAGTATCAGTCAATCAAGCCCTGCGAGAAATAGCGGACGGCTGATCTACTTAGGTCTAGTACGACGTAAATAAAAAAACGTCGGACCTAACAAGAGTAAAAAAGTCTCACGCAAGTAAAGCCTTAGCAGTAGCCAGCGAAGAAAAGACTGCAAAATACGCTAGTTTTTATAGCACTCGCAAAGGGTGAATCAACCCTGTAAGAAGGTCACCTATGCGCGCTTTAAATCATTTGGATTAGAACAAAAATCCTTATAGTGCAAAGTTAATTTGCGTGTGTTTTGTGAAACTCCTCTGAGCCCCGGTACCAAGACAAGGTAGGAAGTTTTATTCTCTTAAGTCTATCGATAGCGAGAGATAAATGCTCTCAGAAATAAAAGCCTAGACATTATAGTAAAAAATCAAACGAACTTTATAATAAACATTCGCAAGGTATAGCATTATCAATTATCATTTTCATATCTATTTATTTGTACCCTATTCAAGTGATGTAAAAATTGATGAAAAAGATCCTATGTATTAAAATCAATATATATGCTTTATATGTAATCTGATATTTTATTACACACATATATACATACATTTACAAAGTCGATATTTGCCTATGTAAATATCCTTATAATAAATAAAGACATAGTGCTCTATTTATTGCTACAATACAGGGGATACACTCATACACCTTTCGTATATCAAACGACCTGAGATCAATAGCATAAAATAAATATCAATTTTATTAGTGTAATTCAAGAGTCCCATTGCTAGAGTTAGTTAATCACCGGGCATATACTTAATTAACTGTATACCGTCAGGAACGGTTATTTTCCTGTGGCGTCCAAACAATAAGCAAAGTAATCATTTTAAATAAACGATAAACTGCACATCTATCTCTCATATTACTTCTTTAACTCTTAAAGTAGCTTGCAAATTAGTATCCCCAGTCACAATTATTATTTGCAAAGGGTTAAAGAATAGCCAAACGTTACACACTGTCTGCACTTTGTAAGGGAACATCTTCACGTCTTTCGCCAAAATTCTCTGTAAAGACCGCCGATTAATGCCCAATTGTGTGGCACGTCGTCTGTTCGATACTCCGAGGTTCTCGACGATATCTTCAGCTACAGCCACGATATTCGTAGCAGAATGGCTGCTCCGAGGTCGGCCAGATCTAGCAACATCTCGCGTGGTCCAATACTCTTCAAGGCGAGCGGCTAAACGCTGTAGTGCTTGCCCAGTTGGTGTTGGACGACCGGGAGATCTGCGCTGAAATTCACGCTGCGCTAACGCCACCGACGAATTATTCCGTAAAAAAATCGAAACAATTATTCTGCGTTCTTGAGTAGTATAGCGATCTATGTCTTGTTAACGTATATTTTGTATCTGTTTACTTCACAAATGTCAAAGCAGAATTGACATTTGCCGCCATTTGCAAAAATTATAGCATCTTCCGATAGGGTGATGACTTTCGCGCCACCTAGTATTATTGTTCTTTAAATATATAAATCTCAGTTTTAGATGATATGTGACCTATATTCAGAGATTTAGTGGTTAAGAAACAGGCTGACCATGTAATGAAATGTAATGCCATTGAATAAAAGCAGTTTTTATTTCAGTGGCACAACAACTTATGCCAACTAAGCACTTTACAGCAAAAAAAAGCCAAAATCTGCTGCGTCAAGTGCAGATTTACTACAAAAATCACTTGATGTTGCTTCAAATTAAAAAAAAATCTTCGGCACCTGTAATTCCAGTAAGATCTCGAGGAATGCCAAGAAACATGGCAGGTACAACGGACAGGCAAATCCAACAGAATGCCTACATCAGGTTTACAACCTCATTTCTCAAAGAATAATCTAGCTGCTAGGTCACCAATAAGACCCACTGTTGGAAGAAACGAAGATAACAGCATAATTGAAACATACATGGGTGGGAACAGTTTTCTATTATACAAAACTGGTAGGGTTAACAGGCGAGTTCAATAAAGTTACTTTACTGACGTGGTGCATACAAAATTTTGACGCCAACCGTAAAAATTTATATTTAAAAAATACAAAGTAAGCACAGAAAAATGACAGCGAAAAAGAAACAAATGTACTTATTACTTGATATATTAAAAGTAAACGAACAACCTGACGCATTATAAAAATTAATTCTTGCAGTGGAAGAAATTTCAATTGAACATGCTTGAGGATTATCTATGTTAATAACTTGTAAACCATTACTATAATTATTATTGTTAACTATGCTGTTAGTTTGACTTTCACCAATTTGCATTTTATTGAGCACAGATTCCTCAACATAGGACTCTGCAATCGTGTCGCTTTTCCATCCTCCGTGGCTTTAAATTTTCCTTACTGCCGCCTGCGTTGGCACAGAGAGTGGTGGACGTTCGATGACAACAATGTCCTGTATAAAAGGCTCTGCAAATGTAGATAGTTGGCAATTTTGCTTGATACACTTCCAAAAGTATGGATTCCAATTGGCTGCACTGTGCATTTTCCATTTCTATAAGTTAAGAAATGTCGGTCGTGGGGCATCTGTTTAGGACGCAGAACTAAAAATTTGTTAAATAATTCTAAGGATTTTACTTTTCCTTCAAACTCTGTAGTGATCACTAGAGCAGACCAATTTCCGTGCGCGCCATGTGCGCCGATGTGAGGATGATTGTATTACATCAGAACTAATAAAAAGCATTCAGTATGTGTTTGGTACTTGCTTAGACTGCATGTAAGTGTAAGCAGACGTAATAAAATGTCGTCGACACATAACGACACACAAACGACCGTTGTCAGACGAAGTGAATAAGTTTATTATGGATTTCCCGGACTTAATATACGATGGCTCAAAAATTAAATGTTTAGTGTACAATACATATCTAGTGTGTGGGTCAAGAACACATTGTAAAGACCACGTAAGCAGTTCGAAGCACAATAATAACAAAATTAATCCACAACAGTTTATACATGAACTATGTGTAACTATAATTGTGTGTACACTGCCGTTTACCTTGTTAAGTAATGATTCATTTATTTCATTTTGAAATAAATACGCGAATCAAACATTACTGAGCACGACAACGTTACGAAGGAATTTACCATCAGTGCGTAAACAGGTTGAAAATAAAATCAAAGCCGAACTGAAAAATAAAAAACTGTGGTTATGTGTGGACGAAACAACTGACAGCAAAAAACAATCTGTAGTTAATGTGATGGCGCGTAATATGGAACCACATCAACCAACGTCTTCAATTTTATTAGCATCCAGACGACTAGAACAACGTAATGCCGAAAATATTTCAGAGGTGCTATTAGATACTTTGGAAAAATTTAAACTTTCTAAAGACCAAGTATTAATGTTTATAACTGATGGTGCCGCAACCATGTGTTCGTTAGGCCGGTCTCTTAGAAAATATTGTCCTAACTTGTTACATATTACTTGTAAACTCCATGCTCTACGCCTTGTGGCAGAACAGGTTCGTAGATGCTATCCAGAGGTAGATGCTTTAATATCGAGTACAAAGGCAGTATTCCTGAAATCTCCAAAACGTATTCGGAAATTTCACGAATTGTGTCCCCATACCCCTGAGCCACCACAGCCGATTCTGACACGTTAGGGTACATGGTTACGGGCGGGGTTTTACTATCATGAACATCTTGAGAAAATTATTGACGTGGTTTTTATCATTCGATCGGAAAGAAAGTGCAGCTATCAATACAAGCCAGAAAATTCAAGATGCCCAGATTAAAATGCATTTACAAAGTATTCGTGAGAATTACTTGGGACTAGAAGAAGCAATAACAAAATTAGAAAATTCGTCGCTGTCGTTAGAGAAATCACTGCAAATCCTTAAAGATGTTCACGCACAACTGTGTGCTGTAGAAGTCGCAAAAAATGAAAGTGCTCAAATTAAATTTGAAAGTGGTTTAGACAGAAATGCAGATTTTGACACCTTTTAACACGTATTTGTGAGGGCACGTCTGGAGATGCGTTAAGTTGCTTAACAAAGTATTTTGATTATGCGAATATAACATCACTAGATGTGGAACGCTCATTTTCCGAATATAAACATATTTTTTCCTCACGGCGGACATGTTTTTCAGAAATAACCGTAGGAACGCACCTGATGTTGAAAATATACAATCGAGTTTCTCCAGTTTGTCAATCTTTGGAAGGCGCTTAAAACGTTAAGTGTTTTTTTAAATCCTCTGTCGTGCACACAATCACTGATTTCATACATTTTCCATTTTATGTATAGGTAGGTACACACAACGCTGCTATAATATGTACTATTCTTATTTTTCTTGTGTTTGTGCATATTACTTTAATAGCAGAAAACCAAATGTATATGAAATTATTTTTAATAGAATAAATGTCTCTACTTCTATACTTATATCGGTAACAAGCTCATGTTGCGTCCCTATTCTATCGCATATTCTAATATATTACGAATTACACTCCCATACCGGCGCTCATGGCGCGCACGGAAATTAGTCTGCTTTAGTGATCACAAACAATCGAGGCCTATTGGTCTTTGTTTCAGTAATTTGAACAACCAAAATTGTTCCTTATGATCTATGTCACTTACTTTTAAATTCGAAAGTTCTTCATTACGTAAAGCTCCAGCAATGCCAAACACAACGCAAATTTAAAATAATTACTACATTATCAGAATAATTAAAACATACATGAGTAGGTAAACCCCACCAGTTTTGTATAATACAAAGGTATTTTTAATAATATTATTCATGCAAACCTTTCAAAACCAATTTGTTATGAATGTATAACAAATTGGTTTTGAAAGGTTTGCATGAATTACCTTCATCATCAAGTAGATTTCATCCGATGCATTTATTAAAAATGTAAGTATTTCTTCTTGTGATAGATTTTGGACATTTTTGGAATATGACTTCTTCCTTTTTGTTTTAAAAAAGCCGTAAGTTTTTTATATTTACTAATATCAACGTCATTTTTTGCTAAAAGAGTTGCTTTCGCCATGGAATAATAGGGACCACACCGCCTTACAGCCGCAAAACAGTATAATAAAGCGTCTATTTAGAATGCGGTCGTATATAAAAGATTTTTAAAGTTTATGGCAATATCTGTATGAATCGAAAAGAATTCTTACATTTTTATTATTAACTATGTTTATTTTCAAGTTATAAATAATCTTCAACAAATCGAATAATCAATTACTTAGAGGAAAACACAAACAAAAAATCATGTCCCCGTTTAAATCGATAACTCTTTGTAGTCTGCGGAACATTGATTCATATAAAGGGCACATAAAATTTTCTTCGTTGCTATAGAGCGTTTCAGGTTGAGAATGAAGGACTTATGAGGGCTATGTACTCATAGTAGAGCATAATTCCCTTGTCTGGAACCCTACTGAATACTTCAGACAAACATATTTCAGTGTACCACTTAGCTGTAACTGCCTTTTGTCGATCTAACTTAATTACATTTACTAAACCCGTACATGTGATGAATACCGCGTATATAACTATTGTCACAGCGCGCTGCTTCTTAGTTATTGTAGGAGTTTCCTCATCTTCGTGAATCCTTACACGTCTCCCTTGGCGTGTAGAAAGGTCGAAAAAGGGAATATACATTTCGTCACCTGTCACTGTTTTGGAAAAAATTTGGTGCTCGCCATTATTTAAGAAATTTAAGGTTTCATGATAAATTCCTACACGCTCTGCTTTTCAGAAGTCAGAAGGTGATGCGGCACAAAACGACTTACCACTTTTTTTAAATTCAGGTGATCGTGTATGGTTTTAACAGCTGAAGATCCAATATTGAGTTCATGTTCTATTACCTCATAAGTGGCTTTATTGTCCTCTTCAATTATTTTTTTAATAGCAGCAATATTTTTGTCGGTAACAACCGTGGGGGGAAGCCCTGCTCCTTTTTGGTGGTGAACAGAATTCCTTTCGCGTTCAAATTCCTTATACCATCAGTAAATTGTAGCCAAGGATGGCGCTTCTTCATTAAAAACTGAATCTAAACTCTCTTTGCACTGATATATTTAACCTGATAAGAACTTCCGAATTTTGTTCAGTCAGTATATATATATGGTAAATTCAATCAGTTGGCGATTAAAGGTCTGGCTTTACTTTAAAGTATACCGATAGGTCCAACCCGCTACGGGCCATACGCAACAATATACGTATGGAACGTAATGCGATGTGGAAACGTATGTACGATGCCACTCCGCGTGCGCATACATAAGTCCGATGATCGAAAGCAATAGATTGCCCGTCATTCGTATCTAGCTGTGCAAACGTAAAGGTTGCAACAGTTGCAAGTTCAACTGTTTAGAATTTTCGAGACAATAACCCCTAGAAATCTCGAGGGAGTGAGGCGGGAGTTTTACAATAGGCTTCGCTATTGTTTGGGGAGAGAGGGCGGTATTTTCGAATCCTATATTTAGTGACTTTCTTAGAATTAAAATTTATTTTTCAGAATTATTGATTTTTTTACTTTTATCTTTTAGAAAACGTTATTGTTTTTTTATTACTTAAAATTACTTTTCCGTAGCAGCTAAGAATACAATAATAATAATAACTTGGAGATATAACGACCTTATTATATCTGAAACAAATGGGCAAATTACGTATACAGAACGAATATGCAAACAACTATATCCTTGCGCGGTTTAAGTCTTACTAAATTCATAACTCTGCAATGTATGGTAATGTAAGCTACTGCGCGTAGAGGGGATTCGCTGTTGCCACTTATTGCCGGGTATGGCCCGTTGAGAGCTGGTCCTATGTGTATATATTTAAAACAACCCTACATGTTTCGGCAATGATGCCTTTATCAAGGATAGAAAATATAGATTTATATTTTATATCCTTGATAAAGGCATCATTGCCGAAACATGTAGGGTTGTTTTAAATATATATACTTTAAAGTAAAGCCAGACCTTTAATCGCCAACTGATTGAATTTACCATATCATACCAAGGTCACGAAAATATTATATATATATATATATATATATATATATATATATATGTGTAAGTGTTTAGATAATTTATTACCTAAGAAATTATCTAAACACTCATATAGCTATGGAGTAATAAGTAGCAATTTCAAACCTTCAAAACTGACATCTGCTTTCAAATCTGACGTTTGCTTTCATAAAGGACATCTGCTTTCAAAACACACATCTGCTTTCAATAACTGACATTTGCTTTCAATATCTGACATCTGCTATCAAAACTGACATCAGCTTTCAAAACTGACTTCTGCTTTCAACTTGACATCTACATTCAATAACTGACATCGGATTAATTAACACTGTTGCTTTATAATTCATTCCTAAATAGCTTGAACCAATGTCTATCGTGGCTTAAGTGGTAAAAGCGACAGTCCAGCAAACTGTAGACTTGGGTTCAATTCCCAAAGTAGACAATATTTTTCAATTAAAAGTTTCGTATGATTTGCTTTGTAATTTGTAGACAGCAATGTTTACATCCCCACTTACTATGCACTGATACTAATTTGATATTTGTAAATATTTCATATAAAAGCCGAAAAACTCCAATAATTTATTAATTGATATATATATATATATATATCAATTGATAAATATATATGTATATATATATATATATATATATATATATATATATATATATATATATGTATATACCATATATATACCTACAATGTACATATTTGTTTTCCCTATGAAACGACTACTGTCCTATATGTAAATTATGGCAATGGTATGAATGTAAGACACTTGTCCGTTATATTTCACGACACAATTGAAATTTGGCGTCAATGTATTTCTCCTCTAAAATTAAAAAATATTAAATTAGATAATTAAATTAGAAGATGTCATTTGAAACTGCTTAAATATTAATATAAATTTTATATCAGGCTCAATTTAATTTTAATAATTATTTTAACTAATTTGATAGATTTCTGCAAGCAATCAACTTCTTGTATATTATAATTAATCCAATTGCTACTAGAGAGCAGCACATTATGGGGCGAAAATCGGTCAAATTTTATATCCATTACATTGACTAATTAGTATATTCAAACAACGATAGTGCTATTCAATGACTGCGTATTGTACTTAACGATGTTATAGAGTATTCATATGGTCTATCGTAATTTCAGCCTGATGCGTAAGGTCTCTAGTTATAACGAACGTAACTTCAACAACAGAACGTCAAATAACAGATAAAGAGTTGCTCTAAATAAACACTATATGATTGTTTTTCACTTTCTACTAGACTTTCTTATTTTAAATAAATTCAGCTTATCCTTCGTATGTCAATCCGCTCTCGTATTTATCATGTAATTAGGTAATAGGAAAAAACATAAACCCATTTGCAATTTTACAATTTTTTCTAAATGTTTTTATACACCATGAAGATGGCAATAACGATAACGAAACGTTGATAAATTATCTCAAGAATATTCATGTTTGTGTATCTGGTAATCTTCAATACTGTTAATCACGACAACAAGCTTTCAGACACACGTGGACATTAAATGGGAATAGCGAGGGCGCAATTAATTTTATTCCAAGCATCCCATCGACGCCGGGAAAATTGTAAGGAGCAGAAGAAAACGGATACGAATTTGTATAGAGGGACTTGCGTACAAAATCTAGGGGACAGAAAGAGAAAAGAGAACGCATCAGGCCGATGCCCACGGAAAAAAAGAGGCATTACGGGCCATGATTGATGCGGGGACGATATAAATCACCGGCTGCAACAAGAATGAATGAACGAACGGAAAACGGAACAGACGAGAGAACTGAAAACTGAGCGAGAGAGATGTATGCGTGTCCCGGTCCTGGACCCAGTTTCGTGTTCGTGAGATCGATTCTTGAGCACACAGCTGGCGTTTTAGGGCGGTGCTCCCGGCAGCGTTCGCCCCCGTAAGAATTTTCTCTCACACTAGCATGTATGTTTAAACGTACGTACATTTCTGGCAGATACACACACATTCACATGCTAATGCATTCTCGAGCATTAACGTGCCCACTGCGATTCTAACACTGGTTGCCCCTCCACTTTTGTTGATTCACCAACACTACCGATTACAATCTGATCAAATTTAAAAACGAGGTAACAATCTACTGTTTTTACTACTACTTAGTTAAAGATAGTCCAAAAAATCAAGGGATTTCGTATTTAGTAATTAGAAAAAACTTAAGGATTATTTTGCCGTCGAGAAATGGAATACAAATAATAGTTATGAGTAGAGCAGACCAATTTCCGTGCGCGCCATTTGCGCCGGTACGGGAGTGTAATTCGTAATATATTAGAATATGCGATAGTATAGGGACGCAACATCAGGTTGTTACCAATATAAGTATAGAAGTAGAGACATTTAATCTATCAGAAATAATTATTATTATAATAATTATAATTACACAAAGGTATTTTTAATAATATAAAATATTATTAAAAATCTAGTGTGAAGAACACAAATACAGGTTCACTATTAATATTTTTGTGAACGTGTCCGATCATATCCCTCCCCAAAGACGTAGATACGTATTTCGCCCTTCTACAGGCTCATCGGTACGCCCCTGCTGGAGAAAGGATATCTTCAAACACATTCACAAAAAAAGAACCACATCGCCACATCACAGAAATTATCCAGACCGAGCGTAGAAGTAAATTCAGCGCTGCCTGTTGTCAGACAGCCGAAGTACCTCGCCCCGTCCACATAACCAATGTGAAGTAACGACGCCCTTCCAAAGGTGGTAAACCCCACCAGTTTTGTATAATACAAAGGTATTTTTAATAATATAAAATATTATTAAAAATCTGGTATGAAGAACACAAATACAGGTTCACTATTAATATTTTTGTGAACGTGTCCAAACATATTTACTTCTACGCTCGGTCTGGATAATTTCTGTGATGTGACGATGTGTCTGAAGATATCCTTTCTCCAGCAGGGGCGTACCGATGAGCCTGTAGAAAGGCGAAATACATATCTACGTCTCTGGGGAGGGATATGTTCGGACACGCTCGCAAAAATATTAATAGTAAACCTGTATTTGTGTTCTTCACACCAGATTTTTAATAATATTTTATATTATTAAAAATACCTTTGTATATACAAAACTGGTGGGGTTTACCTACTCATGTATGTTTCAATTATTCTGATAAATTATAATTATTATAATTGCAATACAATCATCCTCCCATCGGTGCACATGGCGCGCACGGAAATTGATCTGCTCCAGTTATGAGTGAGCCACCAAATGTCTTAGATTGATTAAGTGATCTAACCAACATGTCGCACTACTAGTAATAGGTTAAACTGTTAAACACAAATTGCCAAGTGACATTCATTAAGCTAACCTAATATTTAAGTGTACGGAAAAGTTGAATTTCAGGGAAAAGACGGTTATTTCCCTGTTGAAATGTGTAAATTACAATGATTTATTATAAAAAATATAATAAAATTAAGAAATTCAAAAACACTTGGTATAATTTTGTGTAAATATGCTTTCTACATATTACGACGCTAATTAAAAAGCGTATTTACATTTAATTTACTTCGCGAAAAATGCAACAAATTTGCGCAACGGCCTACTACGGGTAAGATATATATCATCTATTTCCTTGATATAACTCAAGGCATTTCCACAAAGATTCGAAATCACTGCCGTTGATAGCTTAGTGGTTAAAGCGTTGGTCCGACAAGCCATGCACGTGGGTTCGAATCCTACTTAAGGGCAAATTTTTTTCTATAAAAAAATTCGAATGGATTAGTGTCGTAATATATAGTAAGCATATCTATATTTACATTACTTCGCGAAAAATGCAACAAATTTGCACCTGGTATAATTGTTTCACTTCAATCAGAATTAACTCGACACGTGTTTCGACTTCTCGGTCATTATCTAAGAGTTTACAAATTCAAACTAAAATCCGAAGCTATCAATACCTATTTATAAGTCTGTGCTAGTGACTTAATTACAGTGTCGGCGATGAGGGTGTTTCCGAAGTCTAATTGTGTGTTTGTGACGTTCCTGTTGGCTTTCTTGATTTATGAGATTTCCAACATGTCTAGCTTTTCCCTCTAAAACTGTTGTGTAATAATTTGTAATTGCTAGTACTGAATACATGTAGGTATACAATCTATGCAGTGTTGAGCAAAATCTGTATTTCTGTTATTATTAGAGACCGGACAAGTGAGATTGATGACTCATCGCCCACGAGCGTACTATTGACCACTTGTATTTTTAAAGTTTTTATTTAATTTTATTTATATAATTATACTTATAATAATAAAACGGGTATATGTATACGGCTACAAAATACGAAATACATTTTTATTTGTTCATTTTGTAGTTCAAGTTGAGTAAAGGAGTATTAATATTTACTAGCAATACTTTCTCAAGGTTCTTTTCTGTAAAATTGGTTCTCTATGAATGAAATACATCCTTGTAAATAGAAAACGTCCTTTCTACATCGCAACTGGTTATAGGTGTATACTTCTTTCCGCGAATTTTGCAGTTAGATGTTGTGGCATTGTCCCCATACACAATTGCCGCAATGTTATTCTGGATTTCTGTTAAACACTGCGTCTAACTTTTGCCGAAGGCCACATCCAAAGTCACTTGGAATACTTTTCAAATTATTAATAGCCACATCTAATGTCGTTAAACCATCATTTAATTTGAGATTTCGATTTTCAAAATAAGTGATTAGTTATGGCAAATTTCCAAAGTGTTCCTGAAGAAAGTACAACTGATTTTTTAAATGTGGAATTTGTGTTAGTTCCTTGCACTCAGAAATACTCCGAGCATCGTCATTTAAACATGCAACGAAATTTTGTAAACTATCGAAATTCTCTGCATAAAAACTAGTAGCTTCCAACCATGTCCCCATCTAGTTATTACTGGAGAGGGAGGCAGTGACAAAGTTGGCAGTTTTTCCCTGTAAAGAGCTACTCTCAATGGTGCTTTCTGAAAACTTTTTTAAAAGCAGATATAAGTCTATCAACTTCTGGAAAGGTGTCTCTGATATATTCACAGATTCTGTGGAGAGAATGTGCTACACAAGTAATATGCAGCATATTGGGATATGCTTCCTTTAATAGTCTGCCTGTTTTTAACATATATGCAGCACTGTCACTTACAAATAAAAGTACTTTTTCTTTGTACCTGTCGTCCGAAGAAAGTATTTTTTGAATATTCTCGTAAATGGTTTTAGCTACTGTTTCCGCATCAACTGTATTTATAACTTTTGTTGCTATTATCGTACATATGCGTTATGTGGAATAGTTGGATGTAGTACACCACCTACAACATTTATCACACAGCGTCCTAATATATCGACAGTTTCGTCGGCACTTATCTCCAGAGGTACTGACTTGAAACATGGCTTCTAATGCGTTCTATTACTTTCGTGTAGAACTTAGAAACATAATATTTGCGTAAGGTGGATTCATCAGGAACATTTCAACCAGTATATTTTTGAAAAAATATTTTCAAAGTGAGATTGTTAATTTTATTTAACGGAATATTAGCCGCCATAAAAGTTTCACAGAGTTCTTCGTTAAAATTGTCATATTCCAACGGTTCCAATTTCTGTTCTAACGACTGTCAGAATTTGAAGTTTTCTAAAGCTTCGCATGTGCACCAATGTTTAATTACGTAATTACTACAAAAAACAGCCTACTATAATGAGAAAAGTTTTTGAAGGCACATTACCATTGCGTCACGGATGCGTGGTTAGTTAAAATGTTACACCTCCTCTAATATCGTTGCATTTGTTTTAAGAACGAGTCAACAACAATTTTTATATACAAAAAAGGGGATATTTATCAATACGTTGCACGTATTACGCAGCTGTTATATAATGAAACAGATATGCAAAATACATATCCGTAACTGTAAACATGGACAAACACCTCGTATTTTTAGCATTTACTTCTGTTCAATACATATGTTTCAGCCATCTAGGCCTCATCGGTTGAACTAGTGAAGCAATGTATATACAAATTAATACAGATCTGTTAAACAACGGATCTGTATCTGTATCTACATTTACGCTAAAATCGTCTCCAAGCTATAACCAGTTTCGTTCTATCAGGCGACACCAATTTAATCAGTGACATCTGACGGAAGAAAGCGACTAGGCCAGAAATTTTTATATAAGTAAGTTAGTACCCAACTGACATTCTGTTGTGTCATTTTCGAGGGTTAAAAAGAGATGCTATGGGATGAAAGATGGAAGAATCGTTTTTTCTTTTCGCCATTTATTTATTTGTTTATTGTGTGAATACTGAATATATTTATCCCGTTTTCGTTCTTTCTCACTCCTTCCCGAAGAAGTACTGAAAATCGAGAGCAACCGTCGATTTCGTCGGGGAAAGTTACTGCATTTACGGTTTCGGCTTACATAGTTTCGAGACCTCTGCTAATAAATTTTAGAGTTTATTGTTGTTGCGGTCATGTAATTTTCACTGTAAGTTGCCGTGAAAATTGTTAAAATATGTATTCGTTTGTCCGGTTTACCTTTGTGAACTGTTGAGTAAGGACTGGTATACTTTTCAGAGATAGAAATTACGAACGATACTGGTTCAACCTTCTAAAGTATGTGTAACTTGCACTAACTTAATTATACAAGTAAGTCAAGGTTTCCTTAGCTATTTTAATTAGGAAAATTAGTTATTTTCAGGTTATTGAAATAGACAATTCTATATATACAGAGTCAATTCGAAAAATTAAGTAAAAAGTGCGACGAATCTACAAAAAATAGATTTTCAAATAATTAACAATTTTCACTTTTTGAAAAACAAGGAAAATCTGGTGGCACCAAGCCAAGGTGAATAATATCCGCCGTGCATTTCAATAATGCCTTGTTTCGTTAATAACAGCCCCACAATCAATACAAGATGATATGTTGCCATGTAACAAAACAAATTCGAGAAATGAGTTTTCAATAGATCACTTCGACTGCTGTGCACTATCAACTGTTTGTTATTTAAGTGTGATTTTTTTATAAAATACACACAATTGGCATCTACATATTATCTTCTGCGATGATTGTCTATGATTGCTTGCGGGATTTTGCGCTGTAGTCAGGTCCTTTATTGCTTCTTTATTGCCCAATATTTCGTCCACTGGGGACACAAGGAGCACCTTCACTGTTGCTACTAATGTTACCCTCGCTGCACTGAACTTACACATTATCAGCTCCTTTGCTAAAGATTCCGTTAGAAGAGAGATCTGGTTATGGTTAGAAAGAGAACATAAAAAGAAATGAAGGCTAACGGAAGGTCAACTCCATGGTAAGCCACTACTTGAGGAGCTGGACGCTAGGTCTTCAGCCAACTTAAGTTGTAGTATACCATGTCATTCATACATGTTTGAGTGTACTGTTTCAGTTTGGGCCCCGTCATTCATATATGAATGACGGGACCCAATGTGTAGAGGCCACGGCATTGAAATATGAACGACGTTAACGGCTAATAACTATAGAGCGTTATAGTGTGGCCTGTGAAGAACACACTGATGTACCTACGTGGTTTGACAAGATTGCCACAGGTACTGTCTTCTTCTTCTTCTGTTTTGGGTTAGACGCCAGAACGTCCAGACAATTGAGCACAATGCTCCTTGTACTATTTCCAATAGATCTCTCAGTTCCACTCTGTTAGTCTTGTGTCCTCGATAAAAGCCACTATCCTCCTCAGGGGAAGTTTGAGTACCTACTCGTACCTACACTCGTGCTAATACGCAATCATACCTACAGATAAATGACCGAAGCAGATGCACTTACAGGTAGGTTCACAATTAATAGAACGGAATAAAATAAAGATAATTTGCGACAAAATGATCAAGTGTCTACGAACACGTAGCAAGTCACACGTCGATCGTCCAGCACGAGATAATGGACCTTTTTAAAAGTTTCTTGGGCAGTGACAGTTATGGACGCTCCACCAGTTCGTCTGTACCACATTTAAACTTACAGCACCACCTTTTAACTATGTCATATGATATACTCGTGCTAATACGCAATCATACCTACAGATAAATGAGCGAAGCAGATGCACTTACAGGTAGGTTCACAATTAATAGAACGGAATAAAATAAAGATAATCTACGACAAAATGATCAAAATAGAAATAAAAGAAATGGTTAAAATCTTCACTTTTTTAATACGTAATCGTAAAACGACAGTTGCTTCACCAGCACAGTGGCTTCATCAGGTACTTACAGCTAAAGCTATATATGGTGAAGTCAGCACAGAATTCGAAGACTTTTTATGCCAATCCGATGCACGTAACATGTTTGGCCCATGGTGTTAACAGAGTAGCAGAAGAAATATATTACACATTTTCAGATATTAATTCATTGATCAATTTGACAAAAAAAAGTATTTATTAAAACACCGCTGAGGGTTCAAGCATACAAAGATAAGTTACCTGTCCTCGCACTGCCACCACAACCCATAATAACAAGATGAGGCACGTGGCTGATGCCGCTGTATGTTATACAGATACCTTTGAACAGATAAGAGAATTAATTCTCTCTTTCAAACGACTCGATATCAATTTCAGATTGCAAAGATATACTAAATAAACCGCAAATGCGTCAAGAGTTAGCTTTTATCAAAGCAAACTATGACTTTATTAGTGAAATATTACGAAAACTTGAAACTCAAGGTGTTGAACTCAATGAATCGATAGAATTGATTCAAAGTTTCAAGAATAAAATTTATAATGTGAGAGGTCCCATAGGAGAGCGGTTCAAAATTAAATTAACACAAGATCTAGAGAAAAGCGAGGATCTTAATCAGCTTAGTAGATTATTCAATTATTATTCAATTATTAAAATTGTCTGGATTTTATACAGTGATTTCAATAGATTTTTTGGTGCTGAAAATGTGAAAATTATTTAAAAAATTCCATCACTTAAGGTTTTTTTACAATCTGGGGTTTTTTGACCTGTCTGCATGTATTAGTCTTTCTGAAAAAGACAATTTTGTTAAACCGTTGTTTAAATAAACTATTATAATTTTTTTACTTATGATGGTGCAAGAAGTTGATATTCTGAATAAACATACACTAGATTTATGATAAAGAAGTTACAAATAGAAATAATTGAGCATGTCGCAAGACATGACTCATCATCTTCCTGTTACTGCATGTCTACCTCCCCACCTCCACTACAAACATATTGCTATTCTAGACAAAACAGTTAGTTCATTCAATATCTTCTTTACAACTGTGGTGTGAATTTGTGTAATTAGTTGACATTTGTGATTAGTTAATTAGAGTTAATTTAATTTTTATTTTACGAGTTTCTTAAACTTAAATTCCAATGGCATCAAGAGGCTGTGTCAATGTACCCAACTCCTTCTGCTATATTTGTGGAAAGTTTACAGTAAAAAAACAACAAAGAAACATTAAAGATTTTGTAAAAAAAGTATATTTTGCATATTTTGGTGTGAAATTAGGAGACCAAGACAAACCTTGGGCTCCTCATAAGGTTTGTTCAGTGTGTGTTGAAGAGCTTCGCCAGTAGTCACAAGGGAAAAAACAGTCTTTTCGCTTTGGAGTGCCTATGGTTTGGAGAGAACCGATCAATCATAGCGATGATTGTTATTTTTGTTCGTGTGTAGTACACGGATTCAATTTAAAAAACAAGAAGGACATCGTTTACCCAAACCTTCGATCCGCAACACGTCCTATACCTCATGGACCAGAAGTACCTGTTCCTTCACTACCAGATACATTAGATGATGTATCTGATTACGAAATGGTTTCACGTACATGCGCAAGTGAACTGGATGAGGGATGTGATTACTATGATACTGGAAGTGATGAGCCTAAACTGTTTGACCAATCTGAATTAAATGATTTGGTGAGGGACTTAAACCTTCCTAAGGACTCAGCTGAGCTTTTAGGCTCAAGGTTGAAAGAAAAAAATTTGCTAGCACCTAGCACAACATTTTACTGGTTTAGGAACAGAGAAAAAGAGTTTGCTCGATATTATTCCGAAGAAGATGCATTAGTTTTCTGTAATGATGTACCCGGGCTCATGGAACAATTCCACGTAGAATATAATGTTTCTGAATGGAGACTCTTTATTGACTCTTCAAAAAGGAGCCTTAAGGCCGTTCTTCTACACAATGGAAGTAAATATGCTTCTGTACCAGTGGGACATTCAGTTCATTTAAAAGAGTGTTATAAAAATCTTGAGCTACTTTTAATTAAAATTCGTTACAAGGATCAAGGCTGGACAATTTGTGGTGATTTGAAAGTTCTTTGTTTGTTACTTGGACAACAAAGCGGTTATACTAAATATCCTTGTTTTTTGTGTGAGTGGGATAGTCGTGATAGAACGCAGCACTATTGTAAAAAGATGTGGCCACCAAGACAAACCTTACAACCTGGAATGAAAAACATTGAAAGAAAATGTTTAGTAGACCCGAGCAAAGTTTTGCTTCCTCCATTACATATAAAACTAGGGTTAATGAAACAATTTGTGAAGACATTAAAAAAAGATGGAGAGTGCTTCAATTATCTTTGCAGCCAGTTTCCTCGCTTGTCAGAAGCAAAGATAAAGGAGGGTGTTTTTGTTGGACCGGATATAAGAAAGCTTAAGAAAGATGAAAATTTTGAATCTAAAATGGAGGAAGCAGAAAAACAAGCATGGATAGCCTTCAAAAATGTGGTTACAAATTTTCTTGGCAACAAAAAACATGAAGATTGTAAAAATATTGTGCAAAATATGTTAGAAAAATTTAAAACCTTAGGCTGTAACATGAGTTTGAAGGTGCATTTTCTAGATTCGCATATCGACTACTTCCCTGAAAATCTTGGTGCAGTAAGTGAGGAGCAGGGGGAAAGGTTCCACCAAGACCTAAAAGAGATGGAGAGAAGATACCAAGGAAGATGGAATATAAGCATAATAGCTGATTATTGTTGGATGTTAAAAAGGGATGGTCCACTACGAGATTACAGAAGAAAAAGCACAAAAAGGAGTATGGAAAGACAAAGAAAAAGATATTATAAGGACTTGTAAAGACATAAATATTATTTTACTGTTTCTTTTCATTAGATTTAATGATATTTGTAAGTAATTTAGTTTTTTATAGCCTTTGTAAATAAACTCAAAATGTAACTAAAAATTATTTTTTATTTTTAAAAAATATAATTTGAAGCCTTTTTGTGAAAAATCCTTACGCGATGGAGAAAAATAGAGTTCATATTTGGATTCAGCACCCAAAAACACATAAGAATCAGCTATCAAATTTAAAACAATTTTTAGAAAGTTAAAAAACGCAGGCCTGTGTTATCTGCAAATATAAGCTTGCGCCAATTACATAAGTTGACGTTGAGCGAAGCTTTTCAGCATGCAAGAGTACCACCCTATAAACGTTTGAATTCTACTATACAAGCTTGACAACTATAAATGTACCTAATATAAACAAATTCAAGCGCTAATGCCAGGATTTATCATGATTTTGTTTTTGGATTAATGCAAACTTTTCGAGTGTTTACGACATTCTGTAATGGCTTGGGGTATCGTCTTTGAATCGTATTTAAATACCAATGGCTCCTGTAAGATTCTGTAAAAGAATTTGTTTTCCTAAATCTTCACGTGAAATTAGCTATATTGTTTTTATATTAAATAATTTTTAATTCATCTACTATCCTTCGGAGAACTATTCATTTACAGTTTCTTCCACTTTCACTAAGTTTTACGATTAAATCCGTATTTCGAAATACTGGTGAATATCCGCTTTTTTTGCTCAAACATCTGTGCGCTTATTGTTAAAAAATCTAAACGACTCGTGCAAGTACAAGCTAAGGTGTTAACTCCGATCATAATTTTCAACATTTCGTCAGTTTCTGATGTAGTTTTATCTAATTGAACAGCAAAATTTAATATTCACACGTTTCTCCATAAAGACCGAGAGGAACGCGATGTGAACGCCAGCGTGTTGCTCAGAAACTAACAGCTGTTCCAATTTCGCTTCACCACTTTCTATTGTTAAAGTTATGAACTAATATATGCTGCTTTATTTTTAGTAACGTCACTCTAGTGCTGCATCATCAATTCGGGAATTAAATTGTCAATTCTCGTCTTTCTTTCATCGTGTATTTAACCCAAATTGCATGCGTAAATTGAAAAACGTTAAATCAACATTAGTGTAAATTGGTCTAGTTATGTGAAATAATTAGAATTACACCTTCACACCTTTGCAATTTCTTTTTTCACTTGAATTTCAAATTTAGCATCGATAAAGTAATAATTAATCAAAATTGCAAATTATAAAATGATACCCGTTCAACGAACGATTTATATTTTTTTATATTCTTAAATCGCGGTTCTATATGCATAAGTTGGGTGTACAAGTTTATTCAGAATAAGAGCCATTAATTTAATTATTAGATTATAATACTACTAAAATATATGCCAATTTGGTCACTTTTAATTTAAAAAAAAATGTGAAAAAATTAATTTAAACAGATAAATTTTGAGTACTGCTAGTCTTCCTGACTGAGCCGATATATGCCGTATGTGTATTCCGTGTTTCGTGCAGATACGCACATATTTGTTTACATACGGTTCATTTCTAATGAATGGATTTATACGTAAGTAAGTTATAAATATGCGATATCTACGATTTAGTAAAGTTTATCGTACTCTCGATGCAATAGATGAGTATTTGGTGCGGTTACGAAACAGTTTTATTAAATACTTTAAAATTAAACAGCGAAATTTTTAGAAACTGTTTTTAAATTAAATATTAATTAACATGTTTAATCTAAAATTAAGTTCTTTGACACTTATTCAGGATAACACTGTATAGTTTTGTAACGTTTTTCGATTCCAAGGTGCGCCTGCCTTGAAAAACAAAAATTGTTAGACATGTGTCAAAATTAATTTAATGTTGTATTATTGTTTAATTGAATAGTTTTTAAATTTGCGAGTTTGTGTAAAGATTGTTTTAATCATAGACTGAATGTTGAATTTGCAAGGAAACAATGTTAAATTGTAGATACATTCAATAACAAACTTTAAAATCGATCATTCTAGTTATTTCTGAGACAAATCTCGTATAAATACGGTTAAGCTATTTAAATTAGAGACCAAGAAATTCCTTGTGAGAAATTATTTCTATTCCGTTGATAAATATCTCAACTCCAAACTATTTTTATTGTATTTATGCACATTTTTATAATGCCTTTTCAGACAATAAAGATTATTCTTGATATTATTTATCATTACATTATCATCACAAATCTCCAAAAAGATTTAGTCACCGGCAAGGGAATTCTGAATACTGTCAATATACTATTGATAAGCCGTAGCTATATCGTTCTTAAGAGTTCTGCGCAAATGCTGAAATTCCCGTGTGGAGATATCATCCCCAGTCCGCTTCCATCTCCGATGATAATAAAGCTTCAAATCCAATAATCCTGCCATAGATGTGGCAGGTATTAGGAATACAAGAGTCCATCGCGGAATAGATTACATAGTAAAACACATCAAAGCTGCATCATCATCAACCTCTTTTGATGTTTTTTTGCATCAAGGAAGCACCAATCACCACAAAGTAGTTCAGAGTAAATCTTTTCAAAATTTTCTTTCCTGAAATTGTAGCGCCTGTTGTTATTTATTGGGAAGCTCATTGGAGTAGATTAAAAATACTTTAAGGGCAGCGTTGTTCTATTTAATAAACATTTATTTTGGCATACTACATACGTCCTGGACTCTTGATGCTCATCATCACATTATCATTTATACTTTAAATCTCTTTCCTTATTGTTAAGACGTCGAGGGGCGGCCAGAAAGGTAACGATATCTGAATAATTTTTTATACAGGGTTAGTTAAAAGTATGGAGACGGCGATTTATTGTCGTTAATATTCATTTTAGGGAATTATGTTCAATATAAAAGTTTGTTAAGATATTTTGATCTACATTTGTGATTATTTCTTTTTTTTTCTTCAATTGTTTTTTTTTAGATACGCCTGTTCGCGCATTTTTTTTTAAAATGGAAACTGGTAAATTTTGCTCTTCCATTCGATAGAGGTTTTTTTCTCTTTACAATAATATTTTTGTTTTTTTTAAATTCATTTTAATAACTTTTTTACAAGAAAAATTAATCAAATTAATAACAAAGTAAATTAAAGTAAGTGTTCAAATTGTCGTCCGTTAATAATTTGACAATGACCCAATCGATTTACAAAACCCCGAACAGAGTTCTGTAAAAAATCTCGGGGAATTTCTTGTATCGTTCTGGTAATTCGGATTTGAAAATCTTCGACGTTATCGGGATTTTCTTTGTAAACTTTGTTTTTTACGTATCCCCAAAGAAAAAAATCTAAAGGACTTAAATCTGGCGAACGGGCTGGCCATTCAATGGTTCCTCGTCTTCCAATCCATCTGTTGGGCAAAACGTTGTCCAGATATTGACGAACATTTACACCATAATGTGGTGGGGCGCCATCTTGCTGGAACCAGATACTGTCATTGGGAAGGTGTTCATTGTTTTCATGAGGATAGAGCGTAGCACTAGCAGGTATTATTTCATTTTGCAATAACTGCAAATACAGAGCCGAAGTTAAATTGCCATTGATGAAAAAGGGGCCGATAATATGACCGCCTAGAATGCCAACCCAAACATTAACCTTTTGGGGGTACTGCGTATGGTGCTCCAAAAACCAAGATGGATTTTCCGATGACCAGTATCTGCAGTTATGTCTGTTTACTTCACCGGTAAGGCAAAAAGTAGCTACGTCTGAGAAAAGAATATTGTTGACAAATTTTTTTATTATTATTGCAAATATTTAACATTTCTTCAGAAAATTGTAATCTCCTATCAAAATCATCTTCCGTTAACTCGTGTACAAGGTGTACCATATAAGGTTTATACTTTTCACTTTTTAAAAACGACACGATCGATGACTGTGAAATATTGAAATTGGCCACTAATTGATTGGTTGATAAATTGGGATAGTCGGATACAGCCAATAAAATATCCAGTTTGTTATCATCGCTTTTTGCTGTTCTAGGTCTACCACTCCTTGGCAAATCATTAACGCTACCCGTTTGTTCAAAGTGTCTTAAAGTTTTACCAACAACGGATTTAGAAATTGGATTTCTGTTTGGATGCGTATCATTAAATAAATTACTAACGTCTTGTAAACTTCTGCGTCTATCTCCATAATCCAACATCGTAAGTATTTCAATTCGTTCATGTTAACTTAAACTCGCCATTGTTAATATTAACAGCAACAAATTGCACAAATGAATTATTTCTGTCAAAGATTTGACGTACACAATAATCACTGATAAAATTATGTCGCTCAAGTTTGTTTATCGCTACGCTTCTGTCTATCTGCGATGTACCGAACATCTGTTAAACGCATGAACCGGCTTTTTCTTATAAAAAAGTTATTAAAATGATTTTTAAAAAAACAAAAAAATTTTGTAAAAAGAAAAAAAATCTCTATCGAATGGTAGAATAAAATTTACTAGTTCCCATTTAAAAAAAATGCGCGGACAGGCGTTACTAAAAAACAATTGAAGAAAAAAAAAATTCAAATATTCTCAAATGTAGATCAAAATATCCTAACAAACTGTTATATTGAACATGAATCCCTAAAATGAATATTAACGACAATAAATCGCCGTCTCCATACTTTTAACTAACCCTGTATATATTTTTAGTATTTACTTAAATACTTGACAATGTTTATTCATTGTACATTATCGCAAACCTGTTCTCCCCTAAAGAAAGTAATTTTAATATTAGATTTTTCAATTTGATACAAGTATTACCTATTTCTCAAAATAAATAAATTCACGTCTCGACAAGCACAAACTCAATCGCTAAGTTGTTGTGTTGCCAGAATGTAAAAATTTACATGAACACGTGCGACCGCCACTACAAACAATGCTGACATTTCCAGTATATGCTAAGTGGATGCATGTACTGCACATATCCATTTAAATGAAATATTTACCTTTCCAACAGTGATTGGAATAGCAAATCTTCATTTCTTTCATTTCCGAAGTCGAAAATCTTCGCGAATATAAGTAACTACTCTCCAGGGAAATTAAATAATCTGCTCTCTTCTTTATCCCAAATGCATCCGATGCAATTCAGGCCACTTGTTCGCAAGTTTTACGGTCCCGTTCTCTTGATATCTTTTTGATGGGGAGTCGAGCGGAATTCGAACGTCGATCGGTTGTGACTCTCGTAAAAAGTAACCGTGAGGGCGTATAGTGAGGGAACCAAGTCAACAGGTTCCAACGACAAACATTACCGCATAGAGTCGCCGTGTGGACATATATATGACATCGGATTGATGGAATGCCGGATGACGTATAAAACTTCTTGAGTTTTTCTTTCTAAATCTAGAGAATTTATACCATAATATTCACGAAACAAGAAATGCTTTATACATTCGACCATTACTAGAGGTAGTTTTATTCTAACTACCTTAATTGAAACACTATAATATCTAGAATACACTAGATTGTATGTATATGCCGTAAAAATATATGAAATACGGTGGTGTGCAGAAAAATCACTTACGCCTAACAGGAGTTTCTTTAAATTCATACTCAAAGTAAGTCATGAAATGTACATTGTGAACAGTACCACGCAACAAATTCTACATGTTACCAATGACAACTCAAATACGTTTTGACAGTTAACGTACAAATATAGTATGTCTGGTTCACATTTTCGCAATTCCAAAGCTATCTTTGAGTATGAATTAAAAAAAAACACATTTTATTTTATTTTTCACTTAAGTATTATTTGTTCATAAAATAAAATAAAACAATAACTTTGTTATATATACCACTTTATTCACCTATAATCGTGACCGCGGTTTCGACATACAATGTCATTATCAAACTGCAAAAGTTACAGGCCTACATAGAACTTGTAAATGACACAAAAATATATGGGGGTGGTTTATGATGTTATTTAAAATTACTACTATATACTTAACTATTATATACAACATTGGAAAAGAGGTGTATATATAAGGTCCAACCGTTCGTTTAAAACGATATCTATTGTGTTGTGTCGGCTTTTAAAAATCTCTAGGGCCTCTAAAATATTTAATTTGCGACCTTTCTCGGTCAAATGCAATATTTTACGGTGACCAAATGTATGCCTTTCTGTAATAAGATGGTTTGCGAGTGTTGAATCTGTCTTCTTTAGTTTATATGACCTCCTGCGTTCTTTTTCCCGTATAATAAAACTTCGACCAGTCTGACCTTTATATACACTTTTACAATCGTTACAATATAATTTGTACACTCCTGATTTATTATTAATATCTGTTTTAGGTTTTCGTTAAAAATGAAATTACTTGTTTTTACATATGGTTTGTAAGCTATACTAACATTACTATTATTTTTTGAAATTATATTTCCAATTTGCTCGCTTATTTTACCGAAGTAAGTTAACGAGACAAATTGTTTCAAATTAGCACTATCTTTAGGATATACTAAACTATCATCACAACTAGGTAAAAACATATTAAATTTTGGTATCGGTATGTAGACGACATCATAGCTTGCTTTAAGGGTACTCATAGACAACTACAAACATTTCTGAACTACATAAATTCAATCCATTCTAATATCAATTTTACAGTAGAAATAGAAGAGAATAACAGTATTAACTTCCTGGATTTAAAATTAAACAAATTAGATCAGAGCTTAAAATTTGATATATATCGTAAACCTACTTTCACTGATTGCATTATTCCCAAAGATTCACTACACCCTAAGACACACAAGCATTCATTTTTTAATTCTATGATACATAGAGCATTAAATATTCCTTTGTCTAATGAATCTTTTGTTCGTGAAATCAATACTATAAAACAAATGCGGTAAACAATAGTTATAAAAGTAGCGTAATTGACAGTATACTAAAGAAAAAACAGTTCCAAGTGGCCCTTAGTTTAGTATATCCTAAAGATAGTGTTAATTTGAAACAATTTGTCTCGTTAACTTACTTCGGTAGAATAAGCGAGCAAATTGGAAATATAATTTCAAAAAATAATAGTAATGTTAGTATAGCTTACAAACCATATGTAAAAACAAGTAATTTCATTTTTAACGCAAAACCTAAAACAGATATTAATAATAAATCAGGAGTGCACAAATTATATTGTAACGATTGTAAAAGTGTATATATAGGTCAGACTGGTCGAAGTTTTATTATACGGGAAAAAGAACACAGGAGGTCATATAAACTAAAGAAGACAGATTCAACATTCGCAAACCATCTTATTACAGAAAGGCATACATTTGGTCACCGTAAAATATTGCATTTGGCCGAGAAAGGTCGTAAATTAAATATTTTAGAGGCCCTAGAGATTTTTAAAAGCCGACACAGAACAATAGATATCGTTTTAAATGAAAAGTTGGACCTTATATATACACCTCTTTTCCAATGTTGTATATAATAGTTAAGTATATAGTAGTAATTTTAAATAACATCATTAACCACCCCCATATATTTTTGTGTCATTTATAAGTTCTATGTAGGCCTGTAACTTTTGCAGATTGATAATGACATTGTATGTCGAAACCGCGGTCACGATTATAGGTGAATAAAGTGGTATATATAAGAAAGTTATTGTTTTATTTTTTTTTATTTTCAAAATGAATTACCACAAAGTTACGGCTACCAGTATTAATTTTCTTATTATTTGTTCATTTCACCTTGGATACGGTTTCCATAAATACGGTCATAACGCGCGTGGGCGTTATAACCGTACATTACGGCCCATAACGCCCGGGAATTTATTTACAGTTTTCAATGTTGTGTGAGTATAAATAAGGCCCGAGAAGAAATGATATACATTTTACCGAGTATCTAAACATTGACAACTCTAAAACATCAAAGTGTCAACAACTGTCATTTAAAATACGTAAAACTTAATACAGTAGACGCGCGATAGTGTGAACATCGGGTAACGGAGATTCGGGATAACATGAACAATCATTTTCATAACACTGATGGCCGTCTAACGTGAACAAACCGACATTCGATAACGGAAACACATATTTCATGCGACGATATTTCCCCGGGCTGTGTTCGAGTTATATACTGTGATGCGGCTGTACTTTCCCGTATTCTATGACGCTAGTTTTCGGATACATAACTGCGTTTATTGCATACACAGTACAGTTGTTATCCGACCCTACCAGGAAGAGTTTGAAGTCGAATTGAATTTCGTGATGCCACCGAAAAAACCAACGTGCTTGACTCTCCATCAAAAGACGCTTATAATTCAAGAGTTAAAAAAAGGTGTGAGTGCGACAAATTTATCAAAAAAATATAATGTAGCGAAATCCACGGTATATGTAAGATAAAAAACAATGAAGAAGCAATTTTACGTGCAGTGACCCTTACGTATACAGGACCAGGTAAAAGAAGAACTTTAAAGGAATCTAAACCGGCGGAGCCGAGTTCGTTCCCAAATCCGCAGGTAATAAAATGATATGACCGAATTCGTTCCGGAGTCTTAGCCGAATTCGTCCCCAAAGTTGCCGGTGTATACATTAAGAGGATTAAGAGATAATGAGGTATTTTAAGTGTAACACATTTATAATAAAACTATAAGATAGAGTAAATGCTATTTATATATAATGAGAATTTCATTACCCGATCAGAAACCAATATGAATACATTGCGTGCTATTATCCCTTCCTCTAATTACTCCTAAATATGTCAAAGTTTACCTGGTAAGATATTTTGCAATAACAATCAGTTTTACTTTTGACGTTGTAAGTTGAAGTAATAATAACTAATAAGCCATGAGTGTTGTACAGTTTGAACAAAGTGAAAAAGGAAAAACAATGCTGGTGTTGGATGGTTATAAATTTACATTTCATAAAGAGTTGGCCAATGGTATTAAAAGATGGACTTGTACGTTGCGTTGTAAAACAAATTTGTGCAAAGCATTTGTAAAAACCGAAGGTGCCGACAACAGTGTATTGCAAATGTCGGCAATACATAGTCACGATAAAATTACAACTGAAATAATTAATAGAAATATATTAAGTAACGGTCTGAAACGTAAAGCAGTTGATGATTTGTGCGAACGTCCTATGAAACTTGTACAGAACTGCAAAATAGGCACATTGAGACACTTACTGTTAATGACGTGAACTGTATTAGGAAGAATATATACCAAGCGAGAAAATCAGTTTTACCAAAATTACCAAAAAATGTTTACGACATACATCAACAGTTAAAGCAACTGCCAATAGAAACAAATAAACAGCAAACATTTTTATATGTGAACGATGAAGAAAATCACATCATAATGTTTTCATGTAAAACAAATTTAGAATTTATGTGCGAAAATATAACAACATTATATGCAGATGGAACATTTGAATATTGTCCTAGATTCTTTCTACAACTATTCACTATCCATGGAATCAAGAATAATCACTAAATACCTCTCGCGTATTTTTTACTCCCAAATAAGAGATTTGAAACTTATCAATCGGCGTTTTGTTATTTGGTGCAAGAATGCCAAAAACTTGGTTATAATTTTTTCCCCAAACTATTTACGGTAGATTTTGAAATTGCGATTCATAAAGCTATTTCTGCTGTTTTTCCAACAACTGTCATTAAAGGATGCCGTTTTCATTTAGGTCAGTCTTGGTAAGTAATTATTGTGGTTTGTTAAAATAATTAATTTTAATATTTATGTTTTCCAATTATTGACAGGTGGCGCAAAATTCAAGAATTGGGTCTCTCTACTGAATTTCGGAATAAAGACTCAGAAACATCACATTTTTTAACCTACGTATTTGGTCTTCCCTTTTTAAACCCCAAGGACGTTGAAGAATGTTTTATTGAAAATTTCATGTCGTTGCGACCAGACAACGCAAGTGTAATATCATTTTTAGACTATTTAGTTGATACATATATTTCTGAGGATGCTACTTTTCCACCACAAATTTGGGCAGAAATGTCGTCGTCGACACAAAAATCCACAAATGCGTGCGAATCTTTTCACGCTAAATACAACTCATGCTTCTACACGCCACATCCTAACATTCACCAATTTCTTAGTGTATTAAAAAATGTTCAAATTGATTCGTATATAAAACAAAAAAGTAGCGCCGTTGTGAAACCAGTGTATGATCATTCACTAATAAAAAGAACGGAGTTTGTAGATACGAAAATTAAAGATTTTATAAATGGAAAAATTAATAGGTTTCAATTTGTGCAGTCTATTTCACACAGATTTAAAATACATGGAAATGTGCATAATATTAACGAAAAGTGAAAAATGCACGTGTGTATATATTTGTTATAATATGTATATTTGTAAATATTTTTGTATATTGTATTTGAATACATACATGTTTTCTATGGCTTGAGTATTTTTAAAAACGCCTTCGTCCTTATCTTTTAATCCTCTAATGTATACACCTACAACTTTGGGAACGAATTCGGCTAAGACCCCGGAACGAATTCGGTCTATATCATTTTGTTACCTGCGGATTTGGGAACGAACTCGGTGCCGTCCATCTAAACATCCAGAAATGGAGAAAAAGTTATACAAATGGTTTTTGAATAAACGAAAAAAAATTTTTATGGTCAGTTGGGATATGATAAAGGAAAAGGCGAAAGCGTTTCATTTTGAAATCAATGATAATATAAATGAAGAATTTAGTGCCATGATGGGTGGCTACAACGCTTTAAGAAAAGGTTTGGGATTCGATATTTAAAAATTACGGGAGAGAAACTTTCATCCAACCAGAACTAGTAGAGCCGTTTAAAGTGCAGTTAAATGATAAAATTCAACAACTGGGAATTACACTGGATCAGCTGTATAATGCTGATGAAACAGCATTGTACTGGAAGCTTCTACCAGAGAAGACATTTGTTTCATTTCAAGAAAAGACAGCTATTGGCAGGAAACTAGAAAAGCAGCGATTAACATTTCTGGCTTTTACTAATGCTAGTGGAAATCATAAAGTCAAGCCTTTAGTAATTGGCAAAGCCAAAAATCCAAGAGAATTTAGAAATTTTTCACTTCTTGTAGACTACAACAATTCTAAATCGGCTTAGATGACAGAGTCAATTTTTAAGACTTGGTTCCACCATTCTTTAGTTCCTCAGGTAAGTTTCGCATGTAAACTTAATATATTAAACAGTGAGTTCTACTGGTAGGTTACATGTTTTCTAAAATCAAAAGGTCTTCCAATAAAAGCATTATTTCTCTTGGATAATGCTCCGTCGCATCCCCCAGAGGATGAATTGCAGAGCGAAGATGGGCAAATCATAACAACGTACCTTCCGCCAAATGTAACAGCCCTTATCCAACCAATGGATCAGAACGTGATCAGGCTCACCAAATTATAGTACAGAAGTAGCCTTCTTCGAAACATTATTGGAAATGGTTCTGATATAGGAACATTAAAGGATCTCACACTAAAAGATGCGGTTACTAATTTGATGTCTGCATGGAACCGAATAGATCCTGCAATAATTGCCAAATGTTGGAATAAACTTTTAGATTTCAGTGATCAAGACGAAGAGGATGATTTGCCATTTGCCGAATTACTGCGAAAATGGAGAGAAAGCCAAGCAAGAGCAATAACTGAATCACGATATGTTAAACATGTTATTACCGCAAGTATGTAATTCGTGAATATCATAACTTTCAGTATCTACATGTAATGTTATTTCTAGGTTGAATTTACTGACACAGATATAATTAATTGGAATGAAGTGGATACACAAGTGGAAGGTACTAATGAAGATGAAAATGAAAATCTAACTGAGGAAACTGAAGAAAACTAAAAAAAGACGGTTACCCTAGACAGTGCAATAAATGCTTTGAACATCTCAATTCAATGGGCAGAAGAAAGTGGAGTTGATTGTAACCACATTCAATCATTAAAAGACCTGAGAGAAATTGCTGTATCGCAAAAAGTTAAAGAACATAGAAAGCAAACCAAAATATCGGATTTTTTTTTAAAAGCATATTTATTTATTATTAAATGTTAATATATTGAATAAATGGTCATAAGTAGAGCTGAGGATGTTTGCGGTACGGCAGGACCGTATGTAGTGCATCCACACCAGCGTATAAACACGATGCAGCGAAACACTTTAGTTAGTAGTGAACTGGCAACGTGATCGTGTGTTGTCTTGAGCTCTATTTAATAAGTATGACGGACGTGCCCAAGCCAAGAAAGCGCCCATTGTATAACGACGTGAAGAAATTTATCTGAGACTTTCCCGATTTGTATTATAATGGAGCAAAAGTAGTTTGTAAATTATGCGATAAACAGTTACTTTGCTGGGACAAATACGACTGTAAAAGACATGTTGAAAGTGTACACCACAAAGACAAAAAAAATAATGTGCTGTCTAAAACGCAATTCATTTTCGATTTATTGACAATGCTACTCGTCTGCGATGTGTCAGTTCACCTGCTAGATAAAAAAGCCTTTCACGACTTTTGGAATAAATACAATTCCAACATAAAGCTACCGTCACGAGAACGTTACTCACCTATTTACCAATTGTGCGTGAGGACATTGAAAACAGAATGAAAGCAGTAGTAAATGATAAACAGTTATGGGTATGTGTCGACGAAACGACAGATCGAAAAAAACATTCTATTGTGAATATTATAGTGCGTGTACTAGATCCTGTCAAATCAACATTTCCCATTTTATTAGCCAGCAAAAGATTGGAAAAGTGCACTAGCGAAGTAATTACGAAGGTAGTGCTCGATACGCTACAAAAATTTCAAGTTTCAACTAACGGTGCCTTGGTATTCCCGAACCACCAGAGCCAATCCTTACACGTTGGGGAAGTTGGTTAAAGGCGGCATTTTATTATGCCAAGTATTTCCAACAAATAAAATCTGTGGTTCTACAATTCAATCCTGCCGAAGCTGTAGCCATTAAGGAAAGCCAGAGACTCTTTCAAAACCCTTCCCTTGATGCAGGTTTACAAACTATTTATAAGAATCATATAGGATTGTTTAACGCAATCGAGAAATTTCAAAATACTGCATTATCGTTAGCGGAGTCACTGCAAATACTGGACGATGTACACGCCCAGCTATGCGCAGTAAATGACAACAAAAATGTTAATGTAATAGAAAAGTTCGAGAGTGTGATAAACAATTATTTTGATTTTACCAGATTAAAACAAATTAGTAATGGTGCAAGTGTAGATTCGGTTTCTATCTATAAAGATTATTTTAATTGTGCGTGTGTTACATCCGTAGATGTCGAGCGGTCTTTCTCAAAATATAAAAAAAATTATTCATCACGACGTACATCGCTCACCGCTACAAATATGGAAACGTATCTAATGCTACAAACTTACTGCAAGTCTTATCCACTTGGCGCTATGCTATAATAATCGTAAATAATATAAGTGTGTTATTTATATACAGTACACATAACTGACATACCTAAGTGATATAAATAGCGAATGCATGTAAAGCAATAAAATCACGCATGCATCACCGATCGAAACAAGGTCATTATATTCGTGCGTTTAACTGAATACTATCCTGGCACACCGCAAACATCCCCAGCTCTAGTCATAAGTCGTAATAAAGAAGTATTTATATATGTAACATATTATTTGTACAGGCTCATCATATCTTTTAAGCATCAAATTACCCTCTCGTTAACGTGAACAATTCGTTAGGGTGAACACTGTGTGTTTTATTTTGTTCACGGTACCGAGCGTCTACTGTAGTTGTTTATTTTCAACAATTTCTAAGGAAAGATTCACATTCTTAACATTATTAGGAAAATCAAAAATACAGTTTTCGAAATGTCCTGAAAAATTATGTGATCCGAAGCTTTCCAAGTTTGTTAAATTTTTAGAGGGAAAACATCTCCACTAGTACTTTTACAAGCCAATGAGGATTTATCTGATACTGAAACAGAATTTAATATTAAGCTGTATACTCTATTCTTAGAAGAAATGCTTTCCTCTATGTATCCTTCTACCACAGATGCACTTTTATATTTCCCAATGCATTTTTAGGGTCTCGAACGATCCACCTTCCTCAAGATATTAGAAGCCTAACGTCTGTCAACGACATGACAGCTGACAGAAATCTCGGAACTTTTCCAATGTAATTTGAATTTTCCGGCTTAAGAAATTTGTTTTTCGTGAAAAATAAAATCTTGTACGAATCACTAGCTATATGGCAATTATATTGCTCTCGGTCGAGATTTATCCCTCGAGCCAGAGGCCCTCGGGCTGAATTAACGTCAACCTCAGAGCAATATAGTACCCATGACGCCCTTGGTGCATAAATAACTATTTCGATATATTAAGTTGGTTTAAACTGATTTTGACTCATTATTTGTCAGTGTCAAATAATTATAATTAAAATGCCAAATTTAACGAAAAATGAAAAATTTTTAATACTTTCTAAATTAGAGGAAAGATGGTCTATAAGAAGGATAGCAATAATTATGGTATTAATTTTTAATATATATGCAGCACTGTCACTTGCAAATAAAAGTATTTTTTCTTTGTACCTGTCGTCCGAATGAAGCATTTGGTGCATATTATCGTAAATGGTTTTAGCTACTGTTTCCGCATCAACTGTATTTATAACTTTTGTTGCTATTACATATGCGTTATAAGAAATAGTTGGATGTAGTACACCAGCTACATCATTTACCACCACACAGCGTCCTAATATATCGACAGTTTCGTCGGCACTTATCCAGAGGTACTGATTTGAAAGATGGCTTCTAATGCGTTCTACTGCCTTCGTGTAGCACTTAGAAACATATTTGCGTAAGATGGATTCATCAGGAACATTTCGACCAGTATATTTTTGGAAAAATATTTTTAAAGTGGGATTGTTAAGTTTATTTAATGGAATATTAGCCGCCATAAAAGTTTCTAAGAGTTCTTCGTTAAAATTGTCAGATTCCAACGGTTCAAATTTCTGTGCATGTGTTTGCGATGCTAAGTGACGTTGTACGTGCGATTTTATATTCTAAATAGACTAAATTATTAAAACTCCACACGCTTCTATCTACGCCCATAAACACAGATATTTAACAGTAGATATCCATCAAAAAATGTCGCAATTCTCAATGAAAACAGATGTGCGCGGTAGCCAGATCAATAGTGCATTCAATAACTGCGTGATGTACTTACAGATGTTGTAGACTATGTATATCGTCCGTCGTAATGACGACGTCATTTCAACCCGATGTGTCCGGTCTCTAATAATAACACATATTCACAAACACAAATTAGAAGTGAAATATATTAATAATATAAATTTGACAAAGGATATTAAATGTTCTAATGGCATAAAAATTGTAATTATGTGGATAGTAATTCGGTCATATATTCGTTTTCTTTTTCAATAACTATAAGAATTTAATCTATTTCTGGAGAATATTTTTTTCTTAATATCTGCCCCGTCACACTATCAATACCGATTACCATATTTTCCTTCCACGAAGGCCACTTGTGAGAAATGACAAATGATTTAACCTATAAAAGTTTCCCTAAGTTCGAAGCGGCGTCGAAAAAATCCTTTCTCACGATCCTTATTAATTATGCACATAATCTATTTTTTAGGCGCTAACTTAAAATTATCTTCGTTCAAGTCGGTCGATTATCTTTATTAATACAATGGCAGTATATCAGCATAACATGTGTACCCTTAAATGTACTTTCTATAGGATTATTTAATGTTTAGATATTAATATCGAACGATAAACCTCATTATTTCGTAATATTAGCTATACTGTTCAACAGCCACCATTTACCTACAACACAAATTTGAGTAATACATATACCTTGAGTCCTGAAAATAATAATAAATTTAGGGAAATTACTAACACCATCATTGGGTAGGATTTGATTTATGAGAGCAGAGTGGTAAGGTCGCCAACAACACCATTGTGTCAGTAACGTGGCGATAGAAAGAGGGTCTATCTCGTTTTGGCATGCCAAATTTAATTTTCTTGTGCGTAACAGTGTTGTTTATCATGAGTTCGATTTCTGAGATGCATACAATGGTGCAATGGTGTAAGGCGCAGTACAACGATAGACCTTTGAAGAGGTAGAAAATTGTATGTATTTAGGAGTTTTGATGAACAATAAATATATCGAGGTCACAGAGATAGACTTAAGACTGGAAAAGAGTAATAGATGTGTGGGAGGGTTGAACAGAATACTTATATCAAAAGAGATCTCAAAAAGAACTAAGATGTATCACACTTCATAAAAATGGGGCAACTCCAGTGGCTCGGCCATCTTCAAAAATTAGGAGAAGAGAGGTTAATTAAAGATATAGGATGGAAGGTACCTGATGGAAACAGAAGGCAGGGTAGACCGACTGGAATATGGAGATGCGGTTATGGGGGATGAGCAAAGAAGCGGACGCAGGAATTGGAGATTGTTGGCAAGGGATGGTAAGAAATGGAATAGCATTACCAAGGAATGGGCCTGAAAGACCTGTGAACGCTTTATGTATATATTACCTAAATAATATTTTTAAAGTTGTAGTAAGGTCGTCCTTCATCCAATTTGATATGAAAAATTTTAGATAATATATTAATAAGCCATTCATCTGTGGTTACTCATTTGACCCACAAAATTATACTAAATTAATGCAATTAAAGCCATTAGTAGTGACCGGTATAGAACATAAAAAACAAAACGGATCTTCTAATTTGATGCGGTCCTGGATGTTAAATGTGGTTCTTGCAGGACTCCAGGCAAAGGAAAAATCCAAAAGATTCGTACCCATTATCTGCTATACATAGACGATCTACCGGAAGTTATAGATCGTTTAATGGTATTCTTTGCGGACGATTCCTCGATAGTGGTTAAAGCTGATTCAGCTGAGCGCGCCACACAGTATTTTGAATCATATCTAGTTGATCTGAAGGAGTGGTTTTCGGAGAACAATCTTAGTTTGAACATCAAGAAGACAAAACTCATTGAATTTAATTGGAGCGGAATTGACATCGCACCATAATGCCGGAATGAGGCCGCGACTTGCGGGCACAGGACAACATTCTTGGAGCTAATCATGAATGGACGGCTGTCATAGAATGTAGTCTTGATGTTATGGTGTCTAAGTTGAGTGGCTTGTGTTGAGCTCTGAGAATGATTGCGAATAGTGTCGATCTGGGTGTTGCTTTAAAAGTGTATTACGCAGGGGTTCACTCTCTACTGCAGTACGGCGTGGTGTTTTGAGGGCGATCCTTTGGTGTGGGTAGCGCTTTCGTAGCTCAGAAGATACTTACCGTACCGTCAATATACATATTAGAGTGTGCTGTGTTTGTGAGGGAAAATTGTGAAAATCTCCTCAAAAAATATTAATTGACTCATAACTAGAGTGGACCAATTCGGAGCGATATTGGTAAATATTTCATATAAAAGCCGAAATACTCCAATATTTTATCAATTTATATATACAGGGTTAGTTAAAAGTATGGAGACGGCGATTTATTGTCGTTAATATTCATTTTAGGGAATTATGTTCAATATAAAAGTTTGTTAAGATATTTTGATCTACATTTGAGAATTTTTGAATTTTTTTTCTTCAATTGTTTTTTTAGATACGCCTGTCCGCGCATTTTTTTTTTTAAATGCGAACTGATAAATTTTGCTCTACCATTTGATAGAGAATTTTTTTCTCTTTACAATAATATTTTTGTATTTTTAAAATTCATTTTAATAACTCTTTTACAAGAAAAATTAAACAAATTATTAACGAAGTAAATTAAAGTAAGTGTTCAAATTGTCGTCCATTAGTAATTTGACAATGACCCAATCGATTTACAAAACCCCGAACAGAGTTCTGTAAAAAATCTCGGGGAATTTCTTGTATCGTTCTGGTAATTCGGATTTGTAAATTTTCGACGTTATCGGGCTTATCTCTGTAAACTTTGTTTTTTACGTATCCCCAAAGAAAAAAATCTAAAGGACTTAAATCTGGCGAACGGGCTGGCGATTCAACGGTTCCTCGTCTTCCAATCCATCTGTGGGGAAAAAAGTTGTCCAGATATTGACGAACATTTACACCATAATGTGGTGGGGCGCCATCTTGTACTATTAATATTTTTTTGTGAACGTGTCCGAACATATCCCTCCCCAGAGACGCAGATACGTATTTCGCCTGTCTACAGGCTCATAGGTGCGCCCCTGCTGGATAAAGGATATCTTCACACACTTTCACAAAAAAGAACCACATCGCCATATCACAAAAATTATCCAGAAAATATTAATAGTGAACCTGTATTTGTGTTCTTCACACCAGATTTTTAATAATATTTTATATTATTAAATATACCTTTGTATTATACAAAACTGGTGGGGTTTTACCTACTCATGTAAGTTTCAATTATTCTGATATAAACTAATCTAAAAATGTTGCACTGTTTTAATTGTTTAAATTTTCGAAATATTTTTTTTGTTTTATTAAAGCATTTTACATTTAGATGTTACATATTTAAAAAATAAATAATCTTAAATATCAATATTCTTTGAAATCAGTTATTGCCAATAGAATACTTATATGTTTAAAAATATCCTTAAAATTTCTTTGTGTGTGTATATTTGTATTAGGTGTCCACAAAAAATATAATGTGATATATTACTTAAATAAGATTTTAATAGTTGTAGTAAGGCCGTCCTTAACCCAGAGCGATACGAAAAATTTACGTTAACGTTCGTATCAATAAATCATTTAACCTTCTGATTAGGCTCAGTATTATCTATTTTCTTCTATGGCTAATCGTTTGGCCCCGAAATTATACTAAATTAATAATAGAAGCAATAATAGTGATAGAAAAAGAACATAAAAAACAAAACGATACTTTTATTTGATGCGGTAGTGGATGATTGTTAAAATCCTCTTTGCCTTCGCACAGACAATAATCTCATTTACTAAATGGAATACATTTTTGGAAATTGAAATACATACGGCCGATTCCTCGCTTCTCATAGCCGGGTAGTGTGTAGCCGTCGTCCTGTTGGTCCGTTCGCTCCAAATCCAATTTTAAGTGGGCCATTAGTTTGAAGTGCACCTCTAATTGAAGAAATGCAAATATGAGAAATCTTTTAAAATATACATTTAATTAGTTTCACGCTCGGATCATGTACGTCGTAATTACATCGGAGCGGTTATATATCGGTTTGAATTATTCATTTATTCGAATGCAATAATAACGGATGATTTGTTAGACGCAGACGAAATAATAAATTTAATAAAAGTCGAGTGTTTACCGTCTCATTTCATTCGAAAAAAAAATCATCGCATTAAAAACTATAAGTCCTAATCAGAGACCGGACACATCGGGTTGAAAGGGCTAAATCTAACTAGATCTGGTTAACGCGCACATCTGTTTTCATCGAGAATTCGATGTTTTTTTGTTAGATATTTACAGTTAAATTTCTGTTTTCATGGGCGTAGATAGAAGCGTGTGGAGTTTTAATAATTTAGTCTATTTAGATTATATTTCGTAAGATAAATAAAGTGCTGTGCGTTAGTTTCTTGTTTTCATAGTTTTAAATGTTAATTACATCGTAATTTTTGTGATAGATCCTGTTTAATATCGTTTGATTTAATCTACTTCTCCCAATTATTTCGACGAAGGTGTGAATTTAATTTCGTTCAGTTTCAATACCTTACGCATACATTTTTAGTTTTCATTTATTTAGATCTAAAATATTATTTAAGTTACTTTTTCAGATATGATATGGAAGAACGTCGAGAACGGCATCGTAAAACAATGGCGAGTTGTACTAATTGTAGGAAGGAAAGTCAGTAATTAGGTCACGAAAAGGTATTATAAAAATAATTAGAGAAATAGTTAGCCAAAAATTTTTTTTATTTTTCAACAAAGTCTGCATCTACATTAATACACTTATCCCATCGCTTTATCAATGCCCCAGTGCCTGCTACATAAAAGTGTTTGGGCTGGCGTCTGAACCACGTGCGTACCTCTTGTTGAAGATCGTTGTCACCCTCGAAATGTTTGCCGCCAAGATGCTTTTTGAGTGGACCGAACAGATGATAGTCGCTTGGGGCCAGGTCGGGACTGTAAGCCGGATGTTCAAGAAGTTCCCACCCTAATTGCGCAATTCTCGCCTGGGTCAAGTGGGCCGAATGGGGCCTGGCATTATCGTGATGCAGCAATATTCCTCTCGTCAGTAGGCCTGGACGTTTTCGTCGAATTGCATCCCGAAGCAACAACAAAACTCTACAGTATGATTCAGCAGTCACGTTCTCTTTGTTATTCTGGAAATTGGCTAGGAGCACTCCCTGAGAATCCCAGAACACGGTAAGCATAACCTTACCAGCTGAGGGCATAACCTTAAATTTCTTTGTTGACGGCGAAGAGGGATGTTTCCATTGCATTGAAGTACGCTTTGTTTTGGGTTGGTAGTGGTGCACCCATGACTCATCACCAGTAACAATCCTGTTAAGCATATTCTCCCCTTCCACTGTGTATCTAGAGAGGTGTTGCAAGGACAAGCCCATTCGAATTCTTCTGTGTTCCTCGGTCAGTTGTCTAGGTACCCACAGCTCCGACCCGTCGAAGTGTTGCATCTGTCGAAATCTGAACGGGGCGGCCACTTCGCTGATCGTCAACAACTTTTGAGCGTCCTTGAGAGAATTTCTCGACCCAGTTATATACGGCTTTACGCGACACATACTTTTCACCGTAAACAGGAGACATTTCCTTATGAATATCTTTTGCAGAAAGTCCTTTTGCCCAGAAAAACGCACAATAGCACGTTGCTCTTCCACAGTACAATCTTCGAGCACGGTCGCCATTTTAACACTGCCTGTGTTCGCGCACACCAACTGTAACTTGAGAATTATAAAGCTGGATTGTGGTGACACCTATTGACAAATATGGAAACAACTCACTCCTATTTTCAGCTTTCCTACAGCAGTTTGTGACTTATTTAATGACTTTCCCTCGTATGTCCATCGTCAGTGAAATTGATTGCAAAATCTGTAAAATATTGTTAAAATATTCCATGGAATCGCAGGTACAACGTAATTTAGTATCGCAAACATATGCATAGAAATTGGAACCGTTGGAATCTGACAATTTTAACGAAGAACTCTGTGAAACTTTTATGGCGACTAATATTCCATTAAATAAACTTAATAATCCCACTTTAAAAATATTTCTCCAAAAATACACTCTGACGAATCCACCTTACGCAAATATTATGTTTATAAGTACTATTCGAAAGCAGTAGAACGCATTAGAAGCCATCTTTCAAATAAGTACCCCTGGATGAGTGCCGACAAAACTGTCGGTATATTAGGACGCTGTGTGGTAAATGTTGTAGCTGGTGTACTACATCCAACTATTCCATATAACGCATATATAATAGCAACAAGAGTTATAAATACAGTTGATGCGGAAACAGTCGCTATAACCATTAACGAGAATATCCAAAAAATACTTCATTCGGACGACAGGTACAAAGAAAAAGTACTTTTATTTGTAGGTGACAGTGCTGCATATATGTTAAAAACAGGCAGACTATTAAAGGAAACATATCCTAATATGTTGCATATTACTTGTGTAGCATAGCACATGCTCTCCACAGAATCTTTGAATACATCAGAGACACCTTTCCAGAGTTGGTACATTTGTATCCGCTTTTAAAAAAGTTTTCAGAAAAGCACCATTGAGAGTAGCTCTTTACAGGAGAAAACTGCCATTTTTGTTACTGCCTCCATCTCCAGTAATAACTAGATGGGGGACATGGTTGGAAGCTACTAGTTTTTATGTAGAAAATTTCGATAGTTTACAAAATCCCGTTGCGTGTTTAAATGACGATGCTCGGAGTATTTCTGAGTGCAAGGAACTAACACAAATTCCACATTTAAAAAATCAGTTGTACTTTCATCAGGAATAGTTTGGAAATTTGACAAAACTAATCACTTATTTTGAAAATCGAAATCTCAAATTAAATTATGGTTTAACGACATTAGATGTGGCTATTAATAATTTTAAAAGTATTCCAAGTGATTTCGGATGTGGCATTCAGCAAAAGTTAGACGCAGTGTTTAATAGAAATCCAGATTTAATCACATTGCGGCAATTGTGTATGTGGAAAATGCCACAACATCTAACTGCAAAATACGCGGAAACATATAATCTATTTACAAGGATATATTTCATTCAAAGAGAAGACATTTTACAGAAGAGAACCTTGAGAAAGTATTGCTAGTAAATATTAATACTCCTTTACTCAATTTGAACTACAAAATGACACTGTTGAATTTCGGTTCGAAGAATAAAAAATACTTATCATATCTCGTTTCTCTTCGTTAGTGTATGACATTTTTGTATTATTAATAAACAATAAATGAAATGTTTGACAGATTGAAATTCCATGGCTACCTTATTTAATCTTATAATTTATTCTTTCAAATAAAACCTAATGTCAAAAACTTTAGTCAGCATGTGGTACATGCTGTGGTACATGGTTGAAATCAGAAAAAAAACTCTTTCTGAAGATGTCTAAATCCAATATGGCGCCTATAAGAAATTAGATAGTTGATGATGGCCAGAAAGAAACGAAACGTCGTATAAAAATTTAGAGTACACCACTGGATAGAAGTTTAGAAATGGCCACTAGGATGTGTTTTTATTTTTTCTCTACAAGGCCAAATGTCGGTGCTACAGGTAAAAGAAGAAAATGGGGTTTTCCAGTTTTTTTTTAAATAACGAAGGTCATTTGTCACAGGTCTATTTTCTTTACGGATTTATAACAAACACAAAATTTAACAACTTTGCCAAATTTAAACCTATACTCTATCTCCAATAATAAGCGAGATCCCCATGGTGAGGACCGAAAATGAATCAGCCTGTATATCCGTTTTATTATTATAGTATAATTATATAAATAAAATTAAAAATTTTAAAAATACAAATGTTCAATAGTACGCTCGTGGTCGATGAGTCATCAACCTTTCGTGTTCGGTCTCTAGTCATAATCCCAAATCGACATAGAACTCAAATAAAGCTCATTCCTTTATTATAATGTCAACTTTTATTCCCACAAGGACATCGTTTTTTCAGCATTTAAAATATCACCGTCTTTTTTTTTAAGGTAATACCGGAAGAGCTGGCGGATTTAAGTGAATCTTTTTTACGACATCCTCCGCGAATTTCCTCGTAAAATAAATATACAGAGGAACGAATGTCATACAAAATTTACAGCCTAATGTTCATTCTAGAATACTTTGTACGGTCATTCAAGTTACTGATATTCGAAAAATGAAATTTATTTTTCTACTTTCATTTCGTGTGTTTTTTTTAGAGTGTCGTCGTAGTTTGCACTAAGGATTATATTACAAAAAGTCAAATACACACTCAACAAATATTAACATAAAAACTGTTTGTCACCAACTATGATATATTCCAAAAAGAGAGAGATAAAATTCTGAATAGACCCAAGTGATTGAGTATCACCGTAGAACATTCGCTTTTTGGCATTATTTGTCAAATATTTTGACATGTTTATATCACGTTTGCGTTTTTAGAGTTTTGCTATCATATTATTAAATTATTATCTTTAACTATTTTGCCGTGTAGATTAGTTCCTTTTATAGCTTCCATTTGAAGATTAAGATTATTTATGATTATTATTATTATGATTTAAGATTAAGATTTGAAGATTGGTGACCACTGCATTTTGAGCATTTCCGCAGAAGAGGAAAAAGAAGCTCACTTAGAGAAGACTGTAATAAAGAAAAGAAAAATGAGAAATTATAGGAAGGAAAGTTTACTTGGTATTAACTGGAGCTATGCAGTGGTAAATGTTGATGTCATAGCGGATGCTTTCATTAGCAGCATAGGTGACATAATGGAGAAAATGTGTCCTATAGAGGAACTTATACTGGGGAAAATTTATTTGAAGGAGAAATGGATGAATAGTTGTATAATAGAAATGATGAAATTAAGAGACTTGAACTATAGGCGGGCTGTGTTTACTGACAAAGACTGCGACCGGCAAAATTACAAAATAGCGCGTAACAAAGTGACACAGCAAAAAAGGAAAAGGATGAATATTACATTAAGATTATAGATGAAAATAGATATAATAGTCGTAAATTGTGGAAAAACTTAAAAGAATTACTACCGAATAAAGTAAAAATGTTAACAGTGATATAAAATTCAGTGACGGAGCTACGGCTAACGCGAAGGAGATTGCTCATAAATTTAATAACTTTTTCGTTAATAGTATTGAAAATATTGTGAGAGATATACCTAGGTCGCTGGATTATCCAAAGATATTTGATAATATTAATGCCCCCGTACATATGGATTGCCTTACTGCTGTATCAATGGCGTCTTTAAAATCTATATTAAAATCTATGAAGTGTACTGGAGAGATAGGTGACGGAATATCAACAAACGTTTTAAGAGATTCCTGTGAAGTAGTTGCTGCCAGGTTTCTCGATGTTATAAATACGTCACTTCGAACTGGTAAATTTCCTGAAGATTGGAAAACGACATATGTGACGCCAGTACCTAAGGTGAACGGAACGTGTTGGCATGAGGAATTTAGACCTATTAACTTAGTAGCTCCATATGAAAAAGTTTTGGAAACGTGTGTAAAAGTCAAATTAATGGAATATTGTGAAACAAATTCTCTAATTGAGTCGAATCATTGTGGCGATGCTGTGTATGATTTTCTCGCATCCAATGTGGATTCTCAGTCACCCAATAACGGCACTTATGCCTATTTACAAATCCATTTAGACAAAATGTAGCTTAGTCAGAAAATACTATGTTGTTTAAAAAATTTGGATCGTTATTGGACAATTCCATTATTGTTTCACAAAACTGTAATCTTCTGACTGGGTCATCTTCGTTAAGTTCGTGCAGTAAGTGTGTCTTATAGGGCTTGTATTTGTTCGCTTTTAATATTCGTCTAATACTCGTAGATCTGGTACTCATATCATTTTCTAATCCTAGTTGAGTGGTTGACGTAGTGGGATTTTCCGTTACAGCAAGTAAAACATGTAGAGATCGGTCTTCATTAGTGATTTATCTTGGTCGGCCAGCTTTAGGTATATCTCTAACATCGCCTGTTTCTCTAAATTTATTAACCAATCTCTAAACTGTTGATTGAGCTATAGGATCTCGATCCAAATAAACATTATGAATAAAGTGCAAACTTCGTGATGTGAACGTTGCCTGTCACCATATCCGACCATCATAAGAATTTCTAGTCTTTCTTTAATAGTTAATTTGACCATTTTCACACAAAACACGTATTAAAAAAAGCAAGTTTTACGATGGAAACTATTTTATTGTGAAACGTCAATAATTCAATGACAGTCAAAAAATCTACAATTTCCAAAGCAATCTACAAAACACTGCACTAGTCCAAATAAACGTTTATTAAATTTTATTTTTTTCTCAATACTTTTATTATCTAACCCCATGAAAAAAGTACATATTCATATTCAGAAATTAATAAAGATTCTGAAGAAAATATTATTTCATATGTCATATGTAATCATCATGAAAAAAAAACGCAAATGATTGAAGCCAATATAAAATAACTTGTCAAAAAACTTTTGTTGACAACATTTTGTTCTAAAGTTTATATTTACGGAATTATTAGACTGATGCGTTACTTCTGCCCAACCCCGTATATACGTCTACGAAATACGAAATACATTTTTATTTGTTCATTTTGTAGTTCAAGTTGAGTAAAGGGGTATTAATATTTACTAGAAATACTTTCTCAAGGTTCTCTTCTGTAAAATTTGTTCTCTTTGAATGAAATACATCCTTGTAAATAGAAAACGTCCTTTTTACATCGCAACTGGTTATAGGTGCATACTGGAAATATTCTTTTATTTCAGCGTATTTAGCAGTTAGATTTTGAGGAATTGTCCCCATACACAATTGCCGCAATGTCATTAAATCTGAATTTTTATTAAAAACGGCGGCAAACTTTTGCCGAAGGCCACAACCGAAGTCACCTGGAATATTTTTCACCCTATTAATAGCTAATGTGTTTAATCCATCTTTTAATTTGAAATTTTGATTTTCAAAGTAAGCAATTAGTTTTGTCAAATTTCCAAAGTGCTCCTGAAGAAAGTGCTACTGATTTTTTAAATGTGGAATTTGTGTTAGTTCCTTCCACTCAGAAATACTTCGAGCATCGTCGTTTAAACATGCAACAACATTTTGTAAACTATCAAAATTCTCATCAAAAAAACTAGTAGCTTCCAACCATGTCCCCCATCTAGTTATTACTGGAGAGGGAGGCAGTGACAAAGATGGCAGTTTTTCCCTGTAAAGAGCTACTCTCAATGGTACTTTTCTGAAAGCTTTTTTAAAAGCGGATACAAGTCTACCAACTTCTGGAAAGACGTCTCTGATATATTTACAGATTCTGTGGAGAACATGTGCACAAGTAATATGCAGCATATTAGAATATGTTTCCTTTAATAGTCTGCCTGTTTTTAATATATATGCAGCTCTGTCACTTACAAATAAAAGTATTTTTTCTTTGTACCTGTCGTCCGAATGAAGCATTTGGTGCATATTCTCGTAAATGGTTTTAATTCTGTTTCCGCATCAACTGTATTTATAACTTTTGTTGCTATTACATGTGCGTTATATGGAATAGTTGAATGTAGTACACCAGCTACATCATTTACCACCACACAGCGTCCTAATATATCGACAGTTTCATCGGCACTTATCCATAGGTACTGATTTGAAAGATGGCTTCTAATGCGTTCTACTGCTTTCGTGGAGCATTAGAAACATAATATTTGTGTAAGGTGGATTCATCAGGATCATTTCGACCAGTATATTTTTGGAGAAATATTTTTAAAGTGGGATTGTTAAGTTTATTTAATGGAATATTAGGCGCCATAAAAGTTTCACAGAGTTCTTCGTTAAAATTGTCAGAGTCCAACGAGTCTAATTTCTGTACATGTGTTTGCGATGCTAACTGACATTGTCCGTGCGATTTCATGGAATTTTCAACGATATTTTACAGATTTTGCAATAAATTTCGGAACCACTGACAATGGACATACAATCAGTATGACCGTCAATCCAACTCGCCATTGTTTTATGATGCCGTTCTCGACGTTCTTCCATATCATAATCTCAAAAAGTGACTTAAACAATGCTCTAGATCTAAATAAATGAAAACTAAAAATGTATGCGTAAGTTATTGAAACTGAACGAAATTCAATGCACAATTACGTCGAAATAATTGGGAGAAGTAGATTCAATCAAACGATATTAAACAGGATCTATTACAAAAAATACGATGTAATTAACAGTTAAAACTATGAAAACAAGGAACTAACTCACAGCACTTTATTTATCTTACGAAATATAAAGTAACAAATGAAATGAATTATAAAAACCCGGCTTCTATATACGCTCATGAAAACAGAAGTTTAACTATAAATATCCAACAAAAAAACGTCGTTCTTGTCGATGAAATAGATGTGCGCGCTTACCAGATAAATAGTGCATTCAATAACTGCGTGATGTACTTACAGATGTTGTAGGTTATTTATATCGTCGCTCGTAATGACGATGTGATTCAACCCGATGTGTCCAGTCTCCAGTACAGTATGCAAGTGCATTCTCAGACAAGTCCACTCAATCTTCGGCAGAATAATATTTTTTGTAGTATCTTGTAAAATTTAATGCATTAAAAAAAAAACTTATTACGCGCTAGAGCAAATTTTAAATCAGATTCAGGGTCACCACTACAAAAGGACATAACTTGTCAAGCTGTGTTGGCAAGTGTTCTTTGATGACGAATATTTCAAATTACCCACATATATTTGATTTTAATTTATCTAAATGTAAAACAAATAATAAATATTGTTGTATTTAATAGATAACCTATATTTTAGGAGTTTTACTTTTGTGTAATTTTCACACGTTAATATTTTAGCGCTCGAAATTTCGCCACCAATTAAGCCGATTGTATAAACTTTATCAACTATTCTGACATAATAAAGTAATATTATCGATTTATCTACCGTTACCCGAATTGAAACTTTTCGCAACAAGATACCTGTCAAGCGCTTCGATGCCCCCAGTGGAAATTTTAAACAGCTCCCTTTCTGCTTAAAAAGTTTTCAAACTTATTTACAATGTTTACTTTATAATTAATTTTCTGTTTAGTATGCTCGAAGCTGTAATACTATCAATTCGTAAATCACTTTTGATATGTATTGATACAAGGCAGTCTTTATTTTTTAAGACCGTTTACCATTAATTAAATACTCTTCTTTGTAAATTCTTTGATTTAAGGAAAAAAATCGTTCTGTTTAAGTTACTGTTTTCCGATATTAATGACCAGAGATTGGACGCATTTGGCCGAAATTACGATGTACCATATAAAAAAGCCATAATAAATAGTCTATAACATAGCTAAGTACAACACGCAGTTATTGAATTGCACTATTCATTCGGTTAACCACACATCTGTTTCAACAATCAACAATGTCCTGTATAAAGTGATGGCTCTCCAAATGTAGATAGTTGGCAATTTTGCTTGAAACACTTCCAAAAGTATGGATTCCAATTGGCTTGACTGTGCATTTTCTATTTCTATAAGTTACGAAAAGTCGGTCGTGGGGCGTCTGCTTAAGACGCAGAGTTAAATATTTGTTAAATAATTCTAAGGATTTTACTTTTCCTTCAAACTCTGTAGTGATCACTAGAGCAGACCAATTTCCGTGCGCGCCATGTGCGCCGATGTGAGGATGATTATATTACATCAGAACTAATAAAAAGCATTCAGTATGTGTTTGGTACTTGCTTAGACTGCATGTAAGTGTAAGCATACGTAATAAAATGTTGTCGACACATAAATCGAGAAAACGACCGTTGTCAAACGAAGTGAATAAGTTTATTATAGATTTCCAGGACTTAATATACGATGACTCGAAAATTAAATGTTTAGTGTGCAATACATATCTAATGTGTTGGTCAAAAATACATTGTAAAGAACACGTAAGCAGTTCGATGCACAATAATAACAAAATTAATCGACAACAGCTTATACATGAACTATGTGTAACTATGATTGTGTGTACACTGCCGTTTACCTTGTTAAGTAATGATTCATTTATTTCATTTTGGAATAAATACGCGAATCAAACATTACCGAGCACGACAACGTTACGAAGTAATTTACAAACTTAATAAAATTATAACATAAGACAATAAATCACATCCTATAAAATAACTAACATTTACACAGTCGGTGCGTAAACAGGTTAAAAATAAAAGCCGAACTGAAAAATGAAAAACTGTGGTTATGTGTGGACGAAACAACTGACAGCAAAAAACAATCTGTAGTTAATGTATTGGCGCGTAATATGGAACCACATCAACCAACGTCTTCAATTTTATTAGCATCCAGACGACTAGAACAATGTAATGCCGAAAAAATTTCAGAGGTGCTATTAGATACTTTCGAAAAATTTAAACTTTCGAAAGACCAAGTATTAATGTTTATGATGGTGCCGCAACCATGTGTTCTGTGGGCCGGTCTCTTAGAAAATATTGTCCTAACTTGTTACATATTACTTGTAAACTCCATGCTCTACACCTTGTGGCAGAACAGGTTCGTGGACGTTATCCAGAGGTAGATGCTTTAATATCGAGTACAAAAGCAGTATTCCTGAAATCTCCAAAACGTATTCGGAAATTTCACGAATTATGTCCCCATACCCCTGAGCCACCACTGCCGATTCTGACATGTTGGGGTACATGGTTACGGGCGGGGTTTTACTATCATGAACATTTTGAAAAAATTAAGGACGTGGTTCTATCATTCGATCCGATAGAAAATGCAGCTATCAATACAATCTAGAGAAAATTTCAAGATGCCCAGATTAAAATGGATTTACATAGTATTCGTGAGAATTACTTGGGACTAGAAGAAGCAATAACAAAATTAGAAAATTCGTCGCTGTCGTTAGAGGAATCACTGCAAATCGTTAAAGATGTTCACGCACAACTGTGTGCTGTAGAAGACGCAAAAAGTGAAAGTGTTCTAATTAAATTTGAAAGTGTTTTAGACAGAAATACAGATTTTGACACCTTAACACGTATTTGTGAGGGCACGTCTACAGATGCGTTAAGTTGCTTAAAAAAGTATTTTGATTATGCGAATATAACATCACTAGATGTAGAACGCTCCTTTTCCGAATATAAACATATTTTTCCCTCACGGCGGACATGGTTTTCAGAAATAACCTTAGAAACGCACCTGATGTTGAAAATATACAATCGAGTTTCTCCAGTTAGTTAATCCTTGGAAGACGCTTAAAGCGGTAAGTGATTTTTTAAATCCTCTGTCGTGCACACAATCGCTGATTTCATACATTTTCCATTTTATTTATAGGTACATACAACGCTGCTATAATATGTACTATTCTTATTTTTCGTGTGTTAATGCATATTACTTTAATAGCAGAAAACCAAATGTATATTTAATTATTTCTAATAGAATAAATGTCGCCAAGAAATAAGTAATTAAACTTCTAGTTTCAAAAATTATTTTATTGTAAATACCACTACAATATTGTTTCGCCATTCAATGGCTTCAAAAATCCTTTTATTGTGAATACCACTATAATATTGTTTCGCCATACAATGGCTTCATCAGGTGATTTCATCCACCTGATGAAGCCATTAAAAGCCATAAAAGAATTTTTGAAACTAGAAGCTTAATTACATATTTCTTAGCGTCATAATGAAGTTTCAACAAGTATCTCATTCGTCAATTAACTATTTAGAATAAATGTCTCTAGTTCTATACTTATATCGGTAACATGGCTCATGGCGCGCACGGAAATTGGTCTGCTCTCGTAATAACTATCAATATGTCAAAAGGCTTTAATAACAGTTTATTTTAAACACAAACTTCGTAAATATGATAACAAACTTCTTCCAACCTAAATTATTGCTAGAGCCTTATTAGAAATTCTTATTTTTCAATAAACATTTATCATGTGTTTTCATAATATATTTCCTCTATAAAATGTATTAATATTCTCAAGTTATTAACATACATTTAGAAATTTATTTTTTTGTCAGATAATTAAATTCGGTAGATTCTAATAACGTGTAAAATTAATTTTATTTTAATAATATTTTTCATACATTTATGTTTTTTTTTAAATTTAAGAACTAACTGCTTCACATATCTATCAAAGATTATTAACACTAATATAAACAAGTCCAAATTAACATTGATGAAATCGGTTTAACCAGTCTCAACTTTAAAATCGTTGCCTTAAGTGCTCCCAAACTTACGAAACAACTATTAAGATCGTTCCTAATAATTACGTAACTTAGTTATGAGGCAAAATATTCCATAGTCGATAATCTAAAGGCGTCAACATACGCGCCCAAGAAATAATTTCCAAACACTAACAATGTGTAAATGAAATACTCGAGATTCTGATGACAAAACTCTAGACATCGCCGAATCTCATTAGCATTATTTCTCTATCCCTTCTCTTCTCACCCACTCTCATCGTACTTGTTTTTGTAATATACAGTATGTATAATACACTATGTTAAAGATGCGATGTACATAGGTACCAGAAGGAGCCGGAAAATTTTTGAAATGAGAAAAGAAATATTATTTTTCTTGACTGAAATTTTATCAGTTTTATCAATTTTTGAGCGTTGCATAATAGTATATTAAAAAACAAGTTTCATAAGGCACCATTTTGCCGCACGAGATCAGTTTAGAAAACGAGCCGCGACAGCGGCGAGTTTTCTAAAGAGCGAGTGCGGCAAAAGGCCTTATGAAACGAGTTTTTTATACTATTTTTTTCTATTTTGCGTTTTTTACATTAATAAATTGCTTAAATTGGACTTATTTAATTTGAAAGTTCAGAGTTTAATTTTTATATAAAGCATGCAGTTGGTCACATTGATACTTGACATTTTCAAATTTAAATCTTGCTATCCGCGAAGTATATTATATTACATATTATTTACTAATTTTCGTTAACATTACTTGATACTTCATTTAAAATAATAAACATGAGTGACATAGAAACATATATATGTTGTTGTCAATTGTATACAACATACGTTGTTTGTGTAAAATACGGACATATATCATATCTGTCAAATGTACATAAATTCTTAAAATCAAATGACAGCAATGATATTTATTTATGTATTCGAACAACGAACAACATTGAAAAATGAAAAAAAGCGTATCGAAATGAAGCTCATTTCGATACTGTTTTGGGTTTCATAATGAGTTCATTTCGAACGCAAAATAGAAAATAGTATATTAAAAAACGAGTTTCATAAGGCACCATTTTGCCGCACGAGATCAGTTTAGAAAACGAGCCGCTTGCGGCGAGTTTTCTAAAGAGCGAGTGCGGCAAAAGGCCTTATGAAACGAGTTTTTTATACTATTTTTTCTATTTTGCGTTTTTTACATTAATAAATTGCTTAAATTGGAATTATTTAATTTGAAAGTTGAGAGCTTAATTTTTATATAAAGCAGGCAGTTGGTCACATTGATACTTGACATTTTCAAATTTAAATCTTGCTATCCGCGAAGTATATTATATTACATATTATTTATTAATTTTTGTTAACATTACTTGATATTTCATTTAAAAATATAAACATGAGTGACATAGAAACATATATATGTTGTTGACAATTGTATAAAATATACGTTGTTTGTAAAAAATAAGGATATATATCATATCTGTCAAATGTACATAAATTCTTAAAATGAAATGACAGCAATGATATTTATTTCTGTATTCGAACAACGCCAACATTGAAAAATGAAAAAAAGTGTATCGAAATAGAGCTCATTTCGATACTGTTTTTGGTTTCATAATGAGTTCATTTCGAACGCAAAATAGAAAAAGATATTTTGAGGTGTTATTTGTGATTGTAGCTATTTTGTAGCAGGTTCTTTAATTAAAAATAAGCCGAAACTGCTAGTTCTTAGAAAGGAGCATTTATGAGGAGTTCAAATCTTTCCGTTATGTATACGGGGATGGGTTAAACTGGATATCTTTTTTTAAATGGTTTCATGATTTTTTTGTACCGGAAGCTAAAAGAAATAGGATAATACAATGTGCTGCATAGTCGGCTATTATATTGTAAAATTACATATTTAATATTGTTTCTGAAATATTGGTGTACCTACGCTATTGTGGAGCAGATTGCATAAAAATTTGACGCTTACGCTGTTCTAAGGAATGGAACCCATAGGTATTCAGTAACACGATATGGTTAATACCCTGGATAAGACCCAGTTTGATTGATATTTTAAAATTTTTTTTGAAGAGATGCCAATAAATTGCATATTCCAATTTAGACAAAAGTAAAATAAAGCCGGACAATAGCATCAATGGAAGAGAAATTTTCGGAATTCCGTAAATGCCACTTTTGAGTCAAGAAGAAACTTTATTCATTTATTTTGTTATATTCTTAACCGACAGACCCTTCATTTTCTACCTGACCCTCAGCAACTCTAACGTTACTGTGGAATTACTATATACATTTCATTTTAAATTGTTTTAATTTAATTACATACATCTTCCTTTATATGTTGTGCTTCATATCATTAGGAAGCTTATGTCACAAGCGTTATTTTAATAATATTTATGCCATCGATAGAACACCTCTTCAGGTCGCGCTTCTTATTTAATTATTATTCAAGATATCGACCCTCTCTTCGACTCAGGTCATAAAACAGACCGTTTTCAAAAACCAGTGTTCTATCGACAAACTATCAGTCCGAGCTTCTCTTTAGAACCTGCGAAAGTAAAACATCTCTCATCGTGCTGTTCAAGTACACGATGCCGCCCGGCGTCTTTCGCTTCTAAGAACCGCTCTACATATACTTGACCAGGTATATCTTCGAAGTTCACGTGACCATCATCGCCACACAAAGGTAACTCTGTATTGTTCGATACAGAGATTATTTTATATTAATCGTATTCAATTAACCCTTAATTTACTGCTCAATTAAACGTTCGTTTCAGTGTATTTTGTGTTAATTTTTAATTACTTATTTACCGCTCCTCGTATATATATTACTTTTGTTAATTACTTTTAAATATATCAATTTCAATTTCTTTCTTATGTAAATATAAATACAAACTTTAAGGACAACGCTCCTGTGTTTTATTTAGTAAGTAAGTTGTAGTATATTTATTTAAATTAACTAATATCACGCACGTCCTGGAACTTTGATGAAACTTCACCAGCACCACTAATTATTTTATTATCTTAGAATAATTTCATTATTATTAGCACGGCACATCCACATCCCAATATCCAACGAAGCCGCCGTTTGTAATATTACTTAAATTTACATATTGTTAACATAATTTCCTTTTACTCAAAATATAAAAACGAAATCGGCAAATAACAAGTAACTATTGTTTGTATTCAATTTGAATTGTCCTCGTAGAATTGATATGTTTAAAACAAAATAAAGGAAACTCATTTTTAACAGCTAGATGCGTAACTAATTCAGAAAACGAACGTTATAAAGGGATTCATTTGCATTACAATATACATTTACAGTTTCCTTTTTTCCTGTGCTTTTCTCCGTTTCTCTTGACCGATGTCAGCCCATTTTCCGCAATTCTTTTCCGACCTTTTCTCGAGTTCGTAGAGATAACACGAAGTGCAGGAGAAGATGGCTTTTGTGTTCCGAAGGTCGTCATCATCATTTAGGCCAACTTGTTGAAATAAACTCAGATCTTCTCTATGTAATTTGTGCTCTCCATTATAATCGATTTGAAACTTAGGAAATTATGGTAATGTACAGAAGTGCTTAGCATATATTTTGAGCATTCTTAATTTGATAATTTGGGTTAATTAACTAATATTTCATTGATTAACATTTTGAGGTTTATTTGGGTTTTCGCATGTTATAATTTACAATTTAATCGTCGAAGAGTTACAAAACTAACATCTCGGAAAAACATTGGAAATTCCAATTTACAATAATGTATAACAAGTAATCATTTAAAAAGTCAATCTAGTAGCATGTGATTTACTGGGAACATTTTGAAGTATGTCGTAAATTAAAATTTACTACTTAACCTACGAAGTCGTATATTTTGACAGTTTCATACATACAAATAAATAACAAATAATAGGTATTTATTGAAAACTATAACAAATGTTGAAAATGTTGTCCTTCAAATCAATGCACTTTAAAATCCTCCGTTCAAAATTTCTGGTGATATTCTGCAACATTACTGGATTGTTATTAATTTCCATGCATTTCTGTTCGATTCTCTGTAGCATATCATTCAAATTCAATATAGGTGTTCGAAATATGTTATTTTTTAGATAAGGTCACAAAAAGAAGTCGCAAGGTGTTAAATCGCATGAACGTGCAGGCCAGGTAATTTCAGTATTTCGACTAATTATACGGTCATCAAAAAATTTTCTTAAATAATTCAAAGATTCTGCAGCACAGTGACAAGGTGCTCCGTCTTGTTGGAAATATGCATTTTGAAGTTCATCATCATGCAACTGATTGACAAATGGTTTCCGTGGTAAAATTTCCGTACGGTACCTTTGAGCATTTAACGTTCCCTGAAAAAATATTGGTCCAATGATTCGCCTTTGGCTTATCGATGCCCAAACACCAATTTTCTCTGGATGTAGCGATTCTTCATTAATTACATGTGGATTTTCACTACTTCAAATTCATGTATTTTGTGAATTTAGATATCCCGTTTTATAAAACCATGCTTCATCAGTAAAAATGACTCTTTGCGAAAGTTCTCCATTATTGTTCATATTTACAAACCAATTACAAAACTGTAGTCTACGTGGGTAATCAATTTCTAACAATTCTTGTACTGCTGTGACACGGTATGGATAAAGTTGCATATCTTTTTTTAATAACTTGTGAGTTGTACCAACAGAAAGGTTTATTTGTTGACTCAAATGTCGAACAGATGTTTGTGGTACATTTTCCATTATTTCTTGAACACGATTGACAACTTGAGGTGTACGTTTCTTAACTGCTCCGCTGCCTGATTTTCTTAAGAGCCTACTATTTACAGAAAAAAGTTTTAAAGTTCTATCCAAAGTATTCTTAAATTGTATATAATCTATTACAAAATGTGGAAACTCAACTTGAAATTCTAACATGCAATCTTGAACGGAATAAACCCATAAACCATCAATTTTATTACCACTTCGAAAATAAGCTTGGACTAAAAAAATTTTATGTTCTAAAGTGAAAGCCATTTTAAAACTGAGAAGCACTTTAATTAAACCAGAAGCGACGAACGATTATTTTATGCACTAACTGATATTTGTTAATGACATTATCAAATGTCATTTGGATTTACCTTTAAGGAACAAAAAACACATACTAATATATATGCGTCTTATTCTATCAAAATTTTAAAGTAACCTAGATTGACTTTTCAAATGAACACTCGTTATAATATGGAAGGAGAATGATTGCAGTCCTTTAAAAACTAGATAGAATGTATAAAAACAACTCGAAAAGCTTAATTAAATGTATGGCAAAAATTAATTGTTTCCACGTAAAAAAAATACAAAGGTGATAACAATAATGCATTTTTTTTTTTAGTTTTATACAGTAAATGCAGGCACAGAATAAAAGAAATCGCCTTTTTATAATACAATTAATCATTGCGTCAAATCATATCGTCATTCAGTGATTTAACAACACCTCTGATCCCGATCTATCTTACTTAAATATTTATTGGGGGTTTGTGTGTTTATTTTTACTCCATTGTCCTCACAATAATATCCGTATGAATAGAATTTCAGTTCTATTCATTGTGCAATTTACGATTTATAAGAACAGTCGATTATTATATATTTTGCCTAATCGCATGTCTATTCACACGTATTCGGGAAAACTGGATTCGTAGATGCGACGCTTGTGTTGAAAATAACGGCGAACATTTCCAACTTTTGTTGTAAAAACAGTAAGTAACCTGCCATCAAAAACTCAAAAAAAAACCCATTATAGTAGGCTGTTTTTTAAGTAATTAATTAATCAAGTTCACATGCGAAGCTTTAGAAAACTTCAAATTCTGACGGTTAATTAAAATTATAAACGCTTATATTTTTTAATTTATTTTGTTATAATGTTGAAGTTACAACATAAAATATTAATTATTCAAAGTTACTATAGAACTGGCCAAAAATTAGAAAATTTGGGTTTATTCCACTAATCAGTGCTTAGAGGATTTCCGGCAACAGTATCCTAATTTGCCAGTTACTTGCGCTCAACTGCAAAAACATATTCAAGCTTGAGTGATTATATTTGGTGAAACATTAACTCCTACACCTGTTGGTGAAGCACCTAGAAAAGAACAGCGTTAATTTGATTCCCCTTGAAGCGCAAAATTCCATGAATTGGTTCCACTGAGATTCTTTATTAATTTTGATATTTGTTACGGTTTTCTTCTTAATTATCTTTCGAATCTCCTCCTCGCTGGCATTTCTCCATCGACGGTGATTTACTGGTTGAAACATTTTCTGATTAACAGCACTATTTTCTGACATTGACTTATAGTCAACATGCGGTGATAGAATTATCATCTATTGGATGTATTTCAACCAATGAAATTAATCAAAAATATACCAAGTGATACGTGAATTATATTCTCGTATTTATATACTTAATTTTAGCTAAACATCGACACACATAGAACATACTTTTTACTTCGTGTTTAGTTCCGATATATTTCTTCCAATGTTATCGTAAAAATACAAACGTAAGATGTCACGTTGCAAAAACTATGATGTTAAGTGAGGGTTCAATTCATAAATATTACATTTAGAATTCTGTTATTCTCAAAAATTGGAGAGAATTATTTAAAAATGGGAAAATTCGAGAAACAAATAACAAACACCGAACATCAGAACCTTCAGTTTTTCCTGCGCGAATGTTGACGACATTCCCATATTTATTACACATCGAAACTCAATGACTGGACCCCTCGACGACTGTCGACAGCGCTAACAGGTCGAAAATACTGGGAACTGTACGAATTTACGGTAACCAACGAAAATAATTGACATCCATCTACCCGTGTGGATACTTAAAAGTACCATTAAATCGCCCAATTGAATTTATTTAGTCCTGCTTCCTGACGTGCTCCAGTTTTTCCACCCTAATATTTTAAATGGCATCGCTGCATTTGCTGTTAGCTAAAATATGGTATACTGGGAGAATCGGGTACATAATATGTAGTATTGCAAAGTTAAACGCTATGATATTACATCTAAAAAATTTGTCATTGCATTTAGATAAGAAATAAAAATGTTAGGAGGGCATTTTTCACATAAATAAGTACACTTTTCGTGTCAACGATATTTTCTTCAATCCATATATTTTCGTATATTTTTTTTGCTTTCAGTAGTTCTACATCACTTAAATACATACATAATTATGTTAGATTTTATTTGATAATTTATAATCCATAATCTCTTCATTTGTTTAGGTCTTATATTTTTTTATTTTTTAACTTACTACACTTTGTGTGTTTAAGTAATCAATAATTATTATTATGTTATCATTAATTTGTCAATGGGAGGCGCCAGATTTTGATGGTATTCATTCAGAATTTTTGAGCACTATGGGTAATATGTAAAAACATGGCCAGTCTTCTTCACAGATATTCTTCAGATAGGTAATATTCCGCATGAAATGAAAGGAGCTAAAATTATAGCGCTCTTAAAACCTGGTAAGCTAAGCCCTAAACCACAAAGCTATCTGCTTATTGCTTTACTTAGCATGGAGGAGTGTAAAATAGACTTCATTTCAAGTAACAAAAACGCAAAACTTGTATATTTATTTTTATTTGTTTCAAAGTTACAGATCTATGAATGTGATTGTCAGATGTTATCCTAAAGTCAATAAAGACTGACTTTATTTAAAAAAGTTCAGTTAATAATATTTTAGATATGTCCACCTCCTTGTTGAATGCAGGCTTGTGCCCGTAAGCCAACAGAAGAAGTACTTAATCGAATTTCATACTTGTTTTGTCGGATTTGCTCGGCAGCCAGGTGAATACGATCCAACAACTCTTCTCTTGTGTTCGAAACTTGCGCGTAGACTAAATTTTTCATGTACCCCCATAAATAAAAGTCAAGGGGATTAAGATCGGGTAATCTGGGTGGCCATGCAACAAGACCACCTCGACCAATCCATCTTGGATAATTGACGTTAACCCAATTTCGGACAGCAATTCCGAAATGTGGTGATGCCCCTTTCATGTGAAACCACATGTCTCGTCGAACATTCAGTGGGACATCCTCTAAAAGACCTGGCAGTTTGTCAATAAGAAATTGAACGTAATTGTGCGGAATTAACCTCCTAGGAAGAGCGACAGAACCAATCAACAAGTCATCGATTAGGGCCGCACAAACGTTAATAGAAAATTCATGTTGAAATTTAGATAGGCGTATAGCTTTGGAATTTTCTAATGACCACCTGTGCAGGTTTCTCAGATTTGTAACATTTCTCGTAAACGTAGATTCATCTGTCTAGAGGACTGTTCTTCAGAAATTAAAATGAAGCCGTGACTGTCTTAATATCCAGGTAGAATAAACTAGACGAGCATAGTAGTCTGCCTCAAGCAAACCGTGTTCTCTGCGATAGTGATATGGATATTTTAAAATTTAAAATTCGCCAAACTGTCGTTCGTGGCACTCCTAGATGTCTTTCAATTCGACGTACACTAAGAGTTGGATCCCTTATAACAATAGCTACTGCTTCTTCCTCTAAGTCTGCTGGCAAATTTACTCCTCGGTCGAAAAAATAATGCATGATTATCTTTTCGACCGAGGAGTAAACTGCGTGAGTCCGCATTCCCGAAATTGTCCGTGTACTTCCAGAAACGTTCTGGAGTGAGGAATGCGCCTATCGGGAAACCCATTGTCGGTATTCAATAACTGCTTGACGTGCACTGCCGTTACAGTAGCCATACACAAAATGCATGTCCGCATACTCTTGAGAAGAAAATCGGTAAGGCATTTTGAATAAAGAAAACGTCTCCACCCACTAATAAGCTTTTGTATGAATTGAAACGTAATGTAATCCTTTATTAAAAAATGCAACGTTAACAGTCATCTGAACATTTGTTTAATGTATGATATTCATGGTTCAGCACTTACGAAATAAGTAAGAACCTTCTTTATCATAAATCAATTTCCAATACTCATTTTTGTATATCTCCAAGAAATTACTGTATACACTACGACACGTGTTTATTTATTTTAGGAAAATTTTTAAATAAAATCAGCTGGTATTGACTTTAGAATTAATTTTTTGTTTCATGATCTGACAATTACATTCATAGATTTGTAACTTTGAAACAAATAAAAATGGATATACAAGTTTTGCGTTTTTGTTACTTGAAATGAAGTCTACTTTATAATCCTAAAATTTGAACATAACGATACGGGACACCTTGTATATGCTCTTCGAGAGGTTACTATATAATATAGAAATAACTACGGTTCTAATCTTCACTTTTAATCTTTAATCGTAACACGACAATTGTTTCACCAGCACAGTGGCTTCCTCAGGTGCTTACATCTAAAAAGTACGATACAAATTTTGAAACTTAAAAGTGTTGTACACCCGGTAAGTGTTTGTTAGGGAATAGGCCATGTTAAATGTGTATGTGTGTCCACCACTCCGCTTCTCCCTCCACTGTTTTTAAATCTGGCATCGTTTGATATAACAAGCATACACTATATACGCCAACAGGAATTAAAATTTGTCGACTACGGTATACAGATATGTTTTTTAGCATATTTGTATTACTGTATTTTCCACCTGATGTTTATACATACAGTTTCCTTCTAGTAGCTTAGCTACCCATGGAAACCGTTACCGGTGTGCCTGTCTTGGGCATCAGATGTCTTGAGGTGCTTTCGCATAACATGTGATGTACATGATTGTACATATACGAGGAACAAGCTGAAATAATTAAGAATAATACTGTGACATGTATGCAAAACATAAGAGACATACCTCGTATACTACTCCAAATAAAATCATTGTTTACTGTTGTGCGCTTGGGAAAACGTGTTGGGATAAACTAGTAAATATTAGAAAATAATTCATGCGACAAAGTATACATTTCATATTCAAAAGCATTATTTTCACCCGTAAAATATTTGTTATTTGTCAAATACAATAAAGTGAACAATACTTAACAAAAGGGTGTTACAATAGGTTTATTTCATAAGTAAATATCAACAATACCGGAAACTGTGAAAACCGCAAAGCAATTACAGGTTGGGAAAAATTTTAGTCCTTCCGGAATTAAATAAATGTGGAGGGTCTTCGCTTTAAAACACTTTATATTTTACTAACACCTAAAATCGATTCACCTGGAATTTATAATAGAATTCCTTTTGTTCTTCTCGGAGTAACGGTAAAAGCCATCAGCATTTTATTTATTTATTTTTTATTATATCATTATTCTCCATCCTACGCCCTCATGAACAATACCTTAAGTAACTGCGAGTTTTAAAAGCTTCCATGGCAATACCTCATTCTCTTCATAGCGCCAAGTCAACTTCCTTAAATTTAATATTATTCAATTCTAATTTTGCTGGATCCATTTCGAAGTATATTACCGCGCCGAGAGTGGGATTTGTGGGGATTCGAGTGTTTGGATTTGCATTGGAAAAATATGACGATGGTTTAACCTAATGTATGCTTTACAATGAAACGACGTCATATTTCAGAAATGAGGTTTTAAATTATTCCAGTTTTTCTATTATGAGGTTAGTCAAATATAGAGTGGCGTGAATAATTAATGTAAAATGTTTTCTTTAACTCTGATCGAACATGACCAAACATTTATATTTCATGTTAGAAAAGTTCAATCAATCTAATGTTATTTCAAAATGATCTCGATTACGTAGATTCTCCAATTATGTTCATTGCAAAGGCCTTGATACGATTGCAAGCAGTCTGAAACTTACTGCAAGAAGTCGGAAGTAGCGATATGCATCTTAAATAATTGGTTCAGCCTTTACTTGATGAAATTCCATTATAACTATTATCAGGATAAAATAAAACAAATTTTAATGGATTTCACTTTTTAATTAACACTGTAACGGTCGTTTCGCGCCAACCTGAGCTTCATCAGACATATAACTAACTTATTTACAAATTTTTTTAACACAAGTATACGGTAACAAACACATTCTTTATTTTAAGTAGTTGAAGGAATGGGTACTTTATATTACTAAAATGTCTATGCACAAAACTTTCACTACGGTTTATACAATACTGTTCTTAAGTAATAAAACTAGGGGTTTACACTATATTACAGGGAGGTAAAGAAATTCTTTAGAAAAATACAATATGTGACTGTCTGAATATCAAATAAATAAATTGAGTAAGGGTGAATTATTTGTTTCTAGTTGATCATTTAGGATCTTGTCGGTTTTCTTTAATTTATTAATTTCAAGTGACTCTAATAAATTAAGTTTTTTGCCCTTATTTTCTACGTGTAATATTTTAAATTCTTTGTTAAAATTGTGGTTCGTTGAATTAATATGAGACGTATATGAAGAGTCACTTTTATTATTTCTAAATGAAGAAAAATGTTCTTTGATGCGTATTTCAAACGATCTGCCTATCTGTCCGATATACGTCATAGGGCAACTACCGCAGGTTAACTCATAGACTCCTGACTTTTTATTGTTGTTTCTTAAATCTTTATTATTTTTTATAAATTTGGATAAATTGTTGTTAGTTCTATACGCTGTATTAGTGTCAAACTTTCTTAAATATTTACAAATTTTTGTGCTTGAAGAGCCTATAAACGCGATCATTTTAAATTTTTGGGTGTTATTATATAATATTGGGTAAACTTGTGATATGGCTTTTGTAAGGAGTTTTTTATTTGAAATGTTATCTATTATATTCCTTTTATATCCATTGTTGATAGCTATTTGTTTAATTAAATTTAACTCTTTCTCGAAATTTGTTTGGTTCAACGGAATATTGATTAATCTATGTATAAGACTGTGATAAGCCGCTAATTTGTGTTGTATCGGATGGCAAGAAGTGTTATGAATAGTTATATCTGTAGTTGACGGTTTGTGGTAAATTGCAAAGTTACACTTGTTGTTAATTCTAGTAATCGTTAAATCGAGAAAGTTAATACTATTATTTGTTTCCTGTTCCATTGTAAACTTAATATTGTAATGCAATGTATTAATATAATCAAATAATAAATTTAATTGTGTCTTTGTTCCTATGAAACCTAGTAATATATCATCTACATATCTGTACCAAAATAATACATTTTGAAAAAGAGGATTTCTTGAAATAGAATTTTCAAGATGATCCATAAAAATCTCAGCTAATAACGGACTTAGGGGATTATCCATGATTAAACCTTCTCTGCAAGTGTATATGTTTTCATTAAATTGAAAGTAATTTTGTTCTATGCATATGTTTAGAAAATCAAGAATTTCATTAATAATTATTGGATTTACATTATTTTTATGGAGAAGATCTTTTAATTCTTTAATTGTTTCGACCTTTGCTTGATGTAAATCCCCTTTATGAATTTATCAATTCCATTGAAGATGAATCAAATCGTTGAATGATGAATCGATGAATCAGTACGTTACAAACTCAGTTTGTAACGTAGATGTAAACACCCGAGGAAGCCACTGTGCTGGCGAAACAATTGTCGTTTTACGAATAAAGAGTAACAGTGAAGATTAAAACCGTAGTTTTATTTCTATTCTTAATTATGGATCTTCATCAAGTAAATGCCGAATCAATTCAAAAATTTATTTCGTAGGTGGAAAAAAACAAGCGATAATCGGTCTGTCCTAATGGAACGGCATGACATAATACATTCATAAAAGCTATAACAAAGTTTCGATCAGAAAATCAGCCTGTCATTTGTACAGGTTAGGTAAATATAATTATGCCATTAACAGAATAGTGTTAATTGTATTTCTATATGAAACGTATGTTCATGCTGGACATACTACACCATATGACTGGAGTGACGGTACAAACGAAGGGTAGAAATGACCAATTTCTAAAGCCAAACGGTTAATCGTAGTACATGCTGGTATGTGAATAAATATTTTAAAATTACAAGGAAATAATATATGCAGAACCATTTATACAGGTGGTGAAACAGAATTTGTGCATTATGCACTATTAATTTATAAAAAACTAAAGACTACCATGATGAGATGAATTTCAAAAATTACACGCAATGTTAACTGAGCAATTAATTCCAAATTTACCACCAGATTATGTTGTTGCGATGGATAATAACAACATTATAAAGAATCAACAATTAACAATATAACATAGTACTAAATAGAAACTAGTCTTAAGGAGGTTTCTATAATACACTCTCTCGGACTCTGTGTGTGTGTCTGTGTCTCGAGATCTAAAGGGATCTCCTTATATATTTGAGTGTGTCCTCCTTTAGGCTAGTGGCCTCGTTCCAAGATCAACAAAGTGGTGAAGGATGTAACACATACCGAGGTCGTATTTGTACGCACCGAGGTCGTGTTTGTATTCAATAGAAACAAGACCGGGGTCGTACCTTGAAGAGGATATGTAGTTCAATACATGACCCGGTTTAGTTACTGCACTGAACGCAATGGTGAATACGGCCCTTAATCAATCTAAAATATAACTGATTTAATCCATGGTACCTTTTTTACGGCCCACTTTTTTACGGTCCCACTTTTTTTACGGCTCACTCAATATATTCGATTTTGTTCATTTTAATATAAAATTATTGCACGACAACGTAAACTGACAGATAATAAAATTAATAATATTGTATTTTTTCTGTAAATTGTCACACAAGTTACCATTGCATATATTATGTGATTTTAAATATAAATATTTGGATTTAAGAAAAAAGTATCTGTCAATAAATGTAATAATAAGGTGGCTTAAATCATATAAAAAGACAAGATATTTTTACAACCAAATTTAAAAAATACGAACATGCATAAATTTAAAGATTTAATTTGACAATTCGATAATTTGGAAACACTAAATCCTTGGGAAATTCCGATCATCTTAATGGCAATCATTGTACTTTTGTTCGCGGGAACAATCGAACTTTTGAAACGGCTATGTACACAAAAAGAAACACGTACAAAAGTAGAAGAGAGAGTGACAGAGGCCAAACGAAAAGGACAGACAAAATGAAGTGGCTACGATCAGGTGGAAAGTTCTTTTGTTCACTATAGGGTAATTAGCTTTTGAAAAGATGCAGATACTATTGGTGGACTCGGTTGAAGTAGTCAGATACGGAGTTAAATATTCCACTTTTTTTTTGCCTCCATAACCGTGCCCCAGTTCAATTCAGAACTGGGTCTGTTTGTTCAAAGTGCAGGTTGATTTGAATGAGGAATCTGTGTCAATTAATGTCAGTTCTACCATGAAATAAATGTTTTCTGTTTGTACTTTCAAGTCTATGGATATTGGAAAGATTAAAAGAAGGATAAAATATACTAAAATGAACAGAGAAACTGTTAATTGTATATCCAAAATAATAAAACAGTAATAATAATAATTGTAATATTATTATTAATGAGAATAATTTATTTTCCCCTAACAGGAAACGAAATTTAAATATAGGGAACATACGAGGGTGCATCATTATGCCCGTGACTTTTTGATGTTATATTTATACATGACATTAATATACTGTCATTTATAATTTAAAATTCTTTGTAAAAGGCAGTAATTGTCGAAACATGTAAGAGATTATTTTAAATATATACATATTAAAGTAAAACAGACCTCAAGTCGCCGACTATCTAAATCTACTATAATATACAAAGGTCAAGAAATAATTATCTATATATAGGGGTATTTCAATTGAAACAAGCCACCTCAAATAACTCTTTACCTACTGTGATTTATTTAAAATTATGAAATCCGTCAATTTTCATATCAAGGGGGACAACTTTAAATGTCGAATCTGACGATTTAAAATCATCCCTGGGGGCGCAGCAGCCCACACTATAAATATTTAAATAGGGAGGGTGGGTCTTGTGACCACTCGTTCAAAAGGTCTATTAATTCTCTTTGCGGCAACATGAATCCAAAAGCCTTTTTTATGTATCTCCTTTCATTCATTATATTGGTTTTGTTGTTGGTATCTGATTAGCAGAGAGCAGAATCGAGCGATTGATGATTCATAGCCCTTAGGCGTCTGCCATGTATTCGCAATAGGTTTGTTTTTGTAAGCGATCCGTGAGTTTCGAACAATTTGATACGTATGGTTATCTGCATAAGTGGCACATACCTATATATGCAGTTAATATGCATCTGTCAATGCATAACAAAGCGAAAGTAATAAACGGTTTGGTAACTGGCAGTAACTACTGCTGAAACAAAAGTAATGCTGACAAGCGAATTGCGAATCGAATTTTAAATAAATATAATTTACAAAGAACAAAACTCAAAACTATGTATTTTCTGTGAAACATTGAAAGTGTCAAACATTACTATGAACAACTAAAATTTGATCAAGGTGTTCCTGTGTTAAATTAATTCTTTTAGATGTTAAAATTTAAAAATATAAAATGTGCGTTCCACAAAAGTGCACCATACTTCGAATCTATAAATTTTTTAATCGGCTCTGTACCGAATTGATATAATATATTCAAATCTGGATTTCTGATAAATACGACATCAACTTTTTGTCTCAGCTTTGAAAAATATCTTTTTAAATTATGAAACTAACTAACATTTGGAAAATGACCCCTGATGTATTCACATACTTAATAACTTCCCTGTTTTTAACATACAAAACTGAAGCATGAGTCAAAAATAATAGCATCTTGTCTTTATAGTTGTTATCCGATGACAGAATATTATGAATATATTGATTAATTATTTCTGCAACTGTTTCACCATTTACGACTGGCAGTATTTCAGTTGCAATTAAGTATGGTTGATATGAAGTTGACGGATGAAGAATACCAACTACTACATTTAACACATATCGTCTCATTACATCCGTTGTTTCGTCTGCACTTACGCAAAGATAATGACCAGAAAGGTTGGTTCGTATTTTTTCAATGACTCTCAAATAACATTCTGGTAAGTGGTACTTACGTAAAGTAGTTTTGTCTGGTATATGACGATCAGTATATTTTGTAAGAAACCTCTTGAGGACTGTTAGGCTTTTTGAAAGGGATATTGGTCGCCATGAAAACTTCTCAGTTCTTCAGTAAAAGTGTCAGATGCAGATGGTCATATGTTATCTTGATGAGTTTTCGAAGAAACACGTCTCTGCACATTACACTTTTGTGGACGCCTTAAACTTAATGAACAGGCTCTGCAATACGAGGTGCATTCAAGCTCTAAGGCCTCCGATTTTTTTTCTAACTAACTACTCGCCCGAAAACTATGAAGCTGGTGTTACTTCTCGACATAATCTCCCTGCAGACGTACTCATTTTCCATGGCCATTCCATGGCCGCGGCAAAGGCTTCTTTAGGAGTCTGTTTCGACCACTGGAAAATCGCTGAAGCAATAGCAGCACGGCTGGTGAATGTGCGGCCACGGACAGTGTCTTTCATTGTTGGAAATAGTCAAAAGTCACTAGGAGCCAGATCAGGTGAGTAGGGAGCATGAGAAATCACTTCAAAGTTGTTTTCACGAAGAAACTGTTGCGTAACGTTAGCCCGATGTGCGGGTGCGTTGTCTTGGTGAAACAGCACACGCGCAGCCTTTCCCAGACGTTTTTGTTGCAGTGCAGGAAGGAACTTGTTCTTCAAAACATTTTCGTAGGATGCACCTGTCACCGTAGTGCCCTTTGGAACACAATGGGTAAGGATTACGCCCTCACTGTCCCAGAACATGGACACCATCATTTTTTCAGCACTGGCGGTTACCCGAAATTTTTTTGGTGGCGATGAATCTGTGTTCTACCATTGAGCTGACTGGCGCTTTGTTTCTGGATTGAAAAATGGCATCCACGTCTCATCCATTGTCACAATCGACGAAAAGAAAGTCCCATTTATGCCTTGGTTGCGCGTTATCATTACTTGGCAGCATGCCACACGAGCAGCCTTGTGGTCGTCCGTCAGCATTCGTGGCACCCACCTGCAGGACACTTTTCGCATTTTCAGGTCGTCATGCAGGATTGTGTGCACAGAACCCACGGAAATGCTAACACTGGAGGCGATCTGTTCAACTGTAATTCGGCTCTCCACTTTCTCGATCATGTCGTCAGACCGGCTTGTGCGAGCCCGAGGTTGTTTCGGTTTGTTGTCACACGATGTTCTGCTTTCATTAAACTGTCGCACCCACGAACGCACTTTCGACACATCCATAACTCCATCACCACATGTCTCCTTCAACTGTCGATGAATTTCAATTGGTGTAACATCACGCAAATTCAGAAAACGAATGATTGAACGCTGTTCAAGTAAGGAAAACGTAGCCATTTTAAGTATCTAAAACAGTTCTCATTCTCGACGCTGCCGCTACAATTCCATCTGCAGTACAGTGCTGCCATCTCTGTGACGTATTGACAACGAATGCCCGCTCATTTTAAAACAATGCACATGCTTCTATCTCTTTCCAGTCTGGAGAAAAAAAATCGGAGGCCTTAGAACTTGAATGCACCTCGTATATCTCGGTGTCATTACGAATATGGAACCAATCTGTATGGCCTCTAATCTATCCTACCATGGTTGCCCTACGAAAATTCTCTATAGTTAATGTAAATAAAGAGAAATACTAAGAACAGAAAGAATTGGATTACGAAGAAGAAACGAAAACTACTCCAAAGATAAGGTAGTAAATTGAACTTAATATTTATAGAAAATTATAGGATAAATATACAATATAACAATACAAAGCGAATTTTTTAAAATACTAAACGTTGTAACCATATAACATTGAAAGAAACGAAACCAGAAACAATCCCTTATAGAAGGGAATAAAAAATATACGTACTATCTCCAGAACAATAAATACGTATATGTATATGCATGTATAACAGCATGTAAACACGAGCATACACTTTGGAAATTAGCGGATATAATTTTTTAAGCGATTATTTCAACGAAGTCTAACGAAATAATATATAAATGTATATTCCGTCTTACACGCCACTGTTAAATTGAATTTATGAAGGAATACATACAATGTACTATTCATAGCGACGGAAATAACAACACCGGCTCGAGGAATGCAATCTAACATGCAAATAGTGGGGCTGTTATAACATGCATACAATACCTGATTGGTCATTTGGTCAATTGGTCATTCAATCGCTTCAGTCCACTCTTTGCTAATAAGGAAAGCTTTTTGAAGGCATGTTACATTATTCACAGTTCACATCCAAAGCAGTTCATTTAAGATTAAATCCAACTCAATACCCTTCTCGATTAAGATTTCATAACAATATATTTTATAAAAAATGTATGATAATGATATTAATGCATTTAAAAGTGGTGTGTCCACACTCGATTTTTGATATTATTAAAAACGATTTTGTTTTATATTTCAATAAATACTTGAAGGAAATAGATGTTAATTAAATAAACACAGAACGAAAGCGACTGACTCATTAACAATAAAAATTTGTTTATCTTATCACAAATATCGTGTAATATTCCGCACTATTTCACGAAGGGAATAAACGACATTTTATGTGCATCTAATTATGCCCATGTGTGTTATTATCATGAAATTGTAACGAGTTCTACACGTATTTCAAGGATGCGATACATTTCAACGATAGAAGCGAAAATACTTAATTCATAAAGTGGTTTAATGATCTTAAGTTGCACTTCCTGTCGAAGAAATTACTCCGTGAAAGTGGTAATATATACACTGCACAACTTGCTAGACGCTTTTCTCCCAACACAAAATGAAAGCAAAAAAGGAACTAACCGTCGTGTCCTAAAAGCTCTAACGTGTTCAAATTACGTTCTCTTTTCAATGTAAAACTTTCTGTGAATTTTTGCAGCATTCTACATTAGTTTTAATGAATTCGTTTTAAGGTAAAGCATGCACTCGATTCTAACTTTAAAGACCAAGTTTTTAAATCACTGAGTTACATAGAAACTCGGAAAAATTAAACGCTTTTAGCGGCTAATTAAAGCACTCCTTAAAAATATATCTAATGTAGTAAAATTGTACGATTTCAATTTTTATAATACAATTCCGGGACTGGAGGAAATTCTTTCAGTTTTATCGATTAGTGAAGAGGACAGTTAACACTTGATCGTCTAGAATTCGTTTAATTTAAACGAAATTATAATGCAGATCTGTGGATTTTTCTATTGAAAATTATTAAGAAATTAAAAAGTAAATTTCGTCTCCACGTCATATGTCATGCAGTTAGTTGTTTTAACCACGACATAATATTCTATAATAATAATAATAATAATATAATAAAAGCACTGGCAGTGAAGTACAATGACATGCTGTTTGGAAAAGACATCTTTCCGGAAGGAAAAACCGTGCTTATCTACAAAAAGGAAAAGTCATCCGAGCCCAAAATTATAGACTAATCACTTGCCTAAATGCAATATATAAACTGTTTACAAAAACTATAAATGGACGACTCATTGTGGATATTGGACCATTATGGAGCCAAATATATACAGAGAGGTACAAAGAGACAAGTGCATGGCACCAAACAAAACTTATTAATAGATGGCGCCATTACTCAAGATGCTAGACAGTAGAAGAGAAATTTATCAATATGTTGGATTGACTACTAGAAAGCCTTCGACTCTGTATCACACGAATGGCTGAAAATAGTTTTGCAAACAATCCCAATAAACCCCATGATAAAATCGTGTTTGTAAACATGACACATTGATAAACTCGGTTTTGGATGTCCACAGGAGGGGTTGCTAAAAAGAACAAACATTCTGAAAAACTGTAGTCCTCTCTTGTCCTGTTTAGCGATTATACCATTAACGCTAATACTTAAGAGGCAACCTGGGTATCAGGCTGGAAGACCATCACACCGAGAGCATAAGATTACTAACTTGTTCTATGTGGATGACTTAAAATTGTATGCAACAGAGAAAGCCTACGGAAAGCCGTGAAGGAAGTGGAGAAATATACATAGGATATAGGAATGGAGATAGGCATGGGCAAATGGGCAGTAGTTGAGATCTTGAGAGGTAGATGCGATGAGGCCAAGGAAGACACGAAAATGTTAGGTGGTAAAATATTGCAGCAACTCCGAACAGAAGCCCAAAACTATATACATGACAAAAAGACTGTAGAAGAAAAATCTACCAACAAGTATTACCAAAAGTTAAAGCAGATATGATGCTCGCAACTGTCAGGAAAAACAAAATTGCGGCAACTAATTCGCTAGCAGTAGCTTATAGTCACATATTACTTCGGCATAATAAAGTGTACTGAGGAGGAATTAAACAACTTAGACAACAGCACGAGAAAGGTAATGACCGAAAATAGATCCCACTACCCCAGATCATCGGTCCAGAGCGTCTGCCTTTCAAGAACATAAGGAGTTAGTTATTTTTGTTAAAATAATACTTATTTTGGATTTCAAAGGGTTCTAAAATTTAGGCGTTCGAAGAGTTGTAAAATTTCTTGCCCGGATCTTTTGACATTCATGTTGTCAAAAAGTTTGGTTAAAATTGAATGACTTAAATGATTTAATTAATTATAATTCCAGATTTTATGAAGTTCAAGTGAAAAGGATTGTCAAAATCCAATGCATGATGAGAGGTTTCTTGGTGAAAACAAAAATTGCGAAGCGCGTAGGAAAAGATAAAGAAGAAGTTCCCAAGTTTTTTGCTTTTATCTTGAATATGTAAAATTTTCATATCTATATTAAATCAATTATTAATTTCTAAACAATGATTTGCGAAAGTCGAATCTGTCTTCTTTTCACTTCCTTTTTATGACTTCTCTCGTGTTCTTTCATCCTAATTTTGAACTTCCCCCTCGTTTGTCCTATGTATACCTTATTGCAATCTTCACATGTTAACTTATATACACCAGAGTTTGATCCTTTGCCTATTTTATCTTTGTTATTTTTAATAAAGTTCTGTATAGTGTCTGTTTTAAATGATATATGTTCGTTATTAATTTTTTTAATGAAAGTACCGAAAGTTTCCGAAATTTTTCCAAAGTAAGTGATTGAATTGTAGGAATTAGTCATATTGTTTTTTAATTTTGTAACCATTGTTTAATGCTATTGTGTATATACTGTTTAGTTTGAGGTCGAAATTACCTTTACTTATAGGTACGTCCATTAATCTATACACCAAGGATTGGTATGCTGATAATTTTTGTGTTATAGTATGGAATAAATTAGCGTGTACTGCGGTGTCTGTATGTGTTGGTTTATTGTATATAGCGAACTCGTGTTTATTAGTTTTGTTTGTTATGGTTAAATCTAGAAAATTAATGCTTTTATTTATTTTTGTGTCTGTTGCAAATGTTATTTTGGGGTGAATAGTGTTGATATAATTATGTAAAGTTTTTAAATGTCTATCTGAATCATTAAAGTAAATTAATACGTCGTCAACATACCTAAACCATTAGACACAATTACTAAACAAAGGATGTGTACTTATTTTAATTTCTAAATTGTTCATGAAAATTTCGGCTAATAGTGGGTTCTTCATTGTTTGTTTATAAAATTTCCTTTTAAATTGAAAATAATTTTGTTCCAAGTTATTCAGATATTACTAATTGTCTTGTTTTTTCTATTGAGACTAACATATAAGATTTCGCCGATGTCGAGAATCTCTGGAGAAGTCTCTGTAAGTTGTCTTCTGAGTCCGCTATAACCGCTCATGTCCTTGACATCTTCAATTAATTTGCCCATTATTAAGTTAAAGGCACTTAGGGTAAGAGAGTCCAAGAATTTTTACTTCATCAAACATTTCGGTTCGCGTTTGTATTCTTGTTGTGTTGTTTGAATATATGTCGCCCACTTCTTTTATCAAATGTGTCGATGTATCATTGTCTTGAAGTATTGACATCACGTCTCTTAGTCCTACCCGACCGAATGCGGCATCAACAGTTGACCGATTGGATCTAAAACCCCTTCTCTCTCGTTTAGATATGGTTTCAGCTTCGCTTCATTTACAGAAACTTTTTATTCCCAGTACGTTCCTTGCACATAAACGTATTAAATATATTCCGATACGTGGAACTACAGTTATCCTAATTGTAAAAAGGTATGAAAATATTATAGTTTATTTAGCAATATGTACTTCTTGGCTACACTTCAAAACGCCGTGTATTCGACTCCCTGCAATTTGGCGTATTAAAACGGTATTAGAGGGAGAAACATGATAATGGAGTGCATTATTTACTCACATTGCATCCCCGTGGCCAAATTTTGTAATCCGTTGTGCATTAAACGAAATTGTGTCGGCATGTTGTGGCGTGAATTTATAATTAAAATGGACCTTTAAAACACCATAAAAAAGGTCTATAAAGCAAACAGCAGACCCAAAAATACTCTTATCTTCGGTATTTTAATACGAATATCATGTTCGCAGGGGAATTTTACATTAAATAAAAGATGAAAAATTTTTGTTTGTACTTACTGTTTGGGGTGAATTTTTATTAAATAAATCCAACGTACCTGAAACAAAAGTAAAATTATATAAGATGCTGTCGAATTTAGATAAATAATTTAACAAAGTAATTTGAAATATATTTGAGTGGGTTAAACATCAACAATTTTGTTTCAAACAAAAACATTTTTGACAATATAGTTATTTGTTTTTTTTCCATGGTAAATCTGTAGTCACTAACTTGACTGAATTTGTTTGTTTTATGCATAAGGCTATGGATGAAAGGATTCAAGTAGATGCTGTGTATACCGATTTCTCCAAAGCTTTTGATAAACTCCATCATTCTGTATTAATTACTAATCTGGAAAATTGTGGTGTGCACGATTCACTGTTACGCTAGATTCAATCCTATTTGAGTTTCATGACTAGAGCTGAGGATGTTTGCGGTATAACCATGGTTATATCATGTAACCATAGTAAATTACTATGGTTACATGATATAACCATGGTTATACCGCAAACATCCTCAGCTCTATTCATGACCCAATCTGTTACGATCAATAACTCCTAATTACATTCATTGTAGATAATGATACATATATATATATATATATATATATATATATATATCAAAAATTAATTAAAATTCGGGTAAGCGGTCAATTAAAAAACTCCTTTATTAAATTACCCTATATTTTGCGACATACTTTGTCGCTTCTTCTGGGATAATGTAGAGTTAAAAAATAATAAAATTGACGTACAAAATATAAAAATGATTGAATCATTTTTATATTTTGTACGTCAATTTTATTATTTTTTAACTCTACATTTTTTACCCCAGAAGAAGCGACAAAGTCTGTCGCGAAATATAGGGTAATTTAATAAAGGAGTTTTTTAATTGACCGCTTACCCGAATTTTAATTAATTTTTGATAATATATCACGGTCGATAAATTCTATTCAATTATTGTATTGTATATTGTATGTATATATATATATATATATATATGTATGTATTAAAATAATAGACTTTTTCTTCGTTTAGCGACCTTTAATGAATTTCAGTTTTTTACTACGATGTTTCGACTTTTTTATTATTAAGTCTTTTTCAAGTCATTAGAACTAAAAAATTAATACAAAGAAAGGTAAGAAATATATTTACATTTGTATGAATGAATTCAAATTAAAATTAAAAATAATAATTAAAGTAAGGAAAATTAAAGGATATAAAACTCACCAATTTATTTCGTGTCAAAACACATGGCCTGACCAAACTAATTTTAAAACGGAATAAACAATTTCATTTCTGCACCAAGACATTTAGTTACACTAAATATTCTGAGAAAGGCAGTTCGACCCTATAAAAAGGTTCGACATGTCTGGCCATGCATTTTACACAAAATATGTGTTTTGACACGAAATAAGTTGGTGAGTTTTGTATCCTTTAATTTTCCTTACTTTAATTATTATTTTTAATTTTAATTTTAATTCATTCATACAAATGTAAATATATTTCTTACCTTTCTTTGTATTAATTTTTTAGTTCTAATCACTTAAAAAGACTTAATAATAAAAAAGTCGAAACGTCGTAGTAAAAAACTGAAATTCATTAAAGGTCGCTAAACCAAGAAAAAGTCTATTATTTTAATATTATGACACGGCCAATAAAATAAATAAGAAATACATTTTAATTCCTATTAACACTAAATATATATATGTATATATATAAATATAATATTTTCGTAACCTTGGTATGATATGGTAAATTCAATCAGTCGGCGATTAATGGTCTGGTTTACTTCAAAGTATATATATTTAAAACAACCCTACATGTTTCGGCAATGATGCCTTTATCAAGGATATAAAATATAAATTATATATTATATTATATTATATAATTATATATATATATATTTTTTATATCCTTGATAAAGGCATCATTGCCGAAACATGTAGGGTTATTTTAAATATATATACTTTGAAGTAAACCAGACCTTTAATCGCCGACTGATTGAATTTACCATATATATATATATATATATATATATATGTAGTAAATCTCATACTCACGGTATATAAACAATTTAATTAATTTGTACTGTCCCAAGAATGTAATATATAAGAAATAATGGTAATGAAAATGTTTATGATTAAGTAAATAATATGTAAACACGATGTAAGATCAAAATGATTTTTTTTAATCATGATACCGAACTTAATAGAATATTTTTATTTGCTTATTTATTTTATTTAGTCATTTATTAATTTATCATAACTTAATATCGCGTGAAATCAAGAATTTTAAAGTTAATTATGATTAAAATATTTATGTATAAATAATTTTGAACATCATTGTTAATTTGACTTTTGGCTGAACCTTGTAAAAAGTATGCAACTTTGATCACGTGGGGGTATTATAGTAGAATAAAAATAGGCTCTTATAAAAATAACCAATGTTGACACACGAACAAGAAACACACAAAAATATCCGGAAAATTAATTTATTAAAATGGACAAAATTACTTTATCTATATTATTTGGAGTTATAACAAAATTTTACAAAAATATAATTAATTATCACTAACTTCCTGTGGTAGTCATGACAACAACAAAAAGTTGTTTAAGAGAGATTTTTGCACGACTTGTAATAGAAACGACGTTTTTTCGACGCATCATTTTTAATACAATATATGAGCCTATTTTAATTATAAATGTCGCTTTAAAAATATAGTAAAAATAAATACCTTAATTGAAGACTGTCTCTGATAGAAAAAGCAAAACATTTTCAATTATAACAATTATCAAAAATTTTCCTGTTTCAAAGCCAGTTAATTTTGGAAGCATTGGCTTAAAAGAATTATATAAACCATATTCAGAACACCAAGAACCATCTGAAAGTGTTAAATTAATTAAACCGGGTTCATTTCTTCAAGAACTTATTCCGAAAGCAGCCCTATGTAAAGGAAACTCTCCAGTCCTACGTAAAGAGTGCCACAAACAAACAACCTTTCCAGAACCAGCCTGGTATTTCGTGAACCCCTATCAACCTTTTATATACAAGGCCTGAAAACTTCATGCTCTCCGTTAACAACAGGTACTCCCAGGTGGAAATAGATATGCATATTTTCTAAAATATAATACCTCATTTGTTAAACCATATTATTAAATATCATTAAACTCACGTTATTTTGGGGCAAAATACTATTTTCAAACAACATATATTCATAGTATTTCATTGTCAGTATAGTCACTTCTAATATAACCTTAATTTTTTTATTTGATTACTTTTGAGCCATATGATTATTGTATAAGCAACCATATATAATTAGTAAAAGGGGGTAAATAAGCAACCCAACTTTGTTTAATGCTTTTGACATAGTATATTAAGTGCATGTCTTGTAAAAAAAATTATATAACAATATATATATATATATATATATATACCGTAATCGACAAATTTTAATTAATTAAATTTATGAGTTTATTTGTTTTATGTGGCCATTCTATTTGATCGTGTGTAATTTCAATTTCTATATTAAAACAGATAATAAAATAGGATACAGCTGTCTTTAACTTGTAAGTAGGGAAAACAATCTCACGAACATTTAAAGATATCTGGGTTTAGAACTCGAAATTTTAAACTCTTGTTAAATATATGAAATACTAATTAAAATATATCGTGTGTTATTGACGATTTTATGTAGCAGGGTAAAGTCTCGCCACGTAGATATGAAATAATACATTTTTCCTTTGTAATATTATCAACTTTTAATACTATTATATCCATAAACTTTGCAATATTCATTTTTAAATAAAAACACTGTTTTATGCTTTAGCATCTTGAAGGGTATAAAAACTCGCAGGTCTAAAGTAATACAAGTAATATAATGTGTTTTGAAATATTAATATTAGAATTTAAATCTTTAAAGTCTTATTTATATATCTATATAAATGTGAATATTATCTGACTAGATATAAGATTGGTGTACTATGTTTTACTAATAATTGACGATATTTAATATAATTGAATAATAATGTATGTTTTGACAAAGTGTGTATAATAAATGTATTAAACTTAACATGCTATCGTATCATTTCTCTCCTTATTACATTAGATGCTAGACCTAGTTGCAAGGAACCCTTTTTGTAAAAAAAACCCTTAGAGAAATTTTAAGAGTCTAAAACAAAATATGTGTGTATGATGATTTATGTTTAATAATTGACGATTCATATTTAATATATTGGCGCCCATTTTGAAAATCAAAGTACACCACCGCAATATGTTCAGGTCATTTTAACACTCAGTTGATTCCCAATGATCAAATAGAATACGTTTGTCGAATTGGAAATTTCTCTCGTGAATTAGACTTAAATTCGATAGTGGTTCTCGACTACAATTATTTCGTCTTTTATTATTATTAAATACATAAATGGATAGTTCTTCCTCTTTCAGTGATAAATTCGTAGGTGTAACTTCAAATAGGCTTGTTTTTTTATCACAATACTATTCTGATTTCAAAGAAGTATAGTCGTTAATAAATGTTGTGCGCATATTAATAATACGAAAAGCCTGAAATTTTTACTTTTACCTCACTCCTTTAATACAGGGTGACTTACGGGAAACTGACGTTTTTAAAATAGATAATATAAAGGCGTTAGTGGTGGGAGGAAGAAGGTGGAGGGGTCATACGCGTCGGCATGACTTACCGTTTCAGTTACAATGGAGCAGTGGACAATACAGCACCGCATATTCGCGTACGATACTTTTGTCAAAAATGGCGAATCAGTTATCATAACACAACGAATTTTCCGCCGGCATTTCAATATCCGCCGGAATAGCGCGGTTCCAAGCCGCAATACAATCCTGAAATGGGTGCAAACGTTGAGGACAACAGGGTATATTGCAAAGAAGAAGTCGCAGGCCCTGCAAGAACAGCGAGACCGCCCGAAAACATCGACGCAGTGAGAGAGGCAATGAACAGGAGCCCAAGGCGATCTGCACGGCGACAAGCACGTGAGTTGCAGTTAAGCCGTGATTCTGTGAGAAGAATTTTGCGTTTGGATTTGAAATTTCACCCATATTAAATGCAGGTTGTTCAGAAGCTCAACGAGAGGGACTAAGTTGAACGCGAAGACTTCGCCGTACGTATGCAAGTGTTGTTTGAGGAAAACCCAATAGTGATAATGAGCGATGAAGCTCATTTTAGCTTGGATGGCTCAGTAAATAAACAAAACTTTCGTTACTGGGCCCCACAAAATCCTCGCATTACCAGTGAAAGGCCTCTTCATTCCGCGCGTGTGACCGTATGGTGCGCGGTTGCGGCTTTTGGTGATATTGGACCGTATTTTTTTGATGAGAATGGCGTTACGGTGACCGTGTTACCGTTACATTCACATGTTAAATACGTTGAATCAATGGAAGCTTTGAGAAACATGTTTCCTGGGCGCCTCATTTCTCGTTTCGGTGACGCGCCGTGGCCCCCAAGATCGCCGGACTTGTCGTCTTGTGACTTTTTCTTGTGGGGGTACTTGAAAGAACGTGTTTATGTTCACAAACCCCGTACTTTAATTGCGTTGCAAGATATCATTACAGAAGAGGTGGATGGGATTGACCAAGAGCTATTGGCACGAGTTGTGAATGAATTTTGGCAAAGACTTGAAATCTGTATTCAAGCGGACGGCCGTCACTTGAGTGATATAATTTTCCATAAATGACAATGTTACATTAAATAGTAAATATTAATCTTTCTTTTTGTAAAAATAAACTTCTTCTTTATTGAAAAACAATTGAGTAATGTTCATTTGAAAACCGTCAGTTTCCCGTAAGTCACCCTGTATATTACATAATATAGCGCAACAACATATTCTTGTTCGTAATGGCCTCAACACTTAATACCTCAACTTAACACCTCAACACACTAAGATGAAATTGCATAACTTTTGCTTCTTACGCAGATTTAAAAGAGTTAATTCAAATTAAGTTAGCTAATGTTCTTCACGTAATATTGGCTATGCATTGGTACGTAACCCGGTCTGTTGCTCTCTATTGACGCAATCAATCGGTATCGTTTTCTATACAACTTACCAAACACAAAGACCGCCATAATGCACAGTATATAAACTCTATGAAAGCCATTTGTTTTGGTGTTGAAATTAATTGCACAGCTCTCCGACGATCTAGGTTATAAATGGTTTAGGGTAACGCAACCGAGGGGATCTCCAGTTATTTGTCCCTCTCGAAGATGATGTATGTAGAGGAACCCAGATATCAACGGTTCAGAGGTGCCCAACTTATTCTATGATTGATTGTGTATTTGTGATTGATTGGATAAATTTATTTCAGAAAGATTGTTTTGTGGAACGGCCTACAATACCGCGCCTGCTAGTTGCCGTTCCTCATGCCGTTTCGACGTAAGACGCTGTCGTGGATTGCTGAGCGTAATTTATTCAAGAGGCTCCATCGAGAATAACAATACCGTTACAATACAGTTTTGCCGAATGTCGAAGTGTGTGTCTAGAAACGCGTCAATGCGAGTGAATCGAGAACATGAAAAATACATATATAAAGATTATTCGTGTTTTTGAATGTCGGTGAAGAATTATTTGATGTCATTACGAAGAAATATATTGTCATCGTATAGTGCGAATCTAAGACACGATTGACATCAATTAGAATATGCAATTTTGCGCATAAAATAATAAAACCTCCATAGCAAGTATAATCAATTCTCCACTTTCGAAACCAAGCTGCTGATGTTAATTATTCTCCCCAACAAAAAGATCCTTCGCTAAATGAAGGGAAACCCAGACCGAATAATACTACAGGTACCTCAGTAGTCTCTTTTGTCCACCAGACGTCATCAGATTATCTGGTGCCACCTGATAGGAAAAGATTTGCTATACTTATGAAGTGTTTCATCAAATTTTACTTCACTAGCCAAACTGACGAGGTCTATTATGTGACAGAAACACGTGTTTTTGGTAGAAGTAAATGTTGGAAAATACAAGGTATATGTCCTTGTGTACAGATACAGATGTGTGTAATGCATATCTGTTTCATTTGTAACAAATGCGTAATGCGTGCTTAACGTATAAATGTACTCAAATTTCTTTGGTATAGACTGTTTTTAAGTAATTCAATAACTGTCCAAAAACTAGAAAATGGAGATTGGGTATCCTAACAGTATCCTAATCTGCCAGTTACTGACGCAACAACTGCAAAACATATTAATATTGTGTTATTAAATTTGGTGAAATGACTCAGCTTCTTTGAGTTCTTCATCAGAAGCAAAACGCTTTCCCCTGAGATGCTTTTTTAAATTTTTGAATAAGATGAAGTCTGACGGAGCTAGGTCGGGGATATAAGGTGGATGCCTTAACTCTATAAAGCCACAGTCATTGATTACACAGGCCTGCATTAAATTTTGTGATGACGTGATTTTTGTTTGTTAAGCTCAGTTTTTATATAGCAATATCTAATTATAATACAGTTTGTCTCTACCACACACAGATTTTTTTTTGCACAAAAGAAAAAGAAAAAAATATTAAAAAAATCTTATAATAGGCGTTTTAATACATTTTAAAATGAATGTACTACTTCAAATTCTAGGTATTAACCCAAAAATGATTTTCTGTTGTGGTTTTAAAGAAATTTGTTAAATAAGCTCTCATTACCTGATGTAAATCTTTTATTACATGTATTAATTTTGGACAAGATTTCCGGGAATTTTTACCTGCTAAATCCTATTTATTATGCTTTCACTTTATTAGTACTGCGAAGAAGGATTTCAAGTTTATCACTCCAAACAAAATGTATATTTTAATTATTATAGCTCTTATAGCATTATAGCTCTGAGTGTCGATCAGTAAACAAGTAAAATTAATTTGTTTTTAGTGTTGTGCGTGGTATTTGATAAATAAACATTGCTTAAAAATATGTCTAGCCGGTGTTGCAAAAACAAACCAGATGATTTCTGTTATATTTGTGGATATTTCGTCTTGAAAAATTTTAAGAGACCAATTGGTGAATTTGTGAAAAATGCATATTATGCTTATTTCAAAATCAAATTAGGAGATCAAAATAAAGATTGGGCACCGCACGTTGTTTGTAAGGTATGTGAAGAAGGTTTAAGACATTGGACCAAAGGGAATAGAAAAAGCCTTCCTTTTGGAATACCGATGGTTTGGAGAGAACTGCAAAATCATCATGAAGATTGCTACTCTTGTCTTTGTGATATTAAGGGGCATAATAGAAAAACTTTTAAACATATTTTGTACCCAAACAATATTAAATCAGCTATCAGACCAGTTCCTCACAGTGATCATGTATCTATACCTATACCCTCCAAAGTACTATAAGAAGATATTGAAACCTCTTCAACTTCCGGCTCCGTACAGATGGATAGTGATTTTGAACCATAAACCTCAGGTCAAAACCAACCTCAGCTATTTTCACAAGCCGAACTGAATGATTTAGTAAGAGATTTGGGACTTTCAAAAGATCTTTCTGAAGTACTGGGGTCTAGGTTGAAACAAAAAAATTTGCTTGGCCCAGAAACTGCCTTCAGATCTTCCTTTAGCTGAATATGACAGAAAAACAACCAAACGAAGCTTTTCTGAAAAACGAAAACGTTTTTTTAAGAAGCATAAAGAATAAATAACAATTTCTAATAGTTTCTATGTGTATATTTTTGTATTTTTTTAATATAATATAAAACTAGCTTATAAATGAAATAAATCGTGTTTTTTCTATATTTTTTGATTTTACTGGTTTGAAAAATAACCTTACGTGATACAAAAAAAATAAAAGCAGATTTGAAATCAGCGCTACCCAATTACTAGAAAACAGTTAAAATTTTTAAATCAACATTCAAAGGGTTGAAAAATGCAGGCCTGTGTTATCTGCTGAACTTTGTTTGCCTTATGAACCCGACAATAGTCGTGCAGCAACAAGTTTTTTTGTGAATAAGAATGCGGGGGTTTTTCCTCCAGAGTAGTTTTTAAATTTTTAATTGTGTTTCCGTAGGCCTCTCCATTTATGGTAGACCCTCTCGGCATATATTCAATAAGCAAGACTCCTTCAGCATCCTTGAAAACACTTACCATCAGTTTTTTTCCAGAAAATTGTGTCTTGGCCTTTTTGGTGGTGGAGAGCCCTTATGAACCCACTGCATGGATTCTTGTTTAGTAGGAGGGTCCCAGTAATATACCCAAATCTCATCCCCGGTGATAATTCGAGATAAAAATGTTTTGTCCCTCTCAAACTTGACCAAATTTTCTTGAGAAACTTCTTTTCTGTACAGTTTTTGTTCAGGTGTAAGCAATCTGGGTATCCACCGTGCAGACACCTTCTTCATACCCAAATCGTCATGCAAAATTTTGAGGACACTTGTTTCGGATATACAGACTTCATTGGCATTGACAGAGATCTTTACACGCTGATCTTTCAGTACCAAAATTTCGACTTCTCGCACAATGTCTTCAGTTCGAGCTTCAACGGGTCGTCCGGACTTTGGGTCATCATTGATTGACTCTCGGCCCCATCGAAAGAGTTTAGACCAATATTTTACTTGGAAATAAAATGGTGTATCTTCCCCATACACAGCAACCATTCTTTCATGAATTGCTTTTGGACCATTGCCTTCTTTTGTCAGGAGCTTTATTACGCTGCGATGTTCAGCCTTAGTTTCACTAATTTTATCGAGAAATAGACCGTCTCAAATCTCTATAAACAGCACAAACTAAACACAATTTAGCACATGTACTTCTAACAGAGACAGCAATTTTTCAATAATTTGTTTGACATCGTCACTCTTTTGTATCATGGCTAGGTAGATAACATAAAAATACGCCCTCGTATGATTCTTTTTACATTAGCATCTGTAACAGAAAACGAAGTACTTAGTATTTTGGCAAAATTCCCGAAAAAACTATTGCGGGTGATGATTAAATTCCCAGCTTTATTTTGCATTATGGAAGATTTGCCTTTGTAAAACCGCTAACTTTTATTATTTACATGGCAATTCGTTCTACTTTCCCGACCATCTGGAAGCGAGCGAGGATAAGTCCAGTATTCAAAAAGGGCGATAATATACATGTTGATAACTATAGACCCATATCAATATTGTCGAATTTTTCTAAGGCATTTGAAAGTGTAATTTATTCCTGTCTGTACCATAATACCAAATCCTACATTTCTCCATTTCAACACGGCTTCATGCGAGGAAGATCGACAGTGACGAATCTTGTGACTATTTATCAGTTTATTAATGAGCATCTTGATACTCGTTGTCAAGTTGATGTCATATATACGGACTTTAGTAGTGCCTTTGATGTGATTGACCATGGAATTTTACTTACGAAATTGTCTGCGTTTGGGTTAAGTCCTTCCCTACTTCTTCTCCTACAGTCTTACTTAGGTAGTAGACTTCATTATGTCTTCTACAACGGCTATAAAACCTTTGAATTCTCTCCGCTATCTGGAGTCCCATAAGGTTCACATTTAGGTCCTCTCCTATTTATCTTGTTTTTAAATGATCTATTATCGTCTCTGTCTTGTCCACTACTTGCCTATGTAAATGATCTGAAAATATATTCCTCCATTAAAACATGGGACGACGTGTTGCATTTTGTAAATGTTTCAATTCGTAATAAGGTTGGTACCATAAAGGACCTTTGTGTTTTGTTCGACTCTCGCTAAACTTTTGTGCCACATATCAATAACATTTGTGTCGCTGCTTCAAGGAAATTAGGTTTTGTTCTGAGTACCTGCAAACTCTTCTCTTCTATGTCTTTGTTCAGAACTATGTGTTATAGTTTTGTCCTCTGTAAGTTAGAGTATGCTTCTCCTGTTTGGTCGCCTCATTATACTTATCTTCAGTTGTCTATTGAAGAAATACAACGTCGTTTTTCAATGTACTTATCATTTAAAATTGATGGCATCTATCCCGAGCGAAATACGGACTACAATTTGCTACTTAGAAGACATGGTTTATAATCGTTAAGCCATCGCCGAGATACGCTGGGAACGAGATTTGTGTTCATGTTCCTCGTATATCCGCTCGTTCCCCTCCTACCTAGCAATTCGACAAATGGTCAAGAGCGACAAGTTGGTCCTAGAAAAAGGTAAAGCAAGAGGTGTATTATGAAGACACTTTTTTCAATGCCATAGCATAAAGAACAAAAAAACTAAGAATAAATCTTTTTTTATTGTTTTCATGTATTACATGTGTACATTTATTTCTTTATGTTTATTTTTAGATATAATTATCTTTTTATTTTATATTTTTTTAAACATATTGCTATGGATTTTTCATAAGAAAAATATTAAAAATTAGGTGATACATTTGAATATTTAAAAATGTACATTTATTTGGGAAAAGAGACTGTATAATGAAAATGTTTTTAAATTTTAGAAGGTTAACTAGAGTGAAAAACTTGTTATCCAAGGTTGCAAGGGGAAATTCGTGGAGACGACGACTATAAGCTGTGAAACGATAAGGTTGCTTTCTTCGATATATATATTATATATTTAAATTAGTTCGGGTTTTGTATTTTTGAAAGTGTTAATAGTTGATGTTGTATTGATATTAAAGTCCCGATATTTATAGAGATAAATTCTCGTTGTATTGATGATTAAATTTGATTAAGCACCTTCTTCGTTAGAGTCTCCATATTATTTTTTTCTAAGTAGAATTAAAATTTTATGACGTCATAAGAAAAATAAGAGATATTATTCCATTGTATTAAAAAATAAGTAGTTAAGAGATTTAATTATTAGGAATATAGATAATACAGTTTTGATATTACAATTCTTCGTTATAATTATATATATGAAAGTTTGTTCGTTGGATTCAGTTTTTTTGCATGTCAAGGCACATGGTTAGTTTTTGTTCGTGGTTAAGTATCTGAGTATACAGCGTGGTTTTCTTTGAAGAATTTAATATTAATTTAATATTAACGAGAATGTTTTCCATTCATTTAGCTGTCAATTTTCAATGAATGTTTTTACCTCAAGTATTTTTGTTGTATGATACAGGATCTTTATACTTTGTAAAGATATAATTTTTTATTTTTTTAATTTTTGTATTAAATACGAAAAGGTTTTGTTTAAGTATGACAATACGTTAAGCACGTATAAAGCGTTTGTACAATATGAAACAAACATGTAAATAATTTACATATCTGTAACTATGCACATGGACAATACACCTCGTATTTTCAGCATTTACTTCTGCTTAATACATATGTTTCTGCCAATATAGGCGTCCTCAGTTAAGCTAGTGAAGCAATTTATACAAATTAATACAAACCTGTTATAAACAACTGGTTTGTATCTGTATTTAAATTTACTGAAATAGCCCGCAAAGATCAAGCAAGTTCCGTCCAATAAGAAGACAACTATTTAATAATTGACATTTTACGGGCGTAAAATGTCAATTTAAATACAGATACAAACCAGTTGTTTATAACAGGTTTGTATTAATTTGTATAAATTGCTTCACTAGCTTAACTGAGGACGCCTATATTGGCAGAAACATATGTATTAAGCAGAAGTAAATGCTGAAAATACGAGGTGTATTGTCCATGTGCATAGTTACAGATATGTAAATTATTTACATGTTTGTTTCATATTGTACAAACGCTTTGTATTAAATATTAAAACATTTTTATTTCACCTTTTAACTTGCGTTTGTTTTATTTACTCAATCCAATGTTGTTAATTAACTTATGTAAACTAGATAAATAAATTTTTGCGAACATTTCACTGGCGCTCAACTCATATTTTAGACACGTATTTCCTAAGTGGAACCCGAGAAGTTAGAGGTCTCAGATTTGAAGATTCACCGGCTGAGAAAACCTAGTTGGGAAAACTAGTTGTGGATGGTGGTGTAACAAATCTTCAGCCCACTATTCATAGCTATATGTATAAACTCTTTGGTTTGTCCTGTAATTGCTTGATAACCGTTGCACAATAAAGCTATTATTATTGCTTTGCATTCTAACAATAATCTTATCGATTTCCTCTAAAAATTTTCTTCGTCTTTATGAAGAATAAAAGAATAGAACAAGTAACAATAGCGCTGCTAAAGGAATTTAACAGCGCTATCCGCAATTTAATAAAAATTATTACCGGTGTTGCCCCTACCGGTAATGTCCTAGATTTACCACCCCGTTCACCCATTTAAATATTACTTCCATACCGGCACCACGTACAACGTGCCCGTTTTCCCATTTCTAAGCGACTAATTGGACTAATGGAAGCGGAGATGCCGAGGTCTGGATGCCTGCCACGGCGATCGTACTTACGCAAATCGCAGCCACGTCTTTCACCCTTCTTGTATGCTTTACGTAAGTACGGACGACTTATCTTTTTCCCGATGAATTGATGATATAATTATTATCAAATGAAGTTGTGAACGTCCAACTCGAAATGTTTTAGAAATTATTTTGTCGTTGTGAATGAATGATGTTAAAATACTAACTGCAGCGGTAATAATCTGCATTAAATTACCATTTATAAATAGATATCCGAGTTAGTTAGCTTGCAAGCTGATTTTAAATATCAGATGTTACGTAAACGATAGTGAGAGAAACGATATTGAGAACAATTCAGCGGTCGAAAAACAAGGTTATGTTGTAGAGATGTCGATTTTTGGTACTTTTAAGTAATCGATACTATTCGTTACTCAAACCTTTAGTAATCGTTGAATTTATTCGATACTTTGATTACTTTAATTATTTCAATTACTTTGATTACATCGATTACTTTGATTATTTTCACATTTTACATAAGTATGAATTTAAAGTTCTGTGTCGGCATTCATTTTATTGGCCTTATTATATCAGTAATCGGTATTATGTGCCTTGCAGAATTAATAATGGTTTCAATGAATTTGCGGAAATATTAAAACAAACTCCATAAATTTGATCAAATTGTATTATATTAATTGTAATATAGCTTCAAAAATATAGGCAAACTTTAATACATTACATATAAACGTTTTGCGACAGCATATAACAACAATTAAAATGTAAACTAATAAAATTATGTTGACTGTTGACGGATAAAAAAACAAGTTTTACATTTTCATCTTTTAACATCATTGTAACGTGTGTTCATTTGAAAAGTCAATCTAGGTTACTTTAAAATTTTGATAGAATAAGACGCAAATATACTAGTATGTGTTTGTTGTTCCGTAAACGTAAATCCAAATGACATTTGATAATGTCAATCACAAAAATCAGTTAGTGCATAAAATAATCGTGCGTCGATTCTGGTTTAAATAAATTGCTTCTCAGTTTTAAAATGGCTTTCACTTTAGAACATAAAATTTTTTTAGTCCAGGCTTATTTTCCAAGTGGTAATAAAATTGATGGTTTATGGCTTTATTCAGTTCAAGATTGCATGGTAGAATTTCAAGTTGAGTTTCCACATTTTGTAATAGATTATATACAATTTAAGAATACTTTGGATAGAACTTTAAAACTTTTCTGAAACTGGTAGTCTCTTAAGAAAATCAGGCAGCGGAGCAGTTAAGAAACGTACACCTCAAGTTGTCAATCGTGTTGAAGAAATAATAGAAAATGAACCACAAACATCTGTTCGACATTTGAGTCAACAAATAAACCTTTCTGTTGGTACAACTCACAAGTTATTAAAAAAAGATATGCAACTTTATCCATACCGTGTCACAGCAGTACAAGAATTGTTAGAAATGATTACCCACGTAGACTACAGTTTTGTAGTTGGTTTGTAAATATGAACAATAATGGAGAACTTTCGCAAAGAATCATCTTTACTGATGAAGCATGGTTTTATAAAACGGGATACCTAAATTCACAAAACACAAGAATTTGGAGTAGTGAAAATCCACATGTAATTAATGAAGAATCGCTACATCCAGAGAAAATTGGTGTTTGGGCAGCGATAAGCCAAAGGCGAATCATTGGACCAATATTTTTTCAGGGAACGTTAACTGCTCAAAGGTACCGTACGGAAATTTTACAACCATTTGTCAATCAGTTGCATGATGATGAACTTCAAAATGCATATTTCCAACAAGACGGAGGGAGCACCTTGTCACTGTACTGCAGAATCTTTGGATTATTTAAGAGAATTTTTTGATGAGCGTATAATTAGTCGAAATACTGAAACTTCCTGGCCTGCACGTTCATGCGATTTAACACCTTGCGACTTCTTTTTGTGGCCTTATCTAAAAAATAACATATTTCGAACACCTATATTGAATTTGAATGATATGCTACAGAGAATCGAACAGAAATGCATGGAAATTAATAACATTCCAGTAATGTTGCAGAATATCATCAGAAATTTTGAACGGAGGATTTTAAAGTGCATTGATCTTGAAGGACAACATTTTCAACATTTGTTATAGTTTTCAATAAATACCTATTATTTGTTATTTATTTGTATGTATGAAACTGTCAAAATATACGACTTCGTAGATTAAGTAGTAAATTTTAATTTACGACATACTTCAAAATGTTCTAAGTAAATCACATGGTACTAGATTGACTTTTCAAATGAACACTTGTTATTTATTGGCACTTTACTTATTATAGGTATACTGCCGTAAAATCTTTCCTCACATTAGTTCAATTCGTAAATATAATTTTACCGTATAGATATTATATAATATGTTATATTAAGTACAATTTAATTACAGTTACTTTACCCTGATAAAGTCACTAATTGAGTGGCGAAATATTGGCTACAAATAGACAATTAAAAGAGTATTTCCAACATTCCCCAACCAAATTCCTAATTCAGACTCACCTTATCAAATCAAATAATATTTTAAATGTCAATTGTTTAACATGTTTGTCTTAGTTACAGTTTTGTATTTATTAACAAATACGTAATTAGTTTAAAACTAATCATTGGTAAACATGTTCAGTTTATTTCAAATTTATTTACTTATAGTCGATTAAATTGGCTACACACACTGTATATCTGAATTTTATAATTATGTAAGTAAAATGGATTCCAAAATTCTTCGTTTATATTTGACACGTTTATATGTAAGATATAGATAATTATCTATATTCTGTAGCATATTCATTGATTATAATCAATGAATATGATACCTTTACCCGTAGATTTATACTATATACATATAATATACATTGCTGTAAGTTTTGCTTGTTGAATCATTTAAAAAAAGGGACTGTGCGTGGGCAGTTATTAAGCATATTTTTCTTTTGAGTCTGTATAATGTTTGGGTATCTCAGGGCTATCTTTTTTTTGGTTCTACTTAACTAGTACAAAAGTATTTTTAATAATATAAAATATTATTAAAAATTTGGTATGAAGAAGACAACACAAGTTCATTATTAATTATTATATTACTTTTGTATTATACAAAAATTAGTGACGTTCTTGCCAACTCAAGGATATTTCAAATTATTCTACTTAACTAGGCCTAGCATCCAATGTAAACGTAAAGAAATAATATAACAATATGTAAATTGTCAGAAATTCTTTTATTGTTAATTAGTAAAGGCCGGATAAATTTGCATATTTGCATAATATATGCATTTTGTATATTATTTGCATATTTTGTAGTAATTCAGCATTTTTGTCATATTTTAAGTATTCCAGTTTGATTTATTTACTAAATCAAATTTATTATAGGCATTACTAAAAATATGTCGTTGACGTAACAAACAAACAAAAATTATACAGCCCTCTTTAAATTAAAAATAGCATTTTCTTAATAATCTTCCTATACATCCAGGCCGAGACAAAATTCCAGGAAAAGCTAATACCCTAAAACTTCTAAATAAATACAATAATACATTTTACCAGATAATAGGAGTATATGTGTTTCTTTACTATTCGGAGAAATTTATTCCCATATTCCAAAGTAATTTTATTTTAAATGTCATTTTACGTTGGATTTTCGAAATGTAAACTTGTGAATTGTGAGTTGTGATATACAGTGTGGTCATAAAGTTTGGAACCAAGCTTATAACCGCATTATTTTACATTTTTAGGAAAAACGCTCGGACAGGTAAATTTTCTTTTTTAAAACGCCATCTTTTGACATACAATTTTTTTCTATGACGCCATTGGTTTTCGAGTGATGACGTTATCAACACTTTCTTTAAATGGCAACCATATTATTTTTTTCTCGTTTTTGGTAGATCTTTATATCCACCAAATAGTGATATAAAACAATTGGTATGTTGCATCACAATTTTTTTGAAAAAATGATATAAATTTAGAAAAAAATACGAAAATTTTATTTTTGTACAAAATTAAAATTAAATTAAAAAAAATACATCTGAACTTAAATTTATTGTAACAGTTAACGTAAATTTTCAAAATGGACCCCACCAACCAACTGACACTGTCCCAGCCGAGTGTAAACACTTCGTATACTCGCCTCAATTATGTCTGGGGATATTTGTGTAAGTTCTACGCGAATTCGTTCTTTTAAATCTTCTAAATTGTTCGGTTTGTTAAAATACACTTTCGATTTCAAATAACCCCACAAAAAAAAGTCTAACGGAGTCAGGTCAGGAGAACGAGGTGGCCATTCTATGGCACCTCTCCGTCCAATCCATTTATTGGGAAATATTTCGTCAAGATAGTGTCGAACCTCTACACCATAATGGGGAGGAGCCCCATCTTGTTGAAACCAAATATTTGGATGGGGTACATCACCATCCTCGTGATTTGGGAAAATAACAGCGAGCGCTGGAACCAGTTCAAATCTTAAAAATTCTAAATATTGCACAGCAGTCAAATTTCCTTCAAAAAAATATGGTCCTAAATTGCGTCGTCCAATCATTCCAACCCATACGTTAACTTTTCCTCTGCGCTGAGTAAGACACGCTTGAATCCAATGCGGATTGTTCTGCGACCAATATCTGCAATTATGGCGGTGAACAGATCCATTTAGGCAGAACGTAGCTTCATCTGGGAAGACGACGTTTTCCAAGAAATTTGGATTTTGGTCACAACGTAACATTACGTCTTCACAGAACTGCAGTCGACGATCTTCGTCATCCTCATGTAATTCCTGTACAAGTTGAACTTTGTAAGGACGATAGTGTTCTTTTTTAAATAAGTTGACGACAAATGAGTGAGCCACCTGATTGGCTAACGCAAGTAAGTTGTCTGGTGGAAACATGATGCCTTTCTTCTGCTTCTAGAAGCACATTTAAATTCACATCTTCTCCTACTTGAGGTCTACCTTGCCGTGGTCGATCTTTTACGGATCCAGTTTCGGTAAACTTTCCAACTAGTTTTGTCACCGTATACCTGGTAATTGGAGGTCTATCAGGAGGTCTATCAGTCTATCAGGGTGTTGTTAAGCAAATCACATGCTTCTGCATGCGTTCTTTGTCTGGTCCCATACCCAACCATAATTAAAATTTCGATTCTTTCTCGCTCAGACAAATGTGCCATTTTTTAAATTAGCGAAAATGAACAATTTTTACGCAATATCTCAAAAATTTAACGTCAAAAATAGAAGTAAATAATTCAACAATGTTGTCACCATAGAAACAATTTCAAACTAAAAACTAAAATTTTTGTACATAAATTGTATAAAAAGAAGCAAGAATGTTATAAAGAAATATCTTGCAAAAAAGTGCGTGTTTTTGTTTTTGTAAATTTTTTGCATAGTAACATGAGTACATGTGCTTTTGATCGGGTTTCTTCAAGAAGAATAAGTCCTCACACAAGACAGAAGTGTGAAAAAAACTTAGTTACATATTTCAGAAAATTTTGTAAGCTTAATTAGTTTCTGAAATCTTCGATTTTTTGCGATAATTTTAATTAAGAAATGGTCTGCCACATCATGTCAATTTTTTAAATAAATTAAACTTCTTTGGCCCTTTTTTGTGAAACTATTTAATGTTAAATAAGATTTTTTAATAAGTAATTGGCCGATTGGGAAGACGAATTTCTTTTGACCTGGAGCGAATAACGCAGATTATTATTGATCGCAAAGCATTTACACTCCGCTGGGACAGTGTCAGTTGGTTGGTGGGGTCCATTTCGAAAATTTACGTTAACTGTTACAATAAATTTAAGTTCAGATGTATTTTTTTTAATTTAATTTTAATTTTGTCCAAAAATAAAATTTTCGTATTTTTTTCTAAATTTATATCATTTTTTCAAAAAAATTGTGATGCAACATACCAATTGTTTTATATCACTATTTGGTGGATATAAAGATCTACCAAAAACGAGAAAAAAATAATCTGGTTGCCATTTAAGGAAAGTGTTGATAACGTCATCACTCGAAAACCAATGACGTCATAGAAAAAAATTGTATGTCAAAAGATGGCGTTTTAAAAAATAAATTCACCTGTCAGAGCGTTTTTCCAAAAAATGTAAAATAATGCGGTTATAAGATTGGTTCAAAACTTTATGACCACACTGTATTGCACCTTATTCAGAATTGCGTATGGATGGAGAAAAAGTGTTTTGCGTAGCATGCTGCAAGATTGTGAGTAAAATTTTAAGTTTATTTCCTCTTATTAATTAATTAATTAAGTTTTTTATTCCTTTATCTTTTACTAACATTTATTTTATAGGAAAACAACCGATGATGTGATATTTTTTTGCAGATTATAAGTTCCAAGTCGACCAACATATGAAAACTCCATCTCATGCTGCAATACTAACAAAGATCAAATTGGTGAAGAAGAGTCAGCAAACATTACCGCAATGTTTGCCATCAACTTCCAAAAAATTAGTATCAAATGTTTGTGTCGGCAGATATTTCAATAAACAATTTAAATGTCAAGTTATTTTTGCAAAAGTACATCAGCAAATATAACATTCCCGACGACACCACGTTAAGAAAAAATTATATTCGCTGTATCTATGCAGAAACATTGAATACCATTAAGAAGGTTGTTGCAAACAATTATCTTTATATATTCGTAGATGAAACTACTAATAGTGTGGGTCGATACATACTTCATTTAATGATTGGTATCCTTAACGTACCGATTCCAGCAAAATCTGATTTAATTTCATCCAAACAGTTGGAAAAGGCAAATACTTTGACAATAACAAGGTTTATACAGGAATAACTGGCGACTTTCTTCTTACCGGAATCGCTTCCGACAGAGAAAATTCTATTGTTTTTGACGGATGCTGCACCACACATGGTGAAGGCAGCTTTCAACTTGAAAATCTTTTACCCAAATTTAATTCACACAACTTGCTTGGCGTACGTCAGAAACCATTTTTCCTTAGTAAATACTTTAATTAGTAGTGTTAAGCAAGTATTTTTAAAGGCCCCATTACGAGTTCAGTTTTACAAACAACATCTACCCGGTATTCCGTTTAATCCTTAACCAGTAATCACACGATGGGGAACGTGGTTGGAGGTTGCTACTTTTCATGCAAATCGTTATGAAGGAATAAAGACAATTATTATGGATCTTGATAGGCATATACAATCTGTGATAGACGCCCAAAAGGTATATTCGAGTAAAGAAATACCTCAACAGTCGGCGTTTATTAAAGCCAATTACAGTTTTATTTCCAGTTCTATATTGCAGTTGGAAAAACAATTTATGTCGCTAATCGAGAGCGTTGAAATAATAAACAAATTTGAAAAGTCATGTTTTGATGTTAAAGGAGGAGTGGAACAGTTCGTGTATGGAAATTTTTTAAGTGTAATAGGAAAAAGTGAAGGTTTTAAAAAGCTAAAGGACATTGCTAAAATCTTGTGTGGCGATTCAGTAGAAAATATTGAGTTGACAATAGATATTTCTAATTTGAAATATACTCCTATAACAAGCGTCGACATAGAACGAACCTTTTTAATATATAAATACATGTTTTCAGACAAGCGTCACAATTTTTCTGTTGAAAACTTTGAGAAATATATGATTGTAAATTGTTTTCATAGCTAATTATGTTGTAAAATGTCCTAAATAAACTTGTAGTAAACAATAGAATATTTTTTCTACAGTATTCCATTTTCTAACATTCCTCGTATTTTTTACCTGCATATTTTTCATTAGGAAGTGCATATTTAGGCTAACACATCTGCATAATTTGCGGTCTTTGTTAATTAGTATTTTCACAAATCATGTATTTACGACTTAAAATATCTCATTTCTTAAACTAAAATTTACTTACTATCAGAGAGTTTTATATACATTTAATCTAGAAAGACACACGTATAGTTTTGAAGTTTGTCTTGGATTCGATTGAATATCTCAAATTATCACGCTTGAGTGTAGCACTCACAAGAGAGGGTATTTGCTCTCCTAACGGTAAGCTTAGTGCTCAAGGTGTATATCTGACTTTTTTAAATATGGATATCTGGCTTCTAGTGATACTTTGTTTCTAAATTGATAAAATAACAAAAGCTCTATTCATTGCTACAGTTACGAAATCTTTTGTTTAGAGTAATGGAATACTTGTCGAAAATATGTTATACGCGTAATAAATAAAATGCTATTTATACTTTGTTTTCCTAAAAGACGTGAATTCCACTGTTAAAATATGATTAGCATATGTGCTACTTTACGCGGAATCGTGCTTTACAATAAAAATTACGTAATGAACTGGACCTTACGCTTTGAAAAGGCAACAAAGAGAAGTCGTGAATAAATAAGCCGTTTTTTTTAATTAAAAAGGTAAGCTCATTGTTTTTCGAGATACAAGAAAATGCGTGCTTATTTGTCTCCACATCTTTAGCAATTTATAAAGAAACTTCTCTTTGTTTTGAATAGACCTTTCTGGAATTTAAATATTCCTGGCCACTTAACTATTTGCAGAATTTCCGCTGACTTATTTTAACGTTACCTATCCAGAAAAGATTACTAAATTTTCTACCATCCCTCCGTGAACGTATTGAACATATGATTAAATCCGAATTGAAAAATAGAAAACTATGATTTACATATGTAACAAAAGTTTTGAGACACATTTTGTAACTAATTTTCATCACTTAGAAACAGTTTGATTTAGTTATCATTGCTAGAGAACGGATGCAATTTCCATAAAACGCAATCGGCAATTGGAATTGTGTATAACGTCGCTCAGTACATCCCGGCGTAATTCAATGAAGTATTTGTTCGACTTACTCGGCCACCTGGTCTCGCAGCGATAACAATGGACAACCCAGCTATTGTATTCGGAGAATATAGTGTTTTTAGTGGTGTCGTGTACGTAGATAAAATAAATAAGTTTATCGTATTTCGTAAGAGAAATAGCACGTACATTCCTTTTCTTTTCATTTAAGCAACATCTTCCAATTATTTTCACGTAAGTGTGCATTTCGTTATTTAATTTCGTTTATTTGGATCTAGAATATTCTTACTTTTTCAGACAATGGAAGAGCGTCGAGAATGGCATCGTGAAACAATGGCGAGTTGGATTGAGGGCCATACTGATTGTATGTACATTGCCAGTGATTCCGAAATTTATTGTGAAGTGTGTGAAACGTTATTGAAAAATTGCAATAAATCAACCGTAAACAGTCACGTAGAATCGTTTAAGCACGAAAAAAAATTGAACTCGTTGGAATCTGACAATTTTAACGAAGAACTCTGTGAAACTTTTATGGCAGCTAATATTCCATTATTTAAATTGAACAATCCAATTTTGAAAACATTTCTGAAAAAATATACTGGTCGAAATGTTCCTGATGAATCAACTTTACGCAAATATTATGTTTCTAGGTGCTACACGAGAACAGTAGAACGCATTAGAAGCCATCTTTTAAATCAATACATATGGATAAGCGCCGACGAAACGGTGGATATGTTAGGACGCTATGTGGTAAATGTTGTAGCTGGTGTACTACACCCAACTATTCCCTATAACTCATATGTAATAGCAACAAGTGTTATAAATAGAGTTGATGCGTTGATGAAACCATTAAGGACATTATGCAAAAAATGCTTCTTTTGAACGCCACGTACAAAGAAAAAATACTTTTATTTGTCAGTGATAGTGCTGCGTATATGTTAAAAACAGGCAGACTATTGAAGAAAACATATCCTAATATGCTGCATATTACTTGTGTAGCACATGCTCTCCACAGAATCTGTGAATATATCAGAGACACTTTTCCGGAAGTTGATAGACTTGTATCAGCTTTTAAAAAAGTTTTCAGAAAAGCACCATTGAGAGTAGCTCTTTTCAGGGAAAAATTTCCATCTCTGTCACTGCCTCCCACTCCAGTAATAACTAGATGGGGAACATGGCTGGAAGCTACTAGTTATTATGCTGAGAATTTCGATAGTCTAAAACATTTCGTAACACTGCTAAAGGAGGATGCTAGAAGTATTGGTGAGTACAAGGAGCTCACACAAATCCCAAATTTAAAAACTCAGTTGTACTTTCTTCACAAATACTTTGGAAAATTCCCAAAACTAATCACTTATTTTGAAAATGGATATCTCAAATTAAATGACGGATTAACCACATCAGATGTGGCTGTTAATAATTTGAAAAGTATTCCAAGTGGCTTCGGATGTGGCCTTCGGCAAAAGTTTGAAGCAATTCTTAATAGAAATCCAGATTTAATTACATTGCAGCAATTATGTATGGAGACAATTCCACAAAATCTAACGGCTAAATATGAAGAAATAAAAGAATATTTCCAGTATGCACCTATAACCAGTTGCGATGCAGAAAGGACGTTTTCTATTTATAAGGATGTACTTAATTCAAAGAGAACAAAATTGACAGAAGAAAACCTTGAGAAACTATTGCTAGTCAATATTAATACTCCTTTACTCAACTTGAACGACAAAATGAACAAATAAAAATGTTCCAATTTTAGAAATTTAAAAACTTTAAAAATACAACTTTTCAACAAATACATATGTATTTCGTAATTTTATAGATCACCACCCGTTTGTTTTCCAATTATATAAATAAAATTAAAAACTTTATAAATACAACTTTTCAACAAATAAATATGTATTTCGTAATTTTATAGATCACCACCCGTTAGTTTTCCAATTATATAAATAAAATTAAATATTTTAGAAATACAGCCTTTCGCCAGTACTGCACTGGGCATCGCGTCATGTGGTAAGCGTGTCCGTTCTCTAACATTACTGGAAGGTTATTTAAGCAGACTTTGTCAATATAAATATGACAGTTATCGTAGATAAACTTTGGTGTCATGGCGTACAAATTCGGAATCTGAAAAAGCATATCTAATTTTGTTGGCCGAATGCGCAAAGTGAATGTTGTAAATATATTTCAATTACATAATATCTCCCGTACAACAATTTACTGAACAGTAAGGAAATCTGAGGAAGGAATACCTTGTCTTAACCTACCAAAAAGCAGAAGGCTTCGGGGGTCGATTGATGTCAGAGCAGGTAGACTGAGAGAAAATGCAAAAGAAAGAATTGGTGTATCTACGCGAACATTAGGAAAGTGCTATAGAGTATCATACATGAGTCATGTAACATGACTGCACATCGGGAAATTATGAGAAATGGAATGACATTTAGAAAAAGAAGAATATGCCCAAAATACACAGCTGCGCAGTTGCAACGAATTGCACGGTGTTGTCGAGCACTGAGAGTTCAACAAGCGAATCATTGTTTTGGACGATAAAAAATATTTCTAACTCTCAGGTAAAGGGTAATGATGGATTCTATACCGAGGATTTCAGTGCAGCTCCGAACAATGTGAAATATTAAAAAAGTTAAATTTGAAGATAAAATTCTGGTGTGGCGCCCCATTTCTCCGGCAGGTGCACCGCAAACATATTTTTTTAAATTAAAATATTTAAAATAAAATATTTTGTGACATGCCTGTATAATATTTTATATATATTTAAAATTTTGCGAGCGGTAACTAGAGAAAAACTGGTTATCCGAGGATCTCATGTGAAAGTCGAGGTCAATCTGGGAGACGAATTCTGCCTGTAAAACGAGAAGGTTGCTTTCTTCGAGAGACATATTTTATATATATTTAAATTAGTTCGGGTTTTGTATTTTTGAAAGTGATTTATAGTTGATGTTATTTAGATAATATATTCTCGATATTTATTGAGTTAAATTCTGGGTTTTTGATGATTAAATTTGATTAAGCACCTTTTTCGTGAGAGTTTCCATTAATCCTGTAAGTAGAATTAAAATTTTATGACGTCATAATTATTATAATAATATTTCCATTGTATTAAAGCTTGTAGTTAAGAGATTTAATTATTAGGTATATAGATAATACAGTTTAGTATTAAAATTCTTTGTTAAAATTATAAATAAAAGTTTGTCCGATTGGAGTCCAGGATTTTTTGTGCATGGTTATAGCACATGCGTAGTTTTTGTTCGTGGTTCAGTATCTGAATATACAGTGTGGTTTTCTGGGGAGAATTTAATATTAAACTTGATTATTTTAGATAAGTTTGATCGGAGTCATTAAGGAGGATGTTTTACATTCATTTAGCGGTCAATTTTCAATGAATGTTTTTACCTCAAGTATTTGTGTTATATGGTACAGCATCTTCATACATTGTGAAGATATATATTTTTTTTTTTTTTTGTATTTAATATAATATATTTTTATTTCACCTTTTAATCTGCGTTTGTTTTATTTACTCACTCCAATTTTGTTAAATATTTTACACCTATATAAAAGAATATATTTAAGAGAAACTTAAAGAGAAATTAGTTTGGAATCAATTTTATATAAAATAAGTAAATAAATTTTTGTGAACATTTCATTGGCGCTCAACTATATATTTTAGACACGTCTTTCCTAAGTGGAACCCGAGAAGTTAGAGGTCTCAGATTTGAAGATTCACCGGCTGATAAAAACCTAGTTGGGGAAACTTGTTGTGGATGGTGGCGTGCTGAATCATCAACCCACTATTCATAGCAATATGTAGAACATGTTAGAGGAGGAACCGTCGCTACAGCTCTTTATATACAAAGACGTTTGCCTAAACTGTTACGCTTTATAAACGCTCGTTACAATAATGATGAAATCATGTTCGGGTCTGGCTTAGCTTCTTGCCATTACGCCAGAGGAACTAGACAATAGTTGCAGGCTAATAATATCTCATTTATACCCAAAGAAGATAAACCACCTAATGCTCCCCAAACACGACTCATCGAAGAATTTGGGTATTTATTAAGTAGAAAAGTTTACTAATGGATCGAAGGTTGATAAGGAAGAAAAACTAATAAGGAAGAATAATTTACCAAAGGATTCGGGAAATCAATGTTGCCACCATCCAATCACTTATGAGGCACTTAGGAACAAAATTGCGAAGGATTGAAGACATAGGCCGCTAGCTGCATTATAATATATTCCTTTTGTTTAGAAATTATGTTAACCATTAATTTTTCACATAGTTTAATTAAAGTTAAAAATTTGAACAAATAGTAGGATTTTAGTTTTTTATAATACAAAGGTATTTTTAATAATATAAAATATTATTAAAAATCTGGTGTGAAGAACACAAATACAGGTTCACTATTAATATTTTTTGTGAACGTGTCCGAGCATATCCCTCCCAAGAGACGCAGATACGTATTTCGCCTTTCTACAGGCTCATCGGTACGCCCCAACTGGAGAAAGGATATTTTCAGCTGGGGCGTACCGATGAGCCTATAGAAAGGCGAAATACGTATCTGCGTCTCTATTTAATATTAATTAACATTATAACTGGAACTAGATCAAACCAGGCTTGTCCCATTTGTGCTGCTACGCCGAAGGACTTTATGAACACATTTAATTACAAAAGTGAAATATTCCGGGCAAAAGATGAAAACTTCAAGTTTGGACTTAGTCCCCTTCATTGCTGGATTAGATTTTATGAATTTGTATTACATTTAGGCTATTAATGCGATTTACAAACGTGGCAGGTACGAGGAGATGATAAGTTAATTATTTTAAAAAGAAAAACAGACATACAAAACGCTTTTTGGAAAAAGCTCGGACTTCGTGTCGACATGCCCAGAGTAGGTGGCTCCGGTTCCACAAATGACGGAAACACTGCTCGTCGAGCTTTTACTGAGCATGTTATTTTTTCTGAAATAACTAATGTCGACAAAGATTTAATATATCGATTCAAAATCATTTTGATTTGTTTATCCTGCCAGTTTGCAATTAATTCAAGTAAATTTGAAACATATTGCTTTGAAACAGCAAAATGTTTTCAGAATCTATATCCTTGGTTGCCAATGACTTCCACAGTACATAAAGTACTAATACATTCAAAAGAAATATTAGAAAATACAGCACTTCCAATGGGTTATTTTGCAGAAGAAGCAGCTGAATCGCGACATAAGATATACAATGCCGATAGATTGCATCACGCCCGCAGAAACAATCGTACCAATAACCTGCTAGACGTATTTAATAGAGCTGTCGATACTTCAGATCCATTAATTTCCACAAAATTTTTAAATAGGCGCTTGCAAAAGCGGAAACGTTCTACTCTTTCACCTGAAGCAATTGAACTGTTATGTTGCAGCGAAACCATAGAAGAAATTCATCTTAGCAACCAAGACGATGAAATTAATGAAATTGAAGAGGACCTATTTGATTTAAATTTACAAAACGAATTAGATTTAAGCAATTACTGAATAATGTAGTTTAATTAAAATAAATAAATGAATACTACGTATAATGTTTGCATTAATGGTTGCAAAAGGGTTCATTTTTGGTCGCTAATGGGTTAAGTTGCATTTTTTAATAGATTTATTCTTACATAGTAAACTCCTACAGGTTTTAGTTTGAATACCATGGTTTTGAAGAAGTTATTAATTTAGCACAGAAAAAGTGGCTATTTGACATATAGTGCATAGTGCTTTGTTTCTTTATGCACCAGATTGAATAAGGAAGAATATTGTATATCCAAAGGCATTGGACTGATAGATTGATTATAATAAAATATTGATTCGCTGTTTAGTTAGAGAATAAATAAAAATTTTATATCTGCCAATGGCAGTTAACACAAAGCAAGTTTAAATTTTTCTATAGAATGTGACCGAGCAAGCTGGGCTACGGGCAGCTAGTTCTATATAATTACATCTTTCTATTTTTCATAGGTTATCTCTTTATTTCAAGGACGCGTATATAACATTATGATTCTTTTAAATCACTTATACCTGTAATAACGTTGATCTCGAGCAACATTTACTATCCAATAATTTTATTTAAAAGAGATTTACAGGATTTTCTCTACATATCTTGTAACAGTTCCAACAAAAAAAAGACCTCTCTGTCACCTTTTCCCGAAATTTATCTGGCCATTACGTACAGAGAGCCTGCACGGCATCGCTAGCTCCGTCTCTGTTCGTTATCCTATCATAAAGTTTATATATAAAAACAATAAATAGCATGTCATAAGCAGGATCGAAAACTCATTCGATTTTGGCAATAGTCGATGTTCTAACACCCTATATCCGTTCAGCTCTTCCCTCTCTGTCTCTTTTTATCCTCTTACTCTCTCATTCTCGATCGTACTCCTCTTCCTGTTCTCCGTTCCGCGTTGATCTTTGGAGTTTTTTTTTCACTGAGTAGGCGACGTGGCCGATGGATATTTTAGCTGTGTGCGATGATGTAATTGTTGCGCAGACGTGACATCGAAAACACTTTATTTCGCACATCGCGCCTTTCCCCTTCACGCTTCACGCCAATATTTATGAATAAGAAGACCATTATGGATTAACGCTGCCTTTTACTCGATCATAACGCAGATGTATCTTTGCCAAGAAAAATGCTTTTGTTACGGTCATGGAAGTCATTTGGACGCCTTTAAGATGAACAATCTGTGGTGTGTTAATCCATTAGCTACCCTGATCCCCAAATGGGGATTCGCGAATTGTATTTTTTAACATATTTTAAAATGTTATTATCTTTAGTGTAATGTATACTAACTGAACATGAATACTCTGTACTTTCTAGAAAAATTTTATATTTTAGTGTTGGTAACCCTGTAAGCATGTTATGCGCGTTATTTTATAACCTATACACAAAAGTTGATGGTCGAATATTTACATTATTTCTAATAATATTTTTTGTGCTTATTTGATTAATTTTGTGCCAGTTTTGTGAATTCAAGTAATAATACATTCCTTTAGTTGATATTAGAATAACAGGTGAGCAAATATAATATTTATTATAAAAAATATAGTACAAAACACCTTGATCCCCATTTGGGGATCATGGAATTTACTATATAAAAAAATCATATGGAGAGCGTTATGTTAGTTTTATTCACAGTTGCTGTTTTTTTTGTTTCCAATTCAGTATGGGTTCTAGAAAATTCCTTACTATCGCAGAGCTTGAAGAAATATTGGAAGATGATGAAATTTTTGCTGATCTGGAACAAGAAGTCATTGATATAGTCGAACTGCCGCCCGATAATATCGATGTTATATCAGATTGCGAAGAATTTGACGATAATATTTTAGAAGACACTGCTCCACAAAACGTTCCTGGACGACTAGAAATCCATTACAGCGCTCTGAATGATGATCAAGATCAAGCTTCTACAGTAAAATCAAATGGTAAATTCTTGCCAAAAACTGTTCCACAAGACGTTCCCGAACAACTAGAAATCCATTCCAGCGCTCTGAATGTTGATCAAAATCAAGCATCTATAGTAAAATCAAAAGGTAAATTCTTGCCAAAAAGTGAGTGGAAAAAGCAGGACATAAATTTGACTAATAACATCATTTGAAAGCAACAATGTATCTGAATTGAAATCACGGATAATTCAAAACTTGAAAGGTAAATCACCGGTTCAGATATTTGAAGAACTTTTCGACGAAGATTTACTAAACCATATGGCTATCCAAAGTGTAAATTTCGCTAGACAAAACAACAACTTTGAACTTTCCACAAATTGTCTTAAAAAGTTTATTGGAATTTTTTTGCTATCAGGGTACCATTCGTTGCCCCAAGAGCAGTTATATTAGTCGGAGGATGAAGATATAAATCTTACATGCGTTAGAAACTGAATGCCTAAGCACAGGTTTTTGGAAATAAAAAACCTGCATTTTAACGACAATAGTCTCATATCCACCAGCGATAAACAAGACATATATATATATATATATATATATATATATATATATATAGAATTTAATTGGAGTGAGAAATGAGAATTATTCAAATCTCATCTCACATGCAATTGTCGCTAAATTTGTGCAGTTGATTCTACAATCTGACAAGATTACTCCTGCCGAAGAATGTAGACGCAAACACGTTGCGACGTTAGTCATCCACCCATGCGGATAATGAAAATTGTATGAAAAAAACCACATCCGTCCAGAAACGTGCAGATATCGATATTTCGCTGTCGTTAAAGCTCATCAGTACACGATATTCAGACAAGACATGATTTTTATTTGTATACTTTCGTGTATATATACGAATTATATTGAATTTAATTGGAGTGAGAAATGAGAATTATTCAAATCTCATCTCACATGCAATTGTCGCTAAATTTGTGCAGTTGATTCTACAATCATTAAATTCAATATAATTCATATATATACACGAAAGTATACAAATAAAAATCATGTCTTGTCTGAATATCGTGTACTGATGAGCTGTAACGACAGCGAAATATCGATATCTGCACGTTTCTGGACGGATGTGGTTTTTTTCATACAATTTTCATTATCCGCATGGGTGGATGACTAACGTCGCAACGTGTTTGCGTCTACATTCTTCGGCAGGAGTAATCTTGTCAGATTGTAGAATCAACTGCACAAATTTAGCGATAATTGCATGTGAGATGAGATTTGAATAATTCTCATTTCTCACTCCAATTAAATTCAATATAATTCGTATATATACACGAAAGTATACAAATAAAAATCATGTCTTGTCTGAATATCGTGTAGTGATGAGCTGTAACGACAGCGAAATATCGATATCTGCACGTTTCTGGACCGATGTGGTTTTTTTCATATATATATATATATATATATATATATATATATCGGGTTACAACGTTTTACGTCTTCCGATTCCTAATCGCCATTCCCCTCTGTTCATCCATAGGCCCTCCTCCAGATCCGTCTCTCGAATTGCTTTATCCACTCCGTCTCTCCAGCTTCTGCGCGGTCTTCCTCGTTTTCGGTTTCCTTGGGGGTTCCAGTTTAGCACTTTCTTTGGGATTCTGTGTTCTGGCATTCTTTGGACGTGCCCATACCATATTAGCTGTTTGGTTATAATGTCATCTATAATGACATTATATTATATAAACAAGACAAACTATTTAAAATCCGTCCTTTGATAAACAAATTGAACACAAATTTCAAAAAGTTCGGTATATTTGCACAAAAACTTTCAATAGATGAGCAAATGGTGCGTTACTATGGCCACCATTACCTGAAACAGTTTATTAGGGGAAAACCAATAAGATTTGTATTCAAACAATGGTCTATGTGCTGCTCTAAATCTGGCTATTGTTTTCATATGGATATTTATGAAGGAAATAGCCAAGAAGTACAACTTGTAAGTGGTGTTGGAGCTTCTGTGGTAATGAAGATGACCTCTATTTTGCAATATCCGTCAGAATATGAAATATTTTTCGAAAACTTTTTCACCAGCTTTGATTTATTGTTGAAGTTGAGAGAACTAAATATAAAGGCGGCTGGAACAGTCTGCTATAATAGAATGGACAAATGTCCTTTGAAATCTGATAAAATCATAAAAAAAGAGGAATGCGGGGCATATCATTATCGCTATGATGAAAATTAAAATGCTATCGAAGTACTTAGGATTGCAACCTATAGAAAAAGTAAAAAGATATTGTAAGAAAGAAAAAAAAGAATGCCATGTCGATAGACCAAACATTGTCGGCAATACAATAAACATATGGGAGGGGTCGACAAGTTAGACTGGAATGTGCAAAAGTATCGAATCAAATTTAGAGGTAAGAAATGGTATTTCCCTCTTTTCACAAATACGATTGACGTTGCGGTTGTTAACGCCCACGCTCTTTATACTGCAGTAAATGGAAGCATCCCATTATTAGATTTTAGACGCATTATTGCCAGAACTTATCTGAAGAAAGAATCATTATCGGATCCTAAATTTGCCGGAAGACTAAGTTCTAGTAAGGTGAGGAAAAGCGTGCCTGACGATGTTAGATTTGATCCCATTAGACATGTTTTGGAGCGAACGATTGATGGAAAACAAAGAAAATGTGCCATATGTGACACAAACGTTCGCAAACAGTGTAAAAAATGCAATATTGGACTGCATATGGAATGTTTTCCTAATTGGCATAAATTATAAATATTTTTCTTTAGTTTGAAATGTTTGTTCAGCTTCTTTTAATTTTTGTAACGGCAAGTGCCATGGGTCCCATATAGGACTTAATTTTTTTTTGGAAAAATGGCGTATATTTATTTGCCAACGAATAAATTGACCTATTACCTTTAATATAATCCTATTTTTAATTTAAATTTACAAAAAATATCGATAATAAAAATTTGGAAGTTAATGGGTTTATAAATGGTTTTGTGAATTTATTTTTGATTTCGATGTACAACGTGCTGTTTATAGGTCTGATTACCGAGAAATTTGTACAGTGACTCGTTGGTAATAAATAAAGGTCAAATTATAGGTACCGGGTGTCTCAGTTATGTTGTTCCAATGGCGTACCTTCCTTATCTAATAAAACAAAATTTGAAATTTGGGACATCTAATATACACCAAGTGTTGCTTAAATTGAACATAATATTAATATTCTTTTACTTCCGGTTTAACCGGAAATGACCCTAACTTTTTTATTATAAATAGCACCCTGTATATTTTCGTCAAAATTTGAATTTTATGAAAAATTATATTTCCCACGTAGTATTACACTTTGTATTTAGCCTTCAAACCATAGGTGAAATTGCATTTTAAATATTAAAAAATTGAGATTGCAGAAAATTATGAAAGGTATGTTTAGGAGGGACACCTTTTAAATTTTTACAATCGACCAATAGATGGTGTTTTTGACATATTACTATGAATAGTGGCTTTGAAATAGGTAACACCACTATTCACAACCAATCTATCCAGCTAGGATACTCAGTCGGTTTATTTTCAAAATATGGGACTGCTTTCCTCTCAGGGTTCCAATTGGAAAACGTGGTTTTTCTCTTCTACAAATTTATAATGCGCCAGTAAAAGAGTATTGACAAATGTTATAATTATATCTCTTTAAGTTACTTGTAAACTTCTTGAAATAAGTTTTAATAATAATAAGAAACACAATAAACTTTAAATGAATCTTTAATACAAAAATAAAAAAAAGTCTTTGTAAAGTATAAAGATTAATATTGCCTCATTAAACAATATTATTAACAACATCCGATCAAAATTAAAACTAATAAATTACAAAGATGCTTTTTAATTTTTCCCACAAGAAACAAAATCAAAATAAACTATTTGACAGACCGAAACAAACTCTAACGCATGTGCAACCACATGTAATAAAAAATGCCCTTGATATCCCAAGCGTACTAAAATTTTATAGTTACAGAAAATGTTTTTTTTTACTAGAAATTTTAAGAAACCTTTTTTGTCATTTATATCAAATAACTAAGATTAAATTTCAATACGATAATATGCATACAATTAGAAAATACGGTATTCAATTCATTTAATATAAAAATAAGATATCTTTTTAAAGAATATATTACTTACGTAAAAAAATATATTCATAAACTCGAGACACGGTGAGTAAGAAAGTGTTAAAATCAAATTACGATATTCACAAACTCGTAAATAAAACGGTAATGATATATTCAATCACAAACCACAATTAAATCAAACAACAAAAACCGAAATTACTTAATAAAAAGATAAAGATTTATCTTTAAATAAACACACCTTTCTTACTACACAGCACATTTGTGTCTGGTTAGTCCACATGAAGCACGTAGGCTTCGTATAAAAGAAAAACAGTTATAAAAATCGTACACAGCAATGCAAACGGCTTGCTCCAACTACGCTAGTCAAATAAAAATATAATCAAAATAATAATTCACTTAAAAATAATTAAATAACTTTTCAAAATATTTGTGGGGAAAAGTTCATAGCAATATGTAATCACTAATCACTATACTCTTAAAGTTTGACATTGGCCAATGAGAAATCCGCGGTAGCTTAGAAACTGAGTCAGTAGTTTGCTGACAGTGACAGTGAGTTTGTAAAATAATGAAGATTACTCGTGAAGGTTTTCGTTGGATGATTTTTTACGATTATAAAAAAGGCCAAACTCCACAATAATACATTATATCGCTTCGGATAACTTTTGGTAATGAAGCCTCATCAGAGAAGACAGTTTAGAAATGGTTTGCAGAATTTTGTCATGGCCGTGTCTAAGTGAGTGACGAATCACGCAAAGGTCGACCAAAAACTGTTGTGATTCCAAAAAACATCGATGCTGTGCGGAAAATGATCGAATACGACCGACATGTGACTTCCAGTGAGGTAGAGGCATCTCTTGGTATATCGCAGACTGCAATTCATTCGATTTTACATGAACATTTACTTGTAAAAAAAATATATTCCAGATGGATTCCACATAACTTGACCGAAGCACAGAAAGCAGCTCGTGTCAATTGGTGTAAAGAGATGCGCAAAAAATTCGACGTAGGAACCGCGAAATCCATATACAACATCGTCACAGGGGACGAAACATGGATATATTCGTATGAGCCGGAAACCAAGCTACAATCTACTGTATGGATGTTCCAAGACGAACCGAACCCCGCAAAAGTTGTTCGTGCAAGGAGCACTTCCAAGAAAATGATCGCTTGTTTCTTCGGCTGTACAGGGCACATCGCAACAATTCCTTTAGAGGATCGAAAAACTGTTAACGCTGAATGGTAGAGTGATTTACAAACATTTTATTGAAAGTAAAATACCAAACATAATGTTAAATGAATCACAAAAAATATTATACTTATTAATTTTATTTATACAAGAACGGTATTTATGAATCTCTTAGTGGCACCAAACTTGAACCGTGAGTGGCAGAAAAGATCCTAAAGAAAATGTTCTAAATGTTGCCCATTGGCTTCAATGCAACATTCGGCTCGATGCGAAAGTTCACCAGAGGTAACACTTCTTAAAGACTCGGCATTAAAGGCTGCGCATTCATTTCTAATTCTATTTTTTAAATCTTCCAAATCTGCAAGAAACGTATGGTGTACCCTATCCGTCAAATATCCTCATAGAAAATAATCTAGCAGCGTTAGATCGGGTGATCTTACATCTTATTGGTCCATGTGTGCCATCCACTTATTAAGGAAAATCTAATTAACATAAATCAGTCACAGTTCTAGAACTATGAGTGGATGCCCCATCATACTGAAAATACATATTGGCACGTATATTCGGCGGAACATGGAAATTAGCCCTTAAGGAATTCTAAATATGCCTCACCAGTTAAGGTTCCTTCATAAAACTTTGGTCCAAAAATGTACCCATCAATCATGCCGTACCATACATTAATTCCCCAAATTCTCAGAAAGTTGGTCTCTCTTAGTATAAGTATATCTAATGAGGATTTTCTACAGACCAATAATGGCAATTGTGTCGATTTACGGTTCCATTAATTATTATAAAAGCTACTCTCATCTGTCCATAATATTGAGCTAATAATGCCATCTTCACGGGCAGTCGCTAGCCATGCAAGAAACTCAATTTTACTACAAAATGAACAAATAAAAATGTATTTGGTATTTTGTAGCCATATATATACAGGCTGTCCCATAAAAAACGCCAACATTCATAATTTCGCTATTTATTGTCCGGTTTTATTTAAACAAAAAGTAAATTTAATAGCATCAAAAACACTATAAGATAGCAGTGTTTTATTTGTTTTCAATTGTTTTCATTAATGTCAAACGACAGTCAAGTTTTTTATTTTAAATGGCAACATATATATTTTTGGCTATATTCGGATTGGTTTTTTTTTTCTGAACGATGTATAACATGTTTATTTTTGATAAACGTTTATTGCAAAAAAAAAACTTTATAAATTTCATCTTTGTCTTCCATTATTTATAAATATTCGAATGTGTCATGAAACATTGGAAATGTAAGTATTATAAATATTATTATAAGAAACAAGGCACTTTACAATAAATGTTGAAATTGCCCGCCACCTTGTTCAACACATATCGCACATCTCCTAATTACTCCAAAGGTCGCATTTAAAAGACAAGCGGCAGGTACTTCTTGACAAGTGTTCATAATTCTTTGTATTAAAATGTCAACATTTTCTGGAGTTGTTAAATAAACTCGATCTTGTAGATAAGCCCACAACCAAAAATCGAGGGGCGTAAGATCCGGTGAACGCGCAGGCCACTCGATAGGACCGGATGTTCCTATCCACCTATTTCCAAATTGGGTGTTCAACAAATCAGTATTTACTCTAGCGTTGTGCGCGGGAGCCCCATCTTGTTGAAAAAATATTCTATTTAAATTTGCCAAAGGTAATTTATCTAAAAAGTTTTGGAGATTTTCGTGTAATAAAGTGTAGTATTTTTCTTGATTTAAGCAACCATCTATGAAAAATGGCCCAATTAATTGATCACCTAAAATGCCACACCAAACACTTACGTTGAAACGTCTTTGAAAATTATTTTGAATTACAAATCTCGGATTGTCTGCACTCCACTGTCGATGTATGTTTCTATTAAAAATACCGTTGTTGCTAAAAGTGCATTCATCAGACCAAATTATCCTTCTGTAAAAATTCGGGTCTTGTTCTAATGCATTTAAATAAAAACGACAAAACTGGATTCTTCGGCCAGGATCATTTTGTTCTAATGCATGAACTTTTCGAGCTATGTACGGTTTAAGTTTGTGTTTTCTTAAAATACCATGAACTGTAGTTTTTGATACCCCAGTATTATGTGCAATTTCGCGAATCGAAGTTCGTGAATTTTGCTGTACTGCAAGAAGAACATCTAATTCCTTATCTTCGGAGAATTTCCGTTTTTCTGTTTTTGGTTTGGTAAATGATCCATAATTTCTTAAATTCTTTTCAATTCTCTGAAATATTTTCGAACCTGGAACTTCTCTGTCCGGAAAACGAGCACTGTACCGACGAACTGCTTGAAGGCGATTTTTATTACATTCAAAGAACACTTCTAACATTTTTAACGAAAATACGCTTTTTGTTGCGGCAAAACGTTCAAACAGGATAATACAGAAAACTTAATAAAGTCAAACTGACACTTAAGGCACATTGACATAATGCTAGTGGACTGGGCCAAGTCTACTATAATGAAAGATGAAATTTATAAAGTTTTTTTTTTATTTTTTATTATTAGGAGATGTGCGATATGTGTTAAACAAGGTGGCGGGCAATTTCGACATTTATTGTAAAGTGTTTTGTTTCTTATAATAATATTTATAATACTTACATTTCAAATGTTTCATGACACATTCGCATATATATAAATAATGGAAGACAAAGATGAAATTTATAAAGTTTTTTTTTTGCAATAAACGTTTATCAAAAATAAACGTGTTATACATCGTTGAATTCAGAAAAAAAAATACAATCCGAATATAGCCAAAAATATATATGTTGACATTTAAAATAAAAAACTTGACTGTCGTTTGACATTAATGAAAACAATTGAAAACAAATAAAACACTGCTATCTTATAGTGTTTTTGATGCTATTAAATTTATTTTTTGTTTAAATAAAACCGGACAATAAATAACGGAAATATGAATGTTGGCGTTTTTTTACGGGACAGTCTGTATATACCTGTTTTATTATTATAAGTATAATAATATAAATAAAATTAAAAACTTTAAAAATACAAAAGTTCAATAGAACGCTCGTGGGCAATGAGTCTTCAACCTCTCGTATCCGGTCTCTAGTTATCACACAGGAAATAGTTTGGGCCCAACCGAAAAATACAAAATTTTAAAACAAATTTTCTGCGAGTTAAGTATTGAATGCTAAATAAGAAATCTGACGCCCGGTAAACACACACATGCACACACACAAGTACACCTTCAAAGCAGAAAACGACGACGCTTTTTCTTCCCTAATGGGTAAATAAACTTTTCATCTTGTAGCCGAGAGCAGAAGTTATGTATACTACAGATTTAGTTACGTCACTGCACTCATCTTCCTCATGATCGCACCAATTTAAATGAAAGCTGGTAAGCGGGAGCGGGTGATGAATTATTTCGCTGTTATCACCAGACGAAACTGGAGCGTCGATGTATTACAATGAGCTTTTATTTCGCGGGTGGGATCCAAGATAACGACAGGCAAAAATTCTCGTTTTTTCTTACACTTTCTTTCTTGCTTGCACTCTTTCTATCAGTGCGTGTATGTGTTTGTGGGTATCTTTTTAAAAAGCAGATCGAAATTCACATCGTGACGTTGCGCCATTCTACAAAGGAAAGGCCGCTTGTGTTTATGCGCTGTCAACCCTGTTGGTTTTTAAGGCGGTATGCCTGGTGTCTGAAATATTTATTCCAAATTACACAAAAACTACAAAAGACAGATTGGTGAAATTTTTGATATGTCTCTATAATAATAATAAAATAATAATAATAATACTCTTTATTATGCAACAGGCGAATCCCTTAAAAGCATAATACAAATAAATTGATTGTGCTGTACAGAATGAAAATTAAGCTTAACTTAAATTTAGGGCTAAGTATATAGCATAACGTGTGTTAATTTGAAAAGTCAATCTAGGTTACTTTGAAATTTTGATAGAATAAGACGCATATACAGTGTGGTCATAAAGTTTGGAACCAAGCTTATAACCGCATTATTTTACATTTTTAGGAAAAACGCTCGGACAGGTAAATTTTCTTTTTTAAAACGCCATCTTTTGACATACAATTTTTTTCTATAACGTCATTGGTTTTCGAGTGATGACGTTATCAACACTTTCTTTAAATGGCAACCATATTATTTTTTTCTCGTTTTTGGTAGATCTTTATATCCAACAAATAGTGATATAAAACAATTGGTATGTTGCATCACAATTTTTTTGAAAAAATGATATAAATTTAGAAAAAATTGCGAAAATTTTATTTTTGTACAAAATTTAAATTAAATTTAAAAAAATACATCTGAACTTAAATTTATTGTAACAGTTAACGTAAATTTTCAAAATGGACCCCACCAACCAATTGACACTGTCCTAGCCGCGTGTAAATTCTTTGCGATCAATAGTAATCTGCGTTATTCGCTCCAGGTCAAAAGAAATTCGTCTTTCCAATCGGCCAATTACTTATTAAAAAATTTTATTTAACATTAAATAGTTTCACAAAAAAGGGCCAAAGAAGTTTAATTTATTTAAAAAATTGACATGATGTGGCAGACCATTTCTTAATTAAAATTATCGCCCAAAAATTGAAGATTTCAAAAACTAATTAAGCTTACAAAATTTCCTGAAATATGTAAGTAAGTTTTTTTCACACTTCTGTCTTGTGTGAGGACTTAAATATTCTTCTTGAACAAACCGGATCGTCAAAAGCACATGTATTCATGTTACTATGCAAAAAATTTACAAAAACAAAAACACGCACTTTTTTGCAAGATATTTCTTTATGACATTCTTGCTTCTTCTTATACAATTTATGCACAAAAATTTTAGTTTGAAATTGTTTCGATGGCGACAACATTGTTGAATTATGTACTTCTATTTTTGACGTTAGATTTTTGAGATATTGCGTAAAAATGTTCATTTTCGCTAATACAAAAATGGCACATTTATCTGAGCGAGAAAGAATCGAAATTTTAATTATGGTTGGGTATGGGGACAGACAAAGAACGCATACAGAAGCATGCGAATTGTTTAACCATGAACACCCTGATAGACCTCCAATTACCAGGTATACGGTGACAAAACTAGTTGGAAAGTTTACCGAAACTGGATCCGTAAAAGATCGACCACGGCAAGGTAGACCTCAAGTAGGAGAAGATGTGAAATTAAATGTGCTTCTAGAAGCAGAAGAAAGGCATCATGTTTCCACCAGACAACTTGCGTTAGTCAATCAAGTGGCTCACTCATTTGTCGTCAACTTATTTAAAAAAGAACACTATCTTCCTTACAAAGTTCAACTTGTACAGGAATTACATGAGGATGACGAAGATCGTCGACTGCAGTTCTGTGAAGACGTAATGTTACGTTGTGACCAAAATCCAAATTTCTTTGAATACATCGTCTTCTCAGATGAAGCTACGTTCTGCCTAAATGTATCTGTTCACCGCCATAATTGTAGATATTGGTCGCAGAACAATCCGCATTGGACTCAAGCGTGTCATACTCAGCGCAGAGGAAAAGTTAACGTATGGGTTAGATTGATTGGACGACGCATTTTAGGACCATATTTTTTTGAAGGAAATTTGACTGCTGTGCAATATTTAGAATTTTTAAGATTTGAACTGGTTCCAGCGCTCGCTGTTATTTTCCCAAATCACGAGGATGGTGATGTACCCCATCCAAATATTTGGTTTCAACAAGATGGGGCGCCTCCCCATTATGGTGTAGAGGTTCGCCACTATCTTGACGAAATATTTCCCAATAAATGGATTGGACAGAGAGGCGCCATAGAATGGCCACCTCGGTCTCCTGACCTGACTCCGTTTTTTTTGTGGGGTTATTTGAAATCTAAAGTGTATTTTAACAAACCGAACAATTTAGAAGATTTAAAAGAACGAATTCGCGTAGAACTTACACAAATATCCCCAGAGATAATTGAGGCGAGTATACGAAGTGTTTACACTCGGCTGGGACAGTGTCAGTTGGTTGGTGGGGTCCATTTTGAAAATTTACGTCAACTGTTACAATAAATTTAAGTTCAGATGTATTTTTTAAATTTAATTTTAATTTTGTACAAAAATAAAATTTTCGCAATTTTTTCTAAATTTATATCATTTTTTCCAAAAAATTGTGATGCAACATACCAATTGTTTTATATCACTATTTGGTGGATATAAAGATCTACCAAAAACGAGAAAAAAATAATATGGTTGCCATTTAAAGAAAGTGTTGATAACGTCATCACTCGAAAACCAATGACGTCATAGAAAAAAATTGTATGTCAAAAGATGGCGTTTTAAAGAAAATTAAGAAAATTTACCTGTCCGAGCGTTTTTCCTAAAAATGCGGATATAAGCTTGGTTCCAAACTTTATGACCACACTGTATATTAGTATGTGTTTGTTGTTCCGTAAACGTAAATCCAAATGACTTTTGATAATGTCAATCACATTTGTTATTTATTTGTATGTATGAAACTGTCAAAATATACGACTTCGTAGGTTAAGTAGTAAATTTTAATTTACGACATACTTCAAAATGTTCTCAGTAAATCACATGCTACTAGATTGACTTTTCAAATGAACACCCGTTTTAGTATGAATGAAAACCAACCACAAGTAAAAAATACCGGGTGCGGTGATAGTGTGTCGGCGGAGCTTAGCATGAAGACTAATAAAGTTGTAGTAATGAAATTTTACGTACACATGTAGTATGCTACAGTGCATTTTCTATTTTTATTTATATATTTACAGGTTGTTCTAAATTTCCGCAATCACTTTCAATTTTTTTTTTTTAAATAGATTGCTATACTTTCTTGATATGATGATAGCAACCCAAATTATCTTTGCAATAATATATGACAATGTGCACTTACAACCGTTAGTTTTGGTTTTATTGCAAATTTTGTTAAAATCTTGACAGTTGCAGCGTCTAACATTTTAAGTCTTAGCCTGAAAATGAATGCAGTGCCTCACGTAACTCTTTTGTTACCAATTTATGGACTAACACGTTATATGTTTTTGGGGTCAACAACGTGACAACATATACGGAGTGTTAAATATGTCGTGCCAAAGTTATCGAAGTTTAAAGGCTATTTTCTCTTTTTTTTTTTAAATTGAACCTATAATTTTTTTATTAGTCAGCAAATTCCTTGTAAAATTGCCGCTAAAATGATACCAATAACATACTACTTATTTCTAGTATTTTCGAAGTTATAACCCTTTAATGGGATACACCTATGTTTGAGAAAGTTTAACTAACGTTATACAGAGGCACAAACAACAATAATATGGTTGATGAATAATAAATGAGGATAAAATAAAACACCCAGATCCCTGAAACTATCATGTATTGGTATGGACACCACATCCAAAGAGTGACTGCTAATTTTTGAGTAAGTCAGCATTGCAAACTTGGCTATACTCAGTTCGATCAAGTTGGCATTGCACCAGCAATGTGTTAAAATTCTTCTATAAGGTACGGCAATCCGACACGTCACCAATCCTCGAGAATATTTCGTAGGCAAGTCCTCTGCAATCCAGTCGAAGCAGCAGATCATTAATGTAGACATTGTATAACAAGGGTCCCAGGTTAGAGCCTTCAGAAACCCCCGAAGTAGCTGTAAAGGTCTTAGAACAGAATCCGTTGTAATTTACATAACTGGATCGATTCTTCACATAAGAAGCTATCAAGTTGGTAGTTGGGCAGGAAAAACCGATTGAGTCCAATTTGAAAAGTAATCTTGGATAATCGATGGTGTCAAATGCTTTGGTGAAGTCTGTTTACAAAACATCCACTTGCGGCTTTCCCTCTAGGGATGTGCTAAGGTGCAAACATTACCGCAATGTTTGCCATCAACTTCCAAAAAATCGGAGCAAGAACAATTTAATGACGATTTGTGTCAAATGTTTGTGTCGGCAGATATTCCACTACATGAATTAAACAATTTATATGTCAAGTTATTTTTGCAAAAGTACTTCAGCAAATATAACAGTCCCGACGAGAGTACGATAAGAAACAATTATATTCGCTGTATCTATGCAGAAACATTTAATAGCATTAACAAGGTTGTTGAAAACAATTATCTTTATATATGCATAGATGAAACTACTGATAGTGTGGGCAGATATATAGTTCATTTAATGATTGGTATCCTTAACGTATCGGTTCCAGGAAAATCTTATTTAACTTCATCCAAACATTTGGAAAAGGCAAATAATCTGACAATAACAAGGTTTATACAGGAAGAACTGGCATCTTTCTTCTTACCGGAATCGATTCCAACAGAGAAAATTCTATTGTTTTTGACGGATGCTGCACCATACATGGCGAAGGCAGCTTTCAACTTGAAAATCTTTTACCCAAATTTAATTCACACATCTTGCTTGCAGAAACCATTTTCCCTTAGTAAATACTTTAATTAGTAATGTTAAGAAAGTATGTTTAAAGGCCCCAGTACGAGTTCAGTTTTACAAACAACATCTACCCGGTGTTCCGCTTCCTCCTCAACCAGTAATCACACGATGGGAAACGCGGTAGGAGGCTGCTATTTTCCATGCAAATCATTATGAAGGAATAAAGACAATTATTATGGATCTTGATAGGGATATACAAAAAAGGTTTTAAATATATCTATACGTTAATGCACGTATAACGCTTTTGTTTCATTATGAAACAGACATGTAAATAATTTACATATCTGTAACTGTATACTTGGATAATACCTCGTATTTTCAGCATTTACTTCTGCTTAAGACATATGTTTCTGCCATCTATAGGCGTCGTCAGTTAAGCTAGCGAAGCAATGTATACAAATGACACAAATCTTTATAAATATATCTGTATCTATTGTCAGATGTCACTTATTAAATAAGTGCCACCTTATAGGATGAAATTTGCTTTATCTAGTAAGTGATTTCGGCTTAATGTCATATACAGATACATTTGTATACATTGCTTCACTAGCTTAACTGACAACGCCTATAGATGGCAGAAACATATGTCTTAAGCAGAAGTAAATGCTGAAAATACCAGGTATTGTCCAAGTATACAGTTAGAGATATGTAAATTATTTACATGTCTGTTTCATAATGAAACAAAAGCGTTATACGTGCATTAACGTATAGATATATTTAAAACCTTTTTTGTATATTTACCGCCATCTGGCTCGTTTTTGATGGACTACCTGTATTGTTTCGTTTTTCGTATCAGCATAGCTGGTCAAATGAAAGGTCGCTTTTTTCGGCAAAGTCTCTTTCGTCCGTCAGATGTCACTTATTAAATAAGTGCCACCTTATAGGATGAAATTTGCTTTATCTAGTAAGTGATTTCGGCTTAATGTCATATACAGATACAGATCTATTTATAAAAATTTGTATCATTTGTATACATTGCTTCACTAGCTTAACTGACGCCGCCTATAGATGGCAGAAACATATGTCTTAAGCAGAAGTAAATGCTGGAAATACGAGGTATTGTCCAAGTATACAGTTACAGATATGTAAATTATTTACATGTCTGTTTCATAATGAAATTTGATAGGGATGCACAATCTGTGATAGACGCCCAAAAGGTGTATTCGAGTAAAGAAATACCTCAACAGTTGGCGTTTATTAAAACCAGTTACAGTTTTATTTCTACTTCTATATTGCAGTTGGAAAAACAATATATGTCGCTAATCGTAATAAACAAATTTGAAAAGTTATGTTTTGATGTTAAAGGAAGAGTGGGACAGTCCATATATGAAAAATTTGAAAGTGTAATAGGAAAAAATGAGGGTTTTAAAAAGCTAACGGACATTGCTAAAATCTTGTGTGGTATTGAGTTGACAAATAGATGATATTTCTAATTTGAAATATACTCCTATAACAAGCGTCGACGTAGAACGAACCTTTTCAATATATAAATACTTGTTTTCAGACAAGCGTCACAATTTTTCATTTGAAAACTTTGAGAAATATGTGATTGTAAATTGTTTTCATAGTTAATTATGTTGTAAAATGTTCGAAATAAACTTGTAGTAAACATAATAGAATATTTTTTTCTACAGTATTCCATTTTCTAACATTCCTCGTATTTTTTTACCTGCATATATTTCATAAGGAAGTGCAAATTTATGCTAAAACATCTGCATATTTATGCGCATATTTCCAGTTTTTTTTTTTGCATTTAATCCGGCCTTTAGTCAACGCTAATCTTGTATCAAAGCTATTGCTCTAGTCTGTTAGATTTTGGACCATATTTAAATTTAAAAAACACTAAATGAACACGAATTTGAAAAAAAAGCAAAACGAACGATTAAAGAATAAACCAAATAAAAAAACAGTTTAAATTTAACTAACACTAACTAGCAACGGAATAAGCACTCTTTTAATGCAAAAAATTTCAACAAAGCGTAGTTGACATAATATTTATAAAAGATAATAATAACCTTCAAATTTATTGATGAAATGAAATAAGAAGGAGAAACGAAATGGATCGAATTATGTGCCAGTGAGTATATTTTTATGTTGCTCAACTGATCGAAATTGTTTTGTTAAATTTCACAAATAAAAATGTGTCGTTCTATTATTTTTTTTGCTTAGGTTAACACCCAATGTATCGTATATGATACCCATTTTTTCTTTAATTAAATCAAAAGTTGAATTTTCTGACAACGTATAGTTTTTAAATAGCATGCAAACAATAAACTCAGTAACATTTTATGAAGAATTAGTTGCTCAATATTTTATGAGTCCGAAGAGGATATACAATTATAATTTACTGTGCTTTTATCTCTTAGAACTTAGGATTCTTCAAAATTTTTTTTAGGCATATCTGGGTTAAAGATTTTTCCTCTCCTTGTTCAAAGGAGTTGCTCATCTTTTTTAATCATGATATTACAAACGGCGGCTTTGCTGGATATCGGGATGGAGTTGCCGTGCTAATAATAATGAAATTATTCTAAGATAATAAAATAATTAGCGGTGCTGGTGAAGTTTCGTCAAAGTTCCAGTACATGTGTGATATTGGTTAATTTAAATAAATATACAACAACTAACTTACTAAATAAAAAATAAAACACAGGAGCGTTGTCCTTATAGTTTGTATTTATATTTACGTAAGAAAGAAATTGAAATTGATATATTTAAAAGTAATTAAACAAAAGTAATATGTACACGAGTAGCGGTAAATAAGTAATTGAAAATTAACACAAAATACACTGAAAACGAACGTCAAATTGAGTAGTACATTAGATGTTAACTAATTACGATTAATATAAAATAATCTCTGTATCGAACAATACAGAGTTACCTTTGTATGGCGACGATGGTCACGTGGCCTTCGAAGATATACTCGGACAAGTATATGTAGAGCGATGTTTGGCCGGAGGAACAAGAAATTAATTAGTTAAATTAATATGGATTCGCTTAAAAGAATAATATATATTGAACAATACAAAATTACCTTAGAAGCGAAAGAGGCCGGACGGCGTGGTGAGTTGCATCGTGTACTTGAACAGCACGAGGAGTTGTTTAACTTACGAAGGTTCTAAAGAGAAAATGTCTGATAGTTTGTCGATAGAATACTGGTTTTTGAAAACGGTCTGTTTTATGACCTGAGTCGAAGAGAGGGTCGATACCTTGAATAATAATTAATCAGAAGCGCGACCTGAAGAGGTGTTCTATCGATGGCATAAATATTATTAAAATATCGCTTGTGACTTAAGCTTTCTAATGATATGAAACACAACATATAAAAGATGTATATAATTCAATTAAAATAATATAAAATGAAATTTATACTGGTAGCCGTAACTTTGTGGTAATTCATTTTGAAAATAATAAAATAAAATAAAACAATAACTTTGTTATACCACTTTATTCACATGTAATAGTGACCGCGGTTTCGACATACAATGTCATTATCAAACTGCAAAAGTTACAGGCCTACATAGATCTTATAATTGACACAAAAATATCTGGGGTTGGTTTATGATGTTATTTAAAATTACTACTATATACTTAACTATTATATACAACATTGGAAAAGAGGTGTATATAGAAGATCCAACTGGTCGCTTAGAACAATATCTATTCTGTTGTTTCCGCTTTTAAAAATTTCTAGTGACTCTAAAAGATTTAATTTACGAACTTTCTCGGCCAAATGCAATATTTTATGATGACCAAATGTATGCCTTTCTGTAATAAGATGGTTTGCGAATGTTGAATCTGTCTTCTTTAGTTTATATGACCTCATGTGTTCTTTTACCCGTACAATAAAACTTCGACCAGTCTGACCAATATATACACTTTTACAATCATTACAATATAATTTGTACACTTCTGATTTATTATTGATATCTGTTTTAGGGTTTGCGTTAAAAATGAAATTACTTGTTTTTACATATGGTTTGTAAGCTATACTAACATTAAAATTCTTTCAATGGAGACTGTTGTTAAATAATAATTTAAAAAAGGTATATAACCCCTTACCACAATTATTAGTCGTATCCTAAATACGTCTTTCGACAACTAAGTTGTCATCATCAGTAGGTAAAAACTACTAATTAAAAGTCACACATGGGGCACAGTAAAGTAACATAAACGCTTCCGCACAACTACTATACACTGCAACCCTGTAAAGACTAAATTTACCATGCCAATCTCAAACTACGAGACAAAACACTTGCCTCTTAGAAAAGGTTTTTAAACATGTGTTAAATTATCGGACAAAGGAACGGCAAAAATTCTTCTCTAAAGAAGGCGCCTACTAAAAACGCTTTTTAAAGTTACGGTGACCTACTATTAAACTAAATGAAACACCTTATATTTTCACAAAAACACTAGTATATTTAACTATATGAATATTTCATGTGCATTGTACACATTAGTAGTTATTATTTAAACGTATTGTTTCGAGTACACAGGTAGTGACAAAATCTATATTGGGTAGGGGTGTAAAAATTTTCCATTACAAATGGTTAAAAGTCGTATATTGTATATTGTACAAGCCGAACTCTCATTGCAAATTCTGAGAAAGACAAAATTAAGAAGGGGCGTTACATGTGAAGAAACAAGACATCCCGCTGTGTTGAGTTATATTAGATGAGAATCAATTCACGTGAAAAGGGTCTATGAATAATTAGATATTGTAGGCATATAATTTAAAAGTTAATTATAAATAGGTGACAATGTCCTAGTTAAGGAGTTAAGCAATTTAATATAATGTATAGAATTCACGGTAGGCTCTGGGTGTGTTAAGGAGGTAATTTTTGCATATTAAATGAGAATCAGTTCACGTGAAAAGGGTCTATGAATAATTGGATAATGTAGGTATATAATTTAAAAGTTAATTATAAATAGGTGACATGTCCTAGTTAAGGAGTTAAGCAATTTAATATAATGTATAGAATTCACGGTAGGTTCTGGGTGAAACATGATAAGTAATTTAATAAACAAAACACCCGGTACATCTGTTCCACCATACCACCCTGTCACGAAAAACATTAATAGAATTGTGAAAGAAAGAGGTCTCCAGGTAGCCTTTCGGTCGGAAAACACCATCAAAAGTCTGCTAGGGAATACTAAAGATAGAATTAATTCCAATTCGAAATCAGGGATCTATGAAATAAGTTGCGCGGATTGTAATTTGAAATATATAGGCCAAACTAAACGACCTATAATAACACGTTTTAAAGAACACATAGCACATATCAAATACAATAGACCGGATAAATCAAATGTCGCAAATCACGCTTTGAGCACACTACACAATGTACCGATTACAGGTTTGAAATTGATAAAAGGAATTAATAAACCCCATGAACTTGATGCTTACGAAAGTATATTTATCGCGAAAAATAAACATACCTCCTTGAATAGCGATAAATCTCCAATACCTTTCAGCTGTCTATTCACATTTTTATAAGTGGGTGGGGGAGGTAACAGCAGAAATATAGACATGTGGGAATCCATACACGTGAAATAATGCAAAAAATTACCTCCTTAACAATGGTTGTTGAATGAAGCACTCGGTGTGTTGGTTTCACGAAATGTAAAATGTTTCGCGTTTTGTGGAACAGATGTACCGGGTGTTTTGTTTATTAAATTACTTATCATGTTTCACCCAGAACCTACCGTGAATTCTATACATTATATTAAATTGCTTAACTCCTTAACTAGGACATGTCACCTATTTATAATTAACTTTTAAATTATACACCTACAATATCCAATTATTCATAGACCCTTTTCACGTGAATTGTTTCTCATTTAATATGCAAAAATTACTTCCTTAACACCCAGAGCCTACCGTGAATTCTATACATTATATTAAATTGCTTAACTCCTTAACTAGGACATGTCACCTATTTATAATTAACTTTTAAATTATATACCTACATTATCCAATTATTCATAGACCCTTTTCACGTGAACTGATTCTCATTTAATATTCAAAAATTACCTCCTTAACACACCCAGAGCCTACCGTGAATTCTATACATTATATTAAATTGCTTAACTCCTTAACTAGGACATTGTCACCTATTTATAATTAACTTTTAAATTATATACCTACAATATCTAATTATTCATAGACCCTTTTCACGTGAATTGATTCTCATCTAATATAACTCAACACAGCCGGATGTCTTGTTTCTTCACATGTAACGCCCCTTCTTAATTTTGTCTTTCTCAGAATTTGCAATGAGAGTTCGGCTTGTACAATATACAATATACGACTTTTAACCATTTGTAATGGAAAATTTTTACACCCCTACCCAATATAGATTTTGTCACTACCTGTGTACTCGAAACAATACGTTTAAATAATAACTACTAATGTGTACAATGCACATGAAATATTCATATAGTTAAATATACTAGTGTTTTTGTGAAAATATAAGGTGTTTCATTTAGTTTAATAGTAGGTCACCGTAACTTTAAAAATCGTTTTTAGTAGGCGCCTTCTTTAGAGAAGAATTTTTGCCGTTCCTTTGTCCGATAATTTAACACATGTTTAAAAACCTTTTCTAAGAGGCAAGTGTTTTGTCTCGTAGTTTGAGATTGGCATGGTAAATTTAGTCTTTACAGGGTTGCAGTGTAGAGTAGTTGTGCGGAAGCGTTTATGTTACTTTACTGTGCCCCATGTGTGACTTTTAATTAGTAGTTTTTACCTACTGATGATGACAACTTAGTTGTCGAAATACGTATTTAGGATACGACTAATAATTGTGGTAAGGGGTTATATACCTTTTTTTAAATTATACTAACATTACTATTATTTTTTGAAATTATATTTCCAATTTGCTCGCTTATTTTACCGAAGTAAGTTAACGAGACAAATTGTTTCAAATTAGCACTATCTTTAGAATATACTAAACTAAGGGCCACTTGTAACTTGTTTTTTCTTTAGTATACTGTCAATTACGCTACTTTTATAACTATTGCTTACCGCTATTTGTTTTATAGTATTGATTTCACGAACAAAAGATTCATTAGACAAAGGAATATTTAATGCTCTATGTATCATAGAATTAAAAAATGAATGTTTGTGTGTCTTAGGGTGTAGTGAATCTATGGGAATAATGCAATCAGTGAAAGTAGGTTCACGATATATATCAAATTTTAAGCTCTGATCTAATTTGTTTAATTTTAAATCCAGGAAGTTAATACTGTTATTCTCTTCTATTTCTACTGTAAAATTGATATTAGAATGGATTGAATTTATGTAGTTCAGAAATGTTTGTAGTTGTCTATGAGTACCCTTCAAGCAAGCTAGGATGTCGTCTACATACCGATACCAAAATTTAATATGTTTTTTACCTATTATTAAATTTTGGTATCGATATGTAGACGACATCCTAGCTTGCTTTAAGGGTACTCATAGACAACTACAAACATTTCTGAACTACATAAATTAAATCCATTCTAATATCAATTTTACAGTAGAAATAGAAGAGAATAACAGTATTAACTTCCTGGATTTAAAATTAAACAAATTAGATCAGAGCTTAAAATTTGATATATATCGTAAACCTACTTTGACTGATTGCATTATTCCCAAAGATTCACTACACCCTAAGACACACAAACATTCATTTTTTTAATTCTATGATACATAGAGCATTAAATATTGCTTTGTCTAATGAATCTTTTGTTCGTGAAATCAATACTATAAAACAAATAGCGGTAAACAATAGTTATAAAAGTAGCGTAATTGACAGTGTACTAAAGAAAAAACAAGTGACCCTTGGTTTAGTATATCCTAAAGATTGTGCTAACTTGAAACAATTTGTCTCGTTAACTTACTTCGGTAAAATAAGCGAGCAAATTGGAAATATAATTTCAAAAAATAATAGTAATGTTAGTATAGCTTACAAACCATATGTAAAAACAAGTAATTTCATTTTTAACGCAAAACCTAAAACAGATATAAATAATAAATCAGGAGTGTACAAATTATATTGTAATGATTGTAAAAGTGTATATATAGGTCAGACTGGTCGAAGTTTTATTATACGGGTAAAAGAACACATGAGGTCATATAAACTAAAGAAGACAGATTCAACATTCGCAAACCATCTTATTACAGAAAGGCATACATTTGGTCATCATAAAATATTGCATTTGGCCGCAAAGGTCGTAAATTAAATCTTTTAGAGTCACTAGAAATTTTTAAAAGCGGAAACAACACAATAGATATTGTTCTTAACGACCAGTTGGATCTTATATATACACCTCCTTTCCAATGTTGTATATAATAGTTAAGTATATAGTAGTAATTTTAAATAACATTATAAACCACCCCCATATATTTTTGTGTCATTTATAAGATCTATGTAGGCCCGTAACTTTTGCAGTTTGATAATGACATTGTATGTCGAAACTGCGGTCACTATTAAAGTTATTGTTTTATTTGATTTTATTATTTTATAAAATGAAATGCACAGTAACGTTATCGGGTCAGGTAGAAAACCAAGGGTTTGTCGGTCAGGATATAACAAAAGAAATGCTTTCTCTTTGTAAACGAATATATACAGGAAAATGTCTTAAATTAAATATTTTAAATCGAGATATTTAAAGAAGAAATATATTATTTAAAAATAAATTAAAATATTTTTATATGCGGAGCGTAACAATGACTTTGCATAGGCGTTGATTGGGTTGTGCCTGCTTCTGTTATTCAATCTAATATTTGTTTCAATCGTGTTTCTTTTTTAATTAATTAATTTATTTTTCATCATCCTCCTTATTATTGATATTATTATTAAGAAAAGTGATATGCCCCTTCGATTAGTCACCGTCTAAATAAAAAATTATATGACACAAGCACTCCATATTTAATCCTCAAATCGATGCCTGTAACGTCGTTACAGCAAAACCGAATTATCCAACGAAGTTCGCCGAAGCGAAACGAATTTATCACAATACAAGTATATCGAATAATAGACTGAAAATAATAAAAAAAAGAACAAAACGTAATAAAATAATATTAGAGCCGTATTCGGAAGATATATGTGTGAGTTTTGGGGTAATACAGGTTTGAAAAAGAGAATTCAGGAAGAGAGATAGCCGAGTCGAACATGCAGGCGATGGGATTTGAGAGTAGAAGTGGAGGTCGATTGCTGGAGCGGCGATGGTAACGAGAAATGGATTTAAAGCGAGAGCGAAAGAGGCACGAGATTTAAGAATAGATACGTCGAAAAGGACTTGATACTATGACATCGCGGCATCCGCTGTAGCACCATATCATAGATTTAAAGAAGTTTCGATTGTATGCAATAACGTTTCGTGCATTTTCGCTTTGTATACTTTCATGCGTGCCATATGCGATATCTAGTTGGTGTTAACTCAAAGACCTCTGCGTATAAATAAGAAGCAGTGGAGTGTAATTTAAAGAGGAAGACTGTAAAGGTTACAATATGTACATGTTTTACAGACGATACATCGATTCCATTTCATAAATATATCATGAATTTGTTACTTTTTTGAGTTTCCTTTTACAAATACATACTGGGTTTTATTAATCACTTGTGCTTTGGAAAGTCAACGAGGAAGTAAAGGCTGGAATAAAAGTTTCAGAATAACAATTCAATGCGATAAAAACTAGTTTTCTGACCAAAAAAATAATACCCAAAGAAGCAAAAGTACAGATTAAAGAAAAAATGGTTTCATCGACGCTAACCTACCGGTCACAGTATGCTCAACTACACAGCCTAACCCTCTGTCTACCAAAAGTGATTTTATTTTATGTTTATTTAAAGATTTCGCGCTTGATAACTTTGTGATTACATGCTTATGACGTACTTTGTTGATTATTAGTTGATATTTTTTTTAATTAATTATTTGTTTCAAACTATCGGGAACTGCTGTTTGTTATCGAGCCCATGTAGATTTCGTATATAAGTAAACGATAATTAGGGACTTCCCCACTATATGCATATTATCGTTGTTTGAATATACAAGTTAGTCAATCTTATGGGGAAAATAGTTACCGAAAATTGGGCTAGACCGCTACATGTGGACTCTCTCATGGGGCCCATTTCAAATAAATTCTAAAAAACAAAAGTTTATCTATTACACTCTAGATGGATGTTGTAAGATTTGAATAAATAGGTAGGACTGGTAATTCCAACATTGCCAGATTTAAACTATTATATATTATATATATATATATATATATATATATATATATATATATATAATAACTTCGTGACCTTGGTATGATATGGTAAACCTAATCAGTAGGCGACTAAAGGTCTGTATATTACTTCAAAATATATGTATTTAAAAAACTCTACATGTTTCGGCTGTATACGCCTTTATCAAGAGAATACAAAATATGAATGACAGGATATAAATGTCAAGTAATTAAGTTAACTACTTAACTTAATTACTTGACATTTATATCCTGTCATTCATATTTTGTATTCTCTTGATAAAGGCGTATACAGCCGAAACATGTAGAGTTTTTTAAATACATATATTTTGTAGTAATATGCAGACCTTTAGTCGCCTACTGATTAGGTTTACCATATATATATATATATATATATATATATATATATATATATATATACAGTAGCCGCTCGGAAGAGTGAACACTCTATTCAGTGAACAGCTCGTTTATATGAACAACTAAAATTTTATTAGTAAAGCTCCATAGAGTGAACAATAACACATTCGATTCAGTGAACTGGGTAAATTCCCGGCGTATGAATTATTTTGCTGACTCGCCGGCGTAACTTACAAGAACAGCGGACAGATGTATGGTATGTATTTTATTTTAGTTGTAATTCTGAGTTCTGTTGATGTTGTAGGTGTACTGTGCTAGAACATTTTTGTGTTTACAATAAAAATGAAGCGAAAAGTGTTAAGTTTGCTCGAAAAATGTGAAATTTTAAAAAGTCTGGACAGTGGAAGCAGTGTAACGTATTTGTCTAAAAAGTACGGGATTGCCAAATCCACAGTATGTGCAATCAAAAATAAAAAACGGGACATTTTAAAAGTCACATCAAGGCGCAGTGAAATACGGAAAATAAAAACTTTAAAATCCTGTAAGATGCCACGAATGGAAAAAAAAATTATATTCATGGTTTTGTACACAAAGACTTAAAAATGTACTGGTTTCGATTGAACTTTTAAAAACAAAAGCAAAAGCTATCAATGAAACTATCGCTGAAAATCCTAAATTTAATGCTAGTGACGGATGGAGCCAAAGATTTGGAATAAGACATTTAAAAATTTCGGGAGAAAAGTTATCAGCTGCTCCGGAGCATGTAGGTCCATTCAAGAATTATCTTCGAAAGAAAATAGAGGAGCTACAATTAACACATGACCAATTATACAATGCCGACGAGACAGGCTTGTTTTGGAAATTACTCCCAGAAAGGACTTTGGTTACGTCTGAAGAAAGATCGGCCCCTGGTCGGAAAACGGATAAAAGTAGAGTTACTTTACTAGCATGCACCAATGCAACCGGTGAACATAAAATCAAACCGTTAGAGATTGGGCGTGCCGCAAATCCAAGATGCTTTAAGAACTTTTCACTTCCAGTACAATACACAAGTACGAAAAATGCGTGGATGGCGTCGGGGGTATTTGAAAATTGGTTTCATCATTCATTTGTCACGCAGGTTCGAAGATTTTTGAAACAGAAGGGATTACCACAAAAAGCTCTTCTACTTTTGGATAACGCTCCAAGTCATCCACCAGCAGAAAACTTGGTTTCCGATGATGGAAAAATTCTTACTGTATACATGCCTCCGAATGTAACAGCTCTTATACAGCCCATGGACCAGAATGTCATTAGGTTAACAAAATTGTTTTATAGAAGAAGCCTTTTATCCACAATAGTTGCTTCTGATAGCAATGATATTTCAGCTGTCATTAAAAACTTGAGTCTAAAAGATGCTGTTACACATCTGGCATTAGCATGGATGAATGTGAAAGAAGAAATAATTGCTAAGTGTTGGAAAAATATTTTATCAGATTCTTTCAATAGCGACTCTGATTCAGAAGAATATGTTCCATTGGCTATTCTACAAGAAAAATACAAGAACAGCGTCGAGGCAGTGACATTTCAAGAAACTGTAGTATTACTACAGAAAGTGAACGGAAACATAACATACAGCCGTAAAGACATAGAAAACTGGAATACGGATGTCATAGAAGATCTTGAAGAGGATGTAATTGAAATTGAAAGTGCGGAAGAAACAATGGATGATGAGCCAATGCCAACTACCATCCCCACTCAGGAAGCTTTACAAGGACTTAATATAGTGATTTCTTGGGCAGAACAAAACATGCTAAATTCTGAAGATCTATTAAGTTTGCGAAGAATAAAAGAAATCGCAGTTCAAAGATGTTTAAAAGAAAAAAAGGTTCAAACAAATTTAACCAGTTTTTTTAACAAACAAAACTGACTTCTTTAAATCAATACGTATTCATGTATGTATGTACGTATCTATGTAGAACATGTATATTTTTCATTTGTTAATTCTTTTTGATGTAACTGAATACATATACATATAAATAAACGTTTTAAACTGCACATTCGATTGAGTGAAGATTTCGATTCTGTGAACAGGTAAGGTTTTAATTAGTTCACATAATCGAGCGGCTACTGTATATATATATATATATATATATATATATATATATATATATATATAGAATAAAATAAATTAAAAGCGGGCAAGCGGTCTGTCAATTAAAAAACTCATTTATTAAGTATCCCTATATTTCGCAACAACTTTGTTGCTTCTTCCGGAGATAAAAATGTAGAGTTGAAAAAATAATAAAATTGACGTACAAGGACAATAAAATTGATTAATTAAGAATCAATTTTATTATTTTTTCCGCTTGTATATTAATCCGTCTCGTTTTTAAGATTACATTGAATAGATTTAAGTATTGAAATGCGTTGAGATGTTCGCAACATTAGAACTTTTTAAACACCCTTTATTTAAACTATAATTAGTTATTTAATTTTGAAAATATGCGTTTGGTATTCATTTTAAGAATATAAAGTGTTTGAATTCTTAATTTTCTTAACGGATGTTTGTTTTTCTTATAATAAATCTTCACAAAATATTCATCTAACTATTCGATTATCTTCGTATATTAAATCTAAAAATATGTTTTCTCGGAATTTCTTTACCACATTATATGATTTGGTGTTTATTAATTCACCGATAATATATCTACAGTTAATTGCCGAGACTAGAATTCTATGGTATCGTGAGCCGGATCTATTATGTGAACTTGGCAGAATGTTAATTATTATTAAATTGGTCCCAAACGAAGGTGTATTATATACTGCATTATTCTTGCTTTCGTCGCTCTATTGTTTCCTATAACGCCACACAGTGTCTATTTTGACATCTAGTTTCCTGATTACGTGCGTATTGTGTTAATAGACGATGGAATCCATACAGGTAAAGTTAGTAACGTTTGAATTCCCATCGCACTTATTATTGTTAATATTGACGCTATTGTAATTTATTTTATATGTATTATATATTATTAATAATAATAACAATATTAGTAATTATAATAATAATAATAATAATAATAATAATAATAATAATAAGGAGAATTTATCTGACATTAAATGTCGTGTATGCGCAGATAAGGAAGAAACAATTGATCATTTGATGGCAGGATGCTCTGTACTTGCCCCCAAACAATATCTCGAGAGGCACAACAGTGTTGCAAAAATATTACACCAGCTGCTCAGACAGAAGCACTTGTCGTATTCTGAAAATGTCCCGTATTATGAATATGAAGCACCTTCAGTTTGCAAGGACGAAAATTCTCGATTATATTGGAATCGCCAAATAATCGCAGATAAAACAATTCCCAACAATATTCCAGATATAATACTGACACTGAAGAAGGACAAGGGAACGTACATCATTGACATTGCTGTTCCGTTGGCAAAAAAACACTGCAAGGAACTATAGTGAGAAGGTAAATAAATATTTACCTCTCAGCGACGAAATCAAGAGTATGTGGAAGATGGACAAGGTCCTAATAGTCCCAATTGTGATTGGCGCAACTGGAGAAATTCCACAGAACTTACACAAGTTCATAAATACTTTGGATCTCTACCAAAAACTTTATTTAAAAATGCAAGAAAGTGTCTTGTTAGTCACGGCTGCAATAATACGTCGCGTGCTAAACTAATGTTGCAGCGCGCGAACGCGGGCAACGTGGCCGGGAGGCGAAATTACGGAACGGGTGGGGTGCTGATGTGGTCCTCTACTGGGTCGTAGCCTAGCATGTGCGCTACCAAACTCTAGGGGGGTCTGCCCGATGGGCGGACAGGTGCCATTCCGCCTTTCCAGCAGGGGAGAGAGGAACCAAGCTACGCGGCGCAAAACACGGCGCCACACAGTGCACACACCACTAGGCTAGGCTGCCGTTAACAGCACACACACGTTCGACGTGTGTGCAGTGCCCCCGCAATGGCGGAAAACGTTAAGATGGCACAAAGTATGACCGTCGTCGACCGAAGTAGCCGCTAAGAGTGTTCCCTCGGTTGGCGATGAGCAATCTCGTGCAGGGTGCGCTTCGCTGGTCTGCGCCTTGCCTCTATGGGGCGGGGGTCGGGCTGTCGAAGTACTGCACGGAAAAGCAAAGAAGTTGCCGGGAAAGGGTTGGCGGCCTGCGCAAGGGCTGGTTCTCCGATCTCTCAAAATGAACGCGACCGGTCACTAAACACACGCACTAGCGCGCCAACATACAACACTCTACACTTGCGAGCTCGCACGAACACAAACCACACACCCAGAGAGAGACGCAAGCTGCCAACAGCAACCAACACACAAGTTCATACCGAGAAAGAGACACAAGCTGCTAGCAGCAGACAACACATATGTTCACACCTTGAAAGTACTGGTAAGTATCTACTATAATAAATATTCATATAAAGTAAATGAATGATAGATAACTATGCCATCCATCTTGTTCGAATGAACCGATGGGGTAAGATAATGGCAACCAAGAACGAATGGTTCTTGTGAGTGGAAGAGATAATAATAATAATAATAATAATAATAATAATAATAATAATAATAATAATAATAATAATAATATTAATAATAATAGCATTGACAGTGTCGGCGGAAAATAAACATGACCTTGGAAGGAATGCTAAAAAGTTTCAAGTAAAAAAATACACCCGGTATGTATAGTCCATAGTTTGGGAATCAAAATGTCTTACTACATTAATTAGTTTGATAATTACCAAGGATTTTTAAGATTGTTAAGCAATTTATCGACAAGGACTACATAAAGATTGTTTTTTTCTCGTAGTAATCGACACCAGGAGATGTTTGGGCATTCTAGATCTTTGCTGATTCGCAAAGGAAAAAGTCAAGTATACCCCATAATATACCCTATAATAGGATTGAATCTGACAAACTTGAAGAAGTGTTTGATATGTTCGGAGATTTTTTTGGAACAGTATATGATACGGCCACTAATGTTTCTAAACTTGATCTGTCTCATTTTACAAATCCATTTACTCTTAATAATGTAATCATTGACCGCGTCATTATGTTTTCTAAACTTTCCTCTCTGAAAGTTCGTTTTAGCCTGGACCAGACGGTATTCCGGAATATTTCCTCAAAATTTATAGTTGTACTTTATCTCTTCCTTAATCAATTATTTACCGGCTCTCTATAAAATTAGGATGATTTCGCAATCATTGGAAATTTGCTCACAATTTTCCAGTTCTCAAGCCTGGTGACAAATCACTTATTAATAATTACCGTCCAATATCGTTACTATTAAATATTTCAAAAGTTTTTGAGCATATTGCATCTACTTCTATATATGACACCTTCCGTGAAGTAATTCACGTTAATCAACATGGCTTCTTGTCTGGCCGTAGCATCCAAACGAAATTATTGCAATTTTGCTACTATATTGGTGACGCCCTTCAGTTATTTCCAGTGTTCCTCAGGGCAGTCACTTAGCACCAATTCTTTTTCTGCTTTTTATAAATGATTTATATAAATACTTCACGTGTTCCAATTTCTTGGCCTACGCAGATGATTTGAAAATATTCAAATGTGTGAACTCTTGCAATAGCGGTTGAGCGCTTCATAGGCGATATCAATTTGCTAGGGGCATGGTGTATGAGCAACAATATGTCTTTTAACTTTGGTAAATGCCATATTATCACTTTGTCAAAGAGAAATTAGACTTATGTGTTTAATTGCATGTTGCAAGGTACTGTCCTGGAAAGAGTTACCGACTTGGGTGTTATTTTTTATGGTAACTTATCATTTAATTTACATATAGATGATATTATAAATAAATCCTTTATTAAATGTGTATGCAGTGACTTCACAAACATCATCTACAGGCTGTTTCGAAAGTAATCTGAAATTTTGTTGTGGGCGATTCGTCATTCAATTTGAAGAGGAAGAGTTCCTATAAAAATGTGTTATAAGTTTTGTCGTTAATGAGTTACAAGATGCTCAATGTTTTTATTATTTTAATAGAAGCAAGGACATTGTGACAAATAAAACAAAAAAGTAGTACATTTCAGAGATGTTCAAAATGTGCACTTCTAGCTAAAATAAAAGCTTCCAATCGACGTCTAGTGGATTGCCGAATCTTTTCGAAAATGCCAGGAGTGTTGCGAATAACATTGCAGCCTTATACGATGCGATTTCGAAAATCTTCTAAATTTAAAATCGGGGTTGTATAAACGAGTGATTTTAATTATCTCCACACACAAAAATACAGAGGATTGTGTTCAGATGACCTTGGGGGCCATGGCTGTAGAGATCCTCGTCCTATTCAACGGTTTGAATAAACCTTATTTAAAACTCCCGTACGATTAATGCAAAATGTTCAGGACATGGTAAGCGGTTATTTGGATAACACTGGGCATATATACGTCTAGCCTCTAAGACATTACCAGTGGCTAATCCATATTAAAAATGCATATTAGCCATTTCAGCATTAGTAAACGCAGGTATAATCAAAAAGTTTAAACTGAAAACAAACTAAAGCAGAACTAGTACTGCAACGAAATTAAAATGATGCGTTTGTTTGTAGGTTTAACACAGTAATTGTCAACATTCCAAAGCATACTTACAATAAACATGTTCATTTTGTTAGTTTTCAAAAACATTAGCGCCACTAACAAAAAATTATCGTCGAAATAAATTTCACTTACAGTCAGAGCTCGTTTATTACAAAAAAAAAATAAAAACTTTGTATATCATTAATAATAATGTACTTTAATATACTTTAATACCCAACAGGCTAGGCTCAATTACAAGGTACATTATAATTATAAATTACATGACATGGAAGTGCAATCAAATGAAGTATAGACTTAAATAGTGCTGTCCATCCGCGAGCCATCCTCAAGTAAATAGATCATCCTGCATTCTATTGGCCACGTTGGAGAGAATATAGGTATGCGTCCGTTTCAAGACGTTTGTCTTCGCGAAGGGAACCATAAATGTAGCTTCGTACCTAGAGTTCATACGAGGCACCAAAAACGACAATCGCTCCAATATGAACGGGCAGTCAATAATGTTTTCCATCAGTTTACTTAGGAATTTCCTACAAATATTATTTCTTCTTACGCTTAGTGATGACATGCCATGACGTAAAAGCAAATCATGCTGGGATGCACCACGTTCCGGGTAGATACCATCAGTCTTGAAAGTGAGGTACTTCAAAAACTTACGGTGAGCACGGTCCAAAGGAATGGAATCGCAAGCATAAATGGGATACCAAATTAATGAAGCGCATTCCATCTTGCTCAAAACATAAGCATGGTACAGTGATTTAAGGCAAGTGATGTCTTTAAAGTATTTTGATATACGCATAATAAATCCCAAACTTTTGTAGACATCGGAAGACATATGGATTATATGGGATCTGAAGGTAAGATTAGAGTCAAATAAGACTCCGAGATCCTTTATTTCAGCTTTACTGATTAAGATATTGTTTTTAATAAAATAAAAAGACTCGTGAGGCGTAGCAGAACGAGTATAAGTGACCACGCAGCATTTGTCGATATTTAATTTAAGTTTGAAACTGTCACACCATGCAACTAATACGCCCAGATTTTGCTGTAGTTTAACGATATCGACAGTTGTGGAAATCTCAGAATATATTTTTATATCATCTGCATAGGCGAGAATGGGACACTTCACTTGGTAAAGGAGATCATTCATAAACAAAACAAATAGCAAAGGACCCAAATTTGATCCATGAGGAACTCCAGAAGAAGGACAAAATTATTGGAGCAGAACCCATTATAGGTCACGTAACATTTTCTTTGAAATAGATAAGACCGAAGAAGACTGATAGAAGTTGGAACGAGACCAAAAGATCCCAACTTATGAAGTAAAATCTCATGAGCAATTGAATCGAAAGCCTTGGATAGGTCAGTATAAATATCATCAGCCTGACTTCTGCCGTCCAAAGCCTCACCGATATGCTGAACAATCGACGCCAAATTGGTGACAGTAGATCTACCCGTGACAAAACCATGCTGGTTCGGTGAGATATGAGAGCGCGTGCCACTAAATAGCCTGGTGTATAATACCTTCTCATACAGTTTGGCGAAGTTAGAAATAATAGAGATGGGCCTGTAATTATTAATCAACGCTCGATCTCCTTTTTTATGAACAGGGATAATTGTCGTGTTCTTCCACCGATCAGGAAAGATATTAGTTGTTATAGATAGATTAATAAGGAATTTCAGAGGATATACCAGGACAAATCTACAGTCACGTATTAAAAAACTCGGTAAAGAATCATCTCCAGTGGTGTATTTGTTAGTAAAACTGGTCATTAAATCGATTAATTCATCCTCGGTGGTCAACGAAAAGGAAAAGGGTAGGGAACGGTAGTCCGATCCATCACAAGTAAACCCCGACAAGGAGGTTGGCACAGTAGAAAACGCATCCGCGAAGGCATCTACAATAGTACTGGGATCCGAAAAAGCATGACCATTACTGTCATGAAGTGAATTTGGTATCCTACTGCAGCGCTGTGTATTGCGAAGAAAACTTCAGAGATTAGAATGGGTTGTTTTTATTGAATGCTCCATTGCAGAAAGGTAAGATGTATAATGATCCTGAATTTTCACCTATAGTACGAAGACGTTTGACTTCATTGTAGGAGTCAATATTTTGAGTTTTGATCCACTTTTTGTGATAGTAGTTCTTATTTTTGAGAATAGAAATTATTTCAAATGTAAACCAAGGCGGGTAAGAGGATCCAGATTGGACCTTACGAGGAACATATAGATTCAATACAGCTTATAATGTATTGTAAAAAGCATCGAGGGCTAAGTTGACGTCAGAATAATGTGTCAGAAAAGTCCAATCAATATTAATTAAATTACTGTATAAATAAATGTAATTTGCTTTATGGAAATTATATCTGAAGTTATTGGCCGAATGAAAAAGTTTCTCAGAAGATGTATATAAAGGATAGAATAAAATTTCAAGGCTAGGGTGATATAAATCTTCTCTAACGATAGGGGATTCGGACCGCTGTACTTCGAAGTTAGTAGTAATATTAGAGAAGAACAGGTCCAACATCTTACCTTCACTATTAAGAATATTGTTGTATTGCTTTACATTAAGAATGTCTAGGAAACTTTGAAATATATTAATTTTATTGTAACACTGATGAGGAGGCGAATACAGATTTGGAAGATTGAAATCGCCAATAGGAATGAAGGGATTACCAACCAGAAGAGTCTCAACTGCCGAGGTAAAAGTCTCCAGCTCTTCTGAAGAGATGTTAACTATTATTTAACTTCAAAACTTATCTCACACGTGTTTATAGGAACTTTTCGTCTAAAAATTGAATGACGAATCGCCCACAACAAAATTTCAGATTACTTTCGAAACAGCCTGTATATCATACAAATTTATAACGCCCTGGTCAGATCTATAGTCGAGTACTGTTGTGTGGTGTGGTCTCCTTATCATGGGGTTTACATAGATCGAATTAAGCGCATTCAGTGTAAAATGGCTAACTTTATACTCTTTAAATTAAAAATTGATAAAAACTTATATATTCACGCGGAGAGATTACAACTACTGGATATTGAATCGTTGGAGAATAGAAGGTGAAAAGCATTTATTAAACTTGAATTTCAGCTGTTACACAATTACATAGACTGTTCTGCCCTTCTTTCTCTGTTGCTTTTCCATGTTCCACCGTTTCGTGCTCGCTCAGGTGACACGTTTCATGTTCTTTCCATCGAACTGAATATGGTAAGCATAAGCATGGACCGAGTTTTATTAGAACTAAATCTTTTATCTGGAGTCGATTTGCTTAATATTTCGAACTACGCCTCTCTGCAATTACTAAGAAAATTTGCGGTTTCCTTCATTCTTCTTTTTTTTTCTTGCTGATTGTAGTTGTTACAGTGGAATCGTTTTAAGTTTAGGGTTTTGGGTTCCTTCCTATTTGTAATACACTTTTATAACTATAATTTACAAACTTGTTCACGTTTTATTTTGTATTATGAAATACCAGTGGCGGCTCTTTAATGAGAGCAAGTGAGCAATTGCACCCCCTGGAATTATGAAACAAAACAAACCAAGCGGCGACTAACTGTGAAAGTATTTATTTATTATGTATATTATGTATTCATACTTTCATAGTTATTGACGAGGAACGTGGCACGCTAACAACGTACATTCACCAATCGTCGTCACAGATGTACTGAGCAAAGCCCAACTGTTGCTCTGTTAAGGCATTAACATTACATTTATGGTGGGGAGAACTGTATTTTGCCGTACTTCAATGTCGTATAATACATAGCGTTGGAGCAACTGAACCAGACTGCTCTCGGGCGTTGTTATAATAATTCCGTGTCTTTTTTAGAGAACAACGCGTTTTCGCGTTAACGTATAATGAAAAAATCGCAGTAAAAAATCTTAAACGGCCGATGTCTCAATTATGTTTAGAAAATAAACAATCTGTTAAAGGTAAAGACGTTATAAGAAAATTCAAAATGAATATTTATCAGAAAAATGACTGGATTTGTGGGTGTGAAATTAAAAATACTTTGTTTTGTTTTCCATGTCTTTTGTTTGGTGGTGAACCGTCTTGGTCAAAGAACGGAATAAGATACTTAATTCATCTTAGTGCTAAAATTATTAAACATGAAAATTCCGAAGGGCATTTGAAAAATATATTTGTCTAAGAATGTTAGGAAAAAATAACATTCAGAATGTTTTAGATTCATCATATAGAAAAGCAATTCAACAACACAATGAAAAGGTAACAAAAAATAGGCATGTGTTAAATTTAATAATAAATTGCATAGATTTTGTGGCGCGTTTGAACTGGCTCTTCGGGGTCATGATGAACAGCAACCGTCGAATAACAAGGGCATTTTTTGGGGATTGACAAATTTTACGGCAGAATTGGATAAATCGCTCAGAGATCACATCGAAGCAGCACCGGTTTTTAAGAGATTATCAAAAACGATACAGAATGAGCTGCTTGATGCAATGTTGAACGTGTATCATGAACAAGTTGCCAGTGAAATTAAAGCAACCCACTTCACATCTGTGATAGCTGATGAAACCACAGATGTGTCCAATCAGTTTCAGTTGGTGGTTGTTTTAAGATATATTGTGAACACGAGACCGGTCGAGAGATTTTGGAAATTTCTTCTGCCTAGTGGACATGATGCTAATTCTTTATCTGCCTCCATCCTTAACGAAATTAGTTTGCTTGTTGATGACCCAGAAAAACTGATTGCACAGAGCTATGATGGGGCAGCAATCATGAGTGGTGCTATTAACGGCGTGCAAAGACATGTCCAAGACCAGTATCCAAGAGCTAATTTTGTACATTGTTATGCATATCAGACAAATCTAATTATATCACATGCTACATCGAGCAGTAGTAATTGCAGAATTTTTTTGCCAGTCTGACGGGATTATGTACATTTTTCTCCACTTCACCACAACGAGCTGCCAGATTGGAAGAATTCCTTCAGAGAAAAAGCTTACCTCGTTCTTCAAAAATAAGATAGAACTTCAATTCTAGGACAGTGAATACAATATATGAGCACCGAGAAGAAATAATTGAAGCTCTAGAACAAATCGAGGGAGAAGCTAGTTTACAAACTACCATTCATCAAGCTAGTGCCAATTTGCGAATTTTAGAGAAAGAAAATTTTATCTATTGGTTAACTTTCTTTCATAAAATTATGTCACATGTGGACATATTGTTTAATCAATTACAAAATGTCAATACAGATGCATTAAAAATCAAGAATAATTTAGATAATTTTGAACGCGCTATTGGAAAAATTCTATCCGAAATCGCTGACACAGATAATCAGTTGGTTAAACAAAATGACCCAGAACTGACTCCTCGACCATCAAAGCGGCGAAGAGTAACTGATGGTAGCCAAAGAAGGAGGGAAACTATTGAAGTGCGCGATATTATTTTGCTAGAAATAAAAACTAGATTTCGGTATACAGGGCACTTAATATTAGCAAACTTAATTTCTTTTAAACAGTTCTCCTCTTTTCCGGAAGATTGCCTTAAAGAAGCAGAAAAATTTTATCCATGCCTCAATGAAAGCAGACTACGAACTGAATTAAGCGTTCTATATTCTAGAGAAGAATTTAGGCAAAATATAGAAGTCGGTGCTGTAGGTCTGCTAGGCCTTCTGCTGGATGGATTAAGCGACACCTTTAATGAAGTTGTTACGCTTTTAAAAATTGTCATTACAATCCCAATGATAACGTCCGAAGCGGAACGCCAGTTTTCACGGCTGAAGAGAATAAAAACTTTCATGAAAGAAGAGAGATTAAATGCCCTTACTATGTTATCTTGTGAAAAAGAATGTATAAATGATTTCCCAAACTTTAATGAAAATGTTATTGAACTGTTCTGCAAGTCAAAGACACGTAAAATGGACTTCGTTTATCGTCAGATGTAATTAAACTGTGTAGTGTAATATTTAGTATTCCCTCAAAACAAACTCTACAATGAACAGTACGTCGGTGAAATTTATAAGGATTGGGTAAGCGTTTTTGTATTACACTTTTTAATTTTGAAATTATGCGCTCCCTATGTGAACCACCCCGAGCCGCCACGTGAAATACTATTTGGAATTTTCTTTTCTTGTAATGTACAATAAATAAATGATTACGAATATTAGGTTATGATATTATGTCCGCATAATAAGCAAAAATTCATATAACATAACCGTCCACGCCTATAAAAAGATCCCGGTACAAACAGGCTCAAAAATAAAATTAATTGAAGAAAATGAAAATTCAAATGTGAAGCTCTTTTATTTACACAAACGCAGTAAACAGAATAATTTTAGGTAAACAATTTTTCCCCGACTAGTTATTTATAAAACAGTGCGATTCAAGTCTGTTACGTTTTCCCTTTGATCTGGTGAGATCGCACTTTTTTTTTCTACCATTATACATCCACATCTCCCTTACTTTATCGTTATATTGGATACATGTAACGTGACCTCTGATTTAACTTTCATTAAACATCGATTGGTGATTAGTTCGAACGGTAACCATTCCATTACATTGACCGATACGAAAGTAGGACACATAACGTTTATACAGAGTGGGTGTTGTAGTACTGCATATTTCGCTAGCACCGTTGGCATTTTTGGCCATGGTCGGAAAGGTTTTAGTAAAAATTTAATGGCAAAAGGTAAACAGTTCGAAAAAAAGGTTAATAATAAGAGAGAGTTCCCAAACTCACTATTTTCAAGTACGAGAAATTACATATACGTATTTATTAAGTTGTAACCTCCATTTTGACCACGTGTATTGATTTTTTCGTCCTGCGTTAAATATTTTAGGGTTTTTAGTTTTTTTTGTATGCAATTCTTTTGTTGCCAGTTTTATTGACCAGTATTTATTGGTATTTTTGGTGCTTGATGTTAATTTCTATGTATTCTTGCTGATGTTTGTCAGCGGTAAGAATTGTATGAGATTTTATATGTGGAATCTGCAACACTCATCGGATTATTATCAGTAGAGCTGAGGATGTTTGCGGTACGGCAGGACCGTATGTAGTGCATCCCCACATTTAACTATTTATCTAAATATTCTCTGAAATGATTTGCCGGATCTCATAAATTAATAGAGTGATATTTTAGTATGCACTGGATATTGTTATTATACAAAATCATAATAGCCATTTGTATGTATGGATCATAAATAATAATTCGCATGTATTTGTATTTGGTTGTGAATTCAATTTAAACTTAAAACGAATCGTAATATTTTAACGACAAGCCGTCCTTACAATACATGCATTCAAGACAAAGTGTGCAACTCTACGAATAACTTCGATAATTGATCGAAAATGGACATTTTGGAGCTGAAGTAAAGCCCCTATTCTTAGAAAATTTTATTACTGTCGTTAAGAACTATTATTATAAACAACAAAGGCCTTTTATTAGTGTTGAAGTTTTAGTTTCATTGAATTTCCATGTTGTAAGTAGTCAATTGTAAAGTGTTCATTCACAATATTCTAAAACAAGGTGTAAATTTAACTAAAATCCAGAAAAACACATTCTGATAATATATTACTAGATTAGAAGCTGTGTTTATTACTATTTATTATATTATTTTTATAACCAAATGCAATAAAAGCTACGAAAACAAAAGAAACCTCGATTTATTTTGCATATATTTTATATATACTACCTACTTGAACTAGGTGAATGAAGTTAGAAGTTATAAGTTATAACTTCTAACTTCATTCACCTAGTTCAAGTAGGTAGTATATATAAAATATATGCAAAATATGTGCTGCCAGGCTTTGAAAGGCTGTGTGACAAGATTTTAATAAATCGAGGTTTCTTTTGTTTTCGTAGCTTTTATTGCATTTAGTTATAAAAATAATATAATAAATAGTAATAAACACAGCTTCAAATCTAGTAATATATTATCAGAATGTGTTTTTCTGGACTTTAGTTAAATTTACACCTTGTTTTAGAATATTGTGAATGAACACTTTACAATTGACTACTTACAACATGGAAATTCAATGAAACTAAAACTTCAACACTAATAAAAGGCCTTTGTTGTTTAAAATAATAGTTCTTAACGACAGTAATAAAATTTTCTAAGAATAGGGGCTTTACTTCAGCTCCAAAATGTCCATTTTCGATCAATTATGGAAGTTATTCGTAGAGTTGCACACTTTGTCTCGAATGCATGTATTGTAAGGACGGCTTGTGGTTAAAATATTACGATTCGTTTTAAGTTTAAATTGAATTCACAACCAAATACAAATACATGCGTATTATTATTTATGATCCATAAATACAAATGGCTATTATGATTTTGTATAATAACAATATCCAGTGCATACTAAAATATCACTCTATTAATTTATGAGATCCGGCAAATCATTTCAGAGAATATTTAGATAAATAGTTAAATGTGGGGATGCACTACATACGGTCCTGCCGTACCGCAAACATCCTCAGCTCTAAATCAGATCGGATTAGACAAACTAAAAACCGCATTCTCTGTTCCAACTTTTAAACACCGATCTACCACCTTTTGAATGTTCTGTCTTCGGTTAATGAGTCAACGATTGTACGAGAATGTGGACTGAGGTCAGCCCTTTGTGTATTGTTCTTTTATTGTTATCTATCTTGCTGTTAACTGTATTTATTATATAATTGAATTCCTCTTCATGCTTAGTAACTAGAGATTTCCGTGTAATAACAAAAGTTGGGATTCTAGGTCGTTAATTAAAAAAATTCTACAAAATACAATAGGTAAAACAAAGGCACATCTAATCAACATAAAAGCTTATCGAAAAATTATTTAAAATACTAGTACAATACTGGTTCACTAAGAAGTACATAGGTGAAAAAAATTTTAATGTGATACAGACGGGTTAATAATATTCATAATACGCCGAAAATGAATATCAAATTCACACATTCAACATTAAATCATTAAATGATACGAGGTCAAACAAGACAAAACGGAAGATATTACGAGGCATAAATACACAAACACTTGTAGGAATATCATGGCTGTGTTAACTAGGTATAAGTATAGCGAGGTTCAAACTCGATTAAGCAATGTTTTTTGTCGGTAAATAAAAAAATACGCAATAAATTTAAGTGTGACCGGTTTTATTATAAAGTAGGGCTCAATACAATTTGTTTACATCATCAGTGGAATATGATATCGCGCAAATATTTGCCTTTTTCTTTGATGCAAAGTTGGGCTCTTTTTTTGGAATTTTCCATGACTTTTTTCAATGTTTCGGTCAATATGGCAGCGATTTCTCGTCGAATATTACGTTTGAGCGCTTCGAGAGTCTTTGGCTGGTCAGCATACACCTTTCCCTTCAAATATCACCACAAAAAAAAAGTCCAGTGGCGTCAGGTCAGGTGAACGCGATGGCCAGAAGAAATCACCATTTTTTGACACTAAACGGCCTGGGAACATTTCGTTCAACAATTCGATGGTTAGACGAGATGTATGAGCCGTAGCACCATCCTGCTGGAACCAGTGGTCTTCCAGGCCGTTGTTCTCGACCTCTGGACGCAACAAATCGTTCACCATAGCCCTATAACGGGCACCATTCACCGAAATTGCTTCGCCATCGTCATCTTCGAAAAAGAATGGCCCAATGATGCAATCCGAGCACATTCCGCACCAAACTGTCACTCGTTTGTCATGGAGAGGCTACTCACGATATTGTTCTGGATTTGTGTCGCCCCAAATACGACAATTCTGTTTGTTTACGTTGCCATTCAAGTCAAAATGTGCTTCGTCGCTCATGATGATTTTGTTCCAAAAATCATCTTCACTTCTCTCCAAATTTCGCATCGTTTTAGCGTATTCCAATCGTCTGGGGTAGTCTCCCTGCTTCAGTTCGTGCACCATTTGTATTTTGTACGGGAACAACTTTAAATCATACCGTAAGATGCGTCGCATTGACGATTTACTGATGCCCAAAGTCTGAGCATGGCGCCAAGTCGACACATTTCGGCTCTCAGCTAAAGGATCCTGTGCGATGGCGATGTTTGTGTTCGACCGTGCTCTGTGCTGTATAGTGCCACGCAACACATTACTTAGCACACCACTGGACTTGAATTTTGAATATAATGCTCGAATTGTATTCGGATTAGGTGCTTTTTTTCCAGGAAATTTTACACGAAATTTGCGTTGAGTCAAAATAATTGACTCCTGATTTTCAACGTATAATTCTACGATATCAGAACGCTCGGTTAGTGTGTACTGAGACATGGTGAAAATTCTACTGAAGTCTAGTTTCTAAAATGCCATACATTTCGGTACTGTCACTAAACCTGTCAAAATTAAGACCGGTTCACATAGCTTAATCGAGTTTGAACCTCACTGTATTAGGAAATTAACAAAGGTGGTACACAAAGACAATTAACCAATAATGAACAATCTTAGAGAATTGTATGAAAGAATTAAATCAAGAAGTAACATAAGGAGAACATATCGTACTGTAGGTAGATAGTATTAAATAAGGGTTTAGTAATGATTGGGGTAACTATACGGAAAGAGTCAATATTCAGAATATGAAGAATTACAAATACACCTGCACGAATTTCAGACGGGCTTTTTTCCCTGTTTATAGTAGTAACGGCCAAGCACAGATGTTGACACATAAAAAAAATGTACAGAGAGGAAATTCTCACGTTACAAAATAAATTTAGAATACCTTTAAAGAAAATGATTTTATATATAAGAAAAATATTACGTTAAAAATACGATGTTATAAATTACCAAAGCAATTTGAATTGCAATCAAATAGAATATAGATTACAGTAATTATTACAAAAAATTCCAAGTATAATATACATTCGTGAAACGCTACAAAAATTCTAATATGAACAGACAAAAAAAAATAATCTCAGAAGTTAGTGAATATATAAAATTCTTTAAAACTTCAAAACGGAAATTTAAGAGTCAAAATTGATACCAAGAAAATATACGAGTTGTGCTTCGGAATTGCAGAAGCCAGTAGATGACGGTAATTAAAGGTGATTCGTCGGATTTAGATTCGTTGATGAGATGAAGTTGTGTGGTGCCTGGATTACTACTTCTGGAGGGCTGTAATAGTCCGTATTCGCGTTCCAGAATTGCCAATCGTAGAAACTCAGGCAACAAAGCGTTTTTTCCTTTTTTTCGCCATTTATTGTCAATGGTATTAGTCAATCCCAAACTGATAACGCTCAGCATTCTTATCCGCTAAAAATGCGACTTTTCAAACTACGCAGAATTACATCACTCTATTACCCTCAAAAGTGCAATCGCAATCAACTATTAACCCACCACCCTTAACCCTTACGGTACGTCAACGAATGAATCTCTCTTCACCGGCATCTAAACATCGCCAGGGACCGGGAGGGGCGAATATACCATAGAAATAAAATTACACAGATGGCGACAACATACTCAAGAAGATGAAAATAATGAAATTTAAGTGAACCGAATATACCTGACGATAAAACGTTAAGTAAATATGTAAAGAAATTTAAAACGTAATATTCTGCACATTGTTCTTCGTTTAGAAATAAAAAAAACAATATTCCACTTTTGCTAATCATCTATTAGCAGAAAAGCACACTTTCAATAACGATTTTCAAATTCTACATTTAGAATATAAGGGCAATAAATTAAATTTACTGAAAACTTTAGAAGTCAATAAATTAAAATAATCGCAAATTTTACTTAATGGTCAATTAATTAAATAATTAATTAACTCGACTTTTAAACTATTTAGACGGTAATAGAAACGTACATTTAGTTTATTTAAGCAAATTTTATGCGTAATCATGTTTACTATCCTATAGTATAACAGTTGAGCCAACCAGATGGGCCACATTTTCTCACTACTTATAATAAACTACTCAAAAATGAATAAGGAATTTTTACTTTTTTGTATTTTTTAGATAGTATGGGTAAATATTTGTAGTGTATTATATTAGATACATAATTGTACACAACAATTTAAAATTTTCAAGTATATTTATTCAGAAAAATCGTTAGATTACTAAGAAATGATCAAAAATGAAATAAGCAACATTTTTAACAATAGCTAAAATAAACATTTTTCTGTAACAATTAATTCTAAAATCGTGTATAATGGCCACGGACATCTCTCACAGCTGCACATCTTCGGGGCATACTCATAATGCAATTATTAATGTGTTCTTGTGACACTCTTCTCCAACACAGCGGTAAAATTTCCCGCAAGTGTTGCACGTTAACTGGGGTGGATTATGTTCGTTGAGCTGTTCTTGAAGTCTGTCCCAAATATGCTCAATTGGATTCAAGTCGGGAGACGTTGGTGGTAAAGGTAGATGGTTAATATGGAGGTCATTTATTGCTTGCATTACAATTTGTGCACGATGAGGTCTTGCATTATCATCAATAAAAACCATGTTTTCATCCACAGCCTCACGAAAGTCGGCCACATATTGCTGAATAATGTCATCTCTGTATATGTGTCCATTGACATTGTTTTCAAAGAGATGGAGGTTCGTACGTCCATTCAAACTAATGCCCGCCCACACCATGATACCACCGCCGCCAAAAGGCACCACAGCTTTTGTAAACTCGCGTCTATAACGGTCTCCTCGAGTCTCCAGACCCTTACTCTACGATTATCACTAAATAAGCAGAATCTGGATTCATCGGTGTATAAACCATGTTCCCATTGAAAATTTTCTGCTAGTCGTTGGTTAACCCAAGTTCTTCTAGCCATTCTATTGGCATTAGTTAATTTTGGGCGTCTCACAGGACTGCAGCTATGAAGATCCATTTCCCTCAGACGGTTTCTGATGGTTTGATCCGAAACTCTAACTCCAGTGGCGACACGTAACTGTGTTTGCAACCATACAGCACTTCTAAACGGATTCATTCTTGTTTGAATTCGTATGTAGCGGTCTTGTCTCTGATTTGTTTTCCTCTCAGATCTACTACCGGGTCTTCTCCTTGCAGATTCTACCTGTTGGAATCTTATTAGAGCCCTACTAACAACATTGGAGACACATTAAAAATTGCGGCAATTTCTGCTCCAGATTGCCCTCGCTGATGCAATAACGCAATTAAATCAAAAGTTTCTTTATTTAAATGACGTCTTAGCGTCGTGAAAATGTGAAATGACGTTTAAAATGAATAATACTTGTCAAAAAATGCGATTTTTATAATTTTGTATTCTAAATTAATTTAAGGTTAAAATACAAGATTCAATATTTTATCACACAGAAAAGACATTTACCAAATAAAATGTCCACAAACGACTGTGGGCCTTCTAATTTATCTATAGTTTGAGAAAATACATTAAATTTAATCGAATTAATTAGATCTGTTAAAAAAAGATCTAATTCCCTATTCATTTTTGAGTAGTTTATTTGTGTAAATTGTTAGATTTTTTAAAAAACATAAAATAATACTAACCTTGTTGATTTTGTTTTTTTAATTTAGTTTGTAACGTTCTCTTTAGCTGTAAGTACCTGATGAAACCACTGTGATTTTAACCCATTAGTTTTATTTCTATTTTACTTTATTTGGCTGAAATAAATTGTACTTAATTACACAATTTATTTTCTTTAAGTAAAAGTGATACATCTCGAGCGGCGTTGGTTTCCGGGCATAGTTTATTCAGCGTTTCTTACTAGTTTTGACGGATAGAACCAGACTCCAAATTTTGAGACACATGTTGGCAGACATCCGGTATAAAGACAAGTTAGATGCAGCACTATCAAACAATATTGCCACTTCATATGATTGCATTATCCATTAGATACTTATCTACCGGATAAGGAACTATAACTTCTGATGAGGAAATTCAAATCTATTTTATCTAGCGGATATATTTATCTTGAGGATAGCTATCAGGGACTTTATTTGGGACGAAGAAAATTGAATTAGTCACCTTGGATTTACAACAAGTGGTTTGGAGAAGTGAAAAATCATGCGCTCATCTTTCTTTACATCGGGAAACACAATTCAAACCTAGATTCAGAAGAACAGTTTCTATAATTGATTACACTGGCCAATACGCTTTTGGTGACTTGTAAGCGAGACTCGTTTTTTACTAATTCGGGTGTGCTGAATCCGAAAATCATATTAGTTTTTGCATATCATACCAAAATTAAACTGTACTATGCTCTTTGAAGAATCAGTAATACGGCTAAGTAGTTATTTATATAAGACCGGTTACAATATAAAGAAAGTATAAAGTTTAATAATTCATCTATTTATTTCAATACAATATTAGTCACGAGTATAGTGCAAGTATTTACACAATACTCGTTAAAAAATTAGAAGAGTATTGATATAATAAAACACAGTTGTATAGTTTCAAAATAATATATATAATGTTAACACACTACATATGTTTCACCACACTGTGGCTTCATCAGGTGGATGAATATACTAATTCAAAATATCAATTAGATCTTATATATATCAATACAAAGTACAGAACTAATCTCATTCTAAGAGGGGGTGGACATGTATGAGTTTTAAGTTTAGTAGGGGGGAGTTATTTATGTCTAGTTGGTCAATTAAAATTATACCTAATTTATTATATTTGTTAATTTCTAAACTTTCTAACATATTAAGTTTTTTACTTTTATCTAGAACATGTAAAGTTTTAAAATTAGTGTTGAATTTGTGATTATGTTCTAGGCAATGATTGGCAAAAGTTGAGTCTGTCTTCTTGTCTCTGTGGCTTCTTTCATGTTCTTTCATTCTAATATCAAATGTCCGTCCTGTTTGTCCGACATACACTTTTTTACAATCTTCGCATGTCAACTTGTAAACCCCTGAGTTTAATCTATTGTCCGTTTTATCTTTGTTGTTTTTTATAGCGTTTTGTAAGGAATTGTTGGTTTTGAATGAAATGGTCTCTTCTTTACTTGTTTTTATTAAGTTTCCTACTTTGTTTGAAATTGTACCGATGTATGTGATAGAAACTAACACATACATCGGTACAATTTCAAACAAAGTAGGAAACTTAATAAAAACAAGTAAAGAAGAGACCATTTCATTCAAAACCAACAATTCCTTACAAAACGCTATAAAAAACAACAAAGATAAAGCGGACAATAGATTAAACTCAGGGGTTTACAAGTTGACATGCGAAGATTGTAAAAAAGTGTATGTCGGACAAACAGGACGGACATTTGATATTAGAATGAAAGAACATGAAAGAAGCCACAGAGACAAGAAGACAGACTCAACTTTTGCCAATCATTGCCTAGAACATAATCACAAATTCAACACTAATTTTAAAACTTTGCATGTTCTAGATAAAAGTAAAAAACTTAATATGTTAGAAAGTTTAGAAATTAACAAAAATATAATAAATTAGGTATAATTTTAAATGACCAACTAGACATAAATAACTCCCCCCTACTAAACTTAAAACCCATACATGTCCACCCCCTCTTAGAATGAGATTAGTTCTGTACTTTGTATTGATATATATATAAGATCTAATTGATATTTTGAATTAGTATATTCATCCACCTGATGAAGCCACAGTGTGGTGAAACATATGTAGTGTGTTAACATTATATATATTATTTTGAAACTATACAACTGTGTTTTATTATATCTATATAATGAAGTTTCAACAAGTATCTCCTTCGTCGATTATTAATTTAGAAGAGTATTTGTAAAACGAAAAACAGCAATCAGGGAATAAATTTTCGTTTGTAGCACTTTCTGCTATGTAATTTTAGTTTAGCTGTCCCTTTGAACACTCCAACAGTAGTCGGTCATCATATGAGGAGCCCATCTTCCTTGGTAACAAGTTTCCATGAAATCTTGATGAAATCTCTCGCCCTGTTCATCGCTTACAGCACCTAAATTTTCGGGAAACCTATCAAGATGACTATGAAGGAAATGCTGTTTTATGTTCATGTTACAACCTAGCCGGTGAAATTTTTTAAGCAATGATTGCACTAGATCTTTATAATTGCTGGCTTTTTTTGTTTCCAAGGAAATTGTTCGCGACCATTGTGAATGAAGTCCAGGTTTCCTTCTCAGCTTGGTTTATAGAGTTGATGAAACTTAGATCTACTTAGATGTACCCAAGCTTAAACTAATTAGGAACAAACATTTTCCGCCGTGGTTTAATAGAGCTATTATTAAGGATATAAAGCGTAAGTATCATTATCACAAGATGTATAAAAGATACGGAGCGAATTATTATAAGCATCGATTTTGTGCTCTCCGCTCATCCATTAAAACCAGCATTAGACTTAGTTACTCCAGCTATATACATAGTACTGAAAATGGAATCAAATCTGATCCACGAAAACTCTGGTCATTCATTAATTTAAAAAAGGGACAGTCACGTATACCGGGCCACATGATCAGCAATGACCAAGTGATATCGAAGCCTTTGGATATTGTGCAGGAATTTACCACCTTCTTTAGTTCAGTTTACGATGCAAGTGGTCCTCGGGATTCGAGTTTGCTACAGTTGCAGACTACCATTGTCGGCATTGATACATTGCCATTGTCCAGTGTCTCTGATCGTGATGTTCGCAATGCCATTAGGAAACTGAAGGGTACAATGACTACGGGTCCAGATGCTATTCCTTCATTTTTCGTGAAGGATTGTGCTGAGTGTTTGTTAAAGCCGTTGACACTCATTTACAATTCAATCATTTGTCAGAGGGTATTCCCAGATGAGTGGAAAAGAGCGAGAGTGACACCTGTGCTTAAGTCTGGATCGCGTGCGGATATAAGAAATTATCGGCCCATTTCCTTGATCTCCAACTTTGCTAAGATTTTTGAGATGATACTGTACACTGAAATCTATAATCATGTAAAGCCATATATCTGTAATAATCAGCATGGAATTTTTAAGGGCCGATCAACTGCGACCAATTTGAGCAACTTTGCCCAGCTAGTATCTGAGGCCCTTGATGAGCGAAAACAGGTTGATGTCATTTTTACAGACTTTAGTAAAGCTTTTGATTGTGTACAACATCATATACTTCTGCGGAAGTTGGAGCGGTTTGGCCTCCATACCGACTACCTGCTTTTACTCATAGGTTATTTTACTGAGAAGCAGCAATACGTTGAATGAGGGAATCAGGTCACGAACTTATCTCGCCCGGGGTGGAGTTGCACAGGGTTCGAATCTGGGTCCACTGTTGTTCATACTATTTATAAATTATGTGTGTGATAAATTTGATTCTACCTGTTTACTTTATGCTGACGATTTAAAGATTTATCGGATAATAAATACTTCTGCTGACTGTGATATCATGCAGAGTGATTTGGATCAATTGTGTGCTTGGTGTCAAAGAAATTGTATAAATCTTAATGTTGGAAAATGTAAAGTAATGACATTTTCTCGAAAAGCTGTCAATGTTGAATACAACTATGAAATTAACAGTGTAAATCTTCAGGGATATACGGAGGTTACAGATTTGGGAGTAGTATTTGATAGTAGATTAACCTTTAATAAGCATATCTTTCATATTTATTCTCACTGCTGCAAATTGCTGGGTTTTATAATGCCATCTTGCAAGGACTTTGTAAATATTGACACTATTACTATTTTGTATAATTCCTTGGTTCGTAGCAGGCTTGAGTATTGTTGTGTAGTTTGGTCAACCAGCGTACTTGAAATATGTTAATCTGCTTGAGTCACTACAGAAGAGATTTTTAAAATATTTGTATTTCAAAAGGCATGGTGTATATTCTGCCTTATCATATGATAATTTGCTGGAACAATTTGGTTTTAATGGTTTATCTAATAATAGAAAAATTATTGCGTTACTACATTTGTATAAGTTGGTTCATAATATTATAGATGATCCGGTGTTTTTGTCACGGCTTCGGTTTTATATTCCTCGTTTCAACACTAGAAACTCAATTACTTTCTTAAACAGACAGGCTGCAACTAATTCATATAAAAACTCCCCACTTTATAGAATGTGCCATTTATATAATTCATGTAATTATAATTTAGATGCATTTGGCGATAATTACTGCAGGTATTTGGTTTCTGTGAAAGAATGTATTTGTTTTATTTCTTAGACTTAATTTAGTTTAGGATAATTTTTCCATTGATACGCACGTTATGTTTAATGCTTATATACATGTATTAATATTTATAACCCTATAATTGGATGTATTCTGTCGGGTTAATAAACGGTTTATTATATTTTTATTATTATTATTATCTCTCATTAAAGTTCTAATTTGAGGTCCATCACATACCCCAGCTTTAATTATTTCGTAACATAGTCATGGAAACTTTTCACATATATACTGGAAGCAGTTACCTGGCAAATCTAGAGCTTTAACATATTGCTTCATAAGACCCAATTTGATGTCAAGAGGTGGAAAAATTATTTTTTCTCTGTCGACTAAAGGTTGACTTATAGTATTCTTTCCTCCAACGTCTAGAGATGTTCTGGGAGGTCAATTTATCTGAATACAGTGTTGGTTTCCAGCTCGACTATCCCAGAGGCAGAAAAAGTACGGAAATTTTGTATATCCTCTTTGAAAGACAAGTAAAAAGTTTACTATTTTGAGATCCACACAGAAGACTCAGTGATGGTCTGTATATTTTAATAACTTTATAACCTTCTCAATGTCGTCATAGGTGTCCTTTAATTGGCCGGAATGTCCAATAGGAATTGAACTGAAAACATTTCGTTGTGCAGTAGGACACACTTGAGGCTTCAGCTGGAACTTTCGATAAACAAACTCCGCTCACTTGGGTCGTATTGTACAACGCCAATTTTAGTTAGCAAACTTGGCACATTGTTACAATAAATAAATTCACAATCTTCTTAGAAATATTTCACAAGATCACTTTCACTACTACGATGAAAAGTTATCTTCTTACTTTGCTCGAGTAAGTTCTTTTCATTTAATCTTGAAGCTAGCAGTTCCGATGATTCCTTTGATAGGCCCAAATCCCTTACTAAATCATTCAATTCTGCTTCGGTAAAAACGCTGTGGTCCATCATTAGAGATTATATACACATTATATACAGGGTGAGTTTTTTTGAATGTTTAGCATTGGGATCTCAGAAACTACTGGAGATATAAAAACGCTTAAATGGGGAAAGATGCGCAGTTTTACGAGTTTGATTTAAAACTGCTTTTGTTTCTCCGATAACTTTCATGGCTTATTAGATATTCAAAGAAAACTAAATTTTTACGATTTTCTTTAAACATGCTTAACATCGTTAATAGTAATTTTAGAGAAAAAGTGTTCAGACAAAAGTTTTAGATAATTTCACGCCTAATAAAACTATGTAGCTAATATTTTTTTTCGTTCACCATTATCGAGTTATAACACAAACTTGTGTTTTTTTAAATGGAAACCATAGTTGGTTTTGACATCATTAAAAAGATTATTTTTTGCTTATTACAATGATATAAGGTTTGATATGGTTATTTAAAAAAAAAGGAGGATATAGACATTTTTATGGTTTTTATGGAAAACAATTGAATTTCGAACTGATAAAATACAAACCAAACGAAAACTTATTTTGAAATCTTATGTAGTAATAAAATGAAAACTATAAGAACTTTTATTAAGGGCACACAACATTATTAATGTTCCAAGATACCTCCATTATTATTAATACACAAATTGCATCTCTTCACAACAGAATTTGTAGAATTGCGGACTTTACGCCTATCGATGTTATTACATGCAACTAAGGCAGCTTCTCTTAAATCGTCGATTGTTTCATATGTTCTTTTGTATACTGTGTCCTTTAGTACACCCCACAAGAAAAAATCCGAAACTGATAAATCAAGGGATCTAGCCGGCCATTCAATGGGTGCATTTCGTCCTATCCATTGATTAGGGAAGTTCAAATTTAAATAATTTCTAACATTCAGTTGATTGTGCGGAGGCGCTCCATCATGTTGAAACCATTGCAGCATTGCTCGGGTTCTTAAATTTAATTATCTAACATTTTCTCGAAATCTTGTTGTAAAAAATTAAGATAACGATTACCAGTTAGTGATCCATCAAAAATAAAAGGAGGAAGAACAGTTGATCCTATAACACCACACCAAACATTAAACCCAAATTTAATTTGTGGTCTCCTATGTTCAACGTGAAGTGGATTTGTTTGAGACCATATGTGCTCATTGTGCCTATTAAACATTCCACAATTTGTGAAACGAGATTCATCAGTCCATAATATTTTCATTGAAAAGTGTGGATTGTTTTGACACTGATCTTTAAACCATCTACAAAAACCTATTCGTCTGATGTTATCACCTTCATGTAAAGTTTGTGATACTGATAATTTGTTGGGACGAAATTTATTCTTCTTCAACACTCTGACAATAGTGCGTTGAGAGGAGCCCATTTCTGTTGAAATTTGTCGGGTCGATATAGATGGGTTCTGAGCGACACTTGCTAATATGTTTATTTCTCTATCTTCATCCATCCATTTTTTTTTATTTTGGTTTAACGAACGAACCATAATCTGCTAAATTATCCCATAATCTCTTAAAAGTAGGTAGCGACGGCTGACGTCGATCAAAATAATTTTCAAAATAAACTTCAGCAGCTCTAGTAGATTTTTTCTGGCACTGAATGTAACATTCTACCATATCACGCTTTTCTACGTTAGAAAATTCCATAGCCAATGCAAACTTATGATTAACGGCCGTTTGCACCGCTTATAGTTAAGTTACAATTAAATTAATTAATAGTTAATTGTCAATGTTTGACAATTAACTTGACTTAAAAGTAAAAATTAACAGCTCTCACTTCTGTGACTCAACGTGAAAGCAATGTTAGTATATTTATCTCGACTGCTCCAACGAACAATATTGTAACTCAGATTTTTCGTTTTTTGAATTACAAAACAGCAAACATTTTTTTTTTAAGTTTTCATCTTATAAATTGAACAATCATAGAAATGTCTATATCCTCTTTATTTTTTAAAATAACCATATCAAACCTTATATCAAAAAAATATTAGCTACATAGTTTTATTTGGCATAAAATTATCTAAAACTTTTGTCTGAACACTTTTTCTCTAAAATTACTATTAACGATGCTAAGCATGTTTAAAGAAAATCGTAAAATTTAGTTTTCTTTGAATATCTAATAAGCCATGAAAGTTATCGGAGAAACAAAAGCAGTTTTAAATCAAACTCGTAAAACTGCGCATCTTTCCCCATTTAAGCGTTTTTCTATCTCCAGTAGTTTCTGAGATCCCAATGCTAAACATTAAAAAAAAATCAGTCTGTATATATTAACGAAAGCAGTAATAGTTACCCTTTGACTGTGAACGGTGAAGCTACCACAAATGTAGCAGAACGAATCGGCAATATTTACACATCTACGAGTAGTAGACATGATGTAGTTTCTTCCCTAACAATAACTAACTCATTAAACCCTAATATGTTCACTTAATGAACAGCATTAGCTTAATAGACTTGCATTTCTCTATAACTGTTTATTACTTAATTAGTTTATTAAGTACTTAAATATTATCAGGTATAAGTGGACATTATGCTAATGAGATAAATGTATTTGGAATGTCTTTCAATTCTTTAAACAATTAAGAATTTGCTGTATTTACTTAACGATTTTCAAGAATTTTGAAATCGACCAACAAGAGGCGCCGCAGAAAGAAAACTTGACGTGATAGGGACAAATGTGTTTCATATTTGGTATTAACATACCAATCTTAATTTGAAACAAGTGTCAGATCATAGTCAATAGAAAAAAATTTAATTGTTGGCCAGTATTATTGTAATTTATATTTTAATAAATTATAGAGAACAACATTAAATTGTCTTTCGTTCGGGTTTAAACTAATCTTTTAAAGAGTTTTCCGCTATTATTGTACCTTCACTTTTTATTAACCAAAAACTTACAACGTTTAAAAAATAAACTCGATGGAGGAACGCTTATATCCGATTAAGTTTTCTCAAGATATCGAAAACATTTATCTTCTACAATTCCCGTACCCGTTCAGCCCCATCTATGTCACATGTCAAATGAGAATCCCAATACAAGATTATCTCTATAAATATCACGGACATTTCCGACAACGAATAGCCACTTTATACCTCCACGTGGGTATTATAGTTATGTCAATTAGGAGATAGAAATAAAATTAGTGGCGAAAAAATGGAATAAAACACATTCTGACAGAGGACGAACGAATATGATATTTTGTATGTCTGGTTCGTGTCATTAACAACTCAATTAAAGTCACGAGTAAATCGAAATTATAACAAAGTTTTGATATTTGCTGGTTTAAATCACCGTGTAGGTTAAATTAAATTTGTTTAACCTTTGATCTTTCCGGCCGCTCTCGTTTGATATGCTCGCAGAAAGATTCGCGTGGGTTACGCGTGGAACGGATTGTAAAAAAGTGAAACTGAATGAAGGAATAAACATGGTTAATTTTTTAAATGAATGCTAATAAAACTTCTTCAAAAAAAAAAACGTATTTGTTTTTGAATTCTACGAAGATTAGTTAGAAAGTAGTAAAAAGTTTCTTAAAACACAAGGAATATTTTTTAATTAAGGTTCGTTTTTGAATAAAACGAAAAATACTGTAAATTGTAAATATCATTAATAGTACATTGGCTAACGAGTGACGAAAGTAACATTTTTTTAAGCGAGAGAACAATTTCGCGAGCTTAAAAAATGATTTCGACGAATTAAACATTATACATTTTCTACGACCTCGCCCATAGTATTATAACAAACAAAAGAATTATGTAAACAAATACTTTATTTTCAAATAAAAATTAGAAAACTATAGATCATAGTTAAATTAGTTATGATTTAAACACTGATACATACAATATGTAGACCATAAAGTCTAATTTTCCCACAATTTTGCAAAATATGCAAGCACAATTTCCGAATATGAATTTACGCTATTATCAGTGAATTTTACATAAACTTCTTCATACCTCTTTCTCTCGTATTAAGACCGCATAGGTTTTCTCAGCTTGATTTACTATTTCTGGTGGCGTATTGGGAATATCTAAACCACTTTCTGAATCAGAAATCATGATAAAGCTACAAACAGCACAAACTGACGTGATTTAAAAATGACACAATATAGCAACAGCAGGCAACTAGACGCAGGTATAAATTAATAGGTCATTTTCGTGACTAGGGTCGAAAGTTAACGTTATGGAATTTTCTCTCAGTAGTGACGGAAATCAAATTTTCGCTGCAGTACTCCATGACTAAAAATGTCTTCTTATAAAGGGTCGTAAGAAAAATATATTTATTTCCACATGCTACATACTTTCATCTAAAAAATAAATTAAAAAATGTATGAAAAGTATGTCCCGAAACGTGCAGATATCGATATTTCACTGTCGTTACAGATCATCAGTACACGATATTCGGACACAGATATGATTTTCATTTGTATACACTCGTGTATACCGATTGATTCAAGAAGTAGGAAAGTTAAAGCGGTGACGAAGCAAAGAGGGTTATACCCCTACAAATGCTGCAGTAGACGTTTAGCGATGACAGTGACTGTCACCTCTAAAAGTTTACTGTCAGACAATCGCATATCTGTTACATTGAAGTGTACATGTGAAGAAATACAAACACGCTCAATTTAAAATGGATATGCTTTTAGTAAATTAAAAAACTGATCTGTATCTTGGTATTTTTGAGGTATTTCTATTCATACAATAAGAACTCCTGAGAGAGTCCTGCACATAAACACAGAAATATCCGACAATATTTGGAAAATGTATTTCAAAATAAATTAATTTCCAGATGTGGCAATATTCGATCGCCTGCGAGGTCTCCTGATTTATCACCTCTTGATTTCTTAAATATATTAAAACTCAAACTTATAACAGTCACAAACCAACAACTTTACCAGAGCTGCAACCAAAATTTGTTGAAACTTGTGGTACTATTACTCTTGATATATTATTTCACGCTAGAAGAGCTTTTTACGATAGAATGGGATATGTTTGTTGCAAGGAGGACACACGTTTGAACATTTAATTTAATTGAGAACTTTATTACAAAAATAATGTCTCCAGGTAGAATTAATTTTATTTTAAAGAATTTATCTCTTTTTTTATTTTGACAATAAACAAGTTTATTAAGAATTTTACAAATTGCCGTTTGGTTTAGACATCGCAACATATTACAAACAAATAAAAAAAACTCAAAAAAGGTATATAACCCCTTATAACAATTACTAATCGTATCCTAAATACGTATTTCGACAACTAATTTGTCATCATCAGTAGGTAAAAACCACTAATCAAAGTGACTCATGAATAAATTAGCGATGAAAGGAGATAGGCAGTTACCCATTGTTATGCCTTGTTTCTATTCAAAGAACTTTTCTCCTACTTGGAAAGAATTTTGGGTAATGCAAAGAGTTGTTAATCTCATGTATTCTTTTACTTTTGAAGTCTTTTCAAGTCTTCCAAATATTTCATAATTTCTGGAATAGGTCCCGAAGGAAATAATGACGTTACATCGAATGAAATCAAAATTTCCATATCTTCAAGTTCACAATCTTTAATTAGTTGAACAAATTCTAAGCAATTACTAACTGACAAACTTTCTGGTTTCATGTGTAAATGTTTAAATTCATTCACTAACCATTTGGAAATCAAATAAGTCGGTGAGTTGATACCTGAAACAATTAGTCTCATCGAGTTATCTGGTTTATGTATCTTCGGCAAAAAATACATTCTTGGTACTAAAGGATTACTAACATTTATTTATACTTTTGGGTAGAGGTTATTAAAATTGGACATTTCTTTAATACGTCTTTAGCGCGTCTTTGAACTGGATTTTTTTAGATTTCTTAGATTTTTCTTTTATTGGTAATCGTATTATCAGTTGTGACATTTATACACGAAAAGTAATATCTAATAAATGACCAGCTCTTGCCACTTCACAGCTGTTAACTCTTTTGTTAAAATTTTCTGTTACATTTCGACATAATTGAGGCTCTATTTCACGAATGTGACGAATAATTTCATCCTTTAGTTCAGGAATCAATTGTGGTTGGTTTTTATAGACCTGGCTTTATACGTAACCCAGGCGCGGCTCGTGATGACGTATTTGGGAGTGCAAATACAATGATACGAGTGCCTCGTGTGTTTTCGGTGTTTACTAAGAAAACGTTACAGTTAGTACACGAGAATACACGAAACACTCGCATCATTGTACTTTCACCCCCAAATACGTCATCACGAGCCGCGCCTGACGTAACCCCAAAGGAAATAGTCCAACGGTGTTAGATCACATAATCTTAGTGGCCAATTAACATCATCATTTCTTAAACTAATCCTCCCAAGAAATTTTGTCTTAATAAAGCAATTGTCTCATTAGCAAAATGAGTTATTGCACCGTATTGTTGAAACTATATGTCCTCTAGATCAATATCATTGAGTTTAGGCCACAAAATTCAGTTAACATCTCACAATATCGAATACCATTCACTGTTACAGCATCCCCAGCAGCATTCTGAAAGAAATATGGTCCAATTGCACCACCTGACCATATTGCACACCAAACAGTGACTCGTTGAGGATGTAAAGGTCTTCCATGAATCACTCGTGGATATTCCTCACCCCAAATTCGACAATTTTGTTTGTTAACAAAAGCAATTTGAAAATGTGCTTCATCAGAAAAGATAATTTTTTGTTAACAATCATCTGATTGTTCCTTAATCCAACTGCTGAATGCACAACGTTTTGCATGATCCAATGGCTTTAGTTCTGGTGTTATTTGAACCTTATATGCCTTCACAGCTAAATCCTTTCGTAAAATACACCATGTTGTTGATTTACTGAGTCAATCTTGAACGCCGATTAATGGACATTTCAGGTGCTCCAGCAACACTTTCACAAATCAAATTAATATGCTCTTGTTGGCTGTATCTTTCTCTTTTTTGATCTTTCACTGAACTGGTCGCTTGAAATATTCTAATAATTCGACCAATAGTTCTTACAGATGGCTGATAATGTAAACCATAAAATTTACGTAATTTTCTAACAACATTTTTCACAAAACGCTAATTTTCATAAAATTATTCAACAATTTAAATGCGTTGTCGTATCGTGTAAGAAGGCATTTTTATAAATGTCATACATCACACTTCGTAAATGTCAAAACACCCAGACGAATTCAGTGCGCCATCCATATTTTATTTATTTTTAAAATAAGGCGCTCAATTTGAAAGACCCATTACATTCAACACTGTAAAAATCATGTTAATCCTTTTATAACAGATTACGAACGTAAAACTGGCGATATATTCATCACGTTGTACACACAAGCAATACTACTATTTTGTGAAATGTTCATCTGATATTTGCAACGTGAAAGTTTTGTTTGATTCGGTTATTCGATTTTAGAGCAACTGATCTGACCTACATATGCGTCGGTTATCGGGAATTTTGTCGGATTAATATTTCATTAAATCCAATTGTTCGCGTTTAGGTGTTCAATTTTTACCATTTCTGGATTTTAAATTGGAAAAAATCCGTTAATGAACTTTATAGAATATTAAATTAAAGTTTTTTTAATTAAAAAAAAATATGATTGCAAGATTTGAGATAAAATGTGATTGTCTAGCATTGATAATTTTGTATCATTATGTTAAGTCATCTTGGATTAAAGCTAACGTGCACATAAATAGTACTATTAATTTAATATTAACATAAAAATAAATCATATAAATCTTAAATTCATGTACTCAGCGGACAATATCGATTGGAGATATGGAGATATGGAACGGCTGTCAACACAGGGTATAAAAATGGAGTCATTGCCTTATTGGAAACACATTTAAAAAGACCATTGCAATAGTTTGTGTGCTTATTACACGCAAATGATTTGCCACTACGCCATTTGTTTTTAAGACTTTATGGAAACACAGCACATCCTAATAGCTTTTCTGGAGCTATAGGTAAAAACCTCCTCAAGTGCCTTGATTTTAAGTTACAAGCTTTTGAAACGATTCCTGCAGAATTGCCGGATATTGATATAAAGTTGCTAAGCACTGATCAAAAATATCTTTACGATGGGATTTGTTCTTCCATTTCGTCTGGTTTAGTTTCACCAAGTTTAGCTGAAAGAGACCCTGGGAAATTAGCACACTCTCGCTGGCTAACTTGCGCCAATAGGATTCTTCGCTTATACATTGGAATGGCTACACCACCAGAAAACCTTAAGCAACTAGCACTTTTCATTATGAAAGTATACGCGCCAACATGGTTTGACATAAAGTCAAAGCCATCTTGTAACCATGGTCCAGTTCATGTTTTCAACATGGTCAAGAGAAGTTTATATTTAAGAGATGACCTTAACAGTATTGTTTTAAAAACTATAAACAGGAATTCATTCTTCGCACACCCAGAAAATATGCTGTTGGCCATGCTTCAAGATGATACTTCAAAAATTAGAGAATTGGCTCTCCGAAGAGTATTAGAAGCAAGAAATGAAAATGTGTGTATTAAAAGCAAGAAAGTTCGCGAGTTCCGCCTTCCACAACTTCAAGTAAATGCGACGAATTACTATGAGTTAATAAATTGGTCAAATGTGAGAATAACTGAACCATCAATGACTATGAAATATTCTAATACAGAAATTTCAAATCTGATTCGTTCGGGAAATAATTTCAGTCAATTTGGGATGTTTCCTTGTCATATCCAAGCAGTAGAGAGGTGTGTCAAGCTCGTCACTGAAGCTTCAATATCTGTTTGTGGATCAGAAGCAAGAGACGGTTTCATTCGCTCTAGAATTAAAGCAAGGCAAGACATACCATTGTTTGAGTCGAAATCTCAATTTTTTCAACAACGAGATCCTTTACAATTTAATAACGAATGATTTTTGTTTTTGTATTAAATATGCTTTATGCGAGTAAATAAAATACTGTAACTGTTTGAATTTATTGAATAAAAACAAATTTAAACCACACTGTTTACTTTTTTATAAATGATAAAGTTCCACATATTAAAGTCTTGTGCGCCACCTCAAGACGTTGACCTAGGAAGATAAGATTTTTTCTCTGCACTTTTAAGTACTAAGAGCATCGATGTTTAATACAGGAAAAACTAAATTTAAAAAAAAAAATTTTTAGCTCCACCCTAATGTACACATCAGGAGTTTGAGAATAACTAAAGTTAAAACCTATAAGAGTAACAAATTATGAATTACTAAGAACCAATAGCCCCTCCCGTGCGCATTAAACAAGTGAAAACTATATAATATACAAGATGTGCTTAACAATCTAACGGTTACACAAAGTCTACAAGAGGTAATACACTAAACATTCTAGGTAAGGAGACTTTAGGGCATGGCAATATACGTAATTATGGGAAAAAAATTCAGAGAAAATTAACAAAAGTATACTAAGAATAAGACTTAAAATTTTTTTTAATTTTTTTTATTTATTTTTATTTTTTTAAATACGGGGGCAATTAGGATCATATGAAATATCAATATTCGGAATTATGTGAAAACAAAGATTTAATTAAGTTCGGGTTGACTAACGGTGAATTTGTTAACTCTGTAATATATTCGCAAATAATTTTAAAATATCCACTTTGATATACTATAGGTACCGCATGTGTCAAATATCATTAGGCATAGGGAATACGTATGCGTACAGATGATGTATATGTATATGGAAAAGCCGATTCAATGCCGGCGAAGACCGCGACGGCCGGCAACGATTGTCTCCGATTGTTTCGCAAATACAAGTTAGCAGTAATCATTTGACCATCGACATAGGTACTTGTAATGCGTTCTAAAATAACATTTACGAATTGCAAGGGATTTGCTTTTCTTATTTCTTTCAGTAGATGCAGGAAATTTTTAAGCTGCGGTGCGTTGCATAAACAAAAGAGTAATTCTAATAAAATTAAAGAATAATCCTAATAAAATAAATAAAAAAGGATTCTAAAAATTATAATAAATTATACAAGAGGTTCAAAAATTCCTCCTTGCACAGCAAGACATTGTCCTAGGCGGTCGTTGGAATTAGCTCTTACATTTGCTAACATGTCGGCAGTTAATGAATTCTCAGCCTCAGTTATTTTTTCTCTCAAGGCAACTAGATTTTCTGCTCTACCAGCTTCATGAGTATAAACAATATTTTTTTAGATATCCCCACAAAAAGAAATCATTTGGAGATAGATCAGGAGATCGCGGGGGCCATAATGTTTCCTGTTCCAGTAATAAGACGGTCAGGACAAGTATTTCCTAGAAATTCCTTTACCCTCACTGCAATATGTGCTGGACAGCCATCATGTTGAAACCAAACGATTTCCTGATTTATTCCAATGTTTTGAATGGCTGGAAGTATTTGATTTTTAAGTAATTCGAGATACTTGTCGGTATTTAATATACCATCAATGAAATAGGGGGCTATAGAATGGTCACCTAAAATACCTGCCCAAACGTTTAGTTTTTGAGGATACTGAGTGCGATTTGCAAAATGCCAGTGTTGATTTTCCGAAGCCCAATATCGAAGAACAGAGGGATTGTGCTTTTCGTATAATGGAAAAGTTGATTCATCGGTGAAGAGAATATTTTTAACGAAATTTTCATCTTGATGTATATTTTCCATAACGTCTTGACAAAACTCCATTCTCCGGAAATTGTCCTCGGGAAATATTTCTTGAGTTTTCGAATATTTGAAACATTTTAAACCATTACGTTTCCAAATACGTGAAATAGTTGTGTTACTTGTACCCAATTCCTCGGCAGCACTTCTAGTAGATCTCGTGTTATCAATTTCCACAATACTACAAATTAATACATCTCGCCGTTCTCTTTCCTCAATTTTTTGTGGTGATACCTCTCTTGGTTTGCATTTCGTACAGTTATTGAGACAGAAACAAGTTTCAAATTTATCTATAATATTATAAATTGTTTGTCTGCATGGTACAGAACAGTCTGCAAAAGTCAGCGCAAACAAATTCATGCACTCCATTGACTTGCCAGCATAAAACCATTTTACTAACTGAAGCTTTTCAGTGCGTGTATAAAGAGCCATTATACATTAATTTTATTGTACGCTTTCAAACTGTAACGGCCGCAGCTAGACTGAATGCAAAATTTCCAGTCAATCGGTATCGGAGACAATCGTCAGTCGTCGCTGTCTTCGCTGACATTGGACTGGCTTTCTCATGTACGTATACATTGTATGTACTCATACGTTGATTCTCTATGCTTAATGATATTTAGCACATACGGTATATTATTCCTCTTCACTTCATTCACATTCGCGCAAATATGTTCAGTACCGCTACAACATACATATTTCGACGTTGATATAATTAAACGTGCCCGCATGGGTGAAATTTTTCACAATAAAACATTACTGAACGTCAAAAACTGATTTACAATGGTCTTGCCGTGAGGGAGCTTATGTACTGAAATATTTACGGCAAGTCTGGGAAAAAATACGGCCAGCAATTCGAAACAGAAACAGTCCTCTGATATTCCGCAGCCCTTTCGTTTTTCATACATTCTTTTATATTTATTCACTTTCGTCTTGATTCAATTCATAAACTTCGTTGTGTATTAAGAACGAAGCACTCATTTTTTTTAGAACTTAATTATGGACCCAAGCATTAAAAGGATGTATTTAAAATCGCAAACTGGCAATTTCATTGGCGTTCTATGGCACTAAATTTAAAAGAATCTGTATTATATTTTTCTAAATCCAAAGCTTGCAGGTCCGAAGAAGAAATATTCAAGATCGTAGGAGTTAACTTAAAAGTATATCACCGCATAATATCTCGGCAGTTTACGAAATTGCTTTTGTCTTAACGCGCCATTAATTTTAACTAGTTTCTTTCGAATGGACTAATAATTCGCGCCTAACTTTCAAAATTACGCCATTCTGAAGTTGTCTAAGCGTATAACGTTGTCGGGCATAACGTGTTATTGGAATGGCTCCAAAAATTAATGATAAAAAATGAATGTATTCGGTAGCTATATTGTACACATAAAACAGATGGATAAGAGGATATTGCATGCTTCCCTGTATATTGTTATATAAAATGCAGAGTATTTCGTCGCGTACCAGATTAAATAAAATATTATTTTGCTGATTGTCTAGTCTGTGTTTCACTATCCTTTACCTTCGAAATTGGGTGTTTGATCTTTAGTTCTTGTTTAATAGGGAATTAATCATAAATAATTTAAAAGTTGCATTTATTTTAAGGTCGCCTAAGAGTGGGCATAATCAAAATAAACAAAGCGACGTTGTTTACACCGATATGACAAAAGCTTTCGACCACATTGATCATTCTCTACTCTTAATTAAGCTCGAAACTCTTGATTTTTCCCTGTCACTGGTTACGTTCTTCAAATCATACCTTACATTATGTAGCTTATAGTGTTCATGTTTCCAATTGTTTTTCGCCACCTTCAGGTGTTCCTCAAGGAACTAATTTAGGTCGTTTATTGTTTCTCTTATTCATTAACGACTTGGCTCATGAGCTGAATTGTCCAAGGTTACTCTTTGCAGACGATTTAAAATTATATTCTACAATCAACACCATTGACGATTGCATATCGCTGCAGGATCAGATTGTGGTAGTACATATCTGGTGCTCCAAAAACAAATAAATTAACTATGAACGTCGCTAAGTGTAGATGTATGAGCTTCTCACGTAAAACTAATAATATTACTATGACTACACTTATGACAAAGCACTTATTCAACGTACACAATCTATGAGAAATTTGGGCATAATCTTTGACTCTCAACTTACATTCGCTGAACATATAAACAACATGACTGCTTCGTCCTTACGTATGTTAGCCTTCATTGTAAGAACTACATAACTTTATACCTTCAAGCCCTGCCTTACCATTGTATTTACAATACAACGGTGCACGCAATAGAGATAGTACTAGATCCAGTAGGTGGTTGTTCGGTTAACGAAACACTGAGATTAATTTTGACATGTGACATTTTATTACTGGCGCCCTCTATGAAGCTATATGCAACACTAATAAGACATCCCTCGTATAAGTAGCAGACAGTTTCCCTCGTATACCCATTTACAATAGGATAAAAATAGTGTTTGCATTATTTTAGCTGCGATGATACATCCGAAGTTCTACATTCCTTTTTATTCGAATTAATTTGATCGAAAAGATCCATTTTCAAACCAATTCTAACAAGATCGTGTTAAAATCAAAATGTAAATAACACAATATGTACACTTGTCCCCACATAGCTTTTTTATACGCCAAGACAAACGTCTTTCCAATATTCACACCTAACATTATTTCTGAGTAAGGAGAGAAGTCCAATTATACGAGAGATCTAAGGGATGACATATACGATATCGCTGTCTAGTTTCTTTTTCGATTACCTGCCCGCGCGTCCGCCTTCAACCTTACTCATTCCTCGACATGCGATACCGAATTCCAACCCCATATTATCATGTCGCACGCACAGTTCACAGTAACCGTTCCCTGAGCCTTGTTTTTCTTCAAAAACGTGTGCACGGGATGATGTCGAAGTTATATTTTGGTCTTGGAGCGACTGAGCGAAATTGGATAATAATATTTGAACTGTGAAAAGAGAGAGAGATTGTTCAGCGGAGTGTGCAGCTTTCGGTCCAACGATTAAAGATATTTAAGCAAGAAGTGGGGTAATACGGGGACTCGCGTACGATCAAAGTAATTGGTGTGTTAAACGCTCGAGAAGAATCGTAATAACGTTTCGAGGGTGAAGTTTGATCGTTGATGTTTGTAAAACTCTTTTTTGTCGTTCATTTTGAAAGTGTAACGCTACCAGTATAAAGTTTAAAATGCGATTTTTACAGGAAAACCTAGATCCAAGTATTCATTGTAATTTAATACAGTAACCATTATTAATGCAGTAATTAAGTTCTCATTTAGATGTGAATAATATTGAATAATTGATTAAAATACAGACTAAATATTAAAAGAAGAAATCTAGGAAACTATATAAGAATCTAGAGGATGTAAGGACGAAATACCGAGATACAACACCATATATCAAACACGTATTCTTTTGGTGACAAGTCTGTTGAACAAGAAACCCTAGTAAGCGATCAATATTAGCGTTATCCAGAAACACCATAGTAATCCTCCGTGGATTATATATACCGGGTGCGGCAATAGTGTGTCGGCGGAGCTTAGCATGAAAACTAATAAAGTTGTAACAATGAAATTTTACGTACACATGTAGTATGCTACAGTGCATTTTCTAATTTTATTTATATATTTACAGGGTGTTCCAAATTTCCGCAACCACTTTCAATATACATTCTTGTTATTAAGATGATAGCCACCCAAATTATCTTTGCAATGATATATGACAATGTACACTTACAACTGTTAGTTTTGGTTTTATTGAAAATTTTGTTAAAATCTTGACAGTTGCAGCGTCTAACATTTTAAGTCTTAGCCTGAAAATGGGTGCAGTGCCTCACGTAAGTTTTTTGTTACCAATTTATGGACTAACACGTTATATGTTTTGAGGGTGAACAACGTGACAACATATACAGAGTGTTAAATATGTCGTGCCAAAGTTATCGAAGTTTAAAGGCTATTTCCTCTTTTTTTTTAAATTGAACCTATAATTTTTTTATTAGTCAGCAAATTCCTTGTAAAATTGCCGTTAAAATGGTACCAATAACATAGTACTTATTTCTAGTATTTTTGAAGTTATAACCCTTTAATGGGATATACCTATGTTTATAATATTCAATATGCGGTGCATCTAATAGTTGGTTGGCCATGAAATGATATCAAACAAAGTAACTTTTACAAACACCTGCTTCTTAATTATTTATTATTAGTTTTAGAATTACATTTTGTAATTTTTCAATAATAAAACAAAATTAATTTGAAATGTGTTCAAATATATTTCCATTCTGCTCTACACATGCTCTTAATCGCCTCTGCATCGACAGACTTACATTTTGAGCCATGTTGTTTTCACTTACTTGAAGAAAAGCGTTTCTGATTCGTTGCTGCATGTTCTCTGCCGTTGTAGGAGGTGTTTCGTAAACTATATTTTTTACAGTAGGCCACAGAAAAAAATCACAAGGGGTTAGATCTGGTGACCGCGGCGGCCAGCTTATAAAGCTTCCTCTCCCAATCCACCTATTGGTGAATACCCTATCTAAATGTGTTCTTGCAGCAGCACCGTAATATGCAGGTGCACCATCATGTTGGTACCACAATCTCCTTACGACGTTATCTGGTAGGTCTTCTAACAGCAATGGTAAATTATTTTGTAGGAAATTTGTGTAGATTTCACAATTTAAAGTATTATTAAAAAAGAATGGACCTACAATAGTGTTTCCTATGATGCCTCCCCAGGTGTTAACACTCCATTTTTGTTGGTATAAAATGGGTTGCACAAAATGAGGGTTTCTAGTGTCATAATAATGAGAATTTTTTCTGTTTGTTATTCCACAATTAGCAAAGGTTGCTTCATCTGTGAAAAACACATGATCTAGAAAAGTTAGATCTTGTCGTAATTGGAAAAGTAGCCATTCACAGTAAACAAGTCTCCTTTCAAAATCCGTTTGTAATAAGCCTTGATGATTTTGAATTTTGTAAGGGTGAAATTTATGTTTTTTTAAAATCCTTCTTACAGCAGTGACTTCTATCCCGTGTTCTTTCGAAATTATCCTTGTAGATACGCGCGGATTTTCCACAACGGACTGGACGACTGTCACTTCATTATCTTCTGTAACCATAGACTTAGTTCTTTCATGTTTGACATAATTTACTGAACCCGTCCGAAGAAACCTTGTCAACAAATTTTCAAGCGTCTTAATATCTGGTGCTCTTCGGTGAGGATACTCCATAGCATATGTTCTTGATGCTAAAAGTGGGTTTCTATTGCTAGCGCCAAGAACAAATACCATGTCTATTAGCTCCTCCTTCGAAAAATTCATTCTAAAGAAACACAACCATAAACTATTACGGCATGGAAATAAAAAATAATGACAACAAAACGATATAACTGACAACAAGATAACAACTAATAACGAAGAAACGGAAATTGATAATTAACTAGCCGAACTTAAATTATAACAATTAAACGCGATTACAGTAAAGAGAAACTATTGAAAAACACTTTATATGGAAATTTTAAGTAGATATTTGACGTTTGGTTACACAGCAATTTTTGCTTAATATCATTTCATGACCAACCACCCAACTATTAGATGCAGCACCGCATATTGAATATTATGAACATAGGTATATCCCATTAAAGGGTTATAACTTCGAAAATAATAGAAATAAGTACTGTGTTATTGGTACCATTTTAACGGCAATTTTACAAGGAATTTGCTTACTAATAAAAAAATTATAGGTTCAATTTAAAAAAAAAGAGAAAATAGCCTTTAAACTTCGATAACTTTGGCACGACATATTTAGCACTCTGTATATGTTGTCACGTTGTTCACCCTCAAAACATATAACGTGTTAGTCCATAAATTGGTAACAAAAAAGTTACGTGAGGCACTGCACCCATTTTCAGGCTAAGACTTAAAATGTTAGACGCTGCAACTGTCAAGATTTTAACAAAATTTGCAATAAAACCAAAACTAACAGTTGTAAGTGCACATTGTCATATATCATTGCAAAGATCATTTGGGTGACTATCATCATAATAACAAGAAAGTATAGCAATCTATTTAAAAAAAAAAAAATTGAAAGTTGTTGCGGAAATTTGGAACAGCCTGTAAATATATAAATAAAATTAGAAAATGCACTGTAGCATACTACATGTGTACGTAAAATTTCATTGTTACAACTTTATTAGTTTTCATGCTAAGCTCCGCCGACACACTATTGCCGCATCCGGTATATATATATATATATATATATATATATATATATATATATATATATATTGATATAATGTAGTACACGTTGTGCATCAAAATGTTATATATGAGGTGTTTTCTTATGGAATAACAACACTCGATAAATATAGATTAAATAATACTTACTGTACTGTGCTCCGGTCTTACTCAGTATAATAAATTTTAGAACAGTATGACTACTTAATCTCATTCAATAGTCGGTTCCAAAATACTTAAGAAATCATCACCATCATACATACAAATAAAAGAATTATTTAAAAAAAAAACAGATAATTAAGTTTAATGGATGAATTATTTCTTTATACATACAATGATATTTATGCAGCCTGTGTAAAATGTGTGTTATTGAAGTTACATATAAGAATTGTGAAATTATTTTACACACAGTTTAGTTATTAGGTTTTAAAATAAACATTACCAGAACATCAAACGTTGACTTTTAATTTATATATATATAATTTTGGTGAGTGATATTGAAATAATAGTAATATTTAGGCCTTTAATAACTTCACACGTGTACCTGTGATTAATGCATCTTTCGCGTCAGGTATTCCGGTCATGAAAAGCAGGTATCCCGTCTTGAACACAGCTGGTATGGATATGTGTAGACAGGTATTGTAGACTGAAGGACTGACAGCAATAAGATTGATTTGGAGTATGTATTAACCTCTACTAGGTTAAGTTGGTTATATGTTCCAAGGTAAATGTAAATATTTTATATTATAAATAGCAACTTTTTTCTTCTTACAAACAGCTCTGTTTTCTTTGTAGCCTTCGATGTATTATTAAAACGAGTTTTAAGCAAGACTAAGTCCAATAATGGAATATAAAAATAATAAAACCTTCTCTAGGCTCAGCTATCTTCGTTTTCACAGGTTATGTTTATCATATTAATATTAATTGTAATTTTTGTAATATAACTGTTTTTTTAATGATTTAAAAAATTCTAATTTTACGAAGCGTGGGTTCTATATTAAACGGTGAAAAAATTCTCTTTATAAACAACATTATTTTTTTTTATAATCCATGGTAACGCACGTTCGTGGTAATTAATATTTTCATTTTCAATTTCTAATTAGTTTAGTCGGAAATTTTAATATTTTTCTTTTTTGAATATTATTTTCTGATATTATTCTACGAGGGCTATTCAGAAAGTAAGGAACGTTTTGGAATTTAAAAAAAAAACAAGTACAAGAAAAACTTTTTATTATATACATGTGAAAGAGGGACTAACATACTACTTTTCAACATAATCACCACACAAATTCAGGCACTTATCATAGCGGTGAACAAGCTTTAAAAATCCAGTGTCATAGAATTCTGCCGCCTGTGATCTCAACCACTCAGTGACGTGTACTTGGAGCTCCTCATCGTCGTCAAAACGCCGTGTTGCTAGCCAGGTCTTCATTTTCGGGAATAAGTGAAAATCACTCGGAGCAAGATCTGGACTGTAGGGGGGATGAGGAAAAACTTCCCAGTTGAACGAGTCCAAAAGTTCTTGCGTACGGTTTGCCGTGTGAGGCCGGGCATTGTCATGAAGAAGCAAAATTTTGGATGACAATTTTCCTCGGCGCTTGTTTTGGATAGCTCTCCTTAGGTTTTGCAGTATTTCGCAGTACCGCTCAGAGTTTATTGTTGCGCCACGCTCGAGAAAATCAATAAGAAGAACACCTTGCTTGTCCCAGAACACTGTTGCCATAATCTTCCTTGCCGACAAAGTTTGCAAACATTTTCTTGGTCTTTTAGGGGAACTTGTGTGCCACCACTCAATGGACTGTAATTTGGTCTCACAACTCACATGTTTCACCCAGCTTTCGTCTCCTGTTACGATTCGATCCAGTAGTGCATCTCCATGACTGTGGTAGGCCTCCAAAAACGTCAAAACTGTCCCCATTCGTTGTTCTTTATAGTGATCTGTAAGCATTTTTGGCACCCATCTTGCACAAAATTTGTGGTAGCCTAGCTTCTGTGAAACAATTTGAAACAATAAGGTCCGTGAAACTTGTGGGAAACATACAGAAAGCTCAGTTATTGTGAAACGGCGATTTTCACGAATCTTTTCGTCAACTTTGGAGACCAGCTCGTCAGTCACAATGCTCGGACGTCCACTCTTCTCGTAATCGTGAACATTTGTTCGGCCATTTTTAAACTGAATGCATCACTTCCTGACAGAACTTTCATTTATTACGTTGTTCCCGTACACTTCACACAGTTCCCGATGAATTTGTATTGGTTTTAAGTTTTTTGTCAACAAAAATCGAATCACAGACCGCACCTCACAACTGGCGGGATTTTAGATTGCAACACACATTTCAAATTTGAATATTTAAAAAACGGGCAGTGCGGAGATGTTCTCGTTGTTACAGCTGGACGCTGACTGAGGTGCCGAGCACGAGCATACGAATATATACACGATTGGCGTACGCCTGGAGGCGTCAGGTGGAAACGTTCCTTACTTTCTGAATATCCCTCGTATATTACCATTCTCTTTTTCTTCGTATTTAAATGCCAAATATTATATTATATGACCTTGTCTCTAATTTGACTAGGTCACGTGTTCTTAATGTATTTTACATTGACGTTTATAAGAGTCAACCAAAAGTGGTCATAATATTTGTATATTATCTAATTAATAGTAATTAGTCTTTACATTCTTAATTTAACGCGATAAATAAATAAATTGAAGTCTAAAATAGCAAAATATAATAAATTTGTAAATAGAAAATATTTAAATTCGGTATCAGAATAGAAAAACTAATTAATATTTTACAATGACGTTACATATATTACTCATGTGATACAAAGTTTATATTGTTTTGAATATTGTTTCATATTAGTTGTAAACTGTGCCTGAATGTTATTTTACGGTCATCACTGTCCCACTACAATATATATATATATATATATATATATATATATATATATATATATATATATATAGGCTGATTCATTTTCGGCCGTCACCATGGGGATCTCTCTTATTATTGGAGATAGAGTATAGGTTTAAATTTGGCAAAGTTGTTAAATTTTGTGCTTGTTATAAATCCGTAAAGAAAATAGACCTGTGACAAATGACCTTCGTTATAAAAAAAAAACGCGAGAACCCCATTTTCTTCTTTTACCTGTAGCACCGACATTTGGCCTTGTAGAGAAAAAATAAAAACACATCCTTGTGGCCATTTCTAAACCTCTATCTAGTGGTGTACTCTAAATTTTTATACGACGTTTCGTTTCTTTCTGGTCATCATCAACTATCTAATTTCTTATAGGCGCTATATTGGATTTAGACATCTTCAGAAAAAGTTTTTTTTCTGATTTCAACCATGTACCACATGCTGACTATAGTTTTTGACATTAGGTTTTATTTGAAAGAATAAATTATAAGATTAAATAAGGTAGCCTTTGGAATTTCAATCTGTCAAACATTTCATTTATTGTTCATTAATAATACAAAAATGTCATACACTAACGAAGAGAAACGAGATATGATAAGTATTTTTTATTCTTCGAACCGAAATTCAACAGTAGCGAGTACAAGATATCTACAATTATATCCAGAACGACAACAGCCTCATCGTACCATTTTTCTAGATCTCGACAGAAATTTGTTCGAGAATGGATCGTTTACTAAGCCGCGCAATGGTCAAGACAACAGTAATTTAAATGAAAATCGACAAGATATTTTGCAAATGGTAAATTAAATGTGTGTTTTCAAATTTCATGTTAATCTTGTATTTTTATAGATTAATAATAATCTATCAATTTCTACACGCGAAGTAAGTAGCGTCAGAATTAAATTTGTGCCAGTCCAGAGTTTGGAGAACTTTACATAAAAGTAGGTTTAAACCATACAGGATCCATGTTAGTCACTTTTTACTGCCTGGAGATAATTTGAGAAGGCTAGAATATTGTAATTAGTTAATGGGAAGGATAGAAAATGACGAAAATTTTTTAAGCAAAATCATCTGGTCAGATGAAACAAAATTTACAAATTCTGGAATGTTCCTCAGAAATACGGAGCACTATTGGGCAGTACAAAATCCCCGACAAAACAGGGCTAGAAGACCACAACATCGTTTTGGAATAAACGTTTGGATGGGTATTTTGGCAAATCGTCTCTTAGGACCAGTTATGTATGAAGAACATTTAAATGGAGAAAGATATTTAAACATTTTACATACATACGTATCTGACTATCTTGACGACAATATCCCATTAAATCAATTACAATATTTATGGTGGCAACAAGATGGCGCACCAGCACACAATGCAGCTGTTGTTAGAAATTTCTTAAATCAAGAGTTTGCAAACCGTTGGATTGGAAATAGGGGAGTTGTTGAATGGCCTGCGAGATCACCTGATTTAAGTCCGCTAGATTTTTTTTATGGGGATATGTTAAAAATAATATTTACATATTAGATGCGCCACAAAACATTGAAGAATTACGAGACAGACTTCAGAATGCCTTCGATGCAGTTCCTAGAAGAACTATACAAAGGGCAGTACAAAATGCCAGAAGGCGTGCCCAATTGTGCATTACCGAAGATGGCCAAATAATTAAACATTTACTGTAATTGTTTATTGTTTACTTTTCTATGTATTTTTATTAATATTTTTGTTATCTTGTACTCGCTACTGTTGAATTTCGTTTCGAAGAATAAAAAATACTTATCATATCTCGTTTCTCTTCGTTAGTGTATGACATTTTTGTATTATTAATGAACAATAAATGAAATGTTTGACAGATTGAAATTCCAAAGGCTACCTTATTTAATCTTATAATTTATTCTTTCAAATAAAACCTAATGTCAAAAACTATAGTCAGCATGTGGTACATGGTTGAAATCAGAAAAAAAACTCCTTCTGAAGATGTCTAAATCCAATATAGCGCCTATAAGAAATTAGATAGTTGATAATTGCCAGAAAGAACCGAAACGCATTTTTCACTTCCTTTTCTTTATATTTGCTTTTGTAACGATTTCTATTATTGATTTCAATTAAAACGGCATATAGTCTTAGTTGTATTCGTATGGAACTTTAGTAACTTTCCACGTAATTCAAGTAATTATTAAAAGAATTTATTTGATTATTATATAATTTTATTAAATTATTTATCGTACATATATGGGAAAAGAATTTACTTTTAAAATTATTTTGAATTTATATAAATAGTTAATTGAGTTAATTTTACACAATTAAGTAAATTTTAACGACAACTTTGTGTACCGTTTACGAAATATATTGCCTTGATTCGTCACCGAGCAAACACAGGCGTGCTAAAGGATTTAAATAAATTGTAATTGTTATAAAGTTCATAACGTTTCTTGATTTTATTTTACTAATGCTTAGATAATATATAAAGACCGGATACATCGAGTTGAAGTGGACGTCATTACGACGGACGATATAAATGGTCTACAACATCTGTAAGTACATCACGCTGTTGTTGAATAGCACTATTCATTCGGTTAACTGCACATTTATCTTTTGTGTGCGGTTAACCGAATGAATAGTGCTATTCAATATCTGCGTGATGTACTTACAGATGTTGTAGACTATTTATATCGTCCGTTGTAATGACGTCATTTCCGCCCGATGTGTCCGGTCTCTAGTAATATTCTGTGTATAATTCCATTGTAAGGTTCCGCTACAGATCTGAGGTAGAACTCGATTTTTGATCCTAAGTCTAAGTTAATTTTAAATTGCTTAAATAATTAAATTGTCATATTTTTGGTGCATTTTGCAGTTTAACTCAATTTATTATATTTTTGGAGCATTTTACTGATACGATACAAATTTAATGTAATATTTTTGTTTTATGTTCGATATATATTGTCATAATATACCAAATACACATTTTCAATTATTATTCTATTACAAAGTAAATTTGTTTTCCGCTTGAGAGCCACTTTGTTAATTTTACTTGTTTCTTTGACGATATACGAATTAACTATTTTCGATTCCTTATTTTATATTTAGGTGCCCCACTTTTAGTTTAATCCGACGTTTAGTTTCAATTTAGCAGTCTGTATGCACATGCGCCTACGCACGCGTTTTTCCAAACACATCCAAAACACTATTTTCATCTCTTCCAATATTTCCTCATTACTCAAACCTTTTATGTGAAGAAATTTAATAACAGCGCGTTTCTCACCCTTATCCATTTCAATAGAAACCTAAAACATCTTTGATTTGAAGAGTTGCTAACAAACAAGTATTTGACAGATGTCAAATTTTCAGCGTTGGAACTAAAGGATGGAGCTTTAAATATAACGTCCCTTCAAAACTTTCTTCATTATAGTAGGCTGTTTTTTAAATAGTTAAGTAATCAAAGATTGGTGCACATGCGAAGCTTTAGCAAACTTAAAATTCTGACAGTCGTCATACATAAATTCAAATTATAAACGCTTACTTACTACTGATTACATACATTTACATGACAACCAAACTATCAAAATTATACGTTTGTGACAGATAACGTGCACTGTCACCAACCATTAAAAAAAAGCATGACCATCGTTAATGAGGAAAGCTTTTGAAGACACGTTATAAGCAAATTATTGTCTAACAGCACCATCTACGTAGAGGCTACCTAATTATCACTCCGCCCTTGTATAAGTGAAATTTAGATTTCTTTCGTTTAATAAGTTCCACAGAATTTTTTGACAGATCTCATATCTCTCACAAGGCTATAGACGAAAGTATCCGGGACGCAAATTATACTTGATAGTAATCATTTTCAAACAGCGTAATAATTGCCATCTTCTTTCTCCTTGACACTTCGAAACTGCTGTCATATTGATTTATGTGTTCTATTATTAATAGATAATAAAATTCCGTGTTCGTATGGGGAAATTCTTTAATTTTATAGCAGCATCTGGACGACATTGATATTATTGAGTATTTTATTGCTGTCATTTGTACGTATTTGCACACACTATGTTACCACGTGCTGGGAAATCCATTTCCCATCATGCGGAATCATTGTTCTGCAAATCACAGCTACCAGAGCATGACTTACAAATTTTATTAGGTTATTGGAAAATGGTATTTACTAAATGCATTTTCCTACTTATTTAAAATATCAATTCGTGTTTATTATATAATAATAATATAACTTTACTTAGCAACTGCTATGTACATGCACAATAAATTTTAAAAATATAAATCATGAAAGTTAGAACAATAACAGAAGACTTAAACTAAAAGTGTTCCCTAACAAATTCAATTACAAGGATCTGAAATCTATTCAAACTACCACTGGATTTCATGTGAGTAGGTAAACTATTAAACAGTTTCAGTCCGTTCACAAACACATTCCTGGTTGTTTGCACCTTATTATAGTTTTCAATATAATAATCGTTGGTATTTCTGGTTCCGTAGTTGTGAATTTGATCGACCGTTGTCAATTTGCCACTTAACTAAGGAGGCATTATTCCAATTTTAATTTTATAGATGAAAACCATTGTCTTATATATTACTATGTATTGTTTTACACTTAATAAACTTAAAGTTTCTAGCATTAATTAATTGGGGTATATCTGTTACATTTTAATACTATTCGCAAAGCCTTATTCTGTAGTTTTTGGGAGTTGCTGCATCTCATTCCCATTTATACTAAATAAAATAGCAGAGCAAAAATCAAAATGTAGTGCTATTAAAGATTTAAACAACAACAGTCGGGCATACAGTGACAAATTATGACTAAATCTATTTAAGAAAAATATATTTTCGAAATTTTATTAGATAGGTAGTGAACGTGAGTTTTGAAATCTAAATTAGTATTCAATATTACCCCCAAATATTTCATATCCTCAACTCTGTCTATTTTCTTGGAGTCCATATACAAATCTATATGATTAAAATTCAATTTAGAAAGCTTATATTTAGTACCAATTATCATGAACTTAGTTATACTGAAATTCAGTGCCATATTATTCTCACGTACCCATTTATACAATTTATTTAATTGGACAGTCATGCTATCCACCATCTCCCTAATATCATCACCAACTATATATATCATGGTGTCGTCAGCAAACATACATATTTCGCAATTATCAACCGCTTTGACTATATCATTAATGTACAGAATAAACAATAGTGGACCTAACACTGTTCCCTGGGGCACTCCGTATTTTGTAACAATCTTATCAGACATCTCATTTTTATATTTGACTACTTGATATCTATTACTTAGGTACGATTCAAAGCATCCTAATGCTAACCCAGATATTTCCATTTTATTTAATTTACACAACAACAAGGCTCTGTCAACAGTCTCAAAAGCCCTCTTAACGCCTAAGAATACAGTCAAGATAAACTTGCCTTTATCAATTACTTTCGCCCACGCATCGCAAACACTCAGCACAACCGTTTCACACGAATGATATTTTCTGAACCCCGACTGATTCGACTCAATTAAAGAATCTTTTTCACAATATTCCATTAATTGGATTTTTACACACATTTCCAAAACTTTTTCATATGGAGCTACTAAGTTGATAGGTCTAAATTCCTTTGTGTGTCACAGCAGTAAAAGAATTGTTAGAACTTGATTACCCACGTAGACTACAGTTTTGTAATTGGTTTGTAAATATGAACAATAATGGAGAACTTTCGCAAAGAGTCATCTTTACTGATGAAGCATGGTTTTATAAAACGGGATACCTAAATTCACAAAATACAAGAATTTGAAGTAGTGAAAATCCACATGTAATTAATGAAGAATCGCTACATCCGGAGAAAACTGGTGTTTCGGCAGCGATATGCCAAAGGCGAATCATTAGACCAATATTTTTTCAGGGAACGTTAACTGCTCAAAGGTACCGTACGGAAATTTTGCAACCATTTGTCAATCAGTTGCATGATGATGAACTTCAAAATGCATATTTCCAACAAGACGGAGCACCTTGTCACTACTGCAGAATCTTTGGATTATTTAAGAGAATTTTTTGATAAGCGTATAATTAGTCGAAATACTGAAATTGCCTGGTCTGCACTTTCATGCGATTAAACACCTTGCGACTTCTTTTTGTGGCCTTATCTAAAAAATAACATATTTCGAACACCTATATTGAATTTGAATGATATGCTACAAAGAATCGAACGGAAATGCATGGAAATTAATAACAATCCAGTAATGTTGCAGAATATCATCAGAAATTTTGAACGGAGGATTTTAAAGTGCATTGATCTTGAAGGACAACATTTTCAACATTTGTTATAGTTTTCAATAAATACCTATTATTTGTTATTTATTTGTATGTATGAAACTGTCAAAATATACGACTTCGTAGGTTAAGTAGTAAATTTTAATTTACGACATACTTCAAAATGTTCTCAGTAAATCACATGCTACTAGATTGACTTTTCAAATGAACACATGTTATGTTTTAGGGTCTTTACATGTTAATTTGTATACTCCTGATTTTTTACTTTTGCTTGTCCAAGATTTATAATTTTTTATGAATTTCTCTAAAGAATTATTAGTTTTTCAAACTACATTTATATCTGCTTGATGTAAAATTTTTCCTATTTTTTCACTTATTTGTCCTATGTATGTTTTTGTGCAGGTTGTTTATGTATTCAAAAAATTGATATAATTTTCTATCTGTGCCTCTGAAGTTAGCTAATACGTCATCTACATATCTGTACCAATAAACAAAATATTTGAAAATCGGATTATCTTTAATTTGACTTTCTAAATGTTCCATAAAAATCTCTGATAATAACGGAGTCAGAGGGTTACCCATTATCATAAGTAGAGCTGAGGATGTTTGCGGTACGGCAGGACCGTATGCAGTGCATCCCCACCAGCGTATAAACACGATGCAGCGAAACACTTTAGTTAGTCGTGAACTGGCAACGTGATCGTGTGTTGTCTTGAGCTCTATTTAATAAGTATGACGGACGTGCCCAAGCCAAGAAAGCGCCCATTGTATAACGACGTGAAGAAATTTATCCGAGACTTTCCCGATTTGTATTATAATGGAGCAAAAGTGGTTTGTAAATTATGCGATAAACAGTTACTTTGCTGGGACAAATACGACTGTAAAAGACATGTTGAAAGTGTACACCACAAAGACAAAAAAAATAATGTGCTGTCTAAAACGCAATTCATTTTCGATTTATTGACAATGCTACTCGTCTGCGATGTGCCAGTTCACCTGCTAGATAAAAAAGCCTTTCACGACTTTTGGAATAAATACAATTCCAACAAAAAGCTACCGTCACGGAGAACGTTACTCACCTATTTACCAATTGTGCGTGAGGACATTGAAAACAGAATGAAAGCAGTAGTAAGTGATAAACAGTTATGGGTATGTGTCGACGAAACGACAGATCGAGAAAAACATTCTATTGTGAATATTATAGTGCGTGTACTAGATCCTGTCAAATCAACATTTCCCATTTTATTAGCCAGCAAAAGATTGGAAAAGTGCACTAGCGAAGTAATTACGAAGGTAGTGCTCGATACGCTACAAAAATTTCAAGTTTCAACTAATCAACTCCTGATGTTTATGAGCGATGGTGCTGCGACAATGCGTTCTGTAGGCCGTTCTCTTAAAGCAGATTGTGAGAGACTTTTGCATGTGACATGTAAAGTGCACCTTTACACCTTGTGGCACAAACTATTCGGCAATGTTATCCAGAGGTGGATGCATTAATAGCAACCACAAAAAAAGTGTTTCTAAAATCTCCCAAACGAATTCGAGAGTTTCACAGTCGGTGCCCTGGTATTCCCGAACCACCAGAGCCAATCCTTACACGTTGGGTAAGTTGGTTAAAGGCGGCATTTTATTATGCCAAGTATTTCCAACAAATAAAATCTGTGGTTCTACAATTCAATCCTGCCGAAGCTGTAGCCATTAAGGAAAGCCAGAGAGTCTTTCAAAACCCTTCCCTTGATGCAGATTTACAAACTATTTATAACAATCATATAGGATTGTTTAACGCAATCGAGAAATTTCAAAATACTGCATTATCGTTAGCGGAGTCACTGCAAATACTGGACGATGTACACGCCCAGCTATGCGCAGTAAATGACAACAAAAATGTTAATGTAATAGAAAAGTTCGAGAGTGTGATAAACAATGATTTTGATTTTACCAGATTAAAACAAATTAGTAATGGTGCAAGCGTAGATTCGGTTTCTATCTATAAAGATTATTTTAATTGTGCGTGTGTTACATCCGTAGATGTCGAGCGGTCTTTCTCAAAGTATAGAAAAAATTATTCATCACGGCGTACATCGCTCACCGCTACAAATATGGAAACGTATCTAATGCTACAAACTTACTGCAAGTCTTATCCACTTGGCGCTATGCTATAATAATCGTAAATAAGGTAAGTGTGTTATTTATATACAGTACAAATAACTGACATACCTAAGTGATATAAATAGCGAATGCATGTAAAGCAATAAAATCACGCATGCATCACCGATCGAAACAAGGTCATTATATTCGTGCGTTTAACTGAATACTATCCTGGCACACCGCAAACATCCCCAGCTCTAATCATAAGTTCCCCTAAAAACAGTTTGTTTAGAGCAAAATTCTTTTGAATTTTATAGTAAAATATGTTCATGTAACGATGGATTAATATATAGTTTATATAATATACTGTAATTTATACTGGAAATTAGTAAAAAATGTGTTTTACTTCAATCCAATCTACAATGTTTATTAATTTCTTAATTTACGTGAATTTATATGTTGTCTCCACGCTTTTGTACTTGTATCGATTCAACTCTTCGATATTTCCATAATATTGATCTTTGTCCCACTGTAACCTCAAAGTCTAGTAATGCAATGACAAAATTAATAACGTCATGTTTGTGTCCTCGTCAGGTGATTAATGTGGTTTTAGATTTAGCATTAGAAAGAGACGACAGTATAGCTTCACCTATGTAACGCTTTTCATTTGCGGACACGTTCATATAATCATATTACATATGTACATACATAGCATATACGTTCAGATGTGTGAGAGGATTTGGTGAGATGACGGCTATGGGTCTAAAGGATGTTTATGGGTATCCGTAGATGTACGTTACTCTAGAGAGATCAATTTCCGCTGCCGGTATTCATGTTTAATCAAGTATAGGGACGAAAAAATGTTTCGGCATCGATGAAATATAATAATATATTAAAGCTGTAAGTTTGCCCGAGATCATTTTAAGTAAAACTCCTTAAACTTAGGTGACCACAATATGGTAGCTTGGACTTAAAAATATACAGGGTTAGGCAAATATATAGATTCATTCAAATATCTTTGACACGACTACTTACATTTTGATCAAATTTTCCACATTTAAGTTAATGCAAATAGGAAATTCGAATAGCATATTTATATCCGAATCGAATAATGTGGAAGCTATGTTAACTTTATTATTTTAAATAGAACAGCCTGTATATTTTAATGAATTTTAATAGAGCTCTGCTCTGTGACTTCAGCAATCAACGAAGTTGGTGTACGAGTCATTGAGTGGCCAGCCAAAAGTCCGGACGTGAATTCGATTGAGCACACGTGAGATGTACTCAAGAAAAGAATTCGATCACGGGTTCCAGCTCCAGCAACGCTTTAGGAACTGATAAGGTCTGCTCAAGAAGAGTGGGATGATATCCCTCAGGATGTTGTTCATGGGCTGATCAGATCCATGCCAAACCGTACGCAAGCTGTTATACGGGCAAGAGGGAGTTATACAAAGTATTGAGTTAACCACATTTATTGAAACTTGTTTTGGTTTCTGTTATTAATAAATAATTTTAAATTTTTTCCGTCTTACTTATTCTGACTACGATAACAACAATTTTGTAAACAAAATAAACAAGAGCTAACATACTACGGTTTTCCAGGCCGAATTGTTAGCAGTCGCAGCCTGCGCCGATGAAATTCGGGAATGCGCAAGCAAAAAAATTAACATAATGACTGATAGTCAGGCGGCTATTGAAGCCATTATGAACCCATCTACCAGGTCTAAGCTGGTGAAATATTGTAAACAGGTCCTCAGTAACCTGGCACAAGACAATACAGTGTCGCTGATATGGGTGCCAGGACATGAGGGAATTAAAGGCAATAAGAGCCGACAAACTGGCCAAAGAAGGTACTAATAGGAACTTCATAGGACCAGAACCTGCATTGTGGAATCACTAAGGATTCCGCTAAAAGGGAGATCTGGTTATGGCTAGAAAAAGAACATAAAAATAAATGGAGGTTAACGGAAGGTCAACTCCATACCAAAACACTACTAAGGAAGCTGTACGGAAAGTTTTCAGCCAACCAAATTCGTAGTAGCAAAGAAGAAATAATAAAATAATTACCGGGTTAATAACCGGACATTGTCCTTTAAGGAAGCATTTGTACAGCATGGGCTTGGTTAGAGAGCCCTGGTGTAGGAGATGTAAAAAACAGGAGGAAACCAGCCTTCATGTAATATGCACGTGTGAGGAACTGAAGGAACTCAGGAATATTTCGGGAGAGATCTATTGGATCCTTCGAGTGTACTCCCCTGAAGAGGATAGTGGCTTTTATCGAGGACACAAGACTAACAGAGTGGAATTGAGAGATCTATTGGGGACAGTACAAAGAGCAGTGTGCTCAAGTGCCTGGACGTGGTGGCGTCCAACCCAAAACAGAGAAGCAGAAGAAGAAGAAGAGCTAACCAGAGATTAATTTGGCACCATTTGAGAGAGAAATAATCGGGCTTCGAGACGATACCAATGCGCTACTTCACAAATGCAAAAAAGCATGCTAATTCTTTTAAAATTAAGGCTCTTAGGTGTCCGAATACTTTTGCTCTCTAGTTTATTTTGCTTACTGGAAATCAAGGAAAAAGTAGTAAAATAACTAAATTAGTCTAAATTACATTTATATATCAAAATTAATTATTATTACTAAAGGCCAGATTATATGCAGTTTGCATAAATTAGTATATTTGCATAATATATGCATTTTGTATATTATTTGCATATTTTGTAATAATTCAGCATTTTTGCATATTTTAAATATCTACTACTAAATCAAATTTATTATAGACATTACTAAAAATATATCGTGAATGTAACAAACAAACAAAAATTAAACAGCCTTCTTTAAATTAAAAATAGCATTTTATTAAGCCTTTTCCTGTTACTTTTCTAATAAGCGTCTCCAAGAATTTATTAATGCTCTTCCCATACATACAAGCCGAGGCAAAATTCCAAGAAAAGCTAATACCTTAAAACTAAATAAATACAAAAATACGTTTTACCAGAAAATTAGGAGTATATGTGTTTCTTTGCTATTCGAAGAAATTTATTCCCATATTCGAAAGTAATTTTACTTTAAACGTCATTTTACGTACGGTTTTCGAAGTGTAAACTTGTGAATTGTGATATATAATAGCAAAAATGCCGATAATAGCGACTGGATCTGGATGGATTGCACCTTATTCAGAATTGCGTATGGATGGAGATGGAGACATGCTGCAATATTGTGAGTAAAATTTTAAGTTTATTTCCTCTTATTAATTAATTAATTAAGTTTGTAATTATTCCTTTTATCTTTTACTAACATTTATTTTAGAAGAAGCCGACCGATGATGTGTTAGTTTTCTTTGCAGATTACAAGTGAGAAAAAGTTTCAACTCGACCAACATATGAAAAATCCATCTCATGCTGCAAAAGTAACAAAGATGAAGTTGGCCAAGAAGAGTCAGCAAACATTACCGCAATATTTGCCATCAACTTCCACAAAATCGGAACAACAACAATTTAATGAAGATTTGTGTCAAATGTTGTGTCGGCAGATATTCCACTACATAAATTAAAGACTCTAAATGTCAAGTTATGTATTTTTGCAAAAGGACATCAGCAAATATAACATTCCCGACGAGAGCGCGTTAAGAAAAAAATATATTCGCTGTATCTATGCAGAAACATTGAATAGCATTAAGAAGGTTGTTGCAAACAATTATCTTTATATATGCGTAGATGAAACTAATGATTAGAGTGGACCAATTCGGAGCGAAAGCAGAGGCGTGACTCTCAATAAACCTATTGACTAACTTTGATGATAGCGATTTTTTTTCTGTACGCTCCTTCAACATTATTAAATACACAGAATACACTTTCCTGCTGCTATTATACGTGTACATACGATGACCGTGAACAACATACTAAGTAATCGTATGTGCGATGGGGCACGCAGGAACCAATTCGTTAGTCACGCCTCTGCTTTCGCTCCGGATTGGTCCACTCTACTAATTATAGTGTGGGCCGATACATAGTTCATTTAATGATTGGTATCCTTAACGTATCGGTTCCAGCAAAATCTTATTTAATTTCATCCAAACTGTTGGAAAAAGCAAATAATTTGACAATAACAAGGTTTATAAAGGAAGAACTGGCAACTTTCTTCTTACCGGAATCGATTCCAATAGAGAAAATTCTAGTGTTTTTGACCGATGCTGCACCATACATGGTGAAGCCAGCTTTCAACTTGAAAGTCTTTTATCCCAATTTAATTCACACAACTTGCTTAGCGCACGGACTAAATCGTGTTGCAGAAGAAGTCAGAAACCATTTTCCCTTAGTAAATACTTTAATTAGTAGTGTTAAGAAAGTAACGTGTGTTCATTTGAAAAGTCAATCTAGGTTACTTTGAAGTTTTGATAGAATAAGACGCATATATATTCGTATGTGTTTGTTGTTCCGTAAACGTAAATCCAAATGACATTTGATAATGTCAATCACATTTGTTATTTTATTTATTTGTATGTATGAAACTGTCAAAATATACGACTTCGTAGGTTAAGTAGTAAATTTTAATTTACGACATACTTCAAAATGTTCTCAGTAAATCACATCCTAGTAGATTGACTTCTCAAATGAACACCCGTTATTTTTAAAGGCCCCATTACGAGTTCAGTTTTACAAGCAACATCTAACCGGTATTCCGCTTTCTCCTCAACTAGTAATCACACTATGGGGAACATGGTTGGAGGCTGCGATTTTCCATGCAAATCATTATGAAGGAATAAAGACAATTATTATGGATCTTGATAGGGATGCACAATCTGTGGTAGACGCCCAAAAGGTGTATTCTAGTAAAAAAATACCTCAACAGTTGGCGTTTATTAAAGCCAATTACAGTTTTATTTCCATTTCTATATTACAGTTGGTAAAACAATTTATGTCGCTAATCGAGAGCACAAATTCGAATAGCCATGTTTTGATGTTCTAGGAGGAGTGGGACAGTCAGTGTATGAAAAATTCTTAAGTGTAATAGAAAAAAGTGAGGGTTTTAGAAAGCTAAAGGACATTGTTAAAATCTTATGTGGTGATTCAGTAGAAAATATTGAGTTAACAATAGACGACATTTCTAATTTGAAATATGTTCGTATAATAAGCGTCGACGTAGAACGAACATTTTCAATATATAAATACATGTTATCAGACAAGCATCACAATTTTTCTGTTGAAAACTTTGAGAAATATGTAATTGTAAATTGTTTTCATAGATAATTATGTTGTAAAATGTTCTGAATAAACTTGTAGTAAACATAATAGAATATTTTTTTCGACAGTATTCCAGTTTCTAACATTCCTCGTATTTTTTTACCTGCATATTTTTCATAAGGAAATGCATATTTATGCACATATTTTCAATTTTTTTTTGCATATAATACCGCCTTTAATTATTACATAATATATGATAAGAACATTGCATAATAATATGGTAAAAGATTACAATTAATAACTATATACATATAATTCTATGGATGTTACTTAATAACATAGTAAGTTATTATATTGTTAAATAACATCCATAGAATTAAATGTATAGTTATTATTAATAACTATTCACTTTTGAAATGAGATCACTTGCTCAAAAGTGGATGCATTTCTCTAAACCCAAATTAATGGTTATTGCTAGTTCATCAATTAAAGGCTTCAGTCTTTTCAAGAGTAATTTCTCGAATATCTTTGACAAGGTAGGCAGGAGACTAATCAAGCGGTATGATGTGACTTCTTCCACAGGTTTGCCAGGAATTAAAACAATTTGGGCAAGCTTCCATTGCGACGGAAAGTGTCCATTTCCTAAAATAGCATTAAATATATATATAATATACTTCATTGCTACCTCAGGGAGTTCTTTTAGAATCTTACCAGTTATATATTCCTAATAATAAAAAATACGTTTTTTATATAAAATCCGAACTCTAATAATAAGGTTGAGTACCCTTTTGGCGTCAAACTGGTTCCATAGCCTACTAATAATAACACAGGCCTGCATAAAATTTGTGATGACGTGATTTTTGTTTGTTAATTTCAGTTTTTGTATAGCAATAACTAATTAAAATACTGTTGGTATCTACCACCAACAGATTTTTTTTTTAACAAAAGAAAAAGAAAAAAATATAAAAAAAATCTTATAATAGGCGTTACAATACATTTTAAAATGAATGTACTGCTTCAAATTCTAGGTATTAACCCAAAAATGATTTTCTGTTGTGGTTTTAAAGAAATTTGTTAAATAGGCTCTCATTACCTGTTGTAAATCTTTTATTACATTTATTAATTTTGGACAAGATTTCCGGGAATTTTTACCTGCTAAATCCTATTTATTATGCTTTCACTTTATTAGTACTGCGAAGAAGGATTTCAAGTTTATGACTCCAAACAAAATGTATATTTTAATGTCATTTACTTCATTATAGCTCTGAGTGTCGATCAGTAAACAAGTAAAATTAATTTGTCTTTAGTGTTCTGCGTGGTATTTGATAAATAAACATTGCTTAAAAATATGTCCAGCCGGTGTTGCAAAAACAAACCAGATGATTTGTGTTATATTTGTGGATATTTCGTGTTGAAAAAGTTTAAGAGACCAATTGGTGAATTTGTGAAAAATGCATATTATGCTTATTTCAAAATCAAATTAGGAGATCAAGATAAAGGTTGGGCACCGCGCGTTGTTTGTAAGGTATGTGAAGAAGGTTTAAGACATTGGACCAAAGGGAATAGAAAAAGCCTTCCTTTTGAAATACCGATGGTTTGGAGAGAACCGCAAAATCATCATGAAGATTGCTACTTTTGTCTTTGTGATATTAAGGGGCATAATAGAAAAACTTTGAAACATATTTTGTACCCAAACAATATTAAATCAGCTATCAGACCAGTTCCTCACAGTGATCATGTACCTATACCTATACCCCCCAAAGTACTACAAGAAGATATTGAAACCTCTTCAACTTCCGGCTCCGTACAGATGGATAGTGATTTTGAACCATCAACCTCAGGTCAGAACCAACCTCAGCTATTTTCACAAGCCGAACTGAATGATTTAGTAAGAGATTTGGGACTTTCAAAAGATCTTTCTGAACTACTGAGGTCTAGGTTGAAACAAAAAAATTTGCTTGTCCCAGAAACTACCTTCTCTTGGTATAGAAATCGTGAGGCTGGATTTGTAAAATATTTTGCAAAAACGGACCACTCGTGTACTGCCAAGCAATTGCTGATCTACTTACTTTCCTCGGAGCTCCTGCGTACACACCTTCTGACTGGAGACTTTTCATCGACTCTTCAAAAAGGAGCCTTAAAGCTGTTCTTTTACATAATGGCAATGTTTTTGCTTCTGTTCCGGTCGGCCATTCTGTTCATTTAAAGGAAAACTATGAAAATTTATAGGAATTACTTTTAAGAATACAATATGAAAATCACAACTGGGAAGTGTGTGGAGATTTAAAAATTTTAGGCCTTCTCTTGGGTCAGCAGTCTGGATATACTAAATTTTCATGTTTCCTGTGCGAGTGGGATAGCAGAAATCGAGAACAGCATTGGATAAAAAGAGACTAGCCACAAAGAGTGACTTTTACATCTGGAACCAAAAATGTAATTCGCGAAAGTCTTATTGACCCTCAAAAAGTGTTACTTCCACCGCTTCACATAAAACTTGGACTTATGAAACAATTTGTTAAGGCATTAAACAAAGAAGGAAATTGTTTTAAATATTTGTGTAAAACATTTCCGACTCTGTCAGAGGCAAAATTAAAGGAGGGAGGGAATCTTTGTAGGCCCGCAGATTAGGAGCTTGGTGAAAGATCAAGAATTTGAAAATGTAATGGAAGATAAGGAAAACATGCATGGCATGCTGTTAACGAAGTTGTACATAAATTTCTAGGGAACTATGACACAAACTATATTGAGATCGTTGCAAATATGCTGGAAAAATTCAGGATTCTTGGTTGCAATATGAGCATAAAAATTCACTTTTTACATTCCCATTTGGACTATTTCCCAGAAAACCTTGGGGACGTGAGTGAAGAGCAAGGAGAAAGATTTCACCGGGATATTAAAGAGATGGAAAAAAGATACCAAGGGCGCTGGGACACAAAAATGATGGCCGATTACTGTTGGACATTGAGAAGAGATCTTCCTTTAACTGAATATGACAGAAAAACAACCAAACGAAGCTTTTCTGAAAACGAAAACGTTTTTTTAAGAAGCATAAAGAATAAATAACTATTTCTAATAGTTTCTATGTGTATATTTTTGTATTTTTTTAATATAATATAAAACTAGCTTATAAATGAAATAAATCGTGTTTTTTCTATAGTTTTTGATTTTACTGGTTTGAAAAATAACCTTACGTGATACAAAAAAAAATAAAAGCAGATTTGAAATCAGCGCTACCCAATTACTAAGAAGCAGTTAAAATTTTTAAATCAACTTTCAAAGTGTTGAAAAATGCAGGCCTGTGTAATTTATTTATTTGGTAAATAAGATTTTCTCACATGTAATTGAAGCCGATCAAACTAAAAAATCGCTTGGTTCATGTACAAATTCCAATTTAAAGTTTACTTTGGTATATTTTATATTGTCTTGTCTACTTAGAAAGTGACGAAGGCAGACAACATTCGTAATAATCAAGTTTGATTGAGTTAAATGTGTTAGGTGGCTGGGGGTTGATGATTCGAAAATTAAATATTCTATAAGTAATTTAGGGAAGGCTCGAGACAGCGCTGAATATTATTTTAACGGTCGCGAAAAGTGAAATTAATGCATTTACGATTTATTCAGAGAAAGGTCTAAAAGGCAATAAAACTTATTTACGGCGTTCGAAAATTTAACGACAGTAGTAAATGTTAAAGTGCCTTTTAAATTTAAAAACCTGCTCCCGTCAAAATGATAATTTTACAGAATTAAAATCAAAATTCGTTAATTAAGAGATATATAAATTAATGTTAACCTAATAACAGAATCTAAAAAGAAACATTGGGAAAGTTTGGGGAAAAATAGAAAGAGATTGCAAGGGAAACCAGAAACTATTCTATAGAGCACTAAAAACATTAAGGACAGAAAAGAAACAAAATATGCAGTTAATTAAAAACAAAAACGGTGAAATACTAACGCAGGAAAAGGAAATTATGGAGAGATGGAGAGAACATTACCGGGAGCTATTGAACGACAGACAACATACCAAAGAACCTGAGCAAGATGAGGAAGTAGAAGAAGATACAGAGGAGGAAATAAGCAAACGAGAATTGGAAGAAGTAATCCAAGAACTGAGTAATGGAAAAGCACCAGGCTCGGATAAGATAACGTCAGAAATTATTAAGAATGTAGGACATAAAGGCAAAGATATGTTGTTATACATCTATAACAGGATATGGACAGAAGATATATACCAAAGGAGTGGAAGAAAGCGTTGATTGTACCTATATGGAAAAAAGGAGATATGAAGGAGTGTAATAACTACCGAGGTATTACGTTACTAAACGTTACTGTAAAAATATTGGAAAAAATAATAGAAAAAAGGATTAGAACGAAAATAGAAAAAACATTATAGGAATCACAAAGTGGGTTTAGAAGCGGAAGAAGCACTCAAGATCATGTGTTTGCAATAAAACAAATCATCGAAGAATCAATTCAACAGAAATTAAATATATATATGGCATTCATAGACCTTGAGAAAGCATTTGACACGGTCCCACGACAGCAACTATGGAAAGTATTAAGCGAAAGAGGTATCAGTGAAAAAATTTTAAGATTGACTCAAAAGATATATCAAAATAACATAAATGCAATTATAAAAAACAATATGATATCAGAAACATTCGCGACAACTATAGGATCGAGACAAGGAGGAAGTTTAAGTCCGTTGCTGTTCATGGTGTTCATGGATGAGATAATTAAGAGATGCAAACCACTAACAAAAAAACTGAATGTAGGTTATTTACGACTGCAAAAGGTACGAATGACCGAAGGAGCATTTGCAGATGATGTCGTGATATTGGCTAAAAACGAAAAGGACCTACAAATAAACTTAAATGTCTGGAATAGAATAATGAAGGAAAGTGGAATGAGAATTAATAAAACGAAGACGAAAGTAATGATGATTGGAGCGAACAGAGAAAATCTTAATATAGAACTAGATGGAAAGAAAATAGAACAGATAGATCATTTCCAATACCTAGGAGTAACCATAGAGAGGACAGGCACACAGGAGATAGATATTAATGATAGAGTACAAAAAGCCAATAGGCTATATTATGCAATGAACTCTAAGTTTATAAACAAAAGAGAAATATCGAAACAGACAAAACTAAAGATTTTTAAAACAATATACAGACCAGTGTTGACTTTTGGTTGCGAATCTTGGACACTAACAGAACAATAAAGGAGTAGAATATAAGCAGTAGAAATGAGGTTCTTGAGAAGAAGACGAGGAGTGTCAAAGAAAGATAGGATTAAAAGTGTAAATATAAGAAGAGACCTTGACATACAGTCCATACATAGATTCATAGAAGATTCATAGAGAAATATCGAAACAGACAAAACTAAAGATTTTTAATAGATTCATAGAAGACAGACAATTATCTTGGTGGGGACATCTACAGAGAATAAACGAAGAAAGACTAGTTAAAAAAATATGGCAAGCCAAAATACAGAAGAACACAAAAAGAGGGAGGCCAAGAAAGACGTGGAATAAGATGGTAGCTGAAATACTGACGGGCAGAGGCAAAACCTGGAAGGAGGCTACTGTGATGGCTCGAAATAGAAAAGAGTGGGGAAAATTTGTTAAAAATTAGACACTATACCCTACACCATTAAAGGTAGAAGGGGGTTTTAGATTATATATATATAAATTAATGTTAAATTAATTAAGATGTCAATACACAGGGATGATTTGATGCTTACAAGTGCTACTTTAGTTATACGAAGGTTGTTTGTTGATTTTCTTTTGAACCTAGTAAAGATATACATAATTTCTTCACAAAGCACATCTATAAATCCGAATAGTTTCAGAGTATGGCTTGAAATCTGAACCAGACAGAAACAAGAAAAATCCCTAACTACAATATCAATCAGTAAGTTCTAAATACGTATTACGTACTGAAGATGGCAACTTAGATGCCGTCTTCAAAAATCTGAAACACAGTGTTAAACGTAGCGTCTTTGACTAAGGTACAACCTTCAAAGATATGCTCTTCACCAAATTTCGGTAGGGTAACATTATATTATCCCAATGGCGATTTGTTGAAGAGCTTGTTTTCAATGTTGGATTAGGTTATCCATTATAAATTACCCACCCTTTATCATCTTTGTTATTGCATATAAAAAATCAAATTCGATTTTAAAACTGAAATAGCTCTTTAGTTTTTGAACGTTTTAGTGAATCATTACTAGAGACTGGACACAAGAGATCGAAATTACGATGGGCATATGAATAGTCTATAACATCGGTAAGCAAAACACGCAGTTATTGAATAGCACTATTCATTCGGTTAACCGCACATCTGTCTTTTGTCGTTGAATTGTGACGCAATTACTTCAATATTACACTTAAATTCCTTTCTTCAGGTAAGTGGATAGAAGCGTGAGGAGTTTTTATAATTTATTTTTTCTATTCCGCTGTCGTAAAGTGTTAATTACGATACCCGTTGCTTAGTTACATAGTACGTAATGTATTACTTTACCGCACTCTATTTTTTTTTCGAAGTTGGTCACAAGTGTAATTCATAGAACTAAATCGTTTTAAAAGTTAGATATGGTTAGATATGAATGTTTGACAGTGATAAAAATTAAGAAATAATTGAAAAAACAAGTCAATCAACGGGAGGAAACGTACAGACGCGCGTTTCGTTCTGGTTGGAACTTTTCAATGTACGGTATTCCCTCGATGACGGACAATGTCCGTCATCGAGGGAATACCGTACATTGAAAAGTTCCAACCAGAACGAAACGCGCGTCTGTACGTTTCCTCCCGTTGATTGACTTGTTTTTTCAATTATTTCTTAATTCTTAATTAACCTAATCACCAGGAAGTTCGTTGTCGCGAAAGGGTGTGTTCTGCATACTGGTACAAACTTAGTTAGTCGGATTGTAGTTACGAACGCATCAAATAAGCCGACATTTACATGTAAGAATGTGATTTAATATTCATTAATTCTCACTTGCAGTAAATTCCAAATGTTAAGTGATAAAAATGTAAATAGAAATATAGAGAGAATAGCAGAGACATTTACTAAAATTTTATTAGTACTAATTATTCATAATAAAAGGCGTTCGACAGACTCCTGCTAAAGGAGTGTATCTATAAATTTGTTTACAAAGCTGGACGCTATAAATACTTCTATTGAGATTACTTATCATTGTAAATACTTCAATTGTTATATACTTCTTCTGTAACACTAGAAGATTCGTGGGCATTAATTGAATCCCTGCTGATTCACATTAACTAATAAATCACTGTCCATTGAATTATAAGTTGATGGATTCTCTGTTATTTTAGTAGACGTATTAGGTGCACTGTTAGATAGTATGTTAGCAACGTCTAATTTTTTCTTGATGGAATTACACTGGCCTACAACCATTTTGGTGCTGGAGATTTTAGACCCGATTTTAAGTATGTCTTACATGACGATATCAAAAATGTTACCCGTTTTCTTCTGTCAGCTCTAGTTCCCGAGAAAAAAAAACACAATTCACGAAAAAATATATATTTTATTGACATTAAACATCAAGAAATTGTCTTTTGAGTGATTTTCTAGAATGAAACTGACTCGGGCAATTCCGCATGATTCCCCAGCAATAGTCAGCCATCATATGACTGTCCCACCTTCCTTGGTATCTATTCTCCATTGTTTTTAGGTCTTGGTGGAAACGTTCCCCTTGTTCTTCGCTTAGATCTCCTAAATTGTGTTGGAAATGATGTAGATCACTATTGAGATAGTGTAATTTTATACTCATGTTACAGCCTAAATCTTTGAATCGCACCAGCATTATCTCTACTAGTTCTACATAGTTGTCAGCCTTATGATTTCCGAGGAAATTTTGTGCAACTGCTACAAAAGATTGCCAGGCAAGCCTCTCCACATCATTCATACAAGCCTCAAAATTAGTTGTGTCTTTCATCAATTTACGTATTTGAGGTCCATCAAAGATACCTGTTTTTAGTTTTTCACTACTTAAACCAGGAAATTTGTGAGAAATAAACTGGAAACATTGACCATTTCTATCGAGAGCCTTGACAAATTGCTTCATTAGCCCTAGTTTTATATGCAATGGCGGAAGAATGATTTTTTCTCTTGAAACTAAGGGTTCATTTATAACATTTCTTTCCCCAACAACAAGAGCATCTCTCACAGGCCAATTTTTTGCAGTCCAATGACGTGATTTAGCTCGACTATCCCAGAGACAAATAAAACATGGGTATTTAGTATAACCACTCTTTTGACCCAATAAAAAATTAACCATCTTCAAGTCGACGCAGATCACCCAGTTATGTTCAATATATTTTATTTTTTGTAAAAGATTTGAAATTACCTCATATTCTTCTTTTACACATGTTGAGTGAGCAATTGGAACGGTAGCATATTTATTTCCATTATGTAGAAGAACTGCTTTTAGACTTCGTTTACTACTGTCAATAAAGAGACGCCATTCGTTGGGCTGATAGATCGTTAAACCCATGAAAGCCAGCAAACTACTCACATTACAGCAATACACAAAATTTTCATCAGATGAAAAAAACTTCAATGCGATATGTAGACACTCGAACATCTAAGGAAAGACAATTTTTTTCTTTTAATCTTGACGCTAGTAACTCAGCACGTTTCTTCGAAAGATCTAAGTCTCTGATGAGGTCACTAAACTCATTCTGCGAAAATGGCTTAGGATCTGATGTTATTCCGCAGTATTGAAAGTCATAATCTACTTGGGAAGAAATAGGTATTTCAGCTTCATCCTCCTGAGATTGCTGCACTACCTGGTGAAAGTTGGTATTGGAACATTTTCTGAATGAGGAACAGGTCTTTGTACTGAAGAAATATTGGGGTATTTCCATTTATGGCGATTGTTTTTGTTGATGCCCACTATATTAATCATACAAAAGTAACAGTCGTCATAATGATTTTTCTGTTCTCGCCATATCATAGGCACTCCAAACTACAAAGACTTACGTTTCCCTATCTCCCATTGTCGCAAATGTTCAACGCATATTTTACAAACACTATGAGGCACCCACACTTTATCTTGGTGTAGAATTTCAATACCGAAGTAAGCAAAATACAAACGACGCACTGTGTTTGTAATCGATTTATTCTGATTTTTCAGTATGTATTCACCACAAACATAACAAAATATATCAGGATCGTTAACACAACGTCTGGACGTACTAGCCATAATGAAATAGTAACACAAACTTTATCGATGATATTGTAATAATGACTAGTTACGAACAAGACCGACAACAATTCACAATGAGGGTAGTAGGTAAACTAGAGCTGATGAGTTAAAATGGCGTATGTCAATATACTGTACATTACCTACTTTATCAACAATTCAAACAAACAGAGATGCACCAAAAATTTTTTTTTTTTGTAGGCCTGTGTTATCAATGTAACCTTCAGCCACAGCGGAAGATTTCCATCCTCCATTGCGCCTAATTGTTAGTTAAATCTCCTCCACTATTAGCCAAATGTGTTACACTGGATCGTCTAAAGCAATGTCCAGTGAAGAGTTCAGGATTAGGTAATTTCAAGTAAGTAGCAATACGTTTCGGTTCTTTTCCTATTGTATTAACACCTATTGGAATATTTACACACAAGCCATTTCTATATTGCAGCAAAAACGCCTATGTGTAACAGACTGAGACGAAGATGATAATATTTTTTCACCAAATCAATCCATAACCTTTGAGTTATAATAAATTTTCTAGGAACATAAGTTTTAGTTTTTAGCACGTCAACCAATATGATATCAATTTTAAACTGTATATCATCTCTAATCGTGTTTTTTATTTCTTCACGACGGCAAGCTCCATTAAAGCCCATTACAAGAATGACCTAATGTAATTTTAATATGACTATTATAGCAAGATAATGTACAAAATTAGCAAAATACTACTATAATTACACAGGTCTGCAAGTAAAAAACTGCATAGGTTTTTTATACATTTTCTTATAGATTTTGATGTCCTAAAACCGAAAAAAATATTTAAAAAATTCCATCTCATCAATTTCTTTTGCAATACTAATTTTTATATTTTTATTTTGTGTAAAATTCTTATTTAGTTAAAATTTTGTATTTTACTTTTGAGCTTCAAATTTAATTAAAATTAAGATTTCTTACCCTAATTTTAATAGTATATTTATCTGGGAATAAAGAAAAGAATAATGGACGTAAAAAATTTAGTGAAAGGGGGGGGGATAAAGAATTTCTGGTGTTAGGCAGACGGTTGCATTATTATCGTGTCTCACTCAGTTGACATCCAGCATTCAAACGCTACTGTGCTCTTGTTTTTATATGTGTGTTATGGTTCATAGAAGTTGTGTAATTTCTCCGAACAGCTTCTGTTATATTTGTGGTGAATATACAGTGAAAAGTCAACAAAGAAATATAAGTGATTTTGTGAAGAAGGTTTATTTTGCTTATTTCAAATTAATACTTGGTGATCAAGACAAAACTTGGGCTCCTCATAAGGTGTGCAGAAGATGTGAGGAAGATTTGCGCTTGTGGTTTAAGGGTAAGAAAACTGCATTTCGTTTTGGCATTCCTATGATATGGCGTGAACAGAAAAATCACACAACCGACTGCTATTTCTGTTCGGTAGACGTGAAAGGATTTAATACGAAAAATAAGAAGAAAATATCTTACCCTAACCTTGATTCAGCTATTCGTCCGGTGTCCCATAACTCTGAAATACCAATTCCGCACCCACCTCCTAATTTAGATGACATCCAGAGTGATGCAGAGGACTCAGAAACGTTTGCTCCCCAGAACGAATCTAGCTCAGATTTTTCAGTTGACGAGGGACCTCAACTTTTTTCTCAGATTGAGCTCAATGACTTAGTCAGAGACTTGGATCTTTCAAAAGATACAGCCGAATTGCTAGGTTCAAGGCTAAAAAACAAAAACCTTTTATCATCTGGTACCTCATTTTCCTGGTACAGACATCGAGAGAGAGAATTTACTCAGTATTTCACTAAAGAGGGAAATCTGGTTTATTGTAATGATGTTCGTGGGCTCATGAAATGCTTTGAATAGAATATGATTCATCAGAATGGCGCTTAATCATTTATTCATCCAAAACTAGCTTCAAAGCAGTCTTGCTGCATAATGGAAATGTATTTGCATCTCTTCCAATGGGACACTCAGTTCATATGGAAGAAAACTACAATGACTTAGCTACGATTCTTGAGAAAATCAAATATCAAGAACATCAATGGATGGTTTGTGGAGATTTGAAAATACTAACAATGTTGTTGGGTCAACAGTCAGGTTATACAAAATTCCCGTGTTTTCTATGTTTGTGGGATAGTAGAGCCAGAGAGCTACACTGGACAAAAACTGACTGGCCACCACGACACGGTTTAACTCCTGACGAGAAAAACGTTATCAATACCACATTGGTTCCGCCAGAAAAGGTTTTACTGCCACCTCTTCATATTAAATTGGGGCTAATTAAGCAGTTTGTAAAATCACTGCAAAAAGATGGGGATGGTTTTAGATATATATGTTCCAAGTTCCCGAAATTGTCTGAAGCAAAGTTAAAATAAGAAGTTTTCACTGGCCCCGACATAAGAAAACTTTTGTCTGATCCCCTCTTTCCTGAATCAATGAGAGAAATCGAAAAGGAAGCATGGGATTCTTTCAAAAATGTAGTGCAGAAGTTTTTGGGCAATACTAAGGATCCCGAATATAAAACTATTATACGTATATTACGTATAAAGCTCAAGGGTGCAAGATGAGCTTAAAAGTTCACTTCTTACACTCCCATATTGAATATTTTCCTGAAAACTTGGGTGCCTACAGTGAAGAACAAGGTGGAAGATTTCACCAGGATGTACGTGATATCGAGAGACGTTACCAAGGAAGATGGGACGTCAGTATGTTAGCGGACTACTGTTGGATGCTTAAGCGAGAAACCAAAGAAGGAAACCAAAAACGAGTTCGGAGAAGCATCAAAGAAGAGAAGAAAAGGTTTCACAAGGAAAAAGAGTAAACATAAAGTTGTGTATAAATTTAAATAAGAAAAATAATGGTTGATAGGTTTTGATAAATATTATGTGTGTTTGTTGTAATAAATAGTTGATTTTGCTCATTATTGTGTTCTTATTTTGCAAAAAAACTATACGTGATGGAGAGTAATAGAAGTTATTTTTGAAATCAGCGTACCTTAAAACATATAATTCAGCAAAAATATCTCATGCAGCTAAAAAAGAATTCTTTTGCAGACCTGTATTATGTTTTTATTACTTACTTTCATTGCTAAATATGTTTTATCATCGGCTTCTATTATAAATAGGTTAATGTGCTCTATTTCTAAAATCTTCGATTTCTTAGGCTCACAGCCTTCAGACAATCTTTTTAAATATGCTATTAGTTTAGAAAATTTTGAGATATCTATATTTTTATAAATATTTAAACAACATTTTAACATCGAATATTTGGACCACAAGGAAGATGCCTTTTTTATTTTACTTTCTTTGTCAAAATAGACAATCATAATGTCTTCCGATGTTATTTTCTTTACAACAAGTTATAAATTGGTTATATTCCTTTTTATAAATGTGTCGAGATTTTTTTGGCAGAAGATTTTCCAAATTGTCTTCTGCAACTTTCCGAAGCTCTGGCGGCGTGTAATTACTTATTTCGTCCATTTTTATGTTAGATAGTTACATAAATTATTCTAAGATTTAAATTTCAAAACACATAACAATATTTCAAATATTTTAAATGTTCAAGTTATAAGTCAGTGTAATCAACGTCAAAAAAATAAAATATCTAAAATATTCGTATTGAACATGACTATTATTTTAAACTTTTTTTAATATTTAAAAGGCGGAATAGAAAAATAGTATAAAATACACGTTTCATAAGACATTTTTGCGCACTCGTTCATTAGAAAACTCGCCTACGGCTCGTTTTATAAACCTTGAACTCATGGGCAAAAATCACGTCTTATGAAACTTGCATCTTAATATACTATCACTCATAATACGTTGTATATGCGGACCTATGGTATGCGTATGCTTTCTATAGGCGATTAGCCATTCAGTTTGTCTAGTATTAAAATTTTTATCGTATCGACAAACTCGACCAGTCATTATTTGAAATAAATAAGAGATATTTTATCTAAAAGTAATACTAATGTTCCTAAATAAAAAGTATTATTATTATTATTGCAGCAGTAATTATAACTTTAGGGGGTAATTTTCGTCCAAGTCAAGAAAGTAAGCTAAGATAAATAAAATTGATTTTTTACATAATATATGAATATGAATTCTTAAAGAGTTTTCCATAATTTCTCTCATGAAAATTATTATGAAGTTTGGGGTCTTATTGGAGGGACCACAGAAAGAAATGGGAAATCAAAGAAGTCCAAGAACCTTTCCCTAACTAGATCGATCCGACATTGATGTGTGAAACTGAAGGAAGATGCTACATAAAATATACAACCGGATGGATCGTTCGCATTATTGATGACAGGGAGCTGAACTGATCTGCCTCGGTGCCGCTACCGCCGCCACCTCTATACCGCTTGCATTATTTTTTAAGGCGTTTAAGTGGTGACGAACGCTTTTATGGGTTTCGGAAAGAAATCTAAGTGGCGTGTTTCGTGTTGTCACTTGCCAATTACTCTTAAACCGTATCTCCTTTATGCCTCTGATTTATATCGAAAAGGTTTCCTTGTCGCTCCCTACACTTTTCGCCGTGTTGTTCATAATGAATTTTCGATGTTGAACGTGGGCGTACGGTGAAACCGTCAATCGCTTCTAACATTGTAGGTTATGTTTTATAAGTTGATGTACTTAGATGAATTGTAACAGAGTGGATTAGTGAAAATTTAGATGAAGCTAGTAATAACTGTGGCTTATTCCATTAAAGTTAATTAAACGAAACTTTACTAGCCTTAAATCCTAGATACGTATTTCGACAATTATGTTTTCATCATCAGCAGTATAAAAAGTATTACACTCGGTGTTCTAGCGCACACTTCGTACAGGGAAGGCCATCGCTATATTATCAACGTATTCATAGCTCGGTGATTTAATGTTGCCTAGAATTTCCATTGATGACAGCTCAAACTATTCTGAATCTTTTACGTATTGTCCATATTTCCTACTGTTTAATCATAGATTAAACAACATTTTAATCTAAATAAGATAGTGTAGTTCATGTTGTATAATTATCGTACTGTATATGTTACGCGTTATATTTTAGCAATAAAATAATTTTCATATCCAAGTACAGTATTTAATCTAACTAGTTCAGTATACTGCTGATACAGACAAATAGTCAACTGTTAGACGTGCTGTATGGGAACTCGATTTGTCGTGATGTAGAATAATGCGACGTTTTCGGTTGTTCCTCCTGATTTCGTCTATAACTTTTGGCAAACAAATTACAGTATACCATTTAGCGTTAACCGTTTTTCGATCCTCTAAAGGAATTGTTGCGATGTGTCCTGTACAGTCGAAGAAACAAGCGATCATTTTCTTGGAAGTACTCCTTGTACGAACAACGATTATTGCTTGGTTTCCGGCTCTTCCGCATATATCCATGTATCCTCACCTGTGACGATGTTGTATACGGATTTTGCGGTGCCTACGTCGAACTTTTTGCGCATATCTTTACACCAATTGACACGAGCTGCTTTCTGTGCTTCGGTCAAGTTATGTGGAATCCATCTGGATTGCTGCTTGAATGTCAGAGACTGGTCTAACGTTACGCACAGATATTTAGGGTGGGAGTTGTGGTTGATCCAACTACCACCAAATTCAATATTCAGTTCTCTATTGGCTTTTGTTACACAAATGAAAGGCACATAATTCGGATTTTGAAGGCCTTTGTTTGTAAGCACCATTTCTTATAATATTCGTCTAAAGCTTGCAGATCTTCAGCAAGTTGTAATTCACCATCCTCTAAATTCTTGGTTTTGGAGCATAAATCTAGGTCATCTGCATATAGAAATTTTAGTGATTTTGTGCTGCTTTCTGTGCTTCGGTCAAGTTTTGTGGAATCCATCTGGAACATATTTTTTTTACAAATAAATGTTCATGTAAAATCGAATGAATTGCAGTCTGCGATATGCCAAGAGATGCCTCTACCTCACTGTAAGTCACATGCACAGCATCGATGTTTTTTGGAATCACAACAGTTTTTGGTCGACCTTTGCGTGATTCATCACTCGTTGAGGCACGACCATGACCAAATTCTGCAAACCAATTGTAAACCGTCTTCTCTGATGGTGCTTCATTAACAAAAGTTGACCGAAGCGATATAATGCATTCTTGTGGAGTTAGGCCTTTTTTATAGGGTAAGTAGGGGAGAGATAGACCGGTTGGAGAGATGGACTTTCGGTTTTAAAATTGTGCACCGCCATCTAGTTAGGGTGCGGTCAGTGAGTCGTAATACATTAGTACTAGCGGCCGCATGTGAAAATTCCAGTTCATTTAGAAAAGAAATCGTAGTTTAATGCCGCAAAGTGTTACTAAAATTATTGTCAGTATAATCTAGAAGTGAAGAAAAACTATTTAGGTAAGTTTAAACGTACTATTTTTATATATTTGTTAACACCACATGTGATGGAATGAATATAACCTAAAAAGCCGGTTCTATTCGTATCGGTTGAGCAGAAATTGAACGGTCGATCTCACCTCTGCATTTAGGACAGATGGACCTCTCATATCGAGGTTGGTTGGTTGGAGGACTGGTTGTTTTTATGTTTTTTTACATTACAGATATGCCTACAGTTTATATTAGAAAGAAAAATACTGCGATTAGAGGGGCATGGAGAGCCCAAAATTTGCAAAATGCAATTAATGCAGTAAGAACAAATAATATGGGGGTTACTGTAGCAGCCAGAACCTTTCAAATTCCTAAATCTACATTACTGAGAAGATTACGAACTATTAGGAGACGATGCGGAAAGAAAATTAGTTAGTCACATAAAAAAACTACAAAATACTGGGTTTGCACCAACCAGAGATGAGGTGCGCATGATGGCTTTTAATTTAGCTGAGAGATTAGGCATCTCAGATAACTTTGACAAGGATAAAGGTAAAATAAATGTTTCAAAATACAGCGTTACTAAAACTATATAATATTATTTTGCCATTTTCAGGTAAAGCAGGATATAAGTGGTTGCAGTCTTTTCTGCGTAGGCAGAAGGACATAACAATACGCCAATCAGATAATATTTCAGTTGCTCGTGCAGCGGCAATGTCAAGAGAAACTGTAACAGAATATTTTTCTTTCCTCGATAACATTTTGACTGAGAATGAATTGCATGATAAACCCGGCAATATTTATAATACTGACGAGACAGGCTTACAATTAAACAGTAGAGCCGGTGCAGTCTTAGCAGAAAAGGGATAAGAAAATGTGACGTCCATGAGTTCCGGTGAGAAAGGAGAGACGATAAGTGTTCTGACTTGTTGTAATGCAGAGGGCGTTTTCCTTCCTCCTTACTGTATCTTTAAAGGAAAAAACAAGAAGGATGAGCTATTGGACGGAATGCCACCTGGATCCGCAATTAGAATGTCACAAAAATCAGCCTATGTTAATTCTGACATTTTCTTTGAGTGGCTAAAAACCAATTTTCTGCCTAGAAAGATGCCCGGAAAGGTTCTCTTAATACTCGACGGTCATACTGCTCACACTACTAATTTGGAGATGCTGGAATTTGCCGAACAAAATGATATTCTATTATTTTGTTTGCCTGCACATACTACTCATTACCTGCAGCCGTTGGATCGGGCATTTTTTAAGGCACTGAAGCTTATTATTCTCAAGCATTTCGTCATTTTGTAAAATCAAATACTAGCCGTACATTGAAGAGATTGCAGTTTGGGAAGCTTTTAGGGGAATCGTGGAATAGGCTACAGTAGACAATGCAGTTGCAGCATTTCGTGCCACTGGTATCGTTCCATTCAATCCCACGGCTATTCCGTATTACGCATACATTGATAATGTACAAGTTAATAATACCATTCAAGAACCAAATACAGTGCACGCTCAAACAGATAACCATTCATCCCAAAGCCAGAAACCTTCTATTGAGAAAGAAGATCAAGCAGAACGGAGTGACAAAGAGGAAGACTAAGAAACACCGGGCAAGCTTCTAGAATTAATTTCACCCACACCCTCAACATATGAACGCCCGTAAACACGGAAGAAGTATTGCGACTCTTCTTACCTCAGAAGAAAATTTAACCAAGAGAAGAGAGCTTAACAAAAAAAAGAACTTAGCGCAAAAAAGAAAAAAAGACCAGCTAATACTGAGCGATTTAATAAAGCAAAGCGAAAGAATATTAAGTCAAACCGAAGGAGATATTCTTCTTCTTCTACGACGACTTCTGAAGAAATGGTTTTAAATTATTCATCAGATGATGATAATATGGCAGAAGCTGAGGACTATGAAAATGAATGTGCAGGGTGCAAGGAAGACTACAGACAAAAAAGACTGAGGATTGGATCAAGTGCACCATATGCGGTCGCTGGTTACACGAGAATTGTACCACCTATCATAATTTGTGCCAGCAGTGCGGTAAGCATGCTATAAAAAAGAAAAGCAAATAGTTACTATTCATATTTGTATCGGTTCATCTCTCCTCTGTACGCAGTCCATCTCAACTCACTGTGGAGGAGAGATGAACTTTTACTAACCACTATACCGGGTGCGGCAATAGTGTGTCGGCGGAGCTTAGCATGAAAACTAATAAAGTTGTAACAATGAAATTTTACGTACACATGTAGTATGCTACAGTGCATTTTCTAATTTTATTTATATATTTACAGGGTGTTCCAAATTTCCGCAACCACTTTCCATTTTTATTTTTTTTAATATATTGCTATACTTTCTTGTTATTATGATGATAGCCACCCAAATTATCTTTCCAATGATATATGACAATGTGCACTTACAACTGTTAGTTTTGGTTTTATTGCAAATTTTGTTAAAATCTTGACAGTTGCAGCGTCTAACATTTTAAGTCTTAGCCTGAAAATGGGTGTAGTGCCTCACGTAACTTTTTTGTTACCAATTTATGGACTAACACGTTATATGTTTTGAGGGTGAACAACGTAACAACATATACAGAGTGTTAAATATGTCGTGCCAAAGTTATCGAAGTGTAAAGGCTATTTTCTCTTTTTTTTTAAATTGAACCTATAATTTTTTTATTAGTCAGCAAATTCCTTGTAAAATTGCCGTTAAAATGGTACCAATAACATAGTACTTATTAGTATTTTCGAAGTTATAATCCTTTAATGGGATATACCTATGTTTATAATATTCAATATGCGGTGCATCTAATAGTTGGTTGGCCATGAAATGATATCAAACAAAGTAACTTTTACAAACACCTGTTTCTTAATTCTTTATTATTAGTTTTAGAATTACATTTTGTAATTTTTCAATAATAAAACAAAATTAATTTGAAATGTGTTCAAATATATTTCCATTCTGCTCTACACATGCTCTTAATAGCCTCTGCATCGACAGACTTACATTTTCAGCCATGTTGTTTTCACTTACTTGAAGAAAAGCGTTTCTGATTCGTTGCTGCATGTTCTCTGCCATTGTAGGAGTTGTTTCGTAAACTATATTTTTTACAGTAGGCCACAGAAAAAAATCACAGGGGGTTAGATCTGGTGACCGCGGTGGCCAGCTTATAAAGCTTCCTCTCCCAATCCACCTATTGGTGAATACCCTATCTAAATGTGTTCTTGCAGCAGCACCGTAATGTGCAGGTGCACCATCATGTTGGTACCACAATCTCCTTATGACGTTATCTGGTAGGTCTTCTAACAGCAATGGTAAATTATTTTGTAGGAAATTTGTGTAGATTTCACAATTTAAAGTATTATTAAAAACGAATGGACCTACAATAGTGTTTCCTATGATGCCTCCCCAGATGTTAGCACTCCATTTTTGTTGGTATAAAATGGGTTGCACAAAATGAGGGTTTCTAGTGTCCAAATAATGAGAATTTTTTCTGTTTGTTATTCCACAATTAGCAAATGTTGCTTCATCTGTGAAAAGCACATGATCTAGAAATGTTAGATCTTGTCGTAATTGGAAAAGTAGCCATTTACAGTAAACAAGTCTCCTTTCAAAATCCGTTTGTAATAAGCCTTGATGATTTTGAATTTTATAAGGGTGAAATTTATGTTTTTTTAAAATCCTTCTTACAGCAGTGACTTCTATCCCGTGTTCTTTCAAAATTATCCTTGTAGATACGCGCGGATTTTCCACAACGGACTGGACGACTGTCACTTCATTATCTTCTGTAACCATAGACTTAGTTCTTTCATGTTTGACATAATTCACTGAACCCGTCCGAAGAAACCTTGTCAACAAATTTTCAAACGTCTTAATATCTGGTGCTCTTCGGTGAGGATACTCCATAGCATATGTTCTTGATGCTAAAAGTGGATTTCTATTGCTAGCGCCAAGAACAAATACCATGTCTATTAGCTCCTCCTTCGAAAAATTCATTCTAAACACAACTATAAACTATTACGGCATGGAAATAAAAAATAATGACAACAAAACGATATAACTGACAACAAGATAACTACTAATAACGAACAAACGGAAATTGATAATTAACTAGCCGAACTTAAATTATAACAATTAAACGCGATTACAGTAAAGAGAAACTATTGAAAAACACTTTACATGGAAATTTTAAGTAGATATTTGACGTTTGGTTACACAGCAATTTTTGCTTAATATCATTTCATGGCCAACCACCCAACTATTAGATGCTTAGATGTTTGCGGTATAACCATGGTTATATCATGTAACCATAGTAAATTACTATGGTTACATGATATAATCATGGTTATACCGCAAACATCCTCAGCTCTAGTTATAATTTCGAAAATACTAGAAATAAGTACTGTGTTATTGGTACCATATTAACGGCAATTTTACAAGGAATTTGCTGACTAATAAAAAAATTATAGGTTCAATTTAAAAAAAAAAGAGAAAATAGCCTTTAAACTTCGATAACTTTGGCACGACATATTTAGCACTCTGTATATGTTGTCACGTTGTTCACCCTCAAAACATATAACGTGTTAGTCCATAAATTGGTAACAAAAAAGTTACGTGAGGCACTACACCCATTTTCAGGCTAAGACTTAAAATGTTAGACGCTGCAACTGTCAAGATTTTAACAAAATTTGCAATAAAACCAAAACTAACAGTTGTAAGTGCACATTGTCATATATCATTGCAAAGATAATTTGGGTGGCTATCATCATAATAACAAGAAAGTATAGCAATCTATTTAAAAAAAAAAAAATTGAAAGTAGTTGCGGAAATTTAGAACAGCCTGTAAATATATAAATAAAATTAGAAAATGCACTGTAGCATACTACATGTGTACGTAAAATTTCATTGTTACAACTTTATTAGTTTTCATGCTAAGCTCCGCCGACACACTATTGCCGCACCCGGTATATGTTATTTTTTGTAAGTATCCAAAAGATTTGTTTAAGTTATAACATCATTTTAATATTCGTTAAGTTATGTTAAGTTATCTATAAAATATTTGTTACCAGATATCTCTAATAAAAAAAGTTAGAAGCCATTTTCTAAAATGTGGTCCATCTCTCCCCCACTTACCCTAATCGTAAAAAATCATTTAACGAATACCTTCACGATCAATCTCCATTATTTTACAAACTCACAGTCTTAAAACAGTCACTGTCAACAAACTACTGACTCAATTTCTAAGCTATCGCGGATTTCTCATTAACAAATGTAAAATTTTAAGAATATAATGATTACATATGTAAACAGCACCATCTAGTGGTCGATTATAAAAATATAAAAGGTGTCCCTCGTATTGTGTTCTCAAAGCTCGATTTTTAATAATATTTTTAATATTATTTAAAATGTTTCTGTTTGAAATGAATTAACATTAAACTGGCGTTTTAAAAAACTTGTCAATTTTATGTCTATTATAAATATACAATTAAATAAATAAATTCTAAATATATTGGAATCGATAATAGGAATTTACGTTTAATATTGTTATCAATACGTCCCCTTTAATACTATTCAATTTGTGTTTTCACTAATGGCCCTTTAAAATACAATTCGCCCGGCTCATACGCTAATCGAAAATTATTGCTAGTTGTAAATGCTGGTCGCGTTTTATGTAATGCCATATATTACTACTTACAACGACCGCTACCAACCAACTAATGTCAAAATAGAAGAGCTACCAACCACCACCCTGATAACTATCGAAATTGGCCCCGTTTCATATCGCCTTGCATGGCATAACATACATAACACTACAAGTTTCTTATTAAGTAGTACGGAAGTGTGTCCAGGAGATAGGGTACCCTTACCAGAGATGCATAACCCCACTTCTCCAAACATACATACAAGTACTTCTCGCTACATAATGTCGCAGGGTAACGAAAAAAAAAAAACACAGAGCCAATGATCGCGAAATAAGGGGCGCGAGAGAGAGACTATGAACCGCGTAGGAAGAGGTGAGAGCTGGAATATTCGGGTCACAAGATCGATCAGAAAGCCGGCAGGATGGAACGCGGCAGTAGTCGCTCCTGTTCCTCTACAACCACCGTTGTGTGTTATATTATTGCACCGCTCGGTCTATATATCGCGGGAACTGCTTTCTCGTACGCCTTGACTCGCGCCTTTATTTAGGGCATCTCTGTTTCGAGTGAGTTCTGTTGTTTCTGTGCTGGTTTTCGCACACGTGGTTTTGATTTTTGCGGCCACTACGGTTCTTTTCTGCTCTCCCGGTCAACCGCTGTTATTTTTTTTCTCTTTTCCGTCTTTAACGTTTTTTACTCTAAACAAAAAATGGCGCGTGCTAAAAATAGCAAGAATTCAATCTGTAATAGCATCATTCACTTGTTCTAGCTAGTAATTACAACTGCGCTTCAAATCATGCACTTCATTTATTATTCCAGGCGATAGATCAGACGTTCATGATCATTGGGAACCATATAATAGTATCTATATTAAGATACAAGTTTCATAAGAAATGATTATTGCGCACGAGTTCAAGATTTAGAAAACGAGCCGTAGGCGAGTTTTCCAATGAACGAGTGCGCAAAATGTCTTATGAAACGTGTATTTTATACTATTTTTTCTATTCTGCCTTTTAAATATTAAAAAATGTTTAAAATAATAGTCACGTTCAATACGAATATTTTATACTAGCTAATCCCGACCACGCTTCGCTGTGACTCAATCTGAAATGAGATGAATGAGAAAAGAGATAAATGTATTATAGTAAATATAAATTCACTGGGAAAACAAATCATCCAATTGCGTTGCTGTGGCTATGTGAAGTTAAAGGAAAAAAAATGTTTTTGACAAAAAAAATATTTTTTTAATTGTAAAGCTGATGAATTGTTACATTTTTTGTTTAGTCCATTTAGTTATTTAACATAACTTATAAACAATGTAACCCGCTATTTTAATAATGTTCCTGTCACTTGGCTTTTGACACATTGTCGAAATTACTTCAAAAACGTCACCTTTCAAATATCTCAGTCTTATTTAAATTCTTTTAATAAAATTTGTATCGTATATGTTCTCTTTTCTTCGATCCTACCTTGAATAAATACAATAGTGAGTGTATTCTCTTAAATATTTAATCTTCCTTTCTTGTGATCCTTAATTTTTGGATTTTATATCACTTTATGTTTAACTTATTTCTATAACAGCTTCTCTGTGCCTGTTTCCTATTACTTTTCATTCTCCTTGAACTTGTTATTAAATTCCTTCTGCCAATACTATTCTTATTCCAGTTATAATTTTTCGATTGTCAATTTATTACAAACAAAATGAATATGGCCATCGCTATACTACTACATTATATTATAACATTATTTTCTTTAGATTGACATTTTTAAATTCGTTATATCTTTTGAATGGAATGTCCGATTTTAATAATTTAAAAAGTATTTTACTGGCATTGAAATGGTCTTTAATAAAATATCATTTAATGGGATAAGGAATATTACAGAGGTATGGATAATATGGTTTGATTATTGTCGGCACTTTTATTAACTTTTAAAATGTAAAAAAGTAGTTATAGTGGCATAACTACAGTAGTTGGACATATAGTTTCGCGGACTTTTTTGTAGACATTAATACGTTCTATAATACTGTAGAACATTTTTTTGTTCTATCAACAATAGTTTCCGCAGCGTACGCGATGGCAGATTTTTTGTGACTAATTTTTTCACACCTTGGGTTACATTAATGTATTTTTATTGGGATCCCTTTTTTTTTTAAATGTAATATAGCCTATGTCACTCAGTGAAAATGCAGCTTTCTAATGATGAAAGAAGTTTTTAAATTGGTCTAGTAGTTTTTGTGTGAAAACATTACAAACATACATACAAAAACACAAATGTTTCCTCTTTATAATATTAGTTTAGACAAAAAGATTTAAGTATATCAATACGTTATGCACGTATTACGCATTTGTTACAAATGAAACAGACATGCAATATACATATCTGTAACTGTACACATGGACAATACACCTCGTATTTTCAGCATTTACTTCTGCTTAAGACACGTGTTTCTGCCATCTATAGGCGTCATCAGTCAAGCTAGTGAAGTAATGTAATACAAATGATACAAATCTTTTTAAGAACAGATTTGCAGACAAATCTGTTTTATAATGAACGAAATTATCTGGAATTACGACTGACGGAGCACCTTCAATGGTTGAAAGTAAATCTGGGATAATAACTATGTTAAAAAGTATTTACAAACTAAAAACATAGATACCAAGGAATTAATACAGTTTCATTGCATTATACATCAAGAGGCCCTCTGTTAAAATTATTGGGATTTGAAAATGTGATGAAAGTTGTAGTACCTACTATAAACTTTATAAAATCACGAGTTCTCAATCACCGACCATTCACACAATTTCTCGAGGATATTGAAAGCGAATATGGTAATCTCCTGTTTTAGACTGAAGTAAGGTAGCTAAGTCGTGGGTTGTCACTAGAGCGGTTTCTTAACTTGATTGAAGAAATCAAAATATTTCTGGCGGAAAAGAAAAAGGACGTCTCCGAACTCGACAACCCTGATTGGCTGTGTGACTTAGCGTTTCTTGTAGATATCACAAATCACTTGAATGTCTTAAATACGCGACTCCAAGGCAAAGATCAATTGATTTCGCAGTTATACTCTCATGTTTCGTCCTTTCAATGCAAATTGAGTCTTTTCAGGACACAAATCAATTCAGCCAATTACAATAATTTTCCGAACTACAAAAAAAATTATGCAGAAATTCAATAAAACTGATGTCAATTTCGCTTATGTTGAAAAAATTGATATTTTAATACAAGCTTTTCACGATCGTTTTCTAGACTTCAAAAAAGTTAAACCTCTATTAGACATTTTCAGCAATGCTTTCAACATTTCACCCGAAAATGCACCGGAATCAATACAGCTGGAATTGACAGACATGCAAAATGATGATAATTTACGAAACAAGTTTAATTTACCGTTGCGTTGACAAAACCGCTTATAAAGAGTTGCGAATAAATGCATTGAAATGCGCAAGCTTATTTGGATCGACGTATATTTGTGAGCAAACGTTTTCAGTGATGAAACTTAACAAAACAAAAAATCGAAACCGTCTGGCAAATGAAAATCTGGAAGCAATTTTACGTGTGGCGACAAGTAATGTGAAGCCAAACATAAACAAAATTGTTAGGTCAATGCAATGTCATGCATCAATATAATAAAACATGAAATATTACATTGTAATGATTAGATTACATTACGATTACATAATTACAACAACATTTTTGAATGTTCTTTTATTTTTATCATTTGTAGTAATTCATACTATTTAAAAATAAAAATGTTTGAGTTAATAAGTATTCTTTGTAGTGGCCCGTCCTTGGCTTATAATTTTCCCGAGTGGCCCCTGTTCCCTATAAGTCTGTGCATCCCTGCTTTAACAGTTTAATATCAAGTCGAATATTTGATTCAAGTAGTCAAGTTTTACTTAATAAACAAAGTTTATGATACAAAAACAAGTTGTTTGTGTGTACGATAAGTTAATAAAATATAACGATAGTAACGTACATCAATCACGATATATACAATTAACTTACCTTTCTTGCCAAGATATTTAGATATTTAGAGATTTGAGATATTTAGAGAGCTCATGTGCATTATTTCTATTAATTTAATTAAACACCAGCTATTATTTAAAACAAGATACTACTCGTATTTTGGTCCTACAAGTTTTGTGATCGTTAGCTTCGAACGTTTTCCATCTATTATTGATTCTGCGCAGAAATATATGCATTACTGCGTGTATAAATTCGAATTTAAATAATTTTATATCGTCAAGATAAACGTTTTAACTTTAAAACTTTCTTTAGTAGACATTAAAGAGATAAACAGATCGAATTTAACGAGAAGGTATTAGAGAACATTTAATATACATCATATAAGAACCAAAATGGTGATTTTAATTTAATTTCATATATTCAATTGAAATATTGATTTCAAAATTAAATATTATTTCCTTTTGATAATTCTAATTCTTTATATTTTGGCTTGCCCAACGTGTGACTGAGTAACAACAATTTTGTTTTATTTGACGGTCGAACGTGGAGCATTTAATCTCATATATTTAATTAGTTTCCAGCTGCTTTCTCTCACATCGAATTATATTATATTTTGACTAATCCCAACGTGTGGCTGCTAATTTATTATAATATATATATATATATATATATATATATATATAAATATAATATTTTTTTGACCTTGGTATGATATGGTAAATTCAATCAGTTGGCGATTAAAGTTCTGGCTTTACTTAATTATATGACATTTGTATACTGTCATTTATATTTTCTATCCTTGATAAAGGCATCATTGTCGAAACATGTAGGGTTGATTTAAATATATATACTTTAAAGTAAAGCCAGACCTTTAATCGCCTACTGATTGAATTTACTATATATATATATATATATATATATATATATATACATACATATATCAATTAACTTATTAAAACATAGAGCAGATCAATTATATATGTTTTATGAGAACCGGCTCGATAGACCAAAATTGTAAGAAAATGTCTACACCCATCAATTATTGAATCTATTGCATGGTAGTTCAATTTTATGAATTATTAAATAAATTTGAAAGTAACTTGCAAAAATTCGTTACGCCACCCAGTCATTTACAGGTAGTCTTTTATTTCACCACTTTATCTGCCTTCCCCTTTTTATACGATATTTGTTTACGGCAAATCACGTATGTTTACGCTAACCCGGTGTCTTTATTATTTTTTTGCCGTGCGTATCCCATAAAACCGGTGAATCGTCGAAGAAAGAACACAGGGCGATCCTTAAAATAAACGACAGCCCGCAATCTAATTATTGGTTCTCACGCGATTAATTCGAGCAGATATCGCATAAAACGAGACATTTTCTGACCTATAAACTTCAATTTAGTATACACAAGGCTGCCATCCAATCTGAATGGTCGTCGAGCTCTTAAAAAAAAAGAAACGGCACTAAAGATGCGAACGATATGTGAACTTGTTATGTTCACGTATAAATGTTTAAAACCTCGTTATTTTTGTAAACATTACGTTGCTATCTGGGAAATTCTATTTGCGATAAACATTGAGCAGAATGCACTGTCAAAGTGTTTTTTTTTTGTTCCAGATGTACGACTGCATTTAAGTATTTCAAAAATACAACAGTGTAATCAACATTTCTACAATTAAATTAGCCATAGAGTATAATATTTAATTATTTGATGAAAGAGAAGTGTAAGGTGTCCCAGTAAGACCGCCTATTTTGAAATTTGAAAAACAAGCAGTGTTCATTTGAAGAGTTCTGAGATTTCTATTGAGGTTATGTATAGAACACAATATCTTATAAATGAGCGGCTCGTGACTAATAGCACTTGTTGGTCCTTTTAACAATGCTTTCCATGATATGTTGGCTTAATGCTGGCTGAATTTCATCAATGGCGTGACGAATCTCGTCTTTTAGTTCAGAAATTATTCTTGGAATCTTGGCATACACTCTTCCTTTGAAAGAACCCCAAAGAAGGAAATCCAATGACTTCAAATCGCATGATCTTGGTGATCTTGGTGCAAATTTAAATCGCCGTAGCACGTACGTTCTCCACTGGGAAATTTTTCACTGCTTGCCTTAAGCTTTGCTTCAAACACTCCAAATTCGGATGTCTTTTAGAGCACACCACATTCTCTAAATCCGACCATAACTTGTAATCGAAGGGATTAAGGTCCGGACTAAGGGAAGGCCAATCATCCGGAGAAATATAATTCGGTGCGTTGCTCTAAAGTCACTGTTGCCGGCGCTGAATCTTGTTGGAGTGCCCATAGTTCACTGTTAAACTGTGATTCAATGGTTTAACAACGCATTCTAAAATATTTTCCCGATAAACGGCCCCTTTTCCACAAAAATTAATGTCTGTCACTCCTTCGTAACTGACTCCCTACCAAATCATTACAGATGAAGGATGATGACCTCTTTGTACTCTTGGAACCAACTCTTTTGCTTCTTTTGATGATCTAGCATAAATCATGTCATTTTGTTTATTAAAAGATTCTTCACCAGTGAAGATCTTTTCATCTGTGGAAAGGATTCGCTAATGTTGTTCATTCGCATATTGAGTCAGAAGTCATTGCGATTCTTGTTTCCGTTTCCATTCTAAATCATCGGTAAGAAAATTTCCCGTGTATCTTTTATACATTATTAGTTCAAGGTCTTGATTTATGATCCGCAATAATGATTGGCGTGATATTGTCATTTCGTTACTCATCACTAGAGCAGACCAATTTCCGTGCGAGCATGAGCGCCGGTATGGGAGTGTAATTCGTAATATATTAGAATATGCGATAGAAGAGGGACGCAACATGAGCTTGTTAAGTAGAGACATTTGTTCTATCACAAATAATTGAATATACATTTGGTTTTCTGCTATTAATGTAATATGAATAAACACACGAAAAATAAGAATACTACATATTATAGAATCGTTATATTTACCTATAAATAAAATGGAAAATGTATGAAATCAGTGATTGCCTGCACGACAGATTATTTAAAAAAACACTTACCGTTTTAAGCGTCTCCCAAGGATTGACAAACTGGAGAAACTCGATTGTATATTTTCAACATCAAGTGCGTTTCTAAGGTTATTTCTGAAAAACATGTCCGCCGTGAGAAAAAAATATGTTTATATTCGGAAAACGAGCGTTCTACATCTAGTGATGTTATATTCGCATAATCAAAATACTTTTTTAAGCAACTTAACGCTCTGTAGACGCGCCCTCACAAATCCGTGTTAAGGTGTCAAAATCTGCATTTCTGTCTAAAACACTTTCAAATTTAATTAGAACACTTTCACTTTTTGCGTCTTCTACAGCACACAGTTGTGCGTGAACATCTTTAACGATTTGCAGTGATTCCTCAAACAACAGCGACGAATTTTCTAATTTTGTGATTGCTTCTTCTAGTCCCAAGTAATTCTCACGAATACTTTGTAAATCCATTTTAATCTGGGCATCTTGAAATTTTTTCTGGCTTGTATTGATAGCTGCACTTTCTTTCGGTTCGAATGATAAAACCACGTCCTTAATTTTTTCAAAATGTTCATGATAGTAAAATCCCGCCGGTAACCATGTACCCCAACGTGTCAGAATCGGCTGTGGTGACTCAGGGGATGGGGACACAATTCGTGAAATTTCCGAATACGTTTTGGAGATTTCAGGAATACTGCCTTTGTACTCGATATTAAAGCATCTACCTGGATAACATCACGAACCTGTTCTGCCACATGGGGTAGAGCATGGAGTTTACAAGTAATATGTAACAAGTTAGGAGAATATTTTCTAAGAGACCGGCCTACAGAACACATGGTTGCGGCACCATCGGTCATAAACATTAATACTTTGTCTTTCGAAAGTTTAAATTTTTCCAAAGTATCTAATAGCATCTCTGAAATTTTTTCGACATTACATTGTTCTAGTCATCTGGATGCTAATAAAATTGAAGCCGTTGGTTGATGTGGTTGCATATTACGCATCATCACATTAAGTACAGATTGTTTTTTGCTGTCAGTTGTTTCGTCCACACATAACCACAGTTTTTTATTTTTCAGTTCGGCTTTGATTTTATTTTCAAACTGTTTACGCACCGATGATAAATTCCTTCGTAACGTTGTCGTGCTCGGTAATGTTTGATTCGCGTATTTATTCCAAAATGAAATAAATGAATCATTACTTAACAAGCTAAACGGCAGTGTACACACAATCATAGTTACACATAGTTCATGTATAAACTGTTGTCGATTAATTTTGTTATTATTGTGCTTCGAACTGCTTACGTGTTCTTTACAATGTGTTTTTGACTAACACATTAGATATGTATTGTACACTAAACATTTAATTTTTGAGCCATCGTATATTAAGTCCGGGAAATCCATAATAAACTTACTCACTTCGTCTGACAACGGTCGTTTTCTCGATTTATGTGTCGACGACATTTTATTACGTATGCTTACACTTACATGCAGTCTAAGCAAGTACCAAACACATACTGAATGCTTTTTATTAGTTCTGATGCAATACAATCATCCTCACATCGGCGCACATGGCGCGCACGGAAATTGGTCTGCTCTACTCAACACTTTTTGTTTCCTTAATGGATTTTGCTTAATACGCGCTTTTACTCCTTTAACCGCTTGTTTAATTCTAACAGTGCGAGATCTTCCTGTTCTTTAAGGATCTCTAACATTACCGGGACCGTCGTATAATTTTATGACCCGGTATACGAACATATGATAGATTCCTAGTGGCTGCAACGTTTTGAAAGTTGATGATTTCTCCATACCAGACTTATGCAAAGCAATTACAGGAACGCAGTTCTCTTCCTATTACACTATCAAACTGTAACTTATCTTTAAAATTTGCACACACTTGAATAGCAGGAATGTCAACTGCCAGCAAATATCCGTCTATTGTTTATTTTATTCGTCACAGCACTTATGATTTATGTAGTTATGTAGTTATGTAGTATTTATAAAGTTTTGTAACAGTATTTATAATAGCACTAGGTTTCCGCATTCCCCCAGCACTGTGTAATTGTCGTTTGAAAACATTTAACATAAATTTAAAAAAAAAACACCAGCTCAAACAGCAAAACTTGAAAAATAACAAACACTGAAGAACTAATCAACGGAAAATACAGCTAAGAACTTGAACATCCAAAATGCAGATGTAGTTAATAGGGTTGAAATATGCATGACAATTTTAAAACGTCAAAATGACATTAATAAGCAATTTTCATTCCGATATATTTTTTACGTTAAAGTGGTTTAAGAGTAAATTCATGACATCGTTGCCATATATTTTTTCAGGTAAAATTAGCATAAAATAATTTTCGTGAAATAGTATATTTAGAAGAGAGATTAATTACAACCTTGTTATAGTTGTTCAAAATTGTTATGCCATTGACCATATCAAAACCAATCTTTAAAAAGTTTTCCAGTAATTAAGATAAACGACATCTAAAGTGTTAACTTTGAATATTTCTTTCTTTGAAATTAACAGCGATGGAATTTTTTCCATATTTATCTCATGATCCTTGGTCCTTGCATATTAACGTACCATCCAGGTGTTCCGCGAATTATGGGACACGTCGTACATCAAGCCGCGAAAACACAGTTTAATGAAGGAAGAAAGAAATTGTCGCCGAGGCCGCTTGCGGCCGAGGCAGGATAATTTCGAGTACTTTAAAGCTTTTCGCGGACAAGATATACCTAACATTTTTTGGGCAACAGTATAAAGTAAATCTATTTTATTTCAATTCAGACACAATTCAATACTTTTAGTGCTAAATTAAAAAGTTGCTTACTAGCTTTACATGAGTTTCCATAGAAATGGGACGAATAAAATAATAAAATACCTACAAATGTTTTAATACATAAATAAAGTCAGGTTAGTTACACCATTTATAACTCTAGACCGGCTGGACCAGTTTTAATGATCTCTGATTTGTTGGATTCGTCTCCGCCCAGAATAGCAGAATAAATTACTTTTTTTAGTCGCGATGAGTTAGATTTATTGAACAAAGGGTTAAAATATTGTTTGACAAGCAAAAAGATGCCTACAGAGGAGATTGTTGCAAGCATCGAGACCTCTATTAGGAATTTTGAATATACATCAAAATCCTATGTCAGAGAGACATGCAAGCGACAGATCCAGGAATCTTTACAGCAGCACAAACAATTTTCAAGTAAGAAAAACTGGAACACTATTAAAACTCTCCGATTGAAAGATTGTTTATATTTAAAAGCAGATAAAGGGAATAAGTTAGTCATTTTGGACAAAATCGATTATTCTGATAGAGTTAGTAATTTAATTTCTGAAGGGCGTTATGTAGAACTGAATAAGAACCCATTACCCAAAATGATAAGTAAAACTAAAGCCGGGTTAAAAAATTGTCCAAACTTAATAACTAATTCCAACCTTTATAAACTACAATGTGCAAATCCGTTAGTGCCTAGGTTATATTGCTTACCTAAAATCCACAAACCAGGTAACTCGATGAGACCTATTGTGAATCAACGTATGAGTATATACAATGTATACGTACGTGAGAAAGCCAGTCCAATGCCAGCGAAGACCGCGGCGACTGACGATTGTCTCCGATACCGATTAACTGGAAATTTTGCATTCAGTCTAGCTGCGGCCGTTACAGTTTGAAAGCGTACAATAAAATTAATGTATGGCCCTTTATACACCCACTGAAAAGCTTCAGTTAGTAAAATGGTTTTATGCTGGCAAGTCGGCAATGGCGTGCATGAATTTGTTTGCACCGACTTTTGCAGACCGTTCTGTACCTTGCAGACAAACAATTTATAATTGCAGAAAATCTAGTTGCCTTGAGAGAAAAAATAACTGAGGCTGCGAATTCATTAACTGCCGACATGTTAGCAAATGCAAGAGCTAATTTCTACGACCGCCTAGGACAATCTCTTGCTGTGCAAGGAGGAATTTTTGAACCTCTTGTATAATTTATTATAATTTTTAGAATCTTTTTTAATTATTTTATTAGAATTACGCTTTTGTTTATGCGACGCACCGCAGCTTAAAAATTCCCTGCATCTACTGAAAGAAATAAGAAAAGCAAATTCCTTGCAATTCGTAAATGTTATTTAAGAACGCATTACAAGTACTTATGTCGATGGTCAAATGATTACTGCTAACTTGTATTTGCGAAACAATCGGAGACAATCGTTGCCGGCCGTCGCGGTCTTCGCCAGCATGTGGATCGGCTTTTCCATATACATATACATCGTATGTACTCATACGAATTCCCTATGCCTAATAATATTTAACACATGCGGTATAAGACTTTATCGCAAATATGTTGCACATATACAGATTTCTTTTTGAATTGATTTGGCTTTCACTTGATGAAGATCAATAATTTAAAATTAAAATAAAACTAATCGTTAAAATCTTAAGTCTTTCTTTCTCTTGGAGACTGTGGTTAAGTAAAAACTTAAAAAAAGGTATATAACCCCTTACCACAATTATTAACCGTATCCTAAATACGTATTTCGACACCTAAGTTGTCATTATCAGTAGGTAAAACCACTAATCAAGGTGTCGTACATGGGGCATCTTGACGCATACGAAAGTATTCATATCGCTAAAAACAAACAAAATTCTATGAACAGAGATAAAGGACCAATCCCCTTCACCTGTCTCTTTTCATTCTTAGAACCGTAAATAAAAAGGGCGTGGACGTTTCAAATTGGAGTAGAAACACATGTGGGTACCGTTTGCCTTAAGAGAGGTAATTTTTTGTCGATCCTTTCGTTCGATATATTTGCATGTTAGGTTAGTATATACGTGGACGCCGTGTAAAGTTGTTGCGTAAGCAGTTGTACTAGCTTTACTGTGCCCCATGTGCGACACCTTGATTAGTGGTTTTACCTACTGATGATGACAACTTAGTTGTCGAAATACGTATTTAGGATACGATTAATAATTGTATAATTTTTTTACGTTAAAAACTTCACTTTTTTAATACGTAATCGTAAAAGGAGGACAATTGTTTCGCCAGCACAGCGGCTTAATTCCCATTAGTTTAATTTTTTTTTAACATTTTTTAATTACTGTTATTAATCTGTTTAGTATTCACATTTCTCCATTAAAAATTATTAAATTCTATTTACTTCTTCCCATCTCGTTGTAAAAATTTCACAGATATTTATTTTTAGAGGCGGCCACGAAGTACAACAAAGTTCGGACCTTTACGTAGGCCATTAAATATTTGATATTTCATCAAATATTCTAGAGATGAAACTTCATTCTATCTCTCTCTCTCTTTCACGGCCCTCCCACTCTTTTAACGGGTTTGTCGATTCACCACCGTTCAAATTTTAAACTGAAATGCTATAATTACTTCCAAAACGCATTTATAATGCCTTTAAATAATGTGATGGAAACATTCAGCTGCAGGGAATGTGGAAAGTATCGTGGTTTAACTTTGTTTTGTGTTTTTCTGTGAGTGACAAAAGCGGAAAATTAAATATGTGTTGCATGAATTCTAAAATTAGTGTTTACGTTTAAAGGTATTTGACTGTCGAGATGTTAATACCTTGATATAAACTTCTATTTTCAAAAATATTATTGTACACCTACTACAATATTGTTTCGCCATACAATGGCTTCATCAGGTGGATAAAAAACTGAATATTTAAAATTTGAATATTTATGTACAAATTACACAGGTCTACAAAATTAAACTTTTTGACAAATGTATTTATTTTGAAAACTGATTTTATATAATTTTGGTAGGCTGATTTCAAAAATTCTATGCATTTATTTGTATCACGTAAGGTTCTTTTGCAAATATTAAATGAAAAAAACGATATTTCTAAAAAAAATTATTTGTTTATTGAGTAAAAAGGTGGAATACAAGTTAGAAAAGTGGAAAAAAATACTTTACTCAGTCTTTTTTAAGTGAAATCTTTGTCTGAAAGCTGCGTTGTCCGGACATTCGGTTGTATGTTTTTAAGGGCATATCCCGTTTTAACATCCAGCAGTAGTCCGCCATCATCGTTATGCTCCATCTGCCTTGGTATCGCCGTTCCATTTCCATAATGTCTGTGTGAAACCTCTCTCCCTGTTCTTCACTAACTGCTCCAAGATTTTCAGGAAAATAGTTCAAGTGTGAAAACAGGAAATGCACTTTCAAACTCATATTACAACCTAGACGATGAAAGTGTTGTAACATATTTTGAACAATATTTTCGTGGTTTTCGTCCTTAGAGTTCCCAAGAAACTTATCAATTACTTCTTTAAATGAAACCCAGGCGTTTTTCTCGACATTGGTCTTTGTGTTTTGAAAATCCTTGTCTTTGCATAATGTTCTTATCTGCGGCCCAACAAAAATACCTTCTCTTAACTTGGCATCGGATAAGGCTGGAAATGTCTCGCACAAATATTTAAAACACTGTCCATTTTTGTCTAGGGCTTTAACAAACTGCTTCATCAAGCCAAGTTTGATATGGAGAGAAGGCAGAAAAACTTTTTTGGGGTCAACCAAGCTATCTCTTAATACATTTTTGCTACCAGGTGTAAGGCTTGTTCTAGAGGGCCATTCTATTTGAGTCCAATGTCTATCCCTTGCTCGACTATCCCACTCACAAATAAAGCATGGAAATTTTGTAAAACCTCCTTGTTTTCCTAGTAGCATGCACAGCACTTTAAGGTCACCACAAAGCATCCACTGATGTTCTTGTTAGTTTATTTTCTTTAGAAGAAGTTCAAAATTTTCATACGTTTCCATTAAATGTACCGAATGGGCAACGGGAACCGAGGCCAGCTCGTTACCACTGTGCAATAAACCGCCTTTTAAACTACGCTTACTTGAGTCAATAAACAAGCGCCATTCTTCTCTTACGTACGGCACATTTCCTAATTTTGAAATTAAGTCAGGAATATTGTTGCAATACACTAGCGGTCCGTCTTGAGTAAAATATTGACAGAACTCTTTTTCGCGATCCCGGTAAAAGCTTTATGTGACGCCAGGTGCCAGTAAATGTTTCTCACGAAGTCAGGAGGCTAACAATTCGTATGCATCCTTTGGAAGGTGCAAATCTCTAATTAAATCATTTAGTTCGCTCTGGTTAAACACTTCGGGCTCTCTGAAATCTGGTGTGAAATCTGGGTCGCAATTAGATTCCTCTGATTCTGACGCGTTGACGTTTTCTAGTGCTTTTGGGGCGGTAGGTATCGGTACATCTGGTCCATGAGGAACTGGTCAATAGCAGAGTCAAGATTGGGATACACAATTTGTTTTTTATTTTTTCTGTTGAATCCTTGAACATTACACGAACAAAAATAATAACCATCACTGTGATTTCTAGGCTCTCGCCATACCATAGGAACACCAAAGCTTAAACATTTCTTCCTACCTTTTTGCCAATTTCTTAATGCTTCAACGCAAGCGGAACAAACAGTATGAGGAGCCCAGGACTATAGGGAAATAAGCGTGGTATACATTTTTCACAAACAAAGTAATAGTTTGCCTCTGCTTTACTACGACATAACTACCACAGATATAACAAAAGTTATTCGGATTGTTCACACAATGTCTTCTTTCCGTATTTATACATTCTAGAACACTTAAAATAGGCAACAACGAAGACAACAAGCGCGCGGACACAGTAGCACGACGACTAACACAACCAAACTGCACATAAGCAGGTTTCAACGTTGTATTGACGCTTCTGCGCCGACTCTGTTGCTTTGCTGAGAAATCTAATATTAACCAGTGTTGCCAAATCACATTTTATTTCAAAAAAACAATTCATTTAAAAATCATGCCTAACATGGAACAAACATATTCTTGTCATAGGTATGTATATTAATAAATTAACATTGTTAAGATATAGAGGGCTATAAAAAAAATTTACGTGATAGAGCAAAAATATGGCGTTTTTTGGAATAAGGGCCCCCAAACATATACAAATTAGCAAACAGCTTTCAAACATCAAAATCACTGTAGACCTGTGTAATTCGTTTCGATATCTGGTATGACTAAAAAATATAGGCCAAATAATTTGTCTTCTTGAAACTGCTAGCTAGACGTCCATTTTTTTCTGGATGTAACGTAGTTTCCACAAATTCAAGAGGGTTTCCTGGAGATCAAAATTTTTCTGGTTTAAATACCCTGAAAGATGGAACCAAGCCTCATCCGAAAAGAAGCATTTGTCGAGAATATCATTAATATTTATGTTATACAAATTTAATTGCCTAACGATTATTAAATTTTTCCCATATGCAGAACTATGATGGTATCAGTCCGCAACTAAATATTGATATTTAAACTATTAAGAGATAGTTTTCAAAACAAAATATCAATCTCTGTAAATTATATTTCATAAATTTAGATTATATTACGCAGATTGCTTGACATTTAGAAAAGATTCAGTGATTTAATTACGTAAAATAGTCGGATAATCCAGCAGAGTCAAGTGCAGAAACCATTAATGAGTGTCCGTGGCTGTAAAAGGCGGAATCTAAGTTTAACTGAAGGGACTCGGTCTGGCGGGAACAAATTTGCGGATAACATTGCTAAGATTTATAGTGTCCGACATAAATTCAGCAAGGGTGGTATTATTTTATAGTGGGTTGTTCTAATTTATTTACTACCTACACCTGCATGTAATATTCGAGTACAAATTAAACTGGCGTACAGCTATTAAGTTCGTTCTTCATATGTTATGGAAATAGATACTTTTATTTTGTTTATAATAAGTATGTGGTAAAGTGTATTAGAAATTAAAGCAAAAGCTAGTGTTCTAAATTAGAGATTAAATAATTGTTTCATCCTCCTGGTTTGAAGGAAGTTCTGTATGTATCGACCAAAGTATGGGTTAAAATAATGCAATAGTTTTTGAATAACACTAATATATTTACAAATTTAATCTTGGAGTTCCGTTAACTTAGTACAAATGCAGTATCTGGTCTTAATACTAAAGACCGAGAAAACTGGCTAATAAATAATATTTGCTCCTATTTGGATCACTGAGACCTAAGCTAGGACTGTAGTTAACTCGAAGAGATCGTGCATGGAACTGTAGTTCGCTCTAAGAGATCTTGTTTGGAACTGTTTTTCATTTACTTATTTTTCGGCAAGAATGTTTTGTCCCCGCCAGTTACAGGAGAGGAAGAAAACAACGAAATTGATTATACAGAAATTTCTTTCCAACTATTTGAACAGGAAAGATGTTATCATTCACAATAGTTCCTGTCACCCGGTTAGTCATAAACTAGCATCATTCCATTGTATGATACACAGATTAATATCAGTACCTTTAAATAATGAAAACTTCTTTAAAGAATTAAATATCATTAAACAAATAGCGCAAAATAATGGATATAACCCAAATATAGTAGATACAATTTTAAGAAAAAAGAAATATAGGAAAGCAATAGAAAATGTGTACCCAATAATAAAAGATAAACCAAGCAATTATAAATTAGTAACATACATAGGACCGATAAGTGAAAAAATAGGAAAAATTTTACGAAAAACAGACATAAATGTAGCTTATAAAACTAATAATTCTTTAGGAAAATTCATAAAAAGTAATAAATCAAGACAAGCAAAAGTAATAAATCCGGAGTATACAAACTAACATGTAAAGAGTGCCCTAAAACATACATAGGCCAAACTGGTAGGAGCTTTGAGAAAAGAATACAGGAACATTTTAAAAGTTTTATTAACAAAATGACAGATTCCAATTATGCACTTCATTTGATGGAAAATAATCATAGTTTCAAGAAAGATTTCGAAATTTTACAGTCACAACAAAAAGGATTAAAGTTAAATTTACTGGAATCCTTAGAAATAAATAAAACATACACCAATAATAATAACCACCACCAATAATACACCAATAATACACCACCAATAACCACCACCACCACCAATAATACACCAATAATAATAAAACATACACCAATAAATAAAACATACACCAATAAAACATACACTTAGAAATAAATAAAACATACACCATGGTCAAGGTCACTCCGAGGAGGTTCCAGAATCGGCTGAGATCCTCTACTTACTCGCTACTGTTGAATTTCGGTTCGAAGAATAAAAAATACTTATCATATCTCGTTTCTCTTCGTTAGTGTATGACATTTTTGTATTATTAATGAACAATAAATGAAATGTTTGGCAGATTGAGATTCCATGGCTAGCATATTTAATCTTATAATTTATTCTTTCAAATAAAACCTAATGTCAAAGCTTTAGTCAGAATGTGGTACATAGTTAAAATCAGAAAAAAAAACTCTTTCTTAAGATGTCTAAATCCAATATGGCGCCTATAAGAAATTAGATAGTTGATGATGGCCAGAAGGAAAGGAAACGTCGTATAAAAATTTAGAGTACACCACTGGATAGAGGTTTAGAAATGGCCACAAGGATGTGTTTTTATTTTTTCTCTACAAGGCCAAAAGTCGGTGCTACAGGTTAAAGAAGAAAATGGGGTTTTCGCGTTTTTTTTTTTAATAACTTCACAGGTCTATTTTCTTTACGGATTTATAACAAACACAAAATTTAACAACTTTGCCAAATTTAAACCTATACTCTATCTCCAATAATAAGAGAGATGCCCATGGTGAGGGCCGAAAATGAATCAGCCTGTATAAATCGATTACTAACATATTGTATATCCATAACATTTTATGCATCGTTCATGTGCTTTTAATTTAAACTCTTTCTTTTCAAGTCCAAAACATACTCGTCTGGAGGGTATAGGATGCACAAAATTTACCGTTACATTAATGCTTCCGGTGGCGCAGCTTTTTAATTCAAAATTGCCGGGTTTGTTTACGCATCCCAGCTCAGGGTCAGTTTATTGTTGGTACTTACAATGAAATGACTTCGGGCTATGTTCACGCCAGGAATGCATCCTATATGTCACTTTAACTTCCACACAAGCATGTATAGTGCAAGTTATTTAGTCCTGACGGGATGAGTACTCGCATGTATGGGACGGAGATGTATTTAGATAGTCTGAGGTCAAGTTAAATTGACCTTGGATGTTACGTGAACATTGAAAATGGAAACGTTTTCTGTGTTGCTGTGGTTATATTTAGAATTTAATAAATAAATTGTAAATATTTACGGACTTTCTTAAATAATAATATTAATAATTACATTGATTCGGCTTTTATTTTATAAAGATCCATTATTTAAAATAGAAATAAAACTAATGGTTAAAGTCTTCACTTTTTAATAAGTAATCGTAAAACGACAATTGTTTCTACAGCACAGCAGCTTCATCAGGTACTTACAGCTAAAGAGCAGGTTACAAACCAAATTAAAAATATAAAATCAACAAGGTTAGTATTATTTTACTATTTTATCTGTGATCTTTATTGTTTTTAATATGTTTTGAGAAATTATTATTAGTTTTGAAAACCGTGCTTATATTAAGTTTTTTAAACACATTTAAATATGTTTATTCGGTTTCCCAGTGTTACGCTTTAATTTCCCTTTTTAATATCGATTAATAGTCTTCATATTTATTGACGAGTTCCGGTATCTTATATTAAATACATTCATTCGGATACTTGTTCCGCTGTCTGTGGTTAACTTTGGTAACTATATCATCCCTTCCGCTTACACGCGGGTGAGATTCAAGGACTAGCAGACAGACATTGGTAGGGTAAAGTTGTTTTAAAAATTTACGAGTGTACGTCCTCTTAATGGAAGTTAATTCATACATCTTTGACATTTAGTTAATTCATCGTTCATAAACGGATCATGTCAAAGGGTGAATTCTAATTCTTGGAACAGCCAATTTGCCGTTTGCGACTTACGTAGGTTTGAGGAAAATATAACCCAACCTTGGTTTTTGCATGGCGTTTCATTTCGTCTTCGTAAACGGAAAATAAAATTACTTGTAATCTAAATTTTGAATTTTGCTTATCCTTTATTACAGGATATACTATATAAATAGCATTTTTGAAAAGTTTTTTTGTCAGCATATTTTCAATTAGAATATCTGTGCAGCCGTTATTGACTGCTATTTGTTTGACTAAATATAGTTATTTTTCATAATTTTCTTTGGATAGTGGATCAAAACACTAACCCGATAATTAAACTTGAAATATTAGATTTGTTAAATACAGTTCTGAAACAAAATTACTTCCAGTTTAATAATTCAGTATACACTTGTAGTGAATGTAAGAATGAAAATTGCTTTAAGTACTTTGGTAGTAAATTTTCCTGTTTGTTTCACGCAAAACTTAAAGGAGGGTAACTTTATTGGTCCCCAAATTAGAGAATTGGTTTTGGACAGTCGCTTCTACGACTGCTGTTGAAAGGAAAGCCTGAGTTGCTTTTGAAAATGTAATGGAACTCTTTCTAGAAAATTATAACTCACATAATTATGAAAAAGTTGTTCAAAACATTCTGCGAAAGCTTAGCAATTCAGATTGCAACATGAGCATCGAAGTTCACAACTAGAAATTGAAACAAAACATTATTAATAAAGTGGTTTATATTCAGATGTGAATAAAATAAAGAATTATATTTTGAATGAAACAACAAGGGTTCGTTGTTCTTTGTAGCGATAACGAATGTTCGGCCCAAACATGAGGTCGAAAATGGGAATTTTCACTAATGTATTTGTCAAGAAGATAGTCACAAAATTCCGTGAGTTTTTCATGTTCGGGCTTAATTTCGGCTAAATCAATAGTAAACATTTCTCCTACATCTTCAGGATGAAGAAGTTAAGAACTTAGAAATTTTTGTTTCATTTTCATTTTTTCTTTAGTACTGGGCAGCTAACCCTAATTTCTGAACTTTTCGATACCATGACTGTCCTAAGTGAAACCTACCAAAGCTTTCGGAAACGCTTTGTAACTACTTTTATGAATGGTGATTTCAAAATCGGTATTTATAATTTTCGCCGAAACTGAATGATTCGGTGTATCACATTCTTCTTTAATATATTTGAAGGCATAATAGTATGTAAAGGAAGTTTTATTAGGAAGAAAACAAAATACTAAATGTATATAATGTTCGTTTTTAAGACCGAGAATTGTAAACAATAAAGAAACCTAGGACGATATTCAAAAGTTTCATCAACATACGAACAAGATGTAGAAGACGGAAATTTTAAATTTGACAAACATGAAAGAATAACAATTAATTTTTATGCGTCACAACAGGGGACGATTCAACTGCAACATGGAATTCGGAAATATTTTTAGAAAGTTTAATAAATGGGGAAGCTCTAGCATTGTATATATTTTGTCTCACTCTCTGTCCTTTGTAGTGAAGGTATCAATGCCTCTGGTGTTAATTTCGCTTCGAATGAGTTTGAAAGGCTATTAACAAATACCTCCTACTGCTTTGCGTTTAATGAAGTTACTTACGAGTTTCCTATTAAAAACATATGCTGTTAACTTCTCGTGATTATGATCCAAAACCGATTCCACTATTATATCTTCTATACTTTGAGTTTTTGCAAAAGCCTTACACGTACATTTGTTTCACAGCCACCGTTTCACTGTACCTTTGACCAACATTTTTTGAAAGCTAAAAGTATAGCTGTCAATCACTAACAAGGATTTCCCTTTATCACTGGTACAAAATGTTACATCCATTTTGACCGTTCTTTATACTTTTAAATATTTACTGAAATTACGCAAGGTGAAATAACAAATTCGACAAGAGACCAACTGATTGCTTAATTTTACAGTTTTATTCTATTCAAATTTTTTCATACTACTGAACACTACGTACATGTTATTCACGAAATTTTAACTTCTTTATTGCTTTCTGAACACTACCATATGAAATCTGAGTTGATAGTAGTGTGGACCAATCCGGAGCGAAAGCAGAGGCGTGACTAACGAATTGGTTCACGATTACTTAGTATGTTGTTCACGGTCATCGTGTGTACACGTATAATAGCAGCAGGAAAGTGTATTCTGTGTATTTAATAATGTTGCACAGCTATGTTCGATAGAAGACGCAAGAAATTATTGTATTTTAAGTAAGTTTGTCTGCAACTGATTTCCATTCACGATGGGTGATAAATTTTGTTATTGTTAAATTGTTAAGCACTGTGGCATCTGGATATATCTCACGAAATTCGTCTGCAACACATGCATATGACTGGAAAAATATTTTGTAACAATGAAAACACGTTGCTCTTGGAAAAACAATAACGTGACTTCAAAACTTTTCTCATTATAGATGGCCATGCTTTCTTATTGGTTGGTGACAGTGCACGTATTCTGTTACAAACGTATAATTTTGATAGTTTGGTTATGTCATGTAAGTGTGTGTAATAATGAATAATTTAGTTTTTTTTTATTACAATGGTCAAAATTAAAAGAAAATATTACTAAAGCAGATGTTGGAAATGTTAACTTTTATTTCTAAGATAAAGTTAAACTCTCCGCGTCACACCATCCAAAGCCATTTATTAGGTTTTCTTGTGTTAAGTCAGCACAAGAATTTAAAATAGTATTACAAAACTCTTCGATTGTGTGATGGTATTGAAAATGTATTCTTTAAATGTGGAAAAATAAAATAGTCTAAAATTGTCAAATCTGAAAATCTTGGAGGAAAATTAATAATTCTTGTATAGAAAAATTATTACAAAAAAACTATTGTTTTTCAAGATTTGGGCATTGGTGGATTATCAGGCTGTAAATATCCTTTCGTAAGTTCATCATTATGTCATTTTTACAGACTTTAGTAAAGCTTTTGATTGTGTACAACATCATATACTTCTGCGGAATTTGGAGCGGTTTGGACTCCATACCGACTACCTGCTTTTACTCAGAAGTTATTTAATTGGGAGACAGCAATACGTTGAATATGAGGGAATCAGTTCACGAACTTATCTTGCCCGGGGTGGAGTTGCACAGGGTTCGAATCTGGGTCCACTGTTGTTCATACTATTTATAAATTATGTGTATGATAAATTTGATTCTACCTGTTTACTTTATGCTGACGATTTCAAAATTTATAGGATAATAAATACTTCTGCTGACTGTGATATCCTGCAGAGTGATTTGGATCAATTGTGTGCTTGGTGTCAAAGAAATTGTATAAATCTTAATGTTGGAAAATGTAAAGTAATGACATTTTCTCGAAAAGCTGTCAATGTTGAATACAACTATGAAATTAACAATGTAAATATTCAGGGATATACGGAGGTTACAGATTTGGGAGTAGTATTTCATAGTATATTAACCTTTAATAAACATATCTTTCATATTTATTCTCACTGCTGCTAATTGCTAGGTTTTATAATGCGATCTTGCAAAGACTTTGTAAATATTGACACCATTACTATTTTGTATAATTCCTTGGTTCGTAGCAGGCTTGAGTATTGTTGTGTAGTTTGGTCACCAGCGTACTTGAAATATATTAACCTGCTTGAGTCACTACAGAAGAGATTTTTAAAATATTTGTATTTCAAAAGGCATGGTGTATATTCTGCCTTATCATATGATAATTTGCTGGAACAATTTGGGTTTTAATGGTTTATCTAATAATAGAAAAATTATTGCGTTACTACATTTGTATAAGTTGGTTCATAATATTATAGTTAATCCGGTGTTTTTGTCACGGCTTCGGTTTTATATTCCTCGTTTCAACACTAGAAACTCAATTACTTTCTTAAACAGACAGGCTGCAACTAATTCATATAAAAACTCCCCACTTTATAGAATGTGCCATTTATATAATTCATGTAATTATAATTTAGATGTATTTAACGATGATTTCTGCAGGTATTTGGTTTCTGTGAAAGAATGTATTTCTTTTCCTTCTTAGGTTTAATTAAGTTTAGGATAATTTTTCCATTGATACGCACGTTATGTTTAATGCTTATATACATGTATTTATATTTATAACCCCATAATTGGATGTATTCTGTTGGGTTAATAAACGGTTTATTATTATTCATTAATAAACGGCTCTAAAAATCCATTTCGATATCTTTCAGCAGTCATGGTTTGATTAAAAAATATAGGCCCAATAATTCGTCTTCTTGCTAGCCAGGCGCCTATTTTTTGTGGATATTCCACAAATTCATGAGGGTTTTCTCTGCAGACGAAATTTCCTTATTTTGTATGTTCAAATATCCTGAAAGATGGAACCAAGCCTCATCCGAACAGAAGCATTTGTCGAGAATGTCATTATTATTGATATTATTCAAAAACCATAAACAATATTGTGTTCTAGTAACAAAATCTACCTGTTCGAGTTCCGAAACTGCTTGAATTTCATATGGAAACAAATAGTTTGACATGTCAGAATTTGAAGTTTTCCAAAGCTTCTTATGTACACCAATCTTTGATTATATTTAATTACTTAAAAAGCACCCTGCTATAATGAGAAAAATTTTTGAAGCCACGTTACTTACTGTTTCTACAACAAATGTTGGAAATGTTCGTTATTTTCAACACAAGTGTCACATCTATGAATCCAGTTTTCTCGAACACGTGTGAATAGACACATGATTAGGCAAAATATTTAATAATCAACTGTTCTTATGAATCATAAATTGCACACTTAACAAAACTGAAGTTCCATTCATATGAATATTATTGTGAGATCGTAAATAAACAAACCCCCAATCAAGATTTAAGTAAGATAGGTTCGGTCTTGTTGCTAAATCACGAAATTACGATATGGTGATTTTTTTTCACGGAAATGGTTAATTATACAACAAATTGCCATTTGAATTTTTTTAGTATTCTGTTTCTGCATTCACTGTATAAAACTCAGTCAAAAATATGCATTATTGTTAACACTTTAATAAACGAAACTTTGTATTTTTTTTACGTGGAAACTACCAATTTTTGCCATACATTTTCTTAAGCTTTTCGAATTATTTTTATACATTCAATCTAGTTTCATAAGGATGGCAGTAATTATCCTTACATATTATATACATTATTGTAAATTAGAATTTCCAATGTTTTTGCCAAGATGTTAGTTTTGTAACTCTTCGACGATAAAAAAGTTTTCTTAAGCTTCACATGTGCATCAATCTTTGATTACTTAATTACTTAGAAAACAGCCTACCATAATGATGAAAATTTTTGAAGGCACGTTATGTTTACTAAGCAGTAAATTACACAATATTAAAAACGTCATTTGTAAAATTTCCATTACAATGACGTCTAGGTTTGTTGTCGATAGTACCTACCTACACTACTATCTTGAGGCAACCGATAGAAATAATTTAACGAAACTACGATTTACAGAAACTTTTATTTTGATGTGCGCAACTTTGAGAACTCTCTATACGAGTATTTCCAAGACCAAGGTTACACGCTAATATAATTTTAATATTATTCTGAATTAACACCTAAAATCTGTTTGCCTTCCGCCTCGTATTACGAAACCGCAATCTCTTAATCACATAACCGCCGAACTGGTACATATTCCCCGTCATTAATTTATTTTAAAATTCATATCTATCATGACGAAAACCGGATAGTGTTTCATTTATTGAAGTGTGATACCCCGGAGAGTTATACTTAGCCCGAAAATTCACGCTCATATACCTCTCATTAAATATTAACGTGAATTACCCTAGCTTCCGCACAATCCCCTTCAATGTAAATATTTGTAGAATTATTGCCGTCAAATCGGGCGTAATGTTAAACCTGATACGGTCGCTATCAAACACACCACCGCATCCTGTAATCTAAATACTTATGATTTGTGAATCCCCTTTGTTGTGAAATTAATAGAAATTTGTATTTGTTCAGGACTGGATACAAAAAATTTTAGTACAAACAGAAAATGATTGTGTTAGAGTTGTTTCAAATTTCTCTTATTTCCGGATATTATTACCGAAATTTCGGAACTTGATATGGTACGTATTGTATTTTATCAACCACAATTTTAATTGATTCACAGGCCTACAATAGTCTTCCCTTTAAGATCTGAGTGGCGTTCTCCATAATTTTTAATGAACTGACTACGAGCAAAATTGGGAAAAAAATCCATCACATCAGAATAATATTTTTTTAGCATTTTAAATTTTGCTGAAAATTTCCTTGAGGGATAAATTCGAAAATGGATAAAACTTTTTTAAATGAGTTCTAATTAATTGTTAGTGACTCTATTAGGATAATAGATTAAATTCCGATTCATCACTTGTTAAATGCTGCATATGTAATTGATGTAAGTCTTTATTACGATAAAAATGTGTAATTTTAGCCACATTAAATAATGAAGCTATTAACCCTAGGACTACCGAGCGGGTTCAATGGACCCGAAACGATTTCTAACCATTGTTTTATCGTACTTATGGTTGGGCTAATTTACTGGTATTAACAGACTTTTTAAGTACGAGTTAGAGCTTTAAAATTTTGACAAAAAAATAATTTTAGAAAAAATTGTCTTCAACAAGGGAGTCAGAATCATGTCCAACACCAAACTCACAATCCATGTTTGATAGTATCACAGTCCAACAGTCGACCATTTGCGTAATGACTATTATTCCCTCGAGCTGAGTTACTTCCTCGCCGCTTCGCGGTTCGGTTCGTAAATTCAGCTCTCGAGAAAAATCACCGTCATTATTGAGTCGTTGTATAAACTACTATATTGCACTAGTGCAATAAAGAACCAGTTTTTTCACTAAATATTATTCAATAAAGTTTTGTTTTTTGCCTGAATATACTGTGACCGAAAGACAAGTTTATCACAATCCGAAAGACAAATATTTTACAATATAAACATAATCTCAGGTGCCACACTGTCCGCTGGCATTTGTAAACTGGTAAATATGTAGTTGTTTTACTTCCATTTTTGCTACTCCCTATATTAACTACACTAGAAATCTTTTACCTGTATGTTTGTGTCAATCTTTTAAACATAACTATAAATACCAGTACATGAATCGCCCTTGAATTTCTCTAATTTTTATTTTGTTTTATAGATTTTAATTTCGTTAAATTCATAATTAAAAGCCATTATATTATAATGCTGTCCTTTCGCATATTTTCATTTATATACTTTAGTATCAGTCTGAACCCGAGCTAGTTACATAACGGTTAGGTGTTACGGGTCGGTTTTCCTCGAGTGAAATTTATGTCGTCTCCACTTAAAATATTATCATTACGGTACAGCCGTCGCGAAATCCTTTATTACATTAGAAGTCGTTGTATTAAATTAACATCATTAAAGCATACCGGGAAATGTGTTTCATATGCCGTTGTCATATAACAAATATTTAGTGGAATATTTCACTATTATCTCAGTGTATAAATGATGAACATGTTGGGAGTATTTTTAGGATGGTATTCTCGCTTAATTATCGTGACTTTGATTAATATTAAAATTATTTATTCGTTAATTAAGTTAAGTGTAATATATTTTGCAGGAAAGGCTACATCTCTTACAATGGATTTTCGTCTGAATTTATTTTTCCTACCTCCGGGGTGCCGCAAGAATGTAATCTTGGATTTTTGCTTTTTGTGAATTTTACACAATCCAACAGCGGAGCATTACACGAAAGAAAACAAGTGGACGTTATTTATACAGACTTTACTAAAGCTTTTAACACAATTGAACGCTTCATTTTAAGCTTGAAACTATTAGGTTTACTTCTTCGCTATTGAGAATGATGAAATCATATCTGGCATATCTGTTACTAAAAGCAACATGTTTTGCAACGGATTTTCTTCTGATTTTATTTTTCCTACCTCCGGTATGCCGCAAGGGTCTAACTTGATCTTTTGCTTATTAATATTTATGTAAATGATAAAAATGATAATAAGAAATCCAGAAACAGGAAACTTATGAAAAATTATGGAAAACATGGTATGCAAATCTTATATCTAGTCAGAATATAATCATCTCTATATATCTAAAAATATGATATTGAAGATCTTTCTTAGAATTCAATAAATCTCCCAAAATTACAGCTGTATACTAGTTTAAACCAGAGAGTTTTGTACTCTACAAAATACTAAAGTATCACAGCGTTTTCATTTAAAATTAATAAATTGGAAAGTATATGGACTTCGTAATTTTGTAAAGTGATATTTTAAGAGAAAAATGTGTTACTTTATATTCACGTGACGAAAATTTACCCTACCACATATAATAGTCAGTAACACACGATTTATTTTATTCAATATTTCAAATATCTAATGAGAGTTTTAATTGCGAGTTCAAAACCAGATATCCTTTAAATTGTTCGTGAGATCTTACTCTACTTACAATATAAAAGATATCTGTGTTATATCTCCTGTTTTAATAACAGAAATTGAAATTATACACGAAAAAAATAACTGTCCACATAAAACAAATAATTTTTAAAACTTATTTTAATGAATTTCAAAGTCTTGAATGTCTTATTACATTACTGACATGTCGAATTCATTATTATACAGGTTGTCGAATTCCACATAATATTAAGCCATTCTTTATTTTCTTAAAATAGAATAAACGATATATGTATATATATATATTGATTAATTGAAACTAAAGAGAACAATTCTTTTCTTTGAAACTAAAAATATAAAAATTCTAATTGTGACTTAAATTTAATATCATTGACAAAGCAAATTTTTATTTATGACCACCGTTTTTAGACGATATTTCGGTAAGTGTCCTTTTCTTGAGAAATTTTCTATACAAGCTGTTCCGTATAGTTATGTTCAAACTTTAGGAGTGTAAAGAAGACTTCATTTCAAGTAACAAAAACGCAAAACTTGTATATCCATTTTTATTTGTTTCAAAGTTACAGATCTATGAATGTGATTGTCAGATCATGAAAAAAGAAAGTAATCCTAAAGTCAATACAAACTGATTTTATTTAAAAAAAGTTATACGATTCAATAACGGGCCTGTGATTGCTAACGTCGCATAATAAAATGTTATCCTAAAATAAATAAACACGTGTCGTAGTGCAAACAGTAATTTCTTGGAGATCTACAAAAAAGAGTACTGGAAATTGATTTATGATAAAGAAGGTTCATACTTATTTCGTAAGTGCTGAACCATGAATATCATACAATAAACAAATGTTCAGATGACTGTTAACTTTGCATTTTTTAATAAAGGATTTCATTACGTTTTAGTTCATACAACAGCTTATTAGAGAGTGGACACATTTTCTTTATTCAAAATGCCTTACCGATTTTCTTCTCACGAGTATGCCGACATGCATTTTGTGTATGGCTACTGTAACAGCGGTGCACGTCAAGCAGTTATTGAATACCGACATCGGTTTCCCAATAGGCGCATTCCTCATTACAGAACGTTTCTGGAAGTACACAGACAATTTCCGGAATGCGAACTGCGTTATTATCTTTTCGACCGAGGAGTAAATTTGCCAGTAGACTTAGAGGAAGAAGCAGTAACTATTGTTACAAGGCATCCAACTCTCAGTGTACGTCGAATCGCTAGACAACTAGGACTGCCACGAACTACAGTTTGGCGAATTTTAACACGTGAGGGCTTATATCCATATCACTATCGCAGGGGACACGGTTTGCTTGAGGTAGACCACTATGCTCGTTTAGTTTATTCTACCTGGATATTAAGACAGTCACGGCTTCATTTTAATTTCTGCAGAACAGTCATCTGGACAGATGAATCTACGTTTACGAGAAGTGGTGTTACAAATCTAAGAAACCTGCACAGGTGGTCATCAGAAAATCCCAAAGCTATACACCCATTTAAATTTCAACATGAATTTTCTATTAACGTTTGGGCGTCCCTAATCGATGACTTGCTGATTGGTTCTGTCGTTCTTCCTGTAAAGTTAAATGTGGACAATTACCTTCAATTTCTTATTGACGAACTGCCAGATCTTTTAGAGAATGTCCCACTGAATGTTCGACGAGGCGTGTGGTTTCACATGGATGGGGCACCACCACATTTCGGAATTGCTGTCCGAAATTGAGTTAACGTCAATTATCCAAGATGAATTGGTCGAGGTGGTCCTGTTGCATGGCCACCCAGATCACCCGATATTAATCCCCTTGCCTTCTATTGATGGTGGTACATGAAAAATTTAGTCTTCGCGCAAGTTTCCAATACAAGAGAAGAGTTGTTGGATCGTATTAACCTGGCTGCCGAGCAAATCCTACTAAACAAGTATGAAATTCGGATAAGTACTTCTTCTGTTGGCTTACGCGCACAAGCCTGCATTAAACAAGGAGGTGGACATTTCGAAAATATTATTAATTGAACTTTTTTAAATAAAATCAGTTTTTATTGACTTTAGGATTAAATTTTTTTCATGATCTGACAATAACATTCATAGATCTGTAACTTTGAAACAAATAAAAATGGATATACAAGTTTTGCGTTTTTGTTACTTGAAATGAAGTCTACTTTACACTCCTAAAATTTAAACATAACGATACGGGACACTTGTATATATGCCCCGTGACGTCAATATTTTTTTCAAATACATTTATCAGTCTTAATACTCTTCTAAATGATATCCCATATTTAAACACTTTTGTTCTTATATTAATTTACGTTTCTTGATATTTCCTTTTAACAGTATTTAATATTTTAAATGTGTTTTCGTTTTTCTTAAGTGTTCCGTTTCTTAGGACTGCATGCTATCTGCCTTCTTCCCATTTATACTGTTGTTCTCTAACGTTCTACTTTATAACTTCTTTATAATACATGCCTCTACATTATAGATCCGCACATCATATCTTCCCTCTCTTATCGATCAATTGACCATTCTGTTATTGTCCTTTCAGGTTATTCTGATTAGTGATGCATATCAAATAATAATACATATTTGATACTTTAAAACTTTAATAGATTATTTGAAATTTCACATGCATCCTAACAATAAACGATGTTTATGTATTCAGGAAATTTGCAAAATTCAAGTATTGATTATGAAGTTTACTACTAGAGTACTTAAAAATATCCTTTTATAAATCTGTAAGTATAGCATGATTTAAATTTTAAGTTATTAACATTTATAAACTAGAACGAAAAGATATACAGGGTTAGTTACAAGTATGGAGACGGTGATTTATTGTCGTTAATATTCATTTTAGGGAATTATGTTCAATATAAAAGTTTGTTAGGATATTTTGAACTACATTTGAGAATATTTGAATTTTTTTCTTCTTCAATTGTTTTTTAGTTACGCCTGTCCGCGCAGTTTTTTTAAATGGGAACTAGTAAATTTTACTCTACCATTCGATAGAGACTTTTTTCTCTTTACAATAATATTTTTGTTTTTTTAAAATTCATTTTAATAACTTTTTTATAAGAAAAGGCCGGTTCATGTGTTTAACAGATGTTCGGTACATCGCAGATAGACAGAAGCGTAGCGATAAACAAACTTGAGCGACATAATTTTATCAGTGGTTATTGTGTACGTCAAATCTTTGACAGAAATAATTCATTTGTGCAATTTGCTGCTGTTAATATTTACAATGGCGAGTTTAAGTGAACATGAACGAATTGAAATACTTATGATGTTGGGTTATGGAGATAGACGCAGAAGTTTACAAGACGTTTGTAATTTATTTAATGATACGCATCCAAATAGAAATTAAATTTCTAAATCCGTTGTTGCTAAAACTTTAAGACGCTTTGAACAAACGGGTAGCGTTAAAGATTTGCAAAGGAGTGGAAGACCTAGAACAGCAAAAGGCGATGATAACAAACTGGATATTTTATTGGCTGTATTTGAATATCCCCATTTATCAACCAATCAATTAGCGGCCAATTTCAATATTTCACAGTCATCGATCGTGTCATTTTTAAAAAGTGAAAAGTATAAACCTTATAAGGTACACCTTGTACACGAGTTAATGGAAGATGATTTTGATAGGAGATTACAATTTTCTGAAGAAATGTTAAATATTTGCAATAATAATGAAAATTTTGTCAACAATATTCTTTTCTCTGACGAAGCTACTTTTTGCCTTACCGGTGAACTAAACAGACATAACTGCAGATACTGGTCATCGGAAAATCCCTCTTTGTTTTTGGAGCACCATACGCAGTACCCCCAAAAGGTTAATGTTTGGGTTGGCATTCTAGGCGGTCATATTATCGGTCCCTTTTTCATCAATGGCAATTTAACTTCGGCTCTGTATTTGCAGTTATTGCAAAATGAAATTAAAATAATACATGCTTGTGCTACGCTCTATCCTCATGAAAACAATGAACACCTGCCCAATGACAGTATCTGGTTCCAGCAAGATGGCGCCCCACCACATTATGGTGTAAATGTTCGTCAATATCTGGACAACGTTTTTCCCCACAGATGGATTGGAAGACGAGAAACCATTGAATGGCCAGCCCGTTCGCCAGATTTAAGTCCTTTAGATTTTTTTCTTTGGGATACGTAAAAAACAAAGTTTACAAAGATAAGCCCGATACCGTCGAAGATTTACAAATCCGAATTACCAGAACGATACAAGAAATTCCCCGAGATTTTTTACAGAACTCTGTTCGGAGTTTTGGAAATCGATTGGGCCATTGTCAAATTACTAATGGACGACAATTTGAACACTTACTTTAATTTACTTTGTTATTAATATGTTTAATTTTTCTTGTAAAAAAGTTATTAAAATGAATTTAAAAAATACAAAAATATTATTGTAAAGAGAAAAAAATTCTCTATCGAATGGTAAGCAAAATTTACCAGTTCCCATTTAAAAAAAAATGCGCGGACAGGCGTATCTAAAAAAACAATTGAAGAAAAAAAATTCAAATATTCTCAAATGTAGATCAAAATATCTTAACAAACTTTTATATTGAACATAATTCCCTAAAATGAATATTAACGGCAATAAATCGCCGTCTCCATACTTTTAACTAACCCTGTATAATGATCCACGTGACACATGTGTTTTTCTTAACACGATCTGTATTGTTGTATATTAAAACTTTTTACAGAAAATAACGAGAAACTGTACATAAAATAAACGTTAAATTTATTATATAAAATTTACCCGTTTTTTAATTTTTCATTGCTGTTTTCAGCTCTATTTGATTTTTCAATATATCTCGCTTAGAAAGTATCACAGCAATATGTCTGACCATCCTTAAATTATTATTTTTCTGGTACCACAGTATCATTGCTACGTTTCCATCTTTGCTGTATTTATTCATAATTTAAATAAATGATCTAAATTTCAATAAAATATATTTAATTTAAAAAAAGGTATATAACCCCTTACCACAATTATTAGTCGTATCCTAAATACGTATTTCGACAACTAAGTTGTCATCATCAGTAGGTAAAAACTACTAATTAAAAGTCGCACAAGGGGCACAGTTAAACAAGAGAAACGCTTCCGCACAACTATTATACACTGCAACCCTGTATAGACCAGTCTATACAGGGTTGCAGTGTATAATAGTTGTGCGGAAGCGTTTCTCTTGTTTAACTGTGCCCCTTGTGCGACTTTTAATTAGTAGTTTTTACCTACTGATGATGACAACTTAGTTGTCGAAATACGTATTTAGGATACGACTAATAATTGTGGTAAGGGGTTATATACCTTTTTTTAAATTTTTATTTAACCACAGTCTCCATTGAAAGAATTTTCAAAATATATTTAATTTAAGATTCATGTATGAAGAAAAATTCAGAAATATTTGAGATAAAAAAATATTTTCTTCTCTCCACGGCAAACTAACTTAAGGATTAAGTTATAGGTAAATCCTTCACTGGTGTACAACTGGTTGCCCGCTATGCTGCTAATGCATTGACAATTTTATTTTTAAAGTTACACCTAGGAAAAATGTATTTGTAAAAATAAAAAAAAACCGGTATATCCCCTCCAACACTTAGTTACACTATCGCAAATCATTCGTATATATCTTCAAACTCAGTGTTATTCAATCAAAGCAAAAACGAATGCAATTTACAATTGTACTTAATAATAACGATAAAAATGATGTGTTCAATAATTTTTCTTTTGTTTAACTTTGGAATCCAGTAATTGTTATTTGCTTCAGTTCATGATGTTTTTCATAATTTTTCATAAGTTTCCTGTTTCTTACGTTCTTCCATTACTGTTTTTAATAATTGAATTGATTCGGCTTTTACTTTGTGAAGATATTCGTTAGTACCTGACGAAGCCACTTTGTAGGCGAAACAATTGTCGTTTTACAAACAAATATTATTAAAGTAAAGATTTTAACGGTTAGTTTTAATTCTATTTTAATGTTTTTAATTTGAATTTTAAGTACTGCCTCTCTTTCTGTTAAGACAAAATTTGATTTGTAATTTTTCAAAGTATTCCCCTCTACGATCAACGCGATTTCATAACCAATCTTCAAAACATTTTCTCCAATCTTTCCGTACTCGATTGTTTATTTCATTTTTAAGTTCATCAATCGTTTCTTCGGCTGAAAAAATTATAAAACCGCGTAACCTATACTTTAAATACGGAAACGAAAATAAATCATTTGTTGCCAGTTCTGGACTATTATATGGCGAACGACCCATTACTTCAGCGTTTTTGGGTATTCAAATACTCAATCGTTCGAGCAGCAGTGTCAACCCGAGCGTTATCTTGATGCAATATAATCCGTCCTCTTGAACGATTTTCGCAGTAAATTGATTTCAGTTATTCTAATCCATAATGTCGGTCCATGTGCTACTATTAATTCTAATAAAAGTATTAAGGACTTTATAAGTTTTTTCTCGTAATTTTAACAGAGCTTAAATATACTAATGATCCCTTTTTTCCAACAAATATAGGTAATTATTAGGGAACGCACACGAGAGGCCGATGACTCCTCGCCCCCGGGCTAATTTTTAATTTTATTTATATAATTGGAAAACAAACAGGTAGTGATCTATAAAATACAAAACACATTTTTATTTGTTCATTTTATAGTTCAGGTTGAGTAAACGAGTATTAATATTAACTAGCAATACTTTCTCAAGGTTCTCTTCTATAAAATTTGTTCTCTTTGTATGAAATACATCCTTGTAGATAGAAAACATCCTCTCTACATCGCAACTGGTTATACTGGAAATATTCTTTTATTTCAGTCTATTTAGCAGTTGCATTTTGAAGCATTGTCCCCATACACAATTGCCGCAATGTTGTTAAATCTGGATTTCTATTAAAAACTGCGTCTAACTTTTGCAGAAGACCACATCCGAAATCACTGAAATGTTTTTCAAATTATTAATAGCCACATCTAATGTAGTTAGCCCATCATTTGATTTAAGATTTCGATTTTCAAAATAAGTGATTAGTTTTGGTAAATTCTCAAAGTGTCCCTAAAGAGAGTACAACCGATTTTTTAAATTTGGTATTTGTATTCCCTGCACTCAGAAATACTTCGAGCATCGTCATTTAAACATGTAACGAAATTTTCTATATATATACACTGTGTCCATAAAGTATGGACACAAGCCCGTAATAGCGTTATTGTGCATTATTTGACAAAATGCAAAGATATATCGATTAATGTTTTTTATTAGCTATATTTAGATGCTACTATTTTGTTTTTTCCGTCGACCTTGAATAAGTTATGACGTCATTGATAATTTTTTTAAATGTCAACCCCATTTTTTTTTTTTTTTGAAAGCTTTTACAATTCTTTATTCGATTATTTAAACATTTTGGTGTTAGTGTTACATTAGAAAAGTCTATGCGACACAACCGGAAAATTTGGACGTTTTACGACAACGCATCATCTACGAAACCAGACTAGTCACTCCCGAAATATTACAGAATGTGTGAAATGGAATTTATCATCGCTTAGGATTTTGTCAACAAAATGAAGGAAAACATTTTGAGCATTTGTTATAAATTTGATACTGAAAATGTCAAAAATAAAACTTAGAATTACAACACAATTTACTCAAAAATTTTCTAATGTAACATATCAAAATTTTTACATCATCGAATAAAGAATTGTAAAGGCTTTCAAAATCCACAAAAAAAAAATGGGGTTGACATTTAAAAAAAATATCAATGACGTCATAACTTATTCAAGGTCGACGGAAAAAACAAAATGGTAGCATTAATCGATATATCTTTGCATTTTGTCAAATAATGCACAATAACGTTATTACGGGCTTGTGTCCATACTTTATGGACACAGTGTATATATATATAGTAAATTCAATCAGTTGACGAGTTAAGGTCTGGTTTTACTTTAAAGTATATATATTTAAAACAACCCTACATGTTTCGGCAATGACGCCTTTATCAAGGATACAAAATATAAATGACAGTATACAAATGTCATACATTTGAGTTGCTAAGGATAAAATTATTCAAAGATACATTCCAATTGAATAATAATAAATCATGCCTTAGTATTCCAAAACAGATAGACAACAAAAACCGGGAAAAGCAAGACATGAGTTATTATTATGTATGCGCCCGTGGAGCGTCTTAAGATGTAAAGTTGTCGGCATTCGCCTTAAACGAGAAGGAAAACCACGAAAACCTACTCGGACAACCAGACAGGAATCAAAACACGGAACAGTCAGCATGATAAGCAAAAGTATATGATATTTAAATGTAATTGATATTTAGATAACTTAAGATATATAATTATATAACAGCAATATATATTATGATGGTAAATTGCAGATCGTTACACAATTAAGTTATAGTATATACTGCTTAAATTTTTCATTTCTGTTCTTATTTGAATTTTTTTCCTGTTTAATACTAATAATTTCTTTAATTTCCCTTTTCATTGTGTGTTGTTCTTTATCAATTATCTGTGTGTTTTCAAAATCGAAATGGGGATCGCGTTGTAGTTTGTGTGTAGTTAAAGCAGTTTTGTCTGTTTTAGAGTATTTGTGGGCTTGTATTCTTTTGTATAAATATTATTTCGTTTGGCCTATGTAGTAACTATCGCAATCGCGATATAGTATTTTATATATGACATGTGTTTCTCGATTTTTTTCTATTTTAGGTTTAAGTTTTGAAAATAAATATTTATTAGTATTACTAAATTTATATGTTGTAGCTATATCATATTTTTTTAATGTGTATTTAATTTGTTCTGATAGTTGTGGAACATATGGAATAGTGATATATGTTGTGTCATTGTTCAAATTTTTATTGGTGTCTGCAGTGTTGTATATTTGGTGTACTCTTTTTTTAATTGTTTGATCTATAAGTTGTGGTGGATAATTATTATCTGTTAAGATTGTTTTAATTTTCTTGATGTTATCTTTTCTGTATTGAGTATGTGATAGTTATACTGCCCTGTCAGTCAGATTATTTATAATCATTTTATTGAATACTGTAGGAGCATTTGAGTGGTAATTCATATATCGAAAAGAAGCTGTGGGTTTATTATACCAATTTGTATAAATAGTACCCCGTCTATCATAGTTCAAAGAAATGTCAAGAAAATTAATACTTATATAATGAAACAGATATGCAAAATACATATCCGTAACTGTAAACATGGACAAACACCTCGTATTTTTAGCATTTACTTCTGTTCAATACATATGTTTCAGCCATCTAGGCCTCATCGGTTGAACTAGTGAAGCAATGTGTATACAAATTAATACAGATCTGTTAAACAACGGATCTGTATCTGTATCTACATTTACGCTAAAATCGTCTCCAAGCCATAACCAGTTTCGTTCTATCAGGCGACACCAATTTAATCAGTGACATCTGACGGAAGAAAGCGACTAGGCCAGAAAAGGCGACCTTCCGCTCGAATAGCAAGGCTATTACGAAAAAGCGGAAAAATACGTATATTGGTGCTGTCCATTAACACGCGCCATGGCGCGTGTTAATGGACAGCACCAATATACCTGATAGAACGAAACTGGTTATGGCTTGGAGTATGGAGTATGGAGAGGCATATGTATTGAACAGAAGTAAATGCTAAAAATACGAGGTGTTTGTCCATGTTTACAGTTACCGATATGTATTTTGCATATCTGTTTCATTATATAACAACTGCGTAATACGTGCAAAAACGTATTGATAAATATCCCTTTTTTGTAAAATTAATACTGTTATTAATTTCTTCTTCAATAGTGAATTTTAATTTGTTGTGAAAATTGAATTTATTTAAAAGATAGTTTATTTTGTTAGTCGGAATACATGTTATGATATCATCAACATATCTTTTGAAAAAAATGGGGTGGAAGTCTAATGAATTGATAACGTTTTGTTCTAAATGTTCCATTACCAGATTTGCAATAGGAGCAGCTAAAGGAGAGCCCATGGCAATACGAAATGTTTGACTATAAAAAGAATTTTTGTATTGAAAATATGTGTTATCGAGACAGAAGTGTATACCTCTAATAAATTCGTTTTTATTTAGTGATGTGTGTGGACTAATTTCATCCCATTTGGATTCTATTATGTTTATAGCTAGATCTGTAGGAATGTTAGTATATAAAGATCATCAAGTGATATAATTTTGTGATATGTTCCACAACTATCAGAAAAAATTAAATACACTTTAGAAAAATATGATATAGCTACAACATATAAACTTAGTAATACTAATAATTTATTTTCAAAACTTAAACCTAAAATAGAAAAAAATCGAGAAACACATGTCATATATAAAATACCATGTCGCGATTGCGATAGTTACTACATAGGCCAAACTAAACAATATTTATACAAAAGAATACTAGCTCGCAAATACTCTAAAACAGACAAAACTGCTTTATCTACACACAAACTACAACGCGATCACCATTTCGATTTTGAAAACACACAGATATTTGATAAAGAACAACACACAATGAAAAGGGAAATTAAAGAAATTAATGGACGTATAACGCTTTTAGCGTTTCAAAGCGTTATACGTGCATTAACGTATAGGTATATTTAATACCTTTTTTGTATATTTACCGCCATCTGGCTCGTTTTTGATGGACTACCCGTATTGTTTCGTTTTCCGTAACAGCATAGCTGGTCAAACGAAAGATCGCTTTTTTCGGAAAAGTCTCTTTCGTTCGTCAGATGTCACTTATTAAATAAGTGCCACCTTATAAGATGAAATTTGCTTTATCTAGTAAGTGATTTCGGCTTAATGTCATATACAGATACAGATCTATTTATAAAGATTTGTATCATTTGTATACATTGCTTCACTAGCTTAACTGACGACGCCTATAGATGGCAGAAACATATGTCTTAAGCAGAAGTAAATGCTGAAAATACGAGGTATTGTTCAAGTATACGGTTACAGACATGTAAATTATTTACATGTCTGTTTCATAATGAAACAAAAGCGTTATACGTGCATTAACGTATAGATATATTTAAAACCTTTTTTGTATATGCCATATTTGTATTTGATTTTTTTTGTATTTAAAATTTTTCAGTAAAGCTTTTGTATTAAAATTATTAATATTCAATAACGCTATTATTTGAAATTTTATAAAATAAATGCAAGTTTAAAATTCGACTATGGCTTAATTAAAAATTTAATCGAATTCTTCAGTGAATAGCCACTAATCCTTTGTACTGAACCCCGGCTTAATTCAAAACTCTTACAATCGAGGTAAATTACCAGAAATTTTGTTTTCGTTTTTAAATAATTTGAGCAAAAGCTTCGTATTATATTAAAATTTCTTTTATGATCAGTTTTGTTGCTCAAAAATTTACGAAATATCAAATAGAATTTATCACTAGATTGAGAATTGTGTCAACCAAGTTCGTTCATTCTCAAAAACGTATCTGTGTAAATCAGAGGAAGCGTATAAAACGGCAGGTACAGCAGGACTAGGCCAGCAGGAATACGTCTGCTATCGATTCCTCCCCACCACCGCCGGCTTTTACCACCACCAGAAAACCGAGTCCACGCCACTCTTCGCGTTTGAAACCGGTTCTCTCGAAATTCTCTGTGCTCTAGTTTCTGATCACGGCGGGTCGTCCCTGCCCCGCGCCTCAGCCCGCCTGCCTCTTTCCAGTATCCGTCAGGCCAACATAATGAAAATATAGGATTGAGTGTTATGTCTACCTCCACTTCTATATAAGTTTTTCTGTTATTTTCTTCTTAAATTTCTATTATATGATACACAGATACGAAGAGGGTGTACGTGTATTGATGCGTGGCCGATTCCAGTTCGTTTGCTTTTTCGAGAGTAGAAAGAGGAAGTTCTCGGCTTTCTTCCTCGCAGATTTTTATTTGTTTAGTAACTTGAAGAATGTTAATAGGAAAGAGAAGAAGTTAGGTATACGCAGAAGAGATATTTCAGTTTTATTGATATTATCTTAAGTAAATTTAGAATTTTTTTCCGAGGACCTCTTTCATTTTCCAAATTATTGTAAGTGTCTGTGTGATATTCAAGTTTAACTACTATTCATCTACATATTGTATTTAGTTTTAAAGGCAAAAATTTAGCTTTGTTTCCGAACTATTCTGAATCAAGCAAACAAATTCCCTCCAATAGGAAATATATTAAAACGATACAACTTCAAGCATGACAAACAATTAGTTATACTGACCACCACAAATAAATACAATTAACATTCAGCACGAGGATCATATGGAAACTACGTGGCCTAACTCAAAGATGGCGAGAATTCGCAGGAAATCTTAAACAATTTAATACCTTAACCAATTGTAACAATCGTCTTCTTGACCTTGTTTCTGCTAATTTTAATCTAATATAACGATAACATCAGAGAATCATCCACTTGCTTCAGTCGATTTGTGTCATCCGCCACTATATATTTCTTTATCTTTTTTTACTTCGTGTAACACATACAACGCATTTCTTTCGAACAATAACTTACGATACAATTTTTGTAGAGCGAATTTTTTTCAATTATACAATGATCTTGCGAATTGGTCATTTTTGGATGGTTTTACTTATGTTGACTACACACTTAAGAAGTTTCACAATGTTCTGTATAACATCTTGGGCAAGTCTGTTCCCAAATATTCTTCTAAATAAAATAAATAGAAATATCCTGTGTGGTTATCAAGTAATATCATGTCAAACTTGAAATCAAAAGAATATTATCGACGCAAATGGAAGTCTTCCCGTAACCATTTCTTCTATGATCAATTTAAACGACTCCGAACCATTTGTAAGAGTAATATAGTAGTATGGCTACCGCTTATGCCACCTGTCTCAAAGGAGTTGAACAATCTCCCCAGGTTGATCCTAAATATATGTTTCAATACATTAATTCTAAACAGAGACCAAAAACTCTGTTTCATAATGATACCCTCCTATATTCTCCTCAAGGTATCGTTGACGCATTTGCCTATAAATTTTCTTCTGTACACTCTATGAGTAGCGATTTTACTTACATTCAAGAGAACACGATTAATAGGAATTTTCTTGATTAAGGTCGAAAAAATGACGAAACCACAATTAAATGAAGTGTGATAGGTCGTTGAATTCGCAAGATAAAGGGTTTTCAGAATCTAATATAAACACATCAGGGTCGTATTTAAAAAAATTAAGTTTATGATGGTTCCGCAAAGACGAAACGTTAGATTAAAAATTAAAAGAATTAAAAGCTGCTGTGGAGAAGTATCATTGGTTTTGCTCTAGGTCAAATATTAACATATTAACGCCAGGAAAAAATAGTTTGTAAAATCGAAGTTTCTATTTTTTCAAAATTTCTCAAAAACTAAAAAATTTTTCAGGAAAATCTAATCGCCAATTTCTTAGACCTTTGAATACGCAACTTTTCTCCCATTTAACCAAATCTGTATCTCTTAAGGTTTCTTCGAGATCCCCATAGTGGTCCTCTTCATCTCGGACACATCGTATACGGTCCTTAGTAGTGCCTTTATGTAATTGACCATGGAATTTTACTTACCAAATTGTCTGCGTTTGGATTAAGCCCTTCCCTACTTCTTCTTCTACAGTCTTACATAAATAGTAGACTTCATTATGCTTTTTATAACGGCTATAAATCCTTTGAGTTCTCTCCTCTATCTATAGTCCCACAAGGTTCACATTTGGGTCCTCTTCTATTTATGTTGGTTTTAAATGATCCCAATCGTGCTCTACTAGTAAATTAAGATTGAACGTAAATAAATGCTGCTACGTCTCTTACGCAAAAAATAATAATTTTATTAACTCCCGTTATTCTGTAAATAATACAATTATAAAAGTTGATAACATCAAGGACCTTGGTGTTTTGTTCGATTCTCACTGTGTGTCGCTGTTTCAAAAACATTAGGCTTTGTTCTGCATACCTTCAAATTCTTCTCTTCTATGACTTTGTTCAGAACTGTGTATTATATTTTTGTCCTTAATAAGTTATGAGAGTATGCTTCTTCTGTTCGATCACCTCATTATTTTTATCTTCAGTTATCCTTTGGAAAGATACAACGTCGTTTTTTAAAGTACTTATCATTTAAAATTATGGCATGTATCTTGAGCGAAATACAAAATATAATTTGCTGCTTAGAAGACATGGTGTACAATCGTTAGGCCATCGCCGAGATACTCTGGGAGCAACATTTATGTGGAAGATTGTTCGTGGTACCATTGAATGTCCTCATTTACTTTCCTCTATCAACTTTAATGTTATATCTTCTCGTTCCTCTCCTACCTTTACTTTACCTTTTCCTAGGACCAACTTGCTTCAGGGCTCTCCGCTCAAGACCAGGTGCTGCATTGCTGAAGTGTATTATGAAGAAATTTTTTCAATGCCATAGCATAAAGAAGACTAATATAGTTATTTATTGTACAAGTGTGTTATGTTACAAATAAGTTACGCGAGAAAATGTTTAGCTCACGAGTCCGCTAAGACGAGTGAGCTACTTTTCTCAAGTGACCTATTTTTAATAAACACACGTGTGCAATACAAAACTTTATCCAACACCTCTTAAGATCCGTTCAAAATGGCTTTTAATGTTTTATAAATTTGAAGTTCCAAGTCAAATTTAAATTATAAACCACTAATGCAAAAAGTTCATATACAGTAATGCAGTTACTATGGAGAATAAGTAATGCAAATCAACAAGCAAACAAAATTAGTGATTGATTAATAATACTGCAGTTAAAAGTGATGGTAATGGAAGAGTTGTAAGAGGCTGTTTTCATTCTGCTAGAAGTTAAGAAAGAAGCTCAAGCAGCATGTTATAAATTACTGCCAAAAAAATCGAAGGATAATTACGACAAAGAATTTCGTCATTTTGAAGAAGGGAGAAAACAGCAAAGTATCACTGGAATTAACAAAGAAGTTATGCTGGCGTATTTCCATATTTATAGAAGGAAAATAGCACCTTCTTCATTGTCGACGAAGTATTCCATGTTAAGAAGTACTTTGAAAGTGTATATGAATAGTGACATATCGAAATACGGAAAACTGATTTCCTATTTGAAGAGTGAGGCAAGAACCCACAAGTCCAAAAATGCGAAAATCTTGGAGAGGCTACATATAGAGAAGTTTCTGAATGAGGCTCCTAACAATAAATATTTTATGATGAAGGTATTATTTATTTTCTTATATTTAATTCAAAATATTTATTCATTATTCGTTCGTGTATTCTATGCAGGTTGCCTTAATAATGAGTATATCAGGTGCGTGTCGTTGTGATGAAATAACTAAGCTGAAAGTTGACGATATAGAAGATAAAGGAGGATACTTATATGTTTCGATACCTGACACAAAGACAAACGTATCTAGAAGTTTCACTGTTATGGCAGAAGGATTTACAACAGATATTCTTGACCTCTACAGAAAATATGTCTGCATGAGACCAAAAGGTATTCCACATGGCAGATTCTTCCTAAATTACAAGAAAGAAAAATGCACTATCCAGCCAGTTGGAATTAACTCCATTTCTAAGATAACTCAGAAAGTTGCATCGTTCCTGAACTTACCAGAAGCTCAATTATATACAGGACATAGTCTGAGACGTTCGTCAGCTTCTCTTCTGGCAAACGCAGGAGCTGATATTGGTGGAAATTGGATTGGTGGGTGGAAATCGCCGACTGTGGCAGAAGGTTATATACAAGATTCAGTATCCAACAAGATTGATATAGCCAGAAAGATACAAGGTCCAGACAGTCTAACGTCCTCGACTTCTGGTCATCAAATTTCTGTTCAGGATACTTCAAATACGTCTTCTAGTATAACTCTAAATTCGAATAACCTGAATGCAGAGTCAGATACAAAGAGGATTTCCTTCAACTTTAATATTAATGTAAATCTTAATTAGTTGCTATTGTTTACCCTTTAGAATTAATATAAATGTGTTAATACTATAGCAGTTTGAATGTCTCTATGCAATCTAAATTTCACCTTGTTTTAACTCACTAGTGAGATAATAGTATATTATACTATAAGGGAGAGAAATGCGTTATTTTGGCAGAGGTGCAATTTGAAGCCCGAGGGCGAAGCCCTAGGGCTATAATGCACCGAGGACAAAATAGCATCTCTCCCGAATGGTATATACTATTTTTTCCACGGTCTCATTAACTTAAAAACATATATTTTGTCATTATGAAGTAAGTAGCACCAGAATTATTGTATTCGGATTTGAGCATTTATTTAGTAGTCGTTGAGTTATTGTCATAACTACAATGTTTTTTGCATGAATCACAAACGTTCTCCATAATGTAAACTCCCTTGGGAGCATTATACTCCCTTGGGAATAATCGACTACTTCTGTTTTAATTTTGATGTCATAGAAACTGATTTCTACTCCCGACCGTGGAAAAATTATGTTTTTAACTCACTAGTGAGTTATAAGCTACATAATTAGAGCTGAGGATGTTTGCGGTATAACCATGGTTATATCATGTAACCATAGTAAATTACTATGGTTATATGATATAACCATGGTTATACCGCAAACATCCTCAGCTCTATACACATAATTGATTTAAAATCGCCATAGTTATAGGTCTATTATTAGGAGGTGTTGGATAAATATATTTTTTTAATTATTATGGTATATGGACGACAGGTTGTTTATGTCTGTTCTTTAATTATTGGAATTTGTGTTTTTTTTATGTGTAGATGCTTTCTCATATATTCCTCGCCGTGTTATTTTTTCTGATGTAATTATTTATTTATCAAAATCGAAAGTATATTTTGTTTTATATGTTTTTTTAGGACTGTACTATTGCTTGAAAATGAGTGTCCATTAAAACGTTCTTGTAGATATTGCGTTGTTTGACCGATGTATACGACTGCGACTGTATACGGCGCTACGACTGCAAAGGCGTATGCATCAGCCAATGGAAGTAAACATCCAGCTTTCCTTCCATCTTTTTATCTGTCTCCCAGGATCTGTTTTTCCTGCTGGTCTTTGGTCTCTTGCTATTTTTATCAACCTGGTCAAATATGCCCTTTAGACGTGCTCGCTCCATGCTTTTCTCCTTCCTCTGGCGAATCTAACGACATCTCCGATTCAATACTCCTCGCTTATAGAGTAGGAACGAAGGTTCCTAATCTATCTCTCCATGTTTTTTGACACTATTGTCCTTAAAGTGTTCATTTCGATTGTTCGCATAAGTTATTTAATCCTGCTTTGTCAATCTGGGCTTCAGCTGCATATTTATTGGTCTTACCATGGTTTTATATACGTCAATTTATTGGTCGGAATTCATTGATGAAATAAGATTGACATTGCTCTCACTAGCAATGTCAATCGTTGATTTTGTAGCCAGGAATATTGCTGAAGTAATAACTAGGGACGCGATAGCTAGCGTTGCACGTCATCAATGAAGTATACATGATGTCATATCAATATTAGCCCATTTGAAAACATTTTAAATGCAATATGTATTAAAAAGTCGTTAGTTTATTTGTTTTACATATAGTAGCACTACTTGGTTATAATTTATTACATTTTTGATAAAACAACACATGTTTCGAGTTGATTATGATTTTACAGTTTGTGAATATTTTTAACGAGGTGAATACAAGTATACGACGTAGCCGATGTCAATTCATCAGTCATTGTCAATCTTGTTAGTGTGTGTCACCTAAGCTGTATTTTCTCTTCCCTGTTGTATTTCGTGTTTTTTTGCCTCCGTTTATTTGTCTGATATTTAAAAACAGTTTTTTTTTTAATTATAGGTGCGTATTATTATTATCGCAATGCCTAAATCCTTTTGTAAGCAATCGAAGCAATTAATTGCTTCACTAATAACCTTTTTTGAGAGGGAACGCGATGAAGGAGGTCCTTTCATACCATTTAACGCTGTTCAAGAGGTACGTATATGTGTTTGGCAATCGCTATAATGCAAAAATTACATATTTCCTTAACATTTCAGAGAGTTGCTGCAGCATTAAATATACATGTGTCTACAGTTTCAAAAATATCGCAGTGCCTGAAGGCACATCAACCTCTCACCAGTCCAGTGAAAACAAGGAAGGAAGCAAAACCTATTCGCGATCTAGAACCTGGCACAGAAACATCGATACGTGATGTCATTTATGAAATGTATCGTACTAGTAAGCATATAGATATACAAGTACTACTTGAACGGCTTTAAATATGATATATTTTCATAACAGCATATTACTCGGAGATCTTTGTTGCAACTCCTAAAGGAACGAAATATTTTTAATGGAAGCTTAACATCACTGGGTTTAGTTCTAAAGAATATCGGTTTCAAATGGAGGAAAGATGATCCTCGTAGAGGTCTAGTGGAACTGCCACGCATTGTTATAGCACGGGTAGACTTTTTACCACAATATGTTCACAATATGAAGAAAAATGTTTGGCAATTGGTGTACCTCGATGAAACATGGATTTATGAAAATGGTTCTGTAAATTGGTCATGGCAAAATAAAAATGTTGAGACAGTTAAGAAAGTAAACAGTGGTGGTAAACGGTTAGCATATAGATACTGTAATTAATAACAGTTACTACATATATATTTTTTTAGATATATTGTAGTGCATGCTGGTAACATGGATGGTTTTATTCCTGGAGCTTCGCTTATATTTTCATCAAGCACAAGAAATCCTGATTACCATGGTGAAATGAATGAAGGAAACTTTTTAACCTGGTTTGAAAACCAATTACTAAAAAAATTGGAGCACCCATCCATGATAGTAATGGATAATGCAAGCTATCAGTCTACTGTGGTGAATAAATCACCAACTTCTAGTTGGAAGAAGGGTGATATACAAGCATGGCTACATGACCAAGGTATTACCTTTGAAGACAATTTATTGAAACCACAATTACTACAGTTAGCTTTATTGTAAGTATAATAAGCCGAAATTAATTATCATTACTATGATTGTTACATTTAATTCTAGGAATAAGCCAAGAAAGGTTTATGCTGCTGATAAACTTGCCGAGGAGTATGGGCATAAAGTGCTACGTTTCCCACCCTATCACTGTGTGTTTAACCCAATTGAACATATATGGGGAATTGCAAAGACATATTACAATAGGCACATTGGAAGAGATGGGGGAGGTGTCACAAACTGTATCAAAATGTGGGAAGAAGCACTTTCTAAAATCACTACAGAAACTTGAAGGAATACAATTAAACATACAGAAAAGTAAATACAAATATGGTGGGACAGAGAAGTGCGCTTTGATAGGGATGAAGGACAGCAATTCATAATCAACTTAAATGACGATTCTGATACAGATGAATGGGATGATGACGACGATGACGATGTAGACTGTGAAATGTAAAACAAAATCACATGTAAAACATTTTTCTTAATACAATTTATAAATTTTTATCAAATGTATACACCTTGTATTAGTAATGTACACATTTAAATTCATTCTGTAACATCATAAATGTACCCAGTTAAGATTATTATAAACTTTATGGCAAAAATTATCCGAGTTTTTATTATAGTATTTACATCAGTATAAAAAGTTGCCCTAATTTTGTAAAATCTACATTTTTATCTAATACACTGTTAAATTTTTCACGGACACAATCACTTTTTTGATCTTCAAGGATATGCAGCACTAGTTTTACGTGGTCAATAATTGCTAATGAGTCCGTTAAGGACAGCGCAGTGTTCTGTAAATTTTTTATTGCGTCCAGTATTGGAACGTAACTGTCGTAAATAATTTTTAAATTTGCTGCAACTTGAGGATTGTTAAATTGAACCTGGCTGAGCCGTATTGCAGCTGCTTCTTCGGCATCTAGTTGTAAAATCACTGATTTAATTTTTTCAAAATGTTTATAATAATAAAATGCTGCTTCTAACCATGTACCCCATCGTATAAGAATTGGTTGCGGCGGCTCGGGTGTATCAGGACACAGCGAATGAAATAGCCGAATCCGTTTCGGACATTTAAGAAAAACCGCTTTCGTTTGTCCTATCAGTTGATCCACATCAGGATAAGTTGTACGTATAGTGTTTGTTACAAGGTGTAAAGCGTGAAGCAAACATGTGACATGCAGCAGGTTTGGTTGAATCGTTTTGAGTAAGTTTTATTATAGTATTTACATCAGTATTTTTAACTTGAAAGCAGATTTAGTGTAGCATGTATGTCAAAAGCTAAGCATATTATGGCAAAAGCTACAAGAAATGTATAGTAACAAACTAATAAAGTTTCTTAATATAAATACCTGACAAATTTGCTCATAGATGAGCTTTTTCATTCAACCGAGCTTAAATAGTGATTTTAACGTTCCTTAACATATTCGAACTGTTGTTTCAGCAATAAATAATATAATCACTGAATATTTTTAATCCTTTGTAGCTAAACAATCATTCAAAAATTCAAGTACACCATAGATCATAAAATGTAAAACACTAATTGACATAGGTGTATATTATTTTTTGCGCTTAATTACCAATATTTTTAGAATACATTTGACATTATCATATAATGTAGATGACGTTAAATTACTTATTTAAATGTCCAAAGAATTGCGATTTTTATAAAAAATTGTACTTTATTAGTCTGCATAAGATTGACAACATTTATAGGTTATGGATTTCGCTGTTCGCTTCTACTTCTAACCTTACATTTGACATAATACATATGATTAAAGACGGCAGACTATGTGCCCCAGCAGTGACGTTGCGTGGAGAGTTTAGCAGAATAACAGAGCGCTTACTTAAAAATAAATATATCGAATCCCTACACAAAACTTTAAGAAAAAACATAAATAACTTACCCAACATGTTTACATTGTTGCAAAAAAATGCGGATGTGCGCGATGAAAAAACTGCACCATAATATATGTTTCTGTATTAGTCTCGGAAAGGTTCGTACGTAGCGACGTATATATATGTTTATATACAGAGAAGGATTGTTCGACGTTGAGAGATGTTATATTTGCATAGTTAAAGCGCTCTTTGTATCTGTACAACGGATCTTCAGTATTGGTAAAAAGTTGCCCTAATTTTGTAAAATCTACATTTTTATCTAATACACTGTTAAATTTTTCACGGACACAATCACTTTTTTCATCTTCAAGGATATGCAGCACTAGTTTTACGTGGTCAATAATTGCTAATGAGTCCGATAAGGACAGCGCAGTGTTCTGTAATTTTTTTATTGCGTCCAGTATTGGAACGTAACTGTCGTAAATAATTTTTAAATTTGCTGCAACTTGAGGATTGTTAAATTGAACCTGGCTGAGCCGTATTGCAGCTGCTTCTTTGGCATCTAGTTGTAAAATCACTGATTTAATTTTTTCAAAATGATTATAATAATAAAATGCTGCTTCTAACCATGTACCCCATCGTATAAGAATTGGTTGCGGCGGCTCGGGTGTATCAGGACACAGCGAATGAAATAGCCGAATCCGTTTCGGACATTTAAGAAAAAGCGCTTTCGTTTGTCCTATCAGTTGATCCACATCAGGATAAGTTGTACGTATAGTGTTTGTTACAAGGTGTAAAGCGTGAAGCAAACATGTGACATGCAGCAGGTTTGGTTGAATCGTTTTGAGTAAGTTTGCCGTGGAACACATAACCTTGGCAGCATCGGTAACTAACATTAACACTTGCTTCGGTAAAATCTCAAATTTGGGTAGTGCTTCTATTAATACATCATATATCGCTCTGGCAGTACACCCTTACATTCGTTTACAGGTTAGTAAATAAGGAGGAGAAGGTCCTTGCGGAGTCAGCGTCCGTACTAGAATGGCTAAGATGGACTGTTTTTTAATATCTGTAGTTTCGTCTATTGTTAACCACAGGAATTTTTTTTTACCGTATTTTTCGTACAATTTACAATTCTCCCACGCACTGACGGTACGTAATTCCGTAGCGTACTTCTTGCTGGTAATTTCCACGTAGGATTGTATTCCTTCCAAAACTGACGAAACATTGGGTGTTACACTCTCTGCATTGGTATATTGGTCGCAAATAACATCATTGTTAAATCACACACAAATTTATTATATGATCTGCGTCCACTATTATTCGATTTATGTTTGTCACTATTTATATGTCTTTGGCACTGACTTGCTTTCCAAGTTAATAAAGTTGTTTCATAAACTAAACATTTCACTACGGTACCGTCATATATTAAATCGGGAAACCGATGTAAAAATTTCTTTACTACGTTAGCATGCAACCGAGTCGATGCATTGTTTCTACGCACTCCCGACATTTTCAACACGATTGTGTTAACAATTTATCGCTAACAACGTCTCAACGGCAACTGAATTGATCGTCGTACGCCTCTACTCGATCCCTCCACATCACGCTACTGTTCGGGCACATAGTCTGCCGTCTTTACATATGATCAATTTGCGGTTGTCAATTATAAATCGATCGATACGACAATATTGCCCGGCTGAGACGTCAATGTTGAATAATGACGCACTTCGCTAGCTATCGCGTCCCGACTATAATTGCCCATATTCACCGTCTCAAGCAGCTGTTAAAAGATTTCATACATTAGTTTCCAAAGTATTAACCTCAGAGTGCAAATTATTGCAAATTAGTATAAAACCCCTTGCCACAATCCTAGATACGTATTTCGTCAACTAAGTTGCAATCCTCAGCTCAAATCGCCAAACGTTCATACTTTGGGAAACAATAAAATAATCTTCTCCTAAATTTTTTTTTTAATATTTCTACATCGTTTCAAGAAATATTTCCAGCAACTCTTGTATAGTAACACAGGATCATGTCGAGCTAGCTTGGTAACTTACAGCCAACTCGAAAGAAGTTAATTATAAGATATAAACCAAATAATAAACAAAACACAGTAAGCTCAACTATACGTTTCATTGACGACAAAAATACTTTTAAATTATTAATGTTTTTTTAGAGCAAACCTCCAAACGATCTCAAGCAAACACTTAAGCTTTATCCACCACGTTTCCTTATACTAACCAGTTTATGTAACTACACATAATAAAACCGCGCGTTCAAAAACGGAACAAACTTGTAATTGGATTAAATTTGTTCACCGAACTTTGGAAGCAATTACGGCAATAAAGATGCCATCTTTAATGAAGTGTAAAATTCATACGAGGTATTTTCTATTTAATTTACGTAAAAGGAGCGCCGAAACTGTTTAAATTGATAATAATCCGTTTAAGCTCATGTATAGCTTTTCATCGCAACGTTACTTAAATTTATGCATGTGAGAGTGTGAAAGTAGTTTACACAGAAATGCGAAAATCAGGTAATAATTATTTATATTATTAGTTACATCGAAGGGTTATAAAGGGCAACATTATGAGTAAAAAAGGGTTTAGTGGTGTAGAAATAGATTTGTTAAACAAAGGTTTAAAATACTGTTTGCCAACCCGTCAGATTCCTATAGAACAGGTGATTGCAAGTATCGAAACTTCGATTAAGTATTTAGAACAAGGGCCAAGAAACTTTATTCGAGAAGCTTGTAAAACCCAAATCGATAAGAATTTGCAGCAGCACAAACAGAAATCGGTCAATAAAGAATGGAATATCATTAAAACTCTTAGATCGAAGGACTGTGTTTACCTAAAAGCAGATAAAGGGAACAAGTTAGTAATTATGGACAAAATCGACTATTTTCAAAGAGTTAAAAATTTATTGCCGAAGGTCCGTATGTAGAAATTATGAGAAATCCGTTACCTAAAATGATTAGTGACACAAAAGACGCGTTAAAGAAATGTCCAATTTTAATAACTTCTACCCAAAAGTATAAAAGTATTAAATATTAGTAATCCTTTAGTACCAAGAATGTATTGTTTGCCGAAGATACATAAACCAGGTAACTCGATGAGACCTATCGTTTCAGGTATCAACTCACCGACTTACTTGATTTCCAAATGGTTAGTGAATAAATTTAAAAATTTACCCGTTAAACCAGAAAATTTGTCAGTTAATAATTCCTTAGAATTTGTTAAATTAATTAAAGATTGTGAACTGGAAGCCGGGGAAATTTTAGTTTCATTCGATGTAACGTCATTATTCCCCTCGGTACCTATTCCAGAGACTATGAAATATTTAGAAGGCTTGCTCCACAAGAATAACATTGAACCTTCAAAAATAAAAGAATACATGAGATTGACAACTCTGTGTATGACGCAAAATTGTTTCCAAGTAGGAGAAAAATTTTATGAGCAGAATCAAGGCACAACAATGGGTAACTGCCTATCTCCCTTCATAGCCAATTTATTCATTTATGAGTCAATTTGAAGTAGAATTTAAAAATAACGCTAAATATTTCCCGAGAGTCTGGATCAGGTATGTAGATGACATTCTCGCGATTTTTGATACACGGAAATGCGAATTAGACATGTTCGTTAATCAGGAAAAGGAAAACAATGGCAGGATACAATTTTTAGATACTTTACTGATTAGAAATAAACATAAAATAGAAATCGATATTTTCCGGAAAGAAACCAATGTTAATAGATACATCATCGCGGATTCAAATCATAGTTTTCAACATAAGACAGCTTCTTTTAATTTCTTAGTCAATCGGTTACTAAATTTTCCATTAACAAAGGAGGGATATGAAATAGAACTGGATTTCATTAAAAATATCGCGAAATATAATGGCTTTGACATAGAAATAATCAATAAATTAATTAGAAATCAAAACTAAAAAATACAATTCGCGAATCCACAAGTTTGATATCTCAAAGTAACTAGGAGAAAAAGTGCATGTGCTTACCATACCACCCCATCACGAAAAACATTAATAAAGTTGTGAAAGAACGAGGTCTCCAAGTTGCCTTTCGGTACGAAAATACTATCAAAAGTCTCCTAGGGAATACCAAAGATAAAGTTAATTTTAATTCGAAATCAGGTATATACGAAATAAATTGCGATGATTGCAATTTGAAATATATAGGCCAAACAAAACGACCAATAATAACCCGGTTTAAAGAACACATATCACATATTAAATACAATAGACCGGATAAATCTAACGTTGCCAACCATGCTTTAAATACACTACACAATATGTCGATTAAAGGGCTAAAACTTGTCAAGGCCATTAATAACCCCCGCGATCTTGACGCCTACAAAAGTATTCATATCGCTAAAAACAAACAGAATTCTATGAACGGAGATAAAGGACCGACCCCCTACACCTGTCTCTTTTCACTCTTAGAAACGTAAGTAATAAAAGGTCGTAGACGTTTCAAATAGAATATAAACACATGTAGGTACCGTTTCCTTAAGAGAGGTAATTTTTGTCGATCTTTTCGTTCGATATATTTGCATGTTTAAGTCAGTGTATACGTGGACGCTGTGTAAAGTTGTTGCGTGAGCAGTTGTGCTAGCTTTACTGTACCCCATGTGCGATACCTTGATTAGTGGTTTTACCTACTGATGATGACAACTTAGTTGTCGAAATACGTATTTAGGATACGATTAATAATTGTGGTAAGGGGTTATATACCTTTTTTTAAACATTATGAGTATCAAAGAAAACCCAAGGAAGATGTAGATCAAATCGTATGATCTCACGAGGGTATAAGTAG